>CM060394.1:1360362-2720724 GCA_030545235.1 Helianthus tuberosus
ATCCATATATGCCTACGCTTCATGCTTATACATATACTCACACTACACGTACGTTGATACTCATACTTACGTGCATATTCATACTTAAATTTATACTTATGCTTGTGCTTTCATTCATACACATGATTCATACATTCGTACCTATACGCGAGCATAATCCGAGGGATTCACTTACGTGGGTCCCATACTTAAGCATGGACTTGCTTACATACTTTATTCTTATACGCACACGTTCTTATTTTTAGTGTACCTACCCAAATTCATACACAACTAGTACAAGCTATGCGGATCATGCAAAAATCAATATAATCACGGGTGCACACGGGATTATAGTGATAGGCGTATGAGAACCATAGAGTGTACTACTGTGTATGGTAAGACACGAGATGTAACATGGCACCGAATACGGAACGGACGTAATGTGGTAAAAACATGGTGGATACGCCGTTGGTACTTCCTATATATAAGTGTTTTCACCACATTACCAAACTTTCGTAAAACGTGTCATGAGAAATTCAGTGTTTTACAGACCTATTTAGACCTAATACAACTTTAGACTACTCACAAACGCATTATGTCTGATTATCCGCGACGAGACTTCATCCTTAACACACTGCGTTCATCTAACAAACACCTATGCTATTCTTATACTTGCACTCTTTAAGAGTCATTCGTTCATTCTATCCTCGTATTATCCTCCATTATCCTTTCTTTCATACGAACCTCGTTCACAATCAAGCTTGTTTAAACATTCGAATCCTAACTTATTTTATTACCTTTAGAACCATCTCTATTCTCGTGTAAGCGCATTTAGTGGGTCGTTAATACTTTATCTTACCAAACCTCCTCGTTCCACTCGAGAAGCATTTTCTATGAATATGTGATCTTATACTATCTTTAAAGCTTCCTACGCAATCTATTTTATTGATTTCAAACCATTATATAAAGATCTCTTTCTTAAAATACAATACATTTGTAAAGCAACTCCAGATCTAGCTATTCAAAAAATCATTTTACCTATACGCGTTTTTCGCCCATGCTTATGCCCCAAAACCATTTTAGCCAAACAAATCATTTTACAAACCTATTATGACTATTCTCCCAAGATTTCGTGCTTTTCAAAACGTTTCAAAATTTCCAAGTCTTAGTTTAAAAAAAAAAAGAAAAAAATCACTTTTTACCAAAACCACCTTTCAAGTTTTCCTCTTAAATAAATTTCGGGACGAAATTTCCTAAAGGAGGGGAGACTGTAACGCCCCGCGTTTTCAAACTTTCTACACTTAGAAACCTTTGCTTGAAAGTCTATTTATGGAAACTTACATTCTCGTAATCACCCTTTCTTCTTAATCAAATGTAAAATACGGGACTTGATTTCATAAATAAAACTCGTACTTTGTTAATTTCATGTTATACATACTTTATACCTAATCATACGTTTAATTGTGAGACAATTAGTTACATATCTGTAACACTTGCAAACGTGTAATAAACCTACTAATACGTAACATACACGCTCCGTACGATACTTACATACGAGTCTTATACTTAATCTTATTCATTTGACACTTGTGTTACCTTTAGTACATGCTAAGTATGCCTAAATACCCTAAAATGATCATAAAATACGTAATATATAACATCTAGACATGTTGCAAATCATTAAAACAAAGAAATAAAAATTTGTGTTTTCTGCCAAAGGCTTACGGACCGTAAGCCTTATCCCTTACGGTCCGTAAGGGTGTCTGGCGGGCAGATTTTCAATCAGCTTCATTTCTCCGCGATTTTGCACGAAATCCCATGTTTCTTTCTCCTCCAATCAGCTCTAAACCACCTCTAAACACCTCCAATCAACCCTAAACTCATCCCCTATAAGTACCCATCTTCTCCAAGCCATTCTACACTTTTAACAATCTCAAATCTCTCCAAAATCACTCTCAAGTTCTTGCAAAATTCTGAAATTCGGGCAGATTCATACCTTCATACAAAAATGGGCATAACTTGCTCAAAACTTAACCAAATCACTTGATTCTTCTTCCTACTTGCTTGGATAATCATGGAGTTTGATTCCTTGATCTCTCCTTGGAGAAATCAGACCTGGAATTGCCCTGAAAATGTCCATAAACTTTCTGTTGTGTTTTGAAACTTCTTAAACTCTTGTATACTTCAAACAAACTTGTGTTCTTATGCTTCTAATCGAGTGTATGATTAGTAAATCCAAACCAAGGTTGTTTTACACTTAATATGAGTGTCTAAACACTCTAAACTTTCTGTTTTAATCGAGCTATTAGCTTGCAAGTGGTGTCAAGTCTTGAACTTGAAGATAGTGTGACTACTTGGCTAGCCTAGGCTAACCTACATAACAAGTCCACACATCACTTGATGTTTTGCTTAGATTAGTTGTATTATTTCTTGTACATATCTATGAGGTTCCTAAATGGAAGGTTCGCTTCCCTACCTCCTACATGACCTATATGCTAACATATCATTCGAGGTACCAAAGTGGAGGGTTTCACCTCCCACCTCCTACTTGACTTATGACACCAAGAGGTACGAAAGTGGAAGGTTCAACCTCCCGCCTCCTACATGACTATATATATATTATTATGTACATAATACGACTATAATAATCCTTAAAACCGAACCCTTGATAGTGATTATATAATCCTCTACCAAGTTAATAAGTTTATCACTATGTGTATAGTTCCTTGTCACGATTCTAATAGGTCTTGAACCTATGAAATCACATACAATCCATAAGGATTACCATAGTGTCAAAGACAAGTGCTAATGCCATAGAGATTATTTTCATAATACTTACTTTGTTATTCTTTGAATCTTAATCCCGAATTTCGACCCTAACCATGCCTTGAACTTTAACCCTTATACATTCAGACTCTAGATCTCTACGCGTCAACAATTGGATAATCGGGAAGCATATGCGAGCCTTGTGAGTATACTCGTATTCCCCTCTTTACTCTTACCACTTTTGGGGTGTAACATGTTTACTTATCAAAAACTTACACATGAACATTTTGCTTAAACACATGAACATTCCTATAACATGCTTGTATACGTGATTGCTTGATACTTTGAACTTGGGTGATTCTTATGTGTTGAACTTATCACTAACTTCGTACGAGCCTAACCGTGACATATGTAGCGCTATAGGATTGACGACCCGCCCGTAAACTTGTGGTTATGTCATGAGCATCTTCCGTCTCATTATTGGTTTGATATGTTTGACACATGCCAAATTTATCGTTTATCTTGAATCACATGCTTGATATGGGGAATTGTTTAAAACTTATCTTTTGATACGTATGTACCAAACTTGTATACTCGCCTTTGCTTTTGCATTGAACTTTATTTTAAACATGTTACAGGTTGAGGATGATGATGCTATGAAATGAAGTAGCGTTGATGCCTAGATACACATATAGACGTTTAGGTTTAATCGTTGTATCAATTTGATTTTGTTGTATTGTATTTCCCTTGAACTTGATGTTATTTGATTTCCTTGTAATGTTGACAAATGAATTATGAAATGAAATCGGTTTATTAAATATTGTCACAAATAGCGTTATGATGTCTCTAGCAATCTTCACACTTCGTCTCATCCCGATGTTTCCGCCATTGGTTGGGGTGTGACATCACCCCGTTCGATCAGACCCAACTGTTCTTGACGGTGTTCCATGTTCAACCCGTGAATCGATCGTCTAGATTTAGTCGAGATTAGTGTAAAAACATGTAGAAATCTGTTAGATCCGAATTGTTCTTGATGAGATGAGGTCATTCAACCGTGTTCATCGGAACCCGTGATGACGTCACCCTAGAACAGCCGAAATCAGATGATTTCATGGTGAAAATGTATGATTTAACGGTGGAAATGATGTGAAAGTGTGTGTAGGTGATAGAAGTACAAGATTTGGAGTGAAATACTTACGATTTGGGGCCTTGAATCGAGAGAAAAGTGCGTGAAAGTGCGGGAGAGCGTCTGGATCGGAGGAGGCTGTCACATCAGTGAGAAATGATGTTATAGTGGGTTATTTATAGGCAAGAGGGGGGGAGGCGGTGCACAGCGATCCGGTCGGAGGGCCTTTCGATCGGATGGCCATCTGATCGGATGGTGATCCGGTCGGATGACCATTCGATCGAATGGTCATTCGATCGGATGGCTTGCTTGGGTTAGTTTTCCGACTTTTCATTCCGTTAGTTAAGCGTTGCGATAGTTTGTTTACACACATCCATACATATACATATATTTATTATAATTAGCCATAAATAGGTAGTATATAAGTATCCACATTTTCAAGGTTGCATTGCGATAATCGATTTGCGCGTGATCACGGGTGCACATTCGAGTCTTGCGTTGCGTTACGTCGTGTCACTGCTATCGAGGAGAGTAGTTTAAGTCCTCACTCGACGTCATCGTGAGCGTTAGTGTACGCGCTGTGATGTGTTATAACGATAAAGTATGCGTAATATGCGAAAAGATTGCGAAATGGCGTTGTAAGCGATATAGTTACATTATGATGCGGATCTCTAGTGCTAGGCGTAACGAGTGTAACGAGTAGTAACAACGCACGAACGTGCGGGTTGTTACATATACACCCACTGGGATGCATTTTTGATCGTTAGAAATCGATTTTTAGCCTAAAAATCAACTATAAATAGTGGTGGATTACCCAACTCAAAAACACTTAAACGCAAAAATACGCTCGGTTCACTCATGTTTCACATTTTCAACATTCGATGCTTTCTTCTACACTTTCTTGTTACCTTATTCACATGAAAATGGCTAGCCGTTCACAGTCATCCGTTGGAGTCAGTTCTACATCCACCTCATCCACCCATTCGTTGTTGAGTTTGTTCCACATAATTGATCCAAGGAAACTTGGTGCAAATTGGGATTTGGTGGAGATGAGTGGCGGGATTACGAAGGTGTGTTGCAAGTTTTGTAGCACTTTATTAAAAAGTGAGTCAAACTCAACATTGAAAAAAAGATATTAATAATAAATTTTGCAATGCATTGAAAGATATACCGGAAGTTGATCAACTTGAATTGAGTACCGATGTTAATATATTTCGGTACTCGGCGGAAGAGGTTCGTGATAGGATGGCAAGAGTGGTAATTCAAGAAGCTTTGCCTTTCAACCACTCCGACAACCCACCGAGAACATCCATGATTCGAGATACGCTTTAACCTCGATACACTCATGTAAGTCGTAACAAACTTAGACGTGATTGTTTAAAATTGTGGGATAAAGCAAAAAAGATTTAATTGTATTTTGTTGAAAATTTAGAAATCGGTGTGAACCTAACTAATGATGTTTGGTCGGCTCCACATGGTTTACCAGAGTCGTACATTGTGTCACCGCCCATTGGATAGATCCCATTCGTGGCAAATGATGACATGTACGATTGCGTTTAATAGTTTTCGTCTCTATATAGCGCAAATAACTTATATAAGATTATAGATAATACAATACAAACATATGGTTTACAAAATAAAATATTTTCAGTATCGTTCGATAATGCCTAGAACAATACAACGACCATTGAAAAATTAAAATATAGACCAATTTGCGAAGGTATATTTTTCCATACTTGTTTTGTATCGCATATTATTAGTTTAGTAGTGCAAACCGGACTAGAAAATAAACATGTTAGTCACTAGATAAAATCTTTTAGATTGGTGTTACACGGTGTTTTTAAATGTAGAAAGGAAAGATACCAAGATTATGAAGAGGTCCTAATTGGGATGTACCGACTCATTGGAATTCAACTTTTCTCATGCTTGAAAATGCTTTGTCCTAAATGGTTCCTTTAGAAAGTTTTCATAACAGTTAAAGTGATACATATGACTTGTACCCATTTGACAATATGTGTTGGCGTAACATCGAAAACATCACTCAATTTCTTGATGTTTTCAAAATTGAAACAACAAAAGTATCCGGGGTTTACTATCCCACATGTTTTAAAGTTGTTACGGAAGTATTTTTAATGACTTTGGATTTTAAAAAATTTGAAATTATATATAATTTGTTTTTTCTTAATGATAAAATCAATGAAAGAAAAGTTTGAAAAAAATATTTTTTGGACCTACCCCTGGTTTTAACTTGTGCCGCCGCTTAAAACCCCATGCTAAACATTCCGAGGGTTGAATGTCTTACAGACAAAATTTTTGAGAATTTAAATATGCATGAGAGAACCAAATTTGAAATCAAAACCTAAAGACAATTTCACATGTTTGATTTTATTTAAATAAATATGGCCCGACAACACACGTGAATGTGTCTCAAGAATCGAGCTCAAGTTCTAGCTCACGCTCGATACGGGACCCTATTATGACTATGATGAATATTGTTCAGGAAGAGTTAAACAAACGACAAAGGGGTGATGCCCCAACAAGTGAACTCGGTAGGTATAGTCATGCAAATTATGTATCAACTATGTCTACATATTTACATAAGTATATAACAACTTTGATCTGTTGGCTTCGTAGAAAGGAAAGGCTAAAGAATATCTGATTCTATCCGCCATGGCCCGTGATTTACTAAGTGTCCACGCTTCTACGGTAGCTCGGAATCCGCTTTTTCTTTTAGTGGCATAGTATTGTCAATATGAAAAACAAGGCTTACTCTCGAATCGATATAGATGTGCATTTGCCTAAAAGATCATTTGGATGCAGTGGATCATGTACAAGACAAGCCAAGACAAACTCAAATATGAAATAACACTAGAAGCCAGGGCCGGTCCAAGCATTTTGGAGGCCCAAAGCAAAATCAAAATCCGAGGCCCTTTTCCAATTTTTTTGGGTTCGTAAGCTAGATTTATATGACATGAAAATTGTTAAGAAAAAACTTATATAACAACTAATTAAATAAGGTTGATTATATAAAACACAAACAACTCAAAAGTGGTTGAAAGAGTTGGATTTAAAGGGTTGAAAAAGAACTTACATCAACTCCATAACTCCTAAGTACACATTATTTGTCAAAAGAATAAAAAACATGTAAAAGAACATGGTGGAAGAGCACACATTTAGAGCATTTTACATTCGATTTAATCTAATTAAGTTATTGTTATATAAAATCAAACCATATATATATATATATATATATATTATATAAACGGGTTCTGGTGAAAACCACGGAAAGTGTGAAAACGGATCTGGAGGCGACATGTGTCCATGGCGCTAAATAATAAGAGAGGGTACGATTTTCATTCCACATTAATTTTTGAACATTCGATTTTTTGTCGGCGCCTTTTTCTTCCGTTTTGAAAAAAAAAAACTCCAAAATTATCGTGTTAGCTGTTACATCCTCAAGTTTCCGAGATCTATGGCATTTCAAGTTACATGGTATTTTGTAAGATTTTTGTTTGAGCATATTATATAAAATTGATGGCGTTTTTTTTCATTTTTTGGTGTTTTGTTCTTGGAGCAAATCATGTAAAAACAATGGCGTTTTGATTATTATATATCTTATAACGGTGTTTATTTTGGTATTAATATAAATTAAAATTAGGAATGGCGTTTACTTTATTTTTCTTATTTAGGTTTTGATATGTTAAATGGTGTTTCAATTCCAACAACATTAAAATGATGGCGTTTTATTTTGTTTTTTTTCGAACTAATCATGTAAATGCTATGGCATTTTTGCCTTTTTTTTCATGTGGCTATGTTTGTATTTAAGTCTTATATATTAAACTTGGTGTTTATTATGTAATCAAAACAACTGGTTAAGGAATGTATATTATCAACGATTAATGACGTTTAATAGCCTTTCAATCAAAACAGATTGTTAAGGATGTTTTGATGGCGTTTCATTCCAAATAACTCGTTAATCTAATCACGTTTTTATGTGTTTAATAGCGCTTAAATTCAAACAACTCTTTAAGGAATTGCGGCAAACGTTAACTCTTTTTGAATCGTTATTGATTTAACAAATGGCGTTTCCATTTATATATAAAAATTATTTAATTTCTAATTATTTGTTGATTATCAACGATTAATGACGTATATATCATATATGATTAAATGATTAGGGTGGCTTTATGTTTATGAATGGCGTGTATTTTTTCCATTGTCAAGGGCAGTGGCGGACCCAGGAATTTTTCAATGGAGGTGCGGAACATTTTTAAAAATTTTAGGCCCCAAGGTATATAAATAAAAAATCGGTTCGTATCGGGTCGGTTCGGGTCGAGTCGGGTCATGTAAAACAAAAGAACTTAATTTATATAACCCACCATAACATAATGAAGACAATACGAAGCACATGTCTACTATGGTTAGTATGCGGCTATAATAGGCTGCTGGAGGTGGCTAATATCAACCAAAAACCAACCAAAAATCATCAAAAATAACAAAGAAACTTACCCGTGGCTGATTACGGTGGTATGCGGCTGCTGACTGTTCACTGTTGTCGCTGTTGATGTTCTGATCGCTGGCGTGCAAGGACGATAAAGAGAGCAGAATAGAATATGTAAGGGTTTTGGGCTTGTTTATTTTATTTTAGTTTGAAATATTGTTTATTTGTTGGGTTTGTTTATTGGGCTAAGACTTATTAGTGGGCTAGTTAAATGTATTCGGTATTTGGGTTTAGTTATTTAGGTATTAAAAGTAATATAATTTAGGTAGTATTTTTTATAAAATAGGAGTTTACTAAAGAATATTTTTAAAATATAAATTGATAACACTTTTTACCTAAGGGGTGCGGACGAAAAATTCCAAGAGGTGCGGACGGAAAATTCCATGGGGTGCGGAAGAAAAATTCCAAGGGGTGCGGACGGGATTTTCGACGGAACTTAGCACTAAATTTTTTTTTCCCGGGGGTGCGCCCACCCACCCTGGGCTGGGCTTAGGTCCGCCCTTGGTCAAGGGTTATTGAATCATGTACGATTAAATAAATGATAATGTTGGCTTTATTTTATGCATGGCGTGTATTTTTCAGTGTCAAGGTTATTGAATCATCTCATTACTGTTAATGGCCTTTTTTGTTGTTTCAAAAGAGAGTGTTGCGTCGAATGAAAGGATTTGCCAGAAAACCGGTTCTACATTCAAGATTCCTGTCGTTAGAGACGATCTAAAACCAAAGTCAGGAATGATTTTCGGAAGCCTTGGTGATTGTTATTCTTTGTATCTTAAGTATGCGACGGCTACGAGGTTTGTTGTAAGGAAATGGACTGAAAAGATAAACGACAAACGAGAAAAACATATAAAGTACTATATGTGCACGAGAGCTGGGCATTACAAGAATAAGAAAGTTGATACATTGGACCCTAATCAGAAAAAAGGAACGTGCGGTCTAATTTTTCGCAGAGGACTGTTTGTGGAGCACAAATATGTTGTTAAATATATCGTACTATATTTATTATCCGAATATTTATATAGTTTTTAGAGTAAACTTCCGTTTTGCTCCCTGTGGTTTGGTCACTTTAAATTTTGCCCCAAACCTTTAAAAATAGTTATTTTCCTCCAATAGTTTGCTATAGTTTTTCCATTTTGCTCCCTACGGGGAGCAAAATGGAAAAACAGACAATCTGGATAAAGTTAAGACCACCCGTAGTGGGGCGTGTTTTAAAAAAAAAAAAAAAAAAAAACGCCCCAAAACGCCGTCCCCCCACTACACCGGGCGTTTTTGGGCGTTATATTTGACAATTTTGCATGTTGGCGTTTTCATTAAAACGCTGAATTTGGTTTTCATTGTCTGACAATTACTTTGGTCCTCCAATCACTTTTGCCCACCCACACTTTTCAACCTGACATCCATTTGACTTTTTTTTTTTTGCATTAAAAATAATATGGGCATTATAATTCTTCACAACTACACCACTTTATGCTATAATGCCCCATGCTGACTGGGATGACACGTGTCGGATAATGCCCCATGATGGGGGCATTATAATTCTTCACCACTACACATGGTCTAAAGGCAGAGAGTAAAATGTAAAAACCATAGCAAACTATTGGGGGAAAATGACTATTTTTAAAGGTTTGAGACAAAACCGTTAAAGTGACCAAACCACATGAAGTAAAACGGAAGTTTACTCTAGTTTTTATAGCAAATTGAAAACTCTTATTTTTGGTAGGCCCTAGGCCTCAGCCTAACCCAATTATACTGTTAGACCAGCTGTGCTAGAAGCAATAATACTCGAGAAAGAAGTGGAAGATGAATTATTTTTGGACATATTCGACCAAAAGGCTAAGGAGCATTATCTAATTAAAAAAAAAATCTTAATAAGTACATCTATCTTGACAAATTATAACACTCGTTTTATCCTATTAGGCTTCATGAACATGATACCAATATACGGGCATATTCAAAGTTTACCCACTTAACCTTTTTTTGTCATTTTCTATCAATCATGAACATGATACAATAAACAGGCATGTTCAAAGTTCACCCACTAAACCTCTTTTTTTGTCATCTTCTATCAATGTCATTGTGGAATTCACATCTGATGTTTACTTGTGAGACTACTTCTCGAAGGGTGGAAACTAGTCAATTTAATTATAGGGCGAGTCATTGTAAAGCTCGAGTTCAACTTGTTTAAATTAGAGGAAATTTTATTTACGTTCCTATAAACTTGAAAATTATCATTTTTTTTAAGTGACAAATCTTTCATTAAGATCCCAAAGTAACAAATTACAAACAAGTGGTAGGTAAACGGGCAACAAGCTGCGCCGCAACCCCCTTTTGAATTGCAAAACCAATCCTACTAAAGACGAAACGACCCTTAAAGGTTGAGAGATTACTGTTCACAACCCGTTGGACCCTGTTTAGGAATTCCACGGCCTCTGGGGCTAGGGAACCAAACGTATCAAAAGCGATTGGGATAAACACATGTTGATTTTCTAAACAAGCCTTTTCGTGTTTAGCGACCTTGCTTGATTCCGCCTTCAGCGCGGCCTGGCCAGCAACAAACCCATTATCCCTAAGCCGAACAAGAGGGGACACTCATGTAAGGTCCACACAAGCGTGTTTCCCCCTGGCCCACCCAAACACAAGAATATCAGCTGGCCGAAGAGTAGACCTCCCGTCGAGCGGACCCGTCAGAAAGTTCACCGGAGCCTCCTTTTTTGCCGAAATCCCAGCCCGCTTTAGAACATCAAACAGAATATCCCTTACCAAATCATGCCTGTATTTAAATCCAGGTAACTCCTTACAATGAACCGCATGCTCGCCAAAAGTATCTAAACAAACCTTGCGGCAAACTGGGCAGGGCTCATCAACCGGAAACAGAGGGATCATTAGCCAGTACTTAAGAATTGCCCGGTATTCCACTGCCGACATGTGTTGGCCAAGTCCTTCAATGGGGATGACTGTCAGGAAATCCTGAGCATGAGGAGCCCAGAGACAATCGAACACGGCTTTCTGACGAGGGGATAGACTGAACTTCTCTCCCAAACTCTGGACAGTTCTACTAAATAGGGCACTCGCCAAAGCATTCTGGGCTTTAGGGGGGCGGTGTCCTTATTAGAGAAACCGCCAAGATCGAAATCCGGAAGGGACATGCGCATACAATCCAACGCACACACATAATCAGAATCTAACCCGATAATACCACAGTCCCGAAGAATGTGGTCCTGCAAACTCCAAGATTGCGCCCTCGAGGCCACAAAAGCATACGTAGATACATCCTCAGCCGAACATAAACCCAAACCCCCAAAACGGGTCGGAAGGGATGCTAGCCTCCATTGAAGATCCCCAAAAAACGGACCCCCGCAAACCACAATATCTTCTATAGCTCTCCGAAGGCCTTTGTAAAAAACCGAAACAGCCTCCCCAACAAACGTGGGTTGGCACGTTCTGAGGCCGAACAACAACTTAGCAACACCCATGCAAGAACACAGCAAGAGAAGCTCGCATTGAGGGTCCCGCAGATGTGGAAGGTAGCTCATCAGATCCACTGCACAAGATGCCCTTTTCACGGCCATCCTACTGATAAAACCCGCATCCCGACTAACAACGCCCCCGAGGAGTTTGACACCCGACACCGGCCTTCCAATCCCACTAGGAAACAAACCCTTTTGCGCCTTAACTCCATTGCACGATGGCCAAAAAACTTCTGTTTTCTTGACGTTAAGTTGAAGCCCCAAAGAAGGCCCCTTAGTCCTGATGATTTCTAAAGCTTTAGCCACCTCTTTAGCATCTCCTATAACCGTACCATCATCCAAGTACCAAGCATGGAAGAGTAACTTGCATCTATCTTGTATCTGATGAATGAGGGGATGCAAAACTAAGGCAAAGAGAAGAGGCCCCAAGGGGTCTCCCTGCTGAACCCCAGTGGTGGACCAAATATGATCGTCTCCGACATATAATCTAGCCGGCTGTCCATAGAGAAAATCCACCCATAAGGAAATGGACGGGCATCGGGTCCGAACTTCTGACAAAAGGGCGGATCTATCCACCAGGTTGAAAGCATTAGAGAAATCAACAGTAATCATGGCCAACGACCCATCCGAGTAGAACACGTTTAAGAACCTGTTCGCACTATGGAGCACAGCCTCAGCCCCGCTAGGAATACCCACCCCAAATTGAAAATCACCGAGATATTTAGCCATCTCCTTCCCGACCCCCCCTCATAGCCGCCTTAGAGACCAACCTCCTCCAAATTGCGCCCACAGCAATAGGCCTAATCCCGTTGTCCGGTTTAAGTAAGGGCGTGAGGGGCGCAGAAGCAACAAACTCCGCCAAGACCCTAGGGCACCTCCCACCCAAGCACAAGTTGACCACCTCAGAAATAGCCTTAAGCACCCCACAAGCGATTACCGACCCCTCTCCACAAAGGGCATCCAAAATGTGTTGAGCCCTCAACCCATCCCTCCCACAAGAGGTCCCTTTGGGGAAAGATTTAATGCACCCAAGGACGTTATCAACATCCACAGTAAGTGGTGGCTCATATATAAAATACAATAGGGATGAGCATGTGGTACCGGATACCGATACCGTACCGATACCATCCCGATACCATCCCGTACCGATACCATACCGCTTGTATTCGGTATCGGTATTACGTTTTACCATTTATCGGGATCGGGATTTTGCGGGATCGGTACCGGTATTTTTCGGTAATACCGAATTAATACCGATTGTGAGGTTAGCAATTAAAAGGGAATATACCAATACCATTTACAAATATGGCACCGAATTAAATCAGATGAGGTGATCCTCTCGTTAATATATTATATATAATGTTGGGATTCAGTTCATGGTAAAGTCAAAATCAACATCAAAATCGTATAAACATTATTTTTTTTTTTTCATGCTTACTGAAGAAGTTTCAACTTTCAAGTAAACTCTTACTGTCTTACATTTTCTCTGGACTTGTGGGTGTTTTGTAAGTGCCCTAATTTTGTCTCATTGCTGAACAAATCAAGGTACACTCTTACTGTCTTACATTTTCTGGTAGAATTTGTAGGTGACTTTGTTTTGGGAGGTGTCATGCTGGGTAGTAGAAGGGTCGTTTGCTTTTCCATTGAATTTGTAATCTTTTTAGAAGATTCAATAGGCTTTAAATTGGTAAAACTCCTTCTTGTTAGTTATTTACAGAAGCTTTTTAAGACAAGACTTCAACAATAAATCAATTAAAAAAAGAGATCCAAGTCATGATCATTTGCCCATATATATATAGGCTTTAAATTGGTAAAACTCATTCTTGTTAGTTATTTACAGAAGCTTCTTATAAGATCATTCATGCATGTAGTCAATATGGGTCATGGGGAAGAGCATCCCATGCAAAGAAAATAACAGAAGCTTCTTATAAGATCATTCATGCATGTAGTCAATATTTATCATTTTAAGAATTCGGTATTTTTCGGTATCATACCGAAAAACCGGTACCGATACCGGTACCATACCGATACCATACCGCTTGTATTCGGGATCGGGATCAATTTTTGTGGAAAATCAGGATCGGTATTGTCGGGATCGGTATTGGTTCGGTATCGGTTCGATACCGTGCTCATCCCTAAAATACAAAGTAAAATTAAAAATTATCATTACGAAGTAGTTAAAATATCTAAATTAGGTATATATGATAATTTTTAGTTTTGGTTTAGTTTTAGTTTAGCCCACCCCTATCAAACAAACTTATAATAAACATATCTTTTTAAACCAAAAAAAATATTTATTGATACGTGTTATTTTTTTTATAAAGTTTATATCGAAAAGAAGGTAACAATACCTTAACATAAAACATTATAAAAGATAAAAATAAAGTTATAATTAATTATAAACTAGTAAAAAAAAAAAGAAAGATACACAAAATATCACATCTGTTGCATTTTGAGTGAACTAGTAAATCTTTTGGATTTCACGATCAAACCTTTCTTTAAACTTTGACTGAATTACAAAACTAGTTCATCAACTATCGCCCAATATACGCATCATACCCTAACGTTTTGCCTTTTACATTCTTAACGTTTCAAAACTGTTTTTAAACGGTAAATTTTATTCTCCTACTTTACTCCAATAAATCATAAATTCCTCTATTGCTCAGGTTTGAACCTAGGACCTCCCACTTAAGAGACATGTGTCTCTACCAAGTGGGCTACCCACGTTGCCAAAAAGTTTAGGTATAGAGCCATAATCAAAGTTCATCTAACACAAGATATGTCAGTTATGGGGATGACATTGCTACATAAAAATAAAGAGGTGATAATGGTTTACGGATGTTAACTTTTGTAAGGGACCACTTGATATATTTGCCTACTATTATCTTCTCCACATGTGGTTTTATTGACTAAATAGTTATGTTTAATTTTTCAAACCGGTGATTTTTCTGGCCTAACGTTTGGTTTACGGAATTTTCAAATCCATAAAAGATCAAACTACGCGAGTTCAATCACTAACCCTACTAAAATAACAAAACCAATTATATGTTAGAAGCATTTAATTACTTATGTATATCATTTTTCTTAAAATCTATATATCTATATATAATCTAAAATTTAGTTACATGTTCTGTTTTAAAATCAACATTTATGATGTTTTAAATGCAGTACTTAAAATAATATTGATTAAAATAATATATTACAAAATCAATACATAAATGAAAAAAGCAATTATTATGACAAGCCATAATGTAATTCTTCATAACATTAGCCTTTTCGTTTACACCATCAACTTTTATAACCTTCATCGCATATAATTTGGTTATTTAATTCATCATATATACTTGATTATTTAAGAGTAGAAACGGTTGATAAGGAGAATTCTTTAAAGCCTATATTTAACATCCTTTGAACACATAATTCTTTTGCTTACAAACCGACACTACATTACGCAATACATACCCTATCATTTGTCGCAGCCGTTAGTCATCATTTATACCCGTCGTTGGCCGCAACTACCGACTGTTGCTACATCCATCCTTCTGATTAAGTTGATGCAGTACCATACTACCGACTAAGGTTTTGCGTAGTGTCGGAGTGCTGATTCTGTGACTTACGCAGCCGGCCCTTTACATGTCATCGGTTGCTACCACCTTTGTTCCACTTAATTGGACATCAAGATGAACCATGACTGAGTCGCGAGTATGCTTGGCTTTTATGAGGTTACGGTCGGGTCCCATAGCCGATGAAGGTTCCGTCTCACACCACTCCTTCTTCCGGTAAATGGGCTTTGTCCGATCGTAAAGCTTTAAGCTCCGGTAATCCTTTTTTCCTTTGATTATTAAGTTATATGTGCACACTCATTCTTAGTGTTAAGGGAAAAAAAAACACAAACCGTAACAAACCGAAAGCGGAATGAACGACTGTGAATTTTGTTTTATTTCCGACGACTTGGCAACATA
The DNA here is from genome assembly GCA_030545235.1 of Helianthus tuberosus. Taxonomy (NCBI): domain Eukaryota; kingdom Viridiplantae; phylum Streptophyta; class Magnoliopsida; order Asterales; family Asteraceae; genus Helianthus; species Helianthus tuberosus. Next base: position 1,376,164 of record CM060394.1, read on the forward strand.
AAAAAAAACGAAACAGAAAGTGTAAGTTTGTTACAGTGTTCAAATTCTTTTTCTACATTCACCCATTTAGGTTCCTTCGTTTAACTATAAAATAGATTATATATATATATATATACAAATATGTATTTTAAAAAGGGGAAAGTGAATATGGGGCTGTTACACACGTAAGCTTATGTGCGAAACCCTTAAAACTACGCAGTTTTGGGTAGTAAAATTAAAAAAGCTACTATTTTTCTTTTTATTCCCTTTTTCGGTTCCAATTTCAGAGCGTTCACGATTCATCTTTGAAATATTAGTATGAAACTGAGTAGTGTTTTGTGTGAAACGAGTTTCAGTTTATATTTATGGCTCTTGCCCAACTAACAATTTTTTGTAATCTTCTTATGTTCATTTAACGATTTGACTGAATTTCCACATGATTACAATTTTATGTATTATAGTGGTATTTCATGATTAAGTGCATCTAATACAAGCCATTGAATCAAAATAAGTTTAGGGTTTCCACAAAATATCTATGTGACATCAGTGAATTCATTATGTTGAATTGCTCCTCTCTTAAACCAGAATATATGTCTATTGAATTTTCAACTTCAAATTAAATTTGAGATTAAAATATGAAGATTACAATAGCTGCGTAATTCCACCATATTTGTTGACTAGGTTTTCAAGATTATCATTATCCAATATTTCAGCCAATTTATAATCCAGGTAAATTTCTTACATAATCAAATTACTTTTCAGTGTTTGACTTTAATGTTAATTCTATCCATCTCGATTAGAAGTTGCTAGCCATTTGGATTTTGATTTATGAGCTTCGAGGGTTGTTTTTGAATTCATCGTCCCAGATTATAAAGATGAATGCTGTGAAATTGGAATGGAAAGAGGGAATAAAAAGAAAAAGAATATTAACTTATTTTAGTTTTGTTTAACAAAACTACGTAGTTTTAAGGGTTTTGCACCTAAGCTTAGGTGTGTAACAGCCCTATAGTCACTTTCCCCTTTTTAAAATAGATATTTATAAATATTTTTTAACAGTTATAAATATTTATAAATATTTTTTAATACCGAATTCACATTTTTAATACCGAAAAAAAGTGATGTTTTTTTAATACCGAATTCACGTTTATAAATATTTATTGAAAACATAAAATGTAATTTAAATATTGGGTAGATAAAGAGTGTACGTAGTTCGTGGCGAACCAAGCATATGTAAACGTTGGTTATTTTGGTTAAGGTCAAATCAGGTTTGCATTAGAATGTAATATACACTTAGGATATGTCATTTTGGATAAGCACAATATTGGTTATCATTTTTGAATCAAATGGTTAAAGTTTATAGTTATGCTGGTAATATATGCAGAGTGCTGAATTCACCCGTCGTGTTGAAGTCAAACGCATGCACAATAGCCAAGAGTGGTTCAGGCTGACATGTGGCGGTGGGAATTGCATGAAAGGTGTGGGGCGTGAAGACAACGATATGTGGTGTGATGGGTGCGAAAACCCCGTTGTCTTCCCGAGAGCAAGGTTTGTTTCTAAAAATGTTTAGTTGTATTAATTTGTAGCCATTCTCATGCAGGCTTATAACTGAAAATAAATTACAAACCTTGCATAGTTTCAGGCTAGAACTCGAGGTGTTTAACTCAACAGCCGAAGCTGTCGTTGTCTGCTTTGATGACACTGCCCAACGCTTGACAAAGACCACTGCTCATAGTATACTCACATCAGAGTCTGGCCTGTCATGTGTCTACAGCCTTTATTCCACTGACATACAAGATAAGTTCACTCCGGTGATGGTAAGGAACGCTGATGGAAGCATTTCAACACTGCCGAATTGTTTGCACTCTATTGTGGGCAGCACTCAGACCCTCCAGCTTGATTCGTGTACGTATTATGATCATGGTCATTTTGAATCCTTCAACTGCAAGAATGTCCTGCTAGATGGGGATGGTTGTAAGCCCTTTGGTTCTTCCACACCTCCATCGATCCCAGCTAAAGACAAGGGGGTGCTACCCATACCGACACCAGTTAAGCGCGTTGAAGCGATCGTAAGGTATATATCGGCTTACACTTTAATCGTGCCCTGTTTAATAAACCATTTTAATTAAAGATGTGCTATTTACCTTTCTACTCGATCTGAAATGTTATTTACATACCTGGTATATGTTTACTCTATTTTAAAATTAGGAGGCTACAACAGTCAGAAACTTGAGTTCATAAATATAAAAGTGCATTGCTCTACATTAAAAAAAAATAGGGATAAAAAAACTTGGTAACGCATCACTTCGAATGTGTAAAGACATATAAGGGGAGAAGTTGGCTTTTGAAAAAAATAAACTTGGTATCGTTATAAATGGAAAGGCAACAAAAAAACTTTCAACTATAATTGATTGATTTCCATAAACAATGTAATTGTGCATATTTATTTTTGGATAACCGTCTACATAAATGTTTCGTGCTTTTCCTTCGCATGCCTGCTTATGCAGATTCGGATTCAGAAGAAACAGTTGACAGTGATCCACATGAAAGGTATACCGTCTGCACTTAGTGTTAGTAATGAAAACCTGTACTACTTTTCGATGCATATATACGTAAACATAGTATACCATTTTTAATAGTTTTCTTTTCGTTATTTCACTGCAGTCAGTTGGCTGGTGATGGGATTGGGGATGACGGTGGCATGCGTTAGCTAAAGTTTGGTCTATATGTTATCCAATAAGTTAGGAAGGCGTGCGAGAGTTTATGCGTTTTCCCTTTTTCTGTTTCATGTTTTTTTCCCTTGGAAGACATCTTTTTTCACTTCTTTTTGGCCGGCAAGTTTTGCCAAGGAAACAACTTATGGCCCATGGTTTAATAAACTTTAATCACGCCCCTTTGTAGGCATATTGTCTTACATGTTATGCATCGGCCGTGTCAGACATCTTACCACGAACAAACAATAGCTATTATGCATGCCGTGCATCGCACGGGCTTTTTCCCTAGTTATATTTAAAAATCAATATATGTCATTTAATATGTTTTATTGTTTGGGTGAATCCAACCCTTAACAAAATTAAAATGACTAGAAATGATATACTATAGTTTTAATAACATGTTAGTTTTGAACTTTTGACTTATTGATATAGAAACTGGTTAGGGTCTAGAGACTATTAGTGCCAAGGTGCGATGAAATTGTGTTCCTTCCCTTAAGATTTAAAAGTAGAATGAGTGAGTGTGTAAGCTGTTAAAACAGAACTATTTGAATTACGGTTTAATAAAATAAATTGTCAATGAGGTGGTGGTGGAGTGGTAAGTAGGGGTGCAAACTAGCCGAGCCGAGCCCGAGCTCGGCCAGACTCGAGCTCGAGCTCGATTAACTTATGAGAGCTCGGGCTCGCGCTCGGCTCGATAAGCTCGAGCTCGGCTCGTTTATTATCTGTTAATTAGTATATTAAATAAAAATAATATAAATAATAGACTTTTTAGGCTTGCGAGCTCGATAAGTAAAGCTCGGGATCCTTTACTAAATAAGCTTATTTTTAGGTTCGAGGTCGGCTTGTAAACAAGTTTAAATAAGCTCGGCTCGGCTCGTTTACACTAAGGCTCGATAAGGCTCGACGAGCCTAACGAGCTTCACATGTGAGGCTCGAGCTCGGGTTCGATAAACAAATGAGCTTTGTTTTGAGGCTCGGGCTCGATAAGGCTCGGCTCGTTTCGAGCTTTTTCTCGAGCCGATCTCGAGTAGCTCGCGAGCCGCTCGGCTCGTTTGCACCCCTAGTGGTAAGGGAGAGACTTGGTGTTCTAAGGGACCCAGGTTCGATTCCTGCCCTCCCCATTATTTTCTGCGCCATCTGGTGATGATGGGGACTAGGCGAATAGGTGGAGATCGCTAGTTCGATCATTTATCTGAGCTGGTTTTACCTCACCGTAGTGTCGTGCCTTCGGGAGAGTGTTCACGAACTTCGGCCCTAGGTGATGGTTTTCCCCTGTTCGGAGGCAAGTGTATCCCGATGTGGTGAATGTCGCCAGTAGCCCATTTGAGATATTCGTTCGCTGTTAAAAAAAATTAAAAAATAAATCAAATTAATTAATGCATTTTGTTACTCTTGGAATTTCTCTTGTACAAAATAATACTATAAGAGCAACAAAAAAAAAGACAAAATCAGAATCACAAATTAATGGCAATCCTAAAACTAAACTAAAAAGGATGTTTTGATTAAGTACATCATTTCCCAAATTAAATAGTTAAACAGCACGAGGACATGTTCTGTAATTCAGTCATTTTTTGGGGGTCCGAAGTAACTTGTGTACGTATAAACAACACTCCCTAGCAACCACAAATCACGGTCAAAAACAAAAAGCCACTACTACTTTTTTGTTTCCCCAGAAGAGAAAAGAAAAAAAATTCTTTTGTTGATAAAAGATGAAGGCATGGAAGTATGATGAATATGGAAGTGTTGATGTGCTGAAACTGGCTACTGATGTGGCGGTTCCTGAGATCAAAGATGATCAGGTGTTGGTTAAGGTGGTTGCTGCTGCTCTTAACCCTGTTGACTACAAAAGGAGGCTTGGTTACTTCAAAGCTACCGATTCTCCTTTGCCGGTCGGTAACATATTTATTTCATCAAATTTTTAAGTCAGATTTTGCTTGAAAAGGATGTTTGTTTGTAATTATTTAAGCCTTAGAAACTTTTACTTGTCTCTGATTACTTTATTTGAAAGCAATTGTATTTCTAGAAGCGCATGTAGATTTTGTAGGATCTTTGAAGATCAACAGATTGGTTTTATTTGATGATATGGATCGATGAACTATAATCTAAAAAACTATTTACAACATTTGATACATATTTATAGGCCACAAATCAAAAATTCTTAAATTGTTATGGCCCTCTTAACGTTTTTTGTTCTTAAACCCAAGCGGTTTAAGATTTTTTTTAAAACATACAGATTTTTTTGTTAAATATATATATATATAATTAAAAAAATTCAGGCCCTATATCGATTTGGGCCCTGAGCGGTCGCCCACCCAGCACTTAATCAGGGCCGGCCCTGACACCCATTCGTATGCTGGTTAAATAACTACCATAACTAACTTATTAATAGACATGGAACATGAAATACTTGGGATACCAACATATTTAACCTATAATGAGATCATTTTCATTACACTGGTGGCAACACTTGTAATTCCTTTCGCCTTTTGTAACAGACTACTCCAGGATATGACGTCGCTGGGGTAGTTGTGAAGGTTGGAAGCCAAGTAAAAGGACTGAAGGAAGGAGATGAAGTATACGGTGATATTAGCGAAAAGGCTCTAGATGGGCCTAAACAGTTTGGAACATTGGCTGAGTACACAGCGGTTGAGGAGAGATTGTTAGCTTTGAAACCGAAGAACTTGGATTTTATACAAGCTGCTGCTCTCCCTCTTGCAATTGTGACCGCTTATGAAGGTCTTGAAAGGGCTAAATTTAGTGAAGGTAAAACAATCCTTGTTTTAAATGGTGCTGGTGGAGTTGGATCATTCATAATTCAGGTGTGTTAATCTCTTATAATCGCATATAGATATACTGATCATATAGTTAACAACCATAAGTTGGGTGGTAATCATAGCTATAAGTTGTTGATACAGCTCGCAAAACATGTGTTCGGTGCTTCAAAAGTAGCAGCCACATCTAGTACAGGAAAACTCGAGTTGCTAAAGAGTCTAGGAGCCGATGTAGCAATCGACTACACCAAAGAAAACTTTGAAGATCTACCAGATAAATATGATGTTGTGTATGATGCAATTGGTAAGAATATCGCTACACGTGAAGAGTTAATGGAAAAATCATTAAAGATAAGACAACTTGACCATGCATATCATCAAAATAGACATTGACTTCAAAACGTTGGCTAAGTCGTAGCCGACGGCCAATGCCTATTTTGATGATTTGCTTGGTCATATTGTCTATTTTCATGATTTTTCCCATCTTCAATGTGTTATCCTAAAGGCCTTAAAGTTAGATAAGAAGTGGGTTTATTACTTAAAATAACAATAGTCTCACAATTTACCGATAATAGCATGGTAAAATATTTTAATAATCACCAGAAATAACAAATTACTAAAAAATCAACCAATGAGAGTGTGTCATGTCAAAGTGGTAAACTATGCTCAAAAGTGTTGGCAATGGTTTACACACTTGGTGAAGTGGTAAACTATTTAAAATATTTTAATAATCACCAAAATAACAAATTACTTTAAACAATCACACAAAATCTTTTTTTAACCCAATAAAACCAACTCAATGTACCTCAAGGTTGCTATATCTGGTAGAAAAGGAAAGTAGACATCTATGATAATATTGAGTTGAAAGTATGTTACTATTTCGGGGAAATATCTTTAGATTCAAAAGACCTCACAAATCATGTTATCCATAATAAACATATTTTTATTAAAATGATATAACTTTTAGGATCATATTTGAAAAATCTGCTTATTAGTTCAAATTCTGATGTTAAAAGTAATTAATTCTTAGAAAATTTTATTCAAAAAAATTACAATTTTTATTGAAATGATGTATATTTTTAAACATATTTGACAAATTAATTATTAAAAAAAATACTTACTGAACAAAAAGTGTTGTAGGCCGATCCAACATTTTAACGCTATAAAAAAGATATATGTGTGTTTCTTGATTGCACCCGGATGATAAAATGTTGTAGGACAACCGGAGAAAGCAGTGAAGGCGGTTAATGAAACTGGTGTTGCAGTGTCTATAACGGGACCAATTCCACCGCCAGGATTCAGCTTTGTTCTCACATCTGACGGATCCGTTTTGACAAAACTAAACCCTTACCTGGAGAGTGGAAAGATCAAAGTGATTATTGACCCTAAAAGCCCATTTCCATTTGACAAAGTTAATGAAGCTTTTGCTTACCTTGAGAGCCACCGGGCTACTGGAAAGGTAGTCATATACCCGATTCCTTGAGGTTTGAAATAAATTTCCGCGTTATGGCTTTCTTTACACACCTCTAATATATAGTGTGGCTTGCTTTGTGAAATAGTGAGAATAAATATGGTGTGCAAAGTGCAAAGAGTGTTATTGTAATGTTACGATTCTTAATAAATGTAGCTATTATATTTGGGCTTGTTGTCAAGTCCAAAATCTATTTGGGCTTGTTTTCAACTCCAAAAGAAAAAAGGTAAACGATTTCTCCGTTTAGCTTTTTTAGTTAGTGTTTGGTATGGAGGACAGAGAATGAAATAAATGTCTGCATGGTTAATTGAATGTGATCATCCATTACACAAGGAATGTCACTCCCACTAAACAACCGATATCATTCCAACCCCCCCCCCCCCCACACACACACATTTCATTCCCTCTTTCACACTTCATCAATACTACCCACCACACTCACCCACCAACATTTTACAAGTATAGTACTCATGTGTATAGTGTTTAGTTATATATGATGGTTTGGTAAGGAAAAAGATTTCGCACATTCATCTAATTGTTAGTTTTTTTTGCATTTGATGGAAAAAATTGTTATCAGTTGATTTAACTGAACAAAATACCGTTATTCTTTTACCTATAGATAAAAAAAGGTTGTGACAATGGTGTATTCTAGTTATACCATACCTATATATAAAAATGGGCTTTGCTTGATTTGGTGTATTTTATGACCTTTCCCTTTTTTGAAATTTTGGTACCTGGAGTCTTGTTAGTTCAAGTAAATTAATTTATGTTGGCCGTTCAAAAAAAATATTACTTGTTTCGCCTTGAAGACGATTTTTCAATCAGGAACCAGAGAAACCACATATTGAAAAAGTGAGAAATTAATTTTTGTCACCTGAATATTATTTTTTGATATTTAAACTACTTTCAAGGGTTGAGTTATAATACAAAGAGTTTAAAAATAAGAAGGGTAAGAAGCCACCTGAGAGTGACAAGTGTCCTAGGAGAAATTAAATGGAAAGGGTAATTTTGTCTACAAAAGAAAGAGAATATGCACATGCAAGTCACATGTTATTTCCCCCCCCCCCAATTTTTAAACGTCCGTAACTTTTTTATACATCATTTGTTTTTAAAAAAAATTATACCATAAAATCGAGCGTTTTTTTATCTTTAATATGAGTACCATATTGTTATATTTTTCAAAAACCCAGTTGCATATTACACAATGGACATGATGTAAAACACAATGTAAAGTAGATCAAAAACACAATCAATGATAACAGATAAAGACACAATGGACAACATACTAAAACACAATGATCATAACGTATAACACAATGGCGATAACATATAACACAATAAGTATCAGACTAAATAAAAACACAATTGATGACAACAGATAAAAGACACAATTAATGACAGCAGATAAAAGACACAATAGAGAGCAGATGAAGACACAATGGAAAACAAACTAAAAACACAATACACAACAAACTAAAACACAATGAACAAAGATAATAAAAAAAATTGAACAAATTATTAAAACACAATGGACAACATATTAAAACACAATGAATAACATATTAAACACAATGACCTGAACTAATAACACAATTTATAGAAAAACCCAGATATAACACCATCTTCATTGTGTCATATATTGTGTTATAGGTTCTTATAAAAACGCAATGGATAGAACCCAAATTAACATTGTGTTATAGGTTTTGATAATAACACAATGTATAGAAACTCTACTGACCAAAACCCAGTTAAAAGACACAATGACCTGAATCTTTAACACAATGCAAAAAAACCCAGTAAAAATGAAATTTTTTATTTGATTTTTATATGATAATATGTTACTCATATTAAAGATAAAAAAAACGCTCGTTATTAAGGTGAATTTTGTTTTTAAAAAAAATGTCGTATGAAAAAGTTATGGGCGCTTTAAATCGATGGGGGAATTGGCATGTGCCTTGCATGTGGAGAGAGAAAATCCATAAATGTAGGATTCCCTTTATGCCCTTCTATTATCTTCTTTTCCCTACAACTAATCTCAACCTTCCAAATCTAAGATCAATGGACTAGAATCCTTCTTACCCTTCTTATTTATTTTATCCTTTGTATTTGATCCTAACCCCTACTTTCAAAATTCGTAGATCTTGAAAACAGCCAAAATAGCTTTATTTTTTCCGAAATTAAAATCCGACAGAAAACAACTTTATGCTACTTTATTCATTTTTATAATAATTATCTAATCTCACCGGCCCCATATCAACCTAAGCAACATATTTAACTAAAATCAAACTACTACCAAAAAATAAAACAACTAAACAAATTACAATCAGACTTAATCAATATTATAATTAGCTTTGATTCATTACTAGCTGAATAAAATAAAATCATTCGTAATCAAGCTGATTCATTTTGATTTAAAAAAAATAATAATAATAAAGAAACAACAGCAAACATATATCAATACTGCTACACGCTTCCTCTCTATATATAAAAAGAGAGAGAAAATGCAAAAGGGTGTACGATTTTGAACTACATCTACGTACAAACTCAAAATAAATAAAAAAGACAATTCACTTATTCCGTTATATACAACTTTTACAATAATAACCGAGGGTTAGGATATAATAGGAAGTTTATTTGGCTAAGAAGGCTAAGAAGTAATCTTGACCATCAATTTAGTTAATCAAGGGCTAAGATTAAATGAGAGAAATTGAAAGGAAGAAAAGAGGCGCGTGGTTTTGTTTAGGGGCATTCTAGTCAATCCAAGGCAATAGTTTCTCTCTTCTCAAATCCCCCCCTCCCCCCCCCCCCCCCCATTTTTTAAACGTTAATAACTCTTTCATACGACATTATTTTTTTATAAAAATTGCACCAAAAAAAGGAGCGTTTTTATCTTTAAAACGAGTATGCTATTGCTATATTTTCGAAAAAAAAAAATTAAAACCCAGTTGCGTAAAATGCAATGGAAAAAACCCAGTTGCGTAAAACGCAATGAAAAAAAAACCTAAAAATGACATTTTTCTAAAACGCAATGCATAAAAAACACAAAGAAATGTCTTATTTGTAAAACGCAATTGCCAGAAAACACAAAGAAATGTCTTATTTCTAAAACGCAATAGCCTAAAAACACAAAAGAAAGTGTACTTTCTAAAACGCAATGGACTGAAAACACATAAAAATATGTTTTACCTAAAACGCAATGCACAAAAAACACAAACAAATGTCTTATTTCTAAAACGCAATGGCCAGAAAACACTTAAAATGTATGTTTTATAAAACGCAATGGACTGAAAACACATAAAAATGTGTTTTACCTAAAAAGCAATGCACCAAAAACACAAAGAAATGTCTTATTTATAAAACGCAATGGCCATAAAACACTTAAAAATGTCTCCTTTCTAAAACGCAATGGCCTAAACAAACAAAAGAAAGTGTTCTCTCTAAAACGCAATGGACTGAAAACACCTAAAAATGTGTTTTACCTAAAACGCAATGACTAAAACCACTTCAAAAATGTGTTTTTCTAAAACGCAATGGACAGAAAACACATAAAAATGTTTTAGTTCTAAAACGCAATGGCCTAAAAACACCAAATTACGCATTGAACTAGGACAATAGTTTTGTCTGTGCTGTGAATTGTCTGAACCAATGCAGTTTACGAATGCAGTTTTCCAGAGGCAATTTACAGAAAATTAACTTTTCTGATGCATTTTTATTAAAGCAATTTAATTGAAAAAAAAAATTCCGAACCCCAGCCAGGGGCTCTGCCCCTTGGACCCCGCCAAGATCGTAAAACGCAATGACTAAATCAAAAACTCAGATAATAAAAATGAAATTAAAGAATTTCTTACATGGATTGAAGTCGGTTTCTTCAACGATTAACGAAATTTGAATGATTGAAATACTTATCAGAGATCGAATCGAACGGATCGAGATCTTCAAAATCACCGAAAAAACGAGATTTTGTATGAAATTAAACTGGGTTTTCTTCAAAAAAACTGAAGAACACGTTGATCGGGTGTTTGAATCATTGATTGGTGACGAAAATCGCACTATAATGTAGTGATTATTGAGATAAAATGTGAAGAAATGGTTGAAGATGGTGGGTTTTGATTTTACTAGGAAGAAGAAAAGGATAAGATTGACTAAAATACCCTTCCTCTTTATTTTAAATTTTGCCACATGTCCTAATCCTATTGCTTCCTATACTTCCTAGCCAAAATAAACTTCATATTTGATCCTCACCCTAATAACCGATACCTTCAAAATAAATAAAACTTCGGTTCTAATCAAAACAAATCAAACCAAACAATTCAACAAAAAAAACTTATCTAATTATTTAGCGCCATGAACACATCAACTCCATAACTCCAAGTACACAATATTTGTCAAAAAGAATAAAAAACATGTAAAAGAACATGGTGGAAGAGCACACATTTAGAGCATTTTACATTCGATTTAATCTAACTAAGTTATTGTTATATAAAATCGAACCCTCTCTCTCTCTATATATATATATATATATATATTGGAGAGTTCAAATGAGAAGAAATTTTTTGTAAGAAGAAAAAAAAAAAGAACTTTCAACCACTAACAATGTTTCATTTTACTTCATTTAATATTTGTATTTAATTTTAGTAAAAGGGTATATTTGTAAACTTACATAGATCATTAATTTCTAGTCTTCTTCTTTAATAGCTAACTACATTAAATTTGTAACTAGTGTATTTGCGAACTGAATGAACAAATCCTGGCCATTGTTCTACACACGTGTATGGCCAGGATCTCATCATCAAATCATAAAATACACATGTGTATTTCAACATCAAATCCGGGCCATTGATCTACACGCGTGTATGGTCAGGATTAGTTCACTCAGTTCGCAAGCTACATTAGTGTTCACTCTTGAACCTAATCCTATATATATATATATATATATATATATTATAAACGGGTTCTGGTGAAAACCACGGAAAGTGTGAAAATGGTGAAAACGGATCTGGAGGCGACATGTGTCCATGGCGCTAAACAATAAGAGAGGGTATGATTTTCATTCCACATTAATTTTTGAACATTCGCTTTTTTGCCAGCGCCTTTTTCTTCCGTTTTGAAATAAAACTCCAAAATTATCGTGTTAGCTGTTACATCCTCTTCAAGTTTTCGAGATCTATGGCATTTCGAGTTACAGGGTATTTTGTTAGATTTTTGTTTGAGCATATTATATAAAATTGATGGTGTTTTTTCATTTTTTGGTGTTTTGTTCTTGGAGCAAATCATGTAAAAGCAATAGCGTTTTGATTATTATATATCTTATAACGATGTTTATTTTGGTATTGATATAAATTACAATTAGGAATGGCGTTTACTTTATTTTTCTTATTCAGGTTTTGATATGTTAAAAGGTGTTTCAATTCCAACAACATTAAAATGATGGCGTTTTATTTTGTTTTTAATTTTCGAAGTAATCATGTAAATGCTATGGCATTTTTGCTTTTTTTTCACGTGGTTATGTTTGTATTTAAGTCTTATATATTAAACTTGGTGTTTATTATGTAATCAAAACAACTGGTTAAGGAATGTATATTATCAACAATTAATGACGTTTAATAGCCTTTCAATCAAAACAGATTGTTAAGGATGTTTTGATGGCGTTTCATTCCAAATAACTAGTTAATCTAATCACGTTTTTTATGTGTTTAATAGCGTTTAAATTCAAACAACTCTTTAAGGAATTGCGGCAAACGTTAACTCTTTTTGAATCGTTATGATTTAACAAATGGCGTTTCCATTTATATATAAAAATTATTTAATTTCTAATTATTTGTTGATTATCAACGATTAATGACATATATATCATATATGATTAATTGATTAGGGTGGCTTTATGTTTATGAATGGCGTGTATTTTTCCATTGTCAAGGGTTATTGAATCATGTACGATTAAATAAATGATCATGTTCGCTTTATTTTATGCATGGCGTGTATTTTTCCAGTGTCAAGGTTATTGAATCATCTCATTATTGTTAATGCCTTTCTTTGTTGTTTTAGAAGAGAGTGTTGCGTCGAATGAAAGGATTTGCCCGAAAACTGGTTCTACATTCAAGATTCCCATCGTTAGAGACGATCTAAAACCAAACTCAGGAATGATTTCCGAAAGCCTTGGTGATTGTTATTCTTTGTATCTTAAGTGTGCGGCGGCTACGGGGTTTGTTGTAAGGAAAGGGACTGAAAAGATAAACGACAAAGGAGAAAAACATATAAAGTACTATATGTGTACGAGAGCCGGGCATTACAAGAATAAGAAAGTTGATACATTGGACCCTAATCACAAAAATGGAATGTGCGTTCTAATTTTTCGCAGAGGACTTGTTGTGGAGCACAAATATGTTGTTAAATATATCGTACTATATTTATTATCCGAATATTTATATAGTTTTCTATAGCAGATTGAAAGCCCTTATTTTTGTAGGCCCTAGGCCTCAGCCTAGCTCAATTGTACTGTTAGGCCAGCCGTGCTAGAAGCAAGAGTACTTGAGAAAGAAGTGGAAGATGAACTATTTTCGAGCATATTCGAGGAATAGGCTAAGGACCATTATCTAATTAAAAAAAAATCTTAACAAGTACATCTATTTTGACAAATTATAAGACCGTGGGGTATGGTGGGGCTTGGGTTGGGGCATTTGTTGACACGTGGAATGGGAGCCCCCCCACCGCCTAGTGACGTGTCCGCGGGGTTTGGCGGGTCGTGGGTTGGGGGCACCGCGTGGCAGATTATTAAAAAAATACAAAAAATTTATAAAATTCACACAACATTTATAAAAAAAAAACCTACAACTTCATTAAAATTTTAAAAATTACATAATCCTAAATATTACATAATTTCTAAAAATTACAAAATAACAAACCTTGAGCGTTAGATAAATTTCAAAAAGGGCGATCTTGTCGAACGCCCTTCACTCCTTGCCTCGAAACTCTATGTTTGTCATCGCCACCCGGTCCTCGTGGCTTAACTCGCCGCTCGGAACGGCTTCGTAGTAAGCCTTGAAACGATCGAGCTAGGGCCGTAGCTCGCGCCATTTGTGTTGGCACGCGTTGAGGTTGTGGCGGTCGTTATCGACGTTATGTCGGTAGGTTGCGAATGCTTCCGGCCAATATTTTGTTTGGCCCGGTTGCCGCCCCTTCATAGCGTCAACGACGCTTGTGACGAGAGCCAATTCTTCCTCGTGAGTCCAAGATGCCGCTATGACATGGCGGGGTCAGCGAATGGGAGACAGCCAGCTAGGATGTCAAGACCGCCTCATGCCCGGCTTGAAACCCAAGCCCCAAGGGCCACGCCCCAACCCAAGCCCAACCGGGGTGGTGGCTTAGACGTTTTCCCCCAACCCAAGCCCCATACCCCATATTCTAACACTCGTTTTATCCTATTAGTGTTCATGAACATGATACCAATATACGGGCATATTCAAAGTTTACCCACTTAACCATTTTTTTTCATTTTCTATCAATCATGAACATGATACCAATAAAATAAACAGGCATGCTCAAAGTTTACCCACTTAACCATTTTTTTTTTTCATTTTCTATCAATCATGAACATTATACCAATAAACAAACAGACATTATACCAATAAACAAACAGGCATGTTCAAAGTTTACCCCACTAAACCACTTTTTTGTCATTTTCTATCAATGTCATTGTCGAATTCACATCTGATGTTTACTTTTGAGACTACTTCTCGAAGGGTGGAAACTAGTCGATTTAATTATAGGGCGAGTCATTGTAAAGCTCGATTTCAACTTGTTTAAATTAGAGGATATTTTATTTAAATATCATATATACAATATAATGTAAAATTAAAAATTATCATTACGAAGTAGTTAAAATATCTAAATTAGATATATATGATAATTTTTAGTTTTGGTTTAGTTTTAGTTTAGCCCATCCCTTATCAAACAAACTTATATATAAACACTAGGTTAGAACCCCGTGTATTACACAAGTTAAATAAATATAATTTTATATATTAAATAATAAAATTTATATCTTTATGAACCTCTATATTGTATGGGTTAAATAAATGTAATTTTGTATATCAAATAAAAAAAAGTTATATCTTTAAAAACCATGTTTATTACAAAGATTATGTAACGCCCCAAAACCCGAATGTTAAATTACAAGCATGTTTTATTTTACACAATGTGATATGGGGTAACTAAGTTAGTTAACTTAGTTATATATGCTAGTTAAATAGTAAGGAATGGAATTTTGTGACTAACAAATAACAAACAAAACTTCAAGGGCAAAAAGATGGCAGGTTGAAAAGTGTTTTAATTAATACATAAAAAGAAAAGGGAAACCCCATTTGGGGCAGATGTATATGTCGACACACTCACATAGTGTGTGTGTGTGTGTGTGTGTTCTTGTGTGAACCAAATGAAGAAGAAGGAGAGGAGAAATCTGAAATAGCATGGATAATCTATGAATTTAGGGGTGTTCATCACCTCCTAAGCATCAAGAAGTGTCTAATTCACCCCTTAAACCTTCTTGATTAGAGTACTTGGTGGGTTTTGACGAATCAACCCCAATTGGGTAAATTGGGGATGTTAGATGGTTGGATTTGTGTATGCATGCACTAATTTAGTGTCAATTATGAGTTAATCATCTCAATTAGGAGTTTTAATGGAAGAACCCATGTTCAAGAACTTGGGGTTTTGATGGTTTATGGTTTAATATGAATGAGTGGATGAACTAGATATTTTGTTATGTTGATGTCTATGTGTGAATGGTACTTGTTGATTAGTAAGAAGATTTGATGAATTATGTATGAACTTGGAAGATCGTGCATAAATTAGTTATACATTGTGCATTAAATGGTGTACGCACACCAAGTGTTTGATGAAATGCTTAGTATAAGCTAGTATGTGAAATTATATGTTAAACAATGGATGAACATGTGTAGAGTTTGATAATGACATAATTGATGATAATTAGACATGAGAAGATGTATTGTAGAAGGATTTCGTAAGAAGGTGTAGTTGATGGTATGATTGAGCACAATTATGCATTAGAACTTGTACTCTATCCTTGAATGATGAGGTGCACAACATGTGTTGGACCAATTGCCTATTGGTAATTTAGAAATGAATGTGCACTAAGTATATAACATATGAACTTGCTAGTAAATAATGATGTTGTGATTATGTTAAATAGACTAACCTTGAATGTGGTTGTCAAATGTGAGATAATGAAAGCATTAGCATGTGAAAGTACGTGTTTGTGAATGTGTATGTGTATATAATTTAGTGATCATGTGGTTGTAAGATACTACATTATGAGTTTGAAATATATATAATGTCATTAGTATAGGCTAATATGATAACACGAATATATGAGGTTAAGTAGAAAGTTCATATGATAAACCGTTGACTTCTGAAAGTCAACTGTGCATAAGTAGCAAGGTTAGGCTTTTGTCACACTTGCAATGTTATAGAATGTCAAATGGTACGTGTTATATCGATATGTGTTATATGTGATGACGTGATGAATTATATGAGTTGAGAAGATATGATTGTGGGAATATGCCTTATGCTTGTTAGAATTGACTAATGAAAGTCAAATGTGAGATATGTATTTGATATGATCGTTAATATGTACAATCATGTATGCTAACAAGAATGTGATTGCGATGACATGAAAGTATAGGGATCATGTCAAGATGGAATCAAGCAGGAAAGGCTAACGGGCCAAGATGAGGCAAGGAAGCGGATCACGGACACATAAGGTAAGTGATTTCCGGAATCACTTCTTATTTATAAATGAAGTTAAGGTGGTAAGTCGTTGGTGGTCATCTATGTTTGGAATTACACGGTAGAAGCGAACGGGTCAAATGTAGAAAGAAACATAGGGTGATGCGGTAGATGGTTTGATCTTGGGGTTAAGTAGTAAAAGGATATGGGGGCTTGAATTATGGTCATGTTACTTCTTAGAAGCATGAAAAATGTGGAAGAAGGAAGATCGGATATCTAACGGTTGTCTTGTTAAAATTAAAAAAGGAAGAAGGTTTAGAGTGAAAGAACCCGTCGTAAGCTACGGAAGATCAGCCGTAGCTTATGGCCAAACAAACAGGGGGAAACAACAGCAAGCTGCCGTAATCTACGGCCAATGTTCACTCAACAGTTGAAATGTTCACTCAACAGTTGAAATGTTCACTCAACAGTTGGAATGTTCACTCATTAGCAAGAATGTTCACTCAACAGTTGGAACGTTCACTGGTCAGCAAGAATGTTCACTCAACAGTTGGAACGTTCACTCATTAGCAAGAATGTTCACTCAACAGTTGGAAGGTTCACTCATTAGCAAGAATGTTCACTCAACAGTTGGAAGGTTCACTCATTAGCAAGAATGTTCACTCAACAGTTGGAACGTTCACTCATTATCAAGAATGTTCACTCAACAGTTAGAACGTTCACTGGTCAACAAGAATGTTCACTCAACAGTTGGAACGTTCACTCATTAGCAAGAATGTTCACTCAACAGTTGGAACGTTCACTCGTCAGCAAGAATGTTCACTCAACAGTTGGAACGTTCACTCGTCAGCAAGAATGTTCACTCAATAGTTGGAACGTTCACTCGTCAGCAAGAATGTTCACTCAACAGTTGAAACGTTCATTCATCAGCAAGAATGTTCACCCATGAGCAAGAACATTCACTCAAAGTATGTGTGGGAAAGAAATAAGCTTGGAGATATGTATGTGTATAGATTTGCCTACATGTTAGTGACGGAATCCATAGGTAAGCATGAAGATAAATGAACATGCATGTAAGTTTGTACGTATGAGACTTATTTATATGGATGTTTGTGACTAGGATATGGTAGTAAAAATTATATGGGAATGTAAGTAGTATGTAATAGCTTGTATGAATGTATGTGTGCGTGTGTGTGTATAAATATACGTATGAGTGTGTATGCACGAAGTGGGATTGATTGTACACGAAAGAATAGGGCTCGTATACATGTATGCATGGCTACAATACATTTGAGTATTAACGTTACTAATCAAGTGCTTTGAGAATGAAATGAAATGCAGGTATACCATTGTTGTCCTTATGAAGATTTAATGATTGGGATGCAAGATTGTACTTGGAATGATAATCGAAAGGATTAGCATGAGTAGAAAGAATGTGGCATGGTCATTTAATTATGTATGTTTAGATTATGAATGACGTCACCAAATATTAATGATGCGCATGTATGTGGTGATTGCAGGTTGCACGGACTTAACATCATTATGAAGTCTAAGAGGTTGAAGATCGAGTCAAAGAGCAAGGATTGTACGGGAAGAGCAGTCACATGACTTGTATTTATATATTACATTTGATGCGTTAATTAAGAATGAAGGTTGTAAATCTTTTCAAGAACGTGTTTGACATTTAGAAATGAACCTCTAAGTATGTAATATAGATAAGAAAGAACGAATTTTTGAGTCGGTATTTTCCGCTGCGTCTCTTTTGGTTAAAACGTGTTAGGGTGTTACAAATTAAAAAAATGTAATTTTGTATACTAAATACTAAAAGCGTCGCATCTTAAAAAACTTGTGTATAATCGGGTTAAATAAATCTACCAAATAATAAAAAATTACATCCTTAAAAACCCTGTATATTACCCGTGTTGAATAGATCTAAAAAAGAGTTATATCTTTAAAAACCATGTATATTACACAGATTAAATACATGTAATTTTGTATACTAAATACTAAAAACGTCGTATCTTTAAAAACCCGTGTATAGTCGGGTTGAAAAATCTACCAAATAATAAAAAAAATTATATCCTAAATAAATTTAGTTTTGTATATTAAATACTAAAAACGTAGTATCTTTAAAAAACCCGTGTATAGTCGGGTTGAAAAATCTACCAAATAATAAAAAAAATTATATCCTTAAAAACCCTACGTTTTACACGAGTTGAATACACATAATTTTGTATACCAAATAATAAAAAAGTTATATTTTTAATAAATTAGGATAACATTTAATATTAATTTGTTATTTATATATTTAATATAAGATAAGTAGATAAGAGAGGTATTTGTTTTAAAAACATATTAAATTAACAATTTAGATTTGAGGATAATATTTTATTAAAGTGTGGTAAAATTTAATATTAATTTATTATTTATTTATTTAGATAAATATAGATTTGAGGATACGTTCAATGAATGACACGTGTACAAAAGTTGGTTACTTTTATTATAATAGTTAGATGTCTTTTTAAACCAAAAAAAATATTTATTGATACGTGTTATTTTTTTATAAAGTTTATATCGAAAAGAAGGTAACAATAACTTAATATAAAACATTATGTATTAACTTTATAAAAGATAAAAATAAAGTTATAATTAGTTATAAACATGTATCTCTACCAAGTGAGCTACCCCAGGTTGCCAAAAAGTTTATGTATAAGTTTTTCAGTTATAGACTTATAGGTTATAAAGCCATAATCAAAGTTGAGCTTACACAAGATATGTCAATTATGGGGATGGCACAACTACATAAAAATAAAGAGGTGATAATGGTTTACGGATATTAATTAACTTTTGTAAGGGACCACTTGATATATAATATATTTGCCCACTGTTATATATCTTCTCCACACCATTGTGATATATTTGCCCACAAATCACTGGCAAAAAGCCACTACTACTACTTTATTATTTTTCCCAGAAGAGAAAAGAAAATTCTTTTGTTGATAAAAGATGAAGGCATGGAAGTATGATGAATATGGAAGTGTTGATGTACTGAAACTGGCTACTGATGTGGCGGTTCCTGA
Organism: Helianthus tuberosus; assembly: GCA_030545235.1. Taxonomy (NCBI): domain Eukaryota; kingdom Viridiplantae; phylum Streptophyta; class Magnoliopsida; order Asterales; family Asteraceae; genus Helianthus; species Helianthus tuberosus. Next base: position 1,395,920 of record CM060394.1, read on the forward strand.
GATCAAAGATGATCAGGTGTTGGTTAAGGTGGTTGCTGCTGCTCTTAACCCTATTGATTTCAAAAGGAGGCTTGGTTACTTTAAAGCCATCGATTCTCCTTTGCCGGTCGGTAACATATTTCTTTCATCAGATTTTCAAATTTTTAAGTCTGATTTTGCTTGAAAAGGAGGGGGTTTGATTGATGTTTGTTTGTGATTATATATTTAAGCCTTAGAAATTTTTACTTGTGTCTTCTTTATTTGCATCCACACTATATGGATAGTTAATTTCTTTCTGATTTTACTTTATTTCAAAGCACAATTGTATTTCTAGAAGCACATCTAGATTTTGTAGGATCTTTGAAGATCAACAGATTGGTTTTATTTGATGATATGGATCGATGAACTATAATCTAAAAAACTATTTACAACATTTGATACATATATTTATAGGTATCCAACAAGTGTGATAAACCAACACACCCATCACAGCCGTCTCCGAAAAAAAAAAAAAAAAAAAAAAAAAAAAACATTTTGCCCACTGCGAGATAAAAATTTTGGGTAAATTTATGTTCCTTTCTTTTACCGCCCAGCAGCGCCACTCAATTCATTAATTGGGCTTTTCAAAAGAATTTAGCCATTCATGCCCTTTACGAATTTCATTGGCAATTTAGGTGACAAATCCAAAATTCTTAAACTGTTATGGCCCTCTTAACGTTTTTTGTTCTTAAACCCAAGCCCTTTAAATTTTTTTTTTTAACATACAGATTTTTTTGTTAAATATATATATCGATTTGGGCCCAGAGCGCCCACCCGGCACTTACTCAGGGCCGGCCCTGACACCCATTCGTATGCTGGTTAAATAACTACCATAACTAACTAAAAGGGGGAATTTCTGACACGACCCGAAAACACGACACGAACCTAACACGAAATTCGTGGGTTTAGGTTTAGTCTAAACGGGTTCGGGTCAGTTTCAGGTTGAACCCGCGAACCCGTTTAGCTAAACGGGTCGGGTTCGGGTCAACCTGGTCGGGTTGGCGGGTTGACCCGTTTAACCTTTTATATTATATAATATTTTTTTACAATATGTTTTTTGTTAGAAATTAAATTGGGTATGTATTTTATGCTATAATTATAACTTAGAAAAAGAAATTCACATAAGATTTTATAATTTAAATGTAATTGTATTATATACATTTGTGTTTTTTAAGTAAACTTTAAATTTAATATATTAATTTGTGTAAAAAAATTAAAAAATAAAAGTTTTCGGGTTGAACGGGTCGTGTTCGGGTCAACCCACGAATATTCGGGTCGGGTTCGGGTTCATTGGTATGACACAATTTCGGGTTCGGGTCGGGTTCAGGTTCGTATAAAATTTTCGGGTTCGGGTTGAACCTGCCAACCCGCGAACACGACCCGTTTAGCAACTAACTTATTAATAGACTTGGGACATGAAATACTTGGGCCGGATACCAACATATTTAACCTATAATGAGATCTATTCATTACACTGGTGGCAACACTTGTAATTCCTTTCGCCTTTTGTAACAGATTATTCCAGGATATGACGTCGCTGGGGTAGTTGTGAAGGTTGGAAGCCAAGTAAAAGGACTGAAGGAAGGAGATGAAGTATACGGAGATATTAACGCAAAGGGTCTAGAGGGGCCTACACAGTTTGGAACATTGGCTGAGTACACAGCGGTTGAGGAGAGATTGTTAGCTTTGAAACCCAAGAACTTGGATTTTATACAAGCTGCTGCTCTCCCTCTTGCAATTGAGACCGCTTATGAAGGTCTTGAAAGGGCTAAATTCAGTGAAGGTAAAACAATCCTTGTTTTAAATGGAGCGGGTGGAGTTGGATCATTCATAATTCAGGTGTTTTAATCTATTATAATCGCATATATTTGTACTGACCATATAGTTAACAACCATAAGTTTGGTGGTAATCATAGCTATAAGTTGTTGATACAGCTCGCAAAACATGTGTACGGTGCTTCAAAAGTAGCAGCCACATCTAGTACAGGAAAACTCGAGTTGCTAAAGAGTCTAGGAGCCGATGTAGCAATCGACTACACCAAAGAAAACTTTGAAGATCTACCAGATAAATATGATGTTGTGTATGATGCAATTGGTAAGAATATCACTATACATGAAAAGTTAATGGAAAAATAACTTGACCATGCAAATCATCAAAATAGACATTGACTTCCAAACGCTGGCCTAGTCGTAGCCGACAGTCAATGCCTATTTTCATGATTTTTCCCATCTTCAATGTGTTTATTACTTAAAATAACAATAGTCTCACAGTTTTACCGATAATAGCATGGTAAAATATTTTAATAATCACCCGAAATAACAAATTACTTTAAACAATCACACAAAATCTTTTTTAACCCAATCAAACCAACTTAATGTACCTTAAGGTTGCTATATCTGGTAGAAAAGGAAAGTAGACATTTATGATAATATTGAGTTGAAAGTATGTCACTATTTCGGGGAAATATCTTTAGATTCAAAAGACCTCACAAATCATTTTATCCATAATAAACATATTTTTATTAAAATGATATAACTTTTAGGATCATATTTGAAAAACTGCTTATTAGTTCAAATTCTGATGTTAAAAGTAATTAATTCTTAGAAAATTTTATTCAAAAAAATTACAATTTTTATTGAAATGATGTATATTTTTAAACATATTTGACAAATTAATTATCAAAAAAAATACTTACTGAACAAAACGTGTTGTAGGCCGATCCGACATTTTTAACGCTATAAAAAAGATATATGTGTGTTTCTTGATTGCGTACCCGGATGATAAAATGTTGTAGGACAACCGGAGAAAGCAGTGAAGGCGGTTAATGAAACTGGTGTTGCGGTGTGTATAACGGGGCCAATTCCGCCGCCAGGAATCAGCTTTATTCTCACATCTGACGGATCCATTTTGACAAAACTAAACCCTTACCTGGAGAGTGGAAAGATCAAAGTGATTATTGACCCTAAAAGCCCATTTCCATTTGACAAAGTTAATGAAGCTTATGCTTACCTTGAGAGCCACCGGGCTACTGGAAAGGTAGTCATATACCCGATTCCTTGAGGTTTGAAATAAATTTCCGCGTTATGGCTTTCTTTACACACCTCTAATATATAGTGTGGCTTGCTTTGTGAAATAGTGAGAATAAATATGGTGTGCAAAGTGCAAAGAGTGTTATTGTAATGTTACGAATTCTTAATAAATGTAGCTATTATATTTGGGCTTGAAAAAAAAAGGAAACCAGAGAAAGTGGAATGATTCTATTTGGGCTTTTTTTTAAGTCCAAAAGAAATTGGGCTTGAAAAAAAGGAAACCAGAAGAATGTGCAATGACTCTATTTGTTGATTTCAACTCCAAAAGAAAAAAGGTAAACGATTTCTCTTTTTAGCTTTTTTAGTTAGTGATTGGTATGGAGGACAGAGAATGAAATAAATGTCTGATTGGTTAATTAAATGTGATCACCCATTACACAAGGAACGTCACTCCCACTAAACAACCGATATCATTCCTCCCCCCCCCCCCACCCCACCCCACCCCACCCCACCCCAATTCCATTCCCTCTTTCACACTTCATCAATACTACCCACCACACTCACCCACCAACATTTTACAAGTATAGTACTCATGTGTATAGTGTTTAGTTATATATGATGGTTTGGTAAGTAAAAAGATTTCTCACATTCATCTAATTGTTAGTTTTTTTTTTGCATTTGATGGAAAAAAAATGTTATTAGTTGATTTAACTGAAAAAAATACCGTTATTCTTTTACCTATAGATAAAAAAGGTTGTGACAATGGTGTCTTCTAGTTATACCGTACCTATATATAAAAATGGGCTTTGCTTGATTTGGTGTATTTTATGACCTTTCCCTTCTTTGGAATTTTGGTGCCTGGCGTCTTGTTAGTTCAAGTAAATTAATTTATGTTGGCCGTTCAAAAAAAAATATTACTTGTTTCGTCTTGAAGATGATTTTTCAATCAGGAAACCAGAGAAACCACATATTGAAAAAGTGAGAAATTAATTTTTGTCACGTGAATATTGTTTTTTGATATTTTTGCATTTTATAGATTTAAACTACTTTGGGTCACAAAACAATCGATGATATTAAAAATATGTGCATTTTACATCAATATCGCATGTAAGCGAGCAACAAGCTGCGCCGCTACCCCTTTCTGAATAGCAAATTCTAGCCTATTAAAGACAAACCCTTGCCCCCCTGTTGATGAGCAACTGCTGTGGACAACCTTTTGGACCTTAGTCACAAACAGATAGCTTCTGGAGCTAGAGAGCCAAAGGTGTCGAAGGCGAAAGAGACAAATGCATGTTGGTTATCAGCACATGCTTTAGCGTGTTTATCCACATTTTTTTATTCTGCTTTCCTTATAGCTTGTCCTGCTACAAACCCGCTTTCCCTTAAACCAGCTAAGGGGGAGACTCCTGTGAGATCCACACAAGCATGTTTCCCTCCCGCCCAGCCAAAGACGAGCAGATCCGCTGGTCTCAGTGTAGATCTCCCTTCCATGGGGTCTGTAAGGAAATTCACAGAGGGAATCCTTCTTCACAAAAATCCCCGCTCTCCTCAAGATGTCCCCCAAAACATCCCTCACCCAGTCATGCCTATATTTTTCCGTAGATCTTGAAAACAGCCAAAAATAGCTTTAATTTTTCCGAAATTAAAATCAGACAGAAAACAACTTTATGCTACTTTATTCATTTTTATAATAATGATCTAATCTTACCGGCCCCATATCAACCTAAGCAACATATTTAACCAAATCAAACTACTACCAAAAAATGAAACAAGCTAAACAAACTACAATCAGACTTAATCAATATTATAATTAGCTTTGATTCATTACTAGCTGAATAAAATAAAATCATTCGTAATCAAGCTGATTCATTTTGATTTAAAAAAAATAATAATAATAAACAACAGCAAACAAACCTTCTGGGGTAGCCCAGTTGGCCAGCCTCACCCAGGCCTCTACTTGAGGTCACCGGTTCGATTCCCAGCAATGCCCTTATGGGGTGTTGGGGCTCTTCACTGTGGGTAATCACCGCCAGACAGCTATAGGGCTAAGCTAGCTTGCGGAGTTGCAATACTCCGGCGGATGGGAGGTCCGTGCAACTACCCCCAACAGCCAGGGGCGGACCCAAGTTATGGGGTGGGTGGGCGGCCGCACCCCTTGAAAAAAAAAAAATTAGTGGTATTTTTCGCGAAAAATCCAGACCGCACCCCTTGGAAATTTTCGTCCGCACCCCTTGAAAAATTCCGACCGCACCCCTTAGAAAAAAAATGTTAGGAATTTATGTAAAAAAATTGAGGGATTGAAACCCGATCAAATTATGTAAACAAGTTAGCCTACTAACCCCTTTAATAAAACTTAAATTCAATCCATCAAGCCCAATAACTTAATACTCATTCAAGCCCAACCCAACTACTAGTTTTATTAAACAAATTAGTCCACGTAATTAAAAAAAAACCCAAATCGCTGCCACTTGCCAGCGACTCCCGCCCTCCCTCTGCCTCACTTGGCAAACATGTTTGTTGATTATATGATTGTTGGTTGGCAAATAATAATTACAAGGGCTTGAAATTCAAAATTTTAAATTGAAAATTACGGAACATGGGCTATGGTTGAACACTTGAAGATCCTTGTTTATTTTGTATGAGATAGGATTAGGAATGAACAATGAGTAGGAAAGTTATGCCGCGATTTCTCAAGAGAAAAGGGGTTGAACCACTTTTTTTTCGCCGGATTATTCTAATTAAAGACCAATGTATGTTATAGATAAGTTTTTTTGTTCTTTTATTGAATGAATAAGAGAAATAAAAGTAGGGATGGTTTGAACGTTGATGTTTTTTTGTTTGTTAATGTGATAGGAAGTTAGGAACTAGAGTTTGATTGTTTGAGAATTGAAATGGACCCCACCCGATCTGATTCGACCCGCCATTAAACTTTGTTTGTTTGTTTTTACTTGTTTTACATGACCCGACCCGATCCGACCCGCTATGAACCGATTTTTTTATATAGCTAGGGGTCTAAAATCTTTAAAAAATTTCCGCACCCCCAGGAAAAAAATTCTGGGTCCGCCACTGCCAACAGCAAACATATATCAATACTGCTACACGCTTCCTCTCTATATATAAAAAGAGAGAGAAAATGTAAAAGGGTGTATGATTTTGACTACATCTACGTAACAATAACTGTTGTTTTGTAAGTAAGCATACACATACAAACTCAAAATAAATAAAAAAGACAATTCACTTATTCCGTTACATACAACTTTTACAATAATAACCGAGGGCAGTGGCGGATCTAGAAAAAAATGTCAAGGGGCAACGTTTCAAAAATTTCCTTCTATAGGGGCAGCGAAATCAAAAAGAGGACAAATTTTTCAAAAATTTACACTACCGCCAGAGCGTCAAGGGGTAGCGGTGGCTACCCCTGATATCAAGCTACATCTGCCCCTGACCTGATATCAAGCTACATCCGCCCCTGACCGAGGGTTAGGATTAAATGAGAGAAATTGAAAGGAAGAAAAGAGGCGCGTGATTTTATTTAGGGGCATTCTAGTCAATCCAAGGCAATAGTTTCTCTCTCCTCCAATTCCCCCCCCCCCCATTTTTTAAACGTTAATAACTCTTTCATACGACATTATTTTTTTTTATAAAAATTGCACAAAAAAAACGAGCGTTTTTATCTTTAAAACGAGTATACTATTGCTATATTTTCGAAAAAAAATTTAAAACCCAGTTGCGTAAAACGCAATGGAAAAAACCCAGTTGCGTAAAACGCAATGAAAAAAAAACCTAAAAAATGACATTTTTCTAAAACGCAATGCACCAAAAACACAAATAAATGTCTTATTTGTAAAACGCAATGGCCAGAAAACACAAAGAAATGTCTTATTTCTAAAACGCAATAGCCTAAAAACACAAAAGAAAGTGTGATTTCTAAAACGCAATGGACTGAAAACACATAAAAATGTGTTTTACCTAAACCGCAATGCAGCAAAAACACAAACAAATGTCTTATTTCTAAAACGCAATGGCCAGAAAACACTTAAAATGTCTGTTTTATAAAAAGCAATGGACTGAAAACACATAAAAATGTGTTTTTACCTAAAACGCAATGCAGCAAAAACACAAAGAAATGTCTTATTTATAAAACGCAATGGCCAGAAAACACTTAAAAATGTCTCCTTTCTAAAACACAATGGCCTAAACAAACAAAAGAAAGTGTTCTCTCCCTAAAACGCAATGGACTGAAAACACCTAAAAATGTGTTTTACCTAAAACGCAATGACTAAAAACACTTCAAAAATGTGTTTTTCTAAAACGCAATGGCTAGAAAACACATAAAAATGTCTTAGTTCTAAAACGCAATGGCCTAAAAACACCAAATAAAGTGTTCTCTCTAAAACGCATTGAACTAGGACAATAGTTTTGTCTGTGCTGTGAATTGTCTGAACCAATGCAGTTTTCCAGAGGCAATTTACAGAAAATTAACTTTTCTGATGCATTTTTATTAAAGCAATTTAATTGAAAAAAAAAATCCGAACCCCAGCCAGGGGCTCTACCCCTTGGACCCCGTCAAGATCGTAAAACGCAATGACTAAATCAAAAACTCGAATAATAATAATGAAATTAAAGAATTTCTTACATGGATCGAAGTCGGTTTCTTCAACGATTGACGAAATTTGAATGATTGAAACACTTATCAGAGATCGAATCGAACGGATCGAGATCTTCAAAATCACCGAAAAAACGAGATTTTGTATGAAATTAAACTGGGTTTTCTTCAAAAAAACTGAAGAACACGTTGATCAGGTGTTTGAATCATTGATTGGTGACGAAAATCGCACTATAATGTAGTGATTATTGAGATAGAATGTGAAGAAATGGTTGAAGATGGTGGGTTTTGAAAATGGTGTGTTTTGATGTTACTGGGAAGAAGAAGGAAGAAGAAAAGGATAAGATTGACTAAAATACCCTTCCTCTTTATTTTAAATTTTGCCACATGTCCTAATCCTATTGCTTCCTATACTTCCTAGCCAAAATAAACTTCCTATTTGATCCTCACCCTAATAACTGATACCTTCAAAATAAATAAAACTTCGGTTCTAATAAAAACAAATCAAACCAAACAATTCAACAAAAAAAACTTATCTAATTATTTAGCGCCATGAACACATCAACTCCATAACTCCAAGTACACAATATTTGTCAAAAGAATAAAAAACATGTAAAAGAACATGGTGGAAGAGCACACATTTAGAGCATTTTACATTCGATTTAATCTAACTAAGTTATTGTTATATAAAATCGAACCCTCTATTTATATATATATATATATATATATATATATAGGGTGAGGTTCTAGAGTGAACACTAGTGTATTTGCGAACTGAATGAACAAATCCTGGCCATTGTTCTACATACGTGTATGGCCAGGATCTCATCATCAAATCATAAAATACACTAGTGTATTTCAACATCAAATCCGGGCCATTGATCTACACACGTGTATGGCCAGGATTAGTTCACTCAGTTCGCAAGCTACATTAGTGTTCACTCTTGAACCTAATCCTATATATATATATATATATATATATTATAAACGGGTTCTGGTGAAAACCACGGAAAGTGTGAAAATGATGAAAACGGATCTGGAGGCGACATGTGTCCATGGCGCTAAATAATAAGAGAGGGTATGATTTTCATTCCACATTAATTTTTGAACAATCGTTTTTTTGTCAACGCCTTTTTCTTCCGTTTTGAAACAAAACTCCAAAATTATCGTGTTAGCTGTTACATCCTCTTCAAGTTTCCAAGATCTATGGCATTTCGAGTTACAAGGTATTTTGTTAGATTTTTGTTTGAGCATATTATATAAAATTGGTGGCGTTTTTTCATTTTTTGGTGTTTTGTTCTTGGAGCAAATCATGTAAAAGCAATAGTGTTTTGATTATTATATATCTTATAACGATGTTTATTTTGGTATTGATATAAATTAAAATTAAGAATGACGTTTACTTTATTTTTCTTATTCAGGTTTTGATATGTTAAAAGGTGTTTCAATTCCAACAACATTAAAATGATGGCGTTTTATTTTGTTTTTAATTTTCGAACTAATCATGTAAATGCTATGGCATTTTTGCTTTTTTTTCATGTGGTTATGTTTGTATTTAATAAGTCTTATATATTAAACTTTGTGTTTATTATGTAATCAAAACAACTGGTTAAGGAATGTATATTATCAACGATTAATGACGTTTAATAGCCTTTCAATCAAAACAGATTGTTAAGGATGTTTTGATGGCGTTTCATTCCAAATAACTCGTGAATCTAATCACGTTTTTTATGTGTTTAATATCGTTTAAATTCAAACAACTCTTTAAGGAATTGCGGCAAACGTTAACTCTTTTTGAATCTTTATGATTTAACAAATGGCGTTTCCATTTATATATAAAAATTATTTAATTTCTAATTATTTGTTGATTATCAACGATTAATGACGTATATATCATATATGATTAATTGATTAGGGTGGCTTTATGTTTATGAATGGCGTGTATTTTTCCATTGTCAAGGGTTATTGAATCATGTACGATTAAATAAATGATCATGTTGGCTTTATTTTATGCATGGCGTGTATTTTTCCAGTGTCAAGGTTATTGAATCATCTCATTACTGTTAATGGCCTTTTTTGTTGTTTTAGAAGAGAGTGTTGCGTCGAATGAAAGGATTTGCCCGAAAACTGGTTCTACATTCAAGATTCTCGTCGTTAGAGACGATCTAAAACCAAAGTCAGGAATGATTTCCGAAAGCCTTGGTGATTGTTATTCTTTGTATCTTAAGTGTGCGGCGGCTACGGGGTTTGTTGTAAGGAAAGGGACTGAAAAGATAAACGACAAAGGAGGAAAACATATAAAGTACTATATGTGTACGAGAGCTGGGCATTACAAGAATAAGAAAGTTGATACATTGGACCCTAATCACAAAAATGGAATGTGCGGTCTAATTTTTCGCAGAGGACTGGTTGTGGAGCACAAATATGTTGTTAAAGATATCGTACTATATTTATTATCCGAATATTTAGAGTTAATTACATAGTTAGTCCCTGTGGTTTGCACAAAGTAACATACTTAGGTACTAATAGTTTAAAATCACATTCTAGGGTATTAACTTTTCATTTTGTAACGTTTGGAGGTATTAGCGTTATTTGTAGGTTTAAAATCACATTCTATTAGTACCTAAATATGTTATTTTTGCAAACCACAGGGACTAACTATGTTAATACCCTAAAAGTTAATACCTCCAAACATTACAAAATGAAAAGTTAATACCCTAGAAGGTGATTTTAAACTATTAGTACCTAAGTATGTTATTTTGTGCAAACCACAAGGACTAACTATGTAATTAACTCGAATATTTATATAGTTTTCTATAGCAGATTGAAAGCCCTTATTTTTTGTAGGCCCTAGGCCTCAGCCTAGCTCAATTGTACTGTTAGGCCAGCCGTGCTAGAAGCAAGAGTACTCGAGAAAGAAGTGGAAGATGAATTATTTTCGGGCATATTCGAGGAATAGGCTAAGGACCATTATCTAATTAAAAAAAATCTTAATAAGTACATCTATTTTGACAAATTATAAGACCGTGGGTATGGTGGGGCTTGGGTTGGGCTTGGACTTGGGTTGGGGCATTTGCTGAAACGTGGAATGGGAGCCCCCCACCGCATAGTGACGTGTCCGCGGGGTATGGCGGGGCGTGGGTTGGGTGCACCGGGTGGCAGATTATTAAAAAAAAATTACAAAAAATTTATAAAATTCACACAACATTTATAAAAAAAACCTACAACTTCATTAAAATTTTAAAAATTACATAATCCAAAATATTACATAATTTCTAAAAATTACAAAATAACAAACCTAGAGCGTTAGATAAATTTTAAAAAGGGCGATCTTGTCGAACGCCCTTCGCTCCTTGCCTCGAAACTCTATGTTTGCCACCGCCACCCGGTCCTCGTGGCTTAACTCGCCGCTCGGAACGGCTTCGTAGTAAGCCTTGAAACGATGGAGCTTGGGCTGTAGCTCGCGCCATTTGTGTTGGCACGCGTTGAGGTTGTGGCGGTCGTTACCGACGTTATGTCGGTAGGTTGCGAATGCTTCCGGCCAATATTTTGTTTGGCCCGGTTTCCGCCCCTTCATAGCGTCAACGACGCTTGTGACGAGAGCCAATTCTTCCTCGTGAGTCCAAGATGCCGCTATGACATGGCGGGGTCAGCGAATGGGAGGCAGCCAGCTAGGATGTCAAGACCGCCCCATGCCCGGCTTGAAACCCAAGCCCCAAGGGCCACGCCCATATAAGACAAGTCTTTAAACTTGTCGAGTCTAAATCACATTCTACTCCAGTCCTCGCTTAATCACGCGTTCGAACCGTGTCGTTCCTTAAAACTAACCGGTCTAAGCTTAAGCTTAACTAAAGACCGTTAGGATTCTAATAGGTTATTATTAACCTTTGTTCCAGAATAGGAGAACCAGTAAAAGCTACCCGCATTTGATATTTGTGAATTATACTTGCAAAGGTAAATACTTTTAACTAATTTTCCCTTATACGGGCTTGGGGTACGGTATATAAAATACCGCTTGGTCGGGCATTCGACCTTAATCGATTGGTGGTTAAGTATTATCGAGATGACCCGTTTAAACTGTTTTGTTTGCTTAAAGCCTTTGGGAGGTTAATGACCATGTCCCGGATATCCTTGGCATCATTTTACGAAATGGCCACGACCTAAGCGCGGGGTGTAGGCGTACACCCGTCAGTGCATAAATAAATAATGTGGTGTGTCTATTGATCTTTAACCCGGCACGAACCACCGGGCTACTGAACGCATAAGAAACATGTAATTCTTTTAATTTTTTTTTTAAATAATTATCCCAAGTTATAAAAAGTTTGTGCCACGTGCATTCAAATCAATTTTAACCATTTTTAAAATGACTCAGTTAAATTGTATTTACCAGTGTAAACTGACGTATTTTCCCAAAAAGATTAAGTGCAGGTACTACTCGTAATGGGCTGGCTACTCCTAGCATCAATAAAGAGTCTCGCAAGCTTAAGATGCCTAAAGTCTGTTGAACTACTGTTTCCATTTTATTTTGATCCACCTATGGATAAACTTTCGACTGTTGTGATACTTGATATTACAATTATATTCGGTTGAAATATATCTTTCATTTGCTTCCGCTGTGCATTTAAATATTGTGTTGTTTGACTGTAATGTTGCCAACCACGTCACGATACTCCCCACCGGTCAAACGAGGAGATATCGGGGTGTGACAGGTTGGTATCAGAGCCAACATTGAGTGAATTAAACACTAGCCTTTTGTGTTTAATCTCAATGACACAATTGCACATTCCTAAACTTTCGAGTCTAGACAAATAACATAGGACAAATTCTACTTTGTTTTGTTTTGTCCTTTGTTTTATATATTCTTGTTGTTATCTTATGTTATATTGACAGGTCTAAATATGCCGCCAAGATTTTTCAGACGAAGAGGACGAGGCAAGGGGCCAATCACCGCTCCCAATGATCACGAAGCCGGGCCTTCGCACAGGCGAGCTCCTTCTGCCAGTGCGAGTGCTGATCCTCGAGAGAACTGGAGGACCAATGTGGAGCCCGCTAGACGGTCTGTTTCACATAGTTCAACGCCTCCCTTTCGTAACTCCTATGGGCCACAGTCAGAAAACGAGCCCGATAACCCACAACCTTCATATATACCCCTTCAGCGATCCCTTTCGCACAATTCATTTGATAAACCGATTCCGGCCTACACTGGTTCAATGGCGTACAACCCGTTTGAGCAGCCGGCTCACACCAACTATAATTACGCTGAAGCCGACCCATACTTGGTAGCGGCCAATTACAACGCCCTTCACCCGGAAGGACCGTATGGAGCTCCTTGGGGAGTAGGGTACCCAACTCATGGGTACCAAATACCTGCTAGACTTATAATTCAGCAACAATCGCAGCCGCCACGGTTTTCCCCACCCGAACGGGAAGAAATTCTTCAAAGATTGGACCAAGTCGAGCGAGATTTTCACAGAGATCGCAGGGAGCGACAAAGTTTCTTTCAAGGATTGACAAGTTTAATAAAAGGGAAGAGCAAGAAGGACCATTGAATCCTTCAATTGTTGATTGTATTTTCCTAGTGTCAGTTGAGCCCCTGCGTGGGCCTGTCTTGCTGTTTTGACCCCTGCGTGGGTATGGTTGTCTTTTGAGCCCCTGCGTGGGCCTATCTTTCTGTTAACCCCTACGAGGGTATGTTGTTTGTTAAGTCCCTGCGTGGACTAGTATTTTAGTGTGACCCCTACGTGGGTAAGTTGTTTATGTAAAAGTCCCGTTTAGGGCAAAGTGTACTTTTTATGATTATTGGAATATTAAGTTTATAAATTTCATTTTTGCCATTATACGCATAAATATATTACATGAAATAAATAAATAAAAATCATTCCTTTTAAAAATATATCTGCCTATTTAAATGTTAATTAAGAATCTTAAAGGTATAACCTAGCTTAAATGTCATTTAAAGACTTGGCCAAGATGGTAAGACCTGTTTAAAAGATTTAAATCCCTGTTAACATCTGTAAACATGTTAACACTCCTGGCAGATGTGATTCGTTAAAATCACACACGTCATTTTATAATAGGATTCTTCAAAAGATTCCTAACTAACCTGATGATATATAAATCAGAGGTTTAAATCATCAATTAAGATGATCACATTTTGACCATACATTGGTAATATAGTGCCTACGTGCCATACTCATTTTCATATGAGACAAAAGACAGTAGTAGTCTACGACTCTCTGTCAGAAAAAGGTAATGAACGATGTTCAAACCTTAATGCCTTGATTCTCTGAAATCATAACTTATGTTTTTAAAATGTCCCTATGACTAGGCCTTTTGTGCTACTAATAACACTGTTATTGTATTGTAATTAGGATAAATTATAATGAAAATCCTAAATAAATATGATTAACAAATTAACCCAATCTGGTCTCTGTTTACCGTGGTTAATGAATTACCATAAAAGACAATTCTATACTAAACTCCCAAATAAACTATTGTCATTGTCTTATGTAACAGTTTAAATTAAAATGGCTGACTCGGATGAAATTAATAGTCACCCAAGGGAGAATAATGATAATGCCCGGATTAATATTACGGGTGCTGAACTGAAAGCGTTAGTAGACGACGCTGTTACAAAGGCCTTAGAGCGGCAGTATGAAGAATATAGCGGGACTCGAAGTAGGACGCTGATGTGTGTAAAATGCAACATATAAATTACATCAAATAAGGCATAAAACTAACCCTTTTTAAGTACTAATATTGGAAAAAGAGTGTTTTTGTCTTCCTTTTGTATTTTCAGGATTAAATGAGCTCAAAAACACAAAAGAAGCAAAAAGACAGCTAATTCCAACATAAATACAAGGAAAGGAACATAAGTGGACTGCCCGACCCCTCAACGGCATCTTCCCAAGCAAAATAGAGGAGACAGAAGACTGAACACGCCCCGTGCTCAGCCAGCACGGGGCCGTGCCCAAGAAGCAGCAGAAAAGACAAATCTATAGAAGTTTCTATTGCCCACCACGGGCCGTGCCCAGCGGACACGGGGGCGTGTCGAAAGTACAGCAGGCGCATTTATTGTAATTGCGAATTACAATTAATGAGGAGAGAGAGTGTCAGACAGGCACGGGGCCGTGCCCAGCTCTCTGTTCAGCCTATAAATAGGAGTGCTTGGATTCATTTCATCTCATCCCTTGGCACACCACCTCTCTCACACTTCATCCACCACCCACCACCACCATAACACCATCATCCACCACCATCATCCATTGTCCATCGTAGAGTGTGTGAGTCGTCTCGGGATCCAAGATTGATCGTAGGAGTTCTTGACAATCAAGGCCATGTTTGCCTAAGTCTCTTACATCACTTGGTGAAGACAAAGTGTCTAGTATAATACTTTTTATTTCTAATCTTTTGCACTTTTTATTTGTTTTTGTATTAATGACTTTAATAACTAGTTACTTATGTTGAAGGTGATCTTTCCTTATCGTTTGTCCGTGGTGTCTTGGCATTATTTTACTGTCTATATAAAATAAAAGATTTTCACCATTCATATCTCCACGGTCTATATGGAGGTATGTTGGCTACCTGGTCGGGGGTTAAGGGAACGGTTTGGTAAAGGTCTTGCCATTGTTCAGCGTTTAGAGGTCCTGCAATGGACCTGGGTCAAATTTAGTAGGACCTCCTTCAATGCTTCACGGTATTGGATGGCGGGGGTCCAAACTCTTTGACCCCCTCATAAGTCAACTACTATTAATACTATAACCCGGCTATTTAGGACTGTATCCCTGCTGACTCAGACTACTTAGTCGAGGGTAACGTCACCGCCAAAAGCGGGGCCTACCACAATATTGCATTAATAACTTAATTCATTATCTTCCAATAATCCACCCCTTTAGGATTGTATCCTTGCTGACTCAAACTACTGGGGTGAGGGTAACGTCACCTTCGAAAGAGGGGCCTACTACAATAACTAAGATAATCTCTTAATTATGTGCAAAAGTGCGAAAATAATCAAAGGTTATACTAGATAAGAGTCGGAACCAAGTGATTCATCTTGTCTATCTGTTTTTATTTTATTTTTATTTTCAGCATTTTAGTTAGTTTTTATTTTTCTTAGTTTAAAATCTTTTTCTAAACTTTTATTTTGATTAGACGTTGAGGATAAACCGGTACTAAAAGCTCTTGTGTCCTTGGACGACCTCGGTATCTTACCAACGCTATACTACACTCAACGATGGGTGCACTTGCCCATATGTGTGTTTAGTGTTAGTGAAATATCGTGTTTTATAAATTTAAAACTTGGCTAAAATAAGTGTTAAAAAGGGCTTAAAATATACACCTAATATATATAACACTTCACGCACATCAAGTTTTTGGCGCCGCTGCCGGGGACACAAGGATTTTAAGAAAGTTAGGAATCAACGGCCTAATTATCTTTTATTTTTCTTTTTATTTTTTTAGGATTTTCTTAGTTTTTCAGCTTCTGCAGAGCTCAGCACGGGCCGTGCCCGCTGAACACGCCCCCGTACTCAATCATTGGAACTGGCAATCCTGTTTTACGTCAGACAGTAAGCTGAACACGGGGTCGTGCCCACTCAACACGCCCCCGTGCCCAAGTTTCAGTTACTGAAAACAGAACCGTTAGATCCCAGCGGTTGGTAATTTCTGACATAAACATGAGTGATAGTAATTGTTTTTACTTTCGGCACTCTTATGGTACGTGGTGTCAATTATGTGGTGGCAAACATGAAGAAGTAAAATGCTACTTTCTAAATTATAGGCCCCACTACATGGACCCACCGACTTCTTACAACCTTAAGAGGGGCGAAAGTAAAAATAAGCACTATTTCTCCCTCGAATGCGCCCAGCCAGATATTCTAGGGGAAATGCTCCTTGATGAGTTATTTCAACTAGAAAAACTAATTCTGAATTGGTTAAAAGAGCTTAGGAAGGATTTTATTAATCCACCCCAAGTCGATGACCATGACGAAATGCTGGAACCGCATTCCAACAACCTCGTTGCTCCCGAAAATACCTTCGTACCTAGCAAAGACTTGGACGATAGTCGTCCCTGTGTCGATTGTGACGTGAAGGACTCTCCATCGACTTCGTTCGGTGCATACATAGACCTGAGCGATTCGGCATACACCTTCTTTAACAAGAGCCCGGAAAAGGGTTGGACTTGTCCACCTAGAATGAAAATAGGAATTACCCTCACCGACAACCTCTTGCGTTCTCACCTTAGTCTAGGACAATTAAGGTATCTTAGGCACTTTGGGGTTGTTCCAACCAGTCAGGAGCCACCCGATACTAACAAGTTCCTTAAAAACTAGACAACTTCATAAAACAGTCCCTCGACACATGGCCGTGTCCAGTCAACACGCCCCCGTGTCCATCAAAAGATTCCATTCTGATCAGTACGTCAGAATACGGACAAACTGTGTCAGAACTCCATCTGCACACGGGGCCGTGTCCACTGGGCACGGGGCCGTGTCCAGGATGCTGTCGTTTTCTATAAATGCAGCCAAGAATTCTGCACATTTGGACCAACTTGGGGCAGAGATTTGCAGGAATCTTCTCTCAAACTATCCTAGGTAAGTCTAAAAGAAGGTTCCAACAACCCATCTTGTCCTTTCCTCTTTTAGCCATTTCCTTCTTCTCCATCTTTCTCCAAGAACTACCATTGAAAGTTTGAAGTTCTTCCAACTTTGTGGTAGGGATTCATGAGTTTTGTTCAAGGAATCTTGGTAAAAACATGTTATGTAACATTGTTTTAAGTTATTAGCAACTAAAAAGACCCCATAAGTTCAGAAAATAACTTAAAAATCCAAGTTTCCTTGCTCCGAAATTCTGCAGAAAGATGAACACGGGGCCGTGCTCATTGAGCACGGGGCCGTGTCCGATAACTGTTTCATTTAAATAAACTTTTTCAGTTTATTTTTCGTAGAATGTCAAGTGAAAACAGCGAAACATCTTCTGTGCATTCGTCAAACAGCCGAAGAGGAAGAAGACCCTCCATTGAAGCTACACTTGTGCACTATGTGATAGCATTAAGGGAGGCTCTCGACGAAATGACTTCAGTAGAGGAGGTCCTAATCGACCGTATTAACGATCTTACGATGGGACTTGAAAGCAGCTTCCAAGAAATTAACCTCTTGCACCAGAGGTTAAATATTCTTGTAGCACCCCCAATGGAACCAGTCCTTCCTCAACAGGATTGGAACCTGGCACTCGGAATCAACAACCCTACCGGGTGGGAAGACTTTCCGGCGGAACCTCCCGTGGAACACCAACAAGAGATCCCTGTGGAAGTTGAAACTCCTCAAACTAATGCCAATGAGCCTTCTTTTCTCCTTCCAAGGGAGGTGGAAGAGTGGCTCGCCGACATTTGAGGAGAACCGCACGCGGAAGAAGGAGTTCAAAAAGGCCTTGTTTAACCAAGATTAATTACTTCTTGGAAATTTTGCTAATTAAAATAAAGTAAAGGCTAGGACTCCATGGTTTATTATTTCCTTGTTTTATCTAGTTTAATTTAGGACTATGTAAGTTCTCTCTATGATGAAATGAAATGATGGTTTTAAGGTTTGGATGGTTTTTAATGAATAAAACACACTCATGGTGGTAAGGGATGAAAAGGGGAACGAGAAAAATGAACTCATGCACAAGAACAAGGCAACCCGACAATTCTCTCCAGTCCAGAAGGTTCAACACGGGCCGTGCCCAACCAACACGGCCCCGTGCTGAACCACCTGCAGAAAAACGCCCAGTTCAGGTACCTGGACACGGGCCGTGTTCACCCAACACGCCCCCGTGTCCAGACTTCTGTATCTCTTATTTCAATTTTGTTACTGGCACTTGAACACGGGGCCGTGCCCGGATAACACGGGGCCATGTTCAGTGCCCAGTAACACAAATTTTTGCTTTTTAACACTATTTTACACATCTAATCAACCTAAAAATTTATTTTTGGGACACATTGAGGACAATGTGTAATTTAAGTGTGGGGGGGATGCTAAAACCTTGAATTTTGCAAGTCCTAAATACAAGCCTTACACAAAACTCTATTGGAACCGCTAATCACCCCAATTTCTTTTTCAAAAAAATTTCATTTTTTTACTTGTCTAGGTTTAACTCGGGAAATTCAAGTTCTCAAAAAGGTTATATTTTTACAAATTTACAACCGATAGCGTAGTGATAAAAAGAACCAACATAAGAAAATTATGAAAAGGCATGACAAACTTAGTTAAAATTTGATTATATATACTTGATCACATAAAAAACCCATTCCCACAAAAGTGAGTTTTGAGCCTTTATTGAGCATACAATTACATATCATTAGACTAAATGCTCATCTTTCGTTTCTTGTGTGAATAGCCGCTTGGTTCTTACGACTCTAGAACTTGCCATGACGATACATTCCCGGTCCTTATCAACTTAAACCCGAGTAAGTAAATGATGGAGGCATTAGGACTAACCCTTTTTATTTCTACACCATTATTTTTCTTTTTCTTTTTCCACCTACCCAAAAATCCCCCTAGTTAACCCCTTTGAGCCTAAACCTTTTCATTTCATCACCCAAACCAAAAACCCTTTTACCCACCAAAACCTTTTTCATTTTTAACCCTTTGTTTTAGTAACAAGTTCGGTTTTTCGTATGATAAAAAAAAATGTGTGTTGTTGATGAAGCAAAAAGAAAATAAACAAACAAGTTCATCAAAAATAACTTTGTTTGAATAAAAGCTTCATCAAAATAAAAAGTTACAAAAATAGAAAATCTTACGAAAACCGACACTTGTTACGCTTTTTCGCCCTTTTTCTACTAACCACTAACCACTATCCCAACCACCTACCTTTAACCCAAGCCTAACCCTTAACCCACAAAGTCCTCTTGATATTTACAAATATATAAAAGTTAAAAAGGAGGAGGATTGATTGCTTGGCAAGCTTATGGTAGAAATAAGTTCCATGCCGCTCTCGAGTGATTCACTAAAAAAATACACCTTCGGCCGAGTGTGAGTGATTTCTCCCGTGAGGTATGTGAACTTGTATATAAATGGAATTTTAAAAAGGCATGTTATGCCCAAATAAGTAATTTCTCCTATGAAACGTTCTAAATAAATCATTACAAATAGGATTGTAAATAAATAAAAATAAAACCCAAAAAGATCTTGGACATCCCGACACTCTACGACAAGCCCAAAACCTTCTCTTCTACCTATTCCATTTGGGAGTGTAAGCCACATATTAAAGAGTTTTGCTTGAGGACAAGCAAAAGTTCAAGTGTGGGGGTATTTGATGTGTGTAAAATGCAACATATAAATTACATCAAATAAGGCATAAAACTAACCCTTTTTAAGTACTAATATTGGAAAAAGAGTGTTTTTGTCTTCCTTTTGTATTTTCAGGATTAAATGAGCTCAAAAACACAAAAGAAGCAAAAAGACAGCTAATTCCAACATAAATACAAGGAAAGGAACATAAGTGGACTGCCCGACCCCTCAACGGCATCTTCCCAAGCAAAATAGAGGAGACAGAAGACTGAACACGCCCCGTGCTCAGCCAGCACGGGGCCGTGCCCAAGAAGCAGCAGAAAAGACAAATCTATAGAAGCTTTTATTGCCCACCACGGGCCGTGCCCAGCGGACACGGGGGCGTGTCGAAAGTACAGCAGGCGCATTAATTGTAATTGCGAATTACAATTAATGAGGAGAGAGAGTGTCAGACAGGCACGGGGCCGTGCCCAGCTCTCTGTTCAGCCTATAAATAGGAGTGCTTGGATTCATTTCATCTCATCCCTTGGCACACCACCTCTCTCACACTTCATCCACCACCCACCACCACCATAACACCATCATCCACCACCATCATCCATTGTCCATCGTAGAGTGTGTGAGTCGTCTCGGGATCCAAGATTGATCGTAAGAGTTCTTGACAATCAAGGCCATGTTTGCCTAAGTCTCTTACATCACTTGGTGAAGACAAAGTGTCTAGTATAATACTTTTTATTTCTAATCTTTTGCACTTTTTATTTGTTTTTGTATTAATGACTTTAATAACTAGTTACTTATGTTGAAGGTGATCTTTCCTTATCGTTTGTCCGTGGTGTCTTGGCATTATTTTACTGTCTATATAAAATAAAAGATTTTCACCATTCATATCTTCACGGTCTATATGGAGGTATGTTGGCTACCTGGTCGGGGGTTAAGGGAACGGTTTGGTAAAGGTCTTGCCATTGTTCAGCGTTTAGAGGTCCTACAATGGACCTGGGTCAAATTTAGTAGGACCTCCTTCAATGCTTCACGGTATTGGATGGCGGGGGTCCAAACTCTTTGACCCCCTCATAAGTCAACTACTATTAATACTATAACCCGGCTATTTAGGACTGCATCCCTGCTGACTCAGACTACTTAGTCGAGGGTAACGTCACCGCCAAAAGCGGGGCCTACCACAATATTGCATTAATAACTTAATTCATTATCTTCCAATAATCCACCCCATTAGGATTGTATCCTTGCTGACTCAAACTACTGGGGTGAGGGTAACGTCACCTTCAAAAGAGGGGCCTACTACAATAACTAAGATAATCTCTTAATTATGTGCAAAAGTGCGGAAATAATCAAAGGTTATACTAGATACGAGTCGGAACCAAGTGATTCATCTTGTCTATCTGTTTTTATTTTATTTTTATTTTCAGCATTTTAGTTAGTTTTTATTTTTCTTAGTTTAAAATCTTTTTCTAAACTTTTATTTTGATTAGACGTTGAGGATAAACCGGTACTAAAAGCTCTTGTGTCCTTGGACGACCTCGGTATCTTACCAACGCTATACTACACTCAACGATGGGTGCACTTGCCCATATGTGTGTTTAGTGTTAGTGAAATATCGTGTTTTATAAATTTAAAACTTGGCTAAAATAAGTGTTAAAAAGGGCTTAAAATATACACCTAATATATATAACACTTCACGCACATCAGACGCTATCTACACCGCATTCAAAGCCACCCTCCAAGAAGGATGAACCCAAGAAAGACGATGACGATCGTCACTCTTCAAATCATCGAAGTGATCCATCTCAAAAGATCATGCTGAATCAAGGACCCCGTGATAAGGGTTGCTCCTGCAAATACTTTGTTTCATGTAAACCCAGGGACTTCACTGGGGAAAAAGGGGCCATACACTGCATGACGTGGCTAGATGAGATGGATACTGTGGTTGATATCAGCGGGTGTGCTGATGGAGATGTGGTAAAGTTTGTATCTCAATCGTTTAAAGGTGAGGCCTTAGCCTGGTGGAAATCGCTGAGTCAAGCTACTGGGAAGATCCCATTATACAATATGACATGGGAACAATTTGTTACCCTCATCAGGGACAACTACTGTCCCCAACATGAGGTTGAAAAGATCGAGTCTGATTTCCTATCGTTGGTGATGAAGAATCTGGATTGCCAAGCTTACCTCACGAGCTTCAACACATTGTCAAGATTGGTTCCGTATCTGGTGACCCCGGAACCCAAAAGAATAGCTCGTTTCATTGGGGGTTTAGCCCCAGAAATAAAGGCAAGTGTGAAGGCTTCTCGGCCAACTACTTTCAGATCGGTAACTGATATATCCTTGTCCCTCACACTGGACGCGGTCTGACAGAGATCGATGAGGAACACGGATGCCGAGAAAAGGAAACGTGAAGATGACAATTCACGAAGGTCAAACAAGAAGTACCGAGGAAACAATGACCACAAGAAAGGGTCTGAGTCGAAGAAGGATGGGCATCAATCTGGAGAAAAGCCCAAGTGTAAGATCTGCAAGAGACAGCACTTCGGGAAGTGCAGGTATGAATCGAACTCGCAGACTCGTTCGAGAACTTTTGCATGTGGGATATGCAAGTCTTAGGAGCACAAGACCTTGGATTGCAAAAAGTTGAAGGACGCAACGTGCTACAGTTGCAACGAAAAAGGGCACATTAAGACAAATTGCCCAAAGTATGCAAAGAAAGCTGATGAGGGAAAGAAGACCAATGCTAGGGTCTTCAGGATGGATGCGAAAGAAGCTGTGCAGGACGATAACGTGATCACAGGTACTTTCCTCATAAATGATATCTATGTAAGAGTACTTTTTGATTCAGGCGCTGATAAATCATTCGTAGATAATAAGTTTTGCAAATTGTTGACTTTACCTGTTAAAACCTTAAATGTGAAGTATGAGATGGAATTAGCAGATGGCACCTTAGAAACTGCCTCAACCATATTAGATGGATGTTTCATATCCATTAAGAACCACTATTTCCCCTCTGTCCCTACTTCCCTTGAAGTTAGCCGGTTTTGACATCGTGTTGGGTATGGACTGGTTATCTCATAACCAGGCCCAAATTGTCTGCAATAAGAAGCAAGTGGTGATCAAGACTCCGTCTGGTGAACCACTTACCATTCAGGGAGATACCCGGTATGGACTGCCTGAGCAAGTGACTATGCTCAAGGCCTCTAAGTGTTTGAAGAAGAGTTGCGTCATCTGCATGGCACAAGTGACTATCGATGAACCGAAACCTAAGATGGAAGATATCCCTGTTATTTCTGAATACCCTGAAGTTTTTCCTGAAGAACTACCTGGTTTACCACCAGATAGACAAGTCAAATTCAGAATTGACATCATCCCTGGGGCAGCACCTGTTGCTAGAGCACCTTATAGGTTTGCACCAACAGAGATGAAGGAATTGAGAATGCAACTAGATGAATTGCTAGCCAAAGGTTTCATTAGACCTAGTTCGTCTCCTTGGGGAGCACCAATCTTGTGTGTCAAGAAGAAGGATGGATCGATGCGTCTGTGCATCGATTACCGTGAGCTGAATAAGGTCACTATCAAGAATAGATATCCATTGCCCAGGATAGACGATCTGTTCAATCAATTGCAAGGGGCAAGCTACTTCTCTAAAATCGATCTGAGGTCAGGCTATCATCAACTGAAGGTTAAAGATGAAGATGTACACAAGACTGCATTTAGGACTCGTTATGGTCATTACGAGTTCCTAGTGATGCCTTTTGGGCTCACTAATGCACCTGCCGCATTCATGGATCTCATGAATCGCGTCTGCAAGCCCTACTTGGACAAATTTGTCATCGTCTTCATTGACGACATCCTCATCTACTCGAAGAATAAAGCTGATCATGAGAAGCATCTTCGATGTATTCTTTCACTACTCCAACAGGAGAAGCTTTACGCCAAATTTTCGAAGTGTGAATTCTGGCTTCGAGAAGTCCAATTCCTTGGACATGTGGTTAGTGAGCGTGGTATCCAAGTGGATCCCGCTAAGGTGGAAGCTGTCATGAACTGGCAAGAACCAAAGGCACCTACAGAGATTCGCAGTTTCTTAGGATTAGCAGGATACTATAGACGATTTATTGAAAACTTCTCAAGGATTGCTGCGCCCCTAACTTCGTTAACACGCAAGAAGGTTAAGTTTGTTTGGGACCCTAAGCAGCAGGAATCCTTTGACATTCTCAAGCAGAAGTTGAGCAATGCTCATGTGTTGACATTGCCTGATGGAATAGAAGAGTTTGTGGTATATTGTGATGCATCACACACCAGGATGAGATGTGTGCTTATGCAGAAAGGCAAAGTTATTGCCTATGCTTCACGACAGTTAAAAGTGCATGAAAAGAATTACACCACCCATGACTTGGAGTTGGGTGCCGTTGTATTTGCACTGAAGCTATGGAGGCACTATTTATATGGTATCAAGTGTGTGATTATTCTGATCACAAGAGCCTCCAGCACCTGTTCAACCAAAAGGATTTGAACATGAGGCAATGACTTTGGATGGAAACCTTAAATGATTATGATTGTGAAATAAGATACCATCCTGGCAAAGCGAATGTAGTCGCCGATGCCTTGAGTCGAAAGGAAAGAGTGAAACCCATCCAATCAATGCCAAGAGCATTGAAATAAAGAACAGTTTGAATGAAAGGTTGTTAGCTGCGCAGAAGGAAGCTGTGCTGGAAGCTAACTATCCTAATGAAAGGCTAGGAGTCACTGAATAGCAATTATCTCAGGGCAAGGACGGAATCCTGAGGTTAAATGGAAGAATATGGGTTCCAGTTTATGGAGGACTTCGAGATGTTATCCTCCAGGAAGCCCACAGCTCTAAATATTCCGTTCATCCTGGAGCTGATAAGATGTACCAGGATTTGAAAGCAAACTTTTGGTGGATAGGTTGAAGAAGTCTATAGCTACCTATGTAGCTAAATGTTTGACGTGCGCGCAAGTCAAAGCTGAACATTAGAAGCCGTCAGGTTTACTACAACAGCCTGAACTTCCCACGTGGAAGTGGGAAATGGTGACGATGGATTTCATCACCAAGTTGCCCAAGACCAGGAAAGGAAATGATACGATATGGGTAATAGTAGATAGACTGACTAAGTCAGCACATTTCCTACCCATTAAGGAGACCTATAGCTCCGACATGTTAGCCCAATTGTACGTAGACAAGATTGTATCTCTACATGGCGCACCTGTAGCTATTATCTCTGACAGAGATACTAGATACACGTCAAATTTTTGGAAAAGTATCCAACAATCTTTGGGCACGCGTTTAAATTTCAGTACGGCTTACCATCCTCAGACGGACGGACAGAGTGAGCGTACAATCCAAACGTTGGAAGACATGCTTCGCGCATGTGTGATCGATTTAGGTGGTAGTTGGGATAACCATCTGCCATTAATCGAGTTCTCATATAACAATAGCTACCATACCAGCATTAAGGCTGCGCCTTTCGTGGCCCTATACGGTAGAAAGTGCAGAACGCCCGTTTGTTGGGCGGAGGTTGGAGATGTCCAACTATCAGGACCCGAAATAGTCTTTGAAACGATGGACAAGATTGTCCAGATTCGTGACCGCCTGAAAGTTGCCAGGGATAGGCAGATTTAAAGCGTAAAGCTTTTAACTTCGAGGTAGGTGACAAGGTGTTGCTTAAAGTATCACCCTGGAAAGGAGTGATGCGATTTGGTAAGAAAGGCAAGTTAAGTCCGAGGTACATAGGACCATTCAAGGTCATCGAACGTGTCAGATCAGTTGCCTATAAGTTAAACTTACCTGAAGAGCTCAGTGGTATTCATAATGTATTCCACATCTACAATCTGAAGAACTATTTCGCTGATGAATCACTGGTCATACCACATACAGATGTGCACATAGAAGAGAACTTGAAGTTTGTTGAAAAACCTGTGTCGATCGAGGATCGACAGGTTAAGAAGCTTCGAAGGAAGCATGTACCTATTGTAAAGGTAAAATGGGATGCCCGTAGAGGTCCCGAGTATACGTGGGAGGTTGAGTCCACAATGAAGGAAAAGTACCCTTATTTGTTTTAGTAAATCTCGAGGTCGAGATTTATTTTAAGGGGGTGAGGATGTAACACCTCGAAAATTCACGTCCTATAATGTATTGACACGTGTCATAAGCTTGAACGTGTGAAAGAATACTCTAGAGGGACTAAAGTTGACAAACATGAAAAGTATGTGAATATAAGGGTTCAAATTGTCAACAATGGATAAATATACTTTCCAGTAACCCTACATGATGCTCACACCTTCAAACGAATAAATCATGGATCATACGAAGCTAAATATGAAAAAAGTGAGAGATTACAAACTACAGGGGTTAAATGTGTCAACATGTTTAAAGTATACCTCTGAGTGACCTTTTAGCAAACCCGAAGCTTTGTAACAATTAATTTTGCTCACTAGAATGCACGATAAAAATTTCATAAAGTTTCGTTATCGTATGAGAAAGTTATGTTCAAATTCGTATACGAGGGGTTAAAGCGTCAACGTTGAAAATTATGACTTTTCGGGTAACATGGAGTGACCAAGAACTTAACAAAGTGGGTATAAGTCATGAACCCCTTATAAGTCAAGATGAGGGGCTCAAAATGCAAGAAATAAAGTTCGGTTGACCTTTCGAAGGGCCAAGAGTCAAGTGCAAAAAGCAAAAAAGGCTTTTAACCTGAAGACAGGCTTCAGGCGGGCCGCGTAGTCTTTGCCAAGGCCTTATGCGGGCCTCGTCAGGTCCCCAGATGCAGAAACAACAGGCTGCAGCCAGTTAAGCCATTGCAACCGACTTAAAACCGATTTTCCTCATCTAAGGGCGACCCCTACATGCCTTTTAGTCCTTAGGGACACTTGATGGAGATCAGGAGTCCATGATAGACTTGTTTGTCAATGATCTAAGGAGATTAAAAGCACTATATAAGGCCCTTATGTTGCAACATTGTAACCACACCTTCCTTCTGCATTTCTGGAGCTTCCTGGAGCTTAAGAGCAGACCCAAGACCTTCCTAATCGTGCATAGGACTTCTGTAAGTATGCTTAACCTTTCTTAGTTGAGTTTTTACTTAGTTTTAGCTTAAAAGTCAAATCGTCGTAATTAACGGTTGACTTAGCGATTAATCATTAATGGTCCAGTGATTAGTCGAATTGAAAGTAGTTATAAGTTGGTAATTATGTGGGCAATAAACCCTTAAAAGGGCTCCCTCTGATTCCCACTCTAACTAGACCATTAGTCGGGTCAAACTTGTCATTAAAAAGTCAACAGGATGCTTAATTTCAAATTAATACATAATTAGCAATGTAGAACCCATACAACCTGTTTAATCATTAATATAACTTAGTAATTAAAGTAAGAACATGTCTAAACATGTTCAACCCGAAAATTTTAAGTAGAGACCCGGTTTGGAACCGAAAGTCGCATAATTTGACTTTTTCTTTGACTTTCAGTTCTGACCCGTTTAAGCATATTTTAGAAATGCCTTAGAGCTTTAATTGGACTAGGTTACATGCTAGTATAACCCTCTGTGATTATACACCTTGGTTCATTAGTTATCCAATTAATATGCATGATTCCGTTAATTGCTCATATGTTGACCATTATGCCCTTTTCACCATAAAACGTGATTTTTGAAAATGTAAAAGAGTAGAAACCTTAGTTAATGATCTATAAACTTGTACCCAAAATTTGACATCAGTTTGAGGTGTAGATTGAGAGTTATGCTCATTAGCGTAATTAGAAAGCTTTTTAGCGATTTAACGGCATAATTAGCATATAGCCTATTTAAACCTACTTTTTGATATCAAACTTTTTACCCACTGATGTAATATATTATTTTGGGATTTTTGAAGATTTTTAATTAATTTTAGGCTGAGCATAACTTAGAGTTATAAGCTTGATCCGGTAATTGTCGGTTTTGCCCTTTTGGGCTATAAAATGAGTTTTACATATCTATTTGACCCCAAACCTTTTGCTACTAATTTTATATGATAAATAAATTATTTTTGACCTTTCGAAATAATAAAACTATCAGCTTTCTATATAGAACCC
Source organism: Helianthus tuberosus (assembly GCA_030545235.1). Lineage (NCBI taxonomy): Eukaryota > Viridiplantae > Streptophyta > Magnoliopsida > Asterales > Asteraceae > Helianthus > Helianthus tuberosus. The sequence continues at coordinate 1,423,932 of CM060394.1, forward strand.
GGAAACGGCTTCTAATCGCCTTTTAAGCGTTTTTAACGCATAGTATGTACTAAAACTATTTTAAACATACAAGGGTTAATACCTACTGATATTTTAGGAAGATTATAATATTTTAACAGTAAGCAAAAATTGTTTAACTCAGACTTCAGTTTTGAGCTTTTCGGCTTATGTGAAATTACCAAAATGCCCCTACGGTGCATAGTTTGGTTATAATTGATAAATTTCACATATATGCAATACCCTACTGTTATAACTTATCAAATCAAGTATTTTTACTGATTATATCAGACCTGTAACTCAGGTTAATATTTAATCTCTTTTATAACCTTATAAATGACTAAAATACCCCTACGGGGCATAGTTTGAGTTTAAACTCACTTTGGGCATAATAAAAGATATCTTACTGATGTCACAACATATTTGAGGCACATTAACTCATGAAACCTGTATATGGCTCTTATGGTTACCCGTTACGCATTCTTAGCGTTCGGTTCGGTTTATGTAACTAATTTACATAAATTGGCCGAAACGGGTCAAGCCTTATCGTTTTTATCTCAAAATCCAGAATGTGTTTAGATTACCCATATAAGACAAGTCTTTAAACTTGTCGGGTCTAAATCACATTCTACTCCGGTCCTCGCTTAATCACGCGTTCGAACCGTATCGTTCCTTAAAACTAATCGGTCTAAGCTTAAGCTTAACTAAAGACCGTTTGGATTCTAATAGGTTATTATTAACCTTTGTTCTATAATAGGAGAACCAGTAAAAGTTACCCGCATTTGATATTTGTGAATTATACTTGCAAAGGTAAATACTTTTAACTTATTTTCCCTTATACGGGCTTGGGGTACGGTATATAAAATACCGCTTGGTCGGGCATTCGACCTTAATCGATTGGTGGTTAAGTATTATCGAGATGACCCGTTTAAACTGTTTTGTTTGCTTAAAGCCTTTGGGAGGTTAATGACCATGTCCCGGATATCCTTGGCATCATTTTACGAAATGGCCACGACCTAAGCGCGGGGTGTAGGCGTACACCCGTCAGTGCATAAATAAATAATGTGGTGTGTCTATTGATCTTTAACCCGGCACGAACCGGGCTAATGAACGCATAAGAAACATGTAATTCTTTTACAAGTTTATATATTTAAATAATTATCCCAAGTTATAAAAAGTTTGTGCCACGTGCATTCAAATTAATTTTAACCATTTTTAAAATGAGTCAGTTAAATTGTATTTACCAGTGTAAACTGACGTATTTTCCCAAAAAGATTAAGTGCAGGTACTACTCGTAATGGGCTGGCTACTCCTAGCATCAATAAAGAGTCTCGCAAGCTTAAGATGCCTAAAGTCTGTTGAACTACTGTTTCCATTTTATTTTGATCCACCTGTGGATAAACTTTCGACTGTTGTGATACTTGATATTACAATTATATTCGGTTGAAATATATCTTTCATTTGCTTCCGCTGTGCATTTAAATATTGTGTTGTTTGACTGTAATGTTGCCAACCACGTCACGATACTCCCCACCGGTCAAACGTGGAGATATCGGGGTGTGACAAATAGTGTAAACGGAGGAGGCAACCATACTAATAACAACAACAATGGGGTGCAAGCTCCACTCCTTAAGAAAATGAAAGCTGCAACACCTGGTTGCACTTACAAAGAATTTCTTGCCTGTAAACCGGTTGAGTTTGCAGGAAACGAGGGAGCAACTGCGGCACTGCGTTGGTTAGAGAAAACCGAGGCAGTAATTGCAATAAGTAAATGTGCCGAGGAAGACAAAGTGATGTACACATCGCATTTGTTTTAAGAAGGAGCACTAGAATGGTGGAATACGGTACTTCAAGCCAAAGGAAGAAGTGTGGCCTATGCCATGAGTTGGGAAGAATTTAAGCAGCTAATGGAAAGAAAATTATGTCCCGAATATGAGAAGGAACAAATGGCAAATAAGTTCCTAAACCATTGAATGATGGGTGTAAATTGTTGAGGATATACTTCGACATTTTTCGAATATGCTAGAGTAGTGCCAACGCTGGCTTTGCCAGAACCGGTACTCATTTCTTGCTATATTTGGGGATTAATTGGAGAAATCCGTAATATCGTTAAAGCTGCGAGACCTCGCACTATTGACGATGCGGTAGAATTAGCTAACACCCTAACTGACGAGCTGGTACGCACAAAAGATGAAAATAGGAAAAAGGAACTGGCTCAGAAAATTACCCAAGGATTTCGTGTGGGTAATAGTAGCAACTTCAAGATAAGAGGAACGGGGCAATCCTCAACTCCGCCTTTCTGCAGGAATTGCAAAAAGAAACATTATGGAAGATGCAATGTAACTCGCAACTTTTGCAAAGTTGTAGGACACCGTGAAGAAGACTACAGAAAGAAAACCAGAATCTGCTTTAACTGTGGAGAAGCCGGGCATTTCAAAACAGAATGTCCTAAATTAATCAAACCAGCAGATAACAAAGCTAAGCCAGCCGACGGAGCTACTAAGAAAAATGCCAGAGCATTCCAACTGACCACTCAAGAAGCAGAACTCATTCCCGATGTGATAGCTGGTACGTTCTTAGTTCACAACGTGTATGCAAATGTATTATTTGACTCTGGTGCAAACCAAAGTTTTATCAATACTTCATTTTGCCAAGCTCTTAATTTACCTTTGACCAACCTTAGGCAAATTTTTACAGTCGAAACGGTAGATGGAAATTCAGTTAAAATAGATAAGGTTTTGCGGGAAGGAAATATAGAACTTTCAGGTCATAAATTCTCTACTAACCTGTTACCTAGAAATTAGCCGAATTCGATGTTGTGTTAGGAATGGATTGGTTAGTAGCCAACCATGCTCGAATTTTATGTGATAAGAATTCCATAGAAATTCATACACCCACAGGATAATTAGTAGTAATTACCGGAGATAAGCCACGAAAGCCAATGAAGTTCATTTCAGTAATGAAAATTGCTAGTTATGAACGAAAGCAAGGAATAGTGTATATGATTTCAGTAATCATTAACACTAAAAGTAAGGAACTTAAAGAAATTCCAGTAGTATCTGAATACTCAGATGTGTTCCCATAAGAACTACCTGGATTACCACCTGATAGAGAAGTAGAGTTTAGAATTCATCTAATTCCTGGAACTACACCGATAGCCAAGGCACCTTATCGGTTAGCACCCACTGAAATGTTAGAATTGAAAAAGCAATTAGATGAATTACTAAGCAAAGGATTCATACAACCTAGTTCATCCCCGTGGGGAGCACCAGTGTTGTTTGTAAAGAAAAAGGACGGTTAAATGCGAATGTGCATCGATTATAGGGAATTAAATAAGGTTACAATTAAGAATCGATACCCATTACCTAGGATTGATGATCTTTTCGATCAACTTCAAGGAGCTAGATATTTTTCTAAGATAGATTTACGCTCTGGATATCATCAATTGAAGGTACAAGAAGAAGACATACCTAAAACTGCTTTCAGAACTAGGTATGGTCATTACGAGTTTACAGTCATGCCCTTCGGAGTAACGAATGCACCTGTAGCATTCATGGATATGATGAATAGGATCTGTAAACCGTACTTGGATAAATTCATAATTGTCTTCATAGACGATATACTTATTTATTCCAAAAGTCAGGAAGAACACTGTCAGCACTTGCATGTACTCTTAACATTGTTAAGAAAAGAGAAGCTTTATGCCAAATTCTCGAAATGTGAATTTTGGCTACAAGAAGTGCAATTTTTAGGACACATGGTGAATCACGAAGGCATTCATGTAGATCCTGCTAAGATAGAAGCAATTACCAAATTGAAGGTTCCACAATCAGCTATGGAAATTAGAAGTTTTCTAGGGTTAGCCGGATACTACAGACGATTTATTAAGGATTTTTCCAAGATAGTTGTACCCTTAACTAAACTAACCTGTAAAGCAGTTAAGTTTGAATGGGGACCTAGGCAAGAAGAAGCTTTTAGGATTCTAAAGCAAAAGTTAACAAATGCTCCAATTCTAGCCTTACCGGAAGGAACGGAAGATTTTGAAGTATATTGTGATGCTTCTAAGTTAGGATTAGGATGTGTGTTAATGCAACACAAGAAGGTAATTTCATATGCATCAAGGCAATTGAAAAAGCACGAGGAAAATTATACGACTCATGATTTAGAGTTAGGAGCCATAATTTTTGCCCTTAAAATTTGGAGACATTATCTGTATGGAAGTACGTTTACTGTTTATACGGATCATAAAAGTTTAAGGTACATATTTGGGCAAAAAGAGTTAAACATGAGACAAAGAAGATGGATGGAAATCCTAAGCGACTACGACTGTGATATTCAGTATCACAAAGGAAAGGCAAATGTAGTTGTAGATGCCTTAAGTCGTAAGTATCATGAGAAACAACGACGGGTTCGTGCTCTTAGATTAAATCTACAGTTAGATTTAACAGAACAACTAAAGAAGGTTCAAGAAACAACAATCAAGGGCGATGCTGAAGGAATGAAAGGACGAATAAAAGAATTAAAGCAAGGAGGTGATGGAATTTGGAGATTCCATGAAAGGAGAATTTGGGTACCTAAGCAAGGAGATTTAAGAAATAAGATTTTAGAAGAAGCTCATAAATCTAGGTATACCATGCATCCTGGTAACAATAAAATGTACCAAGATTTAAGAAATAATTTTTGGTGGATAGGAATGAAAAAGGACATAGCTAGATATGTTTCTAAGTGTCTTACTTGTTCACAAGTTAAGGCAGAACATCAGAAACCTTCAGGTCTGTTACAACAACTAGAAATGCCTGTATGGAAATGGGAACTTATAACAATGGACTTTGTTACTAAGTTACCCAAAACCAGAAAAGGTAATGATGCGATTTGGGTAATTGTGGATCGATTAACCAAGTCAGCTCATTTTCTACCCATGAAGGAAACCTTTAGCATGGAAATGTTAGCCAAATTGTATGTAGATGAAGTACTATCCTTACATGGAGTTCCACTCTCCATTGTATCAGATAGAGATAGTCGTTTCACTTCCCATTTCTGGACTAGTTTTCAGGAAGCAATGGGAACTCGACTAAATCTGAGTACTACATATCATCCACAAACAGACGGACAAAGTGAAAGGACGATACAAACTCTGGAAGACATGCTCCGAACATGTGTGATAGATTTTGGTGGAAATTGGGACGACCACTTACCTTTAATTGAATTCTCCTATAACAATAGTTATCATGCAAGCATCGAAGCTGCCCCATTCGAAGCACTATATGGAAGAAAGTGCAGAACTCCAGTTTGTTGGGCAGAAATAGGAGAAAGTCAATTATCAGGTCCTGAAATAGTACAAGAAACCACTGACAAAATCACTCAAATCAAGGAAAGGTTAAAGACTGCTCGTGATCGTCAGAAAAGTTATGCCGACAATCGACGCAAGCCGTTAGAATTCTAAGTTGGAGATAGAGTACTGTTAAAAGTTTCTCCTTGGAAAGGAGTAGTTCGATTTGGTAAGAAAGGAAAGCTAAGTCCAAGATATGTAGGACCATTTTCAATCATCCAACGTATAGGAGCAGTTGCCTATCGCTTACAACTACCAGAAGAACTAGTTGGAATACATGATGTATTTCACGTGTCCAATCTCAAGAAATGTCTATCTGACAAATCCCTGGTAGTACCTCTTCAAGATATAGAGGTGAATGAAAAGTTAAAGTTTGTTGAGAATCCATTACAAATAGAAGATAGAAAGATCAAGTTTCTCAAGCACAAGCGACTAGTGATAGTCAAAGTCAAGTGGGATTCAAAATGAGGACCCGAATACACTTGGGAGCTGGAATCGGAAATGAAGCGAAAGTATCCTCACTTGTTTCAGTAAATCTCGAGGACGAGATTTTTATTAAGGTGGGGAGGATGTAACAACTCTCATCAAAAGTCTTAAATTATTATTTTATTTTGTCCAATAGGAAACCCTAATTGAGATCCCCAAGTGATTCTGCATAAACCCTAAAATTTTCAGAACAAACGGAATTAGGATCAGGCCCCCTAAAACTCAGAGGGGGGGGGGGGTAAACCCTAGTTGATAATATCTTCACAGTTTGCTATAGGAATTGAAATTCTTCGAAACGTGACTCACTAAGGCTATAACGGACACGAACCTACCCTACCCTAAAAGTAACCCGTCGCGCCACGCGACAGGCCCCTCGCGCCACGCGAGGGCGCCGTTTTTCATGTATAAATAGGGGAGTCTGCTACTTGCAATTGTGCGTACGTTGAGATATTGTCCAATTACTACAAAAACACACACAGACACGAAACGCTGCCGCTATAACAGGGTAATAACTCAATCGCTGCTATGATTCAATGTCCGATCGATTAAAACTATCAAATGGATGTTTAAGTGCTGCCACATTAGGGTTATGCTTTGTCATTCGTCGTGAATTCGATGTATGTTTAAGTATCGCACTTTGTCATTCGTTGTGAGGATTTTAATCTCGTGAGTTATCGTAAATGCTGTATTAGTTAATAACCTAGTTTTGTGTGCATTGTTATTTAAACTAGGTTAACAAGGCTAATCTGTAGGTTAGACTCTGCTCGTATTAAATTTGCAATGTGAGTCATTCTCTTTTTATCAAATTATTTCCAAAACCCTATTTATTTCAAAGTTATAATTACAGGGATTAAGTCTTTGTAATCACCAAATTACAGCCAGTATGTGGGGTTTTGTATACATTACTTGATAACCTTCACCATTGGACAACGGGTTAGCCAAGGGGTGATATGACCATAGTCACAGACACCATTGGACAATGATGTTACCAATGGATGGTCGAGTGACAAATACTGTGGGTAGTTGGTTGATATACGGAAACATTGTAATCGCTCTTAATACTGTAAATTATAACAACTGTCCCGCGGCCCCTGGAACGGGTCAAACCGGGCTGGGGGCCGTGACAGTAACGCCCCAAAACCCGAATGTTAAATTACAAGAATGTTTTATTTTACACAATGTGATATGGGGTAACTAAGTTAGTTAACTTAGTTATATATGCTAGTTAAATAGTAAGGAATGGAATTTTGTGACTAACAAATAACAAACAAAACTTCAAGGGCAAAAAGAGGGCAAGTTGAAAAGTGTTTTAATTAATACATAAAAAGAAAAGGGAAACCCCATTTGGGGCAGCTGTATATGTCGACACACACACACATAGTGTGTGTGTGTGTGTTCTTGTGTGAACCAAAGGAAGAAGAAGGAGAGGAGAAATATGAAATAGCATGGATAATCTATGAATTTAGGGGAGTTCATCACCTCCTAAGCATCAAGTAAGTATCTAATTCACCCCTTAAACCTTCTTGATTAGAGTACTTGGTGGGTTTTGATGAATCAACCCCAATTGGGTAAATTGGGGATGTTAGATGGTTGGATTTGTGAATGCATGCACTAATTTAGTGTCAATTATGAGTTAATCATCTCAATTAGGAGTTTTAATGGAAGAACCCATGTTCAAGAACTTAGGGTTTTGATGGTTTATGGTTTAATATGAATGAGTGGATGAAATAGAGATTTTGTTATGTTGATGTCTATGTGTGAATGGTACTTGTTGATTAGTAAGAAGATTTGATGAATTATGTATGAACTTGGAAGATCGTGCATAAATTAGTTATACATTGTGCATTAAATGGTGTACGCACACCAAGTGTTTGATGAAATGCTTAGTTAAGCTAGTATGTGAAATTATATGTTAAACAATGGATGAACATGTGTAGAGTTTGATAATGACATAATTGATGATAATTAGACATGAGAAGATGTATTGTAGAAGGATTTCATAAGAAGGTGCAGTTGATGGTATGATTGAGTACAATTATGCATTAGAACTTGCACTCTATCCTTGAATGATGAGGTGCACAACATGTGTTGGACCAATTGCCTATTGGTAATTTAGAAATGAATGTGCACTAAGTATATAACATATGAACTTGCTAGTAAATAATGATGTTGTGATTTTGTTAAATAGACTAACCTTGAATGTGGTTGTCAAATGTGAGATAATGAAAGCATTAGCATGTGAAAGTATGTGTTTGTGAATGTCTATGTGTATATAATTTAGTGATCATGTGGTTGTAAGATACTACATTATGAGTTTGAAATATATATAATGTCATCAGTATAGGCTAATATGATAACACGAATATATGAGGCTAAGTAGAAAGTTCATATGATAAACCGTTGACTTCTGAAAGTCAACTGTGCATAAGTAGCAATGTTATAGTGTCACACCCCGATATTTCCACATATTACCGGTGGGCCCGGTGGGGAGTATCGTGACGTAGTTGATATCATCATAGTCAAACAAAACAATTTTAAATGCATAGCGGAAGCAAAAGATGAATCACATTACAAACCGAATATAAAGTAATATCAAAGTATTACAAACGAACTGTAAAGGATCCACAGGCAGATCAAATAAAAAGGAAACATAGTTCATCAGATTTAAAATGCATCCAAGCTTGCAAGACTCTTATTGATGCTAAGGAGAGGCCAGCCTATTTCGATTAGTACCTGCACTTTGCCTTTTTGGGAAAATACGTCAGTTTACACTGGTAAATACAATTAACTGACTCATTTTGAAAATGTTTTAAAAAAAATTGATTTGAATGCACAAGGCACAAAACATTTTATAACTTGGGATAATTATTTATATATAAACTTGTAAAAGAATTACATGTTTCTTATATGTTCAGTAGCCCGCGTTGACACCGGGTTAAAGATTAATAGACACACCACATGATATAGTCCCGCGGCGAGTTATTCTCGAAACCGGCGGTTATACCTTTTTATTTATATATGCACAGGCGGGTGTATGCCTACACCCCTTGCTTAGGTCGTGGCCATTTCTATGAATGATGCCAAGGATATCCAGGACATGGTCATTAACCCCCCAAAGGATTTAAGCAAACATAACAGTTTAAACGGGTATTCTCAATAATTTAACCTTTATATGATTAAAAATTCAATGCCCGAACAAGCGGTATTTTATATACCGTACCTCAAGCCCGTATAAGGGAAAACAAGTTAAAAGTATTTACCTGAGCAAGTATAATTCACAAACAGCAAGTGCAAGTAGCTTTTACCGGGTCTCCTAATCTGGAACGAAGGTTTTTAATAACCTATTAGATTCCTAACGGGTCTTTAATTAAGCCTAAACTTAGACCAGTTTGTTTTAAAGGAAGATACGGTTCAAACGCACGATTAAGCGAATACCGGAATAGAATGTGATTTATACCCGACAAGTTTGGAGACTTGTGTAATATGGGTAAATTAAACACATTCTTTTTTAGACAAAAATGATAAGGTTTGACCCGTTTCGGTCAATTTATGCAAACTAGTTACATAAACCGAACCGAACGCGAAAAATGCATAAAGGGTGACCATAAGAGTCATATACAGGTTTCCTAAGTTAATATGCCTTAAATATGTTGTGACATCAGTAAGATATCTTCTATTATGCCCAAAACAAATTTTAACTCAAATTATGCCCCGTAGGGGTATTTTGGTCATTTAAAATGTTATAAAAGAGATTTAATATAAATCTGAGTTTCAGGTATGATATAATCAGTAAATATACTTAATTTAATAGGTTATATCAGTAGGGTATTACATATATGTGAAATTTACCATCTATAACCAAACTATGCACCGAATGGGCATTTTGGTAATTTCACCTAAGGTTTAAAGGTCAAATCTGGAAATCTGAGTTTAAAACTTTTGCTTACTGCTAAAGTATAATAATTTACTAAAAATATCAGTAGGTATCAAGTCTTATATATTTAAAATAGTTTTAATACATACTATGCGTTTAAAACGAGTAAAAAAGGTAGTTTTAAGCGATTTCCGGGTTTTATAAGAAAATCTGATATTTTTATTATTCTAGAAGGCTCAAAATATTTATTTATTATATAAAATCAGTAGAAAAAGGTTTGGTATCAAAATGATTTGTAAAACTCATTTTATAGGCCAAAAGGGCAAAAGCGACAATTACCGAATTAAAGCTAGAACCCTATGTTATGCTCAGCCTAAAAATAAATAAAAATCTTCAAAAATCCCAAAATATTATTTTATATCTGTAGGTAAAAAGTTTGGTATCAAAAATTGGGTTTAGATAGGCTTTATGCTAATTACGCCGTTTAATTAATAAAAGCTTTTCATTTACGCTAATGAGCATAACTCCTAATCTAGACCTCAAACTGATGTCAAATTTTAGGGACAAGTTTATAAATCAGTAACTAAGGTTTCTATTCTTTTATATTTTCAAAAATCACATTTTAAGGTCATATGGGCATAATAGTCAACATTTAAGCATTTAACGGAAACATGCATATGAATCGGATAACTAATGAACCAAGTTGTATAATCACAGAGGGTTATACTAACATGTAACCTGGTCCTATTAAGGCTCTAAGGCATTTCTAAAACATGCTACATTGGGTCAGAACTGAAAGTCAAAACAAAAGTCTAATTATACGACTTTCGGTTCCGAACCGAGCCTATACTGAAAATTGTCGGGTTGAACATGTTCTTACATTAATTACCAAGTTATATTAGTGATAAAACAGGTTTCATAGCTTCTACATTGCTAATTATGTAATTATGTATTTATTTGAAAATAAGCTTTCTGTTGACTTTTTATAATTAGCTTTGACCCGACAATTGACCTACTTAGAGTGGGAATTAGAGAGTACCCTTTTAAGGGTTTATTACCCACATAATTACCAACTCATAGGTACTTTCAATTTGAGATTTGACTGGACAAATTATGATTAATCACGAAGTCAAACCTTAATTACGATGGTTTGACTTTAGGCTAAATAATTAAGTAAAACTGAATTAAGGAAAGTTAAGGACACTTACTGAGGTCCTATGCACGACTAAGAATCCCTAGGAAGTGTGATTGAGCTCCAGGAATCTCCAGAAGTTGAGTTGTGAGAGTTTTCAAGTGATGTGCTCAATGTTGCAACAAATGGGTTTCTTATATATGAGTTTTTATGCAACAAGATGGTGCCATGCAAGTCTACAGGTGTTATAAGATCAGTACAAGTGCCCCTATTGCATGTAATACCATTGGAGGAGTCCCTGGTATGCAAAACAAGCTTTTAAAGTCGGTTAACAGGCCTGAACTGGCAGCTGTGCGATTTTTCTAATGCTGGCAGGCTCAGGCGGCCCGCATAAGGATCCATAAGGACCTAACGCGGCCGGTATGAGGGCCGGGTCAGGTTACACAAGTTTCATTAATTACATTTTGGCCCCTGATCCTTTTCAAACGTGGTTTTAACTTCTTTTCTTGCATTTTTGTCACGGCCCCTGTCCCGGTTTGACCTGGTCCAGGAGCCGCGGGACAGAAACTTGTGGTATTTATTAATTGAGTTGACAGCGGAAGATTTACAGGATCTTTTAAACTTGAAAATGCCCGATTATTTTATTTCATAATTCGGGATAAACCCCGTAATTTACAATAGAGGAATTTCACAAGGAAATTCCCTGATTTACAAAACATGTTTATTTATTTTAACTGAGCCACCTCTTCAAGCTTGTTAGTGCTCCGTAGCACGTTTTCCTTGATTCACAGCAGGTTGCCTGAAACATGTTTTAAAAATATTTTATCAGCGGGAAAATACTGGCGAGTCATTCAGGTTAAACAAAACGACACATGAGTTATAAATTACAGCATAAGAGCGATTACAATTGCTTCTATCTTATTTTTATCTGGCGTCGTGTCACCTCCTGGTGACGATGGCCATACCACTATTGGGTCCTTTCACCCAAGTAGTGATGATTATCACTGTTAGGATTTATTAGCCTAACCGTGAGAAATTAGTAATGTGCACAATACCCCACTAGCCAGTGATTCAAGATAACCATGACTTAATCCCTGTAATTATAACTTTTGGAAATAATTGGAGTATTGTAAAACACTTTTAATAAAAGAGAATGACTCACATTGCAGATTTAAACGGGCAGAGTTTAGCCTACTGATTAGCCTTGTAACCAAATTTAAATAACAATGCACACGAACTAGGTCAGTAACTAATACAGCATTTACGATAACTCACGAGATTAAAACCCTCACAACGAATGAAAAAGTGCAACACTTAAACATCCATCGAATTCACGACGAATGACAAAGTATAGCCCTAATTTGGGCAGCACTTAAACATCCATTGGATAGTTTCAATCGATCGGACATTGAATCGTAGCAGCGATCGAGTTAATACCCTTTATCGTAGCAGTGCTTCACTACTGTGAATATGATTTTCGACTTTTGAGAAGTATTCTTCTTTTTTTTATTGAAATTTCGACACCAGTGAACTGCTCATGGCCAAACCTATTTATAGCAAAAATTTGAGTCTTACGCGGCCCGCGTAAGCCTTAACAGGCTCTTACGCGGCCCGCGAGAGCCCCCTGATCGTAGACTAGGGCTAGCGTTTCATCGGTAGGCCTGCCACGTGGCCTGTTCGCTGCTCCGGAGATTTTATGATCTGTCGCGGCCCGCGTAAGCCTAGGCTTACCCTTACGCGGCCCGCGTGAAACCCAAAAATCTGTTTTTCTTGGTTTTTCATGCACAGTAAGGTTTCAGGGGTCCGGGTTTTTACTTATAGGTCGTTTTGGGACAATTTTGTAGGTCCTTACATCCTCCCCACCTTATTTAGAATCTCATCCTCCAGATTTATTGGAATAAGTGAGGATACTTTCGCTTCATTTCTGATTCCAGCTCCCCAGGTGTATTCAGGTCCTCTCTTTGAATCCCATTTGACTTTGACCAGTACCAGTCTTTTGTGCTTGAGAAACTTGATCTTTCTGTCTTCTATTTGAAGTGGTTTCTCCATGAATTTCAATTTCTCATTTACCTCTATGTCTTGTAGAGGTACTACCAGAGATTCGTCAGATAGACATTTCTTGAGGTTGGATACATGAAATACGTCATGTATCCCGGCTAACTCTTTTGGTAGCTGTAAGCGATTGGCGACTGTCCCTATTCGTTGTATTACTGAGAATGGTCCTATGTACCTTGGACTTAGCTTTCCTTTCTTACCGAACCGAACTACTCCTTTCCAGGGAGAAACTTTCAAGAGTACTTTATTTCCGACTTGGAATTCTAACGGCTTGCGTTGATTGTCTGCATAACTTTTCTGGCGATCTCGAGCCGTCTTTAGTCTTTCCTTGATTTGAGTGATCTTGTTTGTAGTTTCTTGCACAATTTCAGGACCTGATAATTTGGCTTTCTCCTATTTCTGCCCAGCAAATTGGAGTTCTACACTTTCATCCATACAGTGCTTCGAACGGGGCAGCTTCAATACTTGAATGATAACTATTGTTATAGGAGAATTCAATTAAGGGTAGGTGGTCATTCCAATTTCCACCAAAATCTATCACACATGCCCTAAGCACGTCTTCTAGGGTTTGGATTGTCCTTTCACTTTGTCCATCTGTTTGAGGATGGTATGCAGTGCTTAAATTTAATCGAGTTCCCATTGCTTCCTGGAAACTTGTCCAGAAGTGAGAAGTGAAACGACTATCCCTATCCGATACAATGGAGAGTGGGACTCCATGTAAGGATACTACCTCGTCTACATACAATTTTGCTAACCTTTCCATACTAAAGGTTTCTTTCATGGGTAGAAAATGAGCTGATTTGGTTAATCGATCCACAATTACCTAAATCGCATCATTACCTTTTCTGGTTTTGGGCAACTTAGTAACAAAATCCATTGTTATGAGTTCCCATTTCCAAACAGGCATGTCTAATTGTTGTAGTAATCCTGAAGGTTTCTGGTGTTCTACCTTAACCTGTGAACAAGTAAGACACTTAGATACATATCTAGTTATGTCCTTTTTCATTCCTATCCACCAGAAATCATTTCTTAAATCTTGGTACATCTTATTGTTAGCAGGATGCATGGTATACCTAGATTTATGGGCTTCCTCTAAAATCTTATTTTCTTAATTCTCCTCGCTTAGGTACCCAAATCCTTTTCTTGTGGAATCTCCAAATTCCATCAGCTCCTTGCTCTAATTCTTTTATTCTTCCTTTCATTCCTTCAGCATCATCCTTGATTGTTGTTTCCTAAATATTATTTAATTGTTCCATTAAGTCTAATTGTAGACTTAGTCTGAGAGCACGAACTCGTCGTTTTTTCTCATGATACTTACGACTTAAGGCATCTGCAACTACATTTGCCTTTCCTTCATGATATTGAATATCACAGTCGTAGTCACTTAAGATCTCCATCCATCTTTTTTGTCTCATGTTTAATTCTTTTTGCCCAAATATATATCTTAAACTCTTATGATCTGTATACACAGTAAACTTACTTCCATACAGATAGTGTCTCCAAATCTTAAGGGCAAAAATTATGGCTCATAATTCTAAATCATGAGTCATATAATTTTCTTCGTGCTTTTTCAATTGCCTTGAGGCATACGCAATTACCTTCTTGCATTGCATTAGCATGCATCCTAATCCTAGCTTAGAAGTATCGCAGTAAACTTCAAAAACTTCCGTTCCTTCTGGTAAGGCTAAAATTGGGGCATTTGTTAACTTTTGCTTTAAAACCTTAAAAGCCTATTCTTGCCTAGGTCCCCATTCATACTTAGTTGCTTTACATGTTAACTTAGTTAATGGTACAACTATCTTGGAAAAATCCTTAATGAATCGTCTATAATATCAAGCCAACCCTAGAAAACTTCTAATTTCCATAGCTGATTGTGGGACCTTCCACTTGGTGATCGCTTCTATTTTGGAGGGATCTATGTGAATTCCTTCATGATTCACCATGTGACCTAAAAATTGCACCTCCTGTAGCCAAAACTCACACTTCGAGAATTTGGCGTAAAGCTTTTCCTTTCTAACAAAGTTAAGAGTGCATGCAAGTGCTGACAGTGCTCGTCCTGACTTTTGGAATAAATGAGTATATCGTCGATAAAGACAATTACAAATTTATCCAAGTACGGTTTACAGATCCTATTCATTACAGATCCTATTCATCATGTCCATAAATGCTGCAGGAGCATTTGTTAACCCAAAGGGCATGACTGTAAACTCGTAATGACCATACCTAGTTCTGAAGGCAGATTTAGGTATGTCTTCTTCTTGTACTTTTAACTGATGGTATCCGGAGCGTAAATCTATCTTAGAAAAGTATCTAGCTCCTTGGAGTTGATAAAAAATCATCAATCCTAGGTAATGGGTATCGATTCTTAATGGTAACCTTATTTAATTCCCTATAATCGATACACATTCGCATTGAACCATCTTTCTTTTTCACAAATAACACTGGCGCTCCCCACGGGGAGGAACTAGGTTGTATAAATCCTTTGCTTAGTAATTCATCTAACTGCTTTTTCAATTCTAACATTTCGGTGGGTGCTAACCGATAAGGTGCCTTGGCTATCGGTGTAGTTCCAGGAATTAGATGAATTCTAAATTCTACTTCCCTATCAGGTGGTAATCCAGGTAGTTCTTCTGGGAATACTTCTGGGTATTCTGATACTACTGGGATTTCCTTAAGTTCCTTACCCTTAGTGTTAATGATTATCGAAATCATATACACTACTTCTTGTTTTCTTGAATAACTGGCCAATTTCATTACTGATATGAATTTCATTGGCTTACGTGGCTTATCTCCTGTAATCACCACTAATTCTCCTGTGGGTGTATGAATTTCTATGGAATTTTTAGCACAGATAATTCGAGCATGGTTGGCTACTAACCAATCCATTCCTAATACAACATCAAATCCGGCTAAATTCATAGGTAACAGGTTTGCAGAAAATTTATGACCTAAGAGTTCTATCTTTCCTTCTAGCAAAACCTTATCTATGTTAACAGAATTACTGTCCGCCGTTTCGACTGTAAAAAATTGTCTAAGGTTGGTTAAGGGTAGGTTAAGAGCTTGGCAGAATGAAGTATTTATAAAACTTTGGTTTGCACCAGAGTCAAATAATACTTTTGCATAAACGTCGTGAATTAAGAACGTACCAGCTATCATGTCAGGAATTAGCTCTGCTTCCTGAGTAGTCAACTGGAAGGCTCTTGCATTCTTCTTGGTAGTTCCTTCTGCAGGTTTGGTTTTGTTGTCAGCTGGTTTGGCCAATTTCGGGCAGTCTGGCCTAAAATGTCCAGCTTCTCCGCAGTTGTAGCAGATTGTTGCTTTCTTCTTCCTGCAATCTTCTTCTTGGTGCCCCAGAATTTTGCAGAAATTGCAATACCCTTGCATCTTCCAAAATGCCTTCTTTTGCAGGTATTGCAAAATGGAACAGTGGAAGATTGCCCAATTCCCTTTCTTTTGAAATTACTTCTGTTACCCATACGGAATCCCTGGGTAATCTTTTGGGTCACTTCCTTCTTCCTATTTTCTTCTCTTGTGCGTATCAGCCCATCGGTCAAAGTGTTGGCTAATTCCACTGTATCGTCAATAGTGCGGGGTCTCGCAGCTTTGACGATATCCCGAATTTCGCCAATCAATCCCCAAATATAGCGGGAAATAAGTACCGGTTCTGGCGAAGCCAGGGTTGGTACCACTCTAGCATACTCGAAGAATGTCGAAGTATACCCTCGACAGTCTACATCCACCATCCGGTGTTTCAAGAATTTATTTGCCATTTGTTCCTTTTCATACTCATGACAGAATTTCCTTTCCACTAGTCGCTTAAATTCTTCCCAACTTATGGCATAGGTCACATCGCTTCCATTAGCTTGAAGTACCGTATTCCACCATTCTAGTGCCCATTCTTTAAAAAGATGCGACGCGTACATGACCTTGTCTTCCTCAGCACATTTACTTATCTTAATTACTGCTTCGGTTTTCTCTAACCAACACAGTGCAGCAGTCGCCCCCTCATTTCCTGCAAACTCAGCTGGTTTACAGGCAAGAAATTCCTTATAAGTGCAATCAGGCGTTGCAGCTTTCATTCTTTTGAGAGTTGGGGCCTGCAGTACATCATGATTATTATTAATGTTACTGCCTCCATTTACGCTATTAATCGAGCAACAGCAAGGATTGCTGGAATAGCATTGGCTATTCCCTGAGCAATGATATTCTCGATATCTTTCCTATTCAGAAATTGATCTTCATGGCGATATCTTGCCTATTCCGTAAACCATTATCACCTCTTTATTTTTATGTAGTTGTGCCATCCCCATAATTGACATATCTTGTGTAAGCTCAACTTTGATTATGGCTTTATAACCTATAAGTCTATAACTAAAAAACTTATACATAAACTTTTTGGCAACGTGGGGTAGCTCACTTGGTAGAGACACATGTCTCTTAAGTGGGAGGTCCCAGATTCAAACCTAAGCAATAGAGGAATTTACAATTTATTGGTGTAAAGTAGGAGAATATTAAAAAACGGTTTTGAAACGTTAAGAATGTAAAAGGCAAAACGTTAGGGTATGAGATGTATATTGGGCTATAGTACTGATGAACTAGTTTTGTAATTCAGTCAAAGTTTAAAGAAAGGTTTGATCGTGAAATCCAAAAGTTACTAGTTCACTCAAAATGTAACAAATTTGATATTTTGTGTATTTTTCTTCTTTTTTTACTAGTTTATAACTAATTATAACTTTATTTTTATCTTTTATAAAGTTAATACATAATGTTTTATATTAAGTTATTGTTACCTTCTTTTCGATACAAACTTTATAAAAAAAATAACACGTATCAATAAATATTATTTTTTTTGGTTTAAAAAGATATCTAACTATTATAATAAAAGTAACCAACTTTTGTACACGTGTCATTCATTGAACGTATCCTCAAATATATATTTATCTAAATAAATAAATAATAAATTAATATTAAATTTTACCACACTTTAATAAAATATTATCCTCAAATCTAAATTGTTAATTTAATATATTTTTAAAACAAATACCTCTCTTATCTACTTATCTTATATTAAATATATAAATAACAAATTAATATTAAATGTTATCCTAATTTATTAAAAATGTAAATTTTTATTATTATTTGGTATACAAAATTATGTTTATTCAACTCGAGTAAAACGTAGGGTTTTTAAGGATATAACTTTTTTTATTATTTGGTAGATTTTTCAACCCGACTATACACGGGTTTTTTAAAGATACTACGTTTTTAGTATTTAATATACAAAATTAAATTTATTTAGGATATAATTTTTTTTATTATTTGGTAGATTTTTCAACCCGACTATACATGGGTTTTTTAAAGATACGACGTTTTTAGTATTTAGTATACAAAATTACATGTATTTAATCTGTGTAATACACATGGTTTTTAAAGATATAACTCTTTTTTAGATCTATTCAACACGGGTAATATACAGGGTTTTTAAGGATGTAATTATTTATTATTTGGTAGATTTATTTAACCCGATTATACACAGGTTTTTTAAGATACGACATTTTTAGTATTTAGTATACAAAATTACATTTATTTAATTTGTAACACCCTAACACGTTTTAACCAAAAGAGAAGCAGCGGAAAATACCGACTAAAAAATTCCTTCTTTCTTATCTATATTACATACTTGGAGGTTCATTTCTAAAATGTCAAACACGTTCTTGAAAAGATTTACAACCTTCATTCTTAATTAACGCATCAAATGTAATATATAAATACAAGTCATGTGACTGCTCTTCCCATACAATCCTTGCTCTTTGACTCGATCTTCAACCTCTTAGACTTCATAATGATGTTAAGTTCGTGCAACCTGCAATCACCACACACATGCGCATCATTAATATTTGGTGACGTCATTCATAATCTAAACATACATAATTAATTGACCATGCCACATTCTTTCTACTCATGCTAATCATTTCGATTATCATTCCAAGTACAATCTTGCATCCCAATCATTAAATCTTCATAAGGACAACAATGGTATACCTGCATTTCATTGCATTCTCAAAGCACTTGATTAGTAACGTTAATACTCAAACGTATTGTAGCCATGCATACATGTATACGAGCCCTATTCTTTCGTGTACAATCAATCCCACTTCGTGCATACACACTCATACGTATATTTATACACACACATGCACACATACATTCATACAAGCTCTTACATACCACTTACATTCCCATATATTTTTTACTAACATATCCTAGTCATAAACATCCATATAAATAAGTCTCATACGTACAAACTTACATGCATGTTCATTTCTCTTCATGCTTACCTATGGATTCCGTCACTAACATGTAGGCAAATCTATACACATACATATCTCCAAGCTTATTTCTTTCCCACACATACTTTGAGTGAATGTTCTTGCTCATGAGTGAACATTCTTGCTGATGAATGAACATTTCAACTGTTGAGTGAACATTCTTGCTGACGAGTGAACGTTCCAACTATTGAGTGAACATTCCTGCTGACGAGTGAACGTTCCAACTATTGAGTGAACATTCTTGCTAATGAGTGAACGTTCCAGTTGTTGAGTGAACATTCTTGCTAATGAGTGAACGTTCCAACTGTTGAGTGAACATTCTTGTTGAACAGTAAACGTTCTAACTGTTGAGTGAACATTCTTGCTAATGAGTGAACGTTCCAACCGTTGAGTGAACATTCTTGCTAATGAGTAAACATTCCAACTGTTGAGTGAGCATTCTTGCTAATGAGTGAACGTTCCAACTGTTGAGTGAACATTCTTGCTGACCAGTGAACGTTCCAACTGTTGAGTGAACATTCTTGCTAATGAGTGAACATTTCAACTGTTGAGTGAACATTTCAACTGTTGAGTGAACATTGGCCGTAGATTACGTCAGCTTGCTGCTGTTTCCCCTTGTTTGTTTGGCCATAAGCTACGGCTGATCTTCCGTAGCTTACGATGGGTTCTTTCACTCTAAACCTTCTTCCTTTTTAATTTTAACAAGACAACCGTTAGATATCCGAACTTCCTTCTTCCACGTTTTTCATGCTTCCAAGAAGTAACATGACCATAATTCAAGCCCCCATATCCTTTTACTACTTAACCCCAAGATCAAACCATCTACCGCATCACCCTATGTTTCTTTCTACATTTTGACCCGTTCGCTTCTACCGTGTAATTCCAAACATAGATGACCACCAACGACTTACCACCTTAACTTCATTTATAAATAAGAAGTGATTTCGGAAATCACTTACCTTATGTGTCCGTGATCCGCTTCCTTGCCTCATCTTGGCCCGTTAGCCTTTCGTGCTTGATTCCATCTCGACATGATCCCTATACTTTCATGTCATCGCAATCACATTCTTCTTAGCATACATGATTGTACATATTAACGATCATATCAAATACATATCTCACATTTTACTTTCATTAGTCAATTCTAACAAGCATAAGGCATATTCCCACAATCATATCTTTTCAACTCATATAATTCATCACGTCATCACATATAACACATATCGATATAAAACGTACCATTTGACATTCTATAACATTGCAAGTGTGACAAAAGCCTAACCTTGCTACTTATGCACAGTTGACTTTCAGAAGTCAACGGTTTATCATATGCACTTTCTACTTAACCTCATATATTCGTGTTTTCATATTAGCCTATACTAATGACATTATATATATTTCAAACTCATAATGTAGTATCTTACAACCACATGATCACTAAATTATATACACATACACATTCACATTCACAAACACGTACTTTCACATGCTAATGCTTTCATTATCTCACATTTGACAACCACATTCAAGGTTAGTCTATTTAACATAATCACAACATCATTATTTACTAGCAAGTTCATATGTTATATACTTAGTGCACATTCATTTCTAAATTACCAATAGGTTTTTTCAATTGGTCCAACACATGTTGTGCACCTCATCATTCAAGGATAGAGTACAAGTTCTAATGCATAATTGTACTCAATCATACCATCAACTACACCTTCTTACGAAATCCTTCTACAATACATCTTCTCATGTCTAATTATCATCAATTATGTCATTATCAAACTCTACACATGTTCATCCATTGTTTAACATATAATTTCACATACTAGCTTATACTAAGCATTTCATCAAACACTTGGTGTGCGTACACCATTTAATGCACAATGTATAACTAATTTATGCACGATCTTCCAAGTTCATACACAATTCATCAAATCTTCTTACTAATCAACAAGTACCATTCACACATAGACATCAACATAACAAAATCTCTAGTTCATCCACTCATTCATATTAAACCATAAACCATCAAAACCCCAAGTTTTTGAACATGGGTTCTTCCATTAAAACTCATAATTGAGATGATTAACTCATAATTGACAATAAATTAGTGCATGCATACACAAATCCAACCATCTAACATCCTCAATTTACCCAATTGGGGTTGATTCGTCAAAACCCACCAAGTACTCTAATCAAGAAGGTTTAAGGGGTGAATTAGATACTTACTTGATGCTTAGGAGGTGATGAACACCCCTAAATTCATAGATTATCCATGCTATTTCAGATTTCTCCTATCCTTCTTCTTCCTTTGGTTTACACAAGAACACACACACACACACTATGTGTGTGTGTGTCGACATATACATCTGCCCCAAATGGGGTTTCCCTTTTCTTTTTATGTATTAATTAAAACACTTTTCAACTTGCCCTCTTTTTGCCCTTGAAGTTTTGTTTGTTATTTGTTAGTCACAAAATTCCATTCCTTACTATTTAACTAGCATATATAACTAAGTTAACTAACTTAGTTACCCCATATCACATTGTGTAAAATAAAAATGCTTGTAATTTAACATTCGGGTTTTGGGGCGTTACATAATCTGTGTAATAAACATGGTTTTTAAAGATATAAATTTTTTTTATTTAATATGTAAAATTACATGTATTTAACTCATACAATATACAGGTTCATAAAGATATAAATTTTATTATTTAATATATAAAATTACATTTATTCAACTTGTGTAATACACAGGGTTCTAACCTAGTGTTTATATATAAGTTTGTTTGATAAGGGATGGGCTAAACTAACAACTAAGTAGGTTTTTAAAGTACGGAATGAATTCATTTTAACTTTGATTCATACTATTTTATTATTAATTAATTAATAGATTAATTGATAAAAATAGTTGATGACCCGACTAAATAAAGGACCATGGGTTTGACTTTGGGTCGAATACGAAAAGAGGGTACGTGATCCGGTGATAAGAACATGGATCTTGGTGGGTCGGGTCATCCATATACGGGTGAATGAATGGCAAACCCTCTTTTGTTTTCTCTATCGCCGCTTTAACCCTAGGTTTTCATACCCTTTTATGTCGAACCATATACGGATGACTGAATGGCAAACCCTCTTCCCCAAATGATTAGGGTTTCATCTCTATCTCTGGCATGATCCTGACGTTGTTTTACCGGTGTATACCAGCCTTTATCCGATGGAATGCCCGTTAGACAACTGGTGGTCGATGTACTCGGTTGAATCGGCCATTGCATGATGTTTTTTTTCTGCCTTTGTTAAATGTTCTGCCTAAGGATGTTTTGTTTGCTCGCAACCGATGTACGTTCAGTCGAAGAATCTGGTTGATTTCCATCCACTCCAGTTGGTGGATGCTCGATATCTTTTTATCCTACTCCTGTTGAGTGTTTGCTGGTAGCTGCTGGCGGTGTGAGTCCCTTATGAACGGTGCATCTTTATTTAATTGATCATCAATGTGCATATTCATTTTTTTAGTAAATGCTTCCTTTTGCATTATTCGTCATTTTTTCGTATCTGAAATTGATGATTAAATCAACAAATTAAAGATACAATTAAGCATAGAAAATGATCTCAACACTTGGACCATAAGTTTGGAAATTTTGGTTAATGTTGAGTTCAGGTGTTGAGGTCATCTCTGTTTCCATGTTATTATTGATTGACACAAGAAGGTTTGGTTACTTGAATGGTTTGTCTTCTTGTTTAGGTGTTTTTATTTGGTATAATTGTGTGCTACTTCAACACTTAGGTTGGTCTAAATGCTTTGAATTTGTTTGTCCAATGCTATTGATATTGTTATTTGTTGACTGACACTTTGTTGTCTCATGTTCTACTTATCATGCTATGACAAAGCCAAGTCGCCCAAATGGATTAACCAGGAATGTGTGGAAGAATAGAAGCATGGACCAAACATTGGTGAGTTGTCAATGCCTCACATGTCACTTGCTAATTTATTATTTTGATCTGTTTTGCATAAAAAATGGAAACTTTTTAATTACAACCGTAAACCTATTGAATAAAAGTAATAAACATAGATTTCCCATTGGTTAATCATGCTTTGTCATCACCTATTATCCTTTTTACACCAAATAGATAAAGTTTAATTCTTTTATTACTGATGAAACAATGGTTAACCAAGGGGGTTAACTCACTGGTCTCGTCAAGTAGGGTTAATCCCTTCTTTCTGAGGATCGCTGGCTGGATCGTCCGCTGGTTGATCTCCTGCACAAGGAAACAAACCATGACTCGTAACAAGGAGGATGGAGTGGGGGGTGCTCCTTGTTACCACTCTCCGGTGTGAGAATCAGTAATTTTCTTGGGAAGCAAAGTGTGATAGTAGTAGTAGTGAGAGAGTTGTGAAGAGATACCTCAAACCTGGTTTGGGATGGGTATTAATAGCCGAGGAGTGAAGGAGGTTAGTTGAGTGGCTAGTCAGACATCGGACAGCTTCCTGCAGGTGTGTCAGGCCTGTCGGTCACGGTGGTGATGCCACGTCCTGCTGTGGGGTCAGTCTGTTGCTTATACGTGGGCTGACAGGCGACTGTTCTCAGTGCCACTTGCACTGTGGTGTCAGTCCCACTTGCCTTGTATGCAGGATGCGGTGCTGGGCCGCATCGCTGCTCGTGGTAACTGATGTTGTTCCCGCGTTCTTGTTCTGGCCAAGATGTATGCGGGATGCGGTGCCGCTCCGCATCGCCGCTTGGTGACTGTTACTGTTGTCCAGATCCCTTGTCATGACGAAAACGTTCATAGGATGCGGTGCCAGGCCGTATCGCTATGCGTAACATCCATCTTCATACTTAAGGTAAGTCTTCTTATCCCTTGACCGATTGGATTCGACTGTTGTGTTCGCGCATGCCCGCACGGACACAGATAAGTTCTTGCTGGTGGGGGTTTTTGATAAGGGTAATGGTCACTCGCGGTCGTGCTGACGCGAGATCTGGGACCATACCCCTTCAAGTCCCCCCAGTCTAGGGTTGCTTCCTTATGCAAGTTGCATGTGGGAGGAACACTGGACTATGGTGTCTAGAACGTAGAATATGGGCTGCAGAAGATTCTATGCCATGCGGATGGCTCCTGCTTCAAGTAAATCAAGCTGGGAATCCAGTAGAGTCGTGTGACGTCTCTTTCGTACCGGTGAGCAAGTTCCGTCTGATGCGGAATTCTCAGCCAAGGATTTGATCCGGTAACATGGTCTACTTTTTTCTGATGTCATCAGCCACCCGTTGGTGTGTCGAACCAACCTTTGAGATAGTGACTGAAGATTTTAGCAGGGTTTGAACTAACCTTTGAGATGGTGACGGAAGATGTCCGTGACCGCAACTCTAGTTGTAACCTCTGCGTAGCTGATGCAATGTTGTAAGTGCTTTGCTCAAGCTCTATGTTTATCAACTGGACATCCAACGATGATCCCTGCTTTGTGGGGTGTTCGTGTTCTCCAGTTTAGCTCTCAAGTAATCACACGTCCTTTGCGGTTACCTCGATGCCGCACATCGTTGGCCATGTTTGGTCGAACAATGTGGGGTACTTGCGTCATTGTTGGCCGTGTTTGGTCGAACAATGTGAATCTGTACTATGGGCAAATAAACATGGTCATAGGCATGGTAGTGCCCACCATTGTTTATTCTATGTGGTCCATAGGTGGACAAACAGAGTCATAAGCAGACTTGTTACCACTATTGCTTGGCTTGCTGCTCGAGGAGATCACCTTAGATACATGGGAATCTGGGTGAAACTCGTCCGCGTTCGTTCCTTAGCTACTTTCCTTCATGCTTAGGTGGAAAGTAGTTTTCTTTGAAGTAGTTTTGCTTCAACCGTGTGACGGCTTAGTCGTGGCTCTTCCGTAGCTACCGTTCGCGGAGTTGCGCTCCGCCCGCAGCTACTCGTGAGTGTTAGCGGTTTGTCATAGAAAACCCGCTTTCAAAGAGGAATTCTCCTTGATGTGGTTCTTCAAGGATCAGAAGTCAGGGTTGCTGATGTGCGGTTTCGCATCATACTTATCCTTTTCCCAAAGGAGAAGTTGTTTGCGTCCCCTCCGTGGTTGTGAACCGGACGTGAGGGACTTGAAGTTTGAAGAACTTCAAGGTAATGCGGTTTGCTGTCCCTGAGAAGCGGTTTTCGCAGTCCAAAGAACAACGCTTGTTCTGGGTATCTGACACACCTGTACGGGCTCGTGTGTGTCATCTCCGCATATTCCACGTGTGCTCGTGGTTATATGCGGATATCGGTTATACCCCTTTACATAATGTAGAGATATATATTTTTACCTTTTTTGAGGGGTGTGTAAAAAAACGACATGCGGTATGGGTTAGGGTGCGGTATACCAGGAAACCGCATGCCACTTATGTTTGGATAATGTTGTCGCTCTTTTGTTACATACGTGGCTGAACGCACGTGTGAGTTGGTGAAAGTTGGTAGGATTTCCTGGCATGTGCTGAAACGAAAGGACGTTTGCACTGCCCAAGGTCATAAATGCACTGTAGCAGGAGTGTAAAAAGTTTCTTTTTTCAGGCGCGTGGGCGGTCATTCGCGCGTGGTAACCGTCAGCGGAACCGTCGCTGAACGCGTGGCGTCGTATAACTCGTTGTTTTCAAACATGATGATTCGGTTACTGCCTCGCATTAATTGCGATGGGTATATAAGGGGAAACCGTTTGGTTTCCTCACTTGATCAAAATTTCAAAAATTTTCGGTGAGAGAAAGATAGCTTCCTTCGTCTTCTCCGATAAACTTGTTTGACATTTCGGTGAGGTTTCTGAGTTTCTTGTGAACTCATCTTCTGTCTCCTTTATTACATTCTCTGATGGCTGAACCATCGAATCCACATAATGCTAAGGGTGAAAACCCAGATCCTTCATCGCCGGTGGCGGCGGAAGAGGAAGAAGAAGGTGGTGGTGCCCCCGGCGGGGGCCTACCAGTGCTGAAGTGGTCGAAGGGTCAGTTTGACACCCTGATGACCAGTATTCAGATACCCCAAGAGTATGGGTTTATCCACCCACAGGAAGGTGACACCGGTTCTGATGCTCCGGCGGGGTACGTCACCATGTGGGCTGACTTCTTTCTTGATGGCAACCTCCGATTGCCGTTGACGGTGTTTGTTGCCGAAGTTTTGGAGTATTACAAGATCCATATTTCCCAACTAAGCCCGTTCGGGATGATTCGGATTCGAAACTTTGAGTACACCTTTCGTGCTCTTGGTCTGGACATTACCGTTGAAAACTTCCGGCGGTTTTACCAGTTGACCGTGAATACTGGTTTCTTTTCTTTTTGTCAGCATTATGGTAGCCCCAAGCTGATGACCCCTCCCAAGGGTATTACGAAGTGGAAAACCAGATTTTTTTTATATTAAGGCTGCCGCGATCGTTGCCAGGATGACTTTTTGAAATGTGAACGAGACGATTTTAGCGGAGAGTATTGACGTTCCCAGGGCTGATACAGTGGACTGGCTCCCAAGGTTGCGAACCATTGAGTTCAAGAAGCTGGACAACTCGCAGTTGTGGGTGCTGCGGATGATGTTGACCAGGCCGAGTAGGAAGGCAAGGCCCGTTGTGCGGGAGAAAAGTGGTGGTAAGTACTTTTCTTCTTATGCGGTTTTCTTACTTCCTTTTCTGTGTTACTGATTTGCAAGTGTATTATCAGAGGATGCTGCCCTGTGGAGGATATTCGATCCGGAGTTTGAGGGCAAGGTGGAGGTGCTTGCATGTGCGGAGGGTGAAGAAGGTTTTAACTTGACCATCCGCGACAACTTCCGGATTCCTGATCGCGATGCGATGAAGGCACCCCTGTCGCAAGGCAAAGGTATAGTCTATAATTTTCTTTCTTGCTTTTTAAAGTTCACCTTTCTGATTTGCTTGTTCGATGATTTAAACGCAGGTAATCTTGGGGCCCTGGGAGATTTTGAAGTAAAGGGTGCTCCCAAGAAGAAGGTTGAGAAAACGGTGCGGGGTCGCCATAGGAAAAAGCCTGAACCCGCAGTTGTTCCTCCTTTGGTGCCGCACGAGGCAGGTATCTCTTATTCTCGTTTCCGCAGATACACCGATTACGTGGTAGTGTCTGACACCCTTGAGGGTTTGGGTGTTCCAGGTGGTAGTGCGACTGCAGGTGGATCCTCTGCGGGTTTCAAGCCTGCTGATGAGAAGACGAAGAGGAAAGTGGAGGAGAAGGCTACTGGTGCTGGTGAGAAAAAACGTTCGCGGTTGCAAACGAAACGGACAACCCCTGTCTCGCAAACGAAGCCTGCGGTTGTGGCTGGTAAGTGAATCATAACCTTACAAGTGTTTGTCACTGTAACTTGTAATTGATAGTTATTTTTGCTTTGTTCGCAGAACCGCAAGATGGAGGTTTCTCCTTGTTTGATATTCCTCCTTCCCCCACGCATGACGCGGCTGCGGACACGGGGGTGGACAAAGGGTTCAAAATAAACCCTTCTGTTAAAGTGGTTACTGAGCCTTCTGTGCAAGCAGAGGATACTGGGAAGAAGACCACGGATCAAATCTTTGATACGGTGGATTCTTCTGATAATCTGATCTTTCTGAGGGATCTTGGGAACCTTAAGTTTGCTGATGCTGAAAAGCAAAAATCTCCTGCTGCCGAGAAGGCTTCCGGTTCTGTCTCTGGGGGTGCGGGTTTTGAAGGTCCTTCCATTCAGCCTGGGGAGTCTGAATTGGAGTACTACTACCGACCTATACGGAAGACCGGAGTGTGAACTACCATCGACCCCCCTTGGAATGTTATGCAAGGGGATGATATTTCCATTGATCCCTCCGCGTGCAGGGATATCTTGAGTGGTTTGGGCACTCCTTTTGAGTTCTTTCGTGCCCGCGGCCTGCCTCGTGAGCACCGGATCAACCAACTCTCGTCCATGCTTGTTGGGAGTTCCATAATGGCGAATGCCATTATGGAAGACTACAAGGTGCTGGGGCCAAAACATTTATTTAATAAAATTCGTTAATAAAACTCGTTAATAATTCTTGTTAATAAAACTCGTTAATAAATCTCGTTTAATATTTCATTCGCCATTATGGAAGACTACAAGGTGCTGGGACGCAAGGAGGAGGAAAATGCTCGCTTGCCGGCTGAGGCTGAAGCGTTGGTGAAAGCTGCTCGGGAGGGTGCTGGTGATTCGCCATGAAGATCAATTTCTGAATAGGCAAGATAACGAGAATATCGTTGCTCAGGGAATAGCCAATGCTATTCCAGCAATCCTTGCTGCTGCTCGATATTTTGTAAGGGACCACTTTATTTTTATGTAGTAGTAGTGGGGATGGCACAGCTACATAAAAATGAAGAGCTTACACAAGATATGTCAATTATGGGGATGGCACAACTACGATATTTTGTAAGGGACCACTTGATATATAATATATTTGCCCACTATTATCTTCTCCACACCATTGTGATATATTTGCCCACAAATCACTGGCAAAAAGCCACTACTACTACTTTTTTTTTCCCAGAAGAGAAAAGAAAATTCTTTTGTTGATAAAAGATGAAGGCATGGAAGTATGATGAATATGGAAGTGTTGATGTGCTGAAACTGGCTACTGATGTGGCGGTTCCTGAGATCAAAGATGATCAGGTGTTGGTTAAGGTGGTTGCTGCTGCTCTTAACCCTGTTGATTACAAAAGAAGGCTTGGTTACTTTAAAGCTATCGATTCTCCTTTGCCGGTCGGTAACATATTTATTTCATCAGATTTTCAATTTTTTAAAGTCAGATTTTGCTTGAAAAGGATGTTTGTTTGTAATTATTTAAGCCTTAGAAAGTTTTACTTGTGTTGGATAATCTTGACATGACGGGTCGTGGGTTACGGGTCAATTGGGTCAGCTGGTTATTTAGTGGTTTAGTTCTTAATTTAGTATTAAAATAAGTTTGAATAAGTTGGTCAAAGTGAACGTTTGGGTTGTAGTTGGAGTCTCACGATTCTTTAGGAAGTTTCCTATTGAATAGGTGGTAGCATGTTGCAGTAGTTATTTTCTGTTTTGAAAGAGTCTTAGTGTACGTTGTATGTAAGCCTATATATACAAGGCTC
Organism: Helianthus tuberosus; assembly: GCA_030545235.1. Lineage (NCBI taxonomy): Eukaryota > Viridiplantae > Streptophyta > Magnoliopsida > Asterales > Asteraceae > Helianthus > Helianthus tuberosus. The sequence goes on from CM060394.1 coordinate 1,453,205, forward strand.
TATTGAGTTGTTCAATAAAAAGTAACCAGCGGCCTTTTGTTTTGCTTTTCAGTAATATACATTTGCTTTATAAAATCGGCAATATTTGTTTATTCTTTTTATTGTAAGAGAGTTGTGAGTGTTTGTGTTAGCCAGGTCTGATCCAACATACTTGTGTCTTCTTTATTTGCATCCAAAGTATATGGATAGTTAATTTCTGAATTCTGATTACTTTATTTGAAAGCACAATTGTATTTCTAGAAGCGCATCTAGATTTTGTAGGATCTTTGAAGATCAACAGATTGGTTTTATTTGATGATATGGATCGATGAACTATAATCTAAAAAACTATTTACAACATATTTATTTCATCAGATTTTCAAGTCAGATTTTGGTTGAAAAGGGGGGTTGGTTGATGTTTGTTTGTTTTGTCTTTAACAGATTACTCCAGGATATGACGTCGCTGGGGTAGTTGTGAAGGTTGGAAGCCAAGTAAAAGGACTGAAGGAAGGAGATGAAGTATACGGTGATATTAACGAAAAGGCTTTAGATGGGCCTAAACAGTTTGGAACATTGGCTGAGTACACAGCGGTTGAGGAGAGATTGTTAGCTTTGAAACCGAAGAACTTGGATTTTATACAAGCTGCTGCTCTCCCTCTTGCAATTGAGACCGCTTATGAAGGTCTTGAAAGGGCTAAATTCAATGAAGGTAAAACAATCCTTGTTTTAAATGGTGCTGGTGGAGTTGGATCATTCATAATTCAGGTGTGTTAATCTCTTATAATCGCATATAGATATACTGATATAACAACCATAAGTTGAGTGGTAATCATAGCTGTAAGTCGTTGATACAGCTCGCAAAACATGTGTTCGGCGCTTCAAAAGTAGCAGCCACATCTAGTACAGGAAAACTCGAGTTGCTAAAGAGTCTAGGAGCCGATGTAGCAATCGACTACACCAAAGAAAACTTTGAAGATCTACCAGATAAATATGATGTTGTGTATGATGCAATTGGTAAGAATATCGCTACATATGAAAAGTTAATGGAAAAATAACTTGACCATGCAAATCATCAAAATAGACATTGACTTCAAAACGCTGGCCTAGTCGTAGCCGACAGTCAATGCCTATTTTGATGATTGCTTGGCCATATTGTCTATTTTCGTGATTTTTCCCATCTTCAACGCATTATCCTAAAGGGCTTAAAGTTAGACAAGAAGTGGGTTTATTACTTAAAATGACAACACAATTTTACCAGAGTAGCATGGTAAAATGTTTTGAAAATCACCAGAAATAACATCATCATCATCATCATCATACTCAGTATATCCCACCAATAGCAAAGCTAAGTTAGGGTCTGAGGAGGGTGAGATGTAGACAGCCTTACCTCTACCCCATAGGAATAGAGAGGTTTCTTCCAATGAGACCCCCGGCTCGATTTATCAAAATCACCAAAAATAACAAATTACTTTAATTTATTAAACAATCACACAAAATCTTTTTTAACCAAAATAAACCAACTCAATGTACCTCAAGGTTGCTATATCTGGTAGAAAAGGAAAGTAGACATTTATGATAATATTGAGTTGAACGTATGTTACTAATTTGGGGAATTCATATATGATAAAATTAAAACTCAATGAACAGTGATTCATTCATATTCATAAAAATCAATGGGCGGGGTTTCAGCCTGGGGGCGGGGGTTGTGGCGTGGGTTGGGTACAAACGCCCAAATTACCCCCGGGTGGGCTTGGGTTTCGGCGTGGCCCCTTGGGCGGGGGTTTCAGCCAGGGCGTTGGACGGGGCTATCAAGATGACATGGCAGGATCTCATTGGCCAAGACAAGTAGTCGTTTGGGTTAGCCGTTGGCCAACGGCTATGTGTTTGAAAAAAAAATTATTCACTATAAATACTCACACTTCTATTCATTTTTTTACCACAACTACTCCAGCTCTTCTATAATCATCTCTATCTTATTTAAAAAAAAAATTCTCATCCAACCACAATACGAAAAATGAATCCTCATAATCGTGGTTTTGACCCGAACAATCCGTGGGCATTCCAAGAAACACCTAGCCCAGCATCCAATCGTCCAATTGCTCCCTTTTTAATACACTCCACAATGCCGGATATGGCTGGTTACGCATCATTTATCTCGAATTGTTTGAAGAATGATGTCGGTCGAAAACACCAATGCCTTTCGCGTAGCGCGCGTCATTGAAAAACACTAGTTATCTTTAGAAATGGAAAGTAGACATTTTATCCATAATAAACATATTTTTATTATAATGATATAACTTTTAGGATCATCTTTAAAAAATTGCTTATTAATTCAAAATTTGATGTTAAAACTAATTAATTCTTAATGCATTTTGTTCAAAATATTACAATTTTGATTGAAACAATGTATATTTTTATACATATTTGACAAATTAATTATTTAAAAAAATATTTTCTGAACAAAAAGTGATGTAGGCCGATCCAACATTTTTAACTCTTACCAAAGACGACATAAAAAAGATATACGCGTGTTTCTTGATTGTGTACACGGCTGATACAATGTTGTAGGACAACCGGAGAAAGCAGTGAAGGCGGTTAATGAAAATGGTGTTGCAGTGTCTATAACAGGGCCAATTCCACCGCCAGGATTCAGCTTTGTTCTCACATCTGACGGATCCATTTTAACAAAACTAAACCCTTACCTGGAGAGTGGAAAGATCAGAGTGATTATTGACCCTAAAAGCCCATTTCCATTTGACAAAGTTAATGAAGCTTATGCTTACCTTGAGAGCCACAGGGCTACTGGAAAGGTAGTCATATACCCGATTCCTTGAGGTTTGAAATAAATTTCTGCGTTATGGCTTTCTTTACACACCTCTAATATATAGTGTGGCTTGCTTTGTGAAATAGTGAGAATAAATATGGTGTGCAAAGTGCACAGAGTGTTATTGTAATGTTACGAATTCTTAATAAATGTAGCTATTATATTTGGGCTTGAAAAAAAAAGGAAACCAGAGAAAGTGGAATGATTCTATTTGGGCTTTTTTTTAAGTCCAAAAGAAATTGGGCTTGAAAAAAAGGAAACCAGAAGAATGTGCAATGATTCAATTTGGGCTTGTTACAACTCCAAAAGAAAAAAAGGTAAACGATTTCTCTGTTTACCTTTTTGGGTTAGTGTTTGGTATGGAGGACAGAGAATGAAATAAGTGTCTGCTTGGTTAATTGAATGTGATCACCCATTACACAAGGAACGTCACTCCCACTAAATAACCGATATCATTCCAACCCCCTCCCCCCCCCCCCCCCCCTAATTCCATTCATTCTTTCACACTTCATCAATACTACCCACCACACTCACCGATGGAAAAACATTGTTATCAGTTGATTTAACTGGAAAAAATACCGTTATTCTTTTACCTATAGATAAAAAAGGTTGTGACAATGGTGTCTTCTAGTTATACCATACCTATATATAAAAACGGGCTTTGCTTGATTTGGTGTATTTTATGACCTTTCCATTCTTTGGAATTTTGGTGCCTGGCGTCTTGTTAGTTCAAGTAAATTAATTTATGTTGGCCGTTCAAAAAAAAATATTACTTGTTTCGTCTTGAAGATGATTTTTCAATCAGGGAACCAGAGAAACCACATATTGAAAAAGTGAGAAATTAATTTTTGTCACGTGAATATTGTTTTTTGATATTTTGGCATTTTATAGATTTAAACTACTTTCAAAATTCGTAGATCTTGAAAACAGCCAAAATAGCTTTAATTTTTTCGAAATTAAAATCAGACAGAAAACAACTTTATGCTACTTTATGCATTTTTATAATAACTATCTAATCTTACCGGCCCCATATCAACCTAAGCAACATATTTAACCAAATCAAACTACTATCAAAAAATAAAACAAGCTAAACAAATTACAATCAGACTTAATCAATATTATAATTAGCTTTGATTCATTACTAGCTGAATAAAATAAAATCATTCGTAATCAAGCTGATTGATTTTGATTTAAAAAAAAATAATAATAATAAAGAAACAACAGCAAACATATATCAATACTCCTACACGCTTCCTCTCTGTATATAAGAAAGAGAGATAAAATGCAAAAGGGTGTATGATTTTGAACTACATCTACGTAACAATAACTGTTGTTTTGTAAGTAAGCATACACATACAAACTCAAAATAAATAAAAGAGTTAAATGCCATTTTCGTCCATGTGGTTTGGGTCATTTTGCCAGTTTAGTCCAAAGGTTTCATTTTTAACATCTGGATCCAAAAAGATTTCATTGTTACCATTTTGGTCCAGCTGACTTAACTCCATCCATGCTCCTCAGTTAGTCAAGGGGCATTTGTGTCATTTCCTAAACTAATTTAATTAACCTTTTATTTCATTAATATCTCTATATACGTATATAGATATAGAATCTGATTTTCCCTCTGATATATTATACACACACCTGCATCACATTCACCCTCCATCTTCACCATAGCCACTGCCACCACCACTAACACCATCAACACCACTACCACCACCACCACCACAACCATCACCACTACTGCCTCAGCACAGCTTCACCATCATCCGGCGCCACTGTGGGAACTCCCTGAGAATCAGATCCACCGCCGGCCAGATCCTCGCCGACAGAACCAGACCAGATCCTCTCTCTCTCTCTGCACTACTGATACCCGACCAGATCCCGCCGACAGAACCAGATCCACCGTCGGTCACTGTGGGAACTCCCCGAGAATCGTGGGCGTTACAGGTTTCCTGTCGTCGGAGAATGAAGAACCAGATCCTTCACAGCCGTCGTTGCATATATAACACGTCTCTGTCTCTAAACCACAATCACCACCGTAACAGATCTGAACCCTTGCTTGATGCTGAGTTGTTTTCTTGTAGGTTTTATTATTTCAATTATCGCTTTATTGCTTTGTTCTAAACCTGATATGTAAGCTATGAGATTATTCTTGTTTGTCATATACTTACATCCGTTTGTTATTGTGATTTATTAACTGCTTTTAAGATATGTGCATAAAAAGTTCAGTCAACAATTAAAACCATACTACAGCCACCTGCATTATTGCTTTTGAGATATGTGTGTTATTGCTTTTGCGACCGAAAATTATTATCCTGTTGGTTTAATCGAGTCAGAGATAGTCATGTCGGAAGGGATCGATAAACGGGTCGGCATCAACTTGGGTCGATCGGATCCGGATGTGCATGTTTGTGGTTGTAGATGTTGCAGGTGGAAAGAGAAAGAGGTGTGTTGGGGTGGGGTATGGCAGGATTATTTATATATTTATGAAATGCCTAAAATGCCCTTGACAGATTTAACACATATGGATGGAGTTAAGTCGGTTGGACCAAAATGACAACGATAAAACCTTTTTGGATCCAGATGTTAAAAATGAAACATTTGGACTAAACTGTTAAAATGGCCCAAACCACATGGACTAAAATGACATTTAACTCTAAATAAAAAAGACAATTCACCTATTCCGTTATATACAACTTTTACAATAATAACCGATACCTTCAAAATTAATAAAACTTCGGTTCTAATCAAAACAAATCAAACCAAACAATTCAACAAAAAAAAACTTATCTAATTGTTCTACTTTCTTCAAAACTCTAAACACAAACTATACAATAAAAAAATAATAACCATTTACAAATTACAAACAAAGGGGGTAATTTATGATAGTTTAATTTAATTAATAGGGGTGGACATTCTTGGTTAAACCACCGTGTACATTGGTGAAAAACCCCATCAACTCCGGCCGGTAAGGTAAGTACGACCGCCGGCGATCTTCTTCTCTACTCTTCAAGTACGCCTCATGCGCCGATACCGTTGACTTTTTACCCTTTGTTCCTTGCTTAACAACCTTTGCCTTCCCTCCGGCCACGTTGACTTTAAATGTCCCGTCGTCACCTGTGGCCGGAGCCGAAGACGAAGAACTCGTTGTTGTTGTCGATTTCTTATCAGAATTTTTGAAAAACACGAACGCATCACGCCCGTAGCTGTTGCTCCGACCACCTTTGTCTTTTAATCTCCATAGCTTGGAGAATCCTGTAGAGTTGCTCTTCTTACTAAGGGTAACCGATTCCTTGGACCACACGCAATAAGGTCCGGTGGTCCCGTCTTGGCTTTCGTCATTTTGTGACAACGGAATGAATATCTTATCCACAGGAGGCTGAATCGGCAAACGATCTACTTCTTCAAGTTCATAGTCACCGTCTAATAACAAATTCTGATCAAACAATGGAAACACCGGCCGGGTTTCACCGTTTTCCAACACTTTCTCACGCGAATCAGCATCGCCTCCTACCAACATAAATGTAAAATCATCATCATCTTCATCGTTATCGTCATCTTCGTTTTCTGTTATATTCTGATGAGCCTCTGGCAATAACTTTGAGTTAGGAGAATGTTCATGAGATTGCAGGTGAAGTTGGTGGTTGAATTCACGGCTAACTGTTTCAATGATCGGTTGATCTGAAGAAGCTAAAGTTGTATCTGTTTCCATCGGTGTGTAGATAATTTGCCGTAAAAAAAGTTGATTACAGAATGGGGGATGATGAAAATGAAATGAATGGATGTGGGTGTGGGTGTGGGTGTGGGTGTATATATACAAGTGTCAAGAAGTCAAACTTGGGCTTCAGATTGCACAATTTCAGTGTGGTTACCCATACCTATGCATTTGAATTGACTTTTATAGTCAAATCTTATTATACAAGTTTCGTTTTAACCTTGGAATCTCTAGTAGGTTGGTGAATGAATCCAACAAATACGAGGTTTCTTTACGTGTTTTTTTGTTTAAGTTTAACCAAATAAACGAATAAACACTTAAAGAAACCCGTTAAGAATATTAACCTTTTTTATGTTTATTTGTGTTTGTTCATTTATGTTTACAAATAAACGAATACAAACTAACATAAACGAACAAAGCTAGGCTTAGACGAGCGAATGCAAATGAAAACAAAAAAGAAGTAGTTAACAATACTCTAATTAATGTCTTAAATATCATCATCATACTATCACATATTTCAAAAGTAAATAAAAATATCTTTGGCCTAGTGGTCAAGAGTATTACCTCTTCTTGTGGGAAGACAACGTTCAATCCCTGGGAGGTGGTTAGTATATGATTTATGGGGGAGAAAAAGCTTAGCCATTAAAAAAAATTACATAACAAACGAATCTAGACGAAAGTAATTGAACGAACATGCACGGACGTAAATGAATGAACGTTCACGAATGAGACATTTGTTTATGTTCATTCGTTTAGTTAGAAAAATATATGTTCATACACATTTATTTATTAAATGAATGCACATAATTGAGTTTTCCACATAAGTGTTTTCAAATAGTTCATTGAACATTCATGAGTTCTATTCTAGGCCAAATTAGGAGGGGTTGTCTTTGAAAGAAATCATATAGGTGTTAAAAGTGTAATATAATGGTTAATTTAATTATAAATTTAGAATGATATTACGCGTTCTAGAGGAAGGCGAAATGGTCGTGTTTCGCTGTGCCGTCAGATTCTTGAAGAACAAGGAAACTGAGTTAGTAAGTCATTCAAATAATTATTTTGACTGGTCAATGTATTTAAATAGTCATTTAACCTAAAAAAATTCATAGATATTCATTTTATTTTGTTTAATTTCATAGTGACCATAAAAGGCAAATGATTTATCTTTTCAAGATCACATTACCCCATATTATATTCTCGGATGACAAATTTTTACGTAGTTTTAGGATTTTCAAAAGTATGAAATTACACAATTTGAAGGCGTGTCTTTTTTTATTATTGTTTTTTTTACGGTTATCACATGATTTCTAAAAAGTGCTAGGTTTTTTGTGGCTGAAAAATAGAGCGAAAGGCCTAAATTTATCGAAGAATCAATGGGATAGTTTCTCTTTTATGTAATCTGTTGTAGTTTTGTTGTTTTTCTAGCTTCTCGCTAGTTTGGTTTGGAATGAAATTTGCCTTTCAAAAAAAAAAAAAAAAACATGATTTCTAAAAAAATACACAAATTAAAGTGAACGTATAATTTTCTGAACAAAAAAGTGAAAAAAGAAAGTTCATTTATTAAGTTAGCCCAAAATACGGTTACATGTGTGGGTGGGCATAATTCCTTTCACAAGTACTAAGAAAAATAACTTTTTATTTAAAGTTCAAATCAATTAAAATATTACTTTTTTATTCAAAAGTCAAAATATTATTTAATATTATCATGTAGACATTATATTGATCTGTATTTATTGCTATATAAATCGAACTAGGATGACCCGCCGTAATGAGGCAGAGATTCTTTAGTTATAACTAAGTCGATCTAGGACCCATACGTTATGTTAAACCTGTCAAACGGGGAAAAATAGACGATGTAAAAACGTTCACCTACACACGCACGTTGTGTCGTGTTAATTCGCAAAATTTAGAACGAAACGTAAAAACGTTAAACCAAAGACGCACGTTGCCATGTGTTAAGTCACAAAATTTAGAGTCAAGCATAAAACGAAAAAATTGCGTAAAATGAAAACTATAAAGGAACAAAATTGAAAGTAAAAAAAGTTATGAGAATAGATTGCAAAAGATAAAAAGTTTTGGGTTAAAAGTAAATAAACAAATAGTTTTGAGTTAAAAGTAATTTATGAAATACTTTTAGGTAAAAAGTAAAAAAAAAATCAAATTTTTTTTTTGAAAACCCCCAAAGCTAACGTTACGACAACCATATGCATAACCATTTTTTCTTTGAAAAACCCCCAAAGCACACCCTGCGTTGCGGCGGGGCGTAAAACGGTGTCAAATAGTACTAATGTCACACAACCGTCATCGACCACCAACACTGACTCGACATAGGATATGCGTGTTGCGACGAACCTGTCAAACATGGAAAAATAGAGGTAAAAACGTTGAACCACACATGCACGTTGCGTCGTATTAACCCGAAAAATTTAGAACTATACATAAAACGGAAATTTGCGAAAGATGAAAAGTATAAGTGACAAAAGTTGTGAAGTTAAGTTGTAAATAATGAAATGTTTTGGGTTAAAGTAAAAAAAAAACAAATTATGTAGGGTTAAAATTGCAAAAGATAAAAACTTTTAAGTTAAAAATAAAAAATCAAGTTTTTTTTGTTTGTTTTTTTTTTTTTTTTGTTTTTTTTTTTTTTGAAAAAAGCCCTAAGCACAAGTTACAACTCTTGATGCCTATATTTGTTGCTTTTTTATAGTAATAAAATTTTGTGATTATAGTCAGGGGCGGACCCAAGTTATGGGATGGGTGGGCGGCCGCACCCCTTGAAAAAAAAAATTCAGTGGTCTTTTTCGCGAAAAATCCAGACCGCACCCCTTAGAAAAAAATGTTAGGAATTTATGTAAAAAAAATTGTGAACACGGATTGAAACCCGATCAAATTATGTAAACAAGTTAGCCTACTAACCCCTTTAATAAAACTTAAATTCAATTCATCAAGCGCAATAACTTAATACCCATTCAAACCCAACCCAACTACTAGTTTTGTTAAACAAACCAGTCCACATAATAAAAAAAACCCAAATCGCTACCACTTGCCAGCGACTCCCGCCCTCCCTCTGCCTCACTTCAGCGCCCAGTGACGGCATCATTCCGGCTGGCGACTGCAAAATTTCGGCTGCAAACTGGTTAATTCAGGCCGCCCCTGATAGGTACATGTTTTTTACTGGGCTTATAATAATTGCTAAGGTTTGAAATTCAAAATTTGGTTGGCAAACATGTTTGTTGATTATATGATTGTTGGTTGGCAAATAATAATTACTAGGGTTTGAAATTCAAAATTTTAAATTGAAAATTAAGGAACATGGGCTATGGTTGAACACTTGAAGATCCTTGTTTATTTTGTATGTTATAGGATTAGGAATGGACAATGAGTAGGGAAGTTATGAGTAGGGAAGTTATCCTTGTTTTTACTTGTTTTACATGACCCGACCCGATCCGACCCGCTATGAACCGATTTTTTTTATATAGCTAGAGGTCTAAAATCTTTAAAAAATTTCCGCACCCCCAGGAAAAAAATCCTGAGTCCGCCACTGATTATAGTATACAATATATTTTCAATGTGAATTTAATGATTTGTTCATCCATCCTTTTTTAAATTAAAGATCATGAAAACCGTGATCCGATAGTATTTATTTACTTGGTCGAAAATGACATGCAAATTATTTTTTTTGAAAATTTCGTGTCTTGTAAACAAAGTCGGGAGGTGGTTAGCAGGAAGACGCACGTGCAAGTGTTACTCGATGTGATAAACCCTCCAATATTTTCTACTTCTCATTTCACATCATCTAGTAGGTTTGACAAGCAATTGATTTATCTTTCTTAATCGCTTCATTTTATTATTAAAAATGGTTCTTTTAAAGTGGAAGAAAGTCATTAAAATGACAGCTTTCGATAGATGACTAAATAAAATATTATGTTTTTGTATGAGTTCAACAATTTAACATACTATTTTTCGTAATTAATCTTTATTGAACTAAGTAATGAAAAACCTTGTTATTTTATTAATTATAACAAAATGGCATTAGGTTATGTAATACTCTTAGGTTGGTTATGTAAGATGCTTCGGTTGTAGGTTGTATTTGGTATGTAGGAATGAGAGGTGAAATAGAATGGACCATGGTGAGGAAGTGAAAAAAAAAGTGTTTGGTTGATCTATGGAATGAAATCGCTCATTACACAAAACATTTCATTCCGTCAAAATCATTCCATCCGCTCGCCCTGTTTTTCTTGTTTATTTATTCCCTCTTCCACCTTTCATTAACACCAAAACCCACCACCCACCACAACAACCCACCACCATCACCACCACCCACCTTGTCGTCATCGCCGCCACCTACTACCGTTGCCGCCACCCACCGTCGCCGCCGCTACCGACCACCCACCATCAATCCCCACCTTGTCGTCATCGCCGCCACCACCACCCGCCTTGTCGTCATCGCCACCACCCACCACCGTTGTCGCTACCACTGTCGCCACCGCTACCGACCACCCACCATCGACGCCCACCACCGCCACCTATCACCACCCATCATCATTGCCACCCACCACCACCCACCACCGCCACTCGCCATCGATTTAATTTCTTCTTTGTTTCTTTCCTACCAAACAACACGAAGTAATGATTCATTCCATTCACACATGGTAACAAAGCAAAACAAATAATGGTAATGATCCATTTCATTGCTCCATCCATTCCTTTCCCTCGTCCATTGTAGTAAAACCATTTTTTATGATTTTTATTTGAAATTTTGAATATATCTTTCTTAAAATTTTAATTTCTTTTGACCTCACTAGTCTCTTCATGTTTTGTTATTTCTATGGATTACCTGGCCACCACCGCCACTCGCCATCGATTTAATTTCTTCTTTGTTTAGGTTTTCAATTTGTATAAGTTTACATGTAAAATGTATGTCGATCATCTTTTGTGTAGTAAGGTAATATACATGTTTAGTGTTGTATGGCGCTGGGAAAACTAGCTCTAGTTATACACAGGGCCAAGGTGTAGAAGGGGCCTGGGGGTGGGGGCGCCCGACCCCCGAACTTTTCGCTCAGTGTTATATATGTAGTTTTCGTATAGAAAGTTTTGGGTATATACGTTTTCGAACCCCCGTCATTCGGGTCAAGGTTCGCCACTAGTTATACATAAAGATCTAAGAGAATTTCAACCAGTGATGATTCAATGGGTTGCTACTTTTACGGGATATGGAACGATAGCATATAATAATTATCTGACTGACCTGAAGTATTTTTTATTAATAAACTAAGGTAGCACCGTAGCAACAACTCATAAATATAATAATACTATAATAGTAACAATATTGATGTCAGCAGTGACGTGGTCGTTCAATACAATATTGCATTGCTTAATGTAACTAACTAAATGCCAACCATATTGGTAGGAAATTTCACAAGGCTAACGTGATATATATATATATATATATATCTTCCACACCTTAACACAACCGAGAGGTGGATAGTTACATAGTCGTTTCCTTTATTACAGTTAAGACAGTATATACATATGGCTTTCTTCGTAAATTTCTACTTAAAATTATTATGCATTAAAGGAACTTTAATGGTGACAAAGTGGATGAATTGGATTGGGTGGGTCAGATAAGAATACAAGCCAAGATAATTCGGACAACTTATAAACACATGCCAACCTTGTTGAAGACTGTTATTTCTTTGAAAAGTGGATTCACTTTGAGAAACGGGTTCATGTTTGAAACTAAACTCTTTCTTATAGTTAGGTAGTTGATGCATGCTTCACAACCACCATCATAACAAGTTTGACTATAACCTTATACAAACTTCAACCATCACTACTGCTTTCTTTAACTTTTCTTTTGACTTTTTAATAAATTTGTTTCACACAATTGTAACCAGATTTATAATTACGAGTGAATTTCAAGGATTGTCCTTTACCTTTATACCCATTTTCAGGCGTTGTCTTTTATGTTTAAAATTGACGAGTTTTGTCCTTTATGTTTTCATATCGTACACGTTTTGTCCTTTAGGCCTAACCCAGTTAGTTTTTTCAGTTAAATTTCATCATATGCTTTGCACATGAGGGCATTTTTGTCAATTCAAATGTAAGTTCAACGGCAGATTTACAGCTCAAAGCTTCTGCAACCTTTGAATTGACAAAAATGCCCTCATGTGCAAAGCACATGACCAATTTAACTGGAAAAACTAAATGAGTTAGGCCTAAAGGACAAAACGTGTATGATATGAAAACATAAAGGACAAAACTGGTCAATTTTGAACATAAAGGACAGCGCCTGAAAATGGATATAAAGATAAAGGACAATCCTTGAAATTCACTCTATAATTACCCATTAACGTAACATAAACTTTCTTTGATCTTGTAAAGTCACTATTTTTCATCAAGTGTTTCAATGTGGTTAATTTATAATAATTGTTATTTTTTTAAAGAAATTAATAAGTGACATAAATGAAATTGATCATTGGGTAAATTTCGGATGTTTAATATGTGTAATTAGATGTTTTCGTGTGATTTTGGATGTGGAACATGTTTAGTGTTTACTTTACGTGTTTTAGGTCTGAAGGTGTTATAGATGCAGCATATAAGATGCATCTGGATGAAAGTTGGAAGGTTGGAAGTGTCAAGCATTTAATGACCGAGCAAAAACAGAATTTCTGGCTTCGGCATAGTCCACGGTGATTTTGGGTGTAACTTACGGCAGTGGCATAGAGGTCAGCGTAGGGCGTAAGACAAAAGACTAGTGGTGTAGAGGCTTCATGATGGCGTAGACTATGCCAATGTTGGATGTAGTCTACACCAACATTCTAAACTAAGTATAAATAAAAAATAAAAACTAAGAATTCAATGAAAAAGTAAAATTAGTTGAAAGAAATTATATAAATGCATATTTTTTAGTTATCTACCTGTTTTTTCACTCTCTATTCACATTCTCACCTATTTATGTACGAGTCAAATGTTTGAGTAATTGGCCCCTCATCATTAAGCGATAGAAAAATCAACACATCACCATTGCCAAAATTCAAATCCTAGAATCTGATTCATACAATTTAAGGAAATTGTTTGTGATTCTTCTATCTATTTTCAATGTCGCCCTTTTGAAATATTTTTTTTTTCCTGGATAACATTGTTTATTATTAGATTATATTCATCAATAATCACAGGTAAATAAACAAGAAGAGAGAGAGATCAAAGTGAAAATCTTACATAATATAGTTGTAAGGTTGGGTGAAATCGATAAAAAATAAGTTTTTTATTAAAAATTGGATTGTAACAGTGGATGTCTATGTTATAAAAAAGTCACTTTTAAAAATGTCAGAACATAGTCTCAACAATGAGACAATAAGTTTTGAAAGATTGAGACATTAAGTTTTGAAGGATTGAATATTTGCTTGCGACTAATGTTTGTATTCATACAAGGTTCCGTCCAACATGCCATACTTTGTTGGGGATGAGATATATATGTCAGATTATGGGTAACTACACTTTCATAAACCTTTATTATAGACATCTATTTGTAAACTCTTTTCATGAGTTGCATATATATAATCAGTAACTCGATATTCTTTCGAGCTTGACCGTCCATATTTTCTTCAAACATGTAAATTAACAATGTCTTATTGATTTTGTTTTCAAATGAATGAGAGATTCGTCCTAATAAAAATCTTGCATCGTTTTTCAACGTTTCATCACTAATAGTAATCCGGTCAATATTAATAATCTTGTGGTATGCAACTATAATATATCATTAGTGTTGGCATTCTTGTTTCGAGTACTTATATAACTATATAACCAAGTAGCCCAAAATCTTGGTTTTTGACACTAAACCAAAAGCCATAAGTGATTCTTAGTTGCCATCAAGGAGTTCTTTTACATAGCTTTAATCGAGCAAACTGTAAGCAACGAGTCTCTCAAACTCTTAGCCGCAACGTCCTTATCTTTAGCCTTCAAAAACCAATAACCGGTGTAAACATGCACGTTAAAATATATTAATAAGCAATAGCATGTGGAGTAAATCTTACCTTGAGATTAAGAACGTTCAAGACGCTGGCATTACATGTGGTGATATTGATATCGATCACTTCAAGTCCTAGGGAATCAACGGTTTCCATTATCCTCAGAAACTGACCTGGTTTGTAGCTGCACATTAGCTTAAGCAAAAACTCTCGAGCACCAATCTCGTGTACTTCCACTTCCACCTTCATAAACAAAGATTCAAAGCCGATTATGCACTTAAAACCAAAGTTATGAGATGTTTTATTGGGGCTTACAGACCTCCACTTCATCATCGTTAACCTCACAGTCTTGTTCTTCTAGTTCTTTAAGCTCATCTTGGAGATCCTTAATATTCTTTTGCAGATCTATTATGTAGTCAACTGCATCTCCAACTATTGAAGCATGATCCATCTGCTCACATAATTCGATCATACACTTAAAGATAAATAAACCGAAAGTTTCACAAAATTAACAGAAAATCAATAACTGGACCTTAGAGATTTTGGGGACTAAAGCACGTAAAGTATAGAGACCATCCTTGATACGTTGCCTTCGGTTTCTTTCAGCATCAAGATTCTTTGATTTGTATTTCGATCCTCTAACTTTCTTGTTCTTAGTTTTCTTAAAGGCTTTATCATCCCCTGAAAAATCCATGGCCCAATCAGAGGTGACATATTCAACCCATTTACCTAAAGATGGTCCGGATTAAGATAAATTTAATCTTTAACGGGTCAAAAGTGTTGAATAAAAACAGGAAACATGTTGAATCACGAACCGAGTAAAAGAGTACCTACGTGTATTCACAATGCTTTTTATAATCCTATATAAATACACGACTTAATTTATAAGGTCGAAAAGACATACAAAAAATGTGATTTCACCCGCACTAAAAAACAACTCAATTTGACCCGTTAACCAACATTGTGTGAGAGAGTGAGTGGTCGGCTGTGGAACCGCAAAAAGGAGCTCGGATGTAGGGCCAGTGTGATGATAAAGATATGAACTCAGACAAATTTTCGACTCGTCGACATGTAATCCATGATCCACAATGACACGCAAGCGTGAAATTAGCGTTTCTATCATCCTTTGATCTTCGGGAATCTATACATGTATGTCAAAAAATAGTTTAAAAGTAGATATTTAATATTGACAGTAAAACAAGTAGCCTGAATCTTACATGTTTTGATCTATAGAGCTCAATCAAACCACCTTCAACAGGCACTACAATCTGAGTTCCAATTGAATCCTTTCACATAAAAACCAAAGAATCACATTAACAATAATTTTGCTATTATTAATCAATCTATAAAACACACACATTAACAAGCATAGAGATGATGCTCACATTACTTAGCCACATTGGCTGTTTAGACACTGCTACTTCTCCATGGATTCTGGTATTGCAAATACAAACATTAACATATATACTTTTTTTAACTGACAGAACACTAAACCAAAAACAAAGATGATTGGTTAGTGTATACCCATGAAACAATGACAAAGAAGAAGGAATCATGGCAAGTTTTTCACAAGCACTGGTCCTTATGGAGTGTTTAACGTACACATCTCTGCAAAGGTAAGGAACATGCAGCAGCTCCATTTCCTCTTTGACATTTCTACAAACACCTTGGCTACCACTACAACAGCACCCCATCCATTCAATACACCTGAACAATTACTCCCAAAACTAAAAACCCAGATAGATACATTCAATTCAGTGATGTGATGTGTTGGGTGTAAGAATAATAATAATAATACCTTGAAGGATCGTCACCGAACTTCCATAGAATGCAGTAGTCCCATGCGTTGTTTTCTACAAGGGGTCTTAGCATCTTCATCAAAACCATCATTTACCTAACCAATTTTAGTCAAATGGGTGGATCAGAAGAATGATCATGGAAGCAGCAGGGGAAATCTGTTAAGAAATAGTACGAAATGGAAGTTGCAACTGAATTGGAGGAGGAGAGGGAATAATATTTGCAGGCTATGAAAAGGACGTCTGTTTCCAACTATATAAAATCATATAAATTGTATTTTGGGTATAAAACTAGAAAGTAAAAACAGCCAAGTTTAATCAACATCGTGCTAAATTCAATAAATATTTTGGTCATTACCAAAACTTTGTCAAAGTTTGTGGGCCCACTTTACTTTTTTTTTTCTTCAGAGTTGATGTGTCGCGACTCGGTAAGTCTAGATGACATTACACTACAGCTAAAATTTCACGTATTTTTTTAGCCGCTCGTGTATGTTTATGCATGGGTTTGAGCTAATCTTTGATTGGCTTTTTTTGGCCTTGTGACACACTCAAAAAAGTCAGGAGTGCCGAATGAGTTGGACGCGTTTTGGAGACTAAAGATGTTCTAGAGGACAATGTGTAAGATGTAAGTGTTTGACGAAGTTTAGCATGAAAAACTTGTACGGTGGGTTGTACACTTGTACTGAGTGACAAGTATTTTAGAAGTGAACCGGGTTGTGGGCAAGTGAAACCAGGCTAGTTAGGATACTTTTTTTTTTCTCTTTTTACATGGCAAACATTTCAAAAAATGAGATGTATGATACCGTGATGTGCATGGAAACTATGCCAACCTTTTGTATGGATTGTTAGGATTACCAATTTTTATTTTTATTTTTTCGGTTGTAATGCATTTTATTAGGTTGTCCATATAGCGGGCATTTGAGCAGCCCGTAGGAATGTAGGATGATGTCGCGTTGCATTTGGATGTGTGGCAATTGAGGTGGTTGTTTGTTTGGTGAAGGCCCGCAACCTAGAAGACATAATTCGTTTAAATGTGGCAGGCCCATTATTTGCTTTTTTCTCAATTTAAATATGAGGGCTTTAGAGACTTGTACACCATGACCATATGCTTTAACCATGTGTAAATCACATTTACAGATTTACTATTAACTTTAAATAAAGTAACCATGTTTTTTACATAAAAGTTAACTTTATATATATATATAAATAATTTGGTTTGCTTATAGAACAATTTGATTATATAAGATAAATATAAAATGTATAGATGGGAAGAAAATGAGTGCTTTTAAAGGGATAGAGAAAATATTGATGTTTTTAAAGGTATAGTTTACAATCTCATTTCGTAACAAATAAACTTTTGTAAGCTCTCAGTTTTAAACTCACGTCGTGATGAGCGATGACCATTCCAAATGTTTTAATAACCTCCTCTTTTTAACCTGCTTTAATGTGTTCTTAACTTCCTCTTTTTAACATATTAAAGCATATTCACTCTAATCCCGTCAATGATTTTGGCAATACACACAATCGTCAATGATTTTTGTAAAATGGTTGACGTTTTTTTCTTTATCTTTCATTTTCAAAGAACTTTTCATGTTATGATGTTATTCGACTAAAGTTTTCAGATAACGTTGTATTGAGAAGTTATATAAAAATATTTAATATGTTACATTGGCATAATATTAATGATGATAATAATAGATGGTAAACTCTATTTAATCTCTATAATATACAATAATCTCGATTTCATTTATAATTTAATAAAGTTCACTTTTATCCGACAATTGTGTTTTACTTTTATTTTGTCCATTTCACCTTTTTGGTTAAATCTTTGACTAATAAAGATCAAATTGACATTGACATGGGCGTGTGCATGTAGATGTTTTAGGTTTATGTGAATCAATTTATTTAAGAAAAAAGTTTTGGTTTAAGCTTTTGGTATTGGATTGTATGAATTACATTAAAAAAGTTTAATATTAATGATTATATCTTAAACTTTCCAATGCAAATATTTGTTTTGAAACAAACTAAATAGTTAATAAAATAAACTATATAAAAATATGAACACTAGACTTTTAATCCACGTCTTTTGTCAAATGCAAAACTCAATATTATGTATTTACAATGCAATTGGTAAAAAAAAAAGTAAATTATAGAAAACGTCCTTTACATTTATATCTGATTGCAAAGTATGATCTTTACCTTTAGAAATTACAGATCACCTATTTTGTGTTCGTAAACCCTGACATGTTATGTTCTTTACCCTAAAATCAGTTTAATTTGAAAGCTAAGTCAGAGCACGTGAGGCCCATAAGGAGGCATTCTCATCTTTTCCCTCCTTTTTGATGTTTCTCTATTAAAATTTTCAAAAATTTTGAAATTAGCCCACAAATTCTTCGTCACTGGTTACAAACAAAACAAAAAAATGAAGCTGAGGTTACATTACCGTATAGCTCAAGAACCTCAATTTCATCGAGCGTTTATCGTAAGTACCATCCCTCTGCACCATTGAAGATCAATCGTCGATGTCGTTCAATTGGGGCAAACCTAAAGGACGGTGAGAGAAACCATCTGGAACTAATGAGGAGGCGAGGTTTTAATAGAGGGAGATCAAAATGGGAGGGAAAAAGATGAGAATGCCCTCATGTGGGCCCCATGTCATTTGACTTAACATTCAAATTAATTTGAGTTTAGGGTAAAGGACATAACATGTTGAGCATTCTCATCCAATCAATCAAAACTTGTGAGGGTGAGTTTTTATATTGTAAAGGGTAAAAAAAGTGGTTGTGAGTGAAAGAAAGAGAAAATGTTACTGTTCATCTGTATATTTGGGGGGACACTGTTCACCCAGTATAATTTTTTTAATATATATTGAAAGTGGTTGTGAGTGAAGGAAAGAGAAAAATGTGATTATAATATTATTGGGTAAATTACTTTTTGAGTCCCTGTGTTATATGTGTTTTAACTAGTTGAGTCCAAAAGCAAAAAGTTTAACGACCTGAGTCCCTATAAGAAATTTCTTTAACCATTTGAGTCCAAATTTCTAACTCCATCCATCAAGTCTGTTAACTACAAGGGCAATTTAGTCATTTACACACAAAGTACAACTCTAATATGCATAAGAGTATAATGAACAAGTCTTTAATGCACAGGAGTAAAATATTATATATTATTCTGCACATTCTCTCTCTCTCTCTGGAGATCCAACCACCACCACCACCCTCCATCACCGCACCACCACCATCCCCGCCACCGCACCACCACTATTCCCACCACTGAACCATCGCTAACAGACATCGCTGAATGAGATTTCGAAAAGCAGAGAAGACGGTACGCCTGATTGCTGCAAAAAACAATAGAATATATAAGAATTACCTACCTCAACGCCTCACAAACTGGTCTACACAAGCAAATATATAAATTACACGCTCTTCTACCGTTAACATCTTGCTGGAAAATAGGGGCATAAATCTGAAAATAACGCAATAAAATAAGCGTGACAATAAACAAAACACAGTTCTACCCACTCTAATATCAAACAAAGATCCAACACTCAAAATCTCAACACCATTCTAGTAACATTTTAACATTAACCTGAGCCACAAGACATAGGTGTTCTCCACATGAATCACAGCTAAGAAGATCCGGTCTAATAGAAGACTTAGAACAAGGAAAGTCCTGCAGAATAATACCCGGTTCGAACCGTACCATTACCAGCCTAACCCAACACCTGAAATGGATCCGACCCGGCAAGAGAATCAACTTTGTATCCAAAACCCCTAAAACATAAACACTAATTTACATCGGTAGATGACTAAATGTAAATGGCAGCAATCAGGCGTACCGTCTTCTCCACTTTATCCAATTCTCCATCGCTGAATGGTGGTGACGGTGGAGATACAACGGTGGTGGGTGTTGTGGTGGTGACGGTGTAGTGGTGATACACTGCACACACACCCATTTCAATTCACACCCATCCCTCCTCTCTCTCTTTCTCATCTAGACCACCATTAACACCACCGCACCATCAGTGCACCACCACCATCCCCACCGCATCTCCACAGAGTTAGGGTTCGCCACATCTGGAATTGCTGTGTTGATGCTCAAATTAGAGAGGGGGCTTCTTTCTTTCTCTGCTCTCGATTGCTTGTGGATACCCTAACTGCTGGGAATCGTAGCTCCAGAGGAGTATTTCGCAGCCGGAGATGGAGCTTGGACATGAGGGTTTTGATGGTGATGATGGTGTCGAAGGTGGGGCTTTGATGGTGAAGATCGGTGGTGGGTGTTGTGGTGGTGACGGTGTAGTGGTGGTGGTGACGGTGGTATTGATGGTGTGGCGACGGTGGTGTTGCTGGTGGAGGTGTGGTGGTGGGTTGGAGGTGGTTTTGGTAGAGAGAGAGAGAGAAAGTTCTGGAGGTAATGGTGAAGATGAAGATTGTTTATGATCTGGACATATATATATATATATATTTAATAATAAAATGGTTTTTTTAATATAAAAGGGTGTTTTGGTCATTTTAAAAAAAGTTAACTGAGATTATCTAACTGAGGTTGAAATTTGGACTCAAATGGTTAAAGAAAATGCTTATAGGGACTCAGGTCGTTAAACTTTTTGATTTTGGACTCAACTAGTTAAAACCCATAAAACACAGGGACTCAAAAAGTAATTTACCCAATATTATTTAATTGAAAAGAAGAGAGAAAAAGTATTTGTTTTTAGTGAAAATATATTGATATAGGAGTTGTTTTTTAGTGGAATGTATGTATAATTTGATGGATTGGATGAGAATACTCACTTAAGCACATTAAGGCAATATCAATGCTATAAAAATGATGGTGAGATCTACCCTACCCCTTTCAAAGGTGGATACAATATAGAAGGGTAAACCCTTATGTTACATTGACGGATACAATATAATGGGTGATGTTTAATCTAAAATGTATATATATATATATATAGGGTTGAGTTTATTTCAGAACTCTAAATAACTACAGAACTTTCAGAACTCCTAATAAACAATCATTTTATATATAAGTTTTTGTATTTACGATCTTTTTATCATCTATTATATGTATTTCTTTGATTATATACATGTTAAAAGTAGTTTACATATGTTTAATTGACAAAATTATATATATGTGTCATAACTAATTACATATATGTAAAAAAACTAGTTTACATATGTGTAATTATAAAATTACATATAAAAATGATAAAATTACTCTTTTAATATGTATGTAATCATAAAAATACACATAATAAATGATAAAATTATCCTAAACGTAAAAATATATAAATAAAAAGATTGTTTATTAGGAATTCTGCGAGTTCTGTAAATATTTATGGTTCTGAAATGATCCTGGCCCTATATATATATATATATATATATATATAGGGTAGGGATATGGTAAAAAGTGTCTAAAATGTAAGAAGGGTAAGAAGTGTTTTAAACCATTGGATATTTGATCTAATGGTTGAGATCAATAGGGTATAAAAATGTAAATTGTGTTTTAATTAGAGGGACCTTATGTAAAATTGAAGGGCAATAGTGTCTTTTTTAATGTTTGAAATATGGTAACCATATCATACACGACCAAAAACTCCTACATTCACTCCTTTTTCCTTAAATATCAGAATTAATGATTCACCTTAATTGTAGGAGGTCTTTAGTTGCATATTCGTCATACATTATCATAAAGAGAACTGTAATCAGATTCATGGCGTGGTGTTTTAAAACAACTGGATAAAATTGACTATGATTCAAGTCATGGTGTTTTATCTGGAGACATCGTTCATGGCGTGGTGTTTTAAACATATATGATTCAAGTCATGGTGTTTTATCTGGATACATTGTTCATGGCGTGGTGTTTTAAACATCTATGATTCAAGTCATGGTGTTTTATCAATACACAACATTCCCAGATTTTAAAACACCATGACTATGATTCAAGTCATGGTGTTTTATCTGGAGACATTGTTCATGGCGTGGTGTTTTAAACATCTATGATTCAAGTCATGGTGTTTTATCTGGAGACATTGTTCATGGCGTGGTGTTTTATCAATACAAAACATTCCCAGATTTTAAAACACCATGACTATGATTCAAGTCATGGTGTTTTATCTGGAGACATTGTTCTTGGCGTGGTGCTTTAAACATTTATAATTCAAGTCATGGTGTTTTATCAATACAAAACATTCCCAGATTTTAAAACACCATGACTATGATTCAAGTCATGGTGTTTTATCTGGAATCCAAAAAACATTGTATAAGGTTTTTGCGAAAGATGTTGTGGGGTTGTGTCGAAAAGATAAGAACAGAAAGGGTGTTACGGTGTGTCATGGTGGTGAGAAGGTGTTTCACCGGAGAGAAGGGAGGGGCTTTTGTGGGTGTCGGCTTGCCGGAAATACGGCCGGAGAAGGTCGTCGGACTTTGCTTCGGTGACCGGAGTCTAGAGAGAGGCAGATTGTTTCATCTTGGGGACTATGGTTTTGGTGGGGATGAGGGAGAAAGAATCGTAAGAAATAATATGTTTCCTAAAATTTCTCCTAAAATAGTTAACACATGATCTAATTTCCTTTAATTGACTTTAACTACTATTAGGAGTAAATTACATTATTACCCTTATTCATTAATATAATTGATGGACACATGTCAACACCAGATTATTTCTTACACTTCTTACACTTTAGCCACTTTTTACAGGATCCTTTACCTATATATATATATATATATATTTTATTTTTTTTTGAACGACAAATTTGGATCACTGACGGACCACTGGAGTATTATCGTGCCACCAACAGAACCACCTGATTATATCCATCTCCACTAGGCAATAATGCCTATACACCAATTCAGGAGGAAACCCAATAAATCTGAGAAAACCCCCTTTGTGGGAATCGAACCCATGACCTAATGGTCATAAGCCTTATCCCACCCCTAATATACCACTAGGCTATAATGCCATGGGTATCTAAAATGTATATTACCTAATGAAAATAACGATATATATAATTATGATTAAAAAAATTACTTAATAGTGTGTATATTATAAATATATCATAGTTATATCTTTAAACAAATAAAATAACTAAACGATTAGTCAAATCTGAGCTCCAACTAAAAGTTATCTCACTTGACAAGCTTGAGCTTTTGGATATGATGTTTGAAAGGAGTTGAGCCCATCTATACTATCTATAATAAGAGATTATGAGTTGATGTAAATCTGCTTATGTGTTAACTTCTAAGGTATGCCACATGTCAATGATGATGTCATAAATCTCATTTATTAAAAGAATTCAAAATTCAAAGTTGGCCCACTTTCACATTTTTAAAGGTCTGCCCTCAAGCCACTGCCCATTTTCAAACCATTGATGATTCAAAACCTGACGATTCAAAATTCAATCCACTAACCACTGATGATTCAAAATTATGGCTCCAGATTCAAAATTCAAAATTATGGCTCCAGATATATAAGATACCATCTTCTTCAATCAATTACTCTCTCTAATCCATTTCTCTCTCAACTCTCTCTCTCTCAATGCAGGTTTCGATCACTCTCTATCTCTCTTATTTTTTTCTTTTGTAGAAAAATCCCAAATCTTCACAGTCTTTTGAAAGATAAATCATTCGGTTCACAGTCTTTTAAACCCAATACTCTTTCTTCTTTGGCAAGAATCTGGAATTATCTCAATTTCTTCTTCATATCGAAATCTTCTGCCCTAATTCTCTCTGTCGTCCTTCAGCCTTACGAAATCTTCATCACAAAGGTACAATTCCATCTCTTTGGTAACATTCAATCTTGGTTTTCTGGCATTTTCTTTCGATTTCTTAGTTTTTATTTACTGGAACAATATTAGGGTTTTTAGAGTCATCAGGGCACAGGTAGTTGAATATTACACCGAATCTTGACCCTCATGTAGTGTTTATTCATCATCTTTACAAACATATATCATTAATAACCTAGGGTATAAAAACCATTTATGTTTGGCAGAGTATTATGAGCTAATTTCACTAGGTTAAAAAGCATTTATGTTTGGCTGAGTTTCAGGTTTATATAGATACTATGGTTGCTTATAAAGGTGAAGTTAGAATTGATGACAACCATTCAGAGTGTTTTGGTGGAAAACTTGGAGGGGGTCGGTGATGTTGTCGAGGTTGTCAGGAAATGCAAAGTGATAGCATTTCCTGACAACCCTCGACAATGTCACCGACCTCCTAATCTGAGTGTGACCCTTTGAAAATATAAATGTTTTGCAACTTCACCATGAATAGAGAAGAAAGAGAGAGTTGGGTTTCTAGCTCCAGTTGTGTTGCAGCCGGATCAACGGCAAATTAAGTAGCAGTAGTTGTTGATGCATGAATATGAAGATTGAATTTGTGAGGTTCAGTTAATAATCGACTGAATGAAATTATATTATTTATTGTATTCACCATTGTTAAACCAAAATGATTGAATTTGTGAGGTTCAGGAATATGAAGATTGAATTTGTGAGGTTCAACAGCAGCAGTTGTTGATTTAGCAGCAGCAGCAGCAGTAGTTGTTGATGTAGGTGAGTTTTGCAAAGGTTTGCGGCTTGAAATAAAATTATTTATTGTATTCACAATTGTTAAACCGATTGTGCTTTATGTTTATCATTTGAACTTGTGATAATTTGTGCCTAATAATCGACTGATTGAACGGATTTTGATTTTTAATTAAGTTTATTAATGTAAACCAAAAGTTTTAATTAAGGTATGTGCTCTCACATATTTTTTGTTCAAATTAATTTCATGGGATGATAACATCTTCATTTTTATTATTTAGTTTAGGGATTGAATTTTGTGTAGAGATGGATGGAAGAAGTGGGCACCTGTTTCATCGGACGAGTTTTGGTGTAATCGAATCGAATGGAATGTTGGATCCTTATGTTAATCTCAATGGAACTGTTAGCAGCGAAGAATGTTATTGGTGCTCATCTGAATGGAATGTTGGATCGTTATGCAATCATCACTTGTGGTTCAGAAAAGCGGTTTAGGTAATAGATAGTATAAATTAAGTTTGTTGTGAAACATGTATTTGGCAAAGGTCTGTTTTAGGTTTGAAACCTCTGTTTGTTGTTAACAGATGTTAGAATATAAAACGGATGTTTCAAACGACTGGTGGGTTAAACAGTGTTTTGTGTAGAAAATAGTGGTTCATACCACTGTTGGGTTAAAACGGTGGTTGAAACCAGTGTTGGGTTAAAACGGTGGTTGAAACCACTGTTGGGGTTAAAACGGTGGTTGAAACTACTGTTTTGTTCAAACCAATGCTTGAAACTACTGTTCCGTTAAAACGGAGGTTTGAAACCATTGTTGGGTTAAAACAGTGGTTGAAACCACTGTTTGGATGTGTGTTGAAAGTGTTTGGATGTGTTGAAAGTGTGGAAGCGAAGGGTAATAAAGTGGTTTTGTGATTTGGTGGTTTCGTATCATTGGTTTGAACAATTTACGTTTTTTTTTCTATTTGTATGTAGTGAAATTGGCTGAATTTATGAAATGTTTTTAGAGCTTTTTTGGAAGAACCGAGACGAGAGGGTTTTTGAACTAAAGTATATGGATACATCAACACATCTCCTGGAAAGTATAAAGACAGAATGAAATCATACCGGTGGATGGTTAAAAGGAGAAAAATTGCGGATCTCACCTTAGATAGCTGGAACAATTTTGTAAAAGTTGGATTTTGTATAGGCTTCTCTGTAGTTTGTTTGTTGTTTTTGTTCTATTTGGGGTGTATTTGCTCTTATGTTAAGGCTAATATAGCAGTTATCAGATAGAAGCATTAGCTTAGGCAATTAAGGAGAACACTATAGTGCTCTTGGAGACGGGCTCAGGCAAGACGTTGATCGCGATTACGCTTTTACGTCACTATGCTTATCTACTGAAAAAACCCTTCCCGTGTATTGCTGTGTTCTCGGTAGTTGGTACCCACTGTTGTATTGGTCAAACAGGTATGTCGGTTGACTTAGTTGTTTCTTAAACATGTTTTCAACATGTGGTTAAAGCATACTAATGGAAGCTTTCTCTGTCTTATTAGCAAGCGGAGTATGTGGGAAAGCACCTTGATTTGAAAGTGGAGTATTGGGGTGAAAAAGGTGTTGATTTTTGGAATGCTGCTGATTGGAAGAAACAACGAGATCAGAATCAGGTATGACAAGTCAACATTTGACTTTTTTGTTGTCCACATACAATCTAATCAGAATTTTGAGTAATGATCAAATACGTAAAGTACCCCCGAGGCAGACAATTGCAGTCTTGAGTAATAAACTTTTATTGTGTTACTCTTTACCTTTGTTGTATCATGTAGTTTTTATTTTTTCAATTTAAACTGAATACACGTATATGTTATACATCATTTTTACAGCTATTGGTCATGACCCCTGACATTTTAAGGAATGCATTCAGACATAGATTCTTAACGTTGGATATTATCAAGGTGTTAATGTTTGATGAATTCCACAATGCAAAGAAAAATCATGCGTATGCTATCATCATGAAGGTATATTAATGATTGTAATTTTTAACGTTATTAATTTGTTTTAGTTGAGTTTAAAAATTGAAATAATATTTGTTCAAACCACTGCTTGAAACTGCTGTTCGGTTAAAACGGAGGTTTGAAACCATTGTTGGGTTAAAACAATGGTTGAAACCACTGTTTGGATGTGTGTTGAAAGTGTTTGGGTGTGTTGTAAGTGTGGAAGTGAAGGGTAATAAAGTGGTTTTGTGATTTGGTGGTTTCATATCAATGTAGTTCTTTTCATTTACGTTTTTTTCTATTTGTATGTAGTGAAATTGGCTGAATTTATGAAATGTTTTTTAGAGCTTTGTTGGAAGAACCGAGACGAGAGGGTTTTTGAACTAAAGTATATGGATACATCAACACATCTCCTGGCAAGTATAAAGGCAGAATGAAATCATACTGGTGGATGGTTAAAAGGAGAAAAATTGCGGATCTCACCTTAGATAGCTGGAACAATTTTTTAAAACTTGGATTTTGTATAGGCTTCTCTGTAGTTTGTTTGTTGCTTTTGTTCTATTTGGGGTGTATTTGCTCTTATGTTATGGCTAATATAGCAGTTTTATATTAATAATGCAAAAGAACAATTGCATCAGCATTTCAATATTAAAGTTTTCAAATTAGAAGAAAAAGTACCACCATCTTATTTTTCAATATCATAATATTTTTATTAACCATCGAGATAGTGTTGTTAATGATGTTTTTATAGAATGTTAGATGTATTTTGATCTTATCCACTAAAGAAAATCCTTTTGTAACACTTAACTAAGAACAAGTTTTATTTAGGCCAAATAAGACTGCTTTTAATGAAAGTTTATGCGAATGTCAATTCATCAAATATTTGTTCACATGATAGTTTACATATTTACATATACAAAAACTTTTATCATTATGGTTATTATAATACTAATACATACTGTATTTAACATTATTTTATAAAGATATAGAACTAAAGACCACAATTTAAATGGTATATTATAATCTGAATTTGTTGCGCCTCTTTTGTAAACGGCTCTTTTGTTGGGATTGAACCCTATGATGGCCCTCATCTATTGTTTGAATTAGACTACCCCCTTGAAAGTGGTTATAACATATGATGGCCCTCATCTATTGTTTGTATACTACAACTACTGTCCATTAAGTACTGCTTGTGTACAACAACTGCTGAAGACAAGGTGCTGCTACTTAATCTACTGTCCTAACTCAAGTGCTGCTAAAGAGCAAAGCCCTACTTGGAATGAAGCAGTGGAATTTAAAAAACTGTTGACAAATTAATACGATTAAAATATGAAGTATTAAGAAAGTAGCAATTACATAAAAAAAAATAAATCTAATTAGACACGTCTAACTCTAATAACAAAAATCAAGAAACTTTAACTTCAATTATTATTAACCATTGAAATAGACTTTCCCCTTCAAAGTCGTTATTTTGGGCCAAATAAGACTGGTTCACATCAGTGGATTCATCATAAGCAGGTGTTTGCATTACACCTTCCCCCTGAAAGTGGTTATAACACCTGATGGCCCTCATCCACTGTTTGTATACTACAACTGTTGTCCATTAAGTACTGCTTGTGTACAACAACTGCACCAGAGTAAGTGCTGCTATTTAATCTACTGCCCTAAGATAACTTCTGCTAAAAACCATAGCCCTGCTTGGAATGAAGCAGTGGAATGTAAAAACTGCTGACATATAAAGATTGACAATTTGTGTCTAAAATGTATTTTGTTAAGGATGGCATTCTTGCAGATATTTCATAAATCACCATCAACAGATGTTGGACATGATATTTTGTGGTTACGCAAGACAAAATCATTCCTTTCTTCAGAACAGCAGATGATCAAAACATTTGTCAAAAGCGTATTCACTGTTGCACTAACAGTTGCTGATTTAATAGTCTTTCAAATCATTATCATTTCCTTACCCCTAACTACTTTTGTGCTCAAACATCTGTTTTCTAAATACTGTCCACTGCTATTCATCATAAGCAACTGTTTGCATTAGACTTTCCCTTTGAAAGTGGTTATAACATCTGATGCCCTCATCCACTGTTTGTATACTACAACTGCCGTCCATTAAGTACTGCTTGTGTACAACAACTGCTGAAGACAAAGTGCTGCTATTTAATCTACTGCCCTCAGTCAAATGCTGCTAAAGACCAAAGACCTGCTTGGAATGAAGCAGTGGAATGTAAAAACTGCTGACATATTATACTTGACAATTTGCCTCTAAAATGTATTTTGTTAAGGATGGCATTCTTGAAGATGTTTCATAAATCACCATTAGCAGCTATTGTAATTTACATTTTCATTAATTATTTCCGGTGACATTTTTATTATATCAATGACTTATAGTTATTCTTTTCGATAAAACGGTCTTATAGCATTTTATGATACATTGTTTAGGTAGGTATAATCCATACTACAAGATTATATTTACAGAGTTGATTCTTGAATTTCGTTTGTTTTGTTTTGTTTTGTGATTGTTTGTTGGTACGTGGTTTATTTTTAGGGTGATCAGTGTTTTATAATCGGACCGTGCGGTTCATTCGTCAGGTATTATTTCCTTTTCATTTTCACTACACTGATTTAGCGTTACCTGCTGTTTAACAATCCAGAAAAATATGTTTCATATCATACCTACTTTAGAGTTTTACTTGTATCGTTTACAACAAAACCAAAAAAAAATTTGTTTCCGAGTGAAGAACCTATAACACATCAAAAATTCAGTATTTAAAACCAAACCCAAAAAAATTGGTCAGCCCAAAACCATACCTAAAATTATAATGAAACAGAAGCAAAAATAAAGTGTCATAAAAAAAATTAAATCGTTTATTGTATAAATATTAAAAAAAGTTACAATTACATAAAAAAGAAAAGTAATCAGACACTTAAAGTCTAATAGCAAGAATGAAGAAATTTTAACTTCAACTCCATGGAGCACTGCACTTCTCGATGTATGTCATTGATCTTTCTCATGAAGTCCAGGTCTCTGTCTCCACATTCTATATTGTTTGCAACACACAGGTCACGAACGGAAGTAGTCGGCATCGCCCTCAGGTCTCTTGAAACTTGGTCTCTTGTCAGCAGACCAAGTTGCTGTCCGTCAAAACATCTCTTCAACTCTTGAAGAGTACTCCTATCAGCAAAAACTTGCTCTTCGATTTCTTTAATAAAGTGTTGCTTGAAATCCTCAGATTGTGCAGCAGTATGTGACTCCATTTTAATGTATTTATAACAGCTAAGGCAAAACAATAAGAGTTGCTCTTCTATTTAACTGAATGAATCTGGTTATGATGAAACAATGTTTGAATTTGCAATGATATTATATAGGATATCTATCAGCCCAAAGGTCAGGTTTAAATGCAACCATTAAATAAAAAATTATATTTAAAAACGTGATACATGTAATGATTTAATAATGAAAAACGTGTATATACCCAACATGTCTCTTCATTTACCTTATCAAACATTTTAATGTAAAACCTTTGAAAAATGAACTTTATTAGCAGACGTCTCTTCATTTATCCTATCGAATATTTCAAACACTATAAAGGATCATGATTGCTCTACTTGAAAACATCAAGACTTCATTTTTAAAAAACCCTTCATTCTAAAACAAAACGTCCAAACCCACCCACACTCTTTCTAAATGGCAAGCAAAACCTTCTACCACTGGTCGGATAATACTGATCTTAAAATTGAATATTCAAGATGGTCACTCCATGAACAGAGAAAAGCTGAAGAAGTCAACAAAAAAGTTGCGTTGGTAAGTGATAAATATTATAAGCAGACGTGGAGTAGCATTGCACTGCTGGATGAAGTTGTCTCTTCTCCTCCATCAGAGTTTAAAGAAAAAGCCGAAGAGTTTTTGACACATCTGTTGAAACAAGATCAGAAGACCTGTGATATGCTAGCAGATCTGCAGATTAAAACAAAAAATGAAATTGCATGGAGGAAGGCGAGAGAAATAGATATCCTAGGAAGTGTTAATTGTAATGTTTAGTTTTTAATATTTTTCAAACTCAGAATTTTGTAATACTATTTAATATCGAATGAAGAAGTGTTTATTGCTAGCAGAATTTTGTAAAAGTTGGACTTTGTATAGGCTTCTGTGTAATTTGTTTTTGTTTTTTGTTCTATTTGGGGTTTATTTGCCCTTGAAGAGGTACCACCATCTTATTTTTCAATAGCATAATATTATTATTAAACATTGAAATAGACTTTCCCCTTCAAAGTCGTTATTTGTTTGGGCCAAATAACAGTGATCCACATCAGTGGATTCATCATAAGCAGCTGTTTGCATTACACCTTCCCCTTGAAAGTGGTTATAACATCTGATGGCCTTCATCCATTGTTTGTATACTACAACTGCTGTCCATTAAGTACTGCTTGTGTACAACAACTGCCCCAGACAAAGTGCTGCTATTTAATCTACTGTCCTAAAATAAGTGCTGTTAAAGACCAAAGCCCTGCTTGGAATGAAGCAGTGGAATGTAAAAACTGGTGGCATATAAAGATTGACAATTTGTGTCTAAAATGTATTTTGTTAAGGATGGCATTCTTGCAGGTATTTCATAAATCACGATCAACAGATGTTGGAAATGATATTGAGTTTACGCAAGACAAAATAATTCAACAAAATAATTCAACATAATCTTATTAAACAGTTGCTGATTTAATAGTCTTTCAAATCATTATCATTTCCTTACCCCTAACTACTGTTGTGCTCAAACATCTGTTTTCTAAATACTGTCCATTGCTATTCATCATAAACAGCTGTTTGCATTAGACTTTCCCCTTGAAAATGGTTATAACATCTGATGGCCCTCATCCACTGTTTGTATACTACAACTGCTGTCCATTAAGTGCTGCTTGTGTACAACAACTTTGAAGAAACCACTGAGTGTCAAACATTTCATAAATTGACATGCAACAATGGAAGGAAGAAGCAGTAGTTTAGTTTGTCATTTATATTGTATAGAATCAGTGGTTAAGGTTAGCAGTGTTTGAAACCACTGTTTGGTTATAATAGTGTAATCCTTAATGATATGTTTTGAAACCAGTTTTGGGTTAACACTGTTTGAAACTACTGTTGATTTAAGGACAGTTTTTAAAACCAATGTTTTAAGCCAAAAGTGTTTTCAAAACAGTGTTTTAACAACACTAACCAATCTATCATTGTTTGTATCTTCAATGATCACACAACTTGAATCGACAAATCATAACATTGAGAGCAGCCCATTAACAAATATTACAAACTGTATGCTGTATAAACTTTTCTTATAACTATTAATCATTCATTGAATGTTGATTTATTTATTGTAATTGATGAAAGGAGGATATCTTCCGGAAGAGTTGCTGATTACAGAAAAAGTTGATCCAGTTGGTTCTCTCATATCATTCACATAACCTGATATTTAAGGAGAGTTGTGAAAATGAAAGTTGTATTGGCATTGTTAATATTTTTTATAACAAATTATAACAAATTATTAAAGCCTAAATTGTATATTAAAGGTAAACTTTTAATACATACAATACAGAGACAAAACGTTATACCAACTTCGTAGACTTGACGGAACTTGCAGATTCGATAACAAAAGACTGTAACATACAATACAGGTGAAGTTAGAATTGATGACAACGTTATTGGATTCACCCAATATAGTGTTTCAATATGCTAAGCGTAATGGTGATTAACTTTTTGGTTGAATCTTATAGGCGTATAGCGGAAAATCCTAGAGAGGCGGAGGCTTGCAAGCGATGTAACTGTAAGAAATCTAAGTTTTTGCACATACAATACAGAGACAAAACGTCATACCACCACAAGCAATTGTGGATCGTTACTGACGGGTGCACTTTGGAATGTAGCAGATATGAATGAATATAACCTCAGTGTAGGTAATTACATATCTGCCACTGGGGTTATATTCATTCATATGAATGAATATAACCCAAGTGGTAGATATGTAATTAGCGAGCTCTGGAATTTCAAGGAAAATTGAAGAGCTCCACTGGGGTTGTATTCATTCATATCAATCACTTCCTTATGTGCACTGCATCTTCTAGGAGGTTGTCAAGTGTTCTCGCCTTCGTAGTTGGTGTTTTGCTTATCTTTACTTCCGCGGCCATTCTGTACATAGAATCAAACCAAAACCAAATAAATGTTATCATCGAATCAAACAAAAACCAAATAACTGTTATCATCGAATCAAACCAAAACCAAATAACTATTATCATCAAAACCAAAAATAAAAAATGAGGAACACATTCAAATCACACATTCAAATCATTGAATCAAATCCAAAACACATTCAAAACCTCTGTTTTGATAGCCTAAACCCTAAACCCACAAGAATCAAAACAGGAACACATTCAAAACCTCTGTTTTGATACCCTAAACCCACAACAATCAAAACAGGAACACATTCAAAACCTCTGTTTTGATACCCTAAACCCTAAACCCACAAAAATCAAAACCAAAACACATTCAAAACCTCTCTTTTGATGCACTTTGAACAAAATCAACCCTCTGTTTTTTCAAAATCAACCCAAAATCATCGGATGGAACCCAAAATCATGAACAAAATCAACCCTCTGTTTTTTCAAAATCAAACCAAAATCATCGAACGGAACCCAAAATCAAACCCAAAATCATCGAATGGAACACAAAATCAAACCCAAAATCAACCCTCTGTTTTTTTCAAAACCAACCTAAAATCATCGAATGGAACCTAAAATCAAACCTAAAATCAACCCTCTGTTTTTTTCAAAACCAACCCAAAATCATCGAATGGAACTCAAAATCAAACCCAGAATCAACCCTCTGTTTTTTCACAATATAAACACATTCAAATCATCGAATGGAACCAAAAATCAAACCTCCGATTTCAAGATGAAGATGGATGAAGATGATGAAGCTGGATGAAGATGATGAAGATCTGTGTTGACTGTTGAGAGTTGAGAGAGATATTTGGAGATTTTTGGAGAAGTGTGATGGTGATAATGATCGGTGATGATATTAGTCATTTCATACAACTTATAACAGTCAAGTTGCATTTTTGGTGAAGTGTGATGATGATAAGGAGATTAAACTAAAAAATAATTATCCATAAGAAATTAAACTAAATAATATTTAGTAGGAGGATTATATATAAATTAATTAGAAAAGATTAAAATAAAATAATACTTATCTATAAAACATGGTCTAATATAGTATAAATAGAACTAAAGACCAAAATTTAAATGATATATTATAATCTGATGTAAATCTATCTATGTTACGGGTATTAAGGGATAAGGGTATTAAGGAATATTAAGGGACAAGGGTATTAAGGACATTTGATACATGTCTTTAACAAATCTAATCCATATTTGATAGAAGGGTTTTAACGGGCCTACAAAATCTAATCCATTAGTAAGCTTAATTGGATCAGATATAAGGGGCTTTATTGAACTGTTTAATAATATTTGGTTATTTGAATTAGGTCAGGCTTTAATTATTAGACAATATAAAATTAGGTCATGCTTTCAGTTTAGACAAGAAATTTTGAGTTAGTTAGCTAATTTCTATATCAAACATGAACTAAATACAAACAATTTAAATGATGTATTATAATCTATTTCGATGGTTATTAAAACTACCCATGTGGTCACACATACTGTCTTCAACATTACTTTATAAAGATATAGAACTAAAGACCAAAATTTAAATGATATATTATAATCTGTTTTTTAGTATTTGATTTCGATCATTACTAAACCTACCCGTGTGGTTACACGGGTACTACACCTAGTACACTATTAAATACTAAGCTAAATGAGCCGATTTCGAGCTTTGCTCGATTCATCTACATACATGTTCTCAATGTATCCCTACTATTGCAATCGTCACTGATCGCTGCCCGGCAACTGAACCACCACCACTACACCACACTGTTGTACTCCAAACTTATGACCTATCGCCGCTACACCACACCGTTGCTGCTTCCTATTTTATCATTATTTTAAATAGTTTTTTATTGTTTCTCATTCATTAGATAGTTTTTCGTTGGGTGGGTGGTTGGGTTCAATGATACAGTCATTAGAGTTAAGAGTAGAAGAACGCTAATAACATCATCTTCGGTTTTTTTGGGTGAATTGTCGCTGCCATGCCCCATTTCTTATACAATTTAATGTTTCTTGCTTAGTTTAGCTTGCTTTGTATATATGTTGTTTAGTTTTGTTTTTGCGTTAAATTTTATTTATTTTACCATTTAAAGAGAGTGGGATTGATTTTACTTTTAAACAAAATTTTAATTTGAAAAAAGCATAATATTCAAATATTGAACATGATGAAAGATTCTCTTAACACAAAACTATGAATATATATTAAATCATCCCATATTACTGTTATTTTACCTAATTTTT
Source organism: Helianthus tuberosus (assembly GCA_030545235.1). Taxonomy (NCBI): domain Eukaryota; kingdom Viridiplantae; phylum Streptophyta; class Magnoliopsida; order Asterales; family Asteraceae; genus Helianthus; species Helianthus tuberosus. Next base: position 1,488,431 of record CM060394.1, read on the forward strand.
CCCTAAGCTAATAAGTCCTGCATCCACAAATATCCAAAAAGTAGTCCAATATTAATACGCATTATTATACTAAAAAATAATAACGAATCCGCACCTAGATGTGGTTATCCAAACAACTTGTTAGACGTGAAAAGAGGACCACTTAATCGAGTAATTTTAAGAATAATGTGTTTTAGCTGACCGACAAAAGTTTTTTAATCCAAATTTCAAAACTTTATAAATATTTAACATGCAAATATGATAACGAAAACTAGATTATATATAGTAAGCTACATACATATGAATATGATTGAATAACTTTGAACTGATTTCATTTTATTAAATCTTGTTACGTTTTATAATTATTGTTCCATAACATATATCAAAGAAAAATATAAATACAATAGTATCGTTCAAGGAAAACAACTAAACAAGTCAACAAATGATTCCCACAAGAGAGAAAATGCAGAAAAAGTAAAGGAATAAAATAAAAGCGAGTGTACGAGGGTGTATGAACACGGGTTTATATTCCTACGTATTTCGCTTTTCCTTTAATCGCATCTCCAACACACATATCTTTCGGTAAAAAGAGAGTTCCGTTAGGGTGTGAGGGGTGGATGCCTAAGGGATTAGGCAAAGTTTTCCCCTATCCAATCATGTTGTGTCATGTAATTTGCCTCTCATTTTTGTCTATTGCCCAAAAACATAAGGGGTGCACGTCTAAAATGAGATTAGGCAAACCATTTAAAAAAAAAACATGTGATTGGTTGATTTGGGTATGGGCCCCACCACTTCTCCCCCACCTTCTCTTTGCCGCAGCAGCAACCGCTCGCCGAAATCAGGTCTTCATCATCATTGTCGATCGGCACAAGGGGTGGCAGTGGACTTGCCTCTCGGCATGTGGGGTTGCCGATGGGTTTGTGATGGGGTACGGTATTAAACCCGTCCCGAGTCGTCAGACTTCCCGTCACGTATTGCTTTTATACTAATTATTTATTATGGTTGCTACTAACCCAACCGCGAGGCCCAACGCGATGTAGTTTACACTACTTTGGGTCGGGGCTTGTAGAGATAACCCCTAACTGGGCCTGGCCCATTGAGGTTAGGGGAGACCCATATCCTCCTATATAAAGAGGTCTTCACCTCTTGAATAGGGCATGGCATATGGAGCCACACACTTTGGTAGCTGGAAACAGGAGAAATCTTCTCCTACCGGCAATCTCTACAACTCCACTTTCTTCTCTTCTCCATTGCAGATCTAGGTTCAAGAGGAAGAACAAGGTGTGATTCTTAACCCTCATGTAGAGCGCGGTCCAGTCATCCCGGAGGTGAACCCGTGTTTCTTCATTGGCGCCCACCGGTTCAAAATCTAAGTCAAAGAATCAAAACTCGTTTTTTCTCTTCTCCCCATCTCAGATCTGCGGTTTTCAAGAAGGTTTCTAGATCCAGGTCTGTTTTCTTCATATCTGCGTTTTTTCAACCAGATCCAAACGTTTTTGACCAAGAAACCATCAGATCTGAGCTCCGTTGAGCTCCAAAGGGGGTCCTAGGCCTCCATCAACAAGTTTCGCCATCATTTATGCATCAAACAAGTAAGTCAGCTACTCTACTCTTTCGGGTGCAAACCTTTTTCAAGTAAAGTTATGACAAAAGCCACATGAAACAAATTTGTTACAAAGAAAAACGAATTGCAAAATTCTTTTACATCACCTTTTTCAACCCATGTGCTCTATTAATTTAACATTGAACGATGAAGAGCTCAGGCAAAATGTGATTAAGTTTTGAGTTTGGTGCATGGAAAAGAGAGATTTTCAGCTTTTGTTATTTTAAATTATTTTTAAATGTTAGATAACAAAGGTTAGCTGTTATCCACCCCCTTTTAAAGGACATACAGTTGTTATCCACCACTTCGAAATGTGAGCTGTTTTATTTAAATAAATAAAAAAAAAGAGAGAGAGAAAACCATCTTGGTAAATACGACAAGTTAAAAAACCTTTACAGCTGTAAAGTGCAACGAGTAGCTACTGAGCTGTCAGAACGTGCACTGGCACATGCTCATGTATACCGAAAATAACAATTCTCGTTTTTCAGAACCATGTCCCCGCGTAAGGCAGACATGTTCTACACCCCCTGCGCGGCGAACAAAGTTCCGCCTGTTCACGCGCCCATGCATGCTCATGCTCTGCAAATTCGCGCGTGGTGAACAGCCCCGCTTACTCATGCACCAGGCTTGCACATGCTATACACCATGTACGCGGCGAACATGGTTCCGCTTATTCGCGCATCAAGCACGCTCATGCTCTACGCCTTGCGCGCGAGTACACCTCTGTCAGACCTTACCTCGCGCAAGTAACTTGCCATACGTTACCTCGCGCGAGTAGCTTGCCATACGTTACCTCGCGCGAGTAGCTTGCCATACGTTACCTCGCGCGAGTAGCTTGCCATACGTTACCTCGCGCGAGTAGCGTGCCATACGTTTATCTCTATCATGGTCTCTTTCAGTTTGTGGCTCGTAAGCTAGACCCTTCTCCCGCTCTCTACTTGATGATTTCCTCCGTGGGCTTTCACTGTCATGATGATTTCTTGGGCGTTTTCTAGAAGATTCACGTGAATCCTCTCTTTACACTTGGGTTGAAATCATCACATCAATCAAATAATAGCATACATCAATCGGGTTTAAACAATTTAGGATACTGTAATCAGTTCAAAACAACTTTCAACTCATTTGACTCCTTTTCAACCTAAACATAACAGATGCCAACTTGTTTCCATACACTTGGGTCGAAATCTGTCACATCTATTCAACACATTTGCCAACCATATTCATATTAAAATCTTTCATAACTCTTCCCATGTCTGGCTTTTAATCAACCAGTAACTGAGAAAGAAACCTCCTATGCTTGTTTACGCGATTCAAACAATCGTCTCCTTCGCACAACAAACCAATCAGATTCACAACAGTATGCAAACAGGTTATCGTGTCGGTTACAGCAAATATGACCTGTTAACCTACCATACTTTCTCCCACATAATGTCCAACACTGTAGGCAATCGTGCCAGACTATATCATCATCATGCTGCTTTTTGAAACAAAAAAGCCAGATTGCACAAGCTAAAGCATGAACAACCTACAATTTTATCTTCTCCTACTGTCCCGGTCTCTGTCTCGACGTTTACCCCCGCGCGAGTAGCTTGCTATACGTTACCTCGCGCGAGTAGAAAGACATTACCCCGCGCGAGTAATCTCTGCCTGCCGGACACACTCCGGCATGCTTTTGCGCGGGTATGCTTGGTCCGCCACGACGTTACTTTCGATTGATAAACAAGTGAAATAAACTAAAGTCATTTGTAGAGTTAAAAGGTATCTGAAGTTACCTCGGGGTTCACAAATACAGTTTTTGAAACTTGCCCACAACTATCAACATTCCACATAAGTAACCCCTACATATATCCTATAAATAAGACACTTTTAATCTTGGAACATCCGACACTTTTTGTCTTGAACCAACTTAAGGGTGTCTATTATTTTATCATAAAGAGAAGATTCATGTAAGAATTATGAGCACAATGCATATCTAAAAGATATTACAGTAGACACATTTTGAGATACAATACAAAATCGAGGTCAACTATCTGGTCGTACAATTTTTCTCATGAGTGGCCTTTATATCTTTATACTTGCTTGTCATTGCAACTTAAAGTAATTTTAAGTAGACGTTCGCACAATCAAGCGTCACAGCTTAAAGTTTTTTTTTTACATTAGAAACACGTCTATCATCATGATGTCTTTACTTGACATCTTCAAGAGGCATATGTTTCGTCTCGAAGGCAATTTAACAATTATGTTAAAACATAAACCACTGGCAAACATGTTTTTATATCTCTTTTCGGAAACCATGCCATATACACGTGCTTGCGGTATGTTTATATAGTATACATTCGTTGCTTATCAATATTATTACAAAGCTACTAACATCTATTTAGCCGCCATAAACTGAATGACTAGCATGGTGCAACACTATTTTGAGGGTCAGAATTGCTTGCGCATATTACGGAGTATGGATGTATAGAACGAGCACCTCCCAAGGACAGCGTTTCGGTACAACGTTTTCCATATATTAGACTCGTTATTACAATTTACCATGTCAACTTATTCGCAGGTTAGGCAATGCAGTCAATCGGTGAAACGCAACGAGCGATCCTCACGCACACCGATGAAAGCCTAAAAAGCTCTTCTACATGCGAGCACATAAGTCGCCAAGCGCGCATGCTCCTTTACTTATGAGCACGTAAGTCGCCGGCTGGCGCAAGCTCTTTTACATATGAGCACGTAAGTCGCCGGCTGGCGCATGCTCTCTTACATATGAGCACGTAAGTCGCCGGCTGGCGCATGCTCTCTTACATATGAGCACGTAAGTCGCCGGCTGGCGCATGCTCTCTTACATATGAGCACGTAAGTCGCCGGCTGGCGCATGCTCTTTTACTTACGTTCACGTTAGTCGCCTCGCGCGCATACTCCATTACTTACGAGCACATAAGTCGCCAGTCGCCAGTCGCGCAAGCTCTTTTACATACCAACACGTCGATCTCCATACGAGTCTGTTGTTCTACATACGATCATCTCAGCCTCCATGCGAGCCTTGCTGCTGCACATACAAGCACGCTAATCTTCACGCGACCCTGCTGCTTTACATACGAGCATGTGTGTCACCCGTGCGCGCATGCTTAGCCATATATGAAAACGCTTACAAAACGTAAACCGTGCTACAAATACACGCACCACTTTGGGTATACGCAAAAACGCATTGGCTGAAATAAAGTTTCGCTTACACCTACAATCTTCAAGACAAGCTACATCTCCTTGCGTCATGCCACATTGTTGTTATGCCACACCAGAGGATTAGCGCAGGCTCGGGTCTCCACTTCATTATCCATGACGCAACTTTATGCCAATTCTCATTCGCGATAACCTGTTCAAAGTGGATGAACACGTGCAACTATTGTAGACAGCAGTTTACAAAGATTCAAACTCTATAAATATATACGCTTCACGGCTTAAGACACGCGCGCACCTTGCGCTAACCAACAGAAGTCACACCATAGGGTGAATATTTTACAATAGCCAGACGACTGTGTGCACACCGCTAAAGCTGGGCCACACTCACCTGACAAAGGCGAACCGTCAGTGACAACATAATGATCGCCGTGTCAGCAGCCAACTCAAGGGTCACCATCAACGACATTTCCACCAGCCTGTCAGAATTTAAATTTCGAGAAAAATTTCTCGCCTGAAATTACAACGAAACTTCATGTTGAAGCTAGCAAGGGTTACGCCACATGCGTCATCAGCCAATGATCATACGCGCCAGCTCTCAAAAGCAACAGGTATCAATTAACAAGCCTGGTCGCCGCGCCGTAGTAATAGAGAAGCACTTACACGCGCGCCGGCTACCACGACCTAACAAATGCTTTAAAGACCAACACACTTTCTTTTTTCTGAGTCCAGAGCTCCAACCATTTACTTCGCGCATGGAAGCAGCACTGGACTGGGGGGACTTGAAGGGGTATGGTCCCAAAAAGCTGCGCAATTCTTCCTCCAGATCGCGCGCTGGACCATACTCCTTAATCAACTACATTCCGATCTCAACCTCGCGCGGATAGAGCAATACTCGACAGCGTCACGCGGGGTCTAAAGAGGCCAAATCAACAACTTAGCATCCTGAAGTCAAGCCTCCAAGCGCCCATACCTTGCGCAGGCCAGTACCATGCGCAGCAAGGGTCACGCAAGGATGTGGCGTAAAGGCATCTTAAAAGTACAAAGGGTACAAATGGCAGACGAGAAGACCCAATCCGTATCCTCCAGGCACTGCTCAATCGTGCTCCACGATCATCCGACATACAGGGAACAAAAAGTACTCAAAGACACCTACGTGTACCAATCACGAGGCAGAGACACCTGCCCCACGATCTCCACTAACTGGCTGATGACAAAGACCTACAATTAGCAACTCCCTGCGATCAATCAGCGTGCGCCATGTTTGCCAAACCAATTTCCACGATGAACAACCAGGGGATATTCATTATCCCATTTATCTCTACTCACAGTGAAAGACAGACGCAACAAGCATGGGCAACAACTCTCCCGCATCTGGGCGACTGGTAAGCCTAAAACTCAATCTTTTTACTTTCAAGCACTCCTAACAAGTCTAGTACTCCTACCACGCTTGCACGCGGAGCAGCACTAGACTGGGGGACTTGATGGGGTACGGTATTAAACCCGTCCCGAGTCGTCAGACTTCCCGTCACGTATTGCTTTTATACTAATTATTTATTATGGTTGCTACTAACCCAACCGCGAGGCCCAACGCGATGTAGTTTACACTACTTTGGGTCGGGGCTTGTAGAGATAACCCCTAACTGGGCCTGGCCCATTGAGGTTAGGGGAGGCCCATATCCTCCTATATAAAGAGGTCTTCACCTCTTGAATAGGGCATGGCATATGGAGCCACACACTTTGGTAGCTGGAAACAGGAGAAATCTTCTCCTACCGGCAATCTCTACAACTCCACTTTCTTCTCTTCTCCATTGCAGATCTAGGTTCAAGAGGAAGAACAAGGTGTGATTCTTAACCCTCATGTAGAGCGCGGTCCAGTCATCCCGGAGGTGAACCCGTGTTTCTTCAGTTTGCCTAGCCCACCCCGTACACCCTTATATGTTTCATTAACCTTTCCTTTGTCTAACCTTTGACAGGTGGTGGGTGTTTGGGATTCCTTCTCAAAAGGACTTTTAGAGCAAATTTTGACTTATTAACTTATTAAAAGTTAAAAGGAATCCCAAACATCATTTTGAGAAGGACTTATCAGCTTAAAATGAATCCCAAACACCTTTGAAAAGGACTTTTATGTCTTCTTTTGCCTTCAAGAAGGAGAAATGAATAAGTAAGAAATTCTTACTTATTGCTTTTGATAAGTCCTTTTGAGAAGGAGAAATCAATAAGGAATCCCAAACACCCCCGTGGTAAGCGTTTGAATACATCTAAAGTCAAATAAACTATAACCGTGAAAAGTGTTTCTAACATCATAATATGAACGAATGATCAATACTCATGAACGATTACAAGGAATTTTTTTTTCAAAACTAGTAAAAACCACAAGAATATAATAGGGTTCCTTGAGATTTTATTGATTTTGATGGTCGAAACATTTATGGTTAGTTGAGTTGAATATGTTAATGACTTGTTTCCTAGATGTAACACCTCTAGTTTTAAGATTAATTAGTCTGGCCATTTTGGTTATGGTAACGTCATGATCTGGTTAATCAGTTATTTCTCACGTCTAATAAATATATATACGAAGTTCCCGGGCCGGGCTTATAAATCTAGGCAATGGCCTAGGGCCTACAAATACTTTAAAAAACTTTATTTAGCATATGTGTATTATGTATCATACCCAAATAAAGAGCCTAATTCTAACTCCAAGCAATATGCAGTTCGTATTTAATTTAGGCCGCCATCGATATTCTCACTAACTGTAAGGTCGCACATGCCCATTTTGCTCAATGGTGTCGCCGATTGGGGAAAAATTAGACGTGAAATTAGGTGAATTAATGGTGTCGCGAGGATAATCCAGGTTGGTTTACGGCTATTTTTTATAGTAATCTCTATGTATTGCGATTCACTTAATCACTGTTTTCCCTAAATTCCTAATTGATACTTTGAATCTTTGAATTTTGATATTGTGCTTGCGATTAAGACTTAGAAGGAAGAAAGCAGAACCAACGTTTTCTTTATACCCATTCAAAGGGCCAACCTTTGTAGTTTGCTTAGGGTCTCCAAGAACGTTGGAACGACCTTGGGAAGTTGAACAATACAAACATTGTGTGCGGTATAAACCAACACACACATATGTATGTGTGTGTATAGGGGGGAGAAAGAGAGAAAAGAAGCCAAAAGTAACGCGGGTAAGAGAGAATATTATTAGCTCAATTGTTAAAATAAGTTAAACCAAAACATATGTAAAAGCTGAAGAATAAAAATTATTGTAGTTAAAAAAAGAAAGATGCATGTACCATAGGAGTTGTGTCATGTGTGCTAATGAATATGAAATATATCATATGTTTATAGGTGTCCAAGAATAAGTAACCATTAATAGAGTAATTAAGGAAGAACAAAGTGTGCAATGAATGGGGCCTTTAGATGATAATGTTCAAAGGAGCCAAAAAATTGCTTTCTCTCCTAACAAAGCATATAAAGAACGGATAAGACACCACCACTCACTTGCTTCTCATGCAGTAATCAACTCAGAATATTTACCTTTATTAAAGTATTCATAGTATTTGCTTTTTTACTTCAAAACATATAATCCATCCAATACCCCCTCACTTTCTCATTCCTATTCTTCTTACTTCATATTCTAACTTAGCACTCACTCAACCAACACCTCTACGCCAAAACCTTTTTGCACAAGTTCTTTCAAATTATCTTCGCTTGTTTTTTGAAACATGTCGGTTCAACAGACGGATCAGCCCCCGTTAGTTTACCCGGTTTCTTCTGAAACAAGCCCACCTTCACACACCCAGACGGATGGCTCGTTTGGGGCAGTTTTCATTGTGCTGGCAATAATTGTGGCGATATCCGCAATTGCTTGCTTTCTCGGGCGGTTGTGCAATAAGCGTTATAACAATTCGAAACCATCTAAGCGTAGTCGACACATCCAAGAAAAAGACATGAAACCTAGCCGTAACGCGTTCCAAACTAAAGATGGGGATATCGAGTTCGGGTATGATAAGAGGTTTTCGAGTGCTAAGGTCGCTAATAATGGTGAACCCATCATGGGCCCGAACATGGGCCAGCCTAATTCACCTCATGAACCAAACATGGGCCGGTCTAATATGTTTCATGAACCAAACATGGGCCCGAACCCGGGTCGGCCTAATTCGTTTCGTGAAACAAACATGGGCCGACCTAATTGGCTTCATGAACCAAACATGGGCCCGAACCTGGGTCGGCCTAATTCCTTTCATGAAACAAACATGGGCCCGAACCTGGGCCAGCCCAGTTCGTTTAGAGAACCGCCTATGGGTCGGGCTGACTCGTTCCATGAACCATCTATGGGAAGGCCTAACTCGTTTCGTAAGGGTGAATTTAGAGATGATCACATGAGGTTTGGTGGTGAAGAGGACTATGTAGTTAATATCCCGATATATCAATCGAGAGATGATCACATGAGGTTTGGTGGTGAAGAGGTCCATGATGATCATCAGGTTAGGTTCAACTCGAGTACAGGGCCGCAATATTATTAGATGTTGGAACTACTTTCGAGTTTATTCTATGAATTATGATACATTTGACCAAGGTAGGGCTTAGTATATGTTCTTTAATGGTGATGCTTGTATCAAGTTATTTCTTTGGTTGTGTATGTGACATCTTCAATTTAATGAAGGTATAAAATATTCAAATTTATAAATGGGTTAATGTTAATTAGGATTATCAATGTAAATATAATGTGTAATGAGGTCATACAACTATTCAACTTTTTTTTTATCAAGGATTCTTGCTCAATGATAAAAATTTCTTTGATTTTTAGCGTTGGGATTTCTTTACTTTCCAGAATAGTAAAAAGTAGCCAAACAAATTTTTGTTTGCTTGGAATTTTAAGGTTACATTCATCGTATAGTCTATTTTTTGCGACCTATAAAATCATTTTCGTTAAGGAAAAAAAGTGTTCAATAGATGAGCGGAAAGTAAAGATTATACATTATTTGAACATTTTTTTCCTTAATGTGCATTTACGACTACGAATCAGACGTCCAGAATGAACAAAACTACGTGCATTTCCACACCAAAATGAGAATTTTATAACCGAAAAGCTATATATTAAATCTAATAAAAACATTTGTATAGTCATTGAAACAGGCCACAAAAAAAAATATTAATTGTGTTTGAATATGACTTGCAATGTAACCTTATAGACTGCAAAAAATCCAGCAACTGCCTTATGATGTTGGTTTTGTTCTAACACAAGCAAGCTCCAGCATTACCTTGAAGAGCTTTTCCAAGTCCGAAAGGGTGATGGTATGATATCGGGGGTAAAGTTATTGTACAAATAATCTTAACATACTAAACATACAAATTGAAGGAAAACTCAAAAAGACAAGGTGGCATTTTTGTAATTATCAATAACTATCAAAGTTACTCTACAAATATACCTCCCCCAAAAAAAAACCTAAACCCCCCACCCCCCCAAAAACCTAAAAAAAACCTAACCCCCCCCCCCCCCCCCCCCCCCCCCAAAAAAACCTAAAACAATAACTAGATAGCATTTTTGACTATCTAGACCTGGCAAACGGGTCGGGTCATGGGTCAAAACGGGTTCGGGTCAAAACGGGTCAATTAAAAAAGGGGTTGTTTTGGTTCGGGTCGAAATGGGTTTCGGGTCGGGTTGCGTTGGTTAAAAATGTTTTTCTAAAGAGATTGTATATCAAGGGGCAATTTTGTTCGGTTCGAAACGGTACCCAATTCAACAACTGAACTCCGAAAAATCAACTCCGTTGAACCCAATTCAACAACTCCATTTCTAAATGGTATGCAAACGATGCAAACTATCGTTTGCAACCCGAAACCTTGACCTTGCCGTGCATGTTCGCAGCGTGACGCTAGCACCTGTTTCTGTCCAGTAATCCAAACTGGTTGATTACTCAAGATCGCTTGGCTGGGTAATCCATTACCGTTAAAAAATGATTGCGTCATCGAGATGAGAAAAAACCATTCTGTATCAGTAACTTCGTCATCTATGGCATCGTTTTCCAACTCAGATCCAGATATCATCGAATTAAGCTCCCGAAGCACCTTCTTTCTCTACTCCTGTTCAGCAAAAGAAGTAACCGATTATGTGATCACTTATACACTTCAAACACACACAATCATTGTCCCATTTCACTGGTCGAAACGGTACGGGTCGAAATGGTTCGCGTTGAAACAGTACGGGTTGAAACGGTTCGGATCGAAACGGTTCGCGTTGAAACGGTACTGGTCGAAACGGTTCTGGTCGAAACAGTTCGCGTCGAAACGGTACGCGTCGAAACGGTTCGCGTCGAAACGGTACTGGTCGAAACGGTACGGGTCGAAACGGTACTGATCGAAACGGTACGGGTCGAAACGGTACTGGCCGAAACGGTACGGGTGGTTTGCGTCGAAACGGTTTGATTCAAAACGGTACTGGTCGAAACGGTACGCGTTGAAACAGTACGAAACTTGTCCCGACCCGAAACTCGTCTCGTGCGGAAACTCGTGTCAGCCCAAAACCCGTTGCGATCCGAAACCTGTCTCGTGCAGAAACCCGACCCGAACCGACCCCGTTCCGATCCAAAACCTGCGTCGTACCGAAACCCGTCTCAGCCCGAAACTCAATTTGAACTGAACCCGTTTCATGTCATAACCCGACTCGTGTGGATACTTGTGCCGACTGGAAACCCATTACGATCCGAAACCTTCCCTGTTTCTTTAAGACACTAACCCACATCGACCCATTTCTTTAATGTTGTCGACCCGTTTTAACCCGAAAATAAAAAGATGGAATTTCAAGTGACCCATTGTGACCCATTTACTTAAAATATCTTACCCAAACCAACCCATATAATTTTAAAAGCAACCCAAACTAACCCACTTGGAAGGCTTTGGGTCAAGATTGCCCCCTCTACTATTAACCAAATGTTTTGAAAACCATGTCTTTAGATATTTTGACTTCTGTTTTAAAGTTTGCTATGGCTTCACCTCTACTAATGCAGTTAGTACATCAATTATCAAGCAACGCCTTTACGGTCTCATTCCAACCCAAAAACTGACCAATGAGAATCAGGGCGACCGAGTCTAAATGAGCAAACCGGTCAGGTTTTCGACCCATGAACAACTCATGCCATGTCATCACCCAATATTCTATCACTAGTGATAGAAATGCAGTGGGGGTGGTCACTAGTGATAAAAAAAGCCAACTTCAACTAATTAAAAATATTTATAATTTCATTTCACTTTTGATGCTGCAGAACAATTGGTCCAGAGCGTCATCATGCAACAGGTGTCAAACATGCAGAACAATTGATACATTGAAGTTTCACGCGTGATATTTTGTACGCGTTGAAAAAATAACGCGTTAAAATTCAAGGGGCGGCGGTGTTCGTGATGTTATAACTCGTGGCCGGGCGTCCATCACGGACCGCCCCGCCTGGCCTAATAAAGAAGGCTAAAAGATAAAATCCCTAATTTCTTCAAAACAGGCCTTCAATAAGTATATCGTCAAATTAGTTAAAAACTAGGGAGGGTAGGAACAATCTCTTCAATCAAAAGTTGCTTCCATGTTTAAAAGGTAAACAAATAAAATTAACATCATATAGATCCTTTAGTCTATAAGGTGTGGTCATGACCTTATGACCACCATGATCCTTCACGTCAGTGTCATGTCACCCACCTCTAATCCAAAATCCAAAACCCTATGGGTGTGGTCATGACCCAAACCACTATCCCCTTATTTATTTTAATTTATCTTTGTCTAAATAAAAAGGGAACGATTACTTAAAAATGGAAATGATGACCATGGTTTAATCCATGCAAACTATGGTAGATTAGGGAAGGGAGTGGTATATCCTTCTATTCATGTTCCTATGTGACGAAATTCCTGATGCTAATTATGTCCCCAAATGCATGGATTTCCAGTTTTCCACCTGTTATAAAAATACAAGTATACACTACATTACCCTTACACAAAGGTCACCCTTCTATATATGAAAGATGGAGATCTGGCTTTGAAGCCTCCTTGAGTTTACACCAATTGTCGTCAATACTTTCTTAGGAGTTAAAAGCACTGTAAATTAATAAGATTGATTGCAAAAGTGATAAGAGTAGTAATTAATTACACAAAATTTATAACTCACAAGTCACAACGAAAAGGGAATTGTTGTTTCATATATCTTTATTAATAATAAGAAGAAGAACTAGCATACAATAATTCCCTCTTTATTAACAATAAGAATTTCTTGCATCAAAGTTTCTACCTTTGAGTATAATCTGTTGAGTTTCTTGAAGTTTATCATCAATTGGCTTGTGGGTATGGATTATCTATTGGATTGGATCCTGCTAATTTTGGTTAAGTTTCAACCAATAAACCATTTACAAGTTGCACATGTACTTTAATGGTTGTATAGTAGTAAGAGCCAAACTAATCAATCTCAAATCACATTCTACATATATAAAAAATGTTAAGTAACAACAATCATTTAACATGTGCAGTATACACCTCTTTCTCCTCAATCTCCAACAATCTACCTTTGAAGGATTAATCATTTTGGAAGGCTAGTAAAACATATGCATGAGTATGTATAACAAAATATGATAAATACATAGCTAGTCTTCAACAACCCAAAATGACAAGGTAGTGTTCATTCATTTTCAACATTTAATATCCATCCATCATGGAGTCTTGCTTCCTTCCATATATTAAGAGATATGATAGTGGAACTTGTTCATAAAAAACAAAGATGAGAATCAAAAACCCAACGTCGTCTAAGTTGTACCCATAATAGATTTCACCGTGTCGAGGATACGGACATAGTCAAAAAAAAGAGAAGAGTGTTCACCTTCAAGCCCATCACGGGTCCGCCTATTGCCACCAGCAAGGTTGTTGCATGGGCTCCCCCCAATCACAAGATCAAACCCACCAAAAGACCTAATCCACCCCTCTAATTTCCCATCTGTCACCTCTTGCACATCTGATACGTGAATCAAATTTCCTTCTTGGTTAGTTTGCTCCCACCAGCCTTGGATAATGCGTCTGCACACATTCGATTTCTCAACAGAGACTACATTCTTCATTGGAATCCCGAGCTTGTGTAGTGCAACTTCAGCCCCACCGATCCCAGAGAAAAGTGAAAGAACGTTCATACCCTCTGGGTACAAACTCTTTAGTACAGATAGCTGGTAAGCAACTGTATCAACCTAAACACAAATAAATAATCAATGTAAATGCTAGATTCGACGACTTTAACATGCTTGATTATAAGTGTGAGTTGAGATTAATTCTAACGGGTCAAACAACTAACATCAACATAAAATATATCTAAAAAGAAAACAGGTCAGAATGGTTCATTGTTATCTTTTTAAGATTCAAACCTGAAATGCATTCCCAAGTCCTTTATATCTGTCAGATCTTGAATAACCTCTTGTATGATAGAGTGGGTAGCCCATTATGAGCTCAATCTCATCAGGCTCAAGGGGTGCAACCTTCTTCTTCCCGGTCCAGACCAGGTTCCATTTCTTTACTTGACCCATGACATATTTCTTAACATGCTTATCTGGCACACCGTCATATTTCTCAAGGGCAGTTCTAATCCTATCTGTTAGTTGAGCACTTCCTACACATGTCAGTATGCAATTCAACTGTTCTCTGTCGTCCCAAGACGGCCACCATTTTTCGGTTGCCGGCAGAGCTTGAAAGATAGATCGCGGAGGTAATGGCTGAATCGGGAACCTATCGTTTAGTGGAAGGTTATGAACGTAACCTCTTTTTCTTGCTGCAGCACAGAAGAAATTAGAATCCACGAATTCGGGCTCGATTTCGTACAGATGACTTTTAATCGTGTTCCAAACGCCTTTTGGTGTAAGAGCTACATTTTCATATAAAAAATATGGCGGGCCAATAGCTTCTCTTCGAAGGGTTCTGGAAACCACTTGAAACGATTCTCGAGGAACACCGAACCCGATCATCGGGTTTGGAAGGTGGAGGGCGTCATCGTCATCGTCCCTTCTTTTTCTCTCGATTTTGGGATGCTTTTTTATACTATGACTTTTTTCTTTTGGTAGCTTCCTTTTCTTGTCCTTTTGCCGTCCATAAACAATAAAAGAAAGTAACTAATTACCAATATGTAGAAGCATGTTAGTTATATAAGTATAACACATGATGAATTACATACAAATGGATGTGAGCTGAAATACAGTTCAGCCATTTCAGCATCGGCTTCCTTTGATAAATGAGCTGCACTGATGAAATCTATCAGCTCTGACAACGGTGCATCTTTTCCTACAAATGTGAAAACTTCATGTTTATGGGTCCAGTTTATAATAATATTGTGTTCATAGGTTTAAACTTTAAAGATTAATAAGCACACACCACATCTGCTAACCGCAGTTGAAGCTTCATTAGGTGAGTACCCCATATCAATCAGACTCACCACCGGGTCATCTTTTTCAAAAGATTCAGCACTGTCTTCCTGGAAAACACTAAAATAGTCAATATGCTAAATATATTCAAGACCCATATTGGATCCAATTTAATCATGTGAACTTGAACATAAATTGTGGAGGGGGCAATCTTGACCCAAAGCCTTCCAAGTGGGTCAGTTTGGGTTACTTTTAAAATTATATGGGTTGGTTTGGGTAAGATATTTTAACTAAATGGGTCACAATGGGTCACTTGAAATTCCATCTTTTTATTTTCGGGTCAAAGCGGGTCAACAACATTAAAGAAATGGGTCGATGTGGGTTAGTGTCTTAAAGAAACGGGGCAGGTTTTGGGTCGGGACGAGTTTCGTACCGTTTCGACCCGTACCATTTCGACACTAACCGTTTCGACGCGTACCGTTTCAACGCGAACCGTTTCGAATTGAACCATTTCGACCCATAGCGTTTCGAATCGAACCGTTTCGACGCGAACCATTTCGACCCGTACCGTTTCGACCCGTACCGTTTCGACCCGTACTGTTTCGACCAGTACCGTTTCGACGCGAACCGTTTCAACCCGTACCGTTTCGACCAGTACCGTTTAGGTGACCCACTTGGAAGGCTTTGGGAATTTTATTCTTACAGAACGCCCTTTGGGTGACTTCCAGAACATTTGACCAAATTTTAGAAATTGCAAACGCAATGGAATTGGATTTTCAGAATCAGGAAGAGGAAAAGATAGGATTTTCTTGCTGATATGTATAATCTGTTACCAACAGTTACGTTTATGCTTAGTTATCTCACAGAAACTTACCACTAATACATGCAAGCCTACTTTAAGGTTAACGGTGATGCATTAAGGCTGTGTTTTTTTGGACAAAGTAGGTACATTATTCGAAGCTTACCAACCCGGACCCGTTTTAACCCGACAAAATTGCCCCTTGGAATGAAAAAGGAATCATCTTTTAGCTAGTTGGATGAAGATTTTCAGGTTACTGTTGTTCTTAAGGTTGGTATGTTGTGTGGCGGCTGTGTTGGGGCTGTGAAGAGGGTTCTTGGCAAAATGGAAGGGGTGGAAACTTTTGACATTGATCTGGAACAACAAAAGGTGACTGTGAAGGGTAATGTACAGCCAGATGCGGTTCTGCAGACGGTTTCCAAAACCGGGAAGAAAACCGAGTTCTGGCCAGCTGAAGGTGCATCGGCTACTGCTTAATATATGTGTTTTAAATGGTTTTTGAACTTGGTATTGTAATTGTAAATCTTAGAACTATCAGATGACTGTAACATAATGTGTAAATTATTTTGTATTTTTTCGTATCTCAATCAGCACATTGCTTGTTACTAACATTTGGTATTTTGCACTTGAATAAATGCAAAACATAATTGTTGTGTTGTGAAAAAAAAACATTTTTTAACCGACCCGTTCCGACCCGAACCCGTTCCAACCCGAACCCGTTTTGACCAGAACCAAAACAACCCCTTTTTTAATTGACCCGTTTTGACCCATGACCCGACCTGACCCGTTTGCCAGGTCTAATAAATTGTAAGTTATAAACAAAAGACGAAAGCAGGACTTACATCACTAAAATCGCTATCGAGATCAGAGAAGAACTCGCTCTCGAAATTGCTTTGAGGGATTATATTTCGATCATTGGATCTAGTTTCTTGCTGGGGAATGTCATCAACAACCTACAAATACTTTGAATTAATAACGATACATTTCTTTGATATTGGATGTTGAACCAGATAGATAGATAGGTAGACCATAGACAATACTTAATAGGCTGGGTAACAGGTCACAATGGTTCATTGTTACCTATTTAGCTGATTTCTTTTACTTGGCCCGTTTGATACAAAACAAAACCAAACTCTACACAAGTAAATTGTTGAAATTATCACTTTAAAAATATATATATAATAAGACGTATGTTATCAAATAAAAATAAGAGGCCTACTACGTAATCAAATAGACAAAAAGAAAAGGCGTAAAGAAAACTCACAGAATATGTAAGTAACGTGTCAAGTATTGCCTCCGTATTATTTTCTCCTGGAAACAAATCAAATTATGAATACAACAAGATGGAAAACATGTAATTATAGAAAGAAACCAAAACTACACGATTACCAAGTTCACTTATGACTTTAGTCACCATTGCTTCAGGAAATCCCATTTTGAGAAAGTCATTAACAATCTTGGAGGGATGACTACTAGAAGAACTTGACTACATCCACCAAATTAAAGAAACAACAGTAAGTTTGCAAAAAAAGACAAAATCTAATAACAACCCATGTGGACCAGTGTGTGGAATTATTATATTTATATAACTACCTCCCCAACTTCAGATGTAACTCCTGCTGCATTAGCAGTGGTACTCATGGAAAATGACAAAGGTGATGATATATCGGCTATCTCAAGCTCATCTTCAGTATTCCAATCAATGTTATCACTTCCAGCATGAGAAGAATTGTCATCCTACATAAAGATAATCATTTATTTAAATGACACATATAATCTACATGTAAAGTAAGCATATTATGAAATACCAATGACCGAAATCACATTCTTTGAGCATAACACACATATATTTATTATCAATTAAAACAAAGTACCGGGTTATGTGTATTATCGTATCTGGACATTTAACAAATAAAAACTCTATTTGTGGGTCCCGTCCCGTCACTATTTTATTTAATATAAAGCATAATAGGCAGGGTAACCACATTTGCACTTTGTCATCTCTTCTTGTAATGTACACAATAGCTAGCTAATTGAACCTTATACTAAAACATCCCTAAATGCCTTTTAAAATACAATACTTGAGTAAATCAACAGGACCAACTTACCATTTGTCCACAAGTTGCAAGTTGTCCAACAAACAATGATCTGTTAATTAAACAAACAAACAAACAAACAAACAATTTTAGAATTTAACTAAAGAAAAGAATATCCATTTATTATGCAACAACATTACATGGAAAGTTCATCAAATCTAGGGCACATAATCCTAAATTCTCCCCATTGTGCACAAATCAGACTCGTATCAAGATACATAACGTAAAATAATCCAAGAACGAAACAAACATCTCGAAAACAGTTTTTGTAGTTGTACGGTACATGCATACATAACCAAAATAATAAGTTCTTGAATATATGAAACATTTGTAAGTAGTATAACAAAATCGACCTGTAAAAATATCCAAAATTTCCCGATTTCAATCAATCAATGTATAAGAAACCTAGCTAAAACAAAAGAAGCAAAAAATCAAAGTATTGCAAGCAAAAGTTGGAATGTACGTATGTATGTATACCAGGCAGTGATTAAAATCGGATTATCTTCTCCAACAAGGTAGGGGGAGTAGGCGGTAACTTGGGGTTGCGTGTATGATTAGAATTAGAAGCTTGATGGGCTCAAGTTGCAATTTTATAGAAGAAATGTTCTAGAAGGCTTCTTGTGTATGGGGGACTATGGATCCTGCTTTTCATATTCAAATAAACAAAAGAGCAAATTACAAATCATGAGTTGGTAGACGGGCAACAAGCTGCGCCGCCTTCAAATACATATTAAGTGCAATTCTATCCTTTATAATTTTGTTTTAAAACAAAACATTACTACCCTAAAAATAAAAATAAAACAAAACATTACCGTACTTTTGCTAAAAAAAATAGAAGGATGAAAATAATATAATTCAGAGTTGGCGGCAAAATTGTAATTTGTCTTAAGCTAAAACAATGGTCATACTATAATTTTTAACCGAGGCAAAATCGTAATTTTGAGTAGGGGCAAATTCATAATTTTAACTGGGGGTAAAATCGTAATTTGTTCGAGCCAATGGAGGAATGCTTGGCAGCAACCTGACACTAAAACGATGGCAACACTGTAATTTTGAACCGGGGAAAAATTGCAATTTTTAGCAGGGGGCAAATTCGTAAGTTTAATTGGGGGTAATGTCGTAATTTGTTCGAGCCAATGGGGGAGTGCCAGACAACAGACTGACACTATTCCCCCACATTGGTTTTGTAGTATATATAAATAATCGTGCATGATTGATATCTATTTTTAGAACGGCTACAAGATGATATCTAGGACTCGATATAAGAATTTGAATTCGGTTTGATTCAAATTTTGAGCTTGATTCATATTATAACGTATATAGTATAGTTTCTTTCTGCTTACGCATAATGTGATACTACAACATTCACTCTTAGGCTTGCTGTTCTCATCAATGACTAACAAATCGCCGGTATAATTAGAGTGGTATCGGGGGATCAAGAATCTCCAAGCTTAGCAAGATTTGATTGTTGAGCTTTTGATTACAAAGAATAGATAGCACCAAAAGGGTATGATCGTTCATATGAATGATTTTTAAAAAAAAAATTTGTATCAAGGAATGAATTTGCAAAGTAATTTTCAAATATATGGAAAAGGAAACTCTATAAATACGTATCAATCAAACTTTACATCTATTATTATACTAGGTTATCACCCGGGTAGGAAAATTTAAATTACATTAATAAAAATTTCAACATACACTGATTCATTTCTATTTAAAATTAAAATCAAACCATACCTATCAGTTAAATATTGCATCAAGAGTAACACTGACTTGGCTTCAGCGCATATTGTGTTGTAAACTTCTTTTAATATAAAAAACTTTGTACCCAAGCCCATAATATTGTAATCAAGTATAAAATTAAAAATCCAAAAATAAGAGAGCGTACTTTTACAGGTTGATTTAAGGTATACAAATCATTAATTCTATTTCTACACTAAACTACAAGTCAATGTAAACCAAAATTACAAAGAAGTAAGCCTTATACATCCACTGTCTACCCCAGAACTCCTAATATTATTTTCAAATCCCACATACATCACATATTTTGATATATGCATACATACATAACAAAAAGGGAAGCATTATATGATGTATAAACAAACATACTCTTGAAATTAATCATGGGAAATCTGCAACATTTAGCCAAAAAAAGTCAATCGAAAACCACCCTTGCTGCAAACAGAAACCACGAACCAAACAAAGGTAAATACCGTTAGGGCTCTACAAAACAAAAGCGAACACATAACCAAAGAAGAAAGGGCCACGAACCTATGAATTCGGGAATGATGATGCGAAGAAAGACGTAAACCCTCTCTTTAGGCTATGATCATAGCTCTAATTTAGCCGATAAATCGTCGTCGTCGATGGAAATGTAGAAAGCAGCGACGCTCCTGATCTCTGTCTCTAATCTCTCTAGTAGTGAAGTCGCAAAAAAAATCTGAAGAAAGACACCTAGTTGACAACGAATTTGTTTCTATTTCCTAAAATACACACACATGTAGTGAAAGCAAGTAGAATGTGACAGAGTATTTAGATAACACCTAGCAAACTCGACCTTATATTTTTTATGTTTTAATGGTTGAGCCCCGTTTAGAACTTGTAACCAGCCGGGTAGACCATTACACCATGTTTGATTGTTCCTTCGATATTGAGTTCCTCCTCATCCGCACAACTTCTAAACTCATCGTTAGGATCTTATTAGTTTTGTTCCTACAACGAATCACACCCAGTTTCACTAATCTTAATGGAAAAAGCCAATAATTCAGTATTTGAGAAAAAATGATAATAAAAAAAAAGATTAGAACAAGGGTGTGTAAGTTGTAGTTTGCTTAAAAAGCACAACTTTTTAACAATTAATGAAATTGAAATATGAAGAATATACATTCTTAAGAACCCTAATTCCAATCGAACAAAAAGCATCAACAACTTACCGCTACCGGCCGAAACCACAACTGATCAGATTTATATGTTGTGGAACCCTATCTGTCGCCCTTTCGTCGTTGCGTTAAACCACAGACATCATAAGACCACCACTGAAGAAACCCTAAATCAAACCATGTCGTTGTCATCATTCCACTTCAGGCCACCACTACCATCATCATATTCCTCATAGCTGATGAAACTGTCAAAATTTTAGAAAAAATGAGGTGATGAAAAGAAGAAAAAGTATAAAATCAATATCGACTTACCTGGAAATGAATCAGCTTTATTTTAGGATGCTTTATCAGGCCATTCAAGCACAATTGATACCTTCAACTTGGGAATGAACATAAATCTTTTCAAACAAATACACTATTCCAGTTGAATTATGAAACAAAACATGACCATTAATGTTATTGCTAAAATCTACAACCAAATCAGTTGAATTAATCAATCAATTATTAAACTACAAATTACAATACCAGCATATTCGGCAATGTGTGGAGGAAGCCACTACACAAGATGAAAATGTCATTTATTTTAGAATTTAAAATGTCACCAACTTAATATAATTGTTATTTATATTAAATGTCTTCGCTATAAGAAGGGTAATCACTGGTTGTTAAATTATAGACAGATTTATAAACGTATTGACTGCTTGATGGGCTGAAGTTGCAATTTTATAGAATGTTCTAGAAGGCTTGTTGTGTATAGGGGGACTATGGATCCTGCTTTTTATATTCAAATACATATTAAGTGCAATTTTATCCTTTAGACCATCCGTAGTGGGCAAGATCTTGGCGTGATTCTCCCTCAACCACGCCCAATCTCCAATCCCCATGGCGTTGAAGGGGTATGGTCCCAAACACCTTGCGCAGGTACATGGAACCATACTATAACCCCATCACATAAACATCTTTAAAGCAGAACCCCGCGCGGTCGCGCGCCGGTTCTAAACAAAACACAGAAGAAAACAATCTTCAATAAACCATGTGCCAGAGAAAGGGTAGAACCAACGTTCAACTAACAACCCCGCGCGGGCTCGCGCAAGGGTAAAAGTTAGACTCGAAGTTGAGAATCTAAACAAACTCCGCATACCAGGAACCATAACTTAAGCAAAAGTGTTCTTTCCTGATTGTAACAGAATTAACACGTGGCAAGAACATAAAGGGTTACAGCTGTAAACCTTCTAGAAAACTTCATCATGCACAACCATTCGGTTACAACCGCATGGTGACATGGCATCATCCTAGGCGTCCATCTCAATCATGATAATGGCATTAACTTGGAGAAAGATCCACATAAAACCACTTTCCGCGTGGCGTTTGTCGCAACCCCGACCCCTGCCCCGGGAGGCGGGCGGTCGCGGTCTACGCATATTCGGTGGTATCGGTGTTTATTTATTTGGCAGCGGAATTTACATCAGGACCGTAGTTAGGAAATAGTTTATCAGAGTAAAACACCATCTTTTTATAAATAATAAACACATGGATAAAACCCAAGTTTCCATTCATAATATGTTTATAAGGATAAACCCTAATTTATTGAAATAAAACTGCTTCATTATTTAGGTAACTTTTATAGCCACTTTTCCAAGCCTTCAGTGCTCTCCAGCTGGCTTCTATTTGGTTTTCACATTTTGTTACCTGAAACGCGTTTTAAAAACATTTGTCAGTGGAAAATACTGGTGAGTGAATCCCAGTTTAGTCAAAAACAAGTTTTATCATTTTACAGCATTGGGGGCAATCCAACAATAACATTTGTTTACATATACTTTAATTACCACCCACGACACTGTCAATCCTGACTTGTGGAATTGTTACTACTCACAGTGTAGTAACTAATTTTGTATACAAAACCCCAACATACCGACGATAATTGTAGAATTACAAATACTCAACACTGTGAAATATAATTTAAAACATTTGAGGTTTTGTAAAAACAATATACAAAAAAAAAAGATTAACTCACATTGTTAATTTAGGTATTTCGTTGTGACTTCCTGGTTATAATCTATTAATTTAAACAATACACATGTGTTAGTATAATAACCCAATTTACATTAGCTATACCCCTATCCCGAGACAGAACTCCAACGACGAAGTCAGGCAGAGCCTCGACATGCGTTACGGAGCATTAGATCAATCGGGCAGAGTAACTAATACGTAACCGGGGGTTATGATACTTACATCAAGGCAGAGCTTCACTATTTTAGTGGGTATAACACCTGGGAATTACTTCTACTATAAAGAAATTTAGAGAGAGATTGAGATTTTGAATGACGAAAACTGAATCTTGAATTCGCTATTTATAGGGCTGATCAGGGGGTCTCTGGCGCCCCGCCAAAGACACACAGGGGTGTGTCGCTCCCCGCGAGCTAGTTATAATAGGGCGTAGCTTGGCTGAGTCGGGGACCTAGCCATGTCGAGTCAATAGCCACGTGTCAGAACCTGGTTGAGCCTGGTGGCACTAGTTCGTGCCCCGCGACAGAGTTAGTCTAGGGGCTCACGGCCCGCGAGCGCCCTATAGACTTTATTTTTATTTAATTTTTGTAAAATTAAGGTATTTCGGGCCGTTTTTCATATACGAGGTGTATTTTAGGGCGTGTAGGGGTGTTACAAGTATTTTAGGAGAGTTGTTATATCCTCCCCACCTTGTTTTAGAACTCGTCCTCGAGGTCTACTGGAACAGGTGTGGATATTTTCCTCTGCATCTCTGATTCAAGCTCCCTAGTGTACTCTTGTCCTCTCTTGGAATCACATTTTACTTTGACTAGAACTAATCTCTTGTGTTTGAGATTCTTGATTTTTCTGTCTTCAACATGACAAACTTAAGTTTCTCATTTACCTCTATATCCTTAAGAGATATCACTAATGATTCATCTGCTAAACACTTTTTGAGATTACATACATGAAATACATAATGTATTCCTGCCATTTCCTCTGGCAGTTGTAACTAGTAAGCTACAGAACCTATTCTTCTAATAATCTCAAATGGTCCAACATACCTGGGGCTTAGCTTTCCCTTCTTGATGAATCTACCTACTCCTTTCCATAGCGAAACCTTTAATAGTACTTTATCTCCTACTTGAAATTCCAACGGTTTTCGCCTGTTATTAGCGTAACTCTTTTGTCGATCGCGTGCTGCTTTTTGTCTTTCCTTGACTTGAATAATCTTGTCTGTTGTTTCTTGTATTATCTCAGGTCCAAACAATTGTTTTTCTCCAATTTCTGCCCAACAGACTGGAGTTCGTCACTTTCGTCCATAAAGTGCTTCAAATGGTGCAACATTGATACTGGTATGATAGCTATTATTGTAAGAAAATTCTATTAATGGTAATGATCATCCCAATTTCCTCCGAAATCAATTACACAAGCTCTAAGCATGTCTTCTATTGTCTGAATTGTCCTTTCACTTTGTCCATTCGTTTGAGGATGATAAGTTGTGCTTAGATTTGACTTCGTTCTCATTGCTTTTTGGAAACTTGTCCAAAAATGAGAAGTAAAACGGCTATCTCTATCAGACACGATAGATAAAGGAATTCCATGTAATGAAACTATTTCATTTACATATAACTTGGCTAATTGTTCCATACTAAAAGTTTCCTTCATTGTCCAAAAATGAGAAGTAAAACGGCTATCTCTATCACCCAGATTGTATCATTTCCTTTTCTTGTCTTGGGTAATTTGGTAACAAAGTCCATTGTTATCAATTCCCATTTCCATACAGGCATTTCCAATTGCTGCAATAAACCTGAGGCTTTCTGATGTTCAGCTTTTACCTGAGAATAGGTTAGACATTTAGCAACATAGGCTGCTATATCCTTTTTCATTCCTATCCACCAGAAATTCTTTCTTAAGTCTTGATACATCTTATCACTTCCAGGATGTATCGTATATTTAGACTTATGAGCTTCTTCTAATATTCGGTGGCGTAGGTTTCCTTGTTTAGGTATCCAAATTCTTTTCTTATGGTCATCTGTTCCTCGTTTTAATTCCTTAATCATTCCTTTTAATTTCTCAGTATCGTCCTTGATTACTAATTCTTGTATTTCTCTAATCTGTTCATTTAAATCTATCTGCATATTTAATTTGAGAGAACGTACTTTTCTTGGCTTATCATGATACTTTCGACTTAAAGCATCAGCTATTACATTAGCCTTTCCTGCATGATACTGGATAATACAATCATAATCACTAAGAATCTCCATCCAGCGTCTCTATCTCATATTTAACTCTTTTTGCCCAAAAATGTACCTTAAACTCTTATGATTTGTGAAGACTACAAATTTATTTCCATATAAATAGTGTCTCCAAATCTTATGGGCAAAAATTATAGCTCCTAACTCTAGATCATGGGTCGTATAATTCTCTTCATTATTCTTAAGTTATCTAGAGGCATAGGCTATAACCTTTTGACGTAGCATCAACACATATCCATAACCTAATTTAGAAGCGTCACAATAGACTACCAAGTCTTCAGTTCCTTCCGGTAACGCTAGTATGGGTGTGTTGGTTAATCTTTGCTTAAGGATTCTAAAAGCTTCTTCCTGTTTTGGTGCCCATTCAAACTTAATTGATTTACAGGTCAATTTTGTTAAAGGAATGACTATTCTAGAGAAATCTCGGATAAATCGTCTATAATAACCTGCCAGTCCAAGAAAACTTCTCACCTCCGTTGGTGATTCAGGGACTTTCCATTTAGTAATCGCCTCAATTTTTTGTGGGATCTACATGAATTCCTTCATGATTGACTAGATATCCAAGGAATTGTACTTCTTGTAACCAAAATTCACATTTTGAAAATTTAGCGTAAAGCTTTTCTTTTCTCAGCAAATTCAGAAGTGTATGCAGGTGCGCTACATGTTATTCTTTACTCTTATTGTAAATGAGAATATCATCTATAAAGACAATTATGAATTTATCCAGATATGGTTTACATATTCTGTTCATCATATCCATAAATGCAGCTGGGGCATTGGTTAGACCAAATGGCATGACTGTAAATTCATAATGACCATACCTTGTCCTGAAGACAGTTTTAGGAATGTCCTCTTCCTGTACTTTCAATTGATGATACCCTGAGCGTAAATCGATCTTAGAAAAGAATCGAGCTCCTTGCAGCTGATCAAACAGATCATCGATTCTCGGTAGTGGGTACCGATTTTTAATCGTGACTTTATTTAGTTCTCGATAATCAATGCACATACGCATTGATTCGTCCTTCTTCTTGAAAAACAAGATTGGTGCTCCCCATGGCGATGAACTAGGCTGTATGGTTGGTTCTTCAGTTCCTGCATCTCTACTGGTGCTAAACGATAAGGTGCTTTGGCAATCGGTGCTGTCCCTGGTAGTAGATGAATTATGAATTCGACTTCTCTATCTGGTGGTAGTCCAGGTAGTTCTTCTGGGAAAACATCTAAAAATTGAGATACTACGGGAATATCTTTCAATTCTTTTCCTTTAGTGTCAATGATTATGGAAATCATATACACTAGTGATCCTTTTCTTGCATAGCTCGCTGTTTTCATTAAATAGATGAATTTTGTGGACCTAGTTGGCTTATCTCCTTTAATTGTGATCTTTTCACCTTCTGGTGAATTTACTTGTATTGACTTTTGATCACATAAAATACTGGCATGATTGGCTACCAACCAATGCATTCCTAGTACTATATCAAATCCAGTTAGATTCATTGGATAAAGGTTAGCAGTAAAATTTTGGTTTAAAATTTCTATCCTTGCTTCCTGCAATATTTTAGTGATCTTAATAGATTCTCCATTTGTTGTCTCTACTAGACATGCTTGTTGAAGTTTAGTTAATGGTTGATTGAGAAGTTTACAAAATGAAGTATTAATAAAACTTTGGTTCGCACCAGAGTCAAATAATACTTTAGCAAAAACATCATTAACTAAAAACGTATCGGCAATCACATCCGGAATCATCTTGGCTTCTTCTGCTGTCAGAACAAATGCTCGAGCATTCTTAGTAGTTTTGTTATTCATGGCTGGAGCTAGTTTCGGACAGTTTGGTTTAATATGTCCCTTTTCTCTACAATTGAAGCATACTCCATTGCTGGGTTTCTTGCTATAGTCTTCTTCCTTGTGTCCCGGTATCTTGCAAAAATTGCAGTATGTGGAACATTTTCCCAAATGTTTCTTCTTACAAGACTTGCAGTAAGGTGTAGAAGTAGAACCTATATTTTTCCCACGATAGTTATTTCCATAACGAAATTCTTGGGTAAGTTTCTGGACTAGGTTCTTCCTCTGGTTCTCTTCTTGTGTACGTACTAATTCATCAGTTAAGGTATTCGCTAGTTCTACAGCTTCTTCTCTGGTTTGTGGTCTAGCTGCCTTGACTACATGTCTAATCTCACTGATTAATCCCTAGATGTAACAGGAGATTAATACTGGTTCTAGTGAGTCTAGGGTTGGCACTATTCTAGCATATTCGGAGAATATGGTAATGTAACCCCTACAGTCTATTCCAGTCATTCTAAGGTTTAAGAACTTATTAGCAATTTGTTCTTTTTCATTGGGAGGACAGAATTTCCTTTCGACCATGTTCTTAAACTCAGTCCATTCCATATTATAGACTCTGTCACTTCCCCTAGACTGGAAAATAGTATTCTACCATTCTAAGGCTACATTCTTAAAGAGATTGGAAGCAAACATGATTTTATCTTCCTCTGCGCACTTGCTTATTTTTAAGACAGCCTCTGTCTTTTCTAACCAGCGTAGAGCTGCAATGGCTCCTTCATTGCCAGAGAATTCTATTGGTTTGCAGGACCAAAATTCTTTGTAAGAACAACCATAAGACATGGTTCTTCTTCTTTTTGGAATAGGCAATTGAAGTAACGGTCCATTGTTTACGTTGTGACTGGGTTCAGTAGGTGGTCGTTTACTTCCACTATTACTTTTATTTTTCGCTTCTTTAACAGTTTGGATGATATATGGCATAACATCTATAATCCCTTGTGCAACTATATGTTGGATGGCACTGTTATCTATTTGGTTTCCGTTATTATCGTTATTCTGGTTTTCCTGATTCACTTCGTTGTCCATCTGGATTATAAACATTTACCAGGTATTAATATCACAAGATAATATTTAATGCTAACAATTATACAAACAAACACATTGGTCAAAACCTTCGAGCATTGCGACATTCTACTCTTTATATATATATATATATATATATATGCATCTATTACAAGCTGCAACTGGAATTGAAAATATACTACTGGTTATGCATCAGTAGGTATTAGATTATCTATTTTAGTTGATATATATATATATATATATTTCATGCTCGTCGTACTTCCAAACGAGCTTCTCTCCTATCTCTTTTATCATTTCTCCTTCATCTATCAACTCCTCACCGTACAGGCGGAGTTCCTGAACGTTCTCATCACTCATGGGTGGTCGTGGTGCGGGTACTGGGTCAGGATACATAGGTAAAGGTTCTCCATATGGGTATGGGTTTTCTAGTATTTCCCAAACATATTGATCGGCATCTCAATATGGATCTAGAGGGTCAAGATTAGGATATGGTGCTACAGGGTTTGGTAAGGGTTCCTCTTGTGGGTAGAGTTCTCGATAATCCCTATGGTCATCATTCCATGGGTCATATGCTAAGGGATTGGGTGCTGGAACTCTAGGTATCTCATCAGGGTTAAAAGCTGGTATAGGAATTTGTTCCTCTTGGTTGAGTTCTATTTCCATTGGCTGAGTGGGAAATAGTGGTAATGGTTATGGTACAATGATTTGTTCTAGGTTTGGGTCTGCTGCTGTGGTAGCTAATATGTGAAAGTTGGCCAATCGCCTATTGATTGTGTCTTGGGTCTGGGAGTTCATCTCCCTATTTGCTACTTCTAAAGCCCTTTGCTGGCGTAACTTTTTCATCCTCTTCCTACGCTCATGTGCTCCCCGACTGAACCATCCTCTCTTTTTGGTAGGGAATGGTTCTTCGGATTGTGCCTTAAATACGAAAATCCCCTCTTCTGTATCAGCTGAATACCCCGAAGGAGTAGGCTGGGAAGAAGTTCCTTCATTTCTAGGAGAATTAGATAGTTGACGATAAGCGTCTAACGGACCTTGATCACTCATACTGTAAACTAACAGATTGTCAAATAACACAAAACAATAATATACATGTATGCACATAGTCACATAAATTATTTCCTAACAGAATTGACAATTTCAATGTCAGCAGAACACTTCTGTGGCTGAAATCAGTGGTTGTAGCTCTGATACCACCTCCTGTCGCAACCCCCGACCCCTGCCCAGGAGGCGGGCGGCCGCGGCCTACGCACATTCGGTGGTATCGGTGTTTATTTATTTGGCAACGGAATTTACATCAGGACCGTAGTTAGGAAATAGTTTATCAGAGTAAAACACCATCTTTTTATAAATAATAAACACATGGGTAAAACCCAAGTTTCCATTCATAATATGTTTATAGGGATAAACCCTAATTTATTGAAATATAACTGCTTCATTATTTAGGTAACTTTTATAGCCACTTTTCCAAGCCTTCAGTGCTCTCCAGCTGTCTTATATTTGGCTTTCACATTTTGTTACCTGAAACGCGTTTTAAAAACATTTGTCAGTCGAAAATACTGGTGAGTGAATCCCAGTTCAGTCAAAACAAGTTTTATCATTTTACAGCATTGAGGGCAATCCAGCAATTACATTTGTTTACATCTACTTTAATTACCACCCACGGCACTGTCAATCCTGACTTGGGGAATTGTTACTACTCACAGTGTAGTAACTAATTTTGTATACAAAAACCCAATATACCGACGATAATTGTAGAATTACAAATACTCAATCACTGAGAAATATAATTTAAAACATTTGAGGTTTTGTAAAAACAGTATACAAAAAGAAAGATTAACTCACATTGCTAATTTAGGCATTTTCTTGTGACTTCCTGGTTATAATCTATTAATTTAAACAATGCACATGTGTTCGTATAATAACCCAATTTACATTAGCTATACCCCCCTCCCGAGACAGAACTCCAACGACGAAGTCAAGCAGAGCCTCGACATGCGTTACGGAGCACTAGATCAATCGGGGAGAGTAACTAATATGTAACTGGGGGTTATGATACATACATCGAGGCAGAGCTTCGTTATTTTAGTGGGTATAACACCCGGGAATTACTTCTACTATAAAGAAATTTAGAGAGAGATTAAGATTTTGAACGACGAAAACTGAATCTTGAATTCACTATTTATAGGGCTGATCAGGGGGTCTCTGGCGCCCCGCGACAGACACACAGGGGTGTGTCGCGCCCCGCGAGCTAGGTATAATAGGGCGTAGCTTGGCTGAGTCGGGGACCAAGCCATGTCGAGTCAATAGCCACGTGTCAGAACCTGGTTGAGCCTGGTAGCACTAGGTCGCGCCCCGCGACAGAATTAGTCTAGGGGGTCGCAGCCCGCGAGCGCCCCATAGACTTTGTTTTTATTTAATTTTTGTAAAAATTAAGGTATTTCGGGCCTTTTTTCGCATATGGGGTGTATTTTAGGGCGTGTAGGGGTGTTACAAGTATTTTAGCAGAGTTGTTATAGCGTTCCCCTAACCATTGATCATAATCACGATCCGTGTGCTTGAACGGACGTTAATGATCAACAGAAAAGGTAATAACCGCTTACGGAAAATGCCTTCCGTTACTATCTCCGTAAACAGATTTTCCTGCCCAAATCCAAGCTATAAATAAGACAGGTCAGGTATGATTTCACAAGTTACATTCACTTCACTTTCGCTACTTCTTCTTCTTCATTGAGATCTGTACTTATTCTCACGCCGGAGGGTGGTCACGGAGAGAACCCCCATTCTCCCTGTGGCGAGTCTAACGGGTGTTCCTTTTGCAGATATCATTAGAGAAGAAACCTCGTTTAACCCTGAATCAAGCGAGAGGACTAACCATTTTATGCAGAACTAATCCCCTGGTCCGATTGATTCCGGTCATTCGAATCACTGTTTCTTCATTGGCGCCCACCATGGGGCCCGAACCCACGACAACAAGGTTAAGAGCTGTAACAACTCTTATCAAAAAGTCTTAATTATTATTTTAATTATCCAATAGGAAACCCTAATTGAGACACCCAAGTGATTCTGCACAAACCCTAAAATTTTCAGAACAATCAGAATCAGGATCAGGGCCCCTAAAACTCAGTGGGGTAAACCCTAGTTACGATTATCTAAATAAAACGTTGTCAAAATTGAATTTTTTGAAATTGTCGACTCAGCAAGCCTACACACACACGGGGCTACCCAATGATGCTTCGTGTCCCTTACGGACCGTAAGGGATGAGTCTTACGGTCCGTAAGCCGGGGTCAAATTTGTGTATAAATAGTGGGCATTGGGACTTGATTTCTGACACTGAAACGACGTAAAAACTCCAAATTTACGTTGAGATATTGTCTGAACACTTCAAAAACACACACGGATCACTAATCGCCGCCGCAATACAGGGTAATAACTCGATCGCTGATACGATTCAATGTCCGATCGATTAAACTATCCAATGAATGTTTAAGTGCTGCCCACATTAGGGTTTATGCTTTGTCATTCGTTGTTAATTCAATGGATGTTTAAGTATCGCACTTTGTCATTCGATGTGAGGGTTTGATCTCTTGAGTTATCGTAAATGCTGTATTAAGTTACTAACCGAATTGTGTGCCTGTTATTAAATTTAGGTTAAAAAGGCTAATCAGTAGGCTAGGCTCTGCTCAATTAAATC
Organism: Helianthus tuberosus; assembly: GCA_030545235.1. NCBI lineage: Eukaryota > Viridiplantae > Streptophyta > Magnoliopsida > Asterales > Asteraceae > Helianthus > Helianthus tuberosus. Next base: position 1,520,127 of record CM060394.1, read on the forward strand.
TGCAATGTGAGTCATTCTCTTTTTATCAAATTACTTTCAAAATCATGTTCATTTTCAAAGATTATAATTACAGTGATTAAGTTTATGTAATCACCAAGTTACAGCCGGTATGTGGGGTTTTGTATACATTACTTGATAACCGTCACTATTGGACAAAGAGTTAGCCAATGAGTGATATGACCATAGTCACAGACTCCATTGGACAATGAGGTTACCGATGGATGGTCGAGTGACAAATACTGTGGGTAGTTGGTTTGATATCTGGAAACATTGTAATCTCTCTTAATACTGTAAATTATAACAAACGAGTCGTTTTAGCAAAAAGAATGATTCACTCAGTATTTCCCGCTGACAAAACCTTTTTCAAACATGTTTCAGGTGATCTGTTGTGATCCAGGAAAAGTGCCGAGAAGCACTACAAGCTTAAGGAAGTGGCTCAATATAAAATAAAGAAACACGTTTTGTAAAAATACAAGATTTCTCCGTGAAATCTTATGATTGTAAATTACCGGGGTTTTATCCCAAGTTGTGAAATAAAATAATCGGGAAATATTTCAGTTTTAAAAAGATCCTGAAGAAACTTCCGCTGTTAAATAAATACCACGGGATTTTCTGTCCCGCGGCTCCTGAAACGGGTAAAACCGGGTCGGGGGCCGTGACAAGAGCCGTGGTCGGATTACCATTACGCATCATCACGGACAACGGTACCAACTTCGCATCAGAAGATCTGCAAAAATGGTTGAAAGAGATGAACATTGAACATAGTTTCGCCTCCGTGGCACACCCACAGGCGAACGGGCAAGTCGAAAGTGTTAATAAGCAGATCGTGGATTGCATAAAAGCAAGACTGGGGACCGCCAGAAGAGGGTGGGTAGACGAACTCCCAAGCATTTTGTGGGCTCACCGCACCATGCCAAAAACCAGTACAGGGGAAACACCATTCAGCCTTATTTACGGTTCGGAGGCAGTAATCCCAGCAGAGATCGGCCTCCCGTCACCACGGATGATAGCCATGGAAACGCGAAACAACGAGCTTGAGCGCAAACTCGACTTAGTGTAACACCCTTACTATTATTTAACGGTTTTCGTATAAATTACAAAAATAAACATATGATTATGAGCACATATACATTACATAATACGGGTTTATTATGACTTTTACAACTTGGAAGCAATACAACATGGTATATTAAGTTTGTCGTTTAAAAAAATTTCGACGAAACAACGTGCAGAAGCTTCTTCTTCATGTGTTCGATTCTTTCTCGTCGCTTTATCTTCATCCGGGTACACTTGATATCCCTATGATCAAAACCAACATAAAAGTTAGTTTTGATGACTTAAATATTAGTTTAAACAAGTTCTACGCATCAATAATCAAACAAAATAATTATTTCCAACTTTGATGTCTCTCACGTGTCGCGAGAGACCCATCACGAAGTGTCGCGTGTCGCGACGTCTGTCACGTGTTGCGCCCCAGATAATGTTACCCGTCGCGTGGCGCGGGGGAGGCCCTTTTCCAGCGATTCCAGGTCTGGGTGCTGCATGTCTGCCCAGCTATAATTTTAATCGAAATAGAACTTTAAAATGTCATAACTTTTGTTCTACTTATCCGATTCGCGTGATTCTTTTTCCTACGCTATCGTAATTTAATTATCCATCTCATGGAGTAAAAACCCGACATCTGAATTCACAAACTTTTAGATTTCAAGCTCTCGGCTTGAAATTCAATTTTGACACTTTTTGACCCGTTTGTGTTTTGATCAAACAAACTTGTTGGTTACCTTTAAAATGTCATGCAAATCACATTATATCAGTTTACTAATATTCAAGATTCAAATTATGGGTCCTTATGCATTCTTAACCCGTTTTTACTTGGAATCTTATTTTGACCGTTAAGGGTGTTTATACACTTTTAAGCTTAAATTACGCTAATTCCTTGTATGCATCATAAGTCCACCCATTCATATTGATTAGTCTTCCACCACAATTATAATTGTGGTGGATTTAACGTACTAGACTACTTATTCCGAGTTCTATCCCTTGGATATGTCATTTTACGGCAACACACACTTTAAGGCATTTAACCCTTGAAAGTTCATGCCTACAACTTTTATATGCATCTAAAGGTTGCAAGGTCATAATATAAGTTTCTAAACAACCTCTAAGGGTCGTTTACCCGGTTGACCCATCAAGGTCCTTTTGGTCAATTTTAGTCCTTCATTTTGCGATGAAGGACTTTCACTAAATATTTAACCAATCATTGCACTTTTAACTATAAGTCTATATATGCGTACCTGGCCCGGGTCAACAAATAGACTCGATTTATACCTCGATTTAATTATCACATATTCTATGGCGACGTAATTATCAAATGGTGTTATCACCACCATTTGACCCAATATGACCAAACATTTACATATGTAGCAAAGCTTGGTTATTAATTACCAATTTGCCCATCCGACCCATTTCGGATTTTTCTTTCATTAGATCACTTTCCTTACTTATTTAGCCCATTTTGGCTTACGCCATGAGTATCCTTTTAGATTCGGTTTACATTAGTCGACATTTGACCAAATTTCCATTTGTACCCGTTTTCTCAATATTAGATTACACTACAAGGTAATCTTATCGAAAATTCATTAATTCTTAGTCATTCTATGACTAAATTACCGTTTCGCCCCATTCGAGCCAATGTGGGAGTGCCAGACAACAGCCTGGCACTATTCCCCCACATTGGTTTTGTAGTATATATAAATAATCGTGCAAGATTGATATCTATTATTAGAGCGGCTGCAAGATGATATCTAGGACTCGATATAAGAATTTGAATTCGGTTCGATTCAAATTTCGAGCTTCAGCCTGATTCATATTATAACGTATATAGTATAGTTTCTCTCTGCATACTCGTAATGCGGTACTACAACATTCACTCTTAGGCTTGTTGTTCTCATTGATGACTAACAAATCGTCGGTGTAATTAGAGTGGTATCGAGGGATCAAGAATCTCCAAGCTTAGCAAGATTTGATTGTTGAACTTTTGATTACAAAGAATAGATAGCACGGTATGGTCTTTCATATGAATGGTTTTAAAAAAGAAAATCCGTACCAAGGAATGAATTTGCAAAGTAATTTCCAAATATATGGAAAAGGCAAACTCTATAAACGCGTATCAATCAAACTTTACATCTATTATTATTATATGTATAGAAATTAAAAACATACCTTTGATAAATAATTAACTGTTTTAACAGCTAGAACCGAATTTACCGCTGGTACATAAGAAATATCGTATCCGGGTTTTACCGGCCTTTATCGTACCGGACCCGTGTCCAATATCCGGTTAACCGGTATAACCTGTCGGTTTATACCGGTATTTAAAACATTGTAATTTACTTACAAGTTACAACATACAATGTTTAGAAATTAAAAACATACCTTCTGATCTAATTAATTTAAAATATACTTATGTAATGAGTTAATTACTGTTTTCGTCCCTGTGATTTGTCAAAAATCACTATTTCAGTCCATTAGTTTAAAAATTGCGATTTCAGTCCCTGTGGTTTCACTTTCATAACCATTTCAGTCCACCTCCGTTAACCCCATCCATTTATTATGTTAAGTACACGTGAATTGACCATAATGCCCTTATTAATAAAAAAAAAAGATATCTAAATGAGTTAATTACTGTTTTCGTCAGTGTGGTTTGTCAAAAATCACTATTTCAGTCCACTAGTTTAAAAATTGCGATTTCAGTCCCTATGGTTTCACTTTCGTAACCATTTCAGTCCAGTCTCCTAACACCGTCTATTTTACAGTTAAGTTTTTAATGAAATACCTAAATTACCCTTGTGTTAATTAAATATGGACTTATATGATTTTATTATTGGATTTATATGATTTTATTGTTGTATGACATATGGACTTAAATTGGATTGTAGGGTTCGACCCACCATGGCTTCAGTAGAAGTAGAAGTTTGGCACTATTTTTACATATATGGTTCCAAAATTTTAATTTTGGATTTTAGAATGAGAAAATGTTCAGGTAAGCATTATTTTTCAAAGTTATTATGTTAATTGATGCTACTAGGAAAATATTAATTGGGGTGGGGTAATGGGTCGCCGGACATTAAGAGGGTGGGGTTGTGATGCCGGAGAAGATGACCGAAAACTTTTGCCGGAAATGAGAGTAGGGATGGAGTGGGGTGGGGTAGCGTGGGGTTGTGTTTTAACAAGTGGGTCCTAGAATGCAATTCACGTGTACTTAACAGAATAAATGGATGGGGTTAACAGAGGTGGACTGAAATGGTTACGAAAGTGAAACCACAGAGACTAAAATCTCAATTTTTAAACTAATGGACTGAAATAGTTATTTTTGACAAACCACAGGGACGAAAAAAGTAATTAACTCATTTAGATATCTTTTTGTTTTTTATTAATAAGGGCATTATGGTCAATTCACGTGTACTTAACAAAATAAATGGATGGGGTTAACGGAGGTGTACTGAAATGGTTACGAAAGTGAAACCACAGGGACTGAAATCGCAATTTTTAAACTAATGGACTGAAATAATGATTTTTGACAAACCACAGGGATGAAAATAGTAATTAACTCTTAATAATTTATTTCTAAATCTACTTTCTGAATGTATCCAATTTTACACCTTTTTCATTAAAAGAGTTAATTACTATTTTCGTTCCTGTGGTTTGTCAAAAATTTACTATTTCAGTCCATTAGTTTAAAAATTACGATTTCTGTCCCTGTGGTTTCACTTTCGTAACCATTTCAGTCCATGTGGTTTCACTTTCGTAACCATTTCAATTCATTTATTCTGTTAGTACACGGACTGGAATGGTTACGAAAGTGAAACCACATGGACTGAAATCACAATTTTTAAACTAATGGACTGAAATAGTGATTTTTGACAAACCACAGGGACGAAAACCATAATTAACTCTCATTAAATCATGTATAGTTTTAAAAGTTTTTCTTTTGAACGGTGAACTTCTAATGGTGACCATTGTCACATCGCCTAGTCGGCGACCCTAGCCAAGATCTGCACAGATAGCAAGGCCAGAGCTGTGTGGTCAGACTTGGTTACGACGTTCCCCCGAAAACCGTACTGCCTTCACACGAGTTTCCTCGCTGAAGTAACAGCCGGATGAAAACTGGGGTGACGCTCAGGATCAAACCCTCCTCGATGAGGTTTTCACCATCATAGCACACAAATGTCTCACAAGGAAACAACCAGCCAATCATCCAGCTGAGCTGGGATCATAATAATAGGCAGGGGCGGACCCACATGGTCCGGATCGGGGTCCACGGACCCCAATGTTTTTTTTTAAATAGTAGAACCGGTATGTTAATTTTATCAAGGACCCCATAAAATAAATTAGTTGGACCCCATAGTATTAAAAACAAAGATGGTGTGGTGGTAAATCCTCTTGTAATCTAACACATAGATCCCAAGTTCAAGTCTTACAAGTCTTGTTTTTTTAGTTTTTTAATAAAGTAGTGGTTTCATGTTCACTAAATGCTTCTACATTATTTCTTAGCCCTGACCCGACTACGATTACCGACCCGAAAATTTTAATATTTGGTTGTGAAAAATTATTCGACAAAAAATGGACCCCAGTAAAAAATAAGTTTTGAATTCAATACATACAATAAAAAATTAATGCGGAAATCTTATATATATTTTCATACACTTTGCCCGAATTACATGCTCTTGGCTACAATACATGCTATCATTGGGCCACTCATCAGTCATCACTTATAGGTTGGTCCGCTCGGGCTCAACTTTTTTACTTTTATTAGGTTGTATTTTTATATATAATAATTAATTAATAAATATTATGTGTATCTATATAAAATTAAAGTTATATAAATAACATCACTCTTTTAGCCTTGTGAGTCAGCTCAAGCTCAAGCTCAACGAGTGAAGCTCGGGCTCATGCTCATTTATCAACCAAGCTTATTTTTAGACTCGTGCACTCGTTTATGCTCAGCTCGTTTCGAGCTTTTACGAGCTGTTCTCAACTAACTCATGAGCCACAAGCAACTTGGAAATTTAATATAACTCTCTACCAATGGACGTACATGTATCATCCAGCTGATGCTATGTTCATTATCTTTTTTTAGCATGAATACGATTTTGGTTAGATTGTGTCCCAATGAAACTTTCCAATAAAGGAATCCTCTAAGGATGTTAATCTAAGATGTGGTGGGCCCCATAGACAGACCACAAAAGCCACTTTTGGACTTTTTTGGATTATAGTGATGCACTATACAACTATTTGAAGAGTAAAGCAAAGGTTTCCCCCAAAAAAATACTTCAAGTGTTGGTCATGAAGAAAATCTTACACGTTTATGTACTTTTAAGCCAAGCCATGGTATTATTATATCTTACCACTAATCTATTCATATAAATTTAAATCCCATCTCTCCCTTTGATTTATACAATACATATCTTCTAAGACTAACATAATTAACCCGTAAATCATGGGCAAAATCGTCTTTGTTTCCGTTCTTGTTATGTTGCTTTTGGTTAATGTAATTGCCCATGTTGAAGACATTTTATCCGACAACTTTGATCATGTTTTTGGTGAGGTTGAAAATCTTGAGTTTGAAGATGAAGAAATAGAGTTGTTTGACATGCCATCATGGTCTAGTCAACGCGGTGGCAAGATTTTGGTGAATGTGGATAGCTTTGGGGCTGTTGGAGATGGAGTTTCCGATGATACGAAGGTGAATATACAATGATTATGAAACTATTAAACGTGTCGAATTATTGTTTAATTGTGTTATATTATCAGGCATTTGAAAATGCATGGAAACAAGCTTGTTCTACAGCAAAATCGGTGTTTTTGGTTCCTCCTGGTCGTACTTATCTAGTTAATGCAACAAAATTCAGAGGACCATGTTCTGGAAAGTTGATTATTCAGGTAATTATACTTCAATATGGACCGGGTAGAGTAGTTAAAACTAGGGGTATATGAAGCCCCAAACTCGACTCATTTCGAGCTCTATATCTAAAGCTCAAGCCTGTCCCATTAAATTATTTTTTCATGCTTGAGCCCGGCTCGCTTATTATGTACTAACTATATAATATATATACATATATATGCATATAGTTATTTTTGTATATGTTTGTAATCTGCATAACATCGTATATGTTATTTAGTTACATTTTACATTTATCGTAATTATATAATAATTTTTATTAGGTAATATATATTTATTATATCAAATAAAAGTTATTATGTTTATATAACTACTAGACTTATTTAGGCTCGCGGGTCTAGTCATACTCATTATATGAAGCTCGGACTTGGGCTTGGGCTCGTATAATAGACGAGCTTAAATTTAAGCCCACGCTTGGTTGATACTGATTTTCATAGCAGAAAGAAACGCTGCATTTTTTAAGTGACTGGATCCAAATAACAAATGTGCAGTTGCATAAGACAAAGTGAACATAATACTTCTATAAAATGGTTAACTAACATAATGTTGTAATCAATGGCATGTAGATTGATGGAACAATTATAGCACCAGATGAACCCAAGAACTGGGACCCGAAAAGTCCTCGGAATTGGCTGAGCTTTACTAACCTCACCGGTACCACTATTCAAGGACATGGAGTTATTGATGGTTCAGGCCATAAATGGTGGGCTGCATCTTGCAAAAGGAACAAAACAAATGTAAAATCTTGATATTTCTTAATTATCTCATCCACTTTAATCAACTTATTGACACAATGTTTGTTTTCCCTTTGTTATGTTTGCTACTTATACAGCCTTGTGTTGGAGCACCATCGGTAAGTAACTTATATATGCAGTTTTTCTTTATATTTGAGAAGTGTGAATAAATGTATAATAAAAATGAATTTATGCAGGCATTTACAATTGATCAAAGTTCGGCTATAAAAGTCAAAGGTCTTACGTTCCAAAACAGTCAACAGATGAATTTTGTGATCTCACACTGCCAATCTGTGCGCATCTATAGTGTTCTAGTTTCATCTCCCGAAGATAGTCCAAACACCGATGGAATCCATCTTACTGGATCGACAAATGTTGTTATACAAAACAGCAAAATTGCAACAGGTGTTCTAAATTTTTTCTCTCGTATTTTAAGTTCTAAAATACATAGATAATTACTTTTATAAATGGGTCGCTTCAGGTTATGTTTTTATCTATAGTGTTTGATCTCAAATGACAACATACACTCAGTGATAATCTTGTAGTTTTGCAACTAGTTCTATCGAGACATGTTAGTACTAAACATTTATTAATTTTCCCATATGTTACTTAGGCGATGATTGTGTCTCGATTGTGAATGCAAGCTCAAATATCAAGATGAAGAACATTGCATGCGGTCCCGGTCATGGAATCAGGTTTGTTTTGATCTGTAAGAATGTTAGATTAACGACAGGAATAAACAATCTAGCAGGGAATAGTTAGCTTAAAAATATTTCGGTATTTGCAGCATAGGAAGCTTGGGTAAGGATAACTCTACAGGAATAGTCTCAAGAGTAGTCCTGGATACCGCATTCCTTAAAGGCACTACTAATGGCCTTAGAATTAAGACATGGCAGGTACTTTCATTTCTCAAACCATAAACTAAACACGGTTATTTGTGGGCTTAAGAATGTGGTACTTAATTTCTAGTTTTGCAAATAAATGGTAGTATATTTGTAAGCGTTACACTTCCCTCTTAGATAAAAGACGGTATGGCATAACGCTAATATTTTTGTAGATATTTCAAGAATATATGCGAATTATTTTTTTTTATCATACTCTGGTTAACAATAACAGTGTCCACCACTATTAACATCCCTCTTGTTTCGGGCATAGGGAGGATCTGGTTATGTAAATGCTGTACGCTACCAAAATGTGAAAATGGAAGATGTAGCCAACCCGATCATAATCGACCAGTTCTACTGCGATTCACCTAAAAGTTGTAAAAATCAGGTACAATTTCATCATTTTCTTTGACCCAAAACATTAAATAAACAATGCATTGCATATTGATTTTCTCTAGTTTATGTTCACAAACAAAATATCTTGAAGTAAAATATGTTTCTTTTTTTTTTCCATTTTATAGACATCAGCTGTGCAAATAAGTCAAATAATGTATCTAAACGTTAGTGGAACTTCAAAGACCGCAGAGGCGATGAAGTTTGCATGCAGCGACACGGTGCCATGCAACAACATAATATTAAACAACATCAATTTGCAAAGGATGGACGGTAAAACGGCTCAAACATATTGCAACTCTGTTACTGGCATAAACTATGGGCTCATTGAACCTTCTGCTGACTGTTTGACTTCTTCTTCTGATAAGTCAACTAGTGAAGAATGTGAGGTCAACGAATCCGAGCATTTGCTACATACTGAGCTTTAGCTCAACTTCCTCGAGTCTTAGGTACTCTAGAGGTTATTTTTATATAGTATTTGGATTTGAATGTTATACGAGGCTATCGCGTGAATATGTGATAGAGCAAAAGATATATTTTTCTAGTTTATTGAAAATCTTGTAACATATACATTTGCTACACAAAATCTCTAAAGGAGTTACTATTTTGGTTGTTTCAACTTATATAGGTCTTTAACCTCTGTAATGTTTTCATATTTGGTGTTATAAACTTATAATTGTATAATAAAGTTGTCATTTTCATTTAGAGAAAATGATTCGATGTTTATTCTTTTATTTTCAAGAATAGTTTGTATCTTCATATAATGAATAAGAGAATAACAGAAAGAGACATAACACCATATTTTTATTCCAACAAAATGGCTATAACAAAATAAACAATCAGGTGGTCAGTGACGGATCCAAGAACATTTTTCACCAGGTTCCTTTTGGTAGATTCTCACTAATTTTTTCAAATCATACAAGATTTCCACTATTTTTTTCCAAATCGAGGGGTTCCCGGGAACCCCCAAAACACCCATGGATCCGCCCCTGCAGGTGGTGGTTGGTATATAATCATATGATTCAAGGGGGTAATAAATAAGTTTGGCGAAACTAGCATGAGACTCGGGTCAAAAGAGATTGTTTCAAAAAAAAAGTATTAATTTGGTTCGGGTCAACGATATAGTCTTTAATGACTATCATAGACCAACAAGACAGTCTATATGATAATGCTATATGACATAAGTGTCCAAAACAAGTGTGCTCTCGTATGCAATTTCAATTTTCTCACTCTTTGTGGGCAACACAATGGTTAACCAACTATATTCAAACTATACGCGACAATTTGTTTAGTGACTAGTGGAATGTAACCATAGAAAGTAAGTTGGTGACATTGTAATTTTATTTTAACTAGTTAAATTTCTGCCCGCGCGTTGCGGCGGAGACCAATGACTGCAAAACGCGTGTCAGTAACGGCAAGCAGATACCGAATATCAAAACATAAATAAAAATGTCGTGAAAAGGATAGTCAATCCGTCAAAAAAACGATTTTAAATAACCTAATATATAATAATAGGACCCACACGTCCTACACATTGGAAATTCGGTTGTTTTCAGTTCAGTTATTACGGTGCTAACACGTTAAAATATGGATGAGCTCGGTACCTGTAACGGCACCGAAAGTACCGATCCGGAAAATCATCGAAATTAGGTACCGGCACCGAAAATGCTCGGTATAATACGGTATGGTATTTGAAGGTAAAAATCAATAAATATAGGTATGGTGCTAGACCGGTGTCGAACCGAAAGTAACGATTTCTAAAAACGCCAAAAGGTGGGTACGAAATTGGTACCGAAAATGATTTGGTATAGTAAATTTGGTACCGATACGATACCGGTTTGATTACAGGATTTGGTACGATTTTCTCATCAATAATCTAAATATCCAAGTTAATTTTACATGCTACAATTCATTGATTACGTAAAAAGACAAAAAATAAAGCAAAATAAGTTGTTGTGTATATAAAACCTCATTCAAACGAAATACAGTTTACTTACTGTGTGTATGAAAGGTAATCTAAACTGTGCAATTACTTGCATTGCTACGTTGCTACAGGATTTGATGAGCTCGATACCAACTGGTACCGAAAATACCGTTACCGAAATCCCCAAAAATGGATACCGGTACCGAATATACCTGGTACAGTACGGCTTTATACGGTCAGTACTGGTACGGCACCGGTATTTGTGGGTAAAACCCGATGAATACCGGTGCCGAACGGATACTGAAAATACAATCAGTTTGATACCGGTACCCAATACTATTCATTCATTTCGATTTTTATTACTTTTTATTGAAGACTCTTTTTAATATTTATTTTTTGTTACTGTTCATTACCTTCTCTTTTTAATATATTGGTGAATTTTTGTTACTGTTCATTACCTTCTCTTTTGAATATATAGGTGAATTACTAGTTTTTTATTTTTATTTTACTAGTTAAGTGAGTTTGTAGGAACTTTTCTTCATTCCCTCTTTTAACTCCTCCTTGTATATTGTTCCAAAATATATATATATATATATATATATATATATATATATATATATATATATAATTGGACTTTAGCAAGGGTTAAAATGATAACATACATAAATTGAATATTTTTTTTTACATAATACTGTATTCATTCCAATCATCAGGGCAAATTACATAAGAATAGCAGGTAGACGAGCAACAAACTGCGCCGCCATCCCTTTCTGAATAGAAAACCCTAATCTACTAAAAACAAAGCCACGCCCCTGAGGGGTCGAAAAGTTGCTGTGGACTACACGCTGAACTCTGGACAAGAAACGAACTGCCTCTGGCGCCAAAGAGCCAAACGTGTCAAACGCTAGGGGGACAAAGGCATGCTGATTATCCTCACAAGCTTTCGCGTGCTTTTCCACCTTCTTCGACTCTGCTTTCAGTACTGCTTGCCCCGCCACAAACCCATTTTCCCGAAACCCGGCTAGGGGGGATACACCTGTGAGATCGGCACAAGCATGTTTCCCGCCCTCCCAACCAAAAACTAGCACGTCAGCCGGGCGTAGAGTGGATCTACCCTCCGACGGGTCTGTAAGAAAATTCACCGGTGCCTCTTTCTTTGCCGAGATCCCTGCTCGTCTGAGAATATCCATTAACGCGTCTCGAACAAAGTCATGGCGATACTTAAACCCCGGCAACTTTCTACAGTGTAACGCATGCTCCCCGTATTTATCCAGGCAGGCTTTACGACAGACTGGGCAAGTTTCATCATTCGGGAACATGGGGATCATCAAACGGTACTTAAGGATTGACCGGTACTCCACCGCTGACATACGTTGACCCAAACCTTCAATAGGAATAACAGTTAAGAAATCTTGAGCGTGAGGCCTCTGTAGGCAATCAATGACGGCTTTCTGGCGGGGGGACAAATGAAAATCTTCTCCCAAACTTTGTGCGATTCGACAACAAAGGGCATTCGCCAAAGTTTTCTGCGGCTGTTTTGGGGCGGTGTCCTTGTTAGAGAAACCGCCGAGATCAAAGTCAGGTAGAGATTCATGCAGGTGTTCCAAGGCGCTGGCATAATCCGGATCAATGTTAGCAACCCCGCTGTTACGTAATATGTGGTCCTGCAACTCCCAAGATTGAGACCTGGAAGCCACAAAGGCATAGGCTGCCACATCCCGGGCCGAGAGAAGGCCCAACCCACCAAGCCGCATTGGCAAGGTCGCGATCCGCCACTGTAGTTCACCAAAAAAGGGACCCCCACATACGACAATGTCTTCTATTGCCCCCCGAAGACCTTTATCAAAACATGAAACAACATCATCCACAAAGGGGGGCTGGCAAGTTCGCAAACCGAAAAGCAACTTTGCAACCCCCATACAAGATCTAAGCAAAATAAGTTCGCTTTGAGGATCTCGCAACAAGGGAAGGTGCCCCATAATGTCAACAGCGCACGTTGCCCTCTTAGCCGCTAGACCACTAATAAAACTAGAATCACGGCTGACTGCCCCTCCTAGCAGTTTGACACCTTTCTCCGGCCTCCCAATCTCACTGGGGAAAAGCCCTGGCCGGACCTTCACCCCGTTACATGTCGACCAAAATAATTCAGTTTTTCTAATATTAAGCCGTAGCCCCAAGGCTGGACCCTCCGAACTGATGATGTCGAGAGCTTTAGCAACCTGAACAGCGTCCCCGATAATCGTCCCGTCATCCAAGTACCAAGCATGGAAGGGGAGTTTACAGTTTTCCTGCACCTGAAGCACTAAGGGGTGTAAGGCTAGGGCAAAAAGCAAAGGTCCCAAAGGATCCCCTTGCTGCACCCCCGTGAATGCCCCGATGCGGTCATTCCCCACGTATAGCCTAGCAGGCTGAGCATACAGAAACTGAACCCACGGGAAAATGGAGGGGCAGTGGCTATGGACCTCGCGAAGCAAAACCGAACGGTCAACTATGTTGAAAGCGTTGGAAAAATCAACCGTAAGCATGGCCAGCGAGCCATCTAAATGAAAAGAATTAAGAAACCTGTTAGCGCTGTGCAGCACCGTCTCCGCCCCATTGGGAACACAACACCTTAACTGCAGCAGTGAAGTGACCATCACTCACTTTCCTGAGACATTGCTTGATGTTAGGGCTAACCTCCTCAGCTATCTCCCGTTGTGCCTCCCCCCCACGCACGACCTCTTCTCCACTATCGGCAAGGAGGGAATTGACCAAAATCTCAAAATCAGAGCCCTCCTTCCACAAAGCTAAGACCCGCAAAATACTATCACATTGCAAGGACTTTCGATTACCCGACCTTCTCTCTTGCCTGGAAGACGGTTTAACCACCTTAAGGGTACAACGGGGTAAGAGCAAGAGTTTAACCCAGCTTTCAACAGACCCAGGGGAAGCTACTACTTTATGGATGGCACCTGTCAAAGCTTGCGCAAATGCCAAACGGCAGCTTGGGGGGATGCTCTTAACAGTTCGAACCGAAAGGGAGAAAACACGTTCAAGGAGAGCAACATCTCCCGTCACTCCCTGCGAGGTCCTAAGCTCAACCATCACAGGATCTTGGGGCCTTGGTATCCCCACGACAAAATCCTCATCAGACCCGGATTTTCTAGAGAACGTGAAAACACCATCAGGATGATGACACCCCCTACTAAGTGCGTGTGTCTTCATGCACCTCCCACACAACCAATATTCAAAAACTCGCAAGGTTTCCCCAACATTTAAAAACAATTCTAAATCCTTAGAAAGTGCATCTTGAAGGGACATAGCCCCTAAAACTTGAATATCCGATCTTTTATGGACTTAATGAACCAAGACAACTAATTTACTCAAAATGGATAGAAAATCTCAATGTATAAATTAGTTCGTATAAAGTTGTCCACGTCGATGAAGAAAATAATGCAGACAATGTAAGCTATTTTGTCTAAAGTATCAACTATTTATAAAAATACAATAATGGTAATTAGAAAGAAAAAAAAATCAATGTAATCATAACTCGTAATTATGTTACAATAAATCTTATAGGTTATATATACAACTATAAAAAAAAGACAATATTGAAGAATTTAATATCTACATAAAATGGATTTTAAGTGGCCACTTAAAACTATCATTTTTTATTAAGAGTAAATTGTAAAAATCGTTTTTTATCTATGTCATTTATTGCAAATTGTATCATTGATCTTCAATAATTACAGAAAACGTACTAGATGTTTGTAAACCCTTGCAAGTTATGTCCTTTAGCTCTAACTAAGTTATTTTTTTGTGGTTAAATCTGACCAAATGGAACCTACATGAGGTTTGGGCCATTTTGCTTGTTCAGCCTATTACAACTCATATTTTTATTGGGTCATTGTGTGAGAAGCATTAAACCTATGGTGCACACTTAAAATCATGCAACTCTAACACGACTCATTTATCTAACGTGTTACATGTCAAATAGGTGGATGGGTTGGTAAATAATAGTAAAGTTGTAAGCATATTAATCGGTTTGGTGAGTTATAAAAATGGGTTAAACATGTCATGAACAATTTAGCAAGTCTGACATTTGAATTAAGCATGTTTGCGGGTTGACATGTTTAATCCAAGGGGTATTAGTTTATATAAACAGACAAATTAGTTCACGACTCATTTATTAAACGTGCTATATATGAGAACTCAATACATGCTTAACTTATGTTATGTGGTGTTAGAAATTATCACCCTTTTTGTGCACCGATCGTTTTCAGTTACATTTAAACATTAACGATCCTTTAAGTAGCTTTTATGTTGTGTTAAATCAAACGAAAGTGATGTATTAAATTTGTATTTAATAGTAAAAGTGCAAAACGTGGGGCTAACTCACTTGGTAGAGACTTTTGTCTCTTAGCGGAAGGTCTTGAGTTCAATCCTAAGACTAAGACCATGTGTACTGGTGAGGTATGTGGTTTGGTATTTTTCCATACGTGACATCAACGTCATCAAAACGCCTAAAAATGAAGTAGTGGGGATGCATGTGAAATTAGTGGGTTTGGAAAAAAAAAATTGATTGGTAAAAGCCAAAGCCCACCAATCTCTCTCTCTCCCTCTCATGGCCACAACAACGAGGGAAGGCCAAATTCTGCATTCCACGAGATGAAGGGGCGATGGTGGCCACACTCGGTCTAAACAAGAAGTAGATTAGTATTTATTTGGTGTAATTTGACGGTATATAAAATTGCTATTTAAAAAAAAGAGTAAAAGTGCAAGATGAATAAAAAAACAATATGAAAACATAATGACGTTGTCTTTTGGATTTGCACACATAAAAAAGTGTACAATTTGATGAAAACCATGGGTGGGTTACAAATCCCCTGTATTGAGTGAATGAATATTATATTCAACTACCTTGTGATTACATGTATTATAACAACATCCAAAACAAACTCACGAGAGCTTATATCGAATATACAATTCAATTAAACCAACATTTCACTCCATTTATGTTGTTTTCTTCTGATGAAAATCATATTATAAAATCTAGCAAAATGCTACAAACATTGAAGTACAACTCAAGACCTAACCAACAATAGAATAATTAGAAAAGAAATTCTTTGTTGCTATAATAGCATAACATATTATTGTTATTTTACAAAATTATTACTGTAAGATTAAATATATTATGGTTTAATATTTAATCATATAGTCATTATAATCATTTACATAATATAGATCAAAATATATAATAACCTATTAAATAATTAGTTGGTAATTGTTGATGGACCATATTACCCTTATTAACTAATTAGGTTTCCTCCTAGGTGCTTATATAAGGAGAATTATGTAGAGGTCATTAGGTTACACACTTAATCAGACAACCTAATCAAAACATCATCATCATCATCGACCTCCCTCTCCATAACCGATTCCCTTGTCGGTTTTCTTAGTCACCATCATCAGTCAGCACCCTAAGGAGGAACCAGATCACACTGATAACTATGTCGAACTCGATGTCATCTTCTCTGACTGGATTCTCCACTGCACTGTCTGCTGTAACAGGTATGTTTTAATGTTTTCCCTCATGTATGAACAGAACTGAACCAACATGTGGTATCAGAGCATATGTTGATTAGTCAGTTCTGTTTTGTATCCGTAAATCTGGATTAAAACAGGAAAACAGGTTTTAAAACCATAATAAAATTCGTTTTTCATCATCTGAAATCATTACTGTTCGATTTCTGTCATCCGGAATGGCATCTCGGATGACATGGGCTCATTCTTATGTTACTGTTCCGAAATCTGAATGTTCAAAATATGTTTAAATGTGTAAAATAATTCCAGATTTCGGATGAAAGTTTGAATATTTTTATTTAGGGTTCATAATGTTCTTAGTTAAAATTCGAAATTTCCTTTATGTTTTGGAATATGATTTGAATTGTGGAATGTTTTCCTAATTTTGATTTAATTTTATCTAATAAGGTTTTCGAAATCTGTTAATAGGATAAACAGATTATGATTTTTGAAATTTTCTGATAAAATTAGATCAATGATAAAATAGGAAACTCTATCACAATTCCTAAGATTTCGAATTTTCTGTTATGTTTTCACATTAACAACTGTAACAGCTTGCAGAACACATTTCGGATGAACATTGTTCGCCCATTACGGATCAGCAACCGTATGATCATTCCGGATGAACATTGTTCGCCCATTACGGATCAGCAACTGTCTGATCATTCCGGATGAACATTGTTCGCCCATTACGGATCAGCAACTGACCATTTCGGATGAATCTCGGACTAAGCATTACAATCTGAAATCATCCGAAATCCATCACGGATCATCAAGAACTGACCATTTCGAATGAATCTCGGACTAAGTATCATCATTCGAAATCATCTGAAATGGCTCGACTTACGCGTCTTGGACACATCTGAAATCATTCGAAATCATCCATTTCGGATAGTCCGAAATGATTCGAAATTAGTCATTTCGAATGAATCGAAGACATGATTTATCCGAAATCATGAGTGTTCATAAATTTGGCAGTCAATGTGAACTAACGGGTGGTTTGCTATTAAATAATTGGTTTTTGTAATTACTTAATTAGTTAATCAGAATCAGTTAATGTTTTACAAAACCAAAATGGCTTAACTTGAATGAGTTTTGATGTATCATTTCTGGCCAAAGCTGATTTGATACATCTACTTATCATTCAAGTATTACGAAAAGCTATGTTAAGTGTGCATCATAAACATGAATGTCTTAATATCTGGCCAAAGCTGATTTAATTCTTTCATGGATGGCATACTTAACAAGTGCATAACTAAAGTGATTGTCTCAATTTCTGGCCAAAGCTGATTTGTTACAACCACTTTGCACACATGCTTAAATGATTACACTTCTGGCCAAAGCTGATTTGTCTTCGTTTAAGTAGAATTTTAACTAAGTCTATTATTTTGATGTTAGTAATAGACAATATCACAGCTTCATAATGTAAAATGGTCATTATTTATGCCTGCCTTAGTTTAACATGCCCTTAGATCACATTAGAACTTCTTCCTAAGTATCATAACTTGCTCATCTTATTTCCACTATCAGCACCAAATCAGGGGATTCCACCTTTGACTGGTGATAACTTTGCTGCATGGAAGGATGCTCTCATGCTTACACTTGGATTGCTGGACTTTGATTATGCTCTAAGAGAGAATAAGCCAGCGAACCTTACTACTCAAAGTACTGCTGCTGAGCAGATAGTTCATGAAAAATGGACTAGGTGTAACCGCATGTCTCTCATGTTCATGAAGCAGTCCATCAGTAATGCAATCAGAGGAGCCATTCCTAATTCTGAAGATGCTAAAACCTACTTGGAACATGTGGAGGCGCAGTTCAAAGGGACGTCTAAAGCACACGCTAGTACCCTTATCCTCAAGCTGGTGACAACTAAGTATGATGGGAGGAGTGGCATTCACGAGCACATCATGATGATGAATGACATGGCCAATAAGCTGAAGGGGCTGGAAATGGAGATCAGTGATGGTTTCCTTGTTCATTTTATCATCACTTCGCTTCCTTCATCCTTTGAAGCATTCAAGATCAATTACAACACTCAGAAGGACAAATGGACGATGAGTGAGCTGGTCGCTATATGCGTACCGGAGGAAGAGCGTATGAGGATGGATCGCCCTATTGATGTTGCAAACTTCACTACCTCCAACTCTAAGAAAAGGAAGAACAATCATCAGAGGAAGGATGCTTCTAAAGTCCAAAGACCCAATCCTAATACAAGTGCACCTTCCAGCTCTAAGAGCTCCTTAGGCAGAATCCGCTGCAAGTTCTGTAAAAAGGCAGGACATATGCAGAAGGAATGCCCTGACTTTAAGGAGTGGCTGGCTAAGAAAGGTAACGATTATTTTATGATACTTGAGTCCTATAATTTAAGTGTTCCTGCTAATTCTTGGTGGTTTGATTCTGGTTCTATGGTTCATGTTACCAATTCAACTCAGGGATTCCTTTCAATCCGGAAGCTGGAAAGAAACCAAAGAACGCTTAAGGTTGGGGATGATCGAGAATTAGAAGTGAAGTCCATTGGAACATTACAATTAGTTATGAAAACTGGTTTATGTATTAAACTTTATGATACCTTATATGTTCCTAAGGTAACTCGGAACCTTGTATCAGGACCAAAGTTAGACATGGACGGTTTTATTGTTTCCCATGGTCATCGCAAACTCTCTATCCTCTATAATTCTGTTCTTTATGGTACTGGTATTCTGGATGGTGGTCTCTATAGATTAGAACTAGATGATGGCTTTTCCAAATCTTTGTTGTCATATAACATTAATGAATCACTCACAAAGATGAAAGAGAAACGAGACTTAGAAACTTCATCCATGTTGTGGCATCAGCGTTTAGGCCACATTTCAAAAGAACGATTAAATCGTCTTGTAAAGGATGAAGTCTTACCTCCTCTCGATTTCTCTGATTTTGGAACATGTGTCAAATGTCTTAAGGGTAAAATGACATTAGCGAATAAGAAAGGTGCCACTAGGAGTTCTAATTTATTAGAACTCATTCACACTGACATTAGTGGTCCCTACCAAATCGCTGGCATAACAGGACATACTTCATTTATCACTTTCATTGATGATTATTCTCGTTACATGTACTTGTATCTAATTAAGGAGAAATCTGAATCTCTTACAACTTTTAAAGATTATAAGGCTGAAGTTGAAAAGCAATTAGATCGTCAGATTAAAGTTGTGAGATCAGATAGAGGAGGTGAATATTATGGAAGACATACTGATGTGGGTCAAGCTCCTGGTCCATTTTATGAGTTTTGTAAGGGCCAGGGGATTGTGAACCAATACACCATGCCTGGTACACCTCAGCAGAATGGTGTCGCTGAAAGAAGAAACCGTACCCTTATTAACATGGTGTTAGCCAACACTAATTTACCATTATTTCTCTGGACTGAAGCGTTAAAAGCAGCTGTTCATATACTCAATAGAGTTTCTTCTAAGTCTGTCCCTAAAACTCCTTATGAACTTTGGACAGGTAGGAAACCGAGTCTTAAATATATGAAAGTATGGGGCTGCATTGCTGAAGCAAAACTTTACAATCCTTTCCTAAGGAAACTTGACCCTAAGACAGTTACCTGTTTCTTTATCGGGTATCCTGATAATTCTAAGGGTTATCGTTTCTATTGTCCTTCCCATGTCACCCGTATTGTTGAAACCAAGCGTGCTGCGTTCCTGGAGGATTTCAAGGTCAGTGGGAGCAGTACCAACCCTTACGAAGAATTGCAAGAAGTACAAGACGCGGGGGGGGGGGGGGGAGAAACTCGTCGCTTGCCACCACTCCGATTACTCCTCTTGTACCCAATGCAACTACTGTACCTGAAGCTACTGCACCAACTCCAAATTTACCTCTACAATCAGAACCCATTATACCTCATGACGAAGGCACATCAAACGCTCATAACCAAGACAACGCTGAACCCGATAATCCACTCAGGAGGTCATCTAGGCAAAGAAGGCCTACTAATTGGGATGATTATGTTACCTACTTTACTGAAATGGATCCTGGAAAGCTCAATTATCCTATCTCTTACAATGAAGCCATTAACAGTGATCAGTCTTCTGAATGGAATAAAGCAATGATTGAAGAGCTTGAATCCATGAAGAAAAATGACGTTTGGGATTTGGTAGAATTACCCAACGGTGTCAAACCCGTAGGATGTAAATGGGTGTTCAAAACAAAATTGGATCTGAATGGGAACGTTGAACGCTACAAAGCGAGATTGGTTGCAAAGGGCTACACTCAGAAAGATGGAATTGATTATCAAGAGACGTTTTCACCTGTCTCTCGTAAAGATTCATTAAGGATCGTCATGGACCTAGTAGCTCATTTCGATTTAGAGCTGCATCAGATGGACGTTAAATGTAACATCCCTATTTTTATATAAGAATTATAGGTTTGGTCAAATTTATTAACCACTAGTAACTTGTTTATTTTAATATAAATATTCAACCCAAATAGTTCTAAACACTATTTTTAAAGCTGGTTGAAATAATATTGGCCTGTGTATGGGTGACCTTTTCTAAATAAAATAAAAGTATCTAAGAATTTATATTATTAGACGGGTAGATTACGGGTAAGTTGAAAATTAGAAATATGAAGTATTTAGACGGGCCCAGGAACCGTTTACTAATTAAACTATAAAAATACATTGTATTTTGAACCTACTCTATTTTTAATGAAACTTAGACCCAAATGTAGACAAAAATATTCTCGTTCTAAAAGATATAATTATTGTTTTATAAAACGTTATATGTTGGAAGTTATACACGCCAAATAAGTGAAGCAGTTAAATTAATTAAAATATATATATATTTAATAATAGTGTACGTTTAATAATAAATAATAAATAAATCTAAACTTTGAAATAATGATATATGTCAAGATACAGATCTAAAATAAAATAATAATATTATTTCAATTGATTTAGAGATATACATGTAAAGAAATAAAATATTATTTAATAAATGTCTACGTAGCAAAACTTTCCCTCCAAGCAAAATTTTTGATATATATATAGGATCACCTCCTATAGATAACAATTGCTCAAAATTCTTTCAAATATTCCCATCTTTAAAAGCTGCCAACTTTCCATAGCTATTCTTTTATTTTCTTTTCTATTTTATTAAATAATAAAGCTATGCTCCGTTTTAAGTGTTTTAACTCCCGATCACTGCTACCATTTTCGATTGATTTGAGCCTCATAACATATGTCAGGGCTCTGCCCAACTAAGTTGTTGGGATTCGGTCTCGGGACTTCGGGACAAGGTTGAATTAGGGGTATTATACTTACCACGAGTGCTTTATATATTTTCAAAATAGCTCAGAAGTTATACCCAAAATTTATACCAGGAATCTTTCTAGTTGAACCCTAAAGTTTCAAAGTGAGTCCATTTTCTTTTCTCACTATTTTATTCCCTTTTTCTTTATGATATAATTATATTCAAAAATGTCCCAAACCATAAACAACTATCACCAAAACTATTATATTTTTATTATTATTATTATTTTTATTTTGTTTAAAAAGAAACCTTAATTGAGACACCCAAGTAATCCTACACAATCCCTAAAATTTTCAGAATAGTTGGAACTAGGATCAGGGCCCCTAAAAAGGGGGTATTCCCTAAATCATATGTATCCTTCGAAAACAGTTATAAAACACGTAGTTTCGAATTTCGTCGACTCACCAAGGCTATACAAGACACGTGGCAGGCCTAGGTCGGGTCGATCATCGCCGCGATACGCGGGGGTTACCCTGGTGCCTTCCGCGACTCGCGGGGGGTGTCAGTTTGGAGTATATAACAGGCAGCAGTGGGACTTAAATTCCTGCCTTCATTCGACATTCAAATTCATTTCGTACGTCCTGATATTCACAGTTTACTACCAAACACACACTAGCTCGAATTCTGCTACGATACAGGGTAATAACTCGATTGCTATTACGATTCATTTTCCGATCGATCAATGTACTCAATGGATGTTTAAGGGCTGCCCATATTAGGGTGATGCTTTGTCATTAGTCGTGATTCCGACAGGATGTTGAGTGCCACCCGAACACGGGAAATACTCTGTCCTTTGTTGTGAATCCGATGGATGTTTAAGCATAGCACTTTGTCATTCGTTGTGAGGGTTGATCTCGTGAGTTATCGTAAATGCTGTATTAAGTTACCTACCTAGTTCGTGTGCACTAGGTTACAAGGCTAAATCAATAGGCTAAGCTCTGCCTGTGTAAATCTGCAATATATCAAGACTTATCTGTAGACTAAACTTTGGCCATATGAATCTGCATGATTATAATGTGAGTCATTCTCTTTTTATCAAATTACTTTACAAAAACCCTATTTATTTCAAAGTTATATTTACAGGGATTAAGTTTATGTAATCACCATATTACAGCCAGTATGTGGGGTTTTGTATACATTACTTGATAATCTTCACCATTGGGGCAGCCAATGGGTGATATGACCATAGTCACAGACACCATTGGACGGAAGGGCCAATGGGTCGAGTGACAAAGTACTGTGGGTAGTTGGTTTGATATCAGAAACATTGTAATCGCTCTTAATACTGTAAATTATAACAAATGTGTCGTTTTAGTAAAATGAATGAACTCACTCAGTATTTCCCGCTGACAAAACCTTTTTCAAACATGTTTCAGGTAATTACAGTAGAGATGAATACGGCACTGAGAGGCATCAAGAAGTGGTTTATTTTATTTTATTAAAATCAAATTAAAAAATATTGTTTTAATATAATCAGATTGCCAATGATCTCTAGATCAAGTGGTGGAGGGCTTGCATTTCTCTTGAGAGATGCAGGTTCGACTCCCACTTGGTGCAGAGTGAGGCATTGGTGGGCAATGAGGCATTGGTGGGCAATGATAGGAGACCCAGGGAAACCTGGGTTGGATCCTTGAGCCAAACGGGTTTTACCGGTAATTTCACCGTCGTGCCTACGGGCGGGTGGGTTACCGGGTTTTCCCCGGAATTGGTGATGGACTCGGGTTACTCTCGGAGTACTCCGTTTGTCCAGTGGGTGCCCCGAGAGTACTCGGGATTGAGTTTGTTGGCCGTTCAAAAAAAAAAAAAAAAATCAGATTATTTTTATCAAAAGCTACCAATGTAAACATGGGTTTATCCCATCAATTTAATAAATAAAATCCGGTGTTTCTAAACTCTGATATTTTTCCTAACTCACGGTCCTGATGAAATTTCCGCTGCAACGTTTTCAAAATAAAAATAATCACCGGTAGCACTTGGCTGTTCGCGGCTTCCGATTCCGTCCAGGGGAGTCGGGGGTCGTGACATTAAAACTGCTTTCCTTAACGGAGATTTGGACGAAGATGTTTACATGAAACAACCTGAAGGCTTTAAACCTGAAGGTCAGGAGCATCTAGTCTGTAAGTTGAAGAAATCCATTTATGGGTTAAAACAAGCATCACGTCAGTGGTACCTCAAGTTTGATGAAGTCATGAAGAAACAAGGTTTTATGAAGAATCAAGTGGATCAATGCACCTACCTCAAGATGAGTGGGAGCAACTTTACTATACTTGTCCTTTACGTAGATGATATTCTATTGGCAAGTAATAGTTTAGACATGTTGCATGAGTCGAAGCGGTTACTCTCGCATAACTTCGACATGAAGGATCTTGGAGATGCTTCTTACGTCATTGGCATCGAAATTCACCGAGATAGACACAAAGGGATCTTAGGTTTGTCTCAAAAGGCTTACATAGATCGTGTCCTTACACGTTACAATATGCAACAGTGCAAACCATCCATCGCTCCTGTAGTTAAGGGAGATGTTTTCGGTTCATTCCAGTGTCCGACAACAGAGGTTGAGAAGGAGCAAATGAGCCAGATACCTTACGCGTCAGTAGTCGGGAGCTTGATGTATGCTCAAGTCTGTACTCGCCCAGATATCGCTTATATTGCTGGAATGCTAGGCCGTTATCAGACTAATCCTGGCCTAGATCACTGGAAAGCAGCTAAGAAGGTACTTCGATATCTGCAATGGACGAAAGACTATAAACTAACTTATAGAAGAAGTGATCATTTAGAAGTGGTGGGCTATTCTGATTCTGACTTTGCCAAGTGCAAAGATGACAAGAAATCCACTTCGGGCTATATCTTTATGTTAGCAGGCGGCCCTATCTCACGGAAGAGTCATAAACAACAGTTGACCACAACTTCCACAATGATGGCAGAGTACATTGCTGTTTATAACGCAACCTGTCATGGAATGTTGCTTAGAAATCTGATCACTGGACTCAAAATCGTTAATTCCATTTCTAGACCATTGAAGCTTTATTGTGATAATTCAGCTGCCGTTAGTTTCTCGAACAGTAACAGTTCGACTGGAGCTGGTTTATATCTCGATACAAAATATATGTTCGTACGAGAACGAGTTGAGGAAAATAATCTTTGTATCGAGTATATTAGTACTAAAGATATGCTTGCGGATCCGATGACTAAAGGTCTCCCTCCTAAGGTTTACGAAGAACATGTTCGGAATATGGGATTTAGTAAAGACCTTATTTAAGCATATTGTACTAGCTTATGTTTTATGTTAATGAAATTTCCTCAGTTTGATTTTGTATGTCTCTTAGAATATGTTCAACCGGTATAATGGTATAGACAAATAAAGTTACAAATCAAACAAAGAGCTTATGCGTATTTTGATCATGACGATTAGGTTTTAAATTAAGGCTATAGTATGACTAATGGGGGTCCTGAGTCGCATAATGACTCAACGACTGTATTTCTCTGCTATAGTACTTGTTTAAGGCTAAAATGAGTGTTAACTGCTGATCAGGCTTATCTAATACTCATAGTAAATGATTACTCGACTAAGTGGGAGAATGTAAGATTAAATATATTATGGTTTAATATTTAATCATATAGCCATTATAATCATTTACATAATATAGATCAAAATATATAATAACCTATTAAATAATTAGTTGGTAATTGTTGATGGACCATATTACCCTTATTAACTAATTAGGTTTCCTCCTGGGTGCCTATATAAGGAGAATTATGTAGAGGACATTAGGTTACACACTTAATCAGACAACCTAATCATAACATCATCATCATCGACCTCCCTCTCCATAACCGATTCCCTTGTCGGTTTTCTTAGTCACCATCATCAGTCAGCACCCTAAGGAGGAACCAGATCACACTGACAACTATGTCGAACTCGATGTCATCTTCTCTGACTGGATTCTCCACTGCACTGTCTGTTGTAACAGGTATGTTTTAATGTTTTCCCTCATGTATAAACATAACTGAACCAACAATTACTTCAAAACTAAAAATAAATATTTTGTAAGAGTTACTAAAACATATAGGTTTTATCCATCTATTTGTTTTTTATTGGTTTTATCTGTTTGTGATCGAGAAAGGCACTGGACATTAACGTCACTTTTATCCATCTAGTTGTTTTTTTTTTTTTTATCGGTTTTATCTGTTTGTGATCGAGAAAGGCACTGGACATTACGTTTGTTTCCCTTAGTTTTGGGGCTAGATGGACATAGAACCACGTAGGATCATATAAACTATATGGAATAAAAGAGTGAGGCTTGATTTATTTAATTTAATATGGAATGATAATGTGTGAAAGGTTGAGGGTGAGGCTTAGATGATAGGCTGGGGCCACATGTTGTTAATAACAAAGGGGGTATAGCCCGTGATCCAACTCATTGGTTTTGAGTTTTGAAGACTTTGTAAACGGCCCTACTCGGTCACGTGTCCTTTGTAGCTCCATATAATATATGTCCTTTCTCACTCGAGTCATAAACGATATTTTATATTGTTCGTGAAAAAAACTGAATTTAAGGTAAACAAATCTAGTACTTGTGTGTACACATGTTTGAGAGAATAAATCTCTGTATAAATTTCATTTATTGTTCATTTTGTGGGAATGGAACCCGGAGCACTTCATTAGGATAAAAAAGCCATGTGTTATACTCACTATTTGATGACGGGGGTAGCCCAAATCTCAATAAAATGACTAATATACATAACAGCTTAAAAGGTTAAAATGTTGAGAGGTTCAATACGCGCAAACTCAGGAGAACAGTAAAAAGGACAAGCACAGTGTCCGGTCACATCAACACTTAACGTCTGAACCATTTCTGCACAGACAGAACATGTGCACAGAGAACACCCTTTTGTCCGCAGGTCTAAACCCTTCAACCCCCAAATGGGCAAGTCCCTCACTGTAGCCACGGATCACTGAAGATTCTTTCCCTATAAATAACAGCCTCTTGCCACTCATTCCAGCCATTCCAGATCAACTCAGATCACCCTTGATCTCTGATCTTACTTCTCCTCTCTAGAACTTGCTCCATGCTTGTTCTATTCTCGGCTCACTACAATATTATCTCACTTAACATAGACATTCTGGGTTGAACCCTTCAATCCAGGATTCAAAGTGAATAATAACAAAGTGATCCGCCTCCACGTGCTACAAACGTGGGGGGACCCCACGACCTGCGTTAGGCTAATCGAACCCCTGAACCCTTTTACCCCAGAGATATCGCTACAGGCCTTGGTCTATTATTTGTTGCATCAACAAGTTGGCGCCCACCGTGGGGCTACGCCGCTTACTTTATCTTAAAGACCAGTTGTGTAGCTCCATTTTCTCTTTACATCATGTCTGAAAGCGAGTCTCTCGGTCAGGTAAATCAAGTGCCTAACAACACCGATTTAACACCAAATTCGGGTCGGATCTCACCGTTCTTATCTACACCTCTTTCTACTCCCGGAAGTACTCCACCGGGATATGTTCCCGGAGTTCACTTCTTTTCAAACACAAACCCATCTCGGTCAGGGGTTGCACCTACTCAAATAGATGTAATGCATACACCGGAACGCATAGATCTAACACCCGAGTGACTAGCTAGAAATTTCTTACAACTGAGGTTTCTTCTCAACTAGCATGTGAGCTTAGAAAGGGAAAAAAAAGGTGAGAATAAGACTAAATTATGAGGAGTCTGAACCCTCATTATCACATGGCCGTCCATCTCTTCCTTTTAGCAGCTCACGTTCAGCCACATCTTACCTTGAAGCTGGTCCTAGTGTGACAGACCAACCACTCAAGCCCTTTAGCTTTTGGGGAGGCCAAGTCCAACCGTTTTTCCCTTATTTACCTCCCAACCCGTTACAACCGGTGCACCTATGGGGCATAAAACCACTCTTGATCAATTATGGCAGTCACCAGCTTCAAGTGTTCCCCCTCCCATCGCTACTTCGTGAAAACAAGCTATGGCCACCCCGCCTTTGGCTCGAAGGTGCGGTCATGAGCACATCCATGGGAATGCCTTATACAGTAAGCCTTTAAGGCTTTAACCTTATGACACAGATAATGGCTTCAGAAAGCCTTTAGGATTTAACCTTATGCCCTAGCCGATGACACAGATGATGGCACAATTTCCTTTGCAGCATGTGAAAGCTGGATGATGACACAGAAAGCCTTCAAGGCTTTAACCTTAATTTCATCAACCAAGTGCCAAACACTCACCAGGGTACCTCAAGCGGTAACCCAGCTTCAAGGGTAGTAAAATACCTCTCAAAACCTTACAAGCCCAACAACCTGTCTTGCTTCTCCCAACAAATTGTTGAGTACGGGTTTCAAACCCAGATAAAGATGCTATCACGGTACTGAAGACTACCTCCAAATCTTCGTCGGGACTACAAGAGTTGAAAAATGACCCAACTCCGAATGTTGTCTCATGTTCAGGTAAACCCTTGAAGTGTCTTCGCGCATATGGTTCAATGACCTTCCTGGATGAAGCGTTCAGACCTTTGACGATCTTAGCAAAAGTTCCTATAAAAACATGGGTATGTTAAGGACGCCACGATAATCTTCTAGATCAAACAACGTGATGATGAAAGTCTCAGAGACTTCATCGAAAGTTACAAGAAGGAAGGTTTAACTTACACCGATGAAAAGATTAAGGTTGCAGGGTTCATGAATGCTATAAATTCCAAATATCTCACAGAAGACTTCAATAAATGCCTGCCCAAAACCCTTGAAGAAACACTCGAAAGGGATGAAGCCCACATTCGAGGAGAATAAGCTGTAGACATCAAAGAACAAAATAAAAGACTCTTAACTGGAGCTTCCAGTATGGCTCTTTTGACAAACAGTTCAAAGGTTCGGATTCCAGAAGGCCTGAAGGCCGGAACCCTCCAAGCCAAGAAAAAACCATAAACTTTACAGCCTTAACCAAGGTTGCATAAGAGATCTTGGCAACCGAAGAGGTAAAACACAGCTTCCGCCCTCCTCAACCTTTGCCAAAAAACAAAATATTGGAAAAATCAAGCCAGTATTGTGAGTTTCACGAATAGAAAGGTCACCATACCAATAATTGCTTCCAACCCAAAAAGATGATCGAAAAAGCCGTCAAGTCCGAACTGGCTCACTTGGTTAAAGGGGTCAAGGACAAAATGGTTGAAGAATAAAAGTAGGAAGTGAACATGGTCGACCTTGAAAACAAAGCTTTAACCCTCTCAGCTGATGAAAAGCTTGAAACGCTTTAACCCTCTCAGCGACGATGAGCGTTCAAAGCTTCAACAGTCTTAATCCTCCAAAATCATGCTTAAGAAATGCTTTAACCCTCTCAGCTGATGAAAAGCTTGAAAGGCTTTAACCCTCTCGGCAATGATGAGCGTTCAAAGCTTCAACAGTCTGAATCCTCCAAAATCATGCTTGAGAAATTCTTTAACCCTCTCAGCCGATGAAAAGCTTGAAACACTTTAATCCTCTCAGCGACGATGAGCGTTCAAAGCTTCAACAGTCTGAAGGTATCGCAGACATACCTATCAAGCCTTTAGGCCAAATAACCCATTATGTTTGTTCAACGAGAGAACAAAGTGACGAACCGAACAACTCACTTTTGCGGTGATCAATATCCCTTCCAACTATGATATCATCATAGGAAGGCCAGGGCAACGTGTGTTCGGAATGGCAGTTTTAGTTGGTCAAGGCACTGTGAAGTTTCCCACTGAAAAAGGGATCGCAACCCTTCAACCTACCCAAGAAGCTTTTGTGGTTGAAGGGGAAAGCTCAAGAAAGGACGAAGACGATGAACAAGGGTTGAACATAAACCCAAAATATCGTCAACAGGGGATAAGGGTAAACACTAACCTTTACAATGAAACCCTCTCATACCTTGAAAAGCTGCTCTTGCACTATGTATTTGCTTGATGCCCCGAAGATATGACCGGCATCCCTCATAGCATTGTTGAAACATGAGTTATGGATCCCACCTGATGTTAAGCCCATTATACAAAAGAAACAGAGTCAATCCCCTAAAAGAAGCCTTGCAGAATGCCAAAAGATGGAAAAGCTTGTTCTAACCAAAATCCTTGGAGAGGTTAAGTATCAATCATGGGTGGCCAATCCCGTAATGGTTCGAAAACTCGAAAAGTTTTGAAGAATGTATATCGATTTTAAAGACTTGAACAAAGCACGCCCAAAGGATTACTACCCGCTGCCCTGGATAGACCTCAAGGTTAACTCACTCACGGGCTTCTCGTGTTTTCTTGACACCTTAAAGGGTTACCATCAGATCCTAGTGAAAGAAGAAGACGAATAAAAAACCGCATTACACACTGATAAAGGTATATTCTTCTACCAAAAAATGCCTTTTGTTTTAAGAAACGCAGGTACCACTTATCAACGCCTGGTTGACAAAGCGTTTACCGAACAAACTGGCAGGAACATAAAAGCCTATGTTGAAGATTTGATGATCAAGAGCAAAACGGAATACCAAATGCTCAATGACATAAAAGAAACCTTCCAAACCTCGAGAAAGATAAACATGAAAGCTTAATCCAGTCAATTTCTCGTTTCTAGGGCACATCATGGGGAAACAAAGCATAAAAGCCAACCCTTAAAGGATGTGCTAACAAGAAAGACTTTCAATGGAAAGCTTACAGCTTTGAAGCGTTTTACCTCAAAAGGAAGCCTTCAACCAAATGAAGCAACACTTAGCTTCACTCCCAGCCATTTCGGCTCCAGAAACTGGAGAAACGGACTCTATCTACCTTCCGATTGCTGAAAATACCATAAGTACGGCTCTAATCATTGAACGAAACAAAGTTCAGATACCCGTTTACTTTTTCAAAACTTCAAAATTAGCAGAAATCAAATATTCTTCTTTGAAAAAAAAAAACCTTGCTCTAGCCCTAGCCCAAACGGCTAGAAGGCTTCGAAGGTACTTTCAGTCACACCCGATACAAGTGATCATTGACTAACCAATTAAGAATGTGCTTGAAAAACAAGAAAATTTCGGACGATTAGCAAATGAGTTGTGAAACTAAGTGAACACAAAATCACCTATGTCCTGAGAAAAGTTGTCAAAGCTCAAATCTTGGCTGACTTCATCTTGTAAGTCCCTAAAGAAGCCATAACAGAAGTTAATACAACTGCAGCTGAACCCTCCAACCCTGATACCTGGAAGCTCTTTACCGACGAAGCTTCCAGCATTGAAGGGTCAGGAGCAGGGCTAGTTCTAATTGATCCTAACGAATTGTAATTCACGTATGCCCTTCGTCTTGAATTTCAGACTACAAACAACAAAGCTGAGTATGAAGCATTGATTGCTGGGCTCAAGCTTGCAAAATATGGGTGTCAAAAGGCTTCAAGTCTTCACAGACTCGTTGCTTGTTTCAAACCAAATAAGTGACAACTACATAGCCAAAGAAATGGGGGTTCAAAAGCTTCAAGTCCTTACAGACTCTCTCAAGCTAAGACAATAACAACTACATAGCAAAAGAACCCAACATGTATTAGTACCGAGAGAAATCAAAGGAATTGATGAACACATTTCAAACATTTTCCATCAAAAAAGTTCCAAGATCTCAAAACAAGAGAACTAATGCACTAAGCAAACTTGTATCTCCTACGTTTGCCCACCTCACCAAGAAGGTACTAATTGAGGTGTTAAAAACCTCATCCATCCAAAGACTTGAGGTTCAAGATGTGATCACTAAAAAAGGGCCAAATTGGATGACTTCCATTGAAAGGTTCCTCAAAATGGTGAATTACCTAATGACCAGACTAAGGCTAAAAGGGTTCGTATCAAGTCAAAGCAATATGTGTTACAAGGATATATCCTTTACAAAAAGGATACCTTGCACCACTACTTCGATGCGTTGGCCCAGAACAAAGCCAATATCTGATCAAAGAGGTTCACGAAGGGATATGTGGAGCTCATTGTGGCCCAAAATCGGTAGTGTCAAAGTTGATGAACCTCGAACACTTTTGGCCTTCCATGCATCGAGATACCTCCGAACAATTGCGAAAGTATGAAGCTTGTCAGTTACATGCTCCGGTACCCAAAAGCCTCAAACATGACCCCGTTCCCATCTCCTCGGCTTGGCTATTTCACAAGTAAAGAATCAACATCGTTGGTCCATCCCCACTAGCCAAATGAGGAGTCAAGATCTTATTGGTAGCCGTGAACTACTTCACCAAGTGGCCAAAAGTAAAACTATTGGCAAAAATCTCAGGGAAACAGTTCATTGATTTCGTTTACGAAAACATAATCTGTCGTTTTGGGCTCCAGGGGTACTAGTCACGAATAACGGGAAGTAGTTTGCCGAGAAGCCTTCTAGCTCCTGGTGTAAGGAGTTCAAAATAACCCAAGTATTCAGCTCGGTAGCTCACCCACAATCCAACGGCCAAGTTAATAGGACAAACAACAACATTGTTGAAAGGATTAAATCTCGATTGGAAAGATACAACAACAACTGGCTCGAATAGCTTCCCAATGTGCTATTGGAAATTCGAACAACCAAGAAAACGAGCCACAAGAACAATTAACATCGACCTCGAACCTAATAAGAGAGAGACGATATTGAATTTGGAACTCCTCGAACAGGCTCGTGATCAAGCCGCCATACAAAAAGAGAGGTACAAGCAAAACATGGTATTGTATTACAATACACGGGTGAAGCATGAACGTTTCAAGCCTGAGAACCTTGTGCTTCGAAATAATGAGGCATACAAGAAAGAAAGCCAAGAAAGCTTGGCCCTAAGTAGGAAGGGCCATACAATATCCTTAAAGCCCACAAAGGGGGATCATACAAGCTGGCAGGTCCGCAAGGCAAAAAGCTTCCCCGTCATTGGAATGGCAAAAACCTTAAAAGGTTCCACGTTTAACCAAAACGTGTTACAAATAGTTCCCAAAAGTTGTTCTATTCCCCTAGTAATCGAATTACTTTGAAATAAATGAACGACGAATCAAAATTTGTCTTTCTATCCTATAATCAGGTTGAGAACCTAGCAAGAAACTCCATGGCAAGGGCCATGTAAGGGGATGAGCTCCCAGGCCACATCGCTCAATAGGTTCAAGGGTTGAACGGACCTATATAAGGGGTGAGTTCCTAAATCAATACAACTCCATGAGACTCATAGAAATCTTAAAAATCATGTCTCATAGACGGGTTTGAACAGCCTACACCAAATGTTCCTTAAGCCCTAACATTGGCTTACGAACCAAAAATACTCTAAGTGAATGTCATACATAGGATAGAGGTTGTATCTTCTTGTTAAAAATATCCTAAGGCTAAGTGACTGCAGCACTGAACCCTTTAAGGTATAAATAACATAAGATGCACCACCCAAAACAAAGACAACATGCAAAATCAATGAAAACGCAAGGGAATAAATAGAACAACCTAGCAAGATAAGTTAAAGATAGCAAGGGCCATACTGGCCATCAAACATAAAGCATTGTCCACAAGCCTCCAAGGCTTTAACCACCAAGGGATCTAGACGGTTCCTTTAAAATAAAAAGATGTTCAAACAAACAACCCATAACATTGTTTGACATGCTAAGAAAGCTATGAATTAAGGCCTCTTCTTCACTTAGCAACGTCAGGGATGGTAGACTTTGCTGCATCATCCTTCTTCGAACCTCCATCATCTGGGGTCTTTTTAGCCTTCCTCTTTTTCCTCCCTGCTGCACCCGTTGCCTCGGAGGCTTCAAGGCTTGAACCCTTTGAGCCCTCACCACCTTCAGAACACGTTTCCTCGCTATCTCCGAAGCAAGGACGTTTCTTCGAGAGGGACTTCAACACTTCGTTACAAACAACCTCATTAAGGCCCTTGGGTTTTAGCTCCTGCAAGACAGGCAAAGGTTTACCAAAACACTCGGAGACTTCACCCACATAAGAGTAAATCAAATGCTCTACCTTAAAAACTGTTCCCATAATACTTTGAAGGCTTTGGGTTGAAAAAGAGAAGACTTTTCCTGAGGCTCCCCAGGTTCACAAAGCTTTGTAACCAGCAAACAAACCTTGGTGTCTCACATGAGAAAGAAGCTCGGTGTACACATCACCCAAGACTTTGTTTGAACTCCGACGAATGGAGAAGATAGGTAACCACTTGCTGAAATCCATGCTCAATGAGCCATTTATTATCACCAATTGCATGAGAAAGTGAAGCCTTTAACCCTTCTTTCTCCTCCAAGAAGGCCTTTTTATGAACCTACAAGGCAGCCTTATCGACCCAGACTTGAACCTTGTCAGCCTCCAAGCGTTTTTCCAACTCAACCATATCAGTCTTGTGTGGGAAGAAAACTCCTCAAATCTTCAAACATCAATGCTTTCTCCTTCTCAGTGTAACCCTCAGTTTCTTTCAAAGCAACCATTGAAGTTTTCATCTTATCCCTCTTCTACGAAAAGAGTTCATATTCTTGCATCCTTTTGCGAAATCTGGATACATCCTCTAGAAGCAAGGCAACAAGGTTGCAAGCACCCATCATCATTTTCGAAATCATTAGTTCATTGTCCATAGACGAGTAAGAACCTCGAACAGTAGGAGGAGCAAAATGGGTAAAAACATCCTCACAAACGGATGAAGACATGAAGCTGTCACCAACTATGACCTTCCAATCCGGCACATAAACCTCTTCTGGATCAACATTGGTGGAACCTTCACCACCCTTCCTTAAACCCTTCAAGCTCACAACCTTTTTACCCGCCAAACCACCAAGGGCCGTCCCTTGTCCTTTTTTATTTTCCCCAACCCCAACTTCTAAATCATCTGAAGCCTCTATGTCATTACTTAGTTCCACCGGCTCAGAAGCCGATGCTTGGTCAGCAGTCTTTATCAAACAGCAGCTCGAACGACGAGTAGAGACTTTGGAAGCAACAACTTTGGTGAAACCCTTGACATTGGGAACGTTCACATAGCCTGAACCCTCGAACCTATGTTCAGTGCCCCTAACAACAACATCTTCGCCGGATGTAGCCTCGGCATCTCCAAACACAACATCAGATGTGTCATCGCTCTTGATAAAGTCTAAGGCAAACATAACTGCAACAAATAAAATATAACATAAGCAGAAAATACAAAATATCATACCTTGATCATCTCTCACGAGCATAGGGTCACGACCCGGCTTGTCCCACAACTTGCTAACATCCATCAGCACTAAAAGATGTTCGGAAAAGGGACAAAGCCTGGAAGGACACCCCATAATAAACTTGAATAACCATCTATCTCCTGTTTGAAAGGTTCAAGCTCATTCAAAACAGCATAAGGGTGCCTCCAAACAAGCCTGAAAGGAACAATGGACTCAGAAATCCAGGAAAGTCGGTCCTTCCAAAAACCAAGGGTAGTAACCATAGACAAAATTAAACACACATCAACCTGAGATGTTTCAAAGGTAAAACAATCGCCGTTCTTGGCTAACTGGAAGAAATAGCGAAACAACAACAACGATGGGTCATACCCTGTCGCTGGACACAAAACATCAAAGTGTAAAACCCTAGCAAGACCTTAAGGGTGTAACTGACCAAACGACACACGATAATACTCTAAAACATTCAGAACAAAGACCGAAAACGGATGACGCAAGTTGGAAAACTCAGCAATAAAGAGCAATCGAACCAACGGGACACTAATCGATCGATTTGCCAAAACCCAGAGCCACCGGATTAAACTTTAGATCGATCCCCCATTCTTTACAAAAAGCCTCAACTTCCTCTTGAGTGAGACAAGTTGAAGCCTTTAAGCCTTCAAGCCTTAAAGCCTATCACATCTACTATCATTCTGAAATCCAAATCTCAAAACTTAAACGCCTTAAAGCCTTGAAGCCTTTAAGCAATAAAAAATAATGTGTAAAAGTCAGAAGCATTTGAGCTTACATCCCAAACACCTCTGACTTGGGGGGCTGATGACGGGGGTAGCCCAAATCTCAATAAAATGACTAATATACATAACAGCTTAAAAGGTTAAAAGGTTGAGAGGTTCAATACGCGCAAACTCAGGAGAACAGTAAAAAGGACAAGCACAGTGTCCGGTCACATCAACACTTAACGTCTGAACCATTTCTGCACAGACAGAACATGTGCACAGAGAACACCCTTTTGTCCGCAGGTCTAAACCCTTCAACCCCCAAATGGGCAAGTCCCTCACTGTAGCCACGGATCACTGAAGATTCTTTCCCTATAAATAACAGCCTCTTGCCACTCATTCCAGCCATTCCAGATCAACTCAGATCACCCTTGATCTCTGATCTTACTTCTCCTCTCTAGAACTTGCTCCATGCTTGTTCTATTCTCGGCTCACTACAATATTATCTCACTTAACATAGACATTCTGGGTTGAACCCTTCAATCCAGGATTCAAAGTGAATAATAACAAAGTGATCCGCCTCCACGTGCTACAAACGTGGGGGGACCCCACGACCTGCGTTAGGCTAATCGAACCCCTGAACCCTTTTACCCCAGAGATATCGCTACAGGCCTTGGTCTATTATTTGTTGCATCAACACTATTCAAATGGAACGCTCAGAGAGGATAAATCTACGTATAATACACATAATATTAAGATTTTTAATTAATCACGACGGTATCTACGGCTGTAAACGAACCGAACGTTCAGCGAACAGTTCGTAAACCGTTTGGCGGGAAGTTCGTTTATGTTCGTTCGTTTAATAAACGAACGAACATGAACAAGAAATTCCGTTCGGTTAGTTAAATGAACGAACATGAACAAAGGTCACGTTCGTTCAATTGTGTTCGTGAACGTTCGGTAAGGTGTTCGCGAACATTCTTTCATTTGCGTTCGTTTATGGTCGTATGTTCTTGTTTTAATTAAAGATTTTTATACTTCCATATATTTTATGTATACTTTTTATACTATTAAACTTTTATTTATATCATTACCCTAACAATTAAACTAGGAAACCCTCTTTCACCTTGTTTATGCACAATTTCCCTTTCTTTTCTCATTATTTACATCGACGAATATGATCTACCTCCGTTCCACAATAAGGGATTTAAGTTCTAGTGCTACTCTCTGGGCCATCCACATTTATCCTTCATCGCGTTCGCCAAATTTATTTGTGTTCGCTTGTGTTCGTGAACACGCTCATTTCCTTAATGAAGGAACACGAACATAAAATCTCGTTCGGTAAGTGTTCATGAACCGTTCGTGAACACATTTATTTCCTTAACGAACGAACACGAACAAGACCTCGTTCGTGTTCGTTCGGTCCGTTTACAGCCCTAACGGTATCCAATTTTTAAAATTGGTCCACCGGTAAAGTAGCAGGTTCGACTATAAATTAATATATAAAACCTTTTCTTTTACTAGTTAACCTATTAGATACAAAGTCTACTAAAAAAATAAGAAGTCGTAAGAAGGATACCAGACGAACTCCGATTGACCTCATTCAAGCGGCATTGGAACCGTCTCATCGAACTCTACGATGTGAGATTTTTTCTTTTTGTTTTTAGATGTTTAGCTTGTAGATTTTAGACTTCTTGTTTACATCATTGTGTATTTTATTTGTTATTGTGTCTTTTCAATATTTGCGTCATTGTGTCTTTTTTTGTGACTCACTGTGTCTCTTGTCTTTAACATTGTGTTATATTTTGTGATCAATTGTGTCTTTATACACTTCTTATTTTTAGAAGCATTGTAGAATAACTTTACCCCAATTTTTGCAATCTTCTCACTTCTATTTGTGTAAGCAAAATGCAATATTTTTTTTTTCTAATTATTTGTATCAACTACATTTATCTCAGGTTTTAAAATGAAATGAAAATACGATGAATAATAATAAAAAATAACTATGGACTAAAACAGAAAGCATATTCGCGGGTCCTGTGTGGTTTATTATATCTTAATTAATGGTGTCCGATCTAATATTATTATTATTATTATTCCCAGATAAACCTAACTTATTTGGTAATAAATATATACGTGTACTTTTC
Organism: Helianthus tuberosus; assembly: GCA_030545235.1. Classification (NCBI taxonomy): domain Eukaryota; kingdom Viridiplantae; phylum Streptophyta; class Magnoliopsida; order Asterales; family Asteraceae; genus Helianthus; species Helianthus tuberosus. The sequence continues at coordinate 1,557,839 of CM060394.1, forward strand.
AATAAAAACAATATGTTGCGCATACGAGAAGCCCTTGAAGTTTAGTTGTGGGGTCAAAGATAATCTTTTTCGTCGTTACTGGTATCTGTCCGTTTTCGTTAATTACATTTGAATCATTTCATGTGGACCATTAACAAAGCCATCAATGGTTATTTTTGGATATTTGCCTTTTCATTTTCTGTTTGCCGTTTGTGTAATCTTAGCTTCTTTAGATGCCCAACGATCATGTGCATGGCCTGCATCTATACTATTATAAAAAGGAGAAGTGATGTACACACATGTAATTTTACATGGCGTCCATCATTTTATGCAATGTGTACAACTAATGAATGCTTGTTTTGTGAGGGTAAAATTGTAAAAAACACAACATTTTAAGACACCACAAGGATATAATAGTAAATTGATCCTACACCCATTCTCACACTCTCAAAATCCTTACCATCCCTACCCTCAGAAAACCTAATCGACATAAACTCCCCACTGTAATTATCTCTCCACATTCAATTAGGAATTCCAAAGATCTCACAACTCTTCCTTCCCCTAACGTATCAAAACCCCTAACAATTCTTAAAATTCGTCTCATCGGCTCCTATCTGTGATTATTTCAATTCTTTCCCCCAACAAAGATACAATTGAAATCGATGAATGGGTGTAGAAATCGATCAATTGGTACCTGTAATTGCACTCGGTTTGGGTTAGTTTCGAGTATGGGTGAAGAATTGAAGATTGATCCGTTTCATGGGTGACTTGGTGCGCATATCTAACGCACGTGACAACCGGATCAACTACTAATATCTGGTTGTTCTTAATTGTTTCTAGACTTTGGCTGCACTTAAAGAGGAGGGGATTGTTTGAAAAGGTATGTTGAAGTGCATATGTTCAGTATGTTCAAACTTTTTTATATTAAACTTTCACATATGTTCACTTTCTTTACGAGTGTAAACAGTCAAGTAATTTGACTTTTTAATATTTAATCTAATTTTGGTCTGATGACGTTTTGTGTTGTTAGCAGGTCAATCATTTGCCTGTACATGTCTTACATGTTGCTAACACTGGTCAAAGTCAAAGTTAAAGTCACCATGGTCAGAGTTCATACTCATCTGATGACTTGCCAAAAACCGTGGTGATGACGCTTAATAAAGGTTCAACGGTCAAGAGCATGGATTTTCATCCTGTACAACAAATCTTGCTTCTTGATTGGCTCTCTTTTACTCTAAAAAGCAATTTTCCATTAATTGTGTATTTTGTCAGTAATTTCCATCTTTTTTACGAATTGCAGTTGGAACAAGTGGTGACATCATGATATGGGAACTCGGTAGCAAAGATTTCTTTCAGGTGAAATTTCTTTATCCGAATCTTTATTACATTTTTTTTGAGAGTTGAAGCTAGGGCTGAGCAACAAGCCAAACTCGGAGTAGACTGAACCCGAAGATACACAACAACTGCATATAGACCTCATCGGAACTTGATGGTTCGTGATTGATATAGTCCTAGATCAGAACTTGGTCTGCGGTGGACCTGAACCCACTCACATTAAGAACATTAATGTAAACAAAAGTATTTTTCTTGAACTAACCTCTTCATTTAACCTGTATAATTTTTATCACAAACCCACTTAAAAAATGAGGTTTCTGCATTCTGCTATTTAAATGACTTGTTTACGACTGTCGCAAATTTTTTTGAATTCGCCATTGTTCTGTGCTTTAGTCTAAAATCCAAAAGAACCTCCTTTTGTTTACGATTTTCACAAAATATTTTGAATTCGCCATTGTTCTGTTCTTTAGTCGGAAGTCCAAAAGAACCTCCTTTTGTTTACGATTTTCACAAAATATTTTGAATTCGCCATTGTTCTGTTTCGTCATCAATCATCATCGATGTTACGATTCAAGATTAGACGGCGGCTCCGGTGCCTGACCAGTGGACGCATACTTAGGTAATAAAAATCCCTATTGAATAGTTTTTACAAATTGATGCTTGCAAGCGTTGTGTATGAGTTCAGTTTTCCCCAAAAAAAAAACACCTTAATCTGAAAAAAAGCCACACGTTAAGTTTCCTTTCTATCCTAATGTGTAGCAACTTGCAGCAAAATGTGAGCGAAAACACAAAAGTGAGCACATAACCATCATGATGCTCATACCTGAAAAGTAGGATAACCACTTATATTATCAATTGTCATTGCAGCCTCAGGTAGAAGTGAAGAGTTTTCCAGCTGAAGCAATCAATCCTCTTGCTTGTAATAGTGAGGGCACTTACATAGTTGGGGGTGGAGGTTCTGGTGATATACATCTGTGGGAGGTGATTAATAATTTCATTTCATTTTCATGATGTTGTGTTATAAATATTTGCTAAGAGAATCAGAAAGTTATGTTTCCTTTCTCATTTTGTGTTTTTCTTTCAGTTTATCTGATTTTATTTTCACATTATTCTAAAATTTTACTTATTTTTATATTTGGTATACAAAAAGGTAAAAAGAACAGTTTTAAGATTTAAAACTAAGAGAATGTTAATTGGATTGGAAACCACATCTTTTATTTTAAGGCTGCATATGTGTGAAATGTATTCTTCGTAATTGTTTTAATAATCTTTTTCTTTTCTACATGTTTTTTTTTTATAATTTTTTGTTATTTGATCTGGCGTTACCATTTTTATTGATCTGTTATAGATTGCAACCGGTAGATTACTGAAGAAGTGGCATGGATGCTTGGTGTTTTCTATGGATCAGTTGCTTTTGATTTCTGGGGCTAAGCATGGATCTGTTCGAGTCTGGTCGCTTCTTATGTACTATTCATCTACCTTTTTGGCCTTATATGTAGGCATAAAATGCATTTGTTAGGGTTTGTGATGATGAACAGTTATCTAATCTTCTGCATAATAGGATATTTGATGAGAAACGACAGCAAAGATCAGGGCATCTTTATGAGTATAGTTTCACTGAGCATGCTTTGCTTGTAACCGATATCGTTACAGGATATGGGGGATCTAATGCAATTATAGTGTCCGCTTCACAGGATTGTACTTGAAGGTTTATATCTCTCACTTCTTATATCAACTATTATGTTTTTTTTATAAGACGCTATATTTTTCACAATGAAAATGGTAAATGGTAGTGAAATTGTCTTTCGAGATTTCATACCATGATATATATTTTGTTTCTATTTATTTCGTCATTTGCTTCTGTCTTGTTACTGAAGCACCAAGCATCATCATATTGTTCTGCAGTTAGGGTCTGTAAGGAGGCTGGTGTATGTAAGGGATAAAGAAACTTTGAAAGGTTTACTTGATGAAGAAAAGGATGGTATGTAAAAGTGATGAAACTTCTGGTTGTACATAAAGATTTGGTTATACATAGAGCAATGGGCGTGTATCGGATTTTGGGGACCTAAACGACTCGAAGCGCCTCACACTTTTTTAAACCTAAGACCAGGAATTCATAAACAAGCTGAAAGGTTAGTACATTTTAAGGGAGTGAATATTATCTCAATTTTTCATTGAACTCTTCAAATTTTTTCTCTGCAAATGGGAGATTCAAACATATCTTATCTTTTCTCTTTCAAAACAAATATCAACGTGGATTGACAAGGAAGTGTCTAAGAAAAAAAAGTTGCAATGACTTCAATAACACATCATATACACTCAATATTCATATCATGTTTAATTTATTTATAGTTTTGTTTCGGTTCCCCTCATAGAAAGAAGGATGATGGGTTGTGAGTAGAGGTGTCAAGATGGACATGTGGTGCGAATTAGTTATTGCGTCAACAAGTGTCATTTTCGGCATGGGTCGAAAGGGGTTGGGTCAGGCTGGCTTGACCCCAATACTTCGGTCCATTTTTTTTATTTATTTATTTACTTACAATGTTAGCTAGATCTTTGAATAAAAATAGAGTAAATTATGATTTTGGCCCCTGTGGTTATATCAATTTTACCCTTTTAGCCCAAAAAGGAATTTTTTAACATCTGAGCCCCTAACGTCTTTTTTTCCTAACCCTTTTTGTCCCCAATGTCTTTTTTTCTAACCCTTTCGGCCCCTAAAAGTAAATGGATGAGGTTTGTGTTAAGGGCCGAAAAAAAGGCGTTGGGGGCTCAGATGTTAAAAGATTTCTTTTTGGGCTAAAAGGGTAAAAGTATATAACCACAGGTGCCAAAATCGTAATTTACTCTAAAAAATATATAAGATGTTTTTTGCTTAAAAAATACGCTTTGGGTTACTTTGGATGTAACATTACTATATTAGACTTCCAGTTTCCGTAATAATATATTATAGATTATATCATATATCTATTATACCCCTGAACATTACATATTATTTTTTAAACTTTAATATAAAATTATGTTTTTTTTATCTTTTCCTTTTAATCCGCGAAACTGCTAAAACTGAACCCGCCTTACTGTGAAAACTGGTTCTGATTGTTTTATTTTCAAAATTGTCGTTAGTAACTCGAACCTAAATTGTTGTCAAAACCAGGCAGTGAACATCCCTGCTTTCTATCACCCCATTTCTAAATCTATACCAACATAACAATCACACTCACATTACCAACTTGTGGTTAACATACAAAAACAATCCTTTCTACACTTTACAGCGAAACCACGAAAGTTTCCTTTTATAAGAATAATCATTTCCATGAAAAGTGCCAACACATTATGCAAGTCTTTGCATTGCAATATGGAGATGGTTTAACAGGCAAGCAACTGATTTGGGATGATTTTCTTAACCATGACTCGACCAGCAATCATCAGCAAAAGTAATTTGACTTGTCTTTTAACTTTGTATATTTTCCAGCAGTTGACTACTTGAATTTTTTTACATTGACATTTCACCTCAAGAAACCATGATTTTTCCAAGTTTTGGAAATTAATGGAAAAAGAATACAGAAGCTGAAATTTTGAAAGTCAAATATGTTGACTCAATATGTCAACCACGTTTTGTTTATCTAACAAGTACTTTTATTCTCTCAGAACATCAGAGACGGGTTACTTCCCGAATGAAGTTCGAGCATCCGTCACATAACAGCAGTGACCCACATACGAAGGCGGATCAAGGAGGAAAGAGTTTCTCAGGATCTTAAGATGTTGAGACATTGGGTTCCTGATGATTTAAAACTTTATTATTGGCATTTCTTTTGTTAAAACATTATAATCTTTAGCTCCAGTTTTAACAAGTTTTATGTTATAACGCGCATTTTAGGAGCATACCTAAATGCTTATGTTGTACCATGCAATCGAGACCTGGCACACAGGTCGGTTTGGGTCGGGTCGGGTCATGGGTCAAAACGGGTTTGGGTAAAAACGAGTCGATTACAAATAAGGGTTGTTTTGGTTCGGGTCGAAACGGGTTCGGGTTGAAACGGGTCCGGGTCAAAATGGGTTTTGGGTCGGGTCAGGTTGGTTAAAAATTGCTTTCTTTAAAAGGGTTGTTTTTATTGTTTGCATAGGCGGATAATGAGAACCACACCGAATATATTATAATTTTTTATTGTTTTAAGGTTTGAATTATATTCTTGTCCCGTATTATCGACTCCGCAGCAACGCGCGGGTTTCCCACTAGTACTTTGAAAATATCAAATTACACAAAATTGTAAACATGCTGATTTTTATGAATCTGTTGTACCTCTCTAATTATAATTAAATCAAGTTTTTATATTATGACTTCATTAGAAAATAAAATATTTGAGCTTTTTTTTATCATAACTTCATTAGAAATTAAAATATTTGAGTTTTTTTTTACATCATAATTGACTTACTCTAAAGTGAATGCTTTGTACAAACCATGTCGATTTTGTATTCCAAAAAAAACTTTAAATTGTGAGATTTTGTTCATGATTTTGTATCTATAAAAGGTATGTAGGTGTGAAATATTGTTGTATAGATGTTATATGTTTATACAAGTTTTATTATATTTGTGAATTTTCTTGTAAAACTGTTACGAAAACAAAAATTAAGTTGTAAAGTAATGGAGCCAAGCACATCTGAGAATACAACAACTATATGTTCATACCCAGTAAAATCTCACCTTTAACGTCAAGCTTACGACGGAATATATATGTAAACTAAATCTCTTCACTTCAACAAAAAATGCATAAGAAACACCTTGCTTACGGCACTGAGTAACTTGGAATATTTTGTATAAAAATTGTTTGATCTTGCAAAGTATATAATTTCGTTAAATCAGTAATAATATAACTAATTGCCCAAAGAAGTTGATAATTATGAAGATAACGATGAAGATTAACCACTGTTTTCATATTTGTAGTGTCATAAAAAGTTTTAAAAATAATAATACATGTATATAATTAATTTAAAACAAAAATACGAAACTATTGTATCTTTAGACGTGGATTTGCAACGACCTTCGGAGATCATGGGTTCAAGTCTCGCCTGTAGCAACGACCAAGACGGATTACCCCACCCCACCTGGTGGCGAAGCTTGAAAATTTCCACCCGGGGGTCGGAAGTCACCGAACCTAAAAATTCTATATAAGTATTTTTTTTATTTTTTATAAAACTGGGGGTCGAAAATGTATATACCTAAAAAATTCTATACGAAACGTACATACATAAGCGAAAAGTTCGGGGAATCGGGCGCACCTACCGGCCCCTTGAAAGCTGCGCCACCACGGCCCCATTGCTTGCCGAAAAAGTGAAATCACGAGGCAAATAAGCTTAACCAATTGGCCAACTAACCACCATAATATATTGCCATTTGGCCAAAGTGGGACCATATGTTCCAACTCAACTAAATTTCACAGAAAAGAAACAAGTAATATGAAAAGTTGAGAATAAAGAATTTAAAATTGGAATATCAGGCGCTATCAAACAATCTCTTGCTTTGCAGAGTTACCTTTTTTTTTTAACTCCTCTGCCTATATAAACACCAAACAAACTCCTCATATTGGCCATCTAAAATCCACCAATCACACACACACTTGGCAATCAACAACATGGGTGATTTTAGTTTCAGAAAGCTTATATTTGCATTTGTGATTGTTACATTAGTGTGGGCTTCAAGCATAGAAACTTGCAATGCCAGAAGGGGGGGCAAGCATTGGAGGCAAACTTTAAATTCCTTGTACAAGAAGAAAGGAAAGAATGATCATGGACACAAGAAGCAAAAATCCAAACAAGAACAACAACAACAACCACAGCCACTTCCAACTCCAGAAGAACCTCTAGCGCCTCCACCGAAAGGTTCAAAATTTAATGTGCTTGATTATGGAGCTAAAGGGGATGGTCATTCTGATGATACAAAGGTGAGATATAATATGTTCATGCATATCGATTATGATTAAGTAACATGTTCATGCATACGACATACCCTAACATACTTCTTAAATGATTTATTATATAGTTTAGGTTTGATTCATTAACAATGGCGAAGCTTAAGATTTCCTACCGGGGGGTCGAAAACGTATATACCAAAATATTTCTATAAAACCAGGGGGTCAAAAATGTATATACCCAAAAATTTCTATACGAAAACTACATACTCCTCACTACTGAACGAAAAGTTCGGAGGGTCGGCCGCCCCCTCCTGCCCCTATTATCCTACGCCCATGTTCGTTAACTTTGTAGCTCCCATTTCTACGATACGAAAGGATGGGGCCAACAATAGGTATCTAGGGGAAGGTGACTACTAAAATAAAGAGAGTCGTAGTAAGCATTCGCATTTGCATTATTTTCGGTAAATATAATGTCACTAGATGTGACAAGGATAGTGGTTGAGCGAGTCAAATAACGAGTCAAGACAAATTACATTTGAAAGAGACGCTTTTAGTACTTGGCCATGCAGGCTCGAGTTAACAAGTAAACACTTTTCCTTATGATTAGGAAAACAAATGTATTAGAAAGTTAATTAATATCGAATAGATTAATTTAAGAGATTATACACATCATAAAATAAGCTTTAGTGATAAAATAAGCTTTAGAAAAATGTAAACTAACACTTGCTTTTACCACAACCGCCACCTACTAACCATTTCTACTACCTTTGTCATTTTGGAGTGTTTTTTATATTTAAAACTAACAATGAACCGTTTTCAGTTTTCTAACAACATGTACAACTATAATTGAAGTTTGCATTTATTGTTAGAATTAAATATTCCAACTAAGCTAGCATGTAATGTACTACATAAGGACATCCATTTGTCACGAGATTTACATTTGCTTTAATTTTTTTACTCAAAAGTTTGTTGCGACTTGTGTGGTTTCTAGAAGAAGACAGGTGGCCGTTCAGTGTTGTGTGTTTTATCTTTATATAAAAATCATAGAATAAAAAAACAAGAAATTAAATCACATCATAGCAAAAAGATAACAGGAATTTGATGATAAATTAAAGAAAATAAAATTAGATGGGACCACCAGAAGACTCATAACAGCAGTTTGCATGGTCCAGATTCCCAACAAACCTTCAAATGCAAACTACCAACTGTATGACATATACATATACTTTTATTCATTTAATGACGTACTCAAGATTTTTCAAAAATATGTGTAGTTTTTTCAAAAAAAAAAAAAGTATACGGTAAATCAGGGTAACTTTCCATAAGTTAGTAGTACACAAGAAAAATACTAGTATATTAGTGATGCATTAAAAAAATCCTCTAAAAAACTTGACCCCGTACACAACACTTGCGCCCAACCCCCCCCCCCCCCCCCCCCCCTTTATAACTTATATGTTCAAACAAATAAAAACTGATAAGTAAACATAACATAATGTGACTTCAAAGCTCATCAAAGACGTGTGGGCGCTATGCAGGCATTTCAAGAGGCATGGGCGGATGCTTGTAAAGTGGAAGCATCAACGATGATTGTGCCTTCGGGTTATGAATTCCTCGTGGGACCCATTTCTTTCTCAGGCCCATATTGTCAAAGAAACATTCTTGTTCAGGTAAACCATGCAATCATAAATTAATTACTTTTGATTTGAATGTATGTTTTAAAGAATCAAATACAAAAATGGTTGAAAAAAGAACTAGTTAATAAGTTGAAAGTAATCTAAAATAAAATGTATTTTCAATTCATACACCCTCCTTGGTAATATCATTCTAACTATATTTTAAAATTATATAGTACTCTAAAGTATAAATGATACTTTGCAGCTTGATGGTACAATAATAGCTCCAACAAATGCAAATGCATGGGGTAAAGGTCTCCTACAATGGCTTGAATTTACAAAACTTGTAGGACTCACAATCAAAGGAAAAGGCACCATTGATGGAAGAGGTTCTGTCTGGTGGACAAAATCTATACTTGATGACAATGAAGAACAACAACTGGTTGTTTCATCATACAATACAACACTTACACAAAATCCACAAGTAACTACAATTCTATCCCTACCAATTTTTATGTGCCTTCGTTTAGAATTTAGGGGTGATAAACGGGTTGTGTTATGTCAAATACATGAACTTTGGTCACGACATATAATAATGCTTAGCAATACAGTAGTCATTTTCTCTTTTATTTTTTAAAAGTTTGGCATAATTTACCTAATCAACTTTAGTTATAACACAATAATCTTAATTATAAAAAATGGTTAAGCATGTTAGCCAGTCAGTCAGTACGACCAGAACCCGACCCATTTAGCTAAACATCTTCGCGGGTTTGACTCCAAACTGTATAGGCTAAACCAAAAACTATGAATTTTGTTCGAGTCATGTTTTCGTAGCGTGTGAGAAATTTTGTATTCATGTTATTAATTATAAAAAAATGGTTATGACAGGTAAGCAGCTCATTAGTGGGGAAAATGCCTAGTACAAAGCCAACTGTAAGGATCCCTTTGGAAAAAAGAATGAATTGTAAAACTATATACTAACTTTTTTTTTATGATGTTTGTAGTCTGACGTGGCACCTACTTTTTTTTTTTTGTTCAGGCGTTGAGGTTTTATGGAAGTTTTAACGTGACAGTCACGGGCATAACAATACAAAACAGTCCTCAGTGCCACCTGAAATTTGACAACTGTGATGGAGTTTTAGTGTACAGTTTTAGCGTTGCGTCTCCTGGTGACAGTCCCAATACTGATGGAATTCACTTGCAGAACTCCAAGAATGTGTTAATCCACACCACCGATCTTGCTTGTGGTAAATCATATTTAATTATTTATCCCCTAAGTTCAGTTATTAGATTAATATTTTTCTTTCGGTTATAGAGTAGAAACTTTATTTCGGTTTTACAAGTTATAATCGTAACAACAACCATACCCAGTAAAATCTCATATATAGCAAAGTTACTCCATATTCCGACATAATCGTGTATAAGAAACATTGTGTAACATTTTATTGTTCGTGTGCAGGTGATGACTGTATATCTATACAAACGGGATGCACAAACGTATTTGTGCGTGACGTAAATTGTGGGCCAGGGCATGGAATAAGCATAGGAAGTTTAGGAAAGGATGGCACGTCGGCATGTGTTTCAAACATCACTGTTCGTAACATTAACATGCACAACACGATGACTGGCGTTAGGATCAAGACTTGGCAGGTACAAACTTACAAACTACAAAAAAAAAAAAAAAAAAAAAAAAAAAAAATCTGAAAATTGTGTTCGTACCAATTGTGTAGGCCGAAGCCCACTAGCACACCTCTTGAATTTTAGTTGTAAATGGGCCCAAACTGAGCCATGTGCCCATATCCTTCGTTTCTTTTATCACTATTTTTACCTTTTATTTGTATTAAATAAATCAGTTATTAGTTTAAACTAAATTTACGAAAACTGATTTAATTAAAACCAAGATGTATTTTATAAGAATAACTAAATAGATAAAATTACATTTGAAATATAGTAATTTAACTCGCAAATAAAAAAATACACAACAAAAATATTTTACATGCTGGTTTAAAGGTTTGGGCCTTGGGAATAAATATGGGCCTAATCCGCTTTTGGCTTAAACCAGGCCTAGAGGCTAGGCTTGAACTTAGTTAGTCATAACACGCTTTAACCCGAACCAAATTGATGTTTTTAAAGCGACTCGTTTCGACCTGAAACCATTTTGCTTGTAACCAACTTTGAGCCGACCTGCCCGTTTTTCCAAGCTTTCACAAAATTATAATATGTTCAATTAAAATATTCCTTCAAAAAATGAACATTATGTTTTGAAGATTATGGAAGTTTTAGTCAAATGTAATTAAGATTAACCCGTATCAAAATGTTCATATGCAGGGAGGATCAGGGTCAGTGCAAGGAGTATTATTCTCAAACATTCAAGTTTCTGAAGTCGAATTCCCGATCATGATTGATCAATACTACTGTGACCACAGCAGCTGCAAGAACCACACGTCCGCAGTGGCTGTCTCAAACATTGCATATGAAAACATACGAGGAACATACACAGTAAAACCGGTTCATGTCTCATGTAGTGACAGCAAACCTTGTAGGGATGTAAGGTTGACCGACATTGAACTAAAGCCAGTGTCCAAAGGCTACCACATGTATGAACCCTTTTGTTGGCAAGCTTTTGGGGAGTTATATGCACCCACTATCCCAGAAATTGATTGTATACAACAAGGTGCACCGTCAAGCAGCTTGGACCCTGATGAGGCTGGATGTGCAGCATAGCCTATATATGATTTGGTGCATCAATCAGTGAGGTCGGTGTCGTCGCTGGCCCCTTTATTATGTATTATATAGATGCTTGAGGTGAGTGTATATATAGTTAGTATTATAGTATGGGATTGGTTGTATTATAGGAATTATTGATTCTTATGGTGTTATTGTTACACTAGAACAAGTTGTATTTGTTTTCGCTTGATGTTCAGTATTTATAGGAGTATGATTTTATTGTTGTGTTTAGTTATTTTTGTGAAATACAAAGTATATTAGTGTTCATTTGGTTGGGTTGCACATCGCTCTAGTAGTGGCTTTCTAACCCATTGCTGACAAAATCAATTGTAAATTAAAATTGTTGTTTTTTTATTAAATACAAGTTGTTTGAAGTAAGCAACTTAACTTATTTCATTTTGGGAGACATCTTTGCAAAACATTAAATATTATGAGAAGACAAAGAACAAAATAAATATATTTTTTATAAGAGTTTAACAAAATTTGAAAGCAAAAGAAACTAATATTTTTTTTATAATTTAATTTTTTCATTGAAATTAAGTGCACTTTACACCAATATCGCAGGTAAGCGAGCAACAAGCTGCGCCGCTACCCCTTTCTGAATAGCAAACCCTAGCCTATTAAATTCAAACCCCTGCCCCCCCTGTTGATGAGGAACTGCTGTGGACAACCTTTTGGACCCTAGTCAACAAACGGATAGCTTCTGGAGCTAGGGAGTCAAATGTGTCGAAGACGAAAGGGACAAATGCGTGTTGGTTATCAGCACATGCTTTAACTAATATATATAAATTTAAGGTTTATCCACCTCTCTTAGTTTTCAAACACAAAAAGAAACATTCTATAGACAACTTTTGTTTATGTAGATAACCTACACATATCTAAGTCATATCTAGGTTTTATTACCTACAAGCTACATATGTGAAAGTAAATGATTAAAATTTTAAAAATATGAAAAATTAGCAAGATTTTTTTTACAAACCCTTACTAACGGTTTGGCTCACAGTATGACCTAAAAAACAACAAAATCGGACCATAAACACCCCTACTCGTAGATCCCACCGCCACTATTGTAGCTTTTATTGTTACAATGTTGTCATGGTCATTGAAGAAACACTGGTTTAATCGATCGGAATCAATTGAACCAGGGGGTTTGAATCTGCATAAAAGGGTTATGTCTTCTCGTTTGATTCGGGGGTGAATAGTCTCCTTCTTCGAACAACAACTGCAAAACAAACAGCCGTTTGACTCGCCACGGGGGGAATGAGGGTTCTCTCCGTGACCACCCCCCGGCGTGAAAATAAGTACAGGGTTTGATGGAGAAGAAGAAGTGATAGTAAAGTGAAGTGAGAGTAACTTGAGAAATTGATACCTGAGTTGTCTTATTTATAGCCGAATTTGGGATGGAAAAGTTTGTTGATAGAAAGGATAACGGAAAGTAATTTCCTTGAGCGGTTATTTCCTCCACCGTTAATCACTAACGGAAGTATGTGCACACGGATCGTGGTCATGATCGACGGCTGGGGAAATGCCACGTGGAAAGTGGGCAAGTGTGGATCCTTCTCCAAGTTAGTGCCATCATCGTGACCTTGAGGGGTGCTTGGGATGATGCCACGTGGCCATTCGGTTATAACCGAATGGTTGTGCACGATAAAGCCTTCTAGAAGGATTACAGCTGTAATGCTTAATTCTGTTATGACAGAAAGGTTATTTTTGTCCAAGTCTGGGTGACCTTTGCGCGGAGATATTGTTAGGATTTTATCCTATCTATTGCATGCGAGCTTGCGCAAGGATATGTTCTATCTTTCTTGGTGCGCGGATGTTGGAGATTGCTTTCTTCTAAACTCTCTTTTTTGGAACCAGTGCGTTGCCGCGCTAGGTTCCTTGAAAGAGGTTCATTGGTGATGAAGTTGTGGTATGGTCCTGAACACCTGTGCAAGGTTTTTGGGACCTTACCCCTTCAAGTCCCCCCAGTCTAGTGTTGCGCTTATGCAAATAAGTGGAGTACTGGACTATGAGAGGTGGGTGTTTTTTTGCTTATGTGGAGTTTTCTTGGCGCGAAAATGTTGGGAATCTTGGAGAAGATTTTTCTTTTGCTCGTGATTTCAAATTTCAAAGTCTTGACTTTTGGCAGGTGAAAGGTACAGCAACGATTGTTGATGTGTGACAGGCTGTCACTTGTCAGTTGCACGTCATCGATCGTGGCTGTCACGCGCGCGCGAACTCGCATTATGGTTATTCCCACTCGCCCTTGATGCTTAGATAACCGTGTTTTTTCCCGAAAAAGGTGCCGCTTCGATTTTCTAGGGCATTTATGGCGGTTACTATATAAACCTCTTTTGATGTTTATTTGCTTATTATCTGCCCTTGAGTCTTCTTCATCTTCTCCGTTAATTTTCTGAAGAATCTTTGTAATTTCCCCCTTTATGTCAACCGGAGAACGCCACGAAGACTCTTCTGAAGAGATGGCATCCGGTCTTCTACCGTTGAAGTGGCCGAAGGAAACTTTTGACGGTATGGTTCGAAACTTCAAGTTCCCTGATAGTTGGGATGCTCGATATCCTGACGAAGGTTCGACGGCGGCGGATGCTCCGGCCGAGTATATTACTCTGTTTTGGGATTTCTTTTCTGCAGGTAATTTTTGATTGCCTGTAACAAAATTTTTCCTCGAAATTCTTTCATATTACAAGTTTCACATCTCTTAAATGCACCCTATTGGGATGGTTCGGGTTCGTCATTTTGAGTTTGTCTGCCGGTCAATGCATATTGAGCCGACGGTTACCCGTTTCCGGGTATTTCACCAGATGCATTGTTCCCAAGGGTTTTACTCGTTTATCCAACGGGCTTCGGCAAAAAAGATCTTGTTGCAACCCCCAAAATCCTTTCATGAATGGAAACCAAAATCTTTTTTATTAAGGCTGGTGTAATTCCGATGAAGATGGTCTTTAGAGGCAAAGAAGACGTTCCAACCGAAACCATACAAACTCCTTTCTCAGAGAATTGGTATAAGAATCTAAAGGATGTTCCGTCGATTGCTCTGCCAGAGAAAGCCCTGGTTGGTGCTGGTATGAGCCTTTGCTGGCGAATGAATCGAGAGGATAAGCCAGTGTACGCGGAAGAGGGTAAAGGTGGGTTTTGGGGTTTCCTTACACTGTTTACTGCTTCTTCTTTTTTCTCTCTTTTTTTTAAATTTGCCCCTGTTCTCCTTTTTGCAGTTGTCTCTCTATATGTTGTTGCATTCGAGAGAGAAGGTGGGAAGATTGCCAGTGTTCCAAAAAGGGCTAATGAGGAGCTTTGGTATCTTCAGATTGTTAAGAATTTTGTTCTTCCGTGAGAAGAAGATTTGTCTGCACAACCCCCAACTGGCGCTGGTAATTTTGCTATGATTCTTGTTGAAATTGCAATATTATTTTTCGATGCTTTTGTGTGTGAGGTATCATTGCAAGATTTTGCTTTTTGCAGTAAGTGAGTTGTAACGCCCCGCATTTTCATATTTTCTATATTTAGAAACCATCGTTAGTAAAACTATTTTTGGGAACTTTGCGGTCTTGTAATCATTCTTTCATTTAAAAGTAATATAAAACCCGAGACTTGAATCATGAATGAAACTCGTATTTTGTTAATTTCATGTTACACATACTTTATACATGCTCAAACATTCAACTTCGTGGAACAATTGATGCTTATTCGTGATTCTTGGAAATTATGTACTAAACTTGTAAATACATGAAACGTGTGCATGAAACGTGTCTCGATCATAAACGATACTTGAATACAACCTTCATACGTATAATTATACTTGGTTATACTCCTCATACTTAAATTAACCTTAAAATATGCTTTTATGGCAAGATTGGCCCTTAAATGACCCAAAAACATCAAAATAGCAACTTCAGGGGCCAAAATGCACATTTCTGAAACTTATGCAAAGCCCGGGCGGCCCGCTTTGGGTTTTGGGTAAGTGAATGCGGGCCGCATGGCCTTCAGGTCTGCAGATGTACGTTCTGTTCGCGACCAGATGCAATTTTGAGCGGGATTTTCCTTGTTTTGACCAAGTCTTGCACCATTTATGACCCAAAACAACCCTAATACACTTCCCTATATATACCACATGTTCCCCAAGCTCTTGACCACATTCATCACTCTCAAAAACTCTCCTAAACACTCTCTAAACTCTTGCAAAACTCCATTTTCGGGCAGAATCATAACCTTGCACAAAAGTGGGCATAACTTGCTCATTTCTCAACCAAATCACTTGATTTTTCTTCCTACTTGTTTGTATAACCATGGGGTTTGATTCCTTGACTTCTCCTTGGAGAAATCAGACCTGGAATTGCCTGAAATGGTCCAAGAACTTTCTGTTTTTGCTTCAACTTTCTTAAACTTTGAATACTACAAAGCAAGCTTGTGTTCTCATGCTTCTAGTCCATCACATGACTAATGAAGTTAAACCAAGATTGATTTACATTTATTAGGAGTGTCTAAACACTCTAAACTTTCTGTTTTAACCAAGCTTATAGCTTGCAAGTGGTGCCAAGTCTTGAACTTGAAGATAGTGTGACTACTTGGCTAGCCTAGGCTAACTAACATGAACAAGTCCACACATCACTTGATGTTTTGCTTAGATTAGTTGTGTTATTTCTTGTACATATCCATGAGGTCCCTAAATGGAAGGTTCGCCTTCCTACCTCCTACATGATCTATATGTTAACATATTATTCAAGGTACCAAAGTGGAGGATTTCACCTCCCACCTCCTACATGACTTCTATGACACTTATTGAGGTACCTAAATGGAGACATAGTCTTATACCTCATGCTTGAAATACTTGAACATTTGGACTTATTAATATACCTATATAACCTATACGATACATAACCTTATTATTCGAATAATCGAATCTTTGATGATGAGCTTGTGTTCATATGTCAAAGTACTAGATTACATCATTCTAGACTATGATAACTTGTCACGATTCTAATGGAACCTTGTTCCATGAAAACATTTAAACTCCTTAGAGTTTCCTAGTGTCAAGAACAAGTATCATACGTACTAAATGATTATTTTCACATGTTATTTTCATATATTATTTTTATGTTGTTTTAAATACCGAATCTCGGCTCTATGCATACTTGAACTTTAACCCGTACACCTTCAACCATCTAAACCTCATCCACTTCGTCACTTTGGATAATCGGAAAGCTTATGTGATATTGTGAGTATACTCGCAACCCCTTTTTATGTTTACCACTTTTTGGGGTGTAACATGTTTACTTATCAACAACTTACACATGAACATTTTGCTTAAACACATGAACATTCCTATAACATGCTTGTATACGTGATTGCTTGATACTTTAAACTTGGGTAATACATTTTCATGTCCGTTCGAGCCAATACTTGACATTTGTAGCGCTATAGGATTAACGACCCGCCATCTTATCTCGTGGTTAATGTCATATGCAAGTGCGTTTCTTTGGTTTGATACGTTGACTCTGCCAAATTTATTGTTTATCTGAATCACATGCTTGCTATGAGGAATCGTTCGAAACTTATCTTTTGCTATGTATGTATCAAACTTGTATACTCGCCATTGCTTTTGCATTGAATTGTATTTTTAAACATGTTACAGGTTGATGATGATGATGCTATGAAAAGAAGTAGCGTTGATGCCTAGATACACATATAGACGTTTAGGTTTAATATGTCGTATCAACTTTGCCTATGTTGTTATGTATTTCTTGAACTTATTGTTATTCGAATTTCTTGTAATGTTGACAGTTAATTTATGCAATGAAATCGGTTTATTAAATATTGTCACAAATAGCGTTATGATGTCTCTAGCAATCTTCACACTTCGTCTCATCCCGATGTTTCCGCCATTGGTTGGGGTGTGACATGAGTTGTCTAACCTGGGCATAGGCCCTGAAAAGAAGAAACGTGCGCCGGCTGCTACTGTTGCACCGAAAAAGAATGATGCGGTGAAGGCTCAATCGCCAAGAGCCAAAAATGTGAAAGGAGAGAAGAAAGGTACGCGCCATTCCTCTGACTCCTGGTGTGATTATGTAGTGGGGTCTGACTCACTGGAGGGGCTTGCGCCTGCAGTTGTGAAGAAGCCAAAGGCGGAACCTAGGGATACTGCTGACGTCCCTCCTTCAAATCCTGAGGACCCAATTGACTTAGAGTCAAGTCCAGAGCCTTTATTGAAGAAAAAGGTGGGAAAAATAAAACATATTGACACTGAGGGTGAAGGGCAGCCTGCCAAGAAGGTTCAAAGAAAGAAGATCACTAGAAGGGGCAATCTTGATGCCTTTATTGCGAAACCTCCTCCAGGTAAGTCTTTTCTTTATTTGCTTTCTATGCACATTGCATGTTTGTAATATGTATTTTGTTTTTGTAAGCCTAGTTCCCCTGTGCCTGTGGAGCTAGAAAGTACTAAAGCTCCTAGTGAAGATGAGGCGGAGAAGACTGCTGAGGCAAGGAACCCTGAGGTTGAAAAACCTGTTGAAGTTGTTGTGGAAACGGAGAAGGTTTTAATTTATCCAAATGCTTATTTCTAATAAACCCGTAAGGGTCGTTTGTCCAGTTTATCAATAAAGGGTGTTTTGGTCAATTTTAACCTTTCATTTACGACGAAGGACTTTTAAAGACATGTTTGACCAAAATCCCACTTTTTAAACTATGTCTTGCTTAAATAATCATTATGGTTTCGAAACACAATGATTATAATTTAGATCATTCAGTTTATCTAAAAAGATAGCCAAATGTCCATTTTTGACCTTGTCTAACTCTTATAGAACCTCAAGTTCTAAATGATGAGTTGAACTAGTTTACATACCTGACTCGCATCAATATATTGACCCGTATTAATACCTTGCCTTAATAACCGCTAAGTCATAGCGATGCTAATATCTATTTGATATTTACTCTTGAAATAATATAACTCGACAATAGTCATTTGTCGATATTGTCAAAAGGTAATATCTTCACCTTTTGACCAGTTTAGTCTAAGTGACCAAATTTATTGGCGAGATGATGTTTATTACCATCTCATCTACATGACTCGTTCCGATTTACACCGTACGGTCATTTTCCTTATAAATCATTTATTGACTCTTTTGACCCATTATAATTTACGCTATAAAGTGTCTTTCACAAACTAACGGTAATCGTCAACGCGTGATCTAATTACCTTTTACCTTTATTATTTGCATTAGTTTACATTATAAGGTAATTATTCAAAACTCATTATTTATTAGTCCTTTCATGACTAAATAACCGTATTAGCTCTTTTTAACCATGAAACATGTTTATCTTTATTGTCTTTTGTTCTGAACCGCACATGTCGTGTCGGAACATCAGAATTCAAATAAGACTTTATATTATTCAGAACCTATAAAATCAATAGGTATTAAATAAATAGAGTGTAAGCTTTATTTACCTTGCATCCAAATTATGCTTTTCGTTCATTGCTGATTCGTTTGACCCGCTTCCTTCCCAAACTTTCACCTAGCTCGTCAAGCGTCAAACTATCATCATAAGTTGTAAGATGGTTATACTAGTCATAATCATTCACGACTATTCCATCCTACTATCTTTATGTCGAAATTTTCATTCGATCATATAAAAGGTCATTTTGACTTTAAAAAGTCAAACTGCCTATTAACATAATTAATTACACGGAGTAGCTCAACTACTCGTTTAATTACTTGGTCAATTATCCGATAAACATCATCTTTATGTTACCGTTTTAATCAAGTTCTTATCATCTTAATTCACCGAATTAATACACAATGATATTAAACATCATTTAACATAATATAAATATTAGAGAAATGAAACTTTCTAAGAAATAACATAGAAGACGTTAGAGAAAGGAAACTTTCTCAGAAATAACATAGAAGATGACTATTGACTTTTAAGTCAACCGTATCTCCAATCTCATCTAATACCAACCAACCATTTGCTTCATCACACCCCATTTTCATTCATTATTCACCATGGTTGTTCTTACTGAAATTTCAGAAGAGTCTTCTTCTTCCTTAACTTACAAGTTTGATGTATTTTTAAGCTTTAGAGGTGAGGATACTCGCAACAATTTCACCGATCATCTCCTCAAAGCACTGCAGGAAGCCACCATCGAAACGTTCTTCGACGATGCAGAGATTCAAATAGGAGACTTTCTAAAACCGGAACTGGAGAATGCAATTAAATCATCAAGAGCTTCTATTATCGTGTTGTCCAAGAATTACGCTTCTTCCACATGGTGCCTTGAAGAGCTGGCACTCATCATGGAGCAACCCAAACATAATGTTTTCCCCATCTTCTATCACGTGAATCCTTCCGATGTCCGGAAGCAACGAAACAGCTTTGGAGATGCAATGGCAGAGCATGAACAGAGGATGGAGAGAGAGTCAGATGAAAAGAAACGAAGTGAATTGGGTAAGAAGATTGAGAAATGGAAGAAAGCATTAACAGAAGTTGCTGATATGAAAGGGAAGGAAGCAAACGGCAGGTAATTAATTATATGTCTGTCAACATTTTGCATTGCACCTCCAATTTTCATATAGTTCTGTCAATTGGATATGATACTGTTGAGATTCTTTTAAATTAAACTCATCTTTAATTAATTATATGTCTCGAACGTATTTATCCTAAGTCATTATGTCGAATATAGGTCTAAGTCATATGTGGATCAGACGGTTATATGAACTAGACCTGGCAAACAGGTCGGGTCCGGTCACGGGTCAAAACGGGGTTCAATTAAAAAGGGTTGTTTTGGTTCGGGTCAAAACGGGTTGGGTCGAAATGGGTTCAGGTCGGAACTGTTTAGGGTCAGAACGGGTTTAAGGTCAGGTTGGTTAAAAAAATGTTTTTTTAAAAGAGATTGATTTGTACATCAAGGGGCAATTTTTTCGGGTTGAAACGGGTCCGGGTTGAGTACAGGTCAAAAGTGTACGAATATATTGAATGTTCGTATTATCACTTATGAACTGTTATTCCAACACATCATCTCAAGGTGGTTGTCGTAATTCATAAAACATTTTTTTGAAAAGTGTAGTTCGTAAAACATTATCAATCAGTTACTGTTCGTATGTTAATTGATAGAATCCTTCACAGATTCAAAATACATACACTTGTTCCTCTAGAACACAATATACACACAAAGATAGCAGAGAATATTTCACACTAAATCACACATACGATTACAATAAAATGACAAGAGTTCACGGGTATTACTACATATTTAAATAGATAAATACTTTTAGTTAATATTTTGATGCCAAGATTATATTCCAACATTAATTGATCTTATTGAATTCATATAGAATCATACTTTCTGTAAGTTCATCAGCATACAAATGTTTAGTGCTTCTTATTAACAAAAAGATTCTTGATGAGCTCATCATTTTTGTTTATCTAATTACTTGAGTGGTATCTTCTTGTTTTTAATGGAATCGCTCCTGCAGAGAGACGAAGCTTATTGAAGAAATTGTTAAAGATATAAGTAGCAGATTAGAGCTACACAAAAGGAGTGAGATTCCAAAACTAATTGGGATGGAGTCTTCAGTTAGGACCATCACTTCATTCTTGAACGATGCATCTTCACATACCACTGGCGTTCTCACAATATGGGGTATGGCTGGAATAGGAAAGACGCATTTGGCAGACTATATCTTCAAGTCACACTATCTTGAGTTCGAAAGCAGCTGCTTTCTTGAGGATATCGAAAGGAGGTGCACATCCCAAAAGCGATTGCTTAAATTGCAGAAACAACTCCTTAAAGATATTCGAGCGAGAAGTTGGATGGGCATAGACAGTGTTAAGGCAGCCACCTCAAAGATTGAGAATTCACTTTTTAGGAAAAGAACTTTTCTTGTTCTTGATGGTATAAATGACTCTGAGCAGTTGGATGCGTTAATTGGGACAAAAGGCCTTCATCCTGGAAGCAAAATCATAATAACTTCTAAAAATGGACCGCTAACAGAAAAATGTAAGCTGTTTGAAACACAAGTTCCACCAAAGCATACTAAGCACTTGCTTCATGGCTTAAATGATAAGGATTCTCTTCAGCTTTTAACTTGGCATGCCTTTGGATGCCATGAACCCAACGAAGGTGATAAAAATGAAATGAAGAAGGTCGTACAATACTGCGAAGGACATCCATTGGCTCTTAAAGTTTTGGGCAGTTCTTACCGTACTGAGGACACTACATGGGAGGAAATTATAGAATCACTAGGGAAAGAAATTAATTCAAATATTACAGATGTCCTAAAAATAAGTTACGACTCTTTGCCATCTGAAAAAGACAAGGAACTGTTTAAATACATTGCTTGTTTATTCATTGGCGAAGATAGAAACTTCACCGAAGACATATTGAAAGAATGTGGCATATGCAAACCATCTGGGATCAAGGTTCTCGTCAAGAGATGCCTTCTCAGTGTAGGATCATCTGGCGAATTGATGATGCATCAACTTCTTCAAGACATGGGGAGAGATGTAGTCCGTCAAGAATCACCAAACAAGCCATGGGAGCGAAGTATATTATGGAATCATGAGGAGTGTTTGGATGTGTTGCAAAATAAACAGGTAATCAAGCATACCTATTATGTGTACATTGATTAATTTATATTATGTGTATAAATATTACTTCTTTAATTATTTGTTAATTTATTAGGGAACAACAATAATTCAAGGACTTGTCCTTGTCATGGGAACATTTGACACACGGAAAGAACCAAGTAGTGTCAATATGAAAAGGTTTGGTTTGTTTTCGGGATTGCGTTCCTCGTCCCGTAAAACAAAAGGTGACTTTGAGACACTTGCTTTAAGTGAAATGCGTAACTTAAGACTACTCCAACTGAACTATGTACAACTCAGTGGATCCTACAAGAATTTTCCTCAAGGTTTAAGATGGTTATGCATGCATGGATTCCCTTTGAGTTATATACCTTCAGACTTACAAATGGACAATATGATAGCTCTTGACTTGTCTAATAGCAAACTGCAACAGCTTTGGAAGAAGCCCAAGGTACAAAAATCTCCAGCTTCTACTTATTTTGTTTGATAACTCATGGACAATCTTTGCAACACTGACATGCATCTTAATTTTGTTTATTTTTTAATTTAACAGAAACTCAGTTCACTGAAGTTTCTTAATCTCAGTGGTTGTCATGAGCTTGTTAGAGTGGGTCACTTCTCTTGGCTCCCTCGACTTGAAAGGTTGACACTCGCAAAATGTACAAGTCTAGTTGAGGTCTGTGAGTCAATTGGAAATTATTGTCAAAAACTTGAAGTCCTTGATCTGAGTGAATGTAGTAAGTTGAAGGAACTTCCAAGAAGCATAGGAAAGTTAAAAAACCTTACTCATCTTCTAATACATGGTTGTTCAAATCCTGAAGTTCTGAAGGCTGACAATATTAATATGAAGTCTAATGGGTCTTCTTCCTCTACCATGGTACCAAGAAGTCCCAAGTCCTTTCTGAGTTCTTTACCAAGATCACTAGTAACATTGTCTCTTACATATTGTAACTTGTATAGTGAACTATTTCCTATGGATTTTAGTAACCTTCCAATGTTGAAGAAGTTGTTTTTGGATGGAAATCCAATTGATTCCATGCCCCATTGTGTGAGAGGCCTTAGTAGGCTGGACACACTCAGTTTTTCTGATTGTAGTAACCTAAAAACAGTCGTGTGTGCTCCAATCCAATTAAAGCGGTTGGATATATTCGTTTGCAACTCATTGGAAAAAATAACATTTCGTCCAGAACAGTTAGTTCTACCTGCAATCGAATATTTAAATAAATTTACCATGACTGAGATTCAGCACATATTCAAAATCCAAGCTTTGTCAGAAATTGGTGAAGAGGTACTACACAGTTTCGGTTGGATCAATATACCATATTTGAACCACTGCCGGTTTTGGAAGGCCGGTTGGAGAGGAGAGTACGTTTTGTCAGAAGAAATACTTCCAGCACAGGTGGATGTCTCTTTATATATCTTTAATTTTTACCTTTTAATATGCGTTTATAAGATAATAAAACTTTGATGTGACACTCAGATCCTTTATGAACATGGAATATTCAGCACATATCTTCAAGGGCAAGAGGTTCCAGAGTGGTTCACTCAAAGAAGCGACGAGTCATTATTTACCTTGCAATCATCTCCTGAAAATGGTAAGATTAAAGGGCTAAATGTATGCATTGCGCATACAGTTTCAAGCATGGAGGAAGTTGGTCCTTCAAGAATTGAAATTAGGAATCTGACAAAGAACTCCACCTGGACATACCAGCCTATGATGTATCTTGTCCCAACGTTTGAATATGTGCGTTTCAAGAGGATGCGTTTGAAGATGCGTTTGGAGATGATGCATTTGAAGATGATGCTTTTGAAGAAGATGCGTTTGAAGATGATGCATTTGGAGAAGTTGCGTTTGAAGATGATGCGTTCGAAGAAGCTGCGTTCGAAGAAGATGCGTTCGAAGATGATGCGTTTGGAGAAATTGCGTTTGAAGACGATGCGTTTGAAGACGATGCGTTTGAAGATGCTGCGTTCGAAAAAGCTGCGTTCGAAGAAGCTGCGTTCGAAGAAGATGTGTTCGAAGAAGATGCGTTCGGAGAAGATGCGTTCGGAGATGATGTGTTTGCAGAAGATGCGTTTGGAGATGATGGAGATGATGCATTCGCAGATGATGGAGATGATGAGTTTGCAGAAGATGAGTTCGGAGATGATGAGTTCGGAGATGATGAGTTCGGAGATGAAGAGTTCGGAGATGACGAGTTCGGAGATGACGAGTTCGGAGATGAAGAGTTCGGAGATGACGAGTTCGGAGTTGACGCGTTCGGAGATGAGGCGTTCGGAGATGACGCGTTCGGAGATGAGGACGAGTTCGGAGATGACGCGTTGGGAGATGAGGCGTTCGGAGATGATGGATTGGGAGATGATGCGTTCGGAGATGATGGATTGGGTGATGAGGTGTTTGGAGATGATGGATTGGCAGATGGGGCGTTTGGGGAGGATGTTTGATCATGTGTATGAATATCGTTATACAGATTATGATGGGTTTGAAGAGGTTGATGAAGTGGTAGTATGGTTAAGCCATTGGATGTTCGGGGAAAATGAGTTTGAAGATGGTGATGAAGTTAGCATTGACTTTACTGGAAAATATGATCACTCTAAAGAACATGTTACCAGCTATGATAGTGAAGCACCAGATTGTGCAAATGTAATTGAGTATGGTATCAGCCCTGTGTATGATGATAATGATGATCGTGGAAAGCAGAAAGAAGATCCATTGGGTTATTACAAGTCATGGAAGCACATCATCGGTGGGGATCTTTCTGCCTTTGAAGTCTCATCAAGTCATTATCTTCTACACCCTGGGTTAAATATAGGTCAGGATGGTCTGTAATTGCAATCCCTTCCGGCTGTTTGCTTTTGTAGTTTGGCTTGATTAGGTTCTTTACTTGTAAAGTATAACTAGGTTTTATTTTGGGTTTTTAACGACTTTAAGTATCTGATCAAATACGATCAATTGACCGGGAGCATTTCCAAATTGCCAAGTATTGTAAACATAACCTGACTTGTTTGGTTACATGTTTAGTTAATTTCTAGATATTAATTGGTTACAGGTGGAAAGGGCTAAGTAAAGCCTACATATCATTCAACTACAATTGAAACACTCCACAATTAGTTCAGGCTATCATCACAAAACCCTAGAACCGAAATTCTTTCCTTGATATTTTAAACAAAATTTAAATTCATGATTTAGAAAAAGTCATACACCATTATAAAACATAAAATCTGTAAGGGGACCCGGGGTGGAAGGTTTTTCCCCGTGATGAAAGAGTTTCACGCGTGAAACAATCTCAAACACCACCGCCGCCACCAAATACTTTCACGCGTCAATTATATAACGCGTTAAAAATATCAGGCGTGAAGAGTGGAAGAATGTTAGGGTTTATTGTTGGGTGTTGTGAGTGATGTACATTTCCACTAAAATCCATCACCAGTGATTGAATAAAGCTCGATTACGTGACGGAACTTGATTGGAAGTTGTGAGTGAGTGATGAGTGATGACCACCCCTACCCCTAAATTCTTGATAAGAGGGAGAGAGAGAGAGAACGCATCATAAGTAGATGGGGAGAGAGAGTGCACATTATAAGTAAAATCTATGACAGACAAAGAGGCAACAACGAATAATTTGTCGTAGAATATATTATGGCATTATAAGTATAACAATTCCTAAGGAATTTTACTGTAGCAATAGTCATGTTTTTTTTTTTTTTTTGGTTTTTGTCTTTTACTTTTATTTTTATTTTTGGTATTTCTATCTATATCCCTCAAAATTCTCTATTCTCACTTACACCCTCTTAGTTTTATAAAAACTTTAAAAAATATCATTTTGACCCCCTTGAGTTTTACGTGCTTATTTTTATAATTCGGTCAAAATATAATACGTTTTCGTGCTTATTTTTTTGAATTTTTTTGGTTGGTCTATGTTTTGTCATAAATTTTCTTCGAAAACAAGTTAGGTTAGATATAATAAGTTTTCACTAAGCGGTATAAATTTGAATTACTTTACGTTTTAACACCACCGCAACGCGGGGTACCATTCCTTAACTTAAATAACACTATTTTGTTATGTACTTTTTATTAAGTACGCTTTTGTATAAATCAAAGTTGGTTTGCGTTTTGACATAAATAGTTTCCATTTTGTCATGAATTGTGTTCGAAAACGAGTGGGGCCAAATATAATGTGTTTTCACTAAGCGGTAAAAGTTCGAGTTACTCTACGTTTCAATGCCGCCGCAAAGTGCGCTACCATTTTTTAACACATAAAAAAACTATTTTCTTACGTGTTTTTTAAGTACGTTTTGATATAAATCCAAGTTGGTGTATGTTTTGACGTAATTTAATTCGAATTATTTTTAAGTTTTTACGCCGCCGCAACGCGTGGCGGATCAAATACTAGTTCCATACCATAACAAAACCATATGGAATAGTAGTGATTTGGTCTTTCTTGTGTGACATGGCCTTTTACCATTGGGATTTTTTATTTTTATTTTTTTAAATGGTGATTTGGTGTGATTGTCCACGTGACACTCAATCATTGGGACATTCTTTTTTTTAACAGATGGGATGTATTTACTTATATTTTGAACCGTTGAGACATTCTTTTTTTTTTTAACAAATGGGATGTGTTTAGTTATATTTTGTATAATTAATATATTAAATATTTTAATTATATAATACTGTAACAAAGCTTATATAATATTGAAGTTTTTTTAAACGAGTGGGTTATGTTTGTGCGTTGAAACGGTTCGGTTTCAACCAACCCTAAACAATCGTTTGTATTATCTTGGTCAACTACAACCGAACACGTGTTCATAGCGTTTTTGTTACACTACCACTTTAGTTTTATTTCGATTGCTAATGCTACTGTATTTAGGTTTACTCTTCCGGTTGCAATACCGAGTTTTGACTTCGTACGAACCGAATGACACCGACGAAATTCCCGTCGGGCGTACCCACCGCAGAGCGCGAGCATAAACCTAGTTATACATCCAAGATCCAAGATCGACTTCAAATTGATGATTCTATAAAAAGATATACATGTGGTCGCCTCACTTCTATATAAAGATATACATGTGTCGCTTTGTTTTAGGGTGATTCTATTCTCACACCATCTAAATCTTATTCTCACACCATTTTCACTCTATCTCTCTATCTATATATTTGTGTATATAGAGAGACATAGAGAGGAGGGATATGTGAATATTAACACCCGTTTTTATTATCATTTAGCAAAGGTTGCTTGCAATATTCTTCTTTTTGTAAAACAACTTATTCTAACATGTATCCGTTTCTGTTAACTCTCGTCATCCGCCAGCCCGCCCCGCCCATTTTAACTACCCCTATTTAAATGGAATGCCTTTTTAACCAACTCTACCATATTGATCAAGTCGCCTTGAACTTTCTTACTAAAACGGGACACCATTATTGTTACACCCCGAACCGTAACGGATTGGTATGGGGCATGATGATTGTCCATAGCTCATGACAACTAACAATTGTTACAATATTTAAAGCACATCCAGTTAGATTGTCACATAACATATAATAACCAAAATTGTTCATACATTGTTCAAAAAAAAAAAAAAAAACGCAACATAGGATTTCAATTTATATTCCTAAGGCACATGCTACATGTCCTCATTACTTTGATCATCAACCTTGATTACCTGCACCACATTAGAAAAATATATTTTGGGTTAACGAATTAAATATGTTGGTGAGGAATTTCCTCATTTTATATAAAACTGATTTATATTTATTTAAAAAAATAGTTTTAACATGCATTTCAAGGTTAGTATGAAGATTGTCTCATATCAACAGCATATCTATATATACCAAACAAGAATGCACGAAACAATTAACCAAACGAAACAAACTAAATATAAGACTCAAGACTGTAGCATGCATTAGTCTCAAACCCCGAAAAGCGAGTCTAAAATTGGTGGCGATACTAGGCTACAACCCATGGCCGTGAACCTAGTCAACCGTGGATCCACATGACAAGATAGCATGTAATAGACTTACAAGACAAAGTATATAAATAAAAGGAAACACATGTAGACATCCACATATTAACACGTTGACATAGCTTGCTAAAGGTAAAATAAATTAAAATTTTGTATAACATGATGCACCCCAAAATTTATAAAATTAAAAGGAAAAATTGGAAGAGATTACTCACGGGTTGTGTTTCGTTAATTTCCTTGGATTGACCGTACGGACTTGAGGAAAACTCCACGAAAAGATATCATCCTAAAGTATATTATTATATATAAAAATACTAATAGCAAATTAATATACAAAATAAGTCTACGGTTTAGGGTATTGAGTAACTAAATATTTCCAACCTAATCTTAAATTATTATTTGACAGTAATAAAGTAACTTCCACAATTTTCACTAATTAATATTTTCTAAAAAAAATTCATAAAATATTTAATTTACCTATATGTGTTGTTTTATAACCAATCATATATTTCACTAAATTAAACAAAATTATATCATGATGATTAACCAAGTTCCCATAATCTAATTTTACATTTTATTCATTTTAACAATTTAATTGATTAACTAAAAATATATAAACTTTAGATTTTATGACCAATAAACAAATCATGAGAATTTCTATAAAGAGTAAATTTCTGTTTTCGTCCCTGAGGTTTGTCAATTTTAACTAGTTTAGTCCAAAAATCTAATTTATAACAAATCTAGCCCTGAAGTTTGAATTTCTTAACGCTTTTCATCCCTAAGGGTGCTTTTTCATTTAATTCTTAGGGATGAAAAGCGTTAAGAAATACAAACCTTAGGGATGAAAAGCGTTAAGAAATGCAACCTTAGGGATGATTTTGTTATAAATTAGATTTTTGGACTAAACTAGTTAAAATGGACAAACCTCAGGGACGAAAACAGAAATTTACTCTTCTAAATTTATATCTAAACATTTAAAAACATGATCATAAACATGGGGTTTGATAACTTATATTTTATGTAATTTCCTAATATATTTATTTCTCAAAAAATTCAATAATAAATCCGAACGACAACCAATAATTCTAAAATTTGGCACAACCTAATCTAACATGGCAAGAAACATTATGCTACTGTCAATTTTGACAATTTATGGGTCTAAGATCAAAAGCGCTAGTTTTATAACTAAGAACCCTAGTTTTCCTACAATTTGAATTCGTATAAATAATGCCCTCTATCATAGAAATTGATAGAAGGGTTTCGTAGTGTAGATATTTTTCTCTCATTCGGTTTTCGGTCTTCACCCTCCCAAGTAAACTCTTGTCCACGTTTAGACTCCCAAGGAACCTTGACAATCGAAATACGACTTTGCCTCACTCTTTTATCATCACGATCCATAATCTCAACGGGTCTCTCGATAAAGTGCATAGACTCGTCGACTGGGATATCTTCAAGTGGAACATGTAGGTTTTCATCAGCGAGACATTTCTTCAGATTAGAGACATGAAAAACAGGGTGGATTCTACTGAGTTCTTCAGGCAGCTCAAGTTTGTAAGCTACTGCTCTGATTCTCTCGAGAATCTTGAAAGGACCAACGTAGCGAGGTGCTAGTTTACCTTTCTTTCCAGATCTAACCACGTCTTTCCAAGGGGAAACCTTTAGAAGTACTCGATCACCCACACTAAACCCGAGTGGTTTGCGTCTTTTGTCAGCATAACTCTTCTGACGACTTTGAGCTGCTAACAAATTATTACGGATTTGAAGAATTTTATTAGTTGTTTCTTGAATCAACTCAGGCCCTGTAATCTGAGCTTCACCAACTTCGTGCCAACACAAAGGAGATCGACACTTTCTTCCGTATAATGCTTCAAACGGGGCCATATTGATACTAGAATGATAATTGTTGTTATAAGAGAACTCAAATAACGGCAGGTGAACATCCTAGTTACCTTTAAAGTCAATAACACATGAACGAAGCATGTCTTCAAGCGTCTGAATAGTGCGCTCAGACTGACCGTCAGTCTGCGAATGATAAGCAGTACTGTGATCAAGTCGAGTGCCCAAAGCAGTTTGTACAGCTTGCCATGTACATGAAGTAAAACGTCCATCACGATCAGATTGTGAACAACGAAAGGGCTCACGATAACAGTTGATCTCGTGGCTAACCCGTCTATAATATTCATGGATGAGCACACATAAGGACTTGATGTTTAGTTTTTTCAGATAAAACACTTTAAACTTGTACGAAATTATACGGAAACTAATCAATATTTTATATGGAATATAGTTATATATTTCGAAAAGAGGAGGTGAAGAAATATATGTCGGTTTGAGTTTTGTTTAAAAAATAACATTAAACTGATCTTTTTATAATTAAGGGAATCAATGGAGCGAGTGAAATTTAAGAGGATTATAATCCCGCAACTTGTATGTTACCTCAACAGGCCAAGAAACAACCCTTAGAGTTAACTTTGCACAAGTCTACCTAAACTCAGAATTCTACAAGTAATTTTATAATGGGTCAAAACCGAGTAATTTTATCCAGGTCAAATTGTGTTGTCCGAGATTAACTTTCCCCAAAATGTTTATAAATAAATGAATAGTGTGTCGAATAAGATCAAAAGAATTAGGGTAAATTACACTTTTCGTCCTTTATGTTTGTACGGGATTGCAACGGATAGCCTTTAACTTCAATAATTACAGTCACAGTCCTTTATTTGCAAAACCCGTTACACTCTACGTCCTTTAGTACTAACCAGGTTAAAAAAATTAGTTAAGTTTATTCACTTAAGGGTATTTTGGTCAATTCATGTTTTTATTTAAATGTTTAATGAAGTAAACCAAAAACAAGAACACACCAATCTTTTATCATCTTCATAAACAAGAACATCAAGAACATTTATTTGCAATAATATCTTAAAATATATGTACTTCTAGGGGATTTCATCTTCAAAAGCACTTTCAGATCTGGGAATTTATCATCTTCATAAAAAAGAACATTTATTTGCAATAATATCTTAAAATGTATGTACTTCCAGGGATTTCATCTTCAAAAGCACGGGATTTCACTCTACAAAAGCAACACCCAATTTTATGTTCTTATAAAATACAAAAAAACCCAAGTTCTAAACCTGGGTAAAACACTTCCAGATCTGCAAAATTCCAAGAGCAAGAACGGATTTCAGATCTATGTTCTACAAATCAAAAACAAAAAGATCTGGGGATTTCACTCTACAAAAGCAAGAAACACCCAAATTTATATTCTTTTCTTATAAAATACAAAAAAAAAAAAAAACCCAAGTTCTAAACTTGGGTAAAACACTTTTCAGATCTGCAAAATTCCAAGAGCAAGAACGGATTTCAGATCTATGTTCTAAAAATCAAAAACAAAACCCCACTGTCGCCCTAACACCGCCGTCTATGATGGCTCCAGCCACCGTTAATCCAACTGATAATGAAGAAACCCTTGTACATATCAACCATCGATTCTCGTATTAGAGTGCTAAATGAGTACAAGCCATAAACTATGGCCGGAAGTTGCTGGTGGGGGTTTAAAGGCCTGAAATTATGGCCGGAAAATGGTGACTTCTTGTTAACTGCCCCAGATCTGAAGCCCTTGCTACAAGAACTCTCTTTTACACATACAAATGCCTTATCCTCTCTTTAAAAGCGCCATCACCCTCACCACCGTACCAGTCTCTCTCTAGCTCCTCTCGTTTCTCCTGATCCTCCGGTTGTTAGGATGTATCTGGGTTGGGCTTATGTGGGGAATATGTTGCTTAGTGCCATTGTTGATTTAGTGATTAGTGATCAATGGATTTGGGTGATTTAGGTGTCTGGTTGGATTGAATAGAGGGGAGAGAGGAGTTGCAGGTTTTGATAGAAACCCTAATGAGGGATTTGGGGGAGAAAGGAAGAATTTATATGGTGGGGTAGATGATAGGTGAATGGACTTAAATGCCCCCAAGTGCCAAACAGGTGATCAGAACTAACTTAATTTTTTAACTGGGTTTGGGGTAAAGGATGAAACGTGCAACATGTTTTTCAAATAAAGGATTGTAGCTGTAATTATTGAAGTTAAAGGCTATCCATTGCAACCCGCTATAAACATAAAGGACGAAAAGTGTAATTTATCCAAAGAATTATATTACTTTAATAACAATTCAGTTTTCTTTTTCTAATAAAACAATTTAAAGAATTTCACCTTGGGCTAATTTTGACCCATTCAGTTGGTCGTTAAAAAATAAAAATAAAATGTGTGATGTATCTATTTCTATGATAGAAGAAAAAATTTTGAGCACTAATGTACAATATACACATCCCATCAACATTCACTATATTACCATGGTATAAACATTGTTTACCAACCCAAATATACACTGTTATTATATGACTCATACTTTGTAATAATTGTGATGTACTTGTTTAAAATTTCCATAGCCCATATTTGTGAATTTCAAATTTAATAATCTGTATATATGAGCCACACCCTACTATAAGATTGTTGCTTCATACGTACTTCACACATTACCATAATGGATAATCCACAAGCGCCATACACACACCCTAAACCGCAACAACAAATACGAAGTGACAAAACAGACGCTCCCGCCGCAACGCGCGCATTTCCACTAGTAGTTAGATTATATAGTTAACTTCTAAGTGTTTAGTTAGGTTATTAGTTACTAGTATGTTATATAGTGTGTTATGATGTTCGGGGACCATAACTAGCTTGGAAATGTTAAAACAATGCTTCTAGTGAAAATTTGGTGTTTCGGGTAGTGTCCGGTTGTTCGGTTGGTTACTGGTTCGTTAAGGTGCTAAACTATGCAGTTTAGTGTGCTTTATGTTACCTTTTGTGACAGTTTTGATTCCCGACACTTAGGAAAGTATTCTAGACCATTTAACCATATTTCTGCATGATATTAAGTTGTTTAAATGCTGAATTTTGCTGAATTCTGCAGAATTCTGCAGTTTATGTGAGTTTTAGGCACTTTCCGGCACTTAAACTATCACTAGGAAGGCATGTTTTATGATCCTTACTTTCCTACACACTATACTAGTGTAACTCTTGGTTTCTGGCTCATTCTGTGTCTCAATACCATGTCTGTCTATGTACTGAACTCCGTCAGCATTTTTCTGATTTATCTGATAAGTGTGCTAACCTTGTTTCATGCATCATTTGAATCAATAAGTGTTGCATGCAATAATGATATGACATTATGCAATATATGATGCACATATATGTAAATGGCAATAATCGAAAAGCAATTCATGTCATTAATTGTAAATCAGCACAGTCGTTAAGTCATAACTAATGTTTAATAATTGTACGGATACATGGAATTTCGAAAATTGTCACACGAGCCTCTATTTAACATGTATAGCGCTATAGGATTAACGCACCATCCGTGAACGAGAGGTCATGTTAAATTTCATTCTTTATTGCGTAAACAGATAATTGACTTGAAATATTGCATGCCATGATATGTTGATCTTGAATAACTTAGGTTGCCATGTGGATTCGTTTTAACCTTTTATACTTATACTTATTTACTTAAACTTGTGTACTCGCCAATGCATTTTTGTGTTGAACTATACTTTTTTGACATGTTGCAGGTTGATGAGCTTGATTATGACGAAATCTAGAAGGGACGACACTAGAAACACATTTTCATTACTAGATTAGTCATTTTATCTTTGAACTTGTTGTATTGTCTTCTTATTGTACTTTGAATTTCACGTTGTAATTTGACAATTTTGTTATGTTATGAAATCGATTTTGCATTAATTATTGCCGCCAATAGCGTTATGTGTGATGAGTAATCTATCTTCGTCTCACTCCGATGTTTTCGCCATCGGTTGGGTCTGACAAATGTGTCCCAGAAGATGATGCGTTTGATGATGGTGATGAAGTGGTAGTATGGTTAAGCCATTGGATGTTTGTGAATAACAAGTTTGTAGATGGTGATGAAATTAGCATTCGCTTTAGTGTAAAATATTGGTAACCATTTAATAGCAAACAAGTAATCTGCTATGGTGGTGAAGGACCAGATTATGCAAATGTAAGGGAGTATGGTATCAACCCTGTGTATGATGATGTTGATGATGATCATGGTGGTGGAAAGTAGAACGAAGATCCTTTAGCTTATTACAAGTCATGGAAGCACATCATTGATGGGGATCTCTCCGCTTCTCAAGTCTCCCCCAAATCACTACCTTCTACGCCCTAGGTTTTTATTAGGTTAAAGTAAACAAAGTACGAGTCATGAGGTTGGTTTTCCCTAGGTTAAAGTAAACAAAATACGAGTGAAGATGGTCCGTAATTGCAATCCCTCTTTTCTTTTATCCACACCAGACCAGCATGCATCAAGGAAGTTGAAGGATTCAATTGCTCATTTTTCTGCCTCTTGAATCCAATGCTTTTAATTCTGTTGTCGAATCATCACGTTTTTCTGCTCAGGTTTTCTAGCACCACCACACAATTTGAAGGGTTCAACCATGATCGTTGGTGAAACTTAAACAAGGTAAACGAACTTTCATATGTTTGCTTTTGCAGTTTGTCTTGATTAGGTTTATTTGGTGATTTTCTCATAACCTACCTTAGCTTTGCTATTGGTGGGATTTACCGAGTATGATGATGACAGTGGCGGATCCAGCCGGAGAAATCACTGGGTTCCTTTTTCCAAATCAGACAAGGTTTACACTACAAAAAAACGTTTTTTTCCAAATCATACAAGATTTACACTACAAAAAAACGTTTTTTTTCCGAAAAACTGGGTTCCTGGGAACCCGGTCTTTACCTCTAAATCCGCCCCTGGATGATGATGGTGATTTTTATGCAGTTTGGGGTTTTAACGACTTTTGATGTATAGGATAATATGATCGATCAACTAGAAGCATTTCCAAATTGCTAAGTATTTTGTAAACTTAATGTGACCTGTGATTATATACTGGTTCATATGTTGTGTATTTATTCTAGAAAATCTAAAAATTGTTGCTAAAAAAGTTGATTTTTGGATATTAATGGGTCATAGAGTGAAAATGGGGCAAATAAAGCCCACGTATCATTGAGCTAAAATTGAAATACTCACAATTAGTTCAAGCTATCATCACAAAACCCGAGAACTGAAATTCTTCCCTTGATGTTTTAAGCAAAAGCTATTGAACTGTATATAATTTTACAACTGAAAAATCCCATTTGGAACTGAAACAATAACAATCAAATCCAAATCCATTATTTACAACACAATCTTACTCCATTTAAAAACATAAAAGCTATCAACTCTTATGTGAGCATTCTATATAGAGTTGTACCTGTGTAGCATCTTTATATTATCATTTAGGTATAGTCACAAACTTGTAAAACCGTCTGACCGTACCCATTTTCCTCAAAACTCGTATTTAACTCGTCGTCTGCCAGACCCGCCCTGCCCATTTTGCCATGGTTAAATGAAATGCCTTCTTAACCAACACGATCACATTGATTGAGTTGCCTTGGCCGATTTCCTTATCAAGATGTTCTGCACTCATATGTCCGTGTGAGTTAAGTGAATCACATTTGTCTGTCTCCACCATAAATATGGGCGTGTGGGCTGTTGGTGAAATTTGATCAGAGTTTACTATGAGTGAAATTTTATGGACTTTTGCATTATTGATTAAAACGAGTGAAAATCACTAATAAAATGTGTGATGTTATTTTTTTATGGAAATGGTGATTTTAACTCAATCAGTTTTTACCTGGAATGACCCTTAAACACTATATGGTAAGAGACCATACTTAGTTTTATTGATTTTGGGATGAACAAATCGGGTCGGGTGGAAATAAATAGTCTAAACTCAAACCTACTATGCAGAATCTAGTCATGACCAAGTGACTACCAATAGCTGATTTTGGTTAACTGGATTTGGATTGGTCATGTGATGAAATTGGTCATGAAGCCTAGTAAGACCGTGCGTACTGGGCGTGTTTGCTCAGTTTTTTTTGCAATACCCGCCCAAACAAGCCGGGGAACCACCCCCTGGGCGTGTTTGGCTGATTTTTTTTGTTTTGGCGTTTTTCAAATCACGCTTGAAGGTTTTTTGAATGGCCAATCATATTTAATCTTCCCTTTTTGGGCCAATAGCTTTTTTTGTTGGTTTTTTTTAATTTTTATTTAATTCTTTACACCCTTTTAACATAATGTCCACATCCCGACTACACCTATTTTAGAAAAACGCCCAATAATGTCCCTTGCTGACTGTACTGCCACATGGCGGAAAACGCCCAAGGATGGGGGCGTTATTCACCCTTACCACTACGCATGGTCTAATGGAAATTAGATATTTTTTTTCTAAAAGGGTGTTGGTGAAAAACTTATTTACCAAAACGGGTGTTTTGAAAAATATTTATTAAAATGAGTGTTTTTTTATTCTTCCTTTTTTCACTCCTAATTTTATTAGATAAACAAAATTTCTACTTTAAAAAAATGTTTTTATAAAGAGTCAACAAATTAAAAAGGTAATATGTTGAATCATGATATTTTATAAAAAGTTTTTTAATGCTTTTTTAATTCTTTTATAACAATTTTTTACTGGTGAAGACTTGGTTAAGTGATGTTTAATAATAAATCACATAAGTAGTTACAAGAAAACTTATAGAAACTAATTAAAAAGAAAAGAGTAAATTACGTTTTTGACCCTTGTTGTTATATCACTCTTACTATATTAGCCCAAAATAAGAATTTTTAACAGATCTACCCCCATGGTCCCTATATCTAACCATTTTGACCCCTAAGTCTAACCAAACCCCAACTCTGGTTAATTTATTGGTCACATATGCTGCACATGTGACCAAAAAATTAACCAGAGTTGGGGTTTGGTTAGACTTATGGGTAGATATAGGGACCATAAGGGCAGATCTGTTAAAAATTCTTATTTTAAGCTAATATAGTAAAAGTGATATAACCACAGGGGCCAAAAATGTAATTTACTCAAAAGAAAATGTTTGATTGTGTATATGAAACATAAAATGCAATGTCTATGTTAATCAGATAGGTCTCCAAAACCAGATCAAATAAAAAATAGCTATTATATTCTTTACTCCTTTGTTTTTTTATTTAAGATGAATCTTTATAAACCGGATCAAATAAAAAATTTGACCATTGTATCATTTTGTTGATCGGTGTTTTTATTTAAGATGAATGTTTATAAACCGGATCAAATAAAAAAACGACCATTATATCATTTCGTTGATCAGATCGTTATCGACCATGTGATAATCTGTTTAAATTTTTAAAAATAATAATCTGTTTAAATTTTTAAAAATAATAAAAAAGTATTTAAAAACATAAGGGATGAAAATATCAACAATTATCGTCAAAACATAAAAAAGATTATAATTCAAAAAGTAATCATCATAAATATAAAAAAACTGAAAATTCAACTATCTGAACATTGAATAAATTATTTTTAGAGTAAATTATAAAAAAAAAAACGCCATTTATGTTTACACCAGATTGCAAACTCTGTCATTTATCTTTAAAAATGACAGAAAACATATTTTATGTTTGTAAACTCTTGCACAGTCGGTTCTTTACCCTAAACCCAATTTATTTTCATGGTTAAATTTGATCAAATAGACCCCATATGAGGGCAAATTAGACATTTTGTCCATATATTTATATACAACATTTTATTAATCCATAAAACAAGAAAATATATAATAAATTTTTTTCAAAACATATAACAATCCATCTCTTCTCTTCAGTTTTATCTCTTCCCTCTCTCTCACTCACCCACCAGGCGACCACCGACGACCACCACTTACCACCATCAACCACCCCCACCATCACCTGGCCTAACCACACACCACACCCTCTCCCCCCCCCCCATTTTCTCTCTCGCTCTCTCTCTCTCTCTCTCTCTACCCCTCTCCCTTTCTCATTTTGTTTTCCAACGCCACCACTAACCATCAGTGCCACCTCCGCCGCCACTAGTCAAAACTGTCACCCTAATTCAGATCTGCTTTCATGGTGTTCTTTGACGAAGAAAGAAGACCCAGATTCCTCATCCGATACCCAGATTCCTCATCCGATCCTAGTCACCCCGATCTTCTTATTTTTTTTATCCCACAACTACCACCACTACAACCTCCCACCACCTCCCACCACCCAAGTCAGACCAAAACCCACCACCATTTAAAATCCGGCCAAAACCCAACACCAACACAACCACCCAAATCTTATCAAAACCCACCCTATTCGAAATCCGGCCCAAAAAACCCATAAAAATTAAACAAAATTCCACAACTACACCACCCTTGCACCACCGTCGAAGCACCACAACACCTACTCCGGAACAATCAACTACTATTCTCCATCTCACCAACACCCAAATTGCATCCTCCGTCATCATCTTCCTCCGACGACACCGCCACGCCGCTGCTCACCTCCACTTCACCACAACTCCACGCATCGGCAACAAGATTTGAGTGTTGCTCACCGACAACTTCTGCACCACAACTACACCACTCCGCCACAACTTCACGTGCTGGTCAGATCTGCTTCAGATTCTTGGTGGATGGTTAGTTCAGGTCTCTGTAGTTGTTGCTCAGATCTTGGGCGATTGTGGTCAGATCTGGCTCAAATCTTTGTGGTTTTGGTGGTTGTTACAGGAGGTGGCGGTGGCTCTTGATGGCAAGAGGTGGTGGTGGATGGTAGTGATCAGATAGTTAGGTGGGGTAGGGGTGGTGGCCGGGAGATTGTGGTGTCACCAGAAGTTAGAGAGAGAAGGGGTGTGGGTGGTTTAAGTGTGTGTATATGACTATACGTAAATATATATAATATATTTTAATTGTTTTATTTATTACTTTTTATGTTTATTAATTTGAGTAAATAAGGTAAAATAATTAAAATACCCTTATGTGGGGTCTATTTGGTCATACTTAACTGTAAAAATTTGAAACACCCTAACACCTTTAACCTTGAATAGACGCAACGGAAAAACGAGCCTTTAAAAAAAATTCTTTCTTTACTAAATACATTGCTTACGAAAAGGCTCAGTTACCAAATGTCTAACACGAGTTGACGTTAACCCGCGCGTTGCGGCGGGATGTTGATAAAGAATAAGTATATGAAATTTGAAAATAATAAGTTTTATGCGATGTAATTTTTCTTTTGAAGCATGTTTTGCAACTTATGTGTCCATTATTGTAGTTTTACTAAATTATTACGAAATGTTACTTTTAACGGATGAAACCAATGTTTTAATAACCAGTCGTCTTACTTATGACATGCGCGATGAGACGAAGGCGTCAGATGGTACCTAAAAAAATATGTGAAAATGTTAAATCGCGCACACGCTTGAATGGTTTACTCGTGCATTGAAAAATGTTTTTTTTTTTTGAACGGCAACACACTATTTATATATATAAATAGAACCAGTAAGGGGTTGAAAAGCAAAACAAAGGAAAATACAGACAGAAGCAAAAAACCATTACAGAATATCCAAAACATTAAACTCAAACCACTAATCCCAATCTGGCTTCGTTATCTTCGAGCGATGAGTCATCCAAAGAAATGCATATTCTTTTATTAGGTCGACAGATCTCTGAGTTTGGTACAAACTGGCCTTCAAACACCTTTAAATTTCTAGCGTTCCAAATCCATCATACCGTCGCCAAAATAACCGTGTATACAATTTTCTTCCACCTTGACGATTGACGAACCTATATTGCCAATCATCTCTTTCACCGCCTCCTTTAAACTGCTCAAATTAATAAGAGCGGGTATGTGTATTAAAAATAATATTAATCTTAACTAATTTTATTTTATTATTTAGTTTAACTTGAAGATGTATTTCAAATTTTGTAAAAAATTGATATATCATTAGTTTGAAAATAAAATAAAAATAATAATAATAATTAAGCGATTATTAAATGCTGAGTATAATATTAAAGTAAATTACAAAAATTGTCCTTTATGTATGTCATTTATTGTAAACTGTGTCTTTTATCTTCAATAACTACAGAAAACGTACTCGATGTTTGCAAACCTTTGCAAGTCATGTCCTTTAACCCTAACTAAGTTATTTTTTTGTGGTTAAATTTGACCAAATGGACCTCACATGAGGGTATTTTGTTCATTTTACTCTCATGTAGGGTCCATTTGGTCAGATTTAACCACAAAAATACCCTTATGTGGGGTCTATTTGGTCAGATTTAACCACAAAAATTAACTGAGTTAGAGCTAAAGGACATAACTTGCAAGAGTTTGCAAACATCGAGTACATTTTCTATAATTATTGAAGACAAAATACACAGTTTGCAATAAGTAACATACATAAAGAAAGATTTTTGTAATTTACTGTATAATATTATAACAACATTTCATATTCCAATTCTCATGTGAAGACTTTCAAGTTCCATATTCAGCTTTTATAAAAAAAACATTTCATATTCCAATTCTCGTGCAAGAAACCAACTGGCCCAGCCCAGTTGGCCAGCAACAATGAAGATTTGGAAACTTGGCCGAGAGGTCATGGGTTCGAATCGGAGGAGCGCCCGAGTTTTCTATTACCGTGTATACTTGCCTAGGGTGTCCGCTCTAGGTGGAGGTACACCCGCCATCATGTGGTGGTGGTCGGGAAATTTTCTCGGGGAACGCCAGCTACTCCAATGCACCAGCGCGGGCCCGGTTAAGACAACGTAGTCTGGCTGCGTGAGTAGTATTGGGTACTACCTTCGGGTAGTATGCGGCAATTGCCGTCTGTTGTGAAAGTCGCCGTTCAAAAAAAAAAAAAAAAAAATTCTCGTGCAAGAACTTCCAATTTCCAAATACAACTTTTCAGTTTTCAGTTTCATCTCAGCGCCATAAACCACTACCACCGCTAAAGCCAAAACTACCACAACCATTTCCCACACCCGCCCATCGAGTCTTTTTTTTTCCGATGAACCCTTAGATCGACGGAAGATATAGACGAATAGGAAGACTACAATCTATCCTCTTGTCGTCGATCGTTCAAACACATTCTATAACTTACAATTACAATACTTTCTCATAACTAATCCAAAAATAATAAACAAATATTAAACAATCAACATGCATTCAAAAAAATCATGATAAA
Organism: Helianthus tuberosus; assembly: GCA_030545235.1. Classification (NCBI taxonomy): domain Eukaryota; kingdom Viridiplantae; phylum Streptophyta; class Magnoliopsida; order Asterales; family Asteraceae; genus Helianthus; species Helianthus tuberosus. Next base: position 1,599,045 of record CM060394.1, read on the forward strand.
ATCAAACCAACAAAACACAAAACCCAACAAACATCACTAAGAAAACGAATCGATCGTCAATTTTATATACATCGAATATATAAAAAAACTATTTGTTATCAACCGATCGAATGAATATATAAATACAGATCATAAAGATATACCATCTTGAGAAAAAAGAAAGTTGATGCATCCATTACAAACAGTAATGGAGGATTAACAGTGGTTGATGATTTGCCATCGTGCGAGTCATGTGATGGGCTCGGGACAATGTAAGGTGGGTGTGCCGTGATGATTATGAATTGGCGAAGGGTTTGAACCGTGAGTTTTGTTTTTCCAAACGTAAACGGGGTAACCAATAACCGGAGACGAATAGGCGGCGGTTACGAATCACCGGAGATGAAGAGACGGTGGCTACAACTCGCCGGAGAAGAAGAGATGGCGGTATGACTCACCGGAGACGGAAAGGCTTGATTTCCAAATTTGTGCGGGCTTGATCTTCCAAAATCGCAACCACTTTATTGAAGATCGAATATGAGATAAAAAAAGGACAAATTCTTTCCTGTTGTTTAGATGTTGGCAAGTGCATTTTTAAAACACATTCTTTTAAGCGGTGCATCATGCGAGACGGTGTTTACTTGACGTGTTGGTTTGGCATTATTTGAACGGTAGGATAAATAAATTTTCAATTGGACGTGATGTTTAATCAAAAGGAGGGCATGTGTTTTTCTTAAACAAATTTTTTTAACAGATACGACCTTTAAACTTAAGAGACATAACTTAAGCTTGGCATCATTTTCTAAGGGACACGATGTTTAAATAAAAGAGACACAACCCAAGTTTGGCATCATTTTCTAACAGACATGATGTTTGTTCAAAAGGCACGTATTTTTTTCATAAATAAATTTTATAAGGACGCGGTGTTTAAACCAAAGAGACGTACCCTAAGTTAGTAAAGGGGTGTGTATATTGGGACATGTTGGTTTTGGTTGCATAACATATGTGTTTAATATATGGTATGTGTATTAATGCAAGAGTATTATTTAAGGGTGTGATGTGAAGAGACACAACTATTAAGTTATTCTAAGGTACCCCAAGTTACTTTTTGTAGGATTATATAATTTACTAAATGTATCAACAACATTCATAATAAAAATGATACTACATGTGTTACATAATCCAAGCTAGGTGACCCTTCTTCCTGTACAATCCTTGCTCTTTGACTCGATCTACGCCCGCTTATCTTCGTTAGTAATAGAGACAATCCGTATAGTTTCTGTGGACATCATTTACAACTTAACCATTAGTCACCGACAACATCATACAACATTATTAGCATATAATTAAAAACCATATAACATTCAACAACATAAACTTAATCCATTTGATATCTCTTGTTACGAATTCGACTTCAATACTTCATGAACCTGATGTTCTCATACCTGTATTACATTCCAATCTCAAGACAAATCATTAGTATTCGTCAATGACCAAACATAATAGACCACTCCTTCATACATTTATAACATCTAGCATTCACTCATGTTTACGTTCCTAATTCCCACGTGCATACAAACATATACCTCTACACATATACGCACACATTCATATACGCACCCATACATACAAGCTCTCGCTTACCATTATTATTCACATAAACATATACATCTTGTCATAATCACAACTTTCTATAATATAAAATTATATACTCATCATCTTCCATACCCATTCGTTCCTAAGTTCGATTACATAGAGATTACCTTCACTAACACGAAGGTAAAAATCCATACTTTCACTATCCGGAGGCTCATAACCTTACTTATGTTCTAAACCAGCTTTAAAATAAGTTAAAAGACATTGAAATCATTCAAAACATCGAGTCCGGTTGCGTAAGCGAACAAAGAAAACAACAAATGCCAGTTTGTGACTTCCTCACGGGGCGCGACGGATACAGCCTCGGCTGTCGCGGGTCGCGACGCCCGTCACATTGCGCGACCAAGATGGGTGTTCGGCGTCGCGTGACGAGACACCCTACTTTCGACAGACTGTTTGGTTTTGCTGCTGCACATTTTGCCCAGCTATGAATTCTAACCAAATACTCAACTAAAAATCGCATAACTTTTGATCTAGACATTCGTTTTGTGTAATTCATGTTCCTACGCATCCATAATATAATTACGGATCCATTAATCACCTCGGGTCGCATCAAGAGCTGATTTAAAAGCAAACGGCTTAAAAATCCTTTATACCATTATTCGACCCGTTTACTCTTACTAATTTACCTTTGTTATAAATGACTCCTTCGTTATGCTAATATAACACTTACTTTAATATACTCATCCATTACATAATTCTTGCATACATTTCCACACTCATAAATATTAAAATTTCTACATACATACTAAGAAGTGAGCCAGGATCACTTACCTCGTGCGTCCAAGTTTGTGCATAGCTTCCTTATTTCCTCTTGATCCGTTAGCCTTCCATACTTGAGTCCGTGTCTATTGGGGTTCCTATTCTTTCAAGTCATTACGTCCACATCATAGTTAGTATGCACGTTCGTTCATATCACATCTATTTCTAACTCTTAGCTACATAGACTTTCATTAGTCAAACATTAATACGCATATGACATGAACCGACAACCACATTGTTTACATTCTCTTAATCAAATTTATTATCATACATACCTATACATAATTGTCCTAACACATATACATGATTCCTTAAAATCTTATAAACACGTTCATAAGTCTAATCATGTCACTCGCATATTCGTTGACTTTTCCGAAGTCAACGGTCATGCTTACTTATTTCCAACGTATGAACACACACATTTATCTTGATATGATAGATTATTGTAGTAACGGCATACACATTTTACTTTCACGTTATGTGGTACATACAACTACATGATCACTTGATTTCATACCCTATGTTCACAAAATCATTTTTACACATATTAACGCTTTCATGATCCTACATTTGACAACTACATACCAAGTTAGCCATTTTAATATAATCGTAACATCATACTTAACTAGTAGTCCACAACTTCTACACTTAGTACACACGCATTCTAAATTACCATTAAGTCACTAATCCGACTCATGGTGTGCACCACCTTTCAAGCATAGGATACTAGTTCCTAAAGCATACTTTTGACCAAATCATACATTCAGACCGAATTCTCATATGGACTCCATCTAAAGCACATTATTCACGTTAGTTTACTATCAATTACATCATCATTATTTTCATTCATTTTTGTCAAGTTCTTTCATAAAATCTCATTTTCTAATTTCATTTAAACATTTCATCAAACACTTGGTGTGCATACCACTATCTAAACACATTGTACAAGTATTTTATGCTTTAACTTTCCACTTCTTGCATTCATCTAATCATCACTACTAAAATCAAATAAATTTCATACCATACTTCAACTAGCTAACATATGTATGCATCACATACTACATAATTCATCAAGTTAGCACAAAGATTAGACATGGATGATTCACCCATGTCACCATTCTTACTACTACTAGAGGGTTTCATCCCAAAACGTCAATTTACTCAATGTCTTGCACAATTCATCTTTCATGTGATGATTCTAACATATATTCATACCTAATTTCATGAAATTTCCTAGATTGATCATAAACCCACTTTATTCAAGATCACCAAATCATAAAATACAACTTACCATGTGCTTATCTTGTATAGATGGTTGGGAATCTAGCTCATGCATCCATCAAACCTTCATTTTCTCTTCCAATTTTGGGGATTTTATGATTTTTAGGGTTTGTTCTTGCCCCCCTGATCAAACCGTCGCCCACACACACCTCTCTAATATGTGTGTTTTATTTTTTTAAGTTTATGTAATTTCATCTTTCAAGTTGCCCAAGTTTGGCCCCTCAAGATTCACCATATTTCCATACTTGTCACAACTTCTTTTCTTTAAATAAAACACTTTCCCATTTATCCTCTTTTAACCCTTGCAGTTTGTTTGTTAATTGTTATTCACAAGAATTCCATTCCTAATATTTAACTTGTAACTATAACCAAGTTAACTAGCTTAGTTACCCATGTCACATTGTGTAAAACAAAACATGCTCAAGATTTAATATTCGGGTTTTGGGGCGTTACAAGTCTACCCCCCTTAAAGAAGGTTTCGTCCCCGAAACCTCTTTCGTCTCTTCTATAACATGTCTAGTTTTATTCTTCGTTTGTTCAATCATTCGGGTTACACTGGAAGACCTACATAAGTATGTTGTGAGAAACTACCACTAGTCACACATCCCATAATCCATAATTTGAAACTAGCATCCCGACATACATTCATACCTATCAAGATTTTCAATTTCTTGCGAAAACCAATCCCTAGTTATCATTATTTTTACTCATGTATATATTCATTTCATTCATGATGCATATCATAGGCTTTTGATTTATCGATTTATAACACTTTAACTTTCTACTCTATCAATCGTGTCCAAAGGCCAATCCATGATACTCATTCATTGTTAACTTTAAAAGTCAACTGCCCTACGTATATACCTTCTACTTACGAACATGAAATCATTCTAAAACAAAAGACAATAGTATTAATACCTCTATAACGAAACACCAACCAATGGTATGCATTCATTGAACTACAAGCCGAGTGTATCCCCTTTCACATATTCATGTACATACAAACATGTCCCCTATATTCTTCACATATACTAGTTCATACTACTTATACCTACCATGACTCCAATATACATTTCCGCATACATTTTCGTTCACTCGAACGCATTCAACATAACATACTTATTCTTGCATATAATCTTCTGACAATAGATCTACTTATAAACGAGTTCCGTCCTTTCGTACGTATAACATATTTTAACACTTTTGTATATTCAAGTTCTATTCACATATGGGTTTTAAAGTCTAACGCGCACCTTTCTAAGTACCGGGACGGAGCCGGAATCAACCGGTCATACGAACTTTCATCTTAATCCCGCCGTAATTTACGGCTACCAGCCGTAACTTATAGTTGCTACTTGCTGGTTAATCTCGTCTCATGGATTACTTATCAGGCACTAGCATTTATACAGCTCGATAACATTAAGCTCGAGTTGAAATTCATTCCTTGGCTGACCGATAAGAGTCAAACCTCCCTTTTCATATCACATTTTGCGCTATCAAGAATTCATGCGGAAGTACTTATTCAGCCCTTCACTTAAACATTTATATTCAGATACTAAACGATCCACTAACCTTACTGTCTCGGCGCAATACTACGACATGCAAAAACAAACCGACCCTCCTTTGTTACCATTCATACCATCTCTAGCTTGACTTAATTCATCCGTGTGATGAGTTTCCGCTCATGAGCATTCTTTCACCATTCTTGATAGGTTTATCATATAATGATCCCTGCCATTCTCATTATAAGGTTAGCACATCTCATTCGCATTCCTTCAAGCATGGCGTATATTACCTCAGCTTATTTACATATTAGCCCTTTCTAGACTTTTCCTAAAAAAAATAAACATTAGTACTTTTGACCCGTTCCCATCCCTACTTAAATCATTTTTCTAGGTCGTAGACGTCATGCATTCCGACTCCCAAGAGTCAATTAATACTATGTCAAACCTGTAACTTATTTCAAAGCTTATTTCTTTCGACTAAGGTTTCTTGCTACTACAATAGTTTTCATCGGACTTACATACTTAGCTAATCAAATACTTCATGCTATTTTACATTTACTTGCTTAATAACTATCAATTTACTTTGTTTAACTTTTCGGAAGTCCATTTATAAATACATTCTGAACTATGTTTACCAATTACCTAGTTCTGACACATCCCTCTCTATGTCGAGCAATAAGCTCCCATTAAAAGCATAACCTTTATACATACCTGACGCAAGTCAAATCCATTGACTCGTTATCCATACCTTGCTTTGACTATTTCCTTCCAGTTTGTGACATTACATGACCGCACATTATGCTCACCTACAATTATATAACTTGACCATTTCAAACATTAAATACCGGGTTTAAATGCAATCACCATTTGACCCGCATAACTCATTTGTCCTTTCAACCATTCTTGCATACAATGCATTTGCATAATTATATTTATATTTATATATACATAAGTTTAAAAACATAACTTGAATCATATCCGCTTTATAGAATATTTACTTGTGTGGTCCGTACTTACTTACAAATTTAAACTTTTTCATTCTACTTTTTATTCTCTTCTATATCTTGAATCCGTCTCACGAATTCTAACATTTCATTCATATCCTTCATTCCTTCCATGTTTCGAATCCGTCTCGTGGATTCTAACATTTCATTCATGTCCTTCATTCCTTCCATGTTCGAATCCATCTCGCGGATTCAAACATATCACTCACATTCTTCATTCCTTTTATGTTTCGAATCCGTCTCGCGGGTTCGAACATATCATTCACATTTTCCATTACTTCTATGTTTTGAATCCGTCTCGCAGATTCAAACATGTCATTCATACTTCTCTTTTGTAATTGGTACTTTCAATTTCTTGAGATTCCTACATCTCCCTTCACCCTCACGTCCACCTACTACCTAATTCTAATGGACATACCTGTAATAATTATCACGGTCTCACGAACGTCATATGTTTCTTGTGTACTGGCCAGGTACATAATCCACATACTAGTTTCGTGTCTTCATGTAATCGTCACCTTATGTCCAAAGAATTAGCTTTCGGCACGTGTAACATTTTCAAAACTTCATTACCATTCTATTATTATATTTCATTTAAAATTTTCCTTCACTTGATAGGTTTTACCATTACATGTGCCCACATATTAAATTTACATACCTGGGGTCAATTTGTGTTATTACGTGCCTTGGTGCCGGTCCTAGACCGCATTCGTGGATCCTCCTCTCCAAACAATTATGCTTACCTTATGATGTGTGTAAAATGCAACATATAAATTACATCAAATGAGGCATAAAACTAACCCTTTTTTAGTACTAATATTGGAAAAAGAGTGTTTTTGTCTTCCTTTTGTATTTTCAGGATTAAATGAGCTCAAAAACGCAAAAGAAGCAAAAAGACAGCTGAATCCAACATAAATACAAGAAAAGGAACATTAGTGGATTGCCCGAACCCTCAACGGCACCTTCCAAAGCAAAATAGAGAAAACAGAAGGCTGAACACGCCCCGTGCTCAGCCAGCACGGGGCCGTGCCCAAGAAGCAGCAGAAAAGACAAACCTATAGAAGCTTCTATTGCCCACCACGGGCCGTGCTCAGCGGACACGGGGGCGTGCCGAAAGTACTGCAGGCGCATTAATTGTAATTGCGAATTACAATTAATGAAGAGAGAGAGTGTCAGAAGGGCACGGGGCCGTGCCCAGCGAACACGGGGCCGTGCCCAGGCCTCTGTTCAGCCTATAAATAGGAGTGCTTGGTTTCATTGCAACTCATCCCTTGGCACACCACCTCTCTCACACTTCATCCACCACCCACCACCATCACAACACCATCATCCACCACCATCATCCATTGTCCATCATAGAGTGTGTGAGTCGTCTCGGGATCCAAGATTGATCGTAAGAGTTCTTGACAATCAAGGCCATGTTTGCCTAAGTCTCTTACATCACTTGGTGAAGACAAAGTGTCTAGTATAATACTTTTTATTTCTAATCTTTTGCACTTTTTATTTGGTTTTGTATTAATGACTTTAATAACTAGTTACTTATGTTGAAGGTGATCTTTCCTTATCGTTTGTCCGTGGTGTCTTGGCATTATTTTACTGTCTATATAAAATAAAGGATTTTCACCATTCATATCTCCACGGTCTATATGGAGGTATGTTGGCTACCTGGTCGGGGGTTAAGGGAACGGTTTGGTAAAGGTCTTGCCATTGTTCAGCGTTTAGAGGTCCTGCAATGGACCTGGGTCAAATTTAGTAGGACCTCCTTCAATACTTCACGGTATTGGATGGCGGGGGTCCAAACTCTTTGATCCCCTCATAAGTTAACTACTATTAATACTATAACCCGGCTATTTAAGACTGTATCCCTGCTGACTCAGACTACTTAGTCGAGGGTAACGTCACCGCCAAAAGCGGGGCCTACCACAATACTGCATTAATAACTTAATTCATTATCTTCCAATAATCCACCCCTTTAGGATTGTATCCCTGCTGACTCAAACTACTGGGGTGAGGGTAACGTCACCTTCAAAAGAGGGGCCTACTACAATAACTAAGATAATCTCTTAATTATGTGCAAAAGTGCGGAAATAATCAAAGGTTATACTAGATACGAGTCGGAACCAAGTGATTCATCTTGTCTATCTGTTTTTATTTTATTTTTATTTTCAGCATTTTAGTTAGTTTTTATTTTTCTTAGTTTAAAACATTTTTCTAAACTTTTATTTTTGGTTAGACGTTGAGGATAAACCGGTACTAAAAGCTCTTGTGTCCTTGGACGACCTCGGTATCTTACCAACGCTATACTACACTCAACGATGGGTGCACTTGCCCATATGTGTGTTTAGTGTTAGTGAAATATCGTGTTTTATAAATTTAAAACTTGGCTAAAATAAGTGTTAAAAAGGGCTTAAAATATACACCTAAAATATACGACACTTCGCACGCATCAAGTTTTTGGCGCCGTTGCCGGGGACACAAGGATTTTAAGAAAGTTAGGAATCAACGGCCTAATCATCTTTTATTTTTCTTTTTTTTATTTTTTTAGGATTTTCTTAGTTTTTCAGCTTCTGCAGAGCTCAGCACGGGCCGTGCCCGGTCAGACACGGGCCGTGCCCAGCATCATCACTGGCAGTTTTTATTTTCTGAGTTACAGAGAGCTGAACACGGGGCCGTGTCGGTGCAACACGGGGTCGTGTCCAACTCCCAGTAACTGGGAATCCAGAAAACAATTACTGTATCTCTCAACACGGGCCGTGCTCACTGAGCACGGGGCCGTGGTAAACATTCTGACCAGCGTTCTTTTCTGTTTTTGTTGCAGGACTCGGAACCCAGGCGCCACATTTGAACCTCCTACGTAGTGCATGAGCTCCAGTTCTAGTAGAGACATAAAAGAACCCCTAGAAGAACCCGAGCGCTTTCTCAGAAAAAGACTAAAAGCTAAAAATCAAGAGAAAGCTTCGGGGGACCCACTTCCAATGGCGGACCAACGTACCCTCATGGATTACCTACGGCCTACCGTAGGCAATCTTGGCGCTGCTATCAATGCACCAAATGTCGAGGCCAACAACTTCGAACTTCGGCCGCATTTGATACAAATGCTCCAAAACTCCGCAACCTTCCACGGGCTTGCGGACGAGGATCCCCATCTACATATTACTAACTTTTTAGAAATATGTGATACCTTTCGGATCAATGGAGCATCAAATGACGCCATCCGCCTTCGAATGTTTCCTTTCTCACTAAAAGACCGAGCCAAGGCTTGGCTTAACACCCTCCCAGTTGGATCGGTAAACACCTGGGATGAACTCGCCCAAAAGTTTTTGTATAAGTATTTCCCTCCTGCTAAAACGGCTAAATTAATGACTGAAATTAATACATACTCACAAGAGGATGGGGAATCCTTATATGAAACTTGGGAAAGGTTCAAGGAGCTTCTAAGAAAGTGTCCTCACCATGGTCTAGCGGTATGGCAACAAGTATCCACTTTCTACAATGGATTGTTGCCACACACAAGACAAACACTTGATTCAAGCTCCGGGGGACTCTTAGGTAATCGTCGCCCAAATGAAATATATAACCAAATTGAGGAAATTGCTCAAACCAATTTTCAATGGCACACTCCCCGAGGTAATAAATCTATTGCCCCGGGCGCCCATAAGGTTGATGAAAGCACCTCTTTACAAGCCCAAATCGAGGCCCTCTCTTCAAAAATCAAAAGGCTAGAAATGACAAAAACGGCCTCGGTTATGGCTTGTGAAGGGTGTGGTGGGTCACATGAAAATTGGAGTTGTATGAAAGAATTAGATGAACAAACTGAAACGGTAAACTACATGGATAATAGACCTAGGCCGTCGGGTCCTCCAACGGGTACCTACAACCAAGGATGGCGTAACCACCCAAATCTTGGTTGGAGAGATCCCGGCAATAGTAGTAACCAACAAAATCAACGAACTAATTTTCAACAACCGCAAAATTTTCCTCAACAACAAGGTGGAAGAGACAGGCTTGAAGATACTGTATCTCGCCTCATCTCTGACACTGAAAAGAAAAACTCGGATCGATTTCAACAATTGGAATCAAATTTCAGAAATCAACAAGCTAGCATTCAAAACGTTGAAAAACAATTAAATCAGCTAGCTCAAAATTTCTCCGAGAGACCGCAAGGCGCATTACCCAGTAATACCGAAACGAACCCAAAGGCACAAGTACATCTCATCACATTAAGAAATCGAACCGTGGGTCCCGAGGATGCTCCATTGTCGCCAAATGAAAGAAGCCATTCTAGTCAGCCTGTGACTCCTCCTGCGCCAGAAAAAGCTTCTACACCAAATCAAGGGCCCACCAAGACTCCTCCAATCCCGTACCCCGGTAGGTTAAATCGTCAAAAGACCGATGAGCAATTCGCAAAGTTCGAAAGCTTACTAAAACAATTGCATGTCAATATTCCTTTTATTGAGGTCCTAACCCAAATGCCTAAATATGCAAAATTCATGAGGGATTTCCTCACTCACAAAAAGAAAATTGAATCATTGCAATTAGTTAACTTAGGCGAAGAATGCTCAGCTCTAGTACTCAACAAACTTCCACAAAAGAAAATCGATCCCGGGAGCTTCACAATCCCTTGTTCGATTGGGACGTCCCCCGTCCGAAATGCTTTAGCCGATCTTGGAGCTAGCATCAACCTCATGCCCACATCAATGTTCAAGCGACTCGGCCTAGGAACAACAAGCCCCACAAAGATGAGCATACAACTCGCCGACAGGTCCGTCAAGTTCCCACATGGTGTCTCCGAAAATCTGCTAGTCAAGGTTGACAAATTCGTCTTTCCAACCGACTTTGTCATCCTAGACATGGAAGAAGACACCGAGGTCCCCCTCATCCTCGGGAGGCCATTCCTAGCCACCGCCCAAGCATTGGTGGATATGAATGACGGAACTCTAACATTGAAGTTTGGGAATGAGGAAGTGAAATTTGAATGTGGAAAGCGAGTAGAGGAAGAAGATCCGGTCAACTACATGAAGGTCATAGACTCAAGTTTGGATGACGCTCTCCGACGGTGTAACATGGGATGCAACACATCCCACTTGGGTAGCATATGACCAGGCTTTGGGTCTAGCCAAGGACCCTTATAAACGTGGCGCACCATGGAGGCATTCCACGGAACTATCCTTAGTTTAATTTAGATTAATTTTTATGTTTTCTAGTTAGTTTAATTTTCAGGAATAAGACACACTCATGGTGGTAAAGGATGAAAAGGGGAACGAGAAAAATGATCCCATGCACAAGAACGAGGCAACCCGACAGTTTTCTCCCTTTCAGAAGGTTCAACACGGGCCGTGCCCAACCAACACGGCCCCGTGTCGGACCACCTGCAGAAAACGCCCAGTACAGGTAACTGGACACGGGCCGTGTTCACCCAACACGCCCCCGTGTCCAGACTTCTGTTCCTCTTATTTCAATTTTGTTACTGGCACTTAAACACGGGGCCGTGCCCGGATAACACGGGGCCGTGTTCAGTGCCCAGTAACACAAATTTTTGCTTTTTAAACACTATTTTACACATCTAATCAACCTAAAAATTTATTTTTGGGACACATTGAGGACAATGTGTAATTTAAGTGTGGGGGGGATGCTAAAACCTTGAATTTTGCAAGTCCTAAATACAAGCCTTACACAAAACTCTATTGGAACCGCTAATCACCCCAAATTTTTTTCAAAAATTTCATTTTTTTTACTTGTCTAGGTTTAACTCGGGAAATTCAAGCTCTCAAAAAGGTTATATTTTTACAAATTTACAACCGATAGCGTAGTGATAAAAAGAACCAACATAAGAAAATTATGAAAAGGCATGACAAACTTATTTAAAATTTGATTATATATACTTGATCACATAAAAACCCATTCCCACAAAAGTGAGTTTTGAGCCTTTATTGAGCACACAATTTCATATCATTTGACTAAATGCTCATTTTTCGTTTCTTGTGTGAATAGCCGCTTGGTTCTTACGACTCTAGAACTTGCCATGACAATACATTCCCGGTCCTTATCAACTTAAACCCGAGTAAGTAAATGATAGAGGCATTAGGACTAACCCTTTTTCATTTCTACACCATTTTTTTTCTTTTTTTCACCACCTACCCAAAAAATCCCCCTAGTTAGCCCCTTTGAGCCTAAACCTTTTCGTTTCATCACCCAAAACAAAACCCTTTCACCCACCAAAACCTTTTTCATTTTTAACCCTTTATTTTAGTAACAAGTTCGGTTCTTCGAAAAAAAAAAAAAAAAATGAAGCAAAAAGAAAATAAACAAACAAAGTAATCAAAAATAACTTTGTTTGAATAAAAGCTTCATCAAAAATAAAAGGTTGCAAAAATACGAAAACCGACACTTGTTACGCTTTTTAGCCCTTTTTCTACTAACCACTAACCCAACCACCTACCTTTAACCCTAGCCAACCCTTAACCCACAAAGTCCTCTTGATATCTACAAAGGTATAAAAGTTAAAAAGGAGGAGGATTGATTTCTTGGCAAGCCTATGGTAGGAATAAGTTCCATGCCGCTCTCGAGTGATTCACTAAAAATACACCTTCGGCCGAGTGTGAGTGATTTCCCCGCGAGGTATGTGAACTTGTATATAAATAGAATTTTAAAAAGGCATGTTATGCCCAAATAAGTAATTTCTTTTATGAACAGTTCTAAATAAATCATTACGAATAGGAGTGTAAATAAATAAAAATAAAACCCCAAAAAGATCTTGGAAATCCCGACACTCTATGACAAGCCCAAAACCTTCTCTTCTACCTGTTCCATTTGGGAGTGTAAGCCAAATATTAAAGAGTTTTGCTTGAGGACAAGCAAAAGTTCAAGTGTGGGGGTATTTGATGTGTGTAAAATGCAACATATAAATTACATCAAATGAGGCATAAAACTAACCCTTTTTTAGTACTAATATTGGAAAAAGAGTGTTTTTGTCTTCCTTTTGTATTTTCAGGATTAAATGAGCTCAAAAACGCAAAAGAAGCAAAAAGACAGCTGAATCCAACATAAATACAAGAAAAGGAACATTAGTGGATTGCCCGAACCCTCAACGGCACCTTCCAAAGCAAAATAGAGAAAACAGAAGGCTGAACACGCCTCGTGCTCAGCCAGCACGGGGCCGTGCCCAAGAAGCAGCAGAAAAGACAAACCTATAGAAGCTTCTATTGCCCACCACGGGCCGTGCTCAGCGGACACGGGGGCGTGCCGAAAGTACTGCAGGCGCATTAATTGTAATTGCGAATTACAATTAATGAAGAGAGAGAGTGTCAGAAGGGCACGGGGCCGTGCCCAGCGAACACGGGGCCGTGCCCAGGCCTCTGTTCAGCCTATAAATAGGAGTGCTTGGTTTCATTGCAACTCATCCCTTGGCACACCACCTCTCTCACACTTCATCCACCACCCACCACCATCACAACACCATCATCCACCACCATCATCCATTGTCCATCATAGAGTGTGTGAGTCGTCTCGGGATCCAAGATTGATCGTAAGAGTTCTTGACAATCAAGGCCATGTTTGCCTAAGTCTCTTACATCACTTGGTGAAGACAAAGTGTCTAGTATAATACTTTTTATTTCTAATCTTTTGCACTTTTTATTTGGTTTTGTATTAATGACTTTAATAACTAGTTACTTATGTTGAAGGTGATCTTTCCTTATCGTTTGTCCGTGGTGTCTTGGCATTATTTTACTGTCTATATAAAATAAAGGATTTTCACCATTCATATCTCCACGGTCTATATGGAGGTATGTTGGCTACCTGGTCGGGGGTTAAGGGAACGGTTTGGTAAAGGTCTTGCCATTGTTCAGCGTTTAGAGGTCCTGCAATGGACCTGGGTCAAATTTAGTAGGACCTCCTTCAATACTTCACGGTATTGGATGGCGGGGGTCCAAACTCTTTGATCCCCTCATAAGTTAACTACTATTAATACTATAACCCGGCTATTTAGGACTGTATCCCTGCTGACTCAGACTACTTAGTCGAGGGTAACGTCACCGCCAAAAGCGGGGCCTACCACAATACTGCATTAATAACTTAATTCATTATCTTCCAATAATCCACCCCTTTAGGATTGTATCCCTGCTGACTCAAACTACTGGGGTGAGGGTAACGTCACCTTCAAAAGAGGGGCCTACTACAATAACTAAGATAATCTCTTAATTATGTGCAAAAGTGCGGAAATAATCAAAGGTTATACTAGATACGAGTCGGAACCAAGTGATTCATCTTGTCTATCTGTTTTTATTTTATTTTTATTTTCAGCATTTTAGTTAGTTTTTATTTTTCTTAGTTTAAAACATTTTTCTAAACTTTTATTTTTGGTTAGACGTTGAGGATAAACCGGTACTAAAAGCTCTTGTGTCCTTGGACGACCTCGGTATCTTACCAACGCTATACTACACTCAACGATGGGTGCACTTGCCCATATGTGTGTTTAGTGTTAGTGAAATATCGTGTTTTATAAATTTAAAACTTGGCTAAAATAAGTGTTAAAAAGGGCTTAAAATATACACCTAAAATATACGACACTTCGCACGCATCACCTTACACATAACATACTGTTAGTTTTCTTCAATTACATATTTAAGTACATACTTACCTTTGCTTCTACCCTTAGATCTTGATCGAGTCATGGATTGTACGGTTTCCATGTCCCAAGAGCACACAGGTTTGAGTTCAAGTTTTACCTCCTCATACATGATTTCCCTCAAACCAGGGCTCTGATACCAACTTGAAGCACCCTCACACCTTTAACCTTGAATAGACGCAGCGGAAAAACGAGCCTTTAAAAAAAATTCTTTCTTTACTAAATACATTGCTTACGTAAAGGCTCAGTTACAAAATGTCTAACATTTACTAAATGTATCAACAACATTCATTATAAAAATGATACTACATGTGTTACATAATCCAAGCTAGGTGACCCTTCTTCCCGTACAATCCTTACTCTTTGACTCGATCTACGCCCGCTTATTTTCGTTAGTAATAGAGACAGTCTGTATAGTTCCACAGGACATCATTTACAACTTAACCATTAGTCACCGACAACATCATACAACATTATTAGCATATAATTAAAAACCATATAACATTCAACAACATAAACTTAATCCATTTGATATCTCTTGTTCCGATTTCAACTTCAATACTTCATGAACCTGATGTTCTCATACCTGTATTACATTCCAATCTCAAGACAAATCATTAGTATTCGTCAATGACCAAAGATAATAGACCATTCCTTCATACATTTATAACATCTCGCATTCACTCATGTTTACGTTCCTAATTCCCCCGTGCATACAAACATATACCTCTACACATATACGCACACATTCATACACGCACCCATACATACAAGCTCTCGCTTACCATTATTATTCACATAAACCTATACATCTTGTCATAACCACAACTTTCTATAATATAAAATTATATACTCATCATCTTCCATACCCATTTGTTCCTAAGTTCGATTACATATAGATTACCTTCACTAACACGAAGGTAAAAATCCATACTTTCACAATCCGAAGGCTCACAACCTTACTTATGTTCTAAACCAGCTTCAAAATAAGTTAAAAGACATTGAAATCATTCAAAACATCGAGTTCGGTTGCGTAAGCGAACAAAGAAAACAACAAATGCCAGTTTGTGACTTCCTCGCGGGGCGCGACGGATACAGCCTCGGCTGGTCGCGTGCCGCGACGCCCGTCACGTTGCGCGACCAAGATGGGTGTTCGGCGTCGCGTGACGCGACACTCTACTTTCGACAGACTGTTTGGTTTTGCTGCTGCACATTTTGCCCAGCTATGAATTCTAACCAAATACTCAACTAAAAGTCGCATAACTTTTGATCTAGACATCCGTTTTGTGTAATTCTTGTTCCTACGCATCCATAATATAATTACGGATCCATTAATCACCTCGGGTCGCATCAAGAGCTGATTTAAAAGCAAATGGCTTAAAAATCCTTTATACCATTATTCGACCCGTTTACTCTTACTAATTTACCTTTGTTATAAATGACTCCTTCTTTACGCTAATATAACACTTACTTTAATATACTCATCCATTATATAATTCTTGCATACATTTCCACACTCATAAATATTAAAATTTCTACATACATACTAAGAAGTGAGCCGGGATCACTTACCTCGTGCGTCCAAGTTTATGCATAGCTTCCTTATTTCCTCTTGATCCGTTAGCCTTCCATACTTGAGTCCATGTCTATTAGGGTTCCTATCCTTTCAAGTCATTACGTCCACATCATAGTTAGTATGCGCGTTCGTTCATATCACATCCATTTCTAACTCTTAGCTACATAGACTTTCATTAGTCAAACATTAATACGCATACGGCATGAACCGACAACCACATTGTTTACGTTCTTTTAATCAAATTTATTATCATACATACCTATACATAATTGTCCTAACACATATACATGATTCCTTAAAATCTCATAAACACATTCATAAGTCTAATCATGTCACTCGCATATTCGTTGACTTTTCCGAAGTCAACGGTCATGCTTACTTATTTCCAACGTATGAACACACACATTTATCTTGATATGATAGATTATTGTAGTAACGGCATACACATTTTACTTACACGTTATGTGGTACATACAACTACATGATCACTTAATTTCATACCCTATGTTCACAAAATCATTTTTACACATACTAATGCTTTCATGATCCTACATTTGACAACTACATACCAAGTTAGCCATTTTAATATAATCGTAACATCATACTTAACTAGTAGTCCACAACTTCTACACTTAGTACAAACGCATTCTAAATTACCATTAAGTCACTAATCCGACTCATGGTGTGCACCACCTTTCAAGCATAGGGTACTAGTTCCTAAAGCATACTTTTGACCAAATCATACATTCAAACCGAATTCTCATATGGACTCCATCTAAAGCACATTATTCACGTTAGTTTACTATCAATTACATCATCATTATTTTCATTCATTTTTGTCAAGTTCTTTCATAAAATCCCGTTTTCTAACTTCACTTAAACATTTCATCAAATACTTGGTGTGCATACCACTATCTAAACACAATGTACAAGTATTTTATGCTTTAACTTTCCACTTCTTGCATTCATCTCATCATCACTACTAAAATCAAATAAATTTCATTCCATACTTCAACTAGCTAACATATGTATGCATCACATACTACATAATTCATCAAGTTAGCACAAAGATTAGAAATGGATGATTCACCCATGTCACCATTCCTACTACTACTAGAGGGTTTCATCCCAAAACGTCAATTTACTCAATGTCTTGCACAATTCATCTTTCATGTGATGATTCTAACATATATTCATACCTAATTTCATGAAATTTCCTAGATTGATCATAAACCCACTTTATTCAAGATCACCAAATCATAAAATACAACTTACCATGTGTTTATCTTGTATAGATGGTTGGGAATCTAGCTCATGCATCCATCAAACCTTCATTTTCTCTTCCAATTTTGGGGATTTTGTGATTTTTAGGGTTTGTTCTTGCCCCCCTGATCAAACCGTCGCCCACACACACCTCTCTAATGTGTGTGTTTTATTTTTTTAAGTTTATGTAATTTCATCTTTCAAGTTGCCCAAGTTTGGCCCCTCAAAATTCACCATATTTCCATACTTGTCACAACTTCTTTTCTTTAAATAAAACACTTTCCCATTTATCCTCTTTTAACCCTTGCAGTTTGTTTGTTAATTGTTATTCACAAAAATTTCATTCCTAATATTTAACTTGTAACTATAACCAAGTTAACTAACTTAGTTACCCATGTCACATTGTGTAAAACAAAACATGCTCAAGATTTAATATTCGGGTTTTGGGGCGTTACAAAATTAACCTAGTTGGGGCCAAAGGACATATTGTGAATGAGTTTGCATACATCGAGTACGTTATGTTTTGTGTATTTTTTAAAGATACATGATATAGTTTGCAATCTGGTGTCAACATAAAGCACGATTTTTGTAATTTACACTTATTTTTAAGCAAAAGACCTAACATGTTCAATCAAAGAACACAAACACCGGCATCTTCAACCTACGTTAGGCCATAACTTATGAACCAAGTAGTTAAAAGTATATGCTATAAAAGAAGAGTAAATTACAAAAATCGTCCCTTATGTATGCTACTTATTGTAAACTGTGTCATTTGTCTTTAATAAGTATAGTAACGGTACTCGATGTTTGCAAACCCTTGCACGTTATGTCCTTTAGCCCTAACCTAGTTAGTTTTTATGGTTACATATGATCAAATGGACCCCACATGAGGGTGTTTTGATCATTTTACCCTAAATAATAAAATAAATAATCAAAGAAAATTTATATATATATATATATATATAAATACCTATACGGACGGTGCCGATGCCGTCGGTGGAGATGAGGAGGACTACTAGGGATTTTGGGGCTAGGGTTTTAGAGAGTTACATGATAAAGTGAGTAGCAAAAGAAGTGTACTGAAGGTAGTGGCCATTGAAATTGAAAATTGGCTTCTCAGCCGAAAAATTCTCCGGTGTTCAAAGTTGAAAGCTGAAACAAACAATGATTGAAAAGGTGCGAATGCATGAGCCTTTTTAATAAGGACAATGATGTCAGAGATCGATTTTTTTAACGACGGGCCAATAAGTGGCGAACATAGAACTCAAGCTCTATCTGTCGACTGACTTTTAAGGATAGTATAAAAATTGAAAATTGGTTGTGGTGGTCAATGGAGATGAGGAAGAGAGTACGGACGGTGTGTATGGCGGTGGTGGTCGGTCTTGTGAGGTGTATGGCGGTGGTGGTCGGTCTGGTGGTGTTGGTCCGACAATTAGAGAGAGAGAGCTAGTGTTTGTGTTGTGAGAGAGAGAGAGAGAGGTGTTTATGTGAGTGTATGTATAGGTATTTATAAATATATCTATATATAATTTTTTTGATTATTTATTTTAGTATTTAGGGTAAAATAACCAAAACACCCTCATGTGGGATCCATTTGGTAATATTTAACCATAAAAAGTAATTGGGTTATGGCTAAAAGACATAACGTACAAGCGTTTGCAAACATTGAGTATGGTTACTGTACTTAATAAAGACAAATGATACAATTTCCGATAAGTAGCATACATAAAGGACGGTTTTTGTAATTTACTCATAAAAGAATTAAAAACTGTTTATAAAATATCATGATTCAATAAAATATCTTATAATTTTATTAATCTTTTATAAAGAATTTTTTTTATCTAATAAGATTAGGAGTGAGAAAAATAAGGATTAAAAAAAACACTTAGGTAAATACTTTTTAAATCAACCATTTTGGTAAATAAATTTTTCACCAAACACCTATTTCGAAAAAAAACTCTGAAAATTACTGCTAAGATTAACATACATATTAAGTTCGGCTTCGCATTGGTGGTCAACCCAACTTTGGAAAATCATGTGAGCATAAATTACTAGGGTGAGTGCATAGGATTTTCTGTGAAGTATACATACGTATTATATTTTTTTAACATATCTGAATTCATTGGCTGGTTTTCTTTTTTACCTACGTATATGTCTTCTAAGTGGCAGTTTGTTAATATAGATAAGCTCACGTGCTTAGTTCAATATGCAACAAACAAAATTTGTACCAAATACGGTAATATGTGTGATAGAAAGTATTTATTTTGCAAGTTAAAGATCAACAGAAAGCCTTGTCTCAACTGCGAGGATTTGCTCTCTTAAACCTGATTAGGAGGCTTTATCTCAGTTGTGAGAACTTTATTCCCAAGTGACTTCATGTTGTGAAACGGGCGTTGGGCTCGCTAGAATTAAGGAGAATTGGAATCTAAGCTCCATTCCTAATTACTTCACAAAATTCGTTGAAATTGGGATATAAATTCAAGGGATAACAAGTTTAGTCAGAGAATAGATTGGAATAATTTTGGAATTCTTTAATGCAAAGGAATTCAACATCCGTACTTGTAAATACTTAGTAACTAGTCTTGCACGGGGGTTGGTGGTTTGTAAAACCATACAAAGTAGCAACCGAACGACGACCAACCTAGGGAAGACGTAAAATAAAAACACGAAATTGTAAGACCAAGTGACTCACGTGATGTAAATTGTAGACGAAGTCGAATTTATACTGATACCTATTAGAAAGTCAAGAGGGTAAAAAAAAAAAAGGAAAAAAGATGAGGGACCAAATGTGACCACAAAACACTGTGCTAAGTAGCAACCGGACAAAAAGAAAAAAAAGATGAGGGACCGAATGTAACCACCAAACAACGTGCTAAGTAGCAACTGAACGACAACCAAATCCGGGAAAAAGCGTAAAACAAAAACAAATAAAAAAAGTTAAAAAAAAACTAAACTTATTTAACTATTGTGATAAATTATGAAAATACCAAACTTTTGTTACGAAATGAAAAACCATAAAGATTACTATGCGAACAAAAGGTACCACAAAAGACAAAGAAGTTACTATTATTCACTATGTTATGAATTAGAGTGAGAGTTAGCTAGAAAACCTAAGTTTCCTAGAAAGTCTAGGAAACAATAGGAAGGTGACATGTGACTTTTAGTTTTTCTGTGCAAAAGAGCATGATGATAATTTGATTATTAATTTAATTTTGAAATATTATATATCTTAAACTAACTATCCAGATATTTATGGAAACGTATATCTCTTTGACAATTTCAAATCACTACGATTTCAAAAGGACAATTACTTTAAATTACGAAGTTCAAATCATTAACAATTTCTTCACGTTGTGTTTTATCAGTTACTGCGTTCATCACAATGTGTTTTATCAGTTACTGGTTGATATGAATTTTGGCATTCTTGATGTTGTGTTTTATCAGTTACTGGTTCACGTTGTGTTTTATCAGTTACTGGTTTCATCACAATGTGTTCTATCATTTACTGGTTGATGTGATTTTGGCATTCTTGATGTTGTGTTTTATCAGTTACCGGTTTCATCACAATGTGTTTTAGCAGTTACTGGTTTCAGTTACTGTTTCATCACATTGTGTTTTATCAATTACTGGTTGATATGATTTTTGGCATTCTTGATGTTGTGTTTTATCAATTACCGGTTTCATCACAATGTGTTATATCAGTTATGATTCATGAATGCCATGTTCTTTTGTATTTTATCTACCGTTTCATCACAATGTGTTTTATCAGTTACTGGTTGATGTGATTTTGGCATTCTTGATGGTGTGTATTATCGATTACTGGTTTCATCACAATGTGTTTTATCAGTTACTGGTTGATATGATTTTGGCATTCTTGATGTTGTGTTTTATCAGTTACTGGTTCACGTTGTATTTTATCAGTTGGCATTCTTGATGTTGTGTTTTAGCAGTCAGTCACTAGTTCGTCACACTGTGTTTTATCGCTAAAACACACTACTATGAACACATCTAGATCTGACTTATCGTTATTTTTTGTATGATTTGGTGTTTTCAAATGTGAGGGATTAGAGAGAGAGAAAAAAATTGCGACATTTTTGGAGGTGGATTTATGATTGGTAGTTATTTCCTTATTTAAAACAACTTAAATGACACATTTACCCCCAATCAATTAAATTAGCCTATTTTAAAGACACGTATATTACCAAAATGCCACCAAAATGATCTCAACCATTAAACACACTCGTCTGATGGCCCAGATCGCTTCCTACACTTTCTAGGAAAAACACACTTTCTGCCGGATCCCCACTATATATATATATATATATATATATATATATATATATATATATATATATATATATATATATATATATATATATATATACTAGTAGGGTGCCTGCGCGATGCGGCGGGGGCGTCACTTTGCATTGCGACACTCATTTCCATTTGTGTATCAATCACCTCAGATGTATATATGAAAATGGATTGAACTGGCCGAAAGTCTATTTCTAATTAGGGGTATTCACGGTTCCGTTTAGAACTTGAAACCGCCCAAATCGATCATCATTTTGGTTCCATGATCGTTTTTTTAGCTTTCGATCGGTTGGTTTCAGAAAACTTCAAACCATAGAGAACAGATTGGTTTAAAAGTTATACCAAAAACAAATTGTAAAAAACTAAACCAGAGCATAACATTTGATTAAACCCCTATCTCACATGTCACATTTTCAAATCTTATTAGGTTCTTCACACTTTATTTTTTTGAACGGTTCTTCACAGTTTTGTGTTCTAAATATTACAATCCTAAAGAAACTTAATTAGACATAAAAAAATCATTATTTTGTACCATCAATGTATCATATTTTATAATGTAAACAGCCTTTTTTATTAAAATTTGGACTACTTGTATAGTTTGTATTGCTTGTTTCTAGACAACTTATGTTAAATAATTCTCCAAAATCTTGTTAGCTTTACGTGTACTTGTCATACTTTATTTTGGACATATAGTATAAATCCCTAAATCTCGACGAGTCCAAACCGTTGGTTTTTTAGAGTTTTATGGTTTGGTTTTGGTTTAAAAAAAAACCGTTACCACGAATTGGTTCACGATTTGACCTAAAAACTGTGAAAATCGAACCGTAAACACCTTTAATTCTAATGTAATAAACATCGTAAATCAACTTATTCATGTTAGATTATTGAAATAATGTAATTCTTGTAATCACAAAAAGTTACATTTCTTTTGGACAACAGGTGTTTGGATCAACTCGAACATTACCTTTCAAAAAGCCACCTGTGTGACCATTACATTCACATTTTTCCCTTGCAACAATTCACATCCATGTCATGTTTCTTGTCCCAAAGAACCTCTTCAAGCCACAATTTTACCTGTAAACGATTTATTATAATGTATTATTGGAAAAGGGAACGGGTCAAAAGGGTTAATCAAAATACCTTATCAAGATTAATCTTGTGTGAATCAGAAAGGAGAAATCCATAAATGAAGCCGATTATTTTGCGGTAGCAAATACAAATAATATAACAGTAGAATCATGTACAATGAAGTGTGTAATGGTGAATTGATAATGTTACAGTGGACCACCATACCACTTGTATCCAATATTCTTAGAACCACCATAATTAGCTTCATGACTGAAACGGATGGTGGTTGTTAGTAGACTAACGTTCATACCCATAACCCATCTTCCCAAAATCTAGGCATTACATGATGAAGTAAGATTCTATTTTGCAGGGATGATATGCAAGGGATGAAAAGATTCTATTTTGCAGGCATGATACGCAAGGGATGATAAAAAAAAATAGGAGTAGGATAACCCAGCAATGTCATATGAATCCTTCTTTATGCTTTGAGTATTGTACCTAGGGGTGGCAAAATGGGTGGGTTGGGCAGGTTTGGGTAATGTGTTAGGATGGGTTTATTAAGAAATGGGTTAGGATGGGTTTAGGTCAAGATGGGTTTTTGTTAAGATGGATTTGGGCATGATAGGCTAAAAATATAAATAAATAAAAAAAACCAAAAAAATCAAAAAATCTAAAAAAATTAAAAAAAAACAAAAAATTGAAAAACAATTTAAAAAAAATCAAAATTTTTTTTGACACTAACCAGGTATAACCCGTTTAATTAAACCGGCTGTGTTTGTGTCAACTTGTTTAACCCGTGAATTAATCATGTCAACCCGCTAGCCCGTTTACGGCCCGTTTATCATGGAGAAAAAGAAAAACTAAAATGTAAATGGATTGAGGAATGAGGAATCGGGCTGACCAGTAAAATACGATAACTTTTGGTATTGATTTTGGGTAGGAATCACTAATGTGCTTGATCCCGATTCTGATGAAAATTTTCGACCTCCAACGATGACACAAGTTCCCCATATCAAAGTTAAAAGAAGTATTGCTGACCCAGCTAGTAACCCAACACCAGTTAGAACATACTCTTGAGCTACATCTTGAGTGCCCGACAGTCCGGATACTACAAAAAAGGATAAAGACACATTTAGCATTTTTTTTACCGAAGTTACCAAACCTTTTCGGTCTACAACCTGAGCTGGTTTTGCCAAAACAAAAAAAAAACACACGAAATGTACGCCTTTATTATTAAGCACTTAATAAAACAGATGGTAATCTTTTCACTTTTAAAGATCTGATTTTAGAATTGAAGGAATAAATATGTGAAAAAATTCGATAACTACTATGATTAACAACTTTTAACTTTTATTCAATAAACAGACGTACCGTTAGGATCTGTGAGCATTGAAATATCCGCCAGTCAAACGATCAATCATGTTTATCGTCGCAAAATAATGAAACCGTCGTGAAAGCTAGAGAAAAGTGGAAGTGGAAAAAGGAAAAAAAAGGTGAAAAGTAAGAAGAAAAAGTTACCATTCATCCAATTTTGGGGAGGTTGAAAGTGGAACGACGTACGGTGAGGCTGCTCCGGCGGAGAAGAAGGAAGTGATTCCGGCGTATGATCGGACATGGTGGAAGCCAAGCGTCAGAAATGTTAGAAAGAGAGTGAGAGTGACAGTTGTCATCATCAATGTAATGCTCTTTTTTGAGTTACCCATTTACCCAGCGTAATACCCATTCTGACCTACGAATTATTTTAAATAGATATCATACAACCCATCCTGACCCATCCTTAATTATTTTGTTAACCCATCATGACCCATCCTCATTTTTAAAATAACCCAAAAAACCCAAATGGGTTTTTATTGCTAGGCCATTACAAATTTTAACACAAAAGAAAAATGATGCAAGAATCAATTAAAGAAAATAATTGCTTACATCATGGACTTTGAATGAATGTCCTGATGCTGGCTTCACAGAAGTAGTTGAGGATGATCACAGTAGCAGCAACAACTCCTATAGTATTGTGTGCTAACAAGGCTGCTGCAATATTTGATTTTAGAAAAGATGGTGGAGTGAAACCCAGCTCTGAATCAACATACTTTTGAAGAATGCCCCTTTATCCTACACTCAATTGCTTACAACAGTAAATGATTAAATATATAAAAAAATCACATCCATTTTGACCAATTCTCTTACATAAATATAATAATTTGACCAAAATAAAATTAGTTATACAATATACCCACCAATCGTAGCACCACTTGTATGATTACACGTGACAGGACAGATGAAGACGTGCAAAGAAATGGTGTGGCCGCACACTATGTTTTAGTGAAACAACTCTGGTTACCTCTACAGCAACAACTCCGGAAAGTTGAACATAATCTTAATGAAAATATGAGCATGAAAAGTGTCTGCATATCTGAGGCAACACAGTGTAAATATGAGCATCAAAAGCATAAGAACGTATAAACTCAAATCAGTAACAGCTAAAATCAATGCCAAATTTTCAGTTAAATTAACCAAGCCATATTAACTTTGCAAGGGCGCTCAAAAATTTGCTAGAGAAAATTTTAGTAAACGGTTGTACATCCTACAATCTTATGCATAATATTTCAATCAGATTTGCTTTGATGAAAATGATTAAATTATAGCTAAGTCTTTTAGGTCTTGTAGTTTGATGTACAAAGTGAATACTATTATATCCAAAAACATATATAATCAATAATTTATCATCCATTCAGAGATGAAGCTATAAAAGAGTAAACTAATTTCGACAATTTCAAATAACAGGTCAAGAAAAGCTTAAATGTAAACGGGTCAGACATTACCTGCAACATTTAACAAGCAAGTGTGGTTAATATGATGCTACCAGCTTCTGCTTCATTCCAATCAACAACAGGAGCCGACAGTTCCTGCAACATTTAACCAGTAATTTAGTCAAACGATAATTTGAAGATATACGATATTCCCACAATTACAAAATTCAATCATTGGAACCATAATTACAAGCAACTTATCAGTATAAACAATTTAAAATGAAAAAAAATAAACAATAAAGAAACAAATTAGGTCTAATTTCTTAAAATTGAGGGAGAGCCCATATGAACTGAAATCAACACATACAAAAGAGCAAACTCACACACAATTTACAACAATCGACAAATAAATACTCGTACAATTGCAGAAATTCAATCATCAAAACCCTAACTACAAGCAACTTGTCTGTATAAATGATTCAAAACTGAGAAGGGTCACCAAACCAGTAAATTAGAACTTGTTTATCCCCATAGATAAACCGGTTGTGATGTGTCGGAAGTGATGATGAATAATGTCAACCCAATGATGATTCTTGAAGGGTGTGTTGTGGGAGAAGCAACGATGAGTGCTGGGGTTCTTAGGAGAGAGGAACGTGAATTCAAATATTAGAAAACCTGAGATCCGCATTCTGTTGTAAAGATGCATGAATTTAGCAGCTACCTATTATGGATATAATTTTGTTAAAACTAACTATATTATCGATATAATTTTGTTAAAATTGAAGGACTAAAAAATAATTATGGATTAAAAGACCACTTTACCCTCATTTTAGGGGTTTATTTATAAATAAGGGGGGAAGAAGTTCTTAACTTTTGGGAATCCCTCCCTCATGCATTATAATATAGTATAGATATATAGAGAGAGAGAGAATAATGTTTATAATTAGTTTTATGGTAATTTTTGTCATTATAAATTATTATACAAGCAAATGGTTATCAGGTTCTATCAGCTGGATTTGCAGGTCGCATACCATGATAACAAAATAGACCATTTATAATTATAAAGTAAGTTGGATTCTGGTACAAATAGGTCTTAACATACATATAAAGCTTAACATGAGAAATAAACAAGGGATTTTATTCTTTTTTAATTTTTTTCCCATCTTATCAAACATGTATTATAGTCTCGGAATATAAAAAATAAGAAAAAAGTCATTTATTTATACTAGTAGAGTAATTATGTAATCATACTAGAGTGATTACACATAGTTACTCTATTAGAGTAAATAGATGATATATATATATATAGGGAGCCGCTAGAATGAGAACCACCACGAGTTATGAGAACCGCGAGAACCAAGTGCCACGGAGGGCCGTTGACCACGAAATTTTTTTTACACCTAGATCCGTATATTTTAAGACCCGGTGTAAATTTTGGGTTCAAACGGCGCGCCCGAGGGGGTAGTTTTTTACGCCCAAAGTTTGGTTAAAAAAAAAAAGAAAAATTAAAAAAACCCAAACTTTGGGCGTAAAAAACTACCCCCTCGGGCGCGCCGTTTGAACCCAAAATTTACACCAGATCTTAAAATATACGGATCTAGGTGTAAAAAAAATTCGTGGTCAACGGCCCTCCGTGGCACTTGGTTTTCGTGGTTCTCATAACTCGTGGTGGTTCTCATTCTAGCGGCCCCATATATATATATATATATATATATATATATATATATATATATATATATATATAGGGTAGGGTTCTAGAGTGAACAACCTCTCAAGAGTGAACTGTGTGAACTCATCTAAACCCTTGATTTCCTTTTTAGTTGTTAAGGGTAGGATTGTAATTTTATAAAAAATTAGATTTAAATCATTATCTTAATTATTGAAATCAGTTACATATTTCCTATTTTAATTCCTTATCCATAATATCTTTCCTATTTTAAATTCATTATCCACAATATCTTTTATTTCAATTTTATTTTTCAGATTTTATCACCAGAATTCAAATTTTGATTTTTAAAATCCACGTAACCTTCATATTTCAACGGTATACACATGTGTACTTGGATATAAATAGAACAGTACGTATGTGTACTCAGCATCGTACATATGTGTACAGTAATTCACAAGTGTACATCAATCATTCAATACAAAAAAAAACATTATGAGATATCACAAAAACAGACGATATACACATGTGTACATTGGATTAAAAACATGGCAAAATTAGAATACACATGTGTACATTGCATTTAAACAGAGCAAGGATAATGAATTTAAAATAGGAAAGATATTATAGATAAGGAATTAAAATGAGAAATATGTAACTGATTTCAATTATTAAGATAATGATTTAAATCTAATTTTTTTTAAAATTACTTTCATATTTAATTTATGAGAGAGAACATGATTTATGCAAATAATTTAAGATGAAAATTACACATATACCCTTTTTGTATTTAATTAAATGGAAAAAATTAGCCACATAATTACCATCATGCCACTCATCTAAATCTCAAGATCATTGAAATCAAGGGTCAAGATGAGTTCACACAGTTCACAACTGAGGGGGGTGTTCACTCTTGAACCTAATCCTATATAGGGGACCGTTAAAATGAAAACCATCATCAGTTGCGAGAACCGCGAGAACTCCCCTCCACTAATCAGACTATGACACATATGCACTATTATTTTAAAACATAAATGGTAATATAGTAATTTACTTAATATGTCAAATCTCTTTTAAAGTATTCCCCCGTTTCTCTCCCCATCACACATTAACAACATCAATCAGTTTCTCTCTCTTATCTCATAAATTGGTTTTTTTGTCTTATTATATTTATTGTATTTAATTACTTTTTTTGTCTCATTTACCTTAATTGTTTTTTATTAAAAATTAGATTTTTTATCAAAACAAAATTTTGAAATCAGATTTTTTACAAAAAAAAAACGTTTTTACGAGCCTTTTTTTACGCCCCGTTTTTACACCCCGTTTTTACGCGCGGTTTTTTTACGGGCCGTTTTAGGCCCCGTTTTTTAAGTCTCATTTTTTTGCCCTGTTTTTTTACGCCCCGTTTTTACGCGCTGTTTTTACGGTTCGTATTTACACGCCGTTTTATCACCCGGTTTTTTTACCAGCCTTTTTTACGCCCTGTTATACGCGTAGTTTTTTACGCGCCGTTTTTTATAACGCGCCGTTTTTTACGCCTCGTTTTTACTTTCGTAAAAAAAGTCTTTCGTAAAAAAAAAATTTCGAAAAAAAAGTTTTTCGTAAAAAAAGTTTTTTCGTAAAAAAAAAGTTGTCTGTAAAAAAACACGACGCGTAAAAAAATATGCGAGTAAAAAAACACGGGGTGTAAAAAGACACGGCGCGTAAAAAAAGGCGAGTAAAAACGGGCTGAAAAAAACGCCGCGTAAAAACGGCAAATAAAAATGCAGCATAAAAAACGGCGTGTAAAATGGGGCGTAAAAAAGGGCGCGTAAAAACGGTTCGTAAAAAAAGGGGCGTAAAATGGCGCGTAAAAAATGGGGCGTAAAAAACAGCTCGTAAAAACATTTTTTTTGTAAAAAATTTATAAAAAAATTCCGATTTTAAAATGTTTTTCAATTAAAAATCTGCTTTTAACAAAAAATAATTACTATAATGAGACAAAAAGGTAATAAAAAACATTAAATACAAATAAGACAAAAAAACAAATTTACTAAACTACCCTTTTGATATTAAAATATCAAAAGAGTGTACCTATTGGCACACTCATTTCACTATATACACACTTAAAAATGTGTTTTTTGTCTTAATATGCACACCCTGCAGTGTCGAACTGTGGCCAAAATGCGGCGTTTTGGTACGTTTAATCAAAAAAATACTGACGGGTGTCTGACGGGTCTGTTGACCGGACCAAAACGCCGAGCTTTGGCGGCGTTTTGGTCCTGTCAACCAGACAAAAGACTGACAACCGGTCTGGTTGACATGACCAAAACGCTGCCAAAGCTCGGCGTTTTGGTCCGGTCAACAAACCCGTCAGACACCCGTCAGTCTTTGTCTGGTTAACCTGACCAAAACGCCGCGTTTTGGCCACAGTTCGACACTGCAGGGTGTGCATATAAAGACAAAAAACACCTTTTAAAGGTGTGTAGATAGTTTGGCCCTATTAAAAACATAATAAGACAAAAAAGATTTAATATTTGTTCTAATTACTTTTAATCTCATCCATCCATCATCAAGATCCAATGGTTGAAAAGTGGTTCTTACGGTTTTCGTAACTGAATGTGGTTTTCATTTTAGGGGTCCCCTGTATATATATATATATATATATATATATATATATATATATATATATATATATATATATATATATATATATATATATATATATATATATATAGAGGCCGGTTATCATACAAACACTCTAATCATACATTATATACGCTACAACAACAACCGTACGATCATCTCATTAAATCCGCGTGTTTAAACAATTAAATTAATCAAATTAAAATTAATAAAAGAAACCGCCAAGGTTAGAATCGTCCATAACGAGAACAAAACCCCTGATTATCAGCACACAAAAACTCAAAAATCATACCGTAAAACCCCAAAAAATCAAAAGCATTCTCCTTCTCCAAACCCTTACCTGCAACTCATTGCGATTTCAAATACGATTCACTGTTACTCTCCATTGCGATTTCAACTACGATACCATGAATTCTGAGAAAAGAAGCAAAGCAAACAACGACAGACCACAATCGAAGAATATGAATCCAGGTATATATTTACATTTGCGATTTAAAAGTGTAATATACAGGGGCTTTTTAATCAAATGCGATATTTGTTTGTTTATTAACGTTTTAACTTAAACATATAGTTGTATAGCATTATATATTGATAACATCTTCAATTTTGCTAGGGTTTATAGCAGGTATATTTATTTATTAGGTTTTGCATTTTTTATGCACTTGTCTTAATGATACTGATGGGTATATGGTAGAAGTTTTTTTGTTTTAGGTTAAATTAGATTTGCGAATTGATATCTAACACATGCGAATTGATGACTTGTTGTGCATGATTAACTGACAAAATGCGATTTTGTTGTGCATGATTAAATTAGGTTTGCGAATTAATATTAATGCAAATGCGATTTTATATGAGAAGTTAGTTGTATTGTTATGCTAATGTTTATGAAACAAATGCGAAGTCATAGCTCATAAATGCAAAATGATAAAAAACACATGCGAATTGATTATCTAACACATGCGAATTGATGACTTGTTGTGCATAATCTTCTGACAAATGCGATTTTGTTAGTGTTTTTAACTATAGCTTGCGATTTTGTAGAAATCGAATCTGATGAAGACTTTGAAGGACCAATATCAACTCTGATAAAAATTAAAAAGAATAGAAAGAGATTGGTGATTCAAGAAAGTTCAGAAGATGATGAATTTGTTAAGCCACCCCCAAAAAAGAAAAAACATGAGAAGAAAGAAGATAAAAGGAAATCAAAAATACTCACAAAAAAACATCCAAAAAAGGGGCAACAGCCTAAAACAGAACATAGAGAGTTTTTCAAATACAGCAATGA
This sequence comes from Helianthus tuberosus, assembly GCA_030545235.1. NCBI lineage: Eukaryota > Viridiplantae > Streptophyta > Magnoliopsida > Asterales > Asteraceae > Helianthus > Helianthus tuberosus. The sequence goes on from CM060394.1 coordinate 1,630,399, forward strand.
AGCAATACTGCTGAGATGCCAACCTAACTCATATATGGACACTGTTAGAAGATTTTCAAAAAAACAGATAGATGATGTTAGGGATATGGGGTTTGGAGCTATCCTTGATATCAACATCAACCATATTTCGACAAGATTGGCGTATTGGCTAGTGAGAAACTTTGATGAGAAATTCGATAAGCTAAACGTAGGAAACCACCAAATAAAAATAACATCGAACACAGTTTATGAGGTGTTTGGATTACCAAAAGGTCCAAAGAAGGTTGAAATAATAGCCGATAAGAGAAAAGTCAAAAAGCAAGACAAAATTGAAAAAAGTCAAGAACCGGGAAATGCTGTCCGAGATACATTCATCCGCCAGTGGGGACAAAACGCAAGACTTACCCATGGCTTAATAGCAAATACAATGGAAAATCAAAGAGACGGAGGGAGTCTGTTTAAATTAAATTTCCTTGTATACTGGATGACTTTCTTTGCAGAAATCACAAAGGCAACACTTGCAAATGATAGATGTTTGCTCGGTGTAGAAGATGTTGAAGAAATAAAAAATCTAGATTGGTGCTCATATCTACTCGAAACCTTGCGCCGGACACGAGCAGGCTGGAAGAACTATAAGATACAGTTCGTAGGACCTGTTGCCTTTCTTACGGTATACATTACTACATTTAATAACATATTTAAAAATACTAGTTTGTTCTTTTATTTAATTAAATGATCTTGCGATTTATACAGCTTCTGTACACGCATGAGTACAACAAAAAGCTTAACCTGTTTGAGAAAGCTGTGGAAATACCGGTTATTCGTTATATCACATCATCGGAGATTGATATAGTCGAAGAACAAATTTCGGATAACGGACCTATATGGATATCAAGTGAGAGTGAAGAAGAAGAAGAAAGTGAAGAAGAAAATGAAGAAGAAAATGAAGAAAAGAATGAAGAAGAACATGGTCCTCCGGAGGATGATTATACACTACGACCACCGGTTGACACGATGATAAGCTACAAAAGAAGGACTGCGCGCGCAGTACAAAACGAAGAAACCGAGAAAGAGCCAAAAGATAATGAGAACATTGATGAGTTCATGGATTTCAGTTTTGAAATCAATGAAATGTCTCAGATGAACATTGACTTTGAAGTTGGAACGCAGACGCAGAAAATGATGGATTATTGCAACACTCCTGCTCAACTTTCACCGTCGGTATTCTATGACACAGCCAACGAACAACAACTAGAGGCTTCGAGAGCAAACAAAAAGGTAATGGTATAAAAATGTTAATTTAACTTATTTAACTCTATCAATTATATTTAACTTCTATACTGATATTACAGAATCTATTGAAAAAGTTGAAAGCAAATGTCACAAAATACCTTAAAATGGTTCGAGATGTTCAAGAGATGAACAACCTAGTGTCAGAGGCAAAAACTAAGTGTTTTTGGGATGTTGAGGTTATGAATGCTTGTAAGGAGTGGGATCAAACGCTTCAGAATAATCCCATCTGTCTGCCACCTGAACCGGTTCAAGAGCATGAACCTGCAGCCTCTCCTGTTCATCAAGAACCTGAAAACCCAGCTTCTGAAGTTCATCATGAAGTTGCTACAAACACAGAAGGTAAAGACGATGAAGAAGCACAACAAGTAATATCCAATGTTTTGCTACAAATGGCATCAGAAGGTAACACATGCGAAATCAATGTTAACACTTGCGATATAATGTATAAAAATCTCTAAAAAATATACATTTGCGAAACCTATGAAAAACACATGCGATACTATCAAAAACATTATAGCTTTGATTTCGCAAATGATATCATGTATACACCTGCGATTTTGACTCTGTTGTATTAAATAAAATAATTTTAATCTATAGGTACACTGCAACCAGATGATGGAGGAGTCACAGACACACTTATTGCAAAAATTCAAACAGTGGAACCGGGTGTATATGCTTACCAAACAACTGCAAATGGTATTAAAAACCCTTTACTTTATGACAAAAATTAAACATCATAAATTAACAAATATCTTACATTACTCTGGCATGCAGAAACTGGTGAAAATGAAACTGTTGTCGAAGAGGCAGTGAACTTGGCAGAATCTACACAAAAAGTCCAGGAAGAAGTGCCGGAAAAAGAACCCCAACAACTCGATACGGACGTTGAAAAGGAAATGGAACCTGAATGCCCTCAGGTAACTGCTGAAGAATTGCAATCAGTTGAGATGGTTTTGAGCATAGTACCAACATTGCAAGAAGATAAAGGAAAAAGGAAAACTAGAGGAAGAAAAACCACAAAGCCCGATCAAGTTCCAAAACAAGTTATACCAAAAGGGTTAAACGAACTACTTTATAAGTCAATAGAACAAGCAAAAATAAGAGGTGAAAAAAGATGTGCAGATCTTGGAGACAAATTTTGTTCACCTTACTGCAATAGAGTGGTGAACATGCATGAAGCACTCTTGACCCAAGAATTAAGTGTGATCCGCTTCACATTTGCTACCTTTGCAGACTTGCAGTAAGTAGAAAAACAAAAAATCTACAAACAAACATCTAATAAAAATATACACAAAACAAAAACTAATTATTTATTTTATTCCTGGCAGAGAAGAGTTTTACCGATCCAAAACTGAGGTTGCAACATTCAAAGCTGTGTTTGAAAGCTTCTTCAGGGAACAATACGTAGCATCAAACGGAATAGATGCATTTGTAGATATTCTAAACCTTGAAGAGAAGAAAAGGGATAGAAAATCATCACCACACAGATTCTTCTTGTATTCCACAATGATGGTATGTTTTCATATACATTTTCTCATTTTGAACTTTAAAACATAAATGAATAATAATGATTTCGCAAACTAGTTATCTCTAAATCGCATGTATTATGGTAGAATTTTTGCTTTTGAACATTTTCATACTGTTTTGTAAACAAAATATCGCATGTGTTGTATATACTATTCGCATGTGAAAAAAATCTAATGTTTTGCCTTTCTACCACTGTTGTAATTTCGCATTTGGTACATACACTATTCGCATTTGGTACATTGTTTGCATGAATTTTGAATCTGGTTACATAACATACAGCCGAATATCTTTTACGACGAGGAGAAATACACAGACAACCAACGACTCAGAATATTTGCCTCTAATTTTGAAGACATGTTAAAAAGATATGAGGTAAAAAAACTTGAATCGGTTGACCTGGTCTTTATTCCGGTACTTCAAGGTGACCATTTCTATGTCTTGTGCTTCAACTTGAAATCCTCCAAAATTGAGCTGATTGACAATTCAGCAGCTGAACAAGAATTCGACGAAAGATACAAGGGGCTACCAGACACACTGGTAATACAAAACCCTATACTTATACAAGATATATTTTTATGTAAAAACCTACTAACACAAATGTTACAATGTTACATAGAAGGGTATTGGTTTTATACCTAAAAAATGCTTTAAAACCAACACCAGCTATAGAACAACTTGCAACCTCAGAGATAGAAAGAAAGAAAATGGATTGGAGGACGAAGAATAACGGCGTAGACTGTGGAGTGTTTACAATGCGTCACATGGAAACCTACAAGGGAGACCAACAACCATGGGTGACAGGATTTGTGAATGAAGAAGAAGTAAACAACAGACAAAAGGCACAACTTCATCTCCTAAGGACAAGATATCTCAGCAAAATCATTTTATCAGAACACAACATGCATCGTCTAAAAATAATTAAAATGGCCAATGATTTCGACAAAAGGAAAGACAAAGATAGGTATATGAAAGATCTGGATAATATAATCCCAGAAAGGATGAAAACATATTTTGACAGGGACAATTAAAGTTCATTTGATGATGTACTTATGTTACATATTTCAACTGTTTCAACTGCTTTAGTTCTCTAATTAATTTAGAATATATATTGGTGTTTGTTAACTGGCAATTGTGTTCTTATTTCGCATGTGTTTTGTATTAAAATCGCATGTTTCAGATTGAATTATTAAAATTTGCGAAATACAATTCCATTACATGACAAAACATGCTAATTTATTGGAACATACACCCAAAAAAAAAAAAACAGTTCATTCAAAAGATGAAAGAAACTCTATTTTCATCTTCATTGAGCATCTTAATATAGTTATTGCACCAGCCAACTCTTTCAACTGTTTCTCATCCCTCTCACCCAAATCCACCATAAACATAACTGCAATTTCTTTAAGACTACTCATTTGCATCTGGGATAACAAGTTCAGAATTTCTTGTCTTCTCTTCATGTTTTCTGTTACACAACAAATGTTGGCTTCCAACATCTCTTGACAAGTTTGATCCTCTTGAATCTGTTGCTGAATCCTTTCCCTCAAAACCTGCTTGATACTTGGTTCAGAAGAAGAAGAAGAAGAGGATGATGGTAGATCTGCCATTTTTTAATTGGATGTTTTCAATAGTAATGAAAACATAAAATATATAGTCAAAAAAAAAAAATTATTGCTATGAATTATTGAAATCAATTATTGAACTGCTTATTTGATTTCAATTATTGAGCTGAAATATGAAACACACTGTGCGAAAATAAAAATAATTATTATTAAAACTTGCGAAATTAAAAGCTATATTTGATAAATACTTTAAGATTTGCGAAATCACAGACTTAAAACATGCGAAATTATAAAATATTAAATTTCATTGTTTGCGAAATGTCTAATTTAAAACTTGCGAAGTTATACAAAAGATCCATTCTTAACTACCTGTATTATGTTAACACAATACATGCGATATAACCAAACAACACATGCGATATGGTAACCAAACAAAGAAAACCATAAACAACTTATCTTCAACCTCGTTACAATCTAATAAAATGAAAAAAAGCCTTCAAATCAAATAAAACCCAAAATTCAAACATAATTAAACTATTGACGAATCCTAAATGACGAATCCAGGTTCAATCAAGAATCAAATCAAAAACCCTACAAATCGAATTGATACAAACAATAATTAATTGGACGGTTACGAAACGAAATCCATATCTGTTTCCTAATTGCCGGAATTCCCCCTAAGATGATCGAATGAAATGTCTGATATACCCTTATTTAATTAAATTGAATCCGGACACGTGTATGGCTGTGGGTATCGCGTACATAATGTACGATAAGGAGATTTGTATGCTACTCTTTACCTATATATATATATATATATATAGAAACAGGATCAGGAGAGAACGATGAAAAGTGTGAAAGCGGTGAGAACGGATCCTGGCTCAACACGTGACAGGGAGCGCTAATTGTTTTGCCGGGGTACGATTGTCATTGTCCACTTCCCGCTAAACAATGGCGTTATGATTCCTTTGCCCCAAAATAATTAAATATAAATGGCGTTTTCATCTTTATGCTAGTTTACATGGCGTTTTTTTTAAAAAGTGTATTTTTTACGAATGACGTTTATGTTTTAATGGCGTTTTCATCTTTATGCTTGTTTTTCATGGCGGTTTTTTAAGAAGTATTTTTTTTTACGAATGGCGTTTATGTTTTAATGGCGTTTTATTGATTTCCTAGAGATTTGGCGTTTTTGTGTTTTCTACTTGTCTTAATTTTGTTTTTTTAACCCCCTTTTTTTAATGTTGTTTATGTTTTAAATGGTTACTATTTGTTAATTATTCTAATCATGGCGTTTTCTTTGATTTGCACAAATACGGTAGTAGATCACACAACCAAACATGTAGATGTAATAATGTAAATAGTAAAACACGATAGTCAACATTAAAATACATGGCGTTTAGCTAATCTACATATTCTAACATTCGTTGTGCTATTCTCTCGTCTGCTTTGTCAAACAATTTACGTATTTTTTCTCCCCCTAAAGCCATGAATGTATTTAGACAACTTGTCAGTAGTTTTATGTTTTCATTTTCGCTATGAAACAGGATTTTTCCAATGTATTTTACCCTTAGTTCATTTAGCTGTCTTTGTTGGAGTTGATTTGGGGCATCTTCTGTTGCCAAACCACTTCTCCAACTAGCTATATCCCCCATGTATGTTTCCATATGCCTCATTGCGAAAATCCCACAGTCGATGACGTTAGACTTTGTCCTCCAATCCATCTTTTGTATGACAACCTTCGCCTTGCTCATGATCTTATGCTTTGGGTGATTTTTAATACGCAAGTAGTTTGCAAAAGCTCCATGCTGCAGTTTTCACATTTTTTTTGCATATATTAGTTTGGCGTTTTGTCAACATAGTTCCTATATTCAAAGTTTTTAAGATACTTACCAATTTTTCCACCCATCCTTCATACTTTTTTTGATGCTGACGTTATCCCCTACACCGCTGTTGTCCAATACATCAACTCTTTTGTGTTTCATGTTGAACAGACAACATAGAAATGTCTTTCCCAGATTATTGGCACCAAGACCAGTTCATAATCCTTGATGGTTTTATGTTTCGTGTCTCCTTTGAAACGTGTGTTTTTCAGAACAGTTTCCATGTTTCTGTTGAATTCATTGTTCCGTGCATCTTCTGTTGTCGTTTCGTAGTATGCCGGAGTATTCTGTAATATTGAGTACCACATAATTAAACAACAAAACAATGACCTATTATAATTTTATCAATTATATATAGCAAAAGAGTTACCAGCAGTAATTCTGTGCAGAATAACCTTGAGGGTGATTCATGAGCCTTGTATCTTTCTTCATAGTTCAGGATATGTGCCCAACATAGAATAATTGAGACGTGTGCTTGAAATCCTGGTTTCATGCTCTCACAGATCACCCTCATGAGAAACTTTTCTCCCATCTTGAACAGCTCAATTCTAAAAAAAACATCATTTGGCGTTTTAGTTATACAAACTCATTCTATTATAATACATGGCGTTTTGATTGTTTTTGCATGCATATTCTCAAGTAAACATTATGAATGGAAAGTTTGGTGTTTTATTTTGAGCTGTTCTCCCATCTTGAACAGCTCAGTTCTAAAAAAAACATCATTTACGTTTTAGTTATACAAACTCATTCTATTATAATACATGGCGTTTTGATTATTTTTGCATGCATATTCTCAAGTAAACGTTATGAATGGAAAGTTTGGCGTTTTATTTTGAGAGAAGTGTACATACTCATAATCGTCGATTCCTGTGAAGATGTATGTGTGTAACACCTCGAAAATTTCGGGTTCGATAAAATAACGACACGTGTCATGTAAGACAAAACGCGTTGTAAACCCGGATTAAATAAAGATGTATTGGTAGGATTTAAAGGAGGCGTCATGTTAATTTTTACCTCTGAACGACCTCAGTTACAAATCCCAAGACCCGAGTTTTATATAACAAACATCTATCATGTTTAAAATTCAGAAATGGGTTCACAATAATGGACTTTGAAAAGCATGATATGATCCCACGAAGAAAAAGAATGGAAACCCTTTGTTTTCGGGTCTTGTTTATGGAATTCAATTGAAACAATGGATGATGGTAGGGTATTATACAGTGTTAGACACTTTGTGAAGGTCCCAAGTTATTAATTAAGGTCCACAATTCGTGCAAGTGGGCTGCCCTTTCAAAACACCAAAGATCAGGAGATTTTTGTGTCTGATGTGCAGCTTACGGACCACAACACTGGCAACCTTACGGTCCGTAAGGTAGCTGCCAGCGACCAGAAACCTTCTGCAGCAGGTTTTTCGCGATTATGACCGATTTAACTGGTTTTTCTCATTATAAAAAGACCCCTAAACTATCCTAGAGCACTAGGACACTTGTTGGATGATTGTGGTCAGCTCTAGAGTTAGTTGTCAACCAATCATGGTGAGTATATTCACTATATAAGGCACTTCATGTTGCAAACATTCTTCACACTTGCATCTGATCATTTGGAGCATTTCTGGAGCTAAGGAACTCTCTCATTTGATCTTAAGTTGTGCATAGGACTCTTGTAAGTCTTCTAGTTCTTCTTTGTTTGAGTTTAGCTTGGATAATTAGCTAAAAGTCAAACCGTCGTAATTACGGTTTGACTTTGAGATTAGTCAATAATGGCTCAGTCATATCTGGAATTAAAAGTAGTTATAGGATGGTATTTATGTGGGTAATAAAACCCCAAAAGGGTTTCCCCTGATCACCATCCTAAGCAGGTCAAATGTCGGGTCAAACTTTTAAGTAAAAAGTCAACATAATGCTTAAAATGTCATTTGTGCATAAATAGCTATCTAGAACATATATAACCTGTTTGATCATTGTTATAACTTAGTAATAAGTGTAAGAACATGTCCAAACATGTTCAACCCGACTATTTCCTGTTTAGACCCGGTTCGGAACCGAAAGTCACATAGTTTGACTTTCGCTTTGACTTTCAGTTCTGACCCGTTTAGGCGTGTTTTAGAAATGCCTCAGAGCTTTAATTGGATTAGGATACATGTTAGAACAACCCTCTGTGATTATACACCTTGTTTCCCTAGTTATCCAATTAATATGCATATTTCCGTTAATTGCTCGTATGTTGACCATTATGCCCTTACTACCTTAAAACGTGATTTATGAAAATGTAAAAGTGTAGAAACCTTTGTTACTGATATATAGAGTTGCATGCAAAGTTTGACATTAGTTTGACTTGTAGATTAAGAGTTATGCTCATTATCGCAAAACTAATGCTTTATGTTAATAAAATGGCGTAATTAGCATATAGCCTAGTTAAGCATACTTTTTGGTATCAAATCTTTTACCCACTGATGTAATATATTATTTTGGGATTTTTAAAGATTTTTAATTAATTATAGGCTGAGCATAACTCATAGTCGTAGGCTTAATTCGGTAATTGTCGGTTTTGCCCTTACGGGCCGTAAAATGAGTTTTACATATCTAAACGACCCCAAACCTTTTGCTACTGATTAGTAATGATAAATAAATTATTTTAAGCCTTCTGGAAATATAAAAATATCAGATTTAAGTATCGAACCCGGTAATGGCCTTTAATCGCCTTATTTAGCGTTTTTAGCGCATAGTATGTTTTAAAATCATATTGGACATACCCGGGTTGATACCTACTGATATAAAAGGCAAATTATCATATTTTAAATAACCTTTAAATAACCAAACTACCCCTACGGGGCCTAGTTTGTGTCTAAACACGTTTCGGGCATAACGTGTAACACCCCGAAAATTTACGTCCTATAATGTGTTGACACGTGTCATAGGTTTGAACGTGTAAAATAATGTTCTTGAAGGACTAAAGTTGACAAACAGTGAAACTGTGTAAATAGAAGGGTTAAAAGTGTCAACAATGAATAAATATACTTTGCAATAACCCTACATGATGTTTATAACCTTAAACGAATAGATCATGGATCATACGAAGCGAATTGTGAAAGAAAGTGAGAGATTACAAACTACAGGGGTTAAATGTGCCAACATGTTTAAGTTATACCTCTGAGTGACCTTTTGACAAACCCGAAGCTTTGTAACGATTAAGTATGCTCACTAGAATGTACCACAAAAATTTCATGAAGTTTCGTTATCGTATGAGCAAGTTGTGATAAAAGTCGTGTGTGAGGGTTAGAATCGTCAACATTGAAATTTAGGGATTTTCGGGTGATCACAAAGTTACCCGAGGACTTGACAAAGTGGGTATAAGTATTAAAGCCCCTATATATAAATAACAAAGCCTTAAAATGCAAGAAACATCATGAAAACGACCTTTCGGGGGACTAGGGACCAAAGTGCAATTAATGAAACATGTGTGACCTGACCAGAAGGGCCACGCGGCCCGCCTCACACATAACAGAAGGCCACGCGGGCCGCCTGCGACCTGCAGGTGCAGAAAAAACAGGCAGCTGCCTGTTGATGCATGGAATCGACTCAAATGCCATTTTTCGATACTTTGGGCTGCCTAAAGTGGTTTTTAGCTAGTAGGGGACTTGTGGATGTTATTGTTTCACTCCTAGACTTAGTTGTCGATGATCCATGCATGTTTGAAGTTATTTATAAAGACCCACATTATGCAACATTGATCATTCATCAACTTCTGAGCATTTCCAGAGCATTCAAGCAGGCCAAAAGCATTCCAAATCATCCATTAGTCGTGTGTAAGTATGCCTAACCTTCTCTAATTCATTTATACTTAGTTTATAGCCTAGAAGCCAAACTGTCGTAACTACGGTTTGACTTAGTGATAAATCACAATCGGTTCAGAGATTAGTCGAATCGAAAGTTGTTATAAGTTGGTATTTATATGGGTAATAAACCCCTAAAAGGGCACTCACTGATTCGAATCCTAACTAGGTCGTTTATCGAGTCAAAGGTTGTCCGAAAAAGTCAACAGAATTAGTATTTTGGAATTAACGCGTAATTAGCAATATAAAAGGCGTGTAATCTGTTTTATCAGTCATATAACTTGAAAATAAGTATAATAACTTGTCTAAGCTTGTTTGATTCGACAACTTTATGTTTTGAACCGATTCGGAACCGAGAGACGCAAAAGTTTGACTTTTGCTTTGACCTCAGTTCTGACCCGATTTATATAGGTTTAGACATGCCTTAAAGTTCCATTAGGACCTAGTTACATGTGTGTATAAGCCTCTGCGTTTATACCACTCGAATCCCTAATCGTCCGACGTTTCCGTTAATTGCCTAAATATTGACCGTAATGCCCTTATGTCCATAAAACGAGATTTTTGGAAATGTGAAAGTGCCATAATCTTAGTTACTGATTATTAAACTTGTACCTAAAATTTCACATCGGTTGGAGGTCTAGATTAGGAGTTATGCTTAATGACGTAATTTGAATGCTTTTAAGTAATTAAACGGCGTCATTAGCGTAAAGCCTATCAAAACCAAATTTTGGACACCAAACCTTTTACCCACTGATGTGATATAATATTTTGGGATTTTTAAAGATTTTTAATTATTTTTAAACTGATCATAAGCTAGGTTTATCGCCTCGATTCGGTTAATACCAAAAATACCCTTTTCGGCCATAAAATGAGTTTTACAAATCCTTTTAACGCCAATCCAATTGCTACTGATTTTAAATAATAAATGGAGTATTTTGAGCTTGTTTATTTGATCAGAAAACTCAGAATCGTATTTTAACCCGTACATCGCTTAGAACGACTTTATACGCGTATTTAACGCATAGTTTGGGTTTAAAACTATTTTAGTATATAAGACTTATTACCAAAAGTTATAACCTGTTAAAATAAGCTATTTTAATGATCAACTCAGACCCGGATCACAGGTGTCTAATTAAACCCTTTTATAATCTTTAAAATGACCAAAATACCCCTACGGGGCTTATTAAGAGATTAAACTCGTTTGGGGCGTCATGGGTGATATCCTACTGATGTCACAACTTATTTAAGGCATGTTAACTTAGGAAACCTGTTTAGGACTCTTACGGATACCCGTTACGCTTCATGCGCGTTCGGTTCGGTTTATGTAACTGGTTTACATAAATTAGCCGAAACGGGTCAAACCTTATCGGTTTTATCTCAAAATCCAGAATGTGTATCATATACCCATATTAAGAAAGTCTTCAAACTTGTCGGGTCTAAATCACATTCTATCCGGTCTTCGCTTAATCGTGCGTACGAACCGTATCTTTAAAACTAACCGGTCTAAGCGTAAGCTTAACTAAAGACCCGTTAGGATTCTAATAGGTTATTATAAACCTTCGTTCCAGATTAGGAGAACCAGTAAAAGATACTTGCACTCGCTGATTTTTGATCAATACTTACTCAGGTAAATACTTTTAACTTATTTTCCCTATACGGGCTTGGGGTACGGTATATAAAATACCGCTTGGTCGGGGCGTTGAATCTTTGATTGAATGAATGATAATTAAAGTATTGACACGTCTCGTTTAATATTGTTTTGTTTGCTTAAAGCCTTTGGGGGGTTAATGACCGTGTCCCGGATATCCCTGGCATCATTTTACGAAATGGCCACGACCTTAGCACTCAGGTGTAGGCGTACACCTGTCAGTGTCTCATAAATAAAGTGGTGTGTTTATTGATCTTTAACCCGGCTCGATCCGGACTACTGAACGCATAAGGAACATGTAAATCCCTACAAGTATTATATTTAAATAATTATCCCAAGTTATAAAATATTATTTGTGCCTTGTGCCTTAAATGCATTTTCTTAAACTCTTTTCAAAATGTGTCGGTTGATTGTATTTACCAGTGTAAACTGACGTATTTTCTTAAAAAGGTTAAGTGCAGGTACTACGCGAAATAGGCTGGCTTGTCTCCTAGCATCCACATTAAGTCTCGCCAGCTTGGATGTCATATTTATTTGGATCTACCTGTGGATTTATATTCGACTATTTGTGATACTTAATATTACAATATCGTTTGGTTGAATTAAATCTATACTTTGCTTCCGCTGTGCATTTAAATATTGTGTTGTTTGACTATTATGTTGCCAACCACGTCACGATACTCCCCTACCGGGCCCACCGGTAACACGTGGAAATTCGGGGTGTGACATAACGAAAGACACCTTACTGATGTCACAACATATTTGAGACATAATTAACTTAGGAAACCTGTATATAGCTCTCATGACTACCCGTCACGCTTATTACGCGTACGGTTCGGTTTATGTAACAAGTTTACATAAATTAGCCGAAACGGGTCAAACCTTAACGGTTTTATCTCAAAATCCAGAATGTGAATAATAAACCCATATTAAACAAATCTTCAAACTTGTCGGGTCTGAATCACATTCTATCCGGTCTTCGCTTAATCGTGCGTACGAACCGTATCTTGAAACTAGCCGGTCTAAGCTTAAGCTTAATAAAAGACCCGTTAGTATTCTAATAGGTTATATTAAACCTTCGTTCCAGATTAGGAGAAACAGTAAAAGCTACGTGCATTCTACTTATTGTGATTTATACTTGCATCAGGTAAATACTTTTAACTTATTTTCCCTATACGGGCTTGGGTTACGGTACATAGCGTACCGCTTGATCGGGCATCAAATCTCCACGCTTAGTGGGTAGTTGAATAATTTGATCGGCTCGTTTAAACAGTCTTGTTTACTTTACAGCCTTTGGGGGGGTTAATGACCATGTCCCGGATATCCTTGGCATCATCTTACGAGATGGCCACGACCTGAGCACGGGGTGTAGGCGTACTCCCGTGTATAACTCACTTAAAGTGGTGTGTCTATTGATCTTTAACCCGGATTTGATTCGGGCTACTGAACGCATAAGTAACATGTAATTCGTTCACAAGATTATAACATTAAATAATTCTCCCAAGTTAAATAAAAATGTTTATGCCATGTGCATCCAAACCAAATTTTCAATCATTTTCCAAAATGAGTCAGTTGAATGTATTTACCAGTGTAAACTGACGTATTTTCCCAAAAAGACTGAATGCAGGTACTAAACGAACTTGGCTGGATTGTCTCCTAAGCATCAATAAAAGTCTCGCAAGCTTAGGATGCCAGAAGTCTGTTGAACCATTAAATGTTATTTTGTTTCGATCCTACTGTGGATAAACACCGGATATTGTGACTTTGATTACAATAAATAAATTCGGTCGTATCTTATTTTAAATTGCTTCCGCTGTGCATTATTATATTGTGTTGTTTGACTATTACGTTGCCAACCACGTCACGATACTCCCCCACCGGGCCCACCGGTGACACGTGGAAATCGGGGTGTGACAATGTGGAAAGGTTATTTTCAGGGTTTGTACTTTTTTCATGTATTACCACTTGCCTCCTTAGATAAGGTGACAAACATGTCTTGCTCAATTTTTTATCTCTCTTCTCCTCTTCAGCCACATTCTTTTTTTATATTTTTATCTTCTTCATCATCTTTATCAGCTTTTTCATCACCAGGCAGCTCTTCAGGGTTTAAATTTTTTATTTTCTTACATCAGCTTTGTGATGTCTGGAGTGTTGTCCTCGTCACCTTTCTCCTGCACATCTGACATGTTTGGCATTTTTTGTGGTGATGTGTTGATGGCGTTTTCATCCTGGGGTTTATTGGGTGTCTCTTCCTCTTCAAAACTTTTCAAGAGGTTTTTCCCAGATGTAGTTGGTGGCTGTTCATATGTCGTTTTATCAAACACTGCCCCTTGTTGGTGAACACTTTTGTTCACCATCTCCCCTTCAGTTTTTTCTTTTTCAGTGTTGAATGCCTGACTGTCTTGTGTTTCTTTCATGGCGATGTTTGGTGTCTTATCAAATACAGGCATTTTTTGGGTCTCTTCAGCAGGTTGCAGATGTTTTTTTATTGCTTTAATTACTTCATCCACCATCCTTGAATTATCAAGACCTTCTTTAATATCAATCTTTTGTTTTAGATCTTGTACTGGCAGCTCCAAAATTTCAGCAATATTCCTCTTAATTATGTTTTCCCCTTTGTATCTTGAAATGTGATATTTAAGTGTCTTGAAATCACAATTCCACCTCTCAATATCGTTTTCATTTACATCTTCATCTGATGATATAGTATCCTCTTCATCATCATATATGGGGGCTATCGTAGTAGACTAGGGTTCGGTGCTTTGTTCTATTGCCACATCCCTTGTATCCCCTTCTCCTTCCCCTTCTCTTTTTCCTTTTCCTTCTCTTTCTCCATCCCCTTCACCATTCCCTTCCCACTCCCCTTCCTTTTCTTCTTCTCCTTCCCCTTTTCCTTTTCCTTCTCCTTCTCCTTCTTCTTTTCCTTTTCCTTCATTTTCAACTTCAACGGCGTTTTCATGAACTATTTCCACTGGCATGGCGTTTTCATCAACTGTTTCCACTTCAATGGCGTTTTCAATTCCAGCCATCTTCTTCTCCCTTTCTTCTTCATTTTCACATCCTTTCTCTCCTTGTTTTTCTGTAACGCCCAGAAATTTTCTTTTAAATTATTTAAATAACAACGTACTTTTTCTAACGAAATTTGGGCATGACCTATTCGTAATAGGAGTGATCCCCTGTTTTTCACATTCAAAATATATGTTTAACACGACACTTTTAAAAAGGACATAATATATACCATCAAACAACTTTGACACGCATACGAAATTCGTTAAGTTCAAAATACATAACAAGAACTAAGTTTTTTTAACTACTAGATATAGACAAAACGACCAAAATATTAAGCGTTGTCTTCTTTACATAATTAGCGGAACATGAGGCGGGCCTTGAAGTGTGTTCGAACCGGGCGAAGCTTGAAAGCTACAATTGAGATTTACCTACATAGCCACAACAAAGCAAACTCATTAAAACTAAATTTCTTTCTTTAAACTCAAGAATCTAACTTACGGACTTGTAACCATTATGACATCCGCAACTTGTAAATTACTACATACTTTCATTCTTGCTCACAAGTATGTTCCAAATGGAACTTCATACCATTCCTTCTAGTCTTACAATCTCATCCTTCGACCCGTTTATAAAAGGGTCTACACATATACCATTTCATACTCGATTCAATTGACAAATCTAATGTTAAACACAACAATATAATAAAATCATGATTTGTACAAGTAGCGTACCTCGATCTTGAATCCCTTGTTGCTTCGCTTGACTAGAACCCTCTTCCTTAACACCTATACATAACCATTCATACTTTTAATTTATGTCTCATACTCGTTTACACGCACCAATGGATAAGACATCATAAACTTACACTTACTTCAAAATACATTCAATTCATATGGAGTTTATAACTAACAAGGCTGAAATCTTTGTTAAGGCATTTCATCAAACACTTGGTGTGCATTACATCAACAATGCACATAGTACAAGTATTCATAACATATTTTTACTTATACACCATCTAGCCTAACAAGACTCAATCAAATTCATATTTTCCATTCATCATACATTAACTTATCTAATTTCTCTATCTCAATTCATGATCATAAAACAATTCTCATCTATTAACATTCATTTAAATCATCATGTTCTTCATACTTTCACAACAAATGGGTGTAGGGCTTAAATCAACTAAACAATCGAAATCAAGCTAATATTTCAACTATTATGAAATCCTAGCTCTGAATCACATAAGATTTCAACGAAAATTCATGATTAGGTTAAAACCCACATTCTTCAAATCATTAAAATCAGAAATTTCTACTTACCAATCGTTGAGCAAGCTTAGATTATTCGATTTGTGAGTTCATGCATCCATTTGGGCTCTTAATTCCCTTTTGATTTTGAGAATTTCATGAAGTTAGGGTTCTTCCCTTTGGTCCCTTGCTCTGGTCGATCCACACAAACACACCAGAATGTGTGTTTCTGTTTTCCTTTTTCTTTTATTTGTTTTTATTAAAACTTCCATCCTTTTTAACAAGTTTAGTCCTTCTAATTACTTAGATTGTTTATTTGTCTTATAACCTTCCTTCTAATCAAGTTACTAACATAAATACTTAACTAGGTTAAATATAACATGACTAGACATTTTAAGTAACATAAATAAATTGCATATTTTGGGGTGTTACATCTTCATTTTCAAATTCTTTGGCGTTTTCATGAACTGTTTGCTCTTCAATGGCGTTTTCTTTTTCAGCCATCTATTTTTCCCCTTCTTGTTCATTTTCATCTCCTAGTACCACCTCATTTTCATCCTCAGTTTCTTGTGTATCTTATTCTGCTTCAGCTGGCATTTATTTGGCGTTTTCATCAACAAATTTTGAGATGTTCTCCAACAATGTCATACATTGTGAGTATTTAATGTGTACCAGGAGGCTGTTTGGGTATTCAGTCTTTGACTGTTTTAACAATGCGCTCATTTTATTGTAACAGTCTTCTAATTCTTTGTATGCTCCATCCAATTTATTAGTCATTTCCTGTTATATTAAATAAAAGGATTTTGTTTATCATGGTGTTTTTTGGTTTTTTTTAAATTTATTATTTGAACAACATACCTCTTCAGGTTCTTTGTTTTGTTCTTCTTCATCAGGAAAAATGTTGTCATACTGTGTTACTCCTCTGATAAGAGCATGGTTTCCTGATGCAGAAACTTCAAACATCGTTTCTCGGCTTTCTATATCCTCATTCACCATCCTTTGAAGTGAAGCCTCTTCATCATCATTGAAGGGCATGGCGTTTTGCACCTCATAGTTATAATGATCATCATGATCAAAACCATCATCATCATCATCAAACTCATCATCATGCTCATCGTCCTTGTGAACATCATCTTCATCTTCATTCTCAACATCATCACCATCATCTTCATCATGAACAACAATCTGCATTTTTCTTGTTTTTTGGGTCTTGCTTCCTTTACCTTTTTTGTCTGTTTTCCTTTTTACTTCATTGCCCACAAGGTGTTTTGCCATTGCACTCTCAAATAAGTCAAGAGTTTCTGTTGTAACCCACTCAATTGGGTATCCTTCTTTTCGGTCCCATTTTTTCCTATTGCAAGCATCGTTCACCAAGGCAAACTGTAACAAAATAGATTTTTCAAATGACAGATATTTTTTGGCGTTTTAATGACACATAAATGAATAGTGAAATTTTATTCTTACTGCAAGTATGATCAGTGGCCCTGTGTAATGCTTTTTGGGAGCCCATGCGGTTTTGGCATGTTGCAAGCATTGGATGATATAACTACACCAGTTCATTTGGTTTATTTGAATGTCTGGTGTAACATTGTGCAAGAATTGTTTGTTGACGACTGCATTGTCAGTTGCATGCCCCATTATAGTGAAGAATGCTACAAGGAAATTTAGGCAGAAGTTTCTCCCAAAGCCATGCATCATAGGCAAAACGTTTTCAAAGTATATCCTCACACTTGGTCTGTTAACCCAGCCCAACCCTCGGAACTATGCTTTCCACTCAGCCACCACGTGGTCTTTAGCTGTTGGTCTTTTTTTCATGTTCACGGGCACCCTTCCATTTGGTATACCCGTTAAAGAGTTTACCAATTCTTCATTTTTATGTATGCTATGGTTGCCAACGTTTAGGGTGTTTGTCTTTTCATTATAATTTTCAACCAACCAGTACGCAAGCATTGTCGATATGATGTCTATTTTCAACTTTAGTGTAGCACCAAACCCCATTTGGTGTACTGTCTTTCTTTGATTTTCGTTTAGATTCATAAACCAACAAGTCAAATTTGTAGGTTTTACTCTTGACAAGATCCTAGCCCCACTGAACTCATGATATGGTTCTTCCTCAACCTCCACATTCTGACTTAATGCCTTCCTCTTATTGGCGTTTTGGGCCTTTCCAGTATCGACATTTATTCTCAATCTTAACCTCTCTTCGCCTATAAAAAATGATTTCATGGCGTTTTAATAGTATAATTTAACATAACTATGATACATTTACGGCGTTTTATAATCAATAAGAGATTATAGATGCTGAATAACTCAATAACAGTTAAATGGCGTTTATAACAGAAACCACACATTTTTTGGCGTTTAGTAACAAAGCTATGACAGGATTCATGTGTTATGGCCTTTAGTAACAAACGATACATATTTTGGCGTTTTTTGCAACAAAGTATGAAAGTGTATTTTTACATTACGAAAAGTAACATTTGTGTACCATGTCCTCTTGTTGTCTTCTTTCGTTGCTCGTTTCGTTTTTTGGCGTTTTGGAGCAGATGACCCTTCTCCCCTTGTAGAAACTGCAAATTTTTGTTAAAATTAGAACGCCAAAAGCAGCATAAACTAGCACAATGTAAATCGAAGTTAACTCACTATGTTTTTTTCCTCTGGATTTGGTTTGATCTTTCGACGCCATAGTTTTTTTTTGTTTCGTGTTTTCTAGGGTTTTCGCGTTTTACGTTGGTTTTGGGGAGGTTTTTCTAGGAAGTATATATGTTTCGGTTAGGCTTTGATGTGTTTTGTATATGAACATTTACCTTTTTGCCCTTATGGAAGCGCGCCACACTAATAAAAGTGATGTTATTTACGAAAATGTCACTGCGTCATGTAGTCCATAGATTGTTTTGATCTGACGGTTCCTAATTGTTCTCACCGTTCTCACACTTTTAGTCATTCTCTCTAAATCCTGACCCTATATATATATATATATATATATATAGGGGATCGCTAGAATGAGAACCACCACGAGTTATGAGAACCACGAGAACCGCGCCCCGCGGGTGGCCGTCGGCGACGAAATTTTTTTTACACCTAGATCCGTATATTTTAGCGGGGGGTTTAAATTTTCGGTTCAAACGGCGCGCCCGAGGGGGTAGTTTTTTACGCCCAAAGTTTGGGTTTTTTTAATTTTTCTTTTTTTTTTTTACCAAACTTTGGGCGTAAAAAACTACCCCCTCGGGCGCGCCGTTTGAACCGAAAATTTAAACCCCCCGCTAAAATATACGGATCTAGGTGTAAAAAAAATTTCGTCGCCGACGGCCACCCGCGGGGCGCGGTTCTCGTGGTTCTCATAACTCGTGGTGGTTCTCATTCTAGCGGCTCCCTATATATATATATATATATTTATGCATGATATTATAAATTACCGATATCTCACCGCGATAAACGATATCTCAAATATCGGTCCTTGACCGATAACCGATATTTTTCCTTATTAACTGCTTAGATAAAATTACATTTATTTAACCCGTACAATATATGAGTTTCATAAATATATAACTTTTTTATTATTTAATATATAAAATTATATTTATTTAACTCATGTAATACACGGGATTCCTACTAGATAATAATTGAAATCGAGATCTATTTTGATTCTTTCTTCTTGACACCCAAAGTCAAAATAACTAATCGAAATAGTCAAAACCTGCCCATACAACCAACCCCTATCAGATAAGATAACGAAATCTTTAACCACCACTCCCTAACTGCTTTCCCTCCATTTTCTTCCCAATCACCATCACCATCACCGATCACCATGGCCGCCGGAATGCAAGAAAAAGACCTCATCACCGTCACTAGGAGGGTTGCAGCCGTCAGTAACCACCTAATTCCTCCTCAACCTCATTCGTTATCCCCGATGATCATAAGTTCGTCTAGTTGCAGTGCCTCTTTAAACGATAGCTATCATCGGGTTCACGGTGAAGTTCCGACTCATATACCCGTTTGGAAAGCTGCGTGTGATGAGTCTGGGAAGGAGTTTACTGATATTATATACCAGAAAGCCGAAGGAGAAGCCATTGCTAAGGTCCTTATAATAATAATTAATATATGTTTTCAGTCTGAAATTTGATTAACAGTTGGTGAAAATGTTCATCAACTATAGTCAAATTTGGGCAAGCATTACAAACAAGACAAAGTCAATGTTAAATTTGCCACCTAATCCCTTAATTTTGACTAATGAAAGTACCAACTTTGAAATTTAGAAGTCAAAATGCAGTTTCTTAATAGAGGTTATTACTGTTATTGTTTCATTTGACTTGATTGATGGTCCATTAACATGTGAAATATGGACTTTCTCCCCCTTGTGTTTTGCAGATAACAATAAACAGGCCAGAGAGGAGAAATGCATTCCGACCGCATACAATTAAGGAACTAATTCGCGCTTTCAATGATGCTAGAGATGATAGTACAATAGGAGTCATTATTCTCACTGGAAAGGTACCTTTTTTTTTTCTTTTCTAATAACATAGCGAATATTACGAGTGTTTTTAACATATGATTGGTTCAGGGAACCAAAGCTTTCTGTAGTGGTGGTGATCAGGCACTTAGAAGTGGAGATGGTTATGCTGATTTTGAGAATTTTGGCCGGCTAAATGTTCTTGATTTACAAGTAATCATTTTCGTTTCTTCTTGTACCAGCTATATATATTAATCGATGACAAGTAAATTAGTAATTTGTGTTGAATTGTTGACAAAATGCCATTCTCTTGGAGGGTAATTTGGATATATAGTATGTTTGGCACGTAGCTTTCGGGACCTTAATTCTTCAGAGCTCTCGACTCCGACCAAAAGCTACAACTCGAGCTAATTTTGCCACACATAGTATATATTCAAGTCAAATAATGCACTTTCATGAGACACATCTCTTGTCAAACATGATATACATGGTATTAATTGATTTAATGAGCGCGCTTTAATCCCATTACAGGTGCAGATTCGACGACTGCCAAAGCCAGTAATAGCAATGGTAATTTTCATCGTTTCTACTTCTTAATCTTGTTGATTTCTTTCTTGTTGCACATAAATATGTGTCTTTTTTTTTCTTAAAAAGGTTGCAGGCTATGCTGTCGGTGGAGGGCATGTGTTGCATATGGTCTGTGATCTTACAATAGCTGCAGATAATGCTATTTTCGGTCAAACAGGTCCAAAGGTGAGCTGGTTAACACACATAAATACTCTATTCTTCATTAAGGAATTTGAACTTAACTATCATCTAATGTCTAAAAGGTGGGAAGCTTTGATGCTGGTTATGGGAGTTCCATTATGTCAAGATTGGTGAGCTTCTGATCTAATAAAACTTATAATATAATGTTGTAACTAATTCGATTGTTTTTATAGTCAATTTCTCTTTCTGGTTGAATAGGTGGGACCTAAAAAGGCTCGTGAGATGTGGTTTTTGGCACGGTTCTACACTGCTCAAGAAGCGGAAAAAATGGGGCTGATTAACACAGTAGTCCCTGTAAGTTCACTTTCACTTAAATAATCACCATCTATGTGTGTGTGTTTTCACCATAACTATGATATATGACTTAATTAACTTACCTTTCCAATTATCACCATTGTACATCTATTAATAGTTGATTAATAACATATAATACCTTACAGGGTTTACAATAGGGGTGTGTTAAATAACACTTCAATCGCTAATGCTATATTTTAATCATGTGGTAGCTAGAAAAGCTAGAACAGGAAACAGTTAAATGGTGCAGGGAGATCATAAGAAACAGCCCAACTGCCATTCGCGTGCTAAAAGCAGCCATAAATGCAGTCGATGATGGGCATGCTGGACACCAGGTATCTGCACTTTTGTCTTCTTCAAATTCGTTGTCGTTTTCTTTTTTGTTATTAGTTTATTAATCATGTGATTTTTGTTCAGGAACTAGGTGGAAATGCAACTCTCATTTTCTATGGAACGGAAGAAGGCAACGAGGGAAAGACAGCTTACATGGAACGCAGGCCTCCAAACTTTTCCAAGTTTCCCCGACGACCATAATTTATCAAATTTTTTATAAGCTTTTGTGGCTTCATTTTTGTATCCTTCTCTGTACCCGAAATAAGAGCTAATGAAATTTATTTGGTATTCCGTTAAATATAAGTTGTCACCAACTCATGCAATTTATTAGTTGTCGCATTAAAATTATTGATTGTTCGTATTTGATTTCTTAGTTGTCAGATTGATAACAAATTGCTAGAATGTCCCTATAAAAGAGAGATCACACCATATGTAATGGTTTAGAGATTGAATAATATATCTCTGTTGAGTGTATTTCTCGCTTGTTTTCTATCTTCGTTTCGCCTTGTATGATACATGACGAATTGCAATTCAATTCGATGAAGCGCTTCATAAGGTATGTCGCATATAATGAAAAAATAAACATATTTTTACATACCATATATAACAAAAAAAGATGAGCATAGCTCATCTATACTATATAATAATAAATCCTTTTAGTTCTATGCAAATAAATGATAAGATGCTATTATTACTTTTATTTGGATCACCATTCACCAACAAGTATTTAGTTTTGATCAATATCTGTTTTGTTTTTCAATTTGATAGTTGTGCTTTCTAACTTTATAAGGAACTCGAACAGCTATAACATGTGTTCCAGTATTCCACTATGTTTGGTCCAAACATGTTTGGGGAATACCATTCTTATATGTTCGTCATCTATTATCAGAATTTATTACACCTTATATTAAGGAACTAATAATAATGGTAATGAAAATGGTAAAACAACATTTTGTATTACGTTTACGCGTCTACTACGCGTCGTCAAATAAAATGATAATATTAGACAATGCCTACATACCCCAATTAGTTAGTTACAAAAAATGCGCGACATATATGAAAATCAATAATAAATATATTTATAATGGGGGGGGGGGGGGGGGGGGGGGGGGGCTAAATGGTGTTGGTTGGTGATGTTGTTTCTTTGTTTCCAAGATCTTGAGTGAGTTCATATTTAAGTTCGACATTGGTAAGTTTGTCATGTCTTATAAACTTTTATGATTTTGTATTAATTTATACAACTTTTAGATGACAATACAATAATCTCTCCTATAGAAGTCTTAAATAGCATGGTACCTAATTGTCAATGTACAATCAGCATTGAGTTACCATCAGCTTTAACTTGTCTTGAAAAGTTAGACATGGTAACTAGATCGTATCAAACCATCTCAATAGATAAATTTTATTAAATCAAGCCAATCCCTAGCAAGAAGCTAGAGGAATGCAATAAAACACCAAACAACTAAATACAAGGTAAATACACCGAGCATAACAAAACAAGAAGTTAAAGGTTACATTTCAAATCACACTAAATATCCCAATCTCATTAATGCATTTTTGCCATGTTCTTTTTCTATAATCCAATTCAACTTATTCACCTTGATGTCTTCTACCCCCCCCCCCCCCCCCCCCTCCAGCCCCCAACCACCCCACATACACAACCAACGCCCGCCCATAGTGACACCACAATACTTTGCCTTAGTTAGGCTTTTGTATTTGGTATGGTCTTTCAAGAACTTGCTCTATCGTGTCACGGTGTGTCATCTGTGATACGCAAACAGATAAAATTATGACACATAACGCAATCAGTCATATATAGTTAAAAATTAAATACTTTCATCATTATCATCATACTTAGTAAATCCCACCAATAGCAAAGCTAAGGTAGGGTCTGAGGAGGGTAAGATGTAGACAGCCTTACCTCTACCACGTAGGAATAGAGAGGCTGCTTTCAGCGAGACCCCTGACCCGACTCGATAATAGTTTTGCATCAAGCCTTGGACATAAGGCACATAACACTCAACAATTAAGACAACTGCCGATTAGTGCATGTACCTCTTGTCTTTCGGCTAAAAAATTAAATACTTCAAATTCAGATTAAAAAAATAAAAACTAATAAAAAAAGGTAGGGTGTATAGAAAAGGGGATATGGATATTTTTTCCCCTTTATTTAACCCGATCTCTCCCCCGTTGGCGTATCTCTCTCGCCCCCAAATTCCACAACTCACAACCCCCCTTTCTCTCTTTCTTTCTCCTTCGATCCCTCTCCACATCCACAGGTACCTACTTCCTTCCTTCCTTTCATTTCTCTAACATTTTATTTATTTATTTATTTTAACTGATTTATGTCATCTTGTGTTCGCCCTTCAGATCTCTTTGTGGTGATTCATTCACTCTTATTATTTCATTTACAATTTCTTACGCTTTTCCTTTCCATTGCGTTGTGTTTTTCTATCTTATTTATCTGCATGTAGGTTTCAAGGTTGATCTATCATTCTATTGTGTAACTTATCATATCCTTCACATTTCTTATCCTATAGATCCATTAGGTTCATCCAATTTGGTTGGGGACCAAATGTTAGGTTTATTCAGATCCCATCGGCTCTCGTTATATTGTAATAATATGTGTTTATACGAAGAATGTTAATGCGGTAATCGATTTAATCTCCACCTAAAACACAGCTAACATTAGGTTTTTTTAGTGATCTGCAGTCTGCACTTGGTTGGTGTAACTGTGTTAGTTAACTTAGTTTTACATACATTCTCAGATCCAATATATATACTGTACATGTTGAGAAACTGAAATTCTCTTGTGATCTAAAATTTAGAATTCAGCTACTGTATAATCGATTTAATTTCGATCTAAAATAAAGTTAGTATTAATTTTTTTAAGGATCTGCAGTTGGTTGGTGTAACTGTGGTAACTGTGTTAGTTAAGTTAGTTTCACATGCATTCTCAGATCTAATGTATTTATTTACTGTCGGTTAATTTTTTGGTTTACGGTTTTGTTTTCTTGTTGTATGTTATTATTTTAGTGATTTATATGAATTGGTTTGATTTGCAGGGATCCTACGCGGCAAAAAAATGGGGCTAACGTTCACGAAACTCTTTAGTCGGCTGTTTGCCAAGAAGGAGATGCGGATCTTGATGGTGGGTCTTGATGCAGCTGGTAAGACGACCATTTTGTACAAGCTCAAGCTTGGTGAGATCGTGACAACGATTCCTACCATTGGTATGTGCTCTTTCGTAGATTGGTTAGAAATATGTGTGGCCTTGCTATCTGGCCCTTTGATGTATATTGGTATGCTCTTATGTGTTGTTATTTCTGGTGAACGGAATAGACCTTTTGTTTTAAAACTTTGATCTGAATGTTTATGTTTGTTGTGCTGCATTCTTGTAAGGTTTCAGGCTCATGTTGTATGAGTCATAGTTGTCAATAGTGGCTGTAGCGTGCTATGTAGCGATGTGCGCGTATGGCGCTATAGGGTGGTTAGCGACAAATAGCGACGTTTCTGTAATTTTTTTTAATTAGTTATGTAAATATAAATAACAGTGCCCATTAGTTTTTTTTTTTTTGTTTTTTTTGTTTCACCGATTGAAAAAAAGAAGCTTATTTGGATGATTAGTGAGCGTATTTTAGCTATTTTTGTCAAAAATATACATGTAAATATTTCTTAAATTTTTATATGCTTTATTATCTCAGTTTTGTCTAAAGTGTACCTTGATTCTTCTCAATTATGTTTCTCACCGATGATATTTGTGATTCTTTGCAGGGTTTAACGTGGAGACCGTGGAGTACAAAAACATCAGCTTCACCGTCTGGGATGTCGGGGGTCAGGACAAGGTAAGAATATCTTTGGTTTTTTACTACTGGTTGGTATTTAATGATACATTTGTATATTTTAATCCATAGTTATTGAATTCATAGGATTTTAAATTTTTATGTCATAAGAGTTTTATTCTTTGTTGTCTTTCTCTGTATGCACAGAGAGAGACATTTCTGTTGCTATTAAAGTACATATGGATTTAAAAAAAATTTATATATAATGGTATATATGCAGATCCGTCCATTATGGAGGCACTACTTCCAGAACACACAAGGTCTTATCTTTGTGGTTGATAGCAATGACAGGGATAGAGTTGTTGAGGCAAGAGATGAATTACATAGGATGTTGAATGAGGTAACTTTATTATTACTATGGTTTGTGTTTTTATTATCATTGCATCATCATCATCATCATACTCAGTAAATGCCACCAATAGCAAAGCTAAGGTAGGGTCTGAGGAGGGTAAGATGTAGACAGCCTTACCTCTACCCCATAGGAATTAGAGAGGCTGCTTCCAGTGAGACCCCTGGCTCTATGGTAGTTTTGTATCAAGCCTTGGACATAAGGCACATAACACTCGGCAATTAAGACAAAGGCCAATGCATGTACGCCACCACATGATGCATGATTAACCATCCCCCTCTTTTAACATTATTTTCACGAAATTAGTAAAATAACGTTAAAAGTAGTGCACTTTCACTCCCCCCCAATTAAGACAAAGGCCAATGCATGTACGCCACCACATGATGCATGATTAACCATCCCCCTCTTTTAACATTATTTTCACGAAATTAGTAAAATAACGTTAAAAGTAGTGCACTTTCACTCCCCCCCCCTCCCCCCCCCCCCCCCCCCCGCGAACGCCCACACATATATACATTATATGCGCATACCGCAAGCGGGACATATTTTATTATCATTGAAAATATATTAAATTTGCATTCATTTTTAATAACATATAACTTATGTTGGCTTTTCATCTGGTAAATTTTGTTGATGAGTTGTCTTTTTATTAGAACCTATCAGAAATTTGCAAATTCCCTTGCAAGTATGTTTTGATGCTTAACTGTAGTTATACATAGGGAAATTTAAGATTTTCTATAATGACCAGATAAGTGGAATTATTTACAAATGTATCTACAGGACGAGCTTCGAGATGCAGTCTTGCTTGTATTTGCTAACAAACAAGATCTTCCAAATGCAATGAATGCTGCCGAAATCACTGATAAGCTTGGCCTCCATTCCCTTCGCCAACGCCACTGGTAATTCTCGTGTGGATGCAAATATAAGAGAACGGATCAAACGTGTTCGAGTAGTCTATAACATTATTAATTGTTTATGTAATATTAATAGAAACAATAAGCATGTGTTTAGCTAAAAAAGATGGGACAAAAAACTGTCTGTTACTTTGCCGTATATATCGTTTGTGTATATTATCCTCATTGGTGGCTGTTGTTTACCATAGGTACATCCAGAGCACCTGTGCAACCTCAGGAGAGGGACTTTACGAGGGTCTCGATTGGCTTTCCAATAACATCGCTAGCAAGGCACGTAAATAACCAGCAATTTTTTCTGTTTTATTTTTATCTTTTAATTTTTTTATTTTGTGTGCAACAGGCATAAGATGAAACAAGACCAAACCTAATGTCGATCTTGGATGCTGGGAGCTTTTGCTTTGCTCTGTGTGTTTGTTAACCGGTAGCAAATGTGTCTACTTATATAATATTTGGCTGTATTGCAGTTACTTTTTAAAAGCATTGTCTAAAGTTTGTAACAGAGGTTAATTTTGATTGTTTTATTATATGATGAAGATGTTTCTTAAGTAATGGTTTTGATCTACCTTATGGTTTTGTGGTGGTGGGACGGGGTTGAAGATAGTGACAGGTGATGAGGTATGGGGTGGTGCGGTGATGGAGGTGAAGGTGTAGTGGGGATGGTGTGATGGTGGTGGTGAGGTGGTGAAGATGAAGGAGAATAGAGAGAAAGATGGTTATGTACCATATGCATTAATGGGTTATATCTAGGTGTTAAATGACTAAAATACCTTTATACTCAACGGACTTATTGGATAGCATTACAAATTTAGACTCAAATCGTTCGTATAGTAAATAACTTTGACTTTGGACTCGAGTAGTTAAAACTCGCACTTAAAAAAGAATTTTCACAAACTGCCACCACCCTCTCTTCCCCATCGTCTTCGTCGGCGCCACACGCATTAAGAAACAACTTGTCATCTCCTCCGGGCAGGGGTGTACCCACCTTATGAGGTGGGTGGGCGGCCGCACCCCCCTGAAAAAAAAAATTAGTGGTATTTTTCGCAAAAAATCCCGACCGCACCCACTTGGAAATTTTCGTCCGCACCCCTTGAAAAATTCCGCCCGCACCCCTTGGAAAATTCAGACTGCACCCTTTGAAACTTTTCGTCCGCATCCCTTAGAAAAAAATGTCAGGAATTTATATAAAAAAATTGTGAACACGGATTGAAACCCGATCAAATTATGTACACAAGTTAGCTCATTAACCTCTTTAATAAAACTTAAATTCAATCCATCAAGCCCAATAACTTAATACCCATTCAAGCCTAACCCAACTACTAGTTTTGTTAAACAACATCAGTCCACATAATAAAATAAATAAATAAAAAAAAAACCCAAATCGCTGCCACTAGCCAGCGACTCCCGTCATCCCTCTGCCTCACTTCAGCGCCGAGCGACAGCATAATTCCGTTTGGCGACTGCAAACTGGATAATTCAGGCCGCCCCAGACAGGTACATGTTTTTTTTTTTTTGTTATTTTGATGTTTATACGATTTTGTTCAAGAGTTATGAGATAATAGAATTTTAGGATAGGTTAAAAAAGTTTAAACTTTTATGTCTTTTGAGGTAATTTGGGGTTGTTCTAGTCTTTATAGGATGAGTTTGTTGTTTCTTAATCTCTTATTGATTATATGATTCTAGAACAGATATATAAGTTAAAAAAGTTTAAAATTTTATATGTTTTTATGTATTTTTGGGTTGTTCTAGTCTTTAGTTGGGTGGTTTTGTTGATTATATGATTGTTGGTTGGTAAATAACAATTACTAGGGCTTGAAATTCAAAATTTTAAATTAAAAATTAAGGAACATGGGTTATGGTTGAACACTTGAAGATCCTTGTTTATTTTGTATGTGATAGGATTAGGAAGGAACAATTAATAGGGAAGTTGTGCTGCGATTTCTCAAGAGGAAAGGGGTTGAACCACTTTTTTTCGCCGGATTCTTCTAATTTACGACCAATATTTGTTTTAGATAAGTTTGTTTGTTCTCTTATTTAATGATTAAGAGAAATAGAAGTAGGGATGGTTTGAACTTTGATGCTTTTTTGTTTGTTAAGGTGATAGGAAGTTAGTAACTAGGGTTTGATTGTTTGAAAATTGAAATGGACCCGACCCGATCTGATTTGACTGGCTATGAAACTTTGTTTGTTTGTGTTTACTTGTTTTACATGACCGACCCGACCCGCTATGAACCGATTTTTTTTATATAGCTAGGGGTCTAAAATCTTTAAAAAATTTCCGCACTCCCAGGAAAAAAAATCCTGGGTCCGCCACTGACTCCGGGCCGATCTATAACACCACCCCGCCCTGTTCTTACTTTCATAATTTTTTAGGTTATTTAAGCCGTATTGTATATAACTAGAGTATGCCCCGCCCGCGTTGCGGGGCGTTAAACCGAATATTTCTCACTTTAATAACATGTACGCATTTATTTCGGTTAGTTATACATGCTACTTATAACACGATATCAAAAAGATACATCAAGTTAACAAAGTAAAGAAAAAACTATCATAGTTATGATAAAAAAAAATAACTAAAACGATGGCAAGCTTGTAATTTAGAGTTGGGGGCAAAACGATAATTTATTAGGACCAATTAGCGAGTGCTAGACAGCTGTTTGGCACAAATAAAAACTAAATTAAGTCAACCAAGTCAAATAAAAGAATATAATAGTTTTGCCAAAAAAAAACGCTGAGAAGATTGCAATTTTTAGCTGGGGTAAAATCGTAATTTTAAACTGGAGGTAAAATAATATTTTGAACTGAGGGCAAAATCATGTTTTTATTTTGAATTGTGGGCAAAATCGTAATTTATTTTACTGTGGTCAAAGGGGCAAACAAAATTTTTATTTTGAAATGGGGGCGAAATTGTAGTTTTAAAATGGGAACCAAATTATAGGCAAAAGTATATATATTTTTTTAACCAGGGCAAAATCGTATTTTTTAACAGAGGGCAAAATCGTAGATCTAAGCGGGGGCAAAGCATAAATTAAATTTCGAACTGACTGTGACACCTGGGTCACTGCGACCATCAAACAAATACCAAACCAATGAAATATTGTATTTCATACTTGGGATTTGTATAAATATGTGTATCATTTGCACATATCAATTTTTGTTCAATTCCAAACTCTATATCGCTTTCTGGAGAGTTATACGCAAACAGGTGCGTAAACGTAACCAGTTTAATGCGAAAAATACTCCGGAACATCAACATATACTTAACATACCTTAAATAACCTTTACACAACTTAGAAATAAGTTTTAAAGGCTTTGGTATGGCAAAAACAAGTTAATTCGCCTACAGGGACTAAACTTGACAAACTGCGAAAGTATGCCAATTTGAACTGTAACGAACATTCCGGAACATGACCATAAGTTAAACATACCATAAATATCATTTACATAGCTTAGAAATAGGCTTTAAGGGGTTCGGTGTGCTAAAATAAACTTTTGGGTCATTCAGGGACTAAAAGTGTCAAAAAGTGCACAAGTTTGCACTTTTGCGCATAACTCACGTTCTGAATACATCCGGACATCCAAAAATTTATGTAAGCACTAAAACATTTTATTTTAGTGATTAGCATAAGAAAAATCCATTCGTCACGCCATTTGGATCGTTTTTCGCGCTTATGCGCATTCCGTCGTAATTAAGCGAACATCGCAATCGTACGACCAAACGAACTGACATCCGACATATTTTTGAGCATGTTTCATGTCCACAATGTTTATGCATCATTTTAGGGTCTTAAGGTTGGCTTAACGGGCCTTAAACGTATCGGAAATGGCTTAAATACGTAACAGGGACTGAAACTGTCAAAATGGAAAGTTGTTTTCTGATCAGGACCCCCAGGCGGCCCGCGTAAAGGTAGGGCTATCCTTTACGCGGCCCGCGTCAGCCCTTCAGATCAGGAAAGGTCAAGTTAACAGCTGTTAACAGCCCCTAAACACTTCCCAAAGGTCAAGTGCCACATGTTAATCTCTTATGGTGGCCAAAATCAGTTACCACAACATTACAACAAGTGTACGGGCTAGATCATTCCCCCTTTTTCAAGAAACGATCCTAACGGTGAACCGAAAACTATAAATACCCACCACATTCTCACTCATTTCTCACAAGAATCTGATCTAATGTGCTCTAAGTTGAAACCTTTGTTTCATACCTGAGCTATTTTGATCTAGATTAGCATTCGGGGACCCTTCGTAAGTATTCCTTCGTTCTTTTATTGCTTTTCGAGTCCGAAAGTCAAACTTTGTTTGACTTTCTGCGTTGACCAGTTTATGGTCAATGCGAAGTTCGTTTGAACTTCGCAACGTGATTGTAATCACGATGGTTATAGTCCCTTGTGACTATGCCTACTGATTACCACGTTGTCTAGGGTCGTAAGGGTAAGCGATCTAATAAATCGCTTATACCTTCGAACCCGACCCATTTGGTCGATCATTAGGATCCGACCAAACACATTAGGTGGCCATAGTATATAGGGAATAACCTTCCGAGGTTATACCTTATGGTCGCTTCGTTTAAGTAGTTGTATGATAGGTAGTTTATATGCCTTAGGTAAATTACCAAAATACCCCTTTGATGCCAAAATTCATTTTAAACATATTAACATAACTTTTGACATCTAAACTGATTTGACAACAATATTAGACATGTTAAGGCATATGTTACTTGTCATAGGACTAGTTAGGCGGTCCAAACGCGTTTCACGCGAACGACGCGTTAAAGTAGCATAAGCTACCTAAACGGGTCGTAATGGGTCGTAAGCACTTATGTTAGGTTTCATTTAGTATGTAGGCTTTGTTAAGCTATATTACACGAGTCTCCATACTCGTTTGGTTTATGAACCCTCATTCTATCCGATCCTCCGATTTAGGTCTGGTTTATTAACATAGTTACCTATATTAGGTGTCGTTTGATTCCGAGATCTCTAGCATTGCTTGGTGGTTATCCTAGGACTTCTGAGCAATCTCAAGTGAGTACATAGACCCCTCTTTTACTGTTTTCCAAACATTTTGGGGTGGAACACATGTGCCTACTTGTTACTTTCATGCTTTTTATGCTTTCACATCATATACTTGCTATGTTCATTAGTACATTTATAGTACATGATTTCATTGTGTTTATGCTATGTATGCCCATTGTGTGCGTACTTAGTACCTTACTTTACATTACATTTTATGCTATATATGCCCATTGTGTGCGTACTTAATACATTACTTTACATTACATTTTATGCTATGTATGCCCATTGTGTGCGTACTTAGTACATTACTTTACATTACATTTTATGCTATGTATGCCCATTGTGTGCGTACTTAGTACATTATTTTACATTACATTCTATGCTATGTATGCCCATTGGGTGCGTACTTAGTACATTATTTTACATTACAATTTATGCTATGTATGCCCATTGTGTGCATACTTAGTACATTATTCTATTCATCACATGCTTACATTTTGGTATGACATTTGGTTTGTTTAAATGAGACAATGTACATTCATTAACACCGATCATGCCGCTCGGTAGTAGGTAGTGGTACCATAGGACTTGACAAATCCCATTCCTGAAATCTCGGGTTTGTTTGGATGGAAGGAATGACCGAATCCGAATACATTTTTTTTATAACCTTGACTAAAAGGGTTATCCGACTGTCGCAAGGCTTGGATGTATGAATTTTCACAATACCGCATAAATGTCTATATCAGTATAGCATGCATTTATTACACAAAACATAACTTTGATTTAAACCATGTTTTACTTCAATACCTTGTTTTTGTGCATTTTACATATGGTTTAGTTGATATATTTCACTTACCATACATAAACATTTTGACATTTACATACACAATTCATGACTTACAATTGACATAAACATTAGACATAGACATTAGACATTTGATTATACATAAACATTTTACTTTGATGGTTTGGTTTGAGTAAGTGATTTAAGTAACGAGGCGTGTGTAAAATGATACAAGCATGGTGGATACGCCGTTGGTACTTCCTATATATAAGTGTTTGTATGGTATTACATATCGTAGCGTTATTTGAATCATTTCAATTTGAGACATATAACATTTTATACAAATAACATACTTTTCACAAGACATTGTTTTACAAACAACTTATCTTATACAAACTCATTTTACTTGGTTATTCATTTAACCATACATTATTCTCTTATTTATACATATCATCTGAACTTATTGCTTTTCAAACTATTTACAAAACAAATCAATTTACAAGGTTCATGACTGACTTTTGCTAAACAATTTCTAAACTTATAAGTCATGAATCCTATTTTCACAAAACCTATGTATCTCACATGCATTTTTATGCTGACGTACCTATTTTCACATGTGTTTCAGGATATGATGCATAGGATTTATCAAGATACACTTAGGCGGACTTGGGCTTTAGTGACAATAAAAGATGTAAGACTAGTTATTTATGTTATGTTTCTTTGATTGTCAAGACATTGTAACTCTTTTATTTAATAAAACAATATTTCAATTTCCATGTGTTATGAAACAATGATTCTGTTACAACACTCCCCGATGTTTCCGCCACGTTTTGTTGTTTTACGTGGTCGAGGTGTGACAGAGGCAATATCGTAATTTTTAACACGGGATAAAATCGTAATTTAACAGGACTTATAAATAACTATTTTAGGAAAAAAAAAAGATTATTAAAGTCAGCCCCTATTTTGGCCAATAGTTTTCAGTAACTATTCCCGCCGACTTTTGCAACTTAACTTTGTATGTATTGAAAATTATCCCACACTGCTGTTGATAAACGACAGTGGTGATGGAAAGACAGACGAGTAAGTTGGCATTAGTGGTGGAATTTTATAGACTTAGATTTTGATGGCAATATTGTTATAGGATGATCGGAGATTGGTGGTGCATTTTGTTGCCATTATTATGGTGGACAACCGTAAGAAACAATCTAATCTAATATGATCTTGAATACAATACGGCTTAACGTGCATCACATTATTGTGTGTATAACATGCGTGATTAATGTTTTCCAACATGTGTGATTTGGGTTTTTTAGTTTATAACGTGCGTGATTTTCAAATAAACATGCGTAATTATCTGTCATACGTTATGTACGTTAACTGGACTATATATATATATATATATATATAGGGGGAGGTTCATTTGAGAAGAATCTTCTTAAAAGAAGAAAAAATGAATTAATCTCAACCATATATTTTTTTGATCAATGGTTGTGAATCAAGATATATTTTTGTCAACTTTTAATTAATGCTTTAATTATATATATTTATGTTCCCGTTAAAGTCAAAAGATCCAATATTTAATAGGAACCGTTTGATCAGTCTGAAATTTAATCTCAGCCATTTAAAATAGAAGAAATCTTCTAGAAGCAGCAGTTGTTTAGGTTTCAGATTTGACCGACATCGTCAGTTTTGCGAAGACAACTGCTTCCAACCCCACGTTCCCCCTTAAATTCGCTTGAGAAGCTCTGCATCGCCCGCATTATAAACTCCCTACCATTACCCACCGCTCTTCCTTGGCGGCACTTACCCGTGGGTTCCATCACCGACTTCCAAGTCAGGTTCGTTATCTGCTAGCATATTCTGGCCATCGAGTTGCTTTGGTTCACCACAGGTTGATTTAGTGGTTGTGTCACTTGCTTATTGTTATTGCTTCTGATAAGAAGTCGAAACAGTGATGGAAGAATATGAACAAGAGCAAGAGCAAGAGCAAGACATACCTAATGATAATGGATTGAAATCAGCGGGGGACAACAGGTAAGAGAAACCTCCGACCTCTCTCTCTCTCTGTCCTTCAGACCTAAAACTTTAAATTATTTGTTTTACTAAAATTGGATTCCCCAGGTTCTTTGAGTGATGATTTTTGTTGATTGAGTCCTATTCATTGGGGAGAAAATAGAAATAGTTTCTTATATACGAAACAATAAACAACCAGCATGCTTCAAGAAACGTTATATTTCAAAAATCCACACTTCTCTTGTGTTTATGCAGTTTTGGGCTGGATTTTTCTTTACCAGTAGGTACATACACGATATCAATTTCTCAATAGTTTATGTTACAAGTTTTGATTCTTTAGTTATTAAATATTGTTTATGTTATAGAGATGCACCAACTATTTGATTTTATTCCTCGAGAAAAAACAAGGAAAATGGATGGATTTGTGTAACACCCCGAAAAATATAAAACTTTATAATTGAATTATAAAGTATAAATAATTGAGAATTTACCAACTAGGAATTTTAACCTAGTTAGTTACAAGTTAGAAATAACCTATATTAGGGTTAAAAGCAACTAAATTAAATGTTGATCAAAATGGAGGGACCTAAGTTGTAAAAATTAAAACTTTATTTTAATTAAATCAATAAAACACACCAAACACCCCACAAGGAGGTGTTTGGTCGACCTGAACATCAGGGGGCGACACCCCAATTCCAAAAACCCAAGAATTCTACTAAAACTCTCAAATTGGAGGTGCAAATCTGGTCCAAACGAAAATCCGAGCTTAGAATCGTGATCCTCATCGCAAGAGGATTACAAGGTATGTAAAATTTAGTGAAAACTCTTAATTTGAAATTCTCATGAAATTGGGAAAATCTGAAATTAGGGTTGCATGTTTATGTTGTGATGATTTAAGAACAACCATAGTGTCTAGGGACAAACCCTAAACAAACACAAGCTGAAATCATGTAAAATTTTAGTGGAAACTATGATCACCATTGTAGGTGATTAATGAGTTATGTGTTAATTGATGAACACTAGGATAGTGGGTGTTAATCTTGTGTAATTTGATAATTTGGAAGTGATTTCAGACATCTAGAGGCTAACAATCATGTAAATTGTTGATTGAGGTGAAATTAGGGCTAAATGCTAAGCTATAAACTTGTCATATAATCATGTGAAAAATCTGCCCTTAAGGTGTTTGTGAAAATGCCTCAAAGAAGGCTTAAAATAGAAATTTAAAGATTTAACGCATAATTATGATGTTTCGGTGTATTATGCGAAGTAAGGTTTAAATAGAGTTCTAAACATGTCTTGAATTGAACTCTATAGGAAAGGATACCGGAACGTCAAGTGGACAAGCCGGTAGTGATTTGCGGTTGAAGGGTGTACACCAAGGTATGTAACTTGATCCGTTACATTATTTAGATGTTGTTGTTTATACAATGCGTAATTAAATTTTAGAATAATGGTTGTATTGAATTAAAGCGGTGATGTTGCTATATTGAATAATAGGTCAAATTTGGTTGGAACTCGTTGGTAGTCGTCACAAAGGAGGATTCCTTAGACGAGCCAAACGGGTCGAATAATCAAATAAAGCATGGATCTTGCTTGTAATATGATTGATTTGTTTATTGTTATCAATTAAATATTGACATATTAAAACGCGAGTATTTAAATATGTTGGTTTGTTAGAATAAGGATTTGAGAAAAGGGTGTGGGCAAAACGAACAAAAAGGCCAAAACATATATGTACAGGGACTACCGTAAGTTACGGTGTCACCGTAACTTACGGTAGTGTCAGGATGCTTACGGTGGATGTTTACTGATTTACGGTGGACCATGCTTGTAACTTGTCTACCGTAACTTACGGTGGAACCGTAAGTTACGGTATAACCTGCATTTTTTTTATAAATGTTGTAATTGTGAATATTTAATTTTACTTCGATCGTAGTTTTGGTCAAGTATTAATTCTAAGTATTCTAATACAAAAGTTTTATGTAAACATTTCAGTTTTAGGTACTCATGGATTACGGATGACGGTCAAGCAAACTTTTGAAGAACCGAACACATACTTTGAAGCTTCCGCATAAATTAACTCGGTTAAAACAATCTTTATGATGTAATTGTTGTTAAACAACTTTTGAAATCTTCTAACTTAGTGGTTAGTTGACTATGGTTTTTGTTACTTGTGAACTTCTGTAATGAATGTTTTAGGTTACTTAACAATATCATATTTGAAATGGTAGAATTTATTATTAAAATCAAGTAAAATTAGATGGGTGTTACAAGTTGGTAATCAGAGTCTAAGGTTGTCAACAAAGTGTTCGGTTCAAGCTTGATCGATCGTCCGGTAAGAATTAACTTATTTCGTTAATAAATTATGTAAAGAATGAGAAACGAACAAATATGCATGAAAAGAGTGTGTAAGCTCACTCAAATACAAGAAATGCATGAAACAAGAACGATTAAATCAAGCTATGAACTTGATTGAATCAAAATAAGAACGATTAAATCAAGCTATGAACTTGATTGAATCAAAACAAGAACGATTAAATCAAGCTATGAACTTGATTGAATCAAAACAAGAACGATTAAATCAAGCTATGAACTTGATTGAATCAAAACAAGAACGATTAAATCAAGTTATGAACTTGATTAAATCAAAACAAGTAAAACATGTGTTATAAATGGAATGTTTAACAATCTATGTAAACATTTCAGAAATAGAGATGGCAGATGGTGGTAATGATGATGCGGTGCCAAGAGTCACCGAACAAATGAGGGAAGTGATTGCCGAAGAGGTTGGAAAGGCGATCGAAAACAGTTTGTCGGGCTTTATTAATAAAATTCAAACCACAGTTTTATCAATAGTAGAAGAAAGAATCAAGAAATTGGAAGATGATTCAAATTTAGCAAAGGAAAAGCATGGAGGACGAAATCCTTGTTCATACAAGTAATTCATGGCCTGTAAACCACCAATATATAATGGGGAGGTTGACCCAATAGTGTGCCAACGATGGCTAAGTGATATCGAAGGGGTATTCGAGAGGACCCATTGTGACGAAGATGACTACGTAGCCTATGGTACGGGTCAACTAAGGAGTCAAGCGAAAGATTGGTGGGATAACAAAAAGAGAGAGATCGGTATTGAAGCTGCTAAGGTCATGACTTGGGAAGAATTCAAGACGCCATTTCTTAAGCATCATAGCCCCAAGGCGGTTATGAATAAAATCAAGGAGGAGTTCATGCAACTTAGGCACAAGAGTGAGACCATAGAAAAGATTACGACAACGTTTATGGATAAGATGAAGTTTTGCGATGATTTAGTGACGAATGAAGAACAAAAGATATACTACTACCATAACATGTTGAGTGCTGAGTATAGGGAATTTATCACCCCTTCCAAATACGAGACCCTTACCGAGATCATAAATGCTGCTCGGGAAAGGGAGATCGAACTGAAAAAGAGCATTGAAAGGGGTGAACGGAAAGCACAAGATGTAAACCCAAGCCCTGCTAAGAAGGCACGAACAAACGAAACTGCAAAGAAATTTGATACGAAAGGCGGGTCGCCAAGTTGCAGAATCTGCGGAAAGGGTCATAAAGGCGAATGTCGTTACAAGGATAAGCCTTGTCCCATATGCAAAAAAAAATGGGACATATGGCTATATCGTGCCCGGAGAAAGTGACGGTTTGTTACAATTGTTATCGAACGGGTCACAAAAAGTCAGAATGCCCGGAACTGGTTGGAAAGAAGGATGGGCATGACCCGAAAGGTGAAGCCCCAAAAGCAAAGGCAAGATCTTTTCAACTAACCGCCGCAGAAGCGAATGTTGAACCTGACGTGGTCTCAGGTATATTTGCTGTAAATTCAATTCCTGCACGTGTGTTATTTGATACGGGTGTGAATAAATCCTTTGTTTCATATGGATTTATTCGACATCCTTCATTTGTTCTAACAAAATTACCTGTGCCCTTAGAAGTAGAGATAGGTAATAACAAGAGCTTTATGGTTTGTGATGTATGTGAAAACTGTAAACTGAGCATTGATGACGAAGAATATTTGATAAACCTAATCCCGATGCTAATGGGAGAATTTCAAGTAGTTGTTGGGATGGATTGGCTATCTCAACACCATGCAAAGGTCTCGTGTGTTTTCGTAAAGAGATAAAACTAACATCTCCGAGCGGGAAACACGTCACCATTTATGGCGAAAAAGGAGGCAACTCCATAGTATGCTCAATGTTGAAAGCTCACAAGCTTATGAAGCGAGGCTGCAAGGCATTCATAATATACGCTAATGAGCCCGAAAAAGAATCACGAAAGATTGGAGATGTACCGGTAGTACGAGATTATGAAGATGTGTTTCCGGAGGATTTACCGGGGATACCGCCTGAACGGGAAATAGAGTTCGGGATCGAATTGATTCCTGGCGCAAAACCCGTAGCAAAAGCCCCGTACCGACTTGCACCGTCGGAATTACATGAGTTGATGTCCCAAATCCAAGACCTGCTTGACAAGGGATTCATAAGGCCGAGTGTGTCTCCTTGGGGCGCACCGGTGTTGTGCGTGAGAAAGAAAGACGGGAGCATGCGCATGTGTATCGATTACCACCGATACCCGCTTCCGAGGATAGATGATTTATTCGACCAACTACAAGGTGCGAACTGGTTTTCAAAAATTGACCTTAGATTGGGGTATCACCAACTAAAGGTCAAAGAAGAAGATGTGCCGAAGACGGCTTTCCGCACGAGATACGGACATTACGAATTCCTCGTGATGTCATTTGGGCTAACAAACGCACCCGCGGCTTTCATGGACCACATGAACCGGGTTTGCAAGCCAATGTTGGATAAGTCGGTCATCGTGTTTATCGATGATATCTTGGTGTATTCGAAAAGTGAAGCTGAACACGCACACCACTTACAAGAAGTGTTATAAGTGCCGACGAGAGAGGTTATATGCAAAATTCTCTAAATGTGCCTTTTGGTTACGAAAGGTACAATTTCTTGGCCATGTCATAAGTGCCGACGGAGTTTTGGTGGATCCGTCAAAGTTAGAGGCCGTGTCAAAATGGAATCCCCCGAAGAACCCTTCGGAAATTAGAAGCTTTTTGGGGCTTGCGGGATACTATAGGAGATTCATTCAAGATTTCTCCAAGATTGCGTCGCCGCTAACAAAGCTAACCCAAAAGAAAGAAAAGTTTATTTGGGGTGTCGATCAAGAGAAAGCGTTTCAAACACTAAAAGAAAAGTTAACTCAAGCTCCGGTACTGACATTGCCGGAAGGAGTCGAAGACATGGTGGTTTATTAGGATGCTTCACTCTCGGGGCTCGGGTGCGTGTTGATGCAACGGGGCAAGGTAATAGCCTATGCCTCGAGACAGTTGAAGATACACGAAAAGAAATATCCCACGCATGATCTTGAGTTGGCTGCGGTGGTATTTGCCTTAAAAGTATGGAGGCACTACTTATATGGGGTAAAGTGCACCATATTCACCGATCACAAGAGCTTAAAATACTTCTTCGATCAGAAGGAGTTAAATATGCGACAAAGGCGATGGCTAGAAACGCTGAAAGACTTCGATTGTGAAATACATTATCACCCCGGAAAGGCTAATGTGGTGGCGGATGCTCTGAGCAGAAAAGCGGACTATGTCCCAATACGAGTAAGGTCGATGCAACTCGTGGTGACCTCGGGTATACTCGAACGTATTCGGGAGGCGCAGTTAGAAGCAGTAAAAGAAGAGAATTGGAAGAAAGAAAGAATAATCGGTCAATTGAAAGATTTGTCTGATGGGAATCACGGGTTGAAGACTCGATCCGGAAGGATATGGGTCCCACATACTTGTGGAGTGAAGGCGCTTCTACTTAATGAAGCTCATAAATCCCGTTATTCAATTCATCCGGGTGCGACCAAGATGTACAATGATTTAAAACAAAATTATTGGTGGCCTGGAATGAAGAGGGATGTGGCGAAGTATGTGGAAAAATGCTTGACATGTTTACAAGTCAAGGCGGAGCACCAGAAACCATACGGCAAACTCCAACCGTTAGAAATTCCGGTTTGGAAGTGGGAACATATTACAATGGATCTATTAACCAAGTTGCCTAAGACAAATCGTGGTTTCAATGCCATATGGGTAGTGGTGGATAGATTGACGAAAAGTGCTCTCTTCATTCCGATCCCTGAGACTTATACGTCAGAAAAGATGTCAGAAGTTTACACTAATGAAATAATAGCACGTCATGGGGTGCCGGTATCCATCGTGTCTGATAGGGATACCCGGTTTACTTCAAATTTCTGGCGAGATTTCCAAGAGCAAATGGGAACCAAATTGTTCATTAGCACTGCGTACCATCCTCAAACGGATGGACAGAGTGAAAGAACGATACAAACATTGGGGGATATGCTACGGGCGTGTATAATCGACTTTGGAGGAAGTTGGGATGTTCACCTACCGTTAGTTGAGTTTTCGTATAATAACAGCTACCAATCTAGTATTAAGATGGCACTGTACGAAATGCTTTATGGTAGGAAGTGTCGAACCCCGGTATGTTGGGGTGAAGTAGGTCCACGCGAACTCGCCCACCAAGATATAGTACGAGCCACGAATGAAAAGATTGAAATAGTTCGAGCACACTTGAAAGCAGCTCAAGACAGGCAAAAAGCGTATGCTGATAAAAGGAAGAGGCCAATCGAATTCCAGGTTGGTGACATGGTCATGCTAAAAGTTTCCCCATGGAAGGGCATTATTAGATTCAGAAAAAGGGGGAAGCTAAGCCCGAGGTTTATTGGGCCATTTAAAATTATCGGAAGAGTTGGCAAGGTAGCTTACCGCCTTGAGCTACCGGAGGAACTAAGTGGGATTCATGGCACGTTTCACGTGTCACAATTAAGAAAGTGCCTAGCAGACGAAACGGCCTATATTCACTACGATGATATCGAAGTGGATAATAGTCTAAATTATGCGGTGAGACCGGTGGAGATTTTAGATCGAAAGGTCAAACATTTACAAAATAAACAAATTGACCAAGTCAAAATCAAATGGGAGCATAGGAAAGGTTCGGACACTACGTGGGAGTCCGAAGAGGAGATGCGACGTCTCCACCCTACATTATTTGGTACGTACTTCGGTTTCGGGGACGAAACCCTTTTTAAGGGGGGTGGACTTGTAACACCCCGAAAAATATAAAACTTTATAATTGAATTATAAAGTATAAATAAATGAGAATTTACCAACTAGGAATTTTAACCTAGTTAGTTACAAGTTAGAAATAACCTATATTAGGGTTAAAAGCAACTAAATTAAATGTTGATCAAAATGGAGGGACCTAAGTTGTAAAAATTAAAACTTTATTTTAATTAAATCAATAAAACACACCAAACACCCCACAAGGAGGTGTCTGGTCGACCTGAACATCAGGGGGCGACACCCCAATTCCAAAAACCCAAGAATTCTACTAAAACTCTCAAATTGGAGGTGCAAGTCTGGTCCAAACGAAAATCCGAGCTTAGAATCGTGATCCTCATCGCAAGAGGATTACAAGGTATGTAAAATTTAGTGAAAACTCTTAATTTGAAATTCTCATGAAATTGGGAAAATCTGAAATTAGGGTTGCATGTTTATGTTGTGATGATTTAAGAACAACCATAGTGTCTAGGGACAAACCCTAAACAAACACAAGCTGAAATCATGTAAAATTTTAGTGGAAACTATGATCACCATTGTAGGTGATTAATGGGTTATGTGTTAGGATGACTGATCGTGCGGATCAGCTATCCGTGAGAGGGAGTCATCCGTGCGCATGACCTATCCGTGCGGATGGTGATGCGTGCGGATGGTGATCCATCTGGATAAGCTATCCGTGCGTGCGACTGTCCGTGCGGGTGGTAACCCGTGCGGATTAGTTGTGCGTGCGGATGACTTATCCGTACGGACAAGTTGTTTATGTGGATAAACGTTCAAGTGGATTGTTTCTTCCTAAGTATGAGATGTGTTTGTGTATGATGGCTTGTGCTTTGGAGTTTTCGTTGTAGCATTTAGAAAACACATAAGTGTTTCTACCTTTCAAGCAGGTCGCGCGGACGACAGTCCGTGCGTACGGTAGTCCGTGCGGACAGTGGTGATCCGTGCGGACAGTCGGTGCGCGCGGGCAGGGACCATCCGTCCGGATAGTCTGTCCGTGCGTACGACTTGGCCGTGCGGATGAACATTGTTTGAATTTATTTTAAGGCCTTAGTATCTCATGATCCGAAGAGTAATCCATTCAGAGGTCGTCCGTCCGGATTGCTTATTCGTCGATACTCAAACCTGGTTTGGAAAGTGGGTCCCAAGGGTAGCTCGTCCGGGTGACGACCCGTCCGTATGGTCTGTGCGCGCGGACAGCTAGTCCGTGCGGACAGCTAGTCCGTGCGGACAGCTTGTCCGTGCGGACAGCTAGTCCGTGCGGACAGCTTGTCCATGCGGTCAACTGGTTTGATCGTTCCGTTCGTCTACACTTGGTTTCTGTTGTCGTTTATCGAGACCTTCTGATTACGTGGCAACCACTTGGAATTGTATTCTCACCCGCGTGACTAGACCGGTCAGGAACTGTTAGTTGCATTTTTAGGCACGTTTTATAGCACTTTAATATTAAAATTCTGTTACATATCATGCATATATCATAGTCATACCTCATTATTTTGTTAAACACTTGTTTTTGCGGAATGGAATCTACTTTGGTTTGTTTTTGGTTGATATTGTAGGCGCGGAGTGATTGCGAGCAATAACTAAAAGGTCGAGTAGATTATGAGCATTGAAAGATGATGAAGAAGCTTAAATTAGAGACGGACCATGAGTTGGGGTCATTAAATAAAATGGTTTTGGTGAATTATAATTAGTGAAGATGGGCTGAACTAACAATTCCTTTTGGGCTGCCAAGAAAAAAACGAAAGAAAAGAAAAAAAAAAGTTTGGCAAGTAAAAAAAAAGAACAATATATCATCACCCAACAACCTGG
Organism: Helianthus tuberosus; assembly: GCA_030545235.1. NCBI lineage: Eukaryota > Viridiplantae > Streptophyta > Magnoliopsida > Asterales > Asteraceae > Helianthus > Helianthus tuberosus. Next base: position 1,674,118 of record CM060394.1, read on the forward strand.
ACGAAAAGAAGGCAACATCGATTTGGACGGCTGCAAGTTCAAGAGAAGAAGATTTTTTTTAGATCTTTGACTTTTGGGTGTTCTACAACATTATTAATTGGTTTTTCGTAAGTTTTAATTTAGTGTAGGGGTGAGCAAGTTTAGGTCCGGACCGAAAATAACCGAGAACCGAACCGAAAATATACCTAACCCGACCCGAACCCAAGTACCTAGGTATTTAGATCGGTTCCAATTTTTCATATAAAATCGGGTCGGGTCGGGTCGGTTCTCGGTTCTTTTCATGGTGAAACCCGACTTTTACCTATGGACCGAGACCGACCCTATATTTAGGGTAGTGAATCGGTTCTGAATTTTATGTTTAATCGGTTCTCGGGTCGGGTCGGGTAATGGTCGGGTCGGGTCGGGTCGGGTTTTTCCTTTTGCTCACCCCTAATTTAGTGGATGTGTTGTTTCTCATTCGAATTGATTGTTATAGCCGCCATGTCCGGCTAGACTTTAATAGTTTCAACATCGGGGTTTATTTTCTTTGATTTGGTTCATAAACTTATGTGAAACGGTTACGTTTGATTCGATTATTTTAGTGGTTTGTTTGTTGGATTCTTGTTTTTAATACGGATCCAATCCGGAAAATATTAGATTGTTAATAAACCTGATCAACTTATTAATTTTTCTAATAAAGTTCAATCAATTCTTAGAACCCTAATAAAGTTTTAATTATTGAGACTAGGAACAAATAATATTTTGAGTTTGTCTATGAACCCAAAATTATTATAGGATCATACAATATAATTAGACACTCCGAACGGCATGAGTGTTTGATTGTAATTGATACTTCTATCCCGCAACCCGCACGCTAAAATCCGAACGGCGTGAGTTTAGAGTAGCGGGTTGGCTCTAATCAACGAACTGCGCTTGGTTAGACATTAGATAGAGTGGATGTCCGAACTGCGTGACGTCTAGTGTCGATACAAACTATTATTTTAAAAGGATCATTGCACCGTGACCGTTAATGATCGTAAGTCGAACCGAATCAAGAAATTGCCCTGGTGTTGAAATTCGTTTTTAACATCTGAATTTTCCAACCAGTTTAATAGCTTTTCTTTTTAATCTAAAAATTAAAAATTGTTTTTTTTTACATTCTACTTTAAACTTAAAACACCCTTTTTCAAAACAATCGTATCTGTGTTTAAAACGTTTTGGCATAATTCGTTAATTTGTATCCCTGTGGACACGAACTCTACTTCCACTCATACTAGTAGTTTTCTTATTATTTTATTTGTTGGATTCAACACCCAACAGGAACCACCCTAACTCGGCCTGTCGGCGACTCAGAACGGTCATTCCGGTTATCCCCGAAATCAGTTGTCTGTGGGTAGGATTCCAGATCTAGAACTAGTGAATCACTATTAACGAGTAGAACACTAGAACCGATCAGATTTGTACCGATTTTAAGGGTAAAAGAAGGAGAGAACTTAGGTTCATTTCTTTCAACTCTTTTATCCTTAGAAAAGTTTAGATCTAGGTGAAGTTATTGTGAAATCTTGTAGAAATCGTTTAGATCTGAGTTATTCCTGGTGGAATGAGGTCATGCTTGAAGTTCATAAGAACTTCATGATGACGTCACCCAAGAATACCTCAAATCCGGATGATTTCATGGTTAAAAGTGGAGATTTGAAAGATGAAAAGGTGTAGAATTGTGTAGTGATCAAAGATGTATAAGAATTAGTGCAAGATCTTACCTGGATTGAGAGAAATCTGAGAAAAAATGAAGAATGCGTGCGATTCGGACGTCACTTGCCAAAAGTGGAAAAGTTGGAGAGTGACCCGTGTATTTATAGGATGCCAAAAAGGGAAAGAAGTGAGCCGTGCGCATGGCACGTACCCGGATAGGCTATCCGCGTGGACTGGTCATCTGTGCGGATTGGCAATCCGTGCGGATGCCGCCTGTTTTGGTGCGTTCGGTGCGATGTTGTTTCGGTTTCGATTTGCGAGCGATTCGATAGGGTTTCCTAGTCAAATTACTTTCAGTCTCAACTACTTCTTATATGGTTCGACTCGGGATTCGGGTTCGGGTTCGTTTACATTCGAGTTAGACTTCGAGTTCGATTGAGTTCGCTTGATTATCACAACATAACATAAAATAAACATGCACAGGTAACACGTAAGGCACACACACACGTATAAATGACGAGTAAAATACCTAGCTCGAGTTACGATTTGATGTCGATTTGATTAGCATAGCTTGATTAACTTTATCGCATTGTTACTTCCTATCCTTCACAGTCGTAGGTCGATTGAAATACGGTTAGCATGATCCGATTATTGTAATGAACGACATTTACTCCACATAATATAAATAAAATAAAAACATTTCTACGAGTCAAGTCGCGCGAAATCGGTCGTTGACTTTGACCTTGACTTTGACTTTCACTTTCACTCGTGAAACACGGGGTGTTACAGCCTCCCCTTGTTTAGGGAATTTCGTCCCGAAATTAAGTTGAAAGCCGTAACTAACCGTGGATCACATGTGAGAGTCCTTTGTTTGGACCACTGAAAATTGTCAAATTAATCGGGTTTTACGGTTAAAAATTGATAATTTTCGGATATGTTGTGCGAAAATATCTAATCTAAAAGCCTATAAAGTTTCAGATCTTAATTCGAAGCCGTTTGTGAGAACTCTGATTATTGTAGGTCCGGATTTATCTCCGATTCGATTGCGTAACAACACGTTCGACGTGCGGAATCCGCGAACGTGCAGAGTCAAAATCGGTCCTACAAGTGGTATCTGAGCTGGTGATCGATTGCTCAGATTTGAGCAATTTCTTCATCTTTCTTATCTATCACGTTTCCAACAGATAATCGACAAATTAAACAAGATTTTACGGTTAAAAAATTGTTAAGACTTGATCTACAACCCTACAAAATTTCTTAATTAAACAATTGTGGGTACTTTGCCTTCATGTCGCTTTCGAGTTCCCAAGTGAACTCCGCGCCTCGTTTACCTTCCCATCGGACTTTCACAATGGGAATGCGGGAGCGCCTGAGTTCTTTGGTCCGGCGATCCATGATTTCGACAGGCTTCTCCACGAAGTGTAATGTTTCGTTCACTTGTAGATCATCTAGAGGAACATGTAAGTCGTGGTCGGCGATGCACTTTCAGAGGTTTGACACGTGGAAAGTCGGATGGACATTGCTAAGTTCCTCTGGTAATTCGAGTCTGTAGGCGACTTTTCTGATCCTTTCCAGAATCTTAAAAGGTCCAACATATCGAGGCGCGAGTTTCCCCTTCTTGCCGAATCGGACTACACCCTTCCAAGGTGATACCTTTAGGAGTACGTAGTCACCAACGCCATATTCACGGGGTTTGCGCTTTTTATCGGCGTAAACTTTCTGTCGATCCCGAGCTTTCGCTAGGTTGTCTCGAATTTGGAAAATTTTGTCTGTCGTTTCTTGTAGCAGCTCCGAACCGGTTAGTTGCGAGTGACCGATCTCGTGCCACACAATAGGCGATCGACATCTTCTTCCGTATAAGGCCTCGAAAGGTGCCATCTGGATGCTAGCCTGGTAGCTGTTGTTATACGAGAATTCGACTAACGGAAGGTGTCTATCCCAATTACCACCGAAGTCTAGGACACACGAACGGAGCATGTCTTCAGGCGTACGAATCGTTCTTTCAGTCTAACCGTCGGTTTGTGGGTGGAACGCAGTACTCAGATTAAGCGTTGTACCGAGTGCCGTTTGAAACGTTTCCCACAATCGTGAAGTAAACCGAGCATCACGATCAGAGATGATGTCACGAGGCGTCCCATGTCGACAAATGATCTCGTCGGTGTAGATTCGGGCTAATCGTTCTACCTTGTAGTCTTCTCGTATTGGTAGGAAGTGAGCTGATTTAGTCAAACGGTCAATAACAACCCAAATGTTGTCGTGACCTGATTGGAAGCTTGGTTACGAAATCCATAGCTATGCTCTCCCATTTCCACATGGGAATTGGTGGTTGTTCGAGCAAGCCAGAGGGTCTTTGATGTTCAGCCTTGATTCTAGCACAGGTTAGGCATTTTCCGACGTAGAGAGCGATATCCCGTTTCATACTCGGCCACCAGTACCTATATCAAAGGTCATGGTACATTTTGTCAGCACCGGGATGAATAGAGTATCGGGATTTGTGGGCTTCATCCATGATAATCTGCCGCAGGTTGGTTCGTTTGGGAATCCAAATTCGGTCTAAGAAGTGGAATATCCCATTTGATTTGCTCACAAGCTGGGCTCCATCGTGGTAGATTCTTTCTTTCTTCAAGGTGCGTTCGTTGAAACATGCATGTTGGGCGTCGCGAATGAGAGCTTCGAGGTTGTGCTGGGCTTAAACATTACGAGTGTTAAGCAGATAGCTCCGTCTGCTAAGTGCGTCGGCAACAACATTTGCTTTGCCTGGGTGATAACGAATCTCACAGTCGTAATCGTTGAGAAGCTCTACCCATCGGCGTTGATGCATATTTAGTTCCCTCTGATTAAAGATGTGTTGTAGGCTCTTATGATCGGTGAAGATCGTACACTTTGTACCATACAGGTAGTGTCGCCAAATCTTTAATGCAAAAACAACTGCGCCTAGCTCGAGATCGTGGGTTGTATAGTTCTTCTCGTGGACTTTGAGCTGACGAGATGCGTAAGCTATGACCTTGTCTCGTTGCATAAGGACACAACCGAGACCAAGGTTAGAAGCATCACAGTAGACAATGAAATTATCGTTTCCGTCGGGTAGTGTGAGAACAGGAGTGTAACACCTCGGAAAATTCACGTCCTATAATATGTTGACACGTGTCATAAAGTTTAAACGTGTGAAAGAAATATTATGGAAGGACTAAAGTTGACAAACGTGGAAAGTATGTAAATATACGTATTCTAAGTGTCAACAGTGAATAAACATATTGTATTTTAACCCTACAAGATGCTCATACCTTCAAACGAATAAATCATGGATCATACGAAGCTTAAAGTGAGTAATTTCAAACTACAGGGACCAATTGTGTCAACATGTTTAATTTATACCTCTGAGTGACCTTTTGACAAACCCGAAGCTTTGTAAATATTAATTATGCTCACGAGAATGCACCATAAAAATTTCATAAAGTTTCGTTAACGTATGAGAAAGTTATGATCAAATTCGTGTGCGAAGCGTTAAAGCATAAACGTCGAAAGTTAGGACTTTTCGGGTGAAAATAAAGTTACCCGGGGACTTGGCAAAGTGGGTATATGTTTTAAGGCCTTAGTAAATCAATTGTGGGGGTTTACAATGCAATAAAACAAGTGCCTATTCGAGTTTTGAAGAGCCAAGGACTAATTTGCAAACAAAAATCAAAAGAATGATCTGCAGAAGGCGTCGCGTAGCGCGACGGACCCTCGCGCTACGCGAGGGTTGCCCAGCGACCAGATTACCTGCTGTTGGCTGTTGTGCGCGTTTTTGACCCATTAAACCGGTATTTCTCACATGTGCATGACCCCTAGACACCCCTAAACACTAGAACCATGTGTTGATCACTTGTGGAGGATTGTAGACTTAGTTGTCAATGATTCATGGTGTTTACAAACACTATATAAGACCCATTAACTTGCAAACATTCACATTCCAAATTCTGATCATTGTGGAGCTTCCAAGCTGATTGCAAGACCTCCCTAGTCATCATTAAACACTTGGTAAGTAGCCTAACTCTTCTAAATTAATTCTAGCTTAGTAATTAGCTTAAAAGTCAATATATCGTAAATTACGGTTGACTTCGTGATTAAGTAACGATAGCTCAGTCGTATGTCAAATTAGAAGTACCGTTAGATAGGTAATTATATGGGTATTAAACCCTTATAAGGGCAAGTACCAATTCCAGACCTAACTAGGTCGTTTGTCGGGTCAAACGTTGACCGAAAAAGTCAACATAAATACAAAATGCGATTTAATGCACAATTAATGATCCGAAAGGTGTGTAACCTGTTTTAACCTTAATATAACATGGTAATAAGTATGAAAACTTGTCTACGCTTGCCCGACTCGACAAATTTCTGTTTAAACCCGGTTCGGAACCGAAAGGCGCAAAACCTTGACTTTTGCTTTGACTTCGCTTCTGACCCGTTTTAGTTTGATTTGGAAATGCCTTAGTGCTTCATTAGAGTAGGGTTGCATGATAGTATAAGTCTCTGTACTTGTTTCGTTGATTATCCAATTAATATGCAAGTTTCCGTTAATCGCTCATATGTTGACCGTTATGCCCTTATTATCTTAAAACGTGATTTATGAAAATGTAAAAGTGTAGAAACCTTAAATACTGATATATAGACTTGCATGCAAAGTTTGACATCAGTTCGACTTGTAGATTAAGAGTTATGCTCATTATCGCAAAACTAATGCTTTATGTTAACATAATGGCGTAATTAGCATATAGCCTAGTTAAACATACTTTTTGGTATCAAATCTTTTACCCACTGATATAAAATATTATTTTCGGATTTTTAAAGATTTTTAATAAATTTTAGGCTGAGCATAACTCGTAGTCGCAGGCTTAATTCGGAAATTGTCGGTTTTGCCCTTACGGGCCATAAAATGAGTTTCACTTATCTAAACGACTCCAAACCTTTTGCTATTGATCACATATGTTAAATAAATTATTTTAAGCCTTCTGGAAATATAAAAATATCAGATTTAAGTATCAAACCCGGAAATGGCCTTTAATCGCCATAATTAGCGTTTTTAACGCATAGTATGTCTTGAAATCATATTAGACATACCCGGGTTGATACCTACTGATATATGAGGAAAATTATGATATTTTAACAGTAAGCAAGGGTTGATTAACTCAGACTTCGTTTTTGAGCTTTTCGGCTTATGTGAAATTACCAAAATACCCCTACGGGGCATAGTTTGGTTAAAGATGATAAATCTCACATATATGCTTTAGTCTACTGTTATAACTCATCAGATTGAGTATGTTTGCTGTTTACATCAGACCTGTAACTCAGTTAAACATCTAAGCGCTTTTACAAACTTTAAAATGACCAAACTACCCCTACGGGGCATAGTTTGTGTTTAAATTAGTTCGGGGCATAACGAAAGACATCCTGCTGATGTCACAACATATTTGAAGCATATTAACTTAGGAAACCTGTATATGGCTATTACGGATACCCGTTACGCTTATTTCGCGTTCGGTTCGGTTTATGTAACAAGTTTACATAAATTAGCCGAAACGGGTCAAACCTTATCGGTTTAATCTCAAAATTCAGAATGTGAATAATAAACCCATATTAAACAAGTCTTCACACTTGTCGGGTCTGAATCACATTCTATCCGGTCTTCGCTTAATCGTGCGTACGAACCGTATCTTTGAAACTAGCCGGTCTAAGCTTAAGCTTAATTAAAGACCCGTTAGGATTCTAATAGGTTATTAAAAACCTTCGTTCCAGATTAGGAGCCCAGTAAAAGCTACCTGTACTTGCTGAATTGATATACGGCTGGGATTGAATTTATATTTAGCTCAGGTAAATACTTTTAACTTATTTTCCCTATACGGGCTTGGGTTACGGTACATAGCGTACCGCTTGATCGAGCATCAAATCTTCCACGCTTAGTGGTTAATTGAATAATTTGATCGGCTCGTTTTAAACAGATGTGTTTACTTTACAGCCTTTGGGGGGTTAATGACCATGTCCCGGATATCCTCGGCATTATCTTACGAGATAGCCACAACCTGAGCACGGGGTGTAGGCGTACTCCCGTGTATAACTCACTTAAAGTGGTGTGTCTATTGATCTTTAACCCGGATACGTCCGGGCTACTGAACGCATAAGTAACATGTAAATCGTTCTCAAGATTATAATATTAAATAATTCTCCCAAGTTAAAAAGATTAATTTTGCCTCTGTGCATTTTAATCAATGTGTCAAGATATTTTGTGCCACGTGCATTCAAAACAATTTACAAACTCTTTTTCCAAAATGAGTCAGTTGAATGTATTTACCAGTGTAAACTGACATATTTTCCAAAAAGGTTAAATGCAGGTACTATACGAACTTGGCTGGATAATTCTCCTTAGCATCAATAGAAGTCTCGCAAGCTTAAGATGCCTAAAAGTCTGTTGAACTATTGTTCCCATTTTATGTTCGATCCTTCTGTGGATAAACTTCCGGATATTGTGATAGTTGATATTACAATAATAAATTCGGTTGTATCATACTTTAAATTGCTTCCGCTGTGCATATTGATATTGTGTTGTTTGACTGTTACGTTGCCAACCATGACGTCACGATACTCCCCACCGGGCCCACCGGTGACACGTGGAAATTTGGGGTGTGACAGGTGATATTACAATAATAAATTCGGTTGTATCATACTTTAAATTGCTTCCGCTGTGCATATTGATATTGTGTTGTTTGACTGTTACGTTGCCAACCATGACGTCACGATACTCCCCACCGGGCCCACCGGTGACACGTGGAAATTTGGGGTGTGACAAGGAGCATTGCAAAGCATGTGTTTGAGGGTTCGAAAGGCAGACTCTTGTTTGGTTCCCCAGACAAAAGGCTGGTCCTTGTGAGTGAGAGAGGTAAGTGGTACAGCAATCTTCGAGAATCCTTCGATAAATCGTCGATAATAGCCCGCTAGCCCGAGAAAGGAGCGGACTTCAGTCGGGTTCTTAGGCGTAACCCAGCTCTTAACAGCTTCAATCTTCGCCGGATCGACGTGAATACCCTGACTATTTACGATGTGACCCAGAAACTGAACCTCCCCTAACCAAAACTCGCACTTGGAGAATTTGGCGTAGAGTTGGTTCCCCTGGAGTAACTCGAAAACCAAACGTAGATGTTGCGCGTGTTCGGCTCTCGTTTTGGAATAGATCAAGACATCGTCGATGAACACGATGACGAAACGGTCGAGATATGGTTTACACACTCGATTCATCAGATCCATGAAAACTGCTGGTGCGTTTGTCAGGCCAAAAGGCATGACAACGAATTCGCAATGACCGTAACGAGTGCGAAACGCGGTTTTGGGTATATCCTCCTCTTGTATACGCAGCTGATGATATCCTGAACGTAGATCGATCTTCGAGAAACACGTAGCGCCTTGTAGCTGATCAAACAAATCGTCGATTCGAGGCAGAGGATAGCGGTTCTTGATAGTCAACTTATTCAATTCCCGGTAGTCGATGCACATCCGGAACGACCCGTCCTTCTTTTTGACGAAAAGGACTGGTGCGCCCCAAGGAGAGGTGCTCGGGCGAATGAAGCCTTTTTCAAGCAATTCCTGGAGTTGGGTTGAGAGTTCGCGCATTTCGGACGGCGCGAGTCGATAAGGAGCTCTGGCTATGGGATTAGCTCCAGGAATGAGATCAATGCGAAAATCAATATCACGCTTCGGAGGTAGTCCGGGAAGGTCCTCTGGAAAAACTTGAGGAAATTCTCGAACCACTGGAACGTCCTTCACTTCCTTCTTCTCTTTCTTTTCCTTCTCCGCTGCTACGACATTAGCCAAGAAAGCCCTGTATTCCTTGCAGAGATACTTGCTAGCTTGTAGGCATGACATAAGCTTGAGACCCTTCGAAGTAGTATCACCGTAAACACATAATGAATCTCCGTTTGCGAGCAAAAAACGAATCATTTTATCGAAGCACACAACTTCGGCATGGTTTTCGCGAAGAAAGTCCATGCCTACTATGACATCAAAGCTTCCTAGTTGCATTGGAATGAGATCGATTGAGAAGATGTGATTGTTGAGCTCGAGAGTGCAATCACGAATAACAGAGTTTACAGCGACGGTTCTTCCGGTAGCGACTTCAACATTGAATGCAGAGGAGAGTCGAGAACGTTTACGACTAAGGAGTTTCTCAAATTCGAGTGACATAAAGCAATTATCGGCTCCAGTATCAAACAAACATGAAGCATAAATACCATTCACAAGGAACGTACCATTGACCACGTTGTTGTCGGCCTGAGCTTGACGCACATTGAGATTGAAAGTTCTGGCGCGTGCGGCCTGTTGTTGCTGCTGTTGTTGTTGCTGTGGTTGCTGCTGCTGCGGTTCTTGTTTCACCACCCTGTTCGGGCACATGTTGGCGAAATGATTCGGGTCGCCACACGTGAAGCATGCTCTGGCTTTGACTGCGGGTGCCGGAGGAGCTTGTTGACCCTGTGGGGTAGCGAGTAGAGCTTGATTGGCAGGAGCTTGACGAATACGGCAGTTGGCAGTAAAGTAGCCGTAGACGTTGCAATGAGCACAAAAGCGGCATTGAATAGTAGTCGGGTGATGATAGGTGCAAGTAGGGCAGAGCGGGTGTGGCCCAGTATATGCACGCTTTGCAGGCGGTGCATTGGCCACAGGCGCCGCTACTTGACGCTGTTGAACAGGTACAGCTTGGATCGGTGCAGCAGTGATCGCACAGTTCTTGTTGGTGGAGATGTTCTTTCTCTTGTTCTTTCTCTTGTTGCCTGACGAGGTGGTTTCAGCAGTTGGTGCAGCAGTAGTGGCTTGATGCAGATGCTTGGAGGTCTTATCCCACACCCCAGCCTTGACCCTTTTGTCATTGATTTCAGCGGCTAGCAGATAGGTTTCCTCGATCGTGGAAGTCTTAGCCGCTTGCACGAAATCAGCAACGCAGTCAGGCAAAGCTCGGATGTACTTCTTGATGGTCATCTCAGGAGTCTTGACCTGGTCAGGACAGATAATGCTGAGCTGTTTGAAGCGAGCAGTAAGGCCAGCATTGTCTCCATCCTTCTGATGTATGTGCCAAAATTCATCTTCAAGCTTTTGACGCTCGTGAGGAGGGCATAATTCCTCCAGCATGACTTCTTTGAGCTCTTCCCACGACAAACCGTAAGCTGCATCATTCCCTCTCTTGTTCCTCTCGGCCGTCCACCAGTCCAAAGCACGGGACTGAAAGACGCCGGTAGCGTTCAGAGTTCGAAGGTCATCAGGGCAACCACTTTGTCGCAGAGTAACCTCGATAGAGTCAAACCAGTGGAATAGAGCAGTAGGACCTCCTTCGCCTGTGAATTCTTTCGGCCCACATGACTTGAATTGTTTGAAACTGAAAGGTCTTGCGACAGCTCTAGGACCTTCAGTCCTCGATTCCTCGGATGATTTGCTGGCATTTTCATAGGCATCGCTCACCGCCTTTGCTACGGCTTTCGCGACGATGGAAGCAAGACGTCTGTCCTTCTTTTCCTGGCGAGAGAGTGGATGACGGGATCCAGACGACATTGTCTGCAATAGACATCGCCATGGTACTCAACACATGTATTCGAATCTCACCTCACACGTCTACTACTACTAAAGCTCAGTAACACGTACAATGTAAACGCATATAGTCACAAAATCAAAGAATTGCACAAAATCACATAAACACATAGAGCACATAATCACAATATTTCTAATCACGTAAGCATAACAGCAAGAAACACATATAACTTAGTCACTAAAAGCACATACGAGCATACAAAGCATTCTGACTGCCTTTATTGTCGATTCGTTAGCGATAAGTTGTGTGGGTTTTGTGTCTTAGCAGGAGCAATAGTGTTGAGTTGAAACCAATAGTACCTTAAAACGTTAACAAATAACAGAAAAATGCATAAATTTTCATAAAGATCGATAAATCGAAGGTAGATTGTCTGTGGCTAATAGACTTCGACTAACCAAAGTGGCTCGACTATTCGCAAGGATCCTGCACAATTACCTCCAGGACTATGCCTTTGCCTCGATTCTTGGGCGTTGGCGCAATTCCCATTGGTTATATTGTGTCTTTAGATCGTTGGAGTCCATCGAACTTTGGTGGGAGTTTTTGTATAAAAGCGGGACGAGTCGTCAAGGTTAGGGTTTCACCCCTATCTTGCAACTTCCGTCCTCGTTTTTGATAAAAATTGAGGAGATTATTCATCAAAATATGGATTTCACTCCTGATTTGGTATGATTCTCCTCGTTTGTAGCTAAAACGCAAGCTGATTAGGCAACTTTAGTCGAGAGTTTGCGGTTTTCACACCTATTCTCGGCCTCATTACATGTTCACAACTTGAAAATTCGAGTGCAGCGATAGAAAAGAGTGAGTGATAGTGGCGAGTTTACGCATACGCGTGAGTTGGTCTGTTGGTTCTTAACTATAGACTAGGTCTCTAAGACTTCGACCCGGACTAGGTCGAGTCTTGCCTAATTCCCTATAGTTATGGCTCTGATACCAATCTGTCACACCCCAACCGATGGCGGAATCATCGGGGCGTGGCACTGAGCGAAACAGATTGTCCAGAAGTTTCCATAACAACTATCATTACCATTTAATTAAAGCAATACGTCCCATACCGTATCATAAATAGTCAAACAAGTTATTACAGACAACATCAAAACAAATATTCTGTTCTGACAACTCAGATTTAAATAAGTAGCAATTGTTTATCTGCTTCTAGAGACCCCTAATAAGTTATCTACAGACAACTATTTGTTGGGCTCTAAAGCTTTATTCTAGCTTCCATTTCCTACCACATATGCGTCCTAAGCACCTGTCACATACGTTAAAATAAAGTCAATACATAAAATGTAAAGGTGAGCATACAAGTTTGATAATAGCATATAGAGTTCGAATTCGTTTACGCATAACCAGCACGTACACATAGTGAAATGAAGCACGTTAGTTATCGACATAGATCCATCGATACCAATGACTGCGGGTTGACTGCCCGAGGCAATTCGCAATACATGATTACCACCGTAATCCATGCAAGTAAAAGATCCTTAACAACCCCCGTGTGAACGGGTGCTGAGTCCAAACTATAGTACTATCGTTGCTAAGGCAGGTAGACAGCATTCCATGTGTAAACATAACAAACAAGCATTCATAAGCCACGTATAACATGCATAAACGGTTTAGCGTTAAAATAGCTTGAGTAGTGTGATAGTTGTAGTTTGAATAGTTGTAACGTATGTAACACCCAAAAGTGCTAAAGCAAAAAGGGTTCGAGTATACTCACAGCGATTGTGGATTGAAGGGAGCGCTTTACAGCGAGTACGGTTAGCCTGAATAGATTTGATAACGTAACGATAAGTGGCGCGTAAAACAGTACAAGTGAGAGTGGTTAGGATGACTGATCGTGCGGATCAGCTATCCGTGAGAGGGAGTCATCCGTGCGCATGACCTATCCGTGCGGATGGTGATGCGTGCGGATGGTGATCCATCTAGATAAGCTATCCGTGCGTGCGACTGTCCGTGCGGGTGGTAACCCGTGCGGATTAGTTGTGCGTGCGGATGACTTATCCGTACGGACAAGTTGTTTATGTGGATAAACGTTCAAGTGGATTGTTTCTTCCTAAGTATGAGATGTGTTTGTGTATGATGGCTTGTGCTTTGGAGTTTTCGTTGTAGCATTTAGAAAACACATAAGTGTTTCTACCTTTCAAGCCGGTCGCGCGGACGACAGTCCGTGCGTACGGTAGTCCGTGCGGACAGTGGTGATCCGTGCGGACAGTCGGTGCGCGCGAGCAGGGACCATCCGTCCGGATAGTCTGTCCGTGCGTACGACTTGGCCGTGCGGATGAACATTGTTTGAATTTATTTTAAGGCCTTAGTATCTCATGATCCGAAGAGTAATCCATTCAGAGGTCGTCCGTCCGGATTGCTTATTCGTCGATACTCAAACCTGGTTTGGAAAGTGGGTCCCAAGGGTAGCTCGTCCGGGTGACGACCCGTCCGTATGGTCTGTGCGCGCGGACAGCTTGTCCGTGCGGACAGCTTGTCCGTGCGGTCAACTGGTCTGATCGTTCCGTTCGTCTACACTTGGTTTCTGTTGTCGTTTATCGAGACGTTCTGATTACGTGGCAACCACTTGGAATTGTATTCTCACCCGCGTGACTAGACCGGTCAGGAACCACCCTAACTCGGCCTGTCGGCGACTCAGAACGGTCATTCCGGTTATCCCCGAAATCAGTTGTCTGTGGGTAGGATTCCAGATCTAGAACTAGTGAATCACTATTAACGAGTAGAACACTAGAACCAATCAGATTCGTACCGATTTTAAGGGTAAAAGAAGGAGAGAACTTAGGTTCATTTCTTTCAACTCTTTTATCCTTAGAAAAGTTTAGATCTAGGTGAAGTTATTGTGAAATCTTGTAGAAATCGTTTAGATCTGAGTTATTCCTGGTGGAATGAGGTCATGCTTGAAGTTCATAAGAACTTCATGATGACGTCACCCGAGAATACCTCAAATCCGGATGATTTCATGGTTAAAAGTGGAGATTTGAAAGATGAAAAGGTGTAGAATTGTGTAGTGATCAAAGATGTACAAGAATTAGTGCAAGATCTTACCTGGATTGAGAGAAATCTGAGAAAAAGAGAAGAATGCGTGCGGTTCGGACGTGACTTGACAAAAGTGGAAAAGTTGGAGAGTGACCCATGTATTTATAGGATGCCAAAAAGGGAAAGGAGTGAGCCGTGCGCATGGCACGTACCCGGATAGGCTATCCGCGCGGACTGGTCATCCGTGCGGATTGGCAATCCGTGCGGATTGACCATCCGTGCGGATGCCGCCTGTTTTGGTGCGTTCGGTGCGATGTTGTTTCGGTTTCGATTTGCGAGCGATTCGATAGGGTTTCCTAGTCAAATTACTTTCAGTCCCAACTACTTCTTATATGGTTCGACTCGGGATTCGGGTTCGGGTTCGTTTACATTCGAGTTAGACTTCGAGTTCGATTGAGTTCGCTTGATTATCACAACATAACATAAAATAAACATGCACAGGTAACACGTAAGGCACACACACACGTATAAATGATGAGTAAAATACCTAGCTCGAGTTACGATTTGATGTCGATTTGATTAGCATAGCTTGATTAACTTTATCGCATTGTTACTTCCTATCCTTCACAGTCGTAGGTCGATTGAAATACGGTTAGCATGATCCGATTATTGTAATGAACGACATTTACTCCACATAATATAAATAAAATAAAAACATTTCTACGAGTCAAGTCGCGCGAAATCGGTCGTTGACTTTGACCTTGACTTTGACTTTCACTCGTGAAAACACGGGGTGTTACAACCATTGTAGGTGATTAATGGGTTATGTGTTAATTGATGAACACTAGGATAGTGGGTGTTAATCTTGTGTAATTTGATAATTTGGAAGTGATTTCAGAAATCTAGAGGCTAACAATCATGTAAATTGTTGATTGAGGTGAAATTAGGGCTAAATGCTAAGCTATAAACTTGTCATATAATCATGTGAAAAATCTGCCCTTAAGGTGTTTGTGAAAATGCCTCAAAGAAGGCTTAAAATAGAAATTTAAAGATTTAACGCATAATTATGATGTTTCGGTGTATTATGCGAAGTAAGGTTTAAATAGAGTTCTAAACATGTCTTGAATTGAACTCTATAGGAAAGGATACCGGAACGTCAAGTGGACAAGCCGGTAGTGATTTGCGGTTGAAGGGCGTACACGAAGGTATGTAACTTGATCCGTTACATTATGTAGATGTTGTTTTTTATACAATGCGTAATTAAATTTTAGAATAATGGTTGTATTGAATTAAAGCGGTGATGTTGCTATATTGAATAATAAGTCAAATTTGGTTGGAACTCGTTGGTAGTCGTCACAAAGGAGGATTCCTTAGACGAGCCAAACGGGTCGAATAATCAAATAAAGCATGGATCTTGCTTGTAATATGATTGATTTGTTTATTGTTATCGATTAAATATTGACATATTAAAACGCGAGTATTTAAATATGTTGGTTTGTTAGAATAAGGATTTGAGAAAAGGGTGTGGGCAAAACGAACAAAAAGGCCAAAACATATATGTACAGGGACTACCGTAAGTTACGGTGTCACCGTAACTTACGGTAGTGTCAGGATGCTTACGGTGGATGTTTACTGATTTACGGTGGACCATGCTTGTAACTTGTCTACCGTAACTTACGGTGGAACCGTAAGTTACGGTATAACCTGCATTTTTTTTATAAATGTTGTAATTGTGAATATTTAATTTCACTTCGATCGTAGTTTTGGTCAAGTATTAATTCTAAGTATTCTAATACAAAAGTTTTATGTAAACATTTCAGTTTTAGGTACTCATGGATTACGGATGACGGTCAAGCAAACTTTTGAAGAACCGAACACATACTTTGAAGCTTCCGCATAAATTAACTCGGTTAAAACAATCTTTATGATGTAATTGTTGTTAAACAACTTTTGAAATCTTCTAACTTAGTGGTTAGTTGACTATGGTTTTTGTTACTTGCGAACTTCTGTAATGAATGTTTTAGGTTACTTAACAATATCATATTTGAAATGGTAGAATTTATTATTAAAATCAAGTAAAATTAGATGGGTGTTACAATTTGCTTGTGTTACAATTGTCTTGTATGGTTCCTGGGCTTTTTTTATTTAGCTCTTTTTGGATGCATTTTTGTCATGAACCACATTCCTTGTAACAAATTTGTAGATCAAATTTATGATGTCTTGTACTTAATTTGTTGGTGAAGATATATTTCCATCATTGGTTTCTAAAATTGATCATCATATGTACATTGTTCTAAAACAAAATGCATAATAATCCTTTCCGTATCCTTTTAAGTTAAATCTTAACCCTTTTGACTTTTAGAGATGAAACATAAACCCATATTGATCCACCATTTAGGTTTGGTATAAATTGTTGGATAACTTTTCTTTAATATGTTTGTTAAGTTAAATGATACCTAGCAATCACACTCTCCGTGTAGAGTTCCGTGGTCTTTTATGAGAATACTGGGTTGCAAAGTGCGGTATTGTCAGGTATTGTTCTTTATTCGATGCTTATATATGCTACCTTTAGTTTGAACTACGAGAAAGTCTCTCAAGCACCTATAAAACATACAAAAATGTGAACTTTAGCGTTATTTCTTTACTTTTATATACTTTTGTTTTTGTTGTATTTTTGTATTATGGACACACTCGAAAATGGTGATTGTTAAAATGGTCATATTCTATTATTGTTGTATTCAAGTTGAAAGGATTGAATAGAATTAAAATTACCTTCCCTGATTGAAATTTATTTTTATAGATATCTGGTTTGTGAATTTGCAGCTTAGAAAGAGTTTAAGGTTTCAAAAAATGAGGACCAGAATAAAATGGAGTAGCAGCTTAAGTGCATTTACACTAATGGTATATTGGCAATTGTACCCATTAATGATTATAGTGTTCTTCCTATTCCATCAGGAAAAGCAAGTGTTGGAGCCGTTGCACTACTAAAAAGAGCGGTTAGTAAATTTAATTTAACCTTACGTTGAATTCGCTTAGCATGATAAGCAGAAGTGGAAAATGGACGGGTTGAGTAACGGGTCATTTCTATTACATGTGTTTATTTCCTTCAAGTACATTATGAAAATGTGTGTTATATTGGTCAAATAGAGATAGGAAAATGGATGGGTGGGCAACGAGTCAAACGGCTAATTTTTTTATATGTGTGTTAATTTGGTCAAGTACAATATGGAACGGGTCCAACTAGCTAACCAATCTGTTTGGCTCAACAATCCCTTTTCATCTCCTAACTACATTGAATGAGCTCATGATGCTTTCAAAGGATATGCTATTAAGCAATACGATCCAAAAAGTGGTTTCTAACCTTTTTATAAAACCCAAACTATTCTTTAAAATCTGCTAATCTGATTATCTCCTCGATTATTTATAAGAGTTTAAATCTTTTTAATTTTGAAGGTATGTCCTACTTTTGTGTACTATTAATAAAGAGGATTCTTGATAATTTCGCCCCAAATGAGTTTTTCCCAGGCCCGCCTCTTGCTGAAGTGGTGCTTGAAGCACTGGAGTCGGTGGTTAGTTTCTCTGGATTTTCTTTTCTTATTTATGCTTTAAACATTTAAAATAATCAAAAGTTGCATGTTCATTGCTTTTAATATATTCAATATTTTTTCAAAAATTACGTACTCAATATTTAAACTGTCTCTTTATAATTCTTTTTTCAGAAAGCATTGTGATACTTGATTACATGTTCAGCACTTGCTTCGTAAGCTTGAAAGCGAGTCATGCATCGTGAAGACGTTAATCTCTTTACAAGTCATTTATAGCAATCTGTACATTCTGTAACCATATTCCTCTTTTTCTATCTATAATGCTTCTATACTTGTTGCATCTAGACTAAATACCTTTATATTTGTAAGTGGATTGTGAACTTTCAACTTATGCTAAGGTTATGAACTTTGTGCCATCATCAATTTTAATTGAATGAAAAATGAAATAGATGGTTAAAGCTTTAAAAGGTTGATTCATTGGAATTGTTAACAACCTCGCTTTGCTATGTTTTTAGACATAATATAGATGGCTAAAGCTTTAAAAGGTTGATTCATTGGAATTGTTAACAACCTCGCTTTGCTATGTTTTTAGGCATAATATATGTACATATTAACGCTTTTGATAAAAATTCTCACATTTATTTTTTGGTTTTAAACAAATAATGTTTTATTTTGACTATAAACAATGAAATATTTAAGTCGTTATACAATTAATATACCCGTAAGTCATTATACCATTAATATACCCGTCCACCGGACGGGTATAGAACTAGTTATTAAGGGTAGTATAGACATTTTGATGTAGAATAGTAATAAATATTTTAAAGAGTTACTCAATTCTTATTAATGCAACCATAAATTTCTCCTTCACCATCATTAATGTATTGGCTCCTACACAAATTTTATTAGAAGTGACAAAATTATTTAAAAATTTTGTGTCCTACACATATTTTATTATGAGTCGCAAAATTATTTAAAAGTGTTTGAGTGCTACACATTTTGTATGCTACACCAAAATATTGTTTTAATTGTGTAGGAAACGTTGAAAATGTAAGATCATGTGCATAATTGTTTTTATTGTGTAAGGTGCACAACTATTTTATAAGATATGCTCATTAAATGATTAGAATTCATTAATTTGAATAACAAAAATAAATAATAGAATCATTAAATGATTTGTTCAAATTACCTTTGTATCCTTTATTCTTTTTATTCTTAATTTTTAATTCTTCTCATTTGAACTCTCCACTATATATATATATAGGCTAGGAGTTGGCCAGAAAGTCCAAATTTCCTAAAAAGTGTAAAAAGTCATAAAACACAATAATGTCAACCATAAAACACACCAAAAACCCACAAATAATGTGATGAAGATTACTAAAACATCATGTATGTGGGTTTTGTATTGTGTTTTAGATGTTAAGGCTCTGATTATGGAATGACAAATATTATTGTGTTTTATGTTGTTTAGCATTTTGTGTTTTATATTCATAGTTATACGATGGTGCGTTTGAAGTTTTTATGGACTATTAGAGTTTGAATATGGTGTTTTACTAATATTCGTTCTATTATTTGTGAGTTTTAGGTGTGTTTTATGCCTGAAATTATTTGTTTTATGACTTTTTACACTTTTTAGGAAACTTGGACTTTCTAGCCGAACCTCACCCTATATATATATATATATATATATATATATATATATATATATATATATATATATATATATATAGGGTAAGGTTCATGCGAGAACCACCTTTATTGCGAGAACCGCGAGAACCAATGTGAACAGAGGGCATTAGTGTAAATACATAACAAAAATTAAATTACATGCCCATCCTCCTCCTCCTGGACTTCAAAGAACAATTAAATCATATTTTTTCATTCAGTTCATGTCCGATACTCCAACATATCCAAAATTCATCCTCTCAGTTCACGTCTACACACCAAAATCTCTGAAATTCGTCATCTCAATCTTACCATTCTTGGTGTATTCATCGTATAATCGAAATTAGGGCAATAAGAACAGAATCATCGATCATATATTCATCATCTGCTCGTCATCTGCTCAAAATTAGGGAAATAAGAACATAATCATCGAAGACTGTGACACAATTAGGGAGAATCTGAAGAACAGACGTCCAACGGACTCGCCGTAATCTAGTTGTTGTCGGATTATTCAGTGTCGCTACACCGTTTCGTGAATTTGTAAGTTTATACTCTTTGTTTTGCACTTTTATATGATAACATGACGCTTAATTGTCGATTCAGATTTTTTTATTTTAATATGATGCTTAAATCATTGTTTCATATCTGCACTAGTGAAAATTGTTCGATATATATGATTTTTGAGAGATTAGAGGTGACTGTTGTGATAGAACTATATGTAATGTGGTATTTATGTGTTTTTTTATGTAGTTTTGTTACTGATTAATGTTAGATATGATTGGTGGTAATACGAAATTTAATTTGGTAAGGGTTAGGGTTTTTTTATTGAAGCAAACCTGTTGATAAGGTCAGCCGTGTTAATGCACATGTGCATAGTTATGCACATATGTATATTTTGCCAGATTAGGTTAATAAGGTCAATCATGTTGATGCAAATGTGTATAATTATGCAAATGTGTATAGTTGATGCATAATTAATAAGGTCATTCATGTTGATTCACATGTGCATAATAATGCTATGCACATGTACACAGTCTGCTAGAATTTGTCAACAAGGTCATTTTTTTGTTGTACATGTGCATAGTTATACACATGTGCAGAATTTTCCATAATAGTTTTATTAGTGATTAATGTTAATTATGATTGGTGGTAATATGAAATTTGATTTGGTAAGGGTTAGGTTTTTTTTTATTGAAACAAACCTATTGATAAGGTAAGTCATGTTAATATGCACATGTGCATAGTTATGCACATATGCATATTTTGCCAGATTATTTCAATATGGTAAGTCATATGGATGCAAATGTGCATAGTTAGGCACATGTGCATAATTTACCAGAATATGGTAATATGGTCATTCATGTAAGTGTGCATAGTTATGCATATGCGCATAGTTGCCAGGATATGTTAACAATGTAATTTATGTTGATGCACATGTGCATAGTGATGCACATGTGCATAGTGTATGTAGTAATGATAAAGTTAATGTTAATGCACATATTCATTGAGATTGTATGTTTGTTAATACTTTGTTTTTTTATTATTGTAGATCAATAACGGAAAAAATCAAAGAAGGTAGCTTTCGTTTTGAAATCAAGGGATAAAGGGTCAAAAAAATGTCGCATGTAATGGAAATGATTACGCAACTGTTAAACAAAGAGGTAAAAAAAGGTTGATTAATATTTGATGATGCAGTTGGGAGTTTATGCACATGTGCATCCCTTTATTACTTTCATGTTAAATGATATCATTTATGCAAACACATTACTTATATCACATGCAGGTGCACAAGAAGAAAAAAAAGTATAAAGAGAAGGACAAGTGAGCGAAACCACGATGAAACATTGAACAAGTAAGCGAAATCCCTTTATTATTTCACAGGTTGCGAGGTGTTTCGCTATGCGACATATGGAGATGTTTAAAGGGAGTGGTGAGAAGTTTGATTGTAGATTCAACAGAGATAAAGATATTCAAGACATGCAACTTAAGAACATGAGGGCGAAGATAGTAACAAAATTGTCGTTATCAGAGGCGAATGATCATGTTTGTTAATATTTGTTGTATTATGTTGTTTGGTATATGAAATGTTGGTACTGCGCATACGAATAGTTTGAAATAGCATACATATTGGTATTGTATAATGTATTACAGATGGTTATATTTGTTAATTTAGGATATAATATGTTGTTTGCTATAGTATATGTTGGTGTTGCATACGTGTAATAAAGATTGTTGATCGGATTGTGTGATTCTAATGATAAGGGTGTTATATTTACTTGTTGTAACACAAAAGTTGTGTGATAATGTGTTAATGTTGGTAATGCACATGTGCATTAATAAAAAAACAATAAACATGTCGGTAATGTATGTGTATATTTTGAAATGTTGTATATCATATTACGTATGTGGTACCCTATTACGTTTGGGGTACCACATTACATATGTTGATGTATATGTAAAGGAAGATGAATCACATGTAATTAATATTTTTACATTTATGCACATGTGCATTGTTCGAAACAGTAACCATGTGGAATGAAATAGTAAACATGTACTTAAAACATAATGACATTAAAAACAATGCATCGATAAGTTTAGATGCTATGGTTTCACTGTTGAAAATGCACGCATTGGGTAATGCACATGTGTATGATGTTAATTGGTAATTTATAAGTAGATAAAATGAATACAACAGTGAATACTACACCGCTAAGTAGATAAAAAAATAAGTCTAAACAAGGAATGTAAACAAAAAACAAGTGATAATATATTTATAAGTAGTTCAAGTATTTTTTTGTTGTCCTTATTTTGAACATAATATATACCATTCTTTTGAACATAATATGTACCGATGTGTACAATGCTCAATGTAGGATTGTTCCTATATATAAACAAAAAATAAAATGAATAAAAAGAGGATATAAATATCATAATTAATAAAACATATGGAATGTGTACGCACAATGTTTAAACGGTCAACGATGTATACATGGTCAACAGTTTATCGATGATGATTATAGTGGGTCAACGGTTTATCAGTGATGATTATAGTGGGTCAACAGTTTATCAGTGATAATTATAAGGTGTTAGAGTGGTAATTATAGGGTGTTAGCGATACGATGCACATGTGCATGGGAAATGTATTGATGGTTAACATATGATTATAGGGAGATGATTAAAGGGTGTTGCCAGTGTGATGCACGGTTGCACAGTTATGTATTAATGGTTAACAATATGATTAGTTATGATTATGAGGTGTTGTTAAGGTGATGCACATGTGCATGTTCATGTTAATGATGGTTAACAGTTTACAGATGACGAGTATGGGTGTTATCAACATAATGCACATGTGCACGATCGGTGACGAGTATGGGTGTTATCAACATAATGCACATGTGCATGATCGTTGTATTGATCAATCGGATAAACAAAAAACTGAACAATGTTAAATAAACAATGATACAGGAACATAGAGTAATCAAGCGAATGTTAATTTTTTGTTTGTTTGAACAGCAGCAAAACTTCTCATACCGCAAAACTTCTCATACCACAAAAGAAATACCATCGATTAGCTGGTAAAACAGCAACAAGGGGTAAAAATCTAAACAAGACAAAAAAGTGCAGAACATACTCTGCACATACACAACCATACAAAACATAAAATAAAAAAAACAAATTAACCCAGCCTTCCCAGCTATCAACACAGAACTTCGAACGATGTTTTACCCATCCGAACGAGAG
Organism: Helianthus tuberosus; assembly: GCA_030545235.1. NCBI lineage: Eukaryota > Viridiplantae > Streptophyta > Magnoliopsida > Asterales > Asteraceae > Helianthus > Helianthus tuberosus. Next base: position 1,697,323 of record CM060394.1, read on the forward strand.
GTTAATAACATCCTCGGAAGCCGACTCCAAATAACGCTCCCCCCCCCCCTTAAAGAGACTGTTGTTACTATCCTTCCAAATTACCCATAAAGTGGAGTAAATTATACCCAAGAGCAATGTACTATTGACATAAGAATCTAGTCGCGTATACTCTTGAACAAGCTGCTCCAGGGATGAGAGGCCTGCAAGGTCCCAGTTACACCAAACATAGATCTTCCTCATTACCGCCTTGGCTACCGGGCACTCAATAAAAACATGCGTGACCGACTCCGAAACCCCCGCACACTCTATGCAGCAACCCATAATGGTACTAACCCCTCTCGCACGCAGATTTTCCCCAACAGGGACCCGATTCTGTAGCAACCTCTATATGAAACCATTAACTTTAATAGGGACCCAGTTAAGCCACTCTGACACCTTAAAATCTGACCCAAAGCAAGCTTCTTCCAGGACTTTTTCTTGTCGCTTGAACTGCGAAACCATCAGATTGACGAGGATGGTATATATGTGATGAATCAGAAGATGCCATATGTATCACAAAGGGGTTACAAAGTGAAATCATGTTTATTTGTAAGTAGATGACAAATAGCAATATAATCGGACTGAGTAATCGTATAAGGACACTTACAGTGGGAATTGGTAAACAACATAGAAATTGGTAACAGAATGGGTGTAACAAAAAGGATGTAATTTGTTGTAATCACCGGATAAATGATGTATTCGACTGAGTAATCGTATAAGGACGAGCCGGATTAGTTATCGCAGTGGTGACTTATGAGCAGATGTATGTCACCAGATGAGTTTTCGTCGGAGGATTTGTCGTCAAATCAGTTGTCACGGTGGTGGTGCGGTGGTGTCATGGTGGTGGTAGAGCGGTGTGTTAACGTTGATCGGCGGCAGATGTGTCGTCGGCGGCGGCGGTTGTCATGGGGGTGGTAACAGTTAACAACTTGAAGAACAAAACCCTTGAAGGAACCCTTGAAGAACAGAACAAGGATATAGATGTTAGAATTTCACTTTAATTACAAAAATGTCATGTGTTCACACTGGTTCTCGCGGTTCTCGCAATAAAGGGTGGTTCCTAACGGATCCTTCTCCTATATATATATATATATATATAGGATAAGGCTAGGTAGAAAACCCTCTTTAGGTAGAAAACCCGGGAAACTCAAAGCTCCCGACATTTTTTTTTTGAAAAAAATAACACATGTAATATACATGTTTTTAAGAGTTTTGGGCCAAAAAAATCAAAAAAGCGCCGAAGGTTTTTTTTTTTTAAAAAAACAAATTTCAGCAACTTTCAGCATTTTTTGTCTAACACATGTTAGTCAACGAAGTTTTTGGAACTTGTTTATTTTTTTAAAAAAAAAGTACTCGGCGCTTTTTTGATTTTTTTGGCCCAAAAGTCTTAAAAACATGTATATTACATGTGTTATTTTTTTCAAAAAAAAAATGTCGGGAGCTTTGAGTTTCCAGAGTTTTCTAAGAAAGATAGGGTTTTTTGTCTAGCCCAACCCTATATATATATACCGCTAGAATGAGAACCACCTCCAGTTGTAAGAACCGCGATAACCACTTTCTATCCATTAGATCAAGATGATGGATGGATGAGATTAAAAGTATTTAAAAATAATATTAAGTATTTTTTGTCTTATTATGTCTTTAATATTTTAATTCAAAAGGGTATTTAAGTAAAATTACTTTTTTTGTCTTTTAATATATATTATATTTAATTGCTTTTTTGTCCTATTATTTAATTACTTTTTATTAAAAAAACAGATTTTTATATTAAAACAATTTTTTAAATTCAGATTTTAATGATAAATTTTTTTTAATGATTAAAAAACAGATTTTTATATTACGTTTTTTACGCCCCGTTTTTTTACGAGCGTTTTTTTACGGAACGTTTTACGCCCTATTTTTTTACTCCCCGTTTTTTTACGAGTGTTTTTTTACGAGCGTTTTTTTACGGAACGTAAAAAATTTTTACGTTAACGTTTTTTACGTTTTACGCGCCGGTTTTTTACGTTTTACGCGCGTTTTTTTACGTTTTACGAGCGTTTTTTTACGGAACGTAAAAAGTTTTTACGTTACGTTTTTTACGGAATGTAAAAAGTTTTTACATTAACGTTTTTTACGGAACGTAAAAACTTTTAACGTTTTACGTAAAACTTTTTACATTTTACTAAAAAAAATTTACGTGTTACATTTTACCTAAAACTTTTTACGTTTTACGAAAAACTTTTTACGTTTTACGTAAAACTTTTTACGTTTTACGTAAAACTTTTTACGTTTTACGTTTTTACGTTAAAAAGTTTACGGTTTAACATTTTTTTTACAAAAACTTTTTTACGCAACACAAACACACCCAGAAAACGCAAACTCGGTAGGTGTCTCAGATAGATTGTTATCGTCATCGACTAGGGAAAAAATATAAAAAGCCAACAACATCAAAACAAAGCGTATCTCGAAATAAAAACGGGGTTTGGCTCAGATTCTCCGATAATCAGAGGCTGCAAAAGTGGGGTTGCGGGTTAAAAAACCTACCCTCCACCATCTTTGCCGCGCCATCGTCCGTTTTTTTTTTCATCATCACCGCCGATTCAAAAAGGCACCAGATTCAACCGATTCAAACATTCAAAACCCACATATCAAAACCCACAAATCAAACATTCAAAACCCACAGATCAAATATTCAAAACCCACAGATCAAAAACACATATCAAGAACCCAGGCCAAGATTCAACCGATTCAAACATTCAAAACCCAGAAAAATCAAGAACACATACCAAAAATTCAACAGATCAAGAACATAGGCCAAGATTCAACAGATCAAAACCCACAAATCAAAACATTCAAAACCCAGATTCAACCGATTCAAACATTCAAAACCCACGGATCAAACATTCAAAACCCACAGATCAAGAACACATATCAAGAACACAGGCCAAGAAATCACTAGAAAAATCAAGTAAAGCCAGAATTCTCAAGAAAACCCAGAAAAATCAAGAACACATACCAAAAATACCATCGGTATCATCATCATTCATTCAAGAACACATCAAAATACCAGCCACTACCCACTGTTAGAACCACCGCCGCCGACCAACCACCACCGTAACCGTATAACCACCGCCGCCGACCAACCACCGCTGACCACCACCCAGGCGTCGAACCGCCACCACCACCACAACATCAAATCGGAGCTTACAACTGGGGGTCGCCGGAAATCGAAGGGGGGGAGGGGTGTTTGGCTGGTGGTAGCCGGATAAGGTTGTTGCCACGGTGATCAACGATGTCTGAAAGGTAAGGAAGATGATGGTGGTGAAGTATTTCAAGAGAGAGAGAGAGATGAGAAAATGGATTGGTAATGGTGATCTGCATATTTTAAATAGAAAAGAAAGAGAGAGGAGAGAGGAGAGAGGAGAGAGGAAGGATATGACATATGTGGTAAATGACCAAATTACCCTTTGTGTTGGCTGAATATGATTGGTGGAGAGTGGTTCTCACGGTTCTTACAACTGGGGGTGGTTCTCATTTTAGCGGCTCCCTATATATATATATATATATTTAAAAATAAAAAGCAAAGCCAAAAAAATAAATAAAAAGCAAAGCATGTCTCACTATTCATTCAGACCAATCACATGCTGCCACTTGAGAATTAAATGTCATTTTAGTCCCTGTGGTTTGGTCATTTTGCTAGCTTAGTCCAAAGGTTTTATTTTTCGCATGTGAAACAAAAAAGGTTTCACCGTTTATATTTAAAATGACCGAATTTCCCTTCTCGTTAACAGAAAAACGAATGAAGTTACCCCAGTGGACTAAAATGACAATGGTGAAATCTTTTCGGACCCACAAACGAAAAATGAAACATTTTGACTAAACTGCCAAAATTGTCCAAACCACAGGGACTACAATGGCATTTAACTCTGCCACTTGACGACCTTCTTTTTTTTTATTTTTTTTCGTTTACACCCTTAAGTTTTCTAATTTACATGTTTAGTCATTCGACTTCAACTTTCCTAATATACATATTTAACCCATGTACTTTAATAAAGTTCTTATTTTTCTTGCTAACGTGACGAACCAACTTGACTTCCGGTGCAACGCGGGGGTAAAATTACTAGTTATAATTAAGTTTAAATAAAAAGATGGCGCCGCTCAAAGTTTATTAATAATATAATCAGCTTTTTTATAGATATTTTGATAATTTGTGTTTTTAGCAGGAGTAAAATGGACATTTCATACCCACTTAAGTGATAATTTTAATGACGTTAACTGGTAAGGACCACCATAGTTGCAACATATCGAGTAACAAATTTACAACAATCACAACAAATTGTGTAATTGTTAAACTTTAAAGATCGCTGTGTAAGGTAAAGAGACCAAGCACCTAACTCTATATTTGCTGTAGAAAAGAATTTAATATATATGATTTATATAATGTATAAAGGTACAAAAGGGTATATATGGTATTTCAGTTGGGTAAGGCGCAGGCTGGTTACCCGCCTCTATGTCATTCCACCATCAAATCCTACCACTGCATAGTAAAAAGGGAAAATTACGGCAGTAGCCATTGACCAAGCCATTTTACAAAACTAGCTATTTGACCAGGCATAAAAAAGCTCGGTCACGCTCCCCCATCTCAGTGAACCGTCATTTTTATGCACCTTCAATCCAGCCACAACCAAGCGGACACGTGTCCTCTTACCTGAACCGGCTTTATGCCGCTACACATGTCAGCCGAGCCGCTTCATGCCCAAGCCGAGCCGCTTCGCCCCCTGCCCCACAAGCTAGTCAAGCCGCTACAAGTACAAGCCATGACCTTTCAAGGCCAAGCCGAGCCGTTTCAAAACTCTTGTTAAATTTCAGTAGTATTTTTAAAAAAAATATCAAAATACATCAAAATATGTCAAATTGGTTTTTGAAGTATAGGTGGGACAAATTTTTTCAATGTTGTATTTTTTAAGAAAATGACGTTTTTCTTAGCTTTAAAAAACCGAATCCCATACAGAAGGAGTTCTCTACTCTGTGTTCTCTCCTTTTCTATGGAACCTCTCGGTTTTATGCCAAGTTTTTCATCGGGTGGGTTACCTCTCGGTTTTATGACGTTTTTCTTAGCTTTAAAATCTCAAACTCATTATATTTGTAGTGGGTTAGGATCAAAGAAAAGCTTTTGTATTTAACAACTTTTCTTTGATTTCATTTTTGCTTTAACCTTCATATACGCTTTGTTAGCTCTCGGTTATTTTTAACTTCAATGTAATACTTTTCTCTATATTTTTTTTATTGTTTTCAGGCCAAATAAACATTACTCAAAATTACTTATCTTTTTATTAATTTGCAGGTATCATTATTGGAGTTTATATCGGCAAGGAGATGGAAAACAAGCGACAAATATATATATTTATGTCAATTTCTCATCAGGCGTGTTATGTATTGGCTTTCATGACGTTTTTCTTAGCTTTAAAATCCGGAGCTCACTTTCATTTAATGTTGCCGTAATTTGTAAAATTAAATTGTAATTTTCCCGTTAATATATGATAAATTTTATATTTTATGTACATTGCAATAGACACTAAATAAGACAAGACTTTATTTATTAAGATACAATAGCAAACAAACGGACAAGCATTTATATAAACGTACGATTAAACTAAAAATCTAAGAAATAAAAATAGATTATTCTTAAGGCCAATCACCCAAGAAGAATGGGGGCGGCGAGACCGAACGATCATTGTCACGACCGTCAGATCTTGGCGAGTACCAACATGTACGACGTGGGCTCTCCGGTGTTGGGCATCGAGTGTCCTCCTCCCCCCACCATTCTACGTATTCCTCTCCCGGGTCCGTTTCATAGCCTTCCGGTCTTCCTTGCTCCAACATCTGGTTAGGTTGATGAGTGTTTGGCGATGCAATTTGAAGTGTGCTCATTGCTAAATCGTATGCCAAGTTCAAATCTTGAACTGTTAAATCGTCTGGATGTTCTTGCTGTTAAATCGTCTGGATGTTCTTGCTGGTAACTTTCATCAAGAGATAAATTTAAATCAGGAACTTTGAAATTGTTTAAAGATGCAAAATCAGAAGAATCAACACCGGGTTCTTGAATGACATATAATTTAAATAATTCAAACGGTTTACTCTGAGCCAAATTAAAGAAAAAAACAACATCATTATCATTCATTATATCGATCGGATCTGTAAACGAAGACATCCGGTAGGATATCCGAGTAATATTTTGAATATCACACATCTTGCGAATATAACTTAAAAAAGTGATGTAGGAAAATTTGGTTTCAACTTCTAAACCACGTCTAGTAATACAATCGTGACCGGCAACATACTCGATGTTCTCGTTAACAACCTCCCAGTTTCCCCCGGTGTTTATCACAAACTTAACACCCATGAGTTATACTAAACGTGACCAAAGTATGTATTCAAACAAAGAAAACGAGAAGACAAAAAACACATGTGTGCAAAATCCAGATGTTATATATATAGTTACGTAATTATACATAAAAAACACATGTAAAGGCTTGGGCATGTGTTGAAAGGTCATAAAATTCAAATGAAACGGCTTGGGGTAGGTGGCAATGCTGAAGCGGCTTAGATGCAGGGTGTAGCGGCACGGGATGGGGCGAAGCGGCTCGGCTTGGCCATGAAGCGGCTTGGGGTAGGTGGCAATGCTGAAGCGGCTTAGATCCAGGGTGTAGCGGCTCGGCTTGGCAGTACCACAAAGAGGCATAAATCAGAGATTGGGCGAAGCGGCTCGGCTTGGGCATGAAGCGGCTCGGCTGACATGTGTAGCGGCATAAAGCCGGTTCAGCTAGGAGGACACGTGTCCGCTTGGTTTTGGCTGGATTGAAGGTGCATAAAAATGACGGTTCACTGGGATGGGGGAGCGTGACCGGGCTTTTTTATGCCTGGTCAAATGGCTAGTTTTGTAAAATGGCTTGGTCAATGGCCACTGCCGTAATTTTCCCTAGTAAAAAACTTCAACTTTAGACTAAAGTAGTTAAAACTATCAAACCTCATACACTTAAAAAGGAAGAGTTAAATGCCATTTTAGTCTCTGTGGTTTGGGCCATTTTGACAGTTTAGTCCAAAGGTTTCATTTTTAACCTGCGGGTCCAAAAATGTTTCACAGTTGCCATTTTAGTCCACTGGGTTAACTTCATCCATATTTTCTGTTAACGAGAAGGCCAATTCGGTCATTTTATATGGCTGAATTGCCCTTTTAGTTAACAGAATTACATACAAAATGACCAAATTGGCCTTCTCGTTAACAGAAAAAATGGATGAAGTTAACCAAGTGGACTAAAATGGCAACTGTGAAACCTTTTTGGACCCACAGGTTAAAAATGAAACCTTTGGACTAAACTGGCAAAATGGCCCAAACCACAGGGACTAAAATGGCATTTAACTCAAAAAGGAATTTTCACAAACTACCACCACCTTCACAAAATGCCACAACCACCCTCTCTTCCCCATCGGCGCCACACAATTCAAGAAACAGCTTGTCATCTCCTCCGGGCCTATCTATAACACCACCCGTGTTCTTAATTTCATAATTTTTTAAGTTATATCAACCTTTATTCAAGATCGTGATAATATTAGTCATATTAGATTAGATTGTTTCTTACGGTGGTCCACCATAATAAATTAATAATGGCAACAAAATGCACTCACAAGCGAAAAATGAAACCTTTGGACTAAACTGACAAAATGGTCCAAACCACAAGGATTACAATGGCGTTTAACTCTGCCACTTGACGGCCTTCTTTTTTTATTTTTTTCGTTTACACCCTTAAGTTTTCTAATTTACATGTTTAGTCATTCGACTTCAATTTTCCTGATATGCATATTTAGTTTATGTACTTTAATAAAGTTCGTATTTTTCTTGCCAACATGACGAACCAACTTGACTTCCGGTGCAACGCGGGGGTAAAATTACTAGTTATAATTAAGTTTAAATAAAAATATGGCGCCACTCAAAGTTTATTAATAATATAATCAGTTTTTTATATATATATTTGAGTTAAATGCCATTTTAGTCCTTGTGGTTTGGGCCATTTTGCCAGTTTAGTCCAAATGTTTCATTTTTAACCTGTGGGTCCAAAAAGGTTTCACAGTTGCCATTTTAGTCCACTTGGTTAACTTTATCCATTTTTTCTGTTAACGAGAAGGCCAATTTGGTCATTTTGTATGTAATTCTATTAACTAAAAGGGCAATTCCGTCATATAAAATGACCGAATTGGTCTTCTCGTTAACAGAAAAAATGGATGAAGTTAACCCAGTGGACTAAAATGGCAACTGTGAAACATTTTTGGATCCACAGGTTAAAAATGAAACCTTTGGACTAAACTGGCAAAATGGCCCAAACCACAGGGACTAAAATGGCATTTAACTCTATATATTTTGATAATTTGTGTTTTTAGCAGGAGTAAAATGGACATTTCATACCCACTTAAGTGATAATTTTAACGACGTTACCATAGCTACAACATTCATGCAACAAGGATCATCTAGTAGCAAATTTAATCGCAACAAATTGTGTAATTATTAAACTTTAAAGACCGTCGTACAAGATGTGCAAGGCAAAGAGACCAACCAAGCATCTAACTCTATATTTAATAAATGATTTGCTGTAGAAAAAAAAAATTAATAATATGATCGATTTACATAATGTATAAAGGTACAAAAGGGTATATATGGTATTTCAGTTGGGTAAGGCGCAGGCTGGTTACCCGCCTCTATGTCATTCAACCATCAAATCCTACCACTGCATAGTGACTACTTCGGGGGTGTTTGGGATTCCTTTTAAAAGTGACTTCTGGAGCCCAAAAGGACTTTTGAGATGAGAAGGAATCCCAAACATCATTTGAGAAGTGCTTTTGATGTCAAAAGGAATCCCAAACATTCTGGTGCTGATTATGCCTTCAAAAAGGAGTGTTTGAGAAGTGAAGATTTCTTACTTATTGATGTTGAGAAGGACTTCTTGAGAAGGACTTCTTGATAAGGAATCCCAAACACCCCCTTCATTTCCTACTCCCAATGGTTGAAGATCCCTCCCTATATTGTATCTACATTACTCCACTCCACCTCTCCTTTAACTTACTTACACTTGGAGCTTTCATCATCTTAATTCTTGGGTGGGCGATCGACGATCACGAGTAGGATCTCAAGTTTCGAGCATCAAACAACAGGTTAGTTACAAAACAAAAGGTACTATTACTTCACCCATTTTTGGGTTTAGATCTTTGTTTACAGGTGGTAAGGTTTGCAAGGTTAATTATATATGTTTTTCTTTTTTGACAAAATAGTGGTATGTTAGTTAGTAGCTTATATATACGGAAAGATGAAAAAACCATGATTGTAACTTGTGTAGTATAGCAATATCTAAAACAATGTATTCTTTTATAAAAATTTTAGGGGACATCATATACATATTTCCAAGCGTTTTAGCAAAAAAAAAAAAAATAATAATAATAATCAAAAATGCCGAAGGAATCTTTTTTAAGAGTAATAAAATTCTACGTAGTAACTGGTGTGTAACATCGTCTTTGTAAACACCAGCTTTGTTACATACGTAGCATATGAAACTTAATCTTTTATAAATATCTACTCTGCGTTTTTTTCATTTTTTTTTTTTTTGCTCAAATCGCTCAAAAAACATGGATATCACATACCCTAAATTTTATTTTATTTTTATAAAAATAAGTTGTTAAGGTTTTCTCAACTTAATATGTGTGTAACTACAAAACTTGACATGACACAAATGTTATTTTGTATTAATTGTTTAAAATCATTTTAATTTATTCACAGATAGCTGAAGGATGACAACATGTAGTATGTTTCTCTATATTATCATATGAATGAAAAATACGACACTAACAAGTAAATTATTGATTCAGGAACCATCTACAAGAGTTTCGACTAAATCCAGAAGAAGCTGATGGAGAAGGGCGTCAAGAGGAAGTTCACGTGGTTTTTACACGAATGGGCAGGAAATAGAGACGGGCTAAATGCCCGTGAAGCCGATGGTACACTAAAGCCGCTAAAGGAATATACTGGTCCTTTGGAGGACAATGGTCACCAGATTGCTCCGGATATCGACCTCCCTGAAGGTTTCATGACTAATGAAATGATAGATTTCTGGGATGAAATTTATGAAGTAAGCAGCAAACCTTTCTATGATTCAGAGGAGTTAGCTTTAGGTAGTCTTAACAAGAGTGAGTATATGTTAGTGCCAAGTAACTGGGCAGTGGATGAGTGTCCCATAGAGTCTATAGGTGCAGGCATGCATGTTTACGAGGTTCCTACCCCTACAATGGCTGCGGTCTACGCTCTAGCTAAAGAACAAGCGAAGGATCTCAAGTTTTCAGATGATGATCAGATCAAATGGGCTCTTCTAAGGTTAGAGGCGTTTAAATCGGGATGGTTTGCGCGCCAGAAATATACCATGTTCAAACCAGCACCAAATGGTAGTGTGAAGATTATGCTTGATGATGCGGAAAGGATTAGTGATCTGATTAAACACGCTCACGCGTTATGTTTTTTTTCTACCATTCATGACTGAGTATCATTTCAGAGCATTTGGAGCTTCGTATAACCAGGCTACTTCAGCTGATTATTTGACTAAGGCCCAAGATCTTGCGGCTGCAGCATCGTTATCAGAATGTCTCACGTACATGGATCACGATGTTCTCCATGGTAAAGTTTTAGCTTGGATAGGTGTCAAGAGACCTATGCAAGTCCTGCGCAACACCACTGCCATAACAAGAGTACCAAACCCATTCCGGATTAGAGCATTTTCAGCACCAGCTGGTCAGGCGGTTATCTCAACTTCGATTGAAGTAATCAATTCGATCAAAGCTGCAGGTTGGTGGGATAATATCAAACAGATAGGAGGATATGATGATTCAACTCTCATTAGCGTGGGTGCTGAAATAGCAAGGAATCCATGGAAGTTCCATCTGATGAACCATGTATATGGAGAGGAGTCGCCTGATGTGGATGAAGCGAGACAGGTTGCGGAAGCGAAAAAGTCAGCTATTATGTTTGCTCCTATTTTGCAGGCTTATGCTTCGACCGTGGTGAAGGACACACCTTTAGGAAGGATCAAGGCACTGAAGAAGCATGCTGATGCAAACAACTACCTGTTCACAAGAGCACGTCGGCTATTTGTGAAAGTCACTAAAACTCGTGGAGACGATATATCTCAAGTGTTTTCAGCTGATGCATTCCGCATTGCAGATGGTTCTAAAGGTGCCAAGTGAGTTCTGTCTAGAGTTTGGTGGATGTGGCTTGTTATTTGCTTGTTTGGCTATGTTTCTCTTTAAGTTCTTGTTCGACATCTAATGGTTATGTGTTTGCTTTGTGAAGCTTTGGTACTTTTGGATTTCCATGTTTTGGAACTTAATTTGGTACTTTTGGATTTCCATGTTTTGGAACTTAATTTGGTGGTTGTAATTGTTACTTGTATGTTTTATGTTCTTATGTTTGCTTTTACTTATGGAACTTGTGCATATATATTTGTACCCCCCTTAGAGCCACGACGGCCTAGTAGCCCTTCGACTAGTCAAGGAGACGATAAGTGTCTCTACAATATCATGAATCCAGGGTCCTTAGGGGACGATGGATTGTTGGCAGGGTAGCCGGTGGGGTACTCAAACCAACTATTACCAAATAGCAAGGGTTCAGGTAATTGTTGTTGAGGGGGGGGGGGGTGCGGTACCAATAAAAAATACGGTTGTCGCTACTGGATAACGAAATGGATAGAAATGTTCATTTTCTTCAAGTATTTGACGAGCACAAAGGCATATTCGTGTTCGTTCGTTTAACTTTAACCAAACACGAAAATATAATCGAATACATTTTTTTTGTTCATGTTCGTTTATTAAGAAAATAGGCATGTTTGTGTTCGTTCGTTTAAAACCTAAACGAATAGTTCACGAACGTAAACATAATTAAACATACAATAAACAACACAAATAAATAATTGAATAGACATAAATGAACACAAATGAACGTAATTTACTAAACATAAACGGACATAAATTATTTTATATAAATTAGTGATTAATTACGATAAATTTCATTGGAAAGCCTATTTTTATCATTAGGAAGCTCAATTACCAGTTAGTTATATTTATATAAGTAGTTAGAAAGTTTATTTTATGTTTAATGTTTATATAAATATAAATAATTATGTATTTATACTGAAACGGACATAAATAAACGAACATAAATGAACAGAACATAAATGGGCGTTTACGAACATAAATGAACGAACAAAAAGTTGTGTTCGTGTTCGTTCATTTATTAAATAAACGAACATATATGAACTTCTCGCCGAACAAGTTCATGAATAATTCAAAAACGTTCGGTTCATTTACATGCCTAACTACCTTAGTGTTTGTAATCCTTATTTAAGAGTCATTTTAGTAATCCAATAGGCATGAGATATGAATTAAAATTGTCTCACTTCGTCTTTAAATTGCTATCTTTTCATCTTAAGCTCCATTCCTTTTTTTAAATCAAAACCAGTCCAAAAAGTTCGCTCGGATTTAGCTCGAAAAAAGCTCGCTCGATGTGGCTCGATTTGAAACCAAGTCGAGCCAGTTTGGCTCGGTTAAGGGTGATAGCCATGAACTAACTAGAAAATTGTTAGTGCATCATCTTAACCATTGATCTGACTTGGTCTACAATTTGTATTCCTTTTTACCCTTTGTAAGTTCATGCCTATCACCTCTTTCTCCTTCTTTCACACTTGATATAGCTAGTTAGCTACAACCGCGCAAGGCAAAATATTGACCATACCATCTGTTGGTGCATATTTGTGACAACAACTTAGATTTGGTCTTTGGATATCTTGTAATTAGTTAAACGATAAACAGTTAGCGGGTTTAGCTTTGTATTAGTGAAATAATAGAGTTTGGGTTAAACAAAACCCAGTTGGGTCATAGGGGGACGAATTGGGCTTTGCCCATGTAGGAAACCTTAGCCCAAGTAGCAACCTTGTGTTATATAAACAAGGCTTTGCTTTAGGGTTTAGGTTAATCAGCCAAAACAGAGTTTGAGAGAGATTTCGTGAGAGACTAGTGTCTTGGACGAAATTGTGTGTGTTAGGGTTTTGATTGATTGTAATTCTTGTGATTTATAATCAATAGAAACCCTGTTTGATTGTGAATTCTGTTTTCTACTCGTTTATTTAACAAATCTGATCTAGAGGATTCCGCACTCTAGGTTAGATATACAATTCTGTGACGATCCATACGAATAGGGGACCTACAATTGGTATCAGAGCTTTAGGCTCTTGAAGAAGCTCGGTTCAGAATTGCAGACCTGCAGATTCGGGTGGAATTTGGTTAAAAATTTCGAAAATTTGAAACCTGAAAATTAGGGTTTCGAAATTTTAAAATTTCTGGTTAAATTCTGCGTTTTTTGTTTGTGTGTAATCAGTTTGTGTGTTTGTTTTTGCTGATTTACAGGTTTTCGGGATAGTTCTGGTTGATTGGTTGAGGAATTTTGGATAGACAGATTTGAAGATTCGAAGACTGTTCTTCGTGTTCTTCATAAATTTCGAAAATTTTTGCTGATTTTGGTGTTTCGATTTTGCAGGAAGCTGTTAAAAGAATCTGGAAAATCTTCAGAAATTTCAAACATATTGAGTTTCCAAAATTTGCTAGCATAATTAATAATTCCGCTGACAAACCAGAGGAATTAATTGACCAGCGAATTTGTGACCTAGCAACTCGGTGACCGGTGGTCAGTTTCTCTGGATTTTCTTTTCTTATTTATGCTTTAAACATTTAAAATAATCAAAAGTTGCATGTTCATTGCTTTTAATATATTCAATATTTTTTCAAAAATTACGTACTCAATATTTAAACTGTCTCTTTATAATTCTTTTTTCAGAAAGCATTGTGATACTTGATTACATGTTCAGCACTTGCTTCGTAAGCTTGAAAGCGAGTCATGCATCGGAAAGACGTTAATCTCTTTACAAGTCATTTATAGCAATCTGTACATTCTGTAACCATATTCCTCTTTTTCTATCTATAATGCTTCTATACTTGTTGCATCTAGACTAAATACCTTTATATTTGTAAGTGGATTGTGAACTTTCAAATTATGCTAAGGTTATGAACTTTGTGCCATCATCAATTTTAATTGAATGAAAAATGAAATAGATGGTTAAAGCTTTAAAAGGTTGATTCATTGGAATTGTTAACAACCTCGCTTTGCTATGTTTTTAGGCATAATATAGATGGCTAAAGCTTTAAAAGGTTGATTCATTGGAATTGTTAACAACCTCGCTTTGCTATGTTTTTAGGCATAATATATGTACATATTAACACTTTTGATAAAAATTCTCACATTTATTTTTTGGTTTTAAACAAATAATGTTTTATTTTGACTATAAACAATGAAATATTTAAGTCGTTATACCATTAATATACCCGTAAGTCATTATACCATTAATATACCCGTCCACCGGACGGGTATAGAACTAGTTATTAAGGGTAGTATAGACATTTTGATGTAGAATATTCAGGGCCATCCCTGAGAATCCTTAAGAATTTTTAGGCCTTGTGCGAGTTGAAAATATGGGCCCCTACATATAAACTTACTTGTATAAAATCAGTAATAAGACGATAGTTGTAATATCTATAAACAAAAAAATTGTAGCAAAATGATCTATGTTAAATAGTTAAACGAATCATGATGTTCTCCATTTGTGTTCAACTAATGTGTAAGTTGCCATGGTCCAATGACAATTTGCATATCTCAAAGTCCACGATTAGCAACCAAAATTTTAATATGCACATCATATGTTTCAATCAAAATATAGGATTCGACTATTATCTAAAAAATGGTATAAAGATGAGCACAATTAGTTTTAGAATGGTTTATCAATTGTCATAATTATCCATGTTCATAGAGTAAATACACATATCAAATTAGCATCAATTAAAACAATAAATCAAAGTTTTATGTTACAAATAAGTTAATACACCTAAAATTGGTTTCAACACCCTCCAGACAAGCAAAAATTAACTAACACTAATATTTCCAGCAAAAAAAAAGTATAATATGTATAAACATATTCAAATTAGTTTTATAACATGAACTTTTCACAAATAAAATAAATAGAGGTTATAAACTATATATTGAGTTCTACTTTGTTTATAATGTAAATGGTTAGATGAGAAATGAACAAGTAAAAAAAATTACAATTCAAAAAAGAAAACATGTAAACTCTTTTTTTATGTACATGGTTAAATGAGAAAAAAAAACTTACACATTTAAACAAGAAAATATGTAAAATGTATTATGTAAATGGCTAAATGAGAAACTAAAGACTAAAAAAAATAAAAAAATAAGCTTTATGTGAATTGTGACATTTCCACCTTATTAATAAGCTTTATGGGGCCAAGCTGAATCAGCCCCTTGAGGCCCAAAGAAAATACGGAGCAACTGAAAGAAAGAAAAAAAAAACATGCTGCTAGTGGGATTCGAACTCAAAACAACCACATCCATATAGAAGCGCTGCTTCCATTCAGCCAAAGGGAGAATCCATGTTTCTCTGTTCTACAATAGCTTATATATAACATAAAGATATATCAATTTTGGGCCCCTCAGTGGTTTGGGCCCTGTGCAGTGGAACCTCCTGCACAGGCCCAAAACCGGCTCTTAGAATATTAATAAATATTTTAAAGAGTTACTCAATTCTTATTAATGCAACCATAAATTTCTCCTTCACCATCATTAATGTATTGGCTCCTACACAAATTTTATTAGAAGTGACAAAATTATTTAAAAAATTTGTGTCCTACACATATTTTATTATGAGTCGCAAAATTATTTAAAAGTGTTTGAGTGCTACACATTTTGTATGCTACACCAAAATATTGTTTTAATTGTGTAGGAAACGTTGAAAATGTAAGATCATGTGCATAATTGTTTTTATTGTGTAAGGTGCACAACTATTTTATAAGATAGGCTCATTAAATGATTAGAATTCATTAATTTGAATAACAAAAATAAATAATAGAATCATTAAATGATTTGTTCAAATTACCTTTGTATCCTTTATTCTTTTTATTCTTAATTTTTAATTCTTCTCATTTGAACTCTCCAATATATATATATTTAAAAATAAAAAGCAAAGCCAAAAAAATAAATAAAAAGCAAAGCCTGTCTCACTATTCATTCAGACCAATCACATGCTGCCACTTGAGAATTAAATGTCATTTTAGTCCCTGTGGTTTGGTAATTTTACTAGCTTAGTCCAAAGGTTTTATTTTTCGCCTGTGAAACAAAAAAAGGTTTCACCGTTTATATTTAAAATGACCGAATTGCCCTTCTCGTTAACAGAAAAACGGATGAAGTTACCCAAGTGGACTAAAATGACAATGGTGAAATCTTTTCGGACCCACAAACGAAAAATGAAACATTTTGACTAAACTGCCAAAATGGTCCAAACCACAGGGACTACAATGGCATTTAACTCTGCCACTTGACGACCTTCTTTTTTTTATTTTTTTTTCGTTTACACCCTTAAGTTTTCTAATTTACATGTTTAGTCATTCGACTTCAACTTTCCTAATATACATATTTAACCCATGTACTTTAATAAAGTTCTTATTTTTCTTGCTAACGTGACGAACCAACTTGACTTCCGGTGCAACGCGGGGGTAAAATTACTAGTTATAATTAAGTTTAAATAAAAAGATGGCGCTACTCAAAGTTTATTAATAATATAATCAGCTTTTTTATAGATATTTTGATAATTTGTGTTTTTAGCAGGAGTAAAATGGACATTTCATACCCACTTAAGTGATAATTTTAATGACATTAACTGGTAAAGACCACCATACTTACAACATATCGAGTAACAAATTTACAACAATCACAACAAATTGTGTAATTGTTAAACTTTAAAGACCGCAGTACAAGATGTGTAAGGTAAAGAGACCAAGCATCTAACTCTATATTTGCTGTAGAAAAGAATTTAATATATATTTTCAACTAGTTGATGCCCCGCCCGCGTTGCGGGGCGATGGCCGGATAATGAGCGAGTGTTAGTCAGCTCATTGACACGAAAAACAATTAAATCGAGTCAACCAATTAAAACAAAACACTTTTATAGTTTTGATAAAAAAAACTAAAACAATGGCAATATTGTAATTTTTAACTGAGGGAAAGTTGTATTTTTTGACTGTGGTAAAATCGTAATTTGACAAAAGTTAAAGTAATGGCAGTACTGTAAATTTGAACCTGAGGCAAAATTGTAAATTTTCACAGGGGCAAATTCGTAATTTTTAAGTTGCGGTAACAACGTAATATAAATTTGAACTAAGGGCATAATCATAATTTTAAACTTGAGGCAAAAGCACAATTTTATTTTGAACCGAGGGCAAAATCGTAATTTTGAGTTGGGGGCAAAAACATAATTTTATTTTGAACTGGAGAAAAAACGTAATTTTGAATTGAGGGCGAAATCACAATTTTTAAACGGGGAAAAATCACATTTTTGAACAGAGGGCAAAATCGTAATTTTTAAGTGGGGGCAAAAACAAAATTTTATTTTGAACTGTGGGCGAAAACTTATTCTGAGCTGAGGGCGAAAACTTATTCTGAGCTGAGGGCAAAACCACAATTTTATTTTGAATGGAGGGAAAAATCGTAATTTTGAGCTGGGACAAAAGCGTAATTTTATTTTGAGCTGTGGGCGAAACCGTAATTTTAAAGAGGGACAAAAACGTAATTTTAGAATGGATATAAAATAATAAGCTGGTTGGTCCAATGGGAGAGTGCCAGGCAAAGTCGTAATTTTGAATTGAGGGCAAGATCGTAATTTTGAGATGGGGACAAAAAGCGTAATTTTATTTTTAGCTGGGGGCAAAAACGTAATTTTAAAATAGATATAAAACAAAAAACGTGTTGGTCCAATGAGTGAGTGCCAGGCAGCTGCCTGACACTATTCCCCCATTTGGTTTTTGTATACGTAGGTAATACATACAATTTCAAGATGATGATGTCATCGGGTAATAGGTCCGCCACCCAATTGGGTGAAATGGGCGGCAGGCTCAACAGTGCCAGGCACCTGCCTGACACTCCCTTATTGGCCAAGCAAATTTACGATTTTGTCCCGCCTTAAAATTACGACTTTGCCATCAGTATAAAATTATGTTTTTGCCCCCACATAAAAATAAATTTGCGCTTTTACTCTTAGCTAAAAATTTCGATTTCGCCCTCTGTTAAAAATTACGATTTTGCCATCAGTTCAAAATTATGTTCTTACCCCCACTTAAAAAAAAATTTCCCTTTTACTCCCAGCTAAAAATTTTGATTTTGCACTCGGTTCAAAATTACGATTTTGCCCCGTATAAATTTATAGTTTTGCCATTAGTTTTTTTTTCTCACAGCCAAGTTACGATTTTACCCTCAACTTAACTTTACATTTTCCCAATCGTTTTTGTTTGTTTTCCTGGTGACATTACAATTTTGCCCCCAGTGTAAATTACAGTCGTGCCAGCAACTTCCTGGCACTCCTCGTTTGTCCATTTAGTTTACAAGTTATCCCCAATTAAATTTATGATTTGGCCCTCAGTTAAAAATTACGTTTTTCCCATCGTTTTAGTTTTTTTTACGAAAACTATAAAAGTTTTTTGTTTTAATTGGTTTACTACGGTCTTATCATCGTTTTTGTTTTTTTTTCCTAGGAAAATTATAGTAGTCTTTTTTTAATTGGTTGAGAATTATTCGGCCCTCGCTCCGTAACGCGGGCGGAGCATCTACTAGTGATTTATATAATGTATAAAGGTACAAAAGGGTATATATGGTATTTCAGTTGGGTAAGGCGCAGGCTAGTTACCCGCCTCTATGTCATTCAACCATCAAATCCTACCACTGCATAGTGACTACTTCATTTCCTACTCCCAATGGCTGAAGATCCCTCCCTATATTGTAGGGTCATGCTAACCACACACGGTCAAAATTATTTTCACATCCCAAAGCGCCGCGCTATGGCCAAAGCGCGGCGCTATGCTCGACAAAAGTGCTTCGATTGACATTTGAGACATTCCCTACTGTTTGACAGACATAAAGCTGATTATGATGTTTTGTCGTTAACCCTAAGCGCCGCGCTTTGGCCATAGCGCGGCGCTTCGACCCCAAATTTCACCCATTTTACCTTTTAAAAGCAACCTCTGAGACAGAAGTGCTTCGACCCTATGCATTTTCATTCACAGACACTTCGATATACATTCACCCATCCGTTGTGTTTCTTCAAAATAACGCGCGGTTTTGCTGTATTAGTTACATCTCTTGAAAAAACGATGTCGTGGTTAAACAACTATATTTTCGGTCAATATTCTGACGAGACAGTTGTTCCTGATTCTTACGATGGGACCGCTATTTCTGACTCGTATGAGAAACCGGTCTCGTCCAACTTGAGGGAGGCAGAGGTTGTATCTGGCATTCGTTATAGTGATAACACGGTGACGCTGGATTTGAATACCCCTGTGGAGGAACCTTACACACAACAAGGTTATTCGAAGTCAGAGAACTACCTATGGGTGTTGCAGAGGATCAAGTCTATGCTGGTAGGATGTATGGAACCGCGCGTGATTTTAACAGACAGGGATTTTGCGCTAATGAACGCGTGTGAACAAGTTTTTCCAAAAGCGCATAAGTATCTTTGTCGGTTCCATATTCAACAAAATATTAATAAGAACAGCAAGAAGTCACTTTCCAAGTCACTTTCCAAGTCATCGCAACACACTGGATAAACTACGACCAACAGGGTTGAGGGCATGCATGCAACACTAAAAATTCACTTTCCAAGTCATCGCAACACACTGGATAAACTTGTACTGTATGTTGATCATGTTGTTGATAGACAATACACCGAGATTAGTACAAGCTTTGAAACAAGCCTCCGAAAAGTGATGACGCACCACAAGAAGCAGCCCATGCTTGCATATATTCTCAGAAAGGTTTCAATATATGCGATTGAGCTTTTGAGTAGGGAACTAAAACGTAAGGAAGACGGGTTGAGAGCCTACGGTGCAAGCTGTGGTTGCCAACTTTTTACCAGCTGTGGTTTGCCATGTGCCTGTCGTTTGGAAAAGTTGGAAAGTAAAGGTAATTAATATCTTTGACCTTTCTCGTTATGATTCTGCCACCTAATTTGTTTTCATCCACAGGTCAGCAACTCCGGATCATACACATAGACGTGTTCTGGAAGAAGCTTAACTTCAAGCCTGCAAAGAAAAACATAGATGATATCGATGTAGACGCGGAATTTGAAAAATTGAAACAAAAGATCGATCCAACACCCCCTCAAGTGAAAATGAGCTTCTTTGAAAAGTTTCAGCAAATCCTCAATCCAGGGAACAATAACAAAAAACCTCCTGCTGTTCTGAAGAAAACTCGTGGTCGCCCAACATTGAAAACGCAGGAAGAAAGAAAGGTTGAAGCCGCTAAAAAAAGCTCGTACATTCCGTCGGAAGAAACTTGGGTCGAGGCCTCAGATGATCTTCCCCGTCACAGCTCGTACATATCACTCGAAGATTCTAGAAGACAAAAGAATACCAAACCGATCAACCTGCACCCTGATTTCCCGATGATCAAGCTCGGTCCTAAGACGGATATAGCGATCCGCAACTACGCATCTCAGATTCCCGAAGTGATCCATCCATACATCGTTAGAATAAAGGACGTGAAACCAGATGGTCATTGTGGGTTTCGATCGGTGGCTGTTGGGTTAGGAGTGAAACAAAATTCATATTTGATGATCCGGAAACAACTTATAAAGGAGTTACGTACGAACGAATCGCTTTGGAGGCAGTTTTTCGATCCGGAAAACATAGGACATTATGATGCGCTGCTTAGACGGATTAATTTCAAGGGGGTGGGACGAGCAGATATCGAAAATTACATGACGATGCCTGAGACGGGGTTTCTTATTGCCCAACGATACGGTGTGATTGTTCACACCTTCGACATGCGTGGGAGCTGTACAATTTTCCCTCTGCTGGGCGGGCCAAACGAAGCTGAGGAACCTCACCTGGTGGTTGCGGTTGTGTTCGTCGACCATGGGCATTTCATACATGTAGAGCTTGGAGGTTGTTATCCAATGCCTCCCCCGAACCCACTCTGGACAGCACACAGAACAGAGCGCGCATCAGCCTGGCATACATTATACAGGGATCAAATCAACACGTACGAAATGCTTACGTATCGTGCCCCTGACCTTAATGTAACCCCACATGTTCACGATGTAGGTTAAATGTGTTTAATAATAATCACGTTTGTGTTTGTTCATTATATGCGTTACATCACGATAAAAACCGAATGTCACCGACACGACCCAATCAGATTCAATACGCACTTGTACGACCCAAAATGACCATATACATCATAATACTACAATTAATGAAAAAATACGTCATGTTCATGTGCGGTAGGCGGCTGATACACATAACACCTCTCACAGGAGTACTTGTGCTTTCAAACCAAAATGATACGATATAACAGAATAAGACATCACACGTAACCGATTTGATCCGGAACTTGCAGTATAGTCCATATATAATAAAAAATGATGTATAATGGAAAAAATGTAAAATTTAGACTATTATCGACGCGTTTGTGAATTAAAAACAATTTTAAAAAATTTAAAAAAGGCCCAAAGCGCCCCGCTATGTCCAAAGCGGAGCGCTTTGCCCTTAAATAAGAACAGAAGCGCCCCGCTTTGGCCATAGCGGGGCGCTTTGGTCCATCGTTATACCTGAAGCGAGGCAGCTTCTCCCCCATTTCAACACAAAACACAAAACACACACAAAAGGTGCGATTACACACACTGATCTCCGGATATCTTCGTTTTCAATCTTTCGACCGCTAAAAGGTAAGATCGAACACCCTTAATCGTTTTGGTTAAATGTAGATGTTTGATATTGTTTTGATTGGGCCGGATTTGATCCATTGCTGGATCTGTTCTTCAAAATGAAGAACCAAAACGCCGCGCCAAGGCCAAAACGCCGCGCCAAGGCCAAAGCGCGGCGCTTAGGTTCAAGTTTTTTTTTTTTTTATTATTTGTTTAATAATATTTGTTTAATATAAATTGTTTAAATAATATTATTTGTTTATTATTTAAATTATATTTAATATTATTTGTTTATTATTTAAATTATATTATTTGTTTATTATTTAAATTATATTTAATATTATTTGTTTATTATTTTATATTTAATATTATTTGTTTATTATTTAAATTGTTTAAATAATATTATTTGTTTATTATTTTATATTTAATATTATCTTATCAACGTGCAGGGATGGATTACTCCGATGACGAGATTGAGCATATGGAGGCTGAGGGAGATGAGGGAGAGCAGGAAGAGCCGACATGTCCGTACCTGCAGTTTCCGCCGGGGTCACGGGCGAGGGGGAGATGCGCGAGGTTGCGCGCCATCCCCATTGGGGAGCATGTAGGGATAGACTGGGGCCTGCTGGAGACCGTGGGAGAGGCCGCGCGAGCGCGTGAGATAGTTGGACTAGATACTCCTTGGTCGCGCCTATTTGAGTTAGCGATGGAGGACTCGTACCCTGAGCTTACGTGGGAGTTTCTTTCCACGTTTACATACGCGCCGCATCCGGCGGATTACGTGGAGGACCCGGATTTTCCAATCTACGAGGTTACATTCCGTCTTGTCGGTCAGGAGTTTCGGATGAGTGTGCGGCAGTTTGTTGTCCATACAGGTTTGTTTAAATAATATTATTTATTATTTTATATTTAATATCATTTGTTTATTTAATGTTATTTGTTTATTTAATGTTATTTGTTTATTTAATATTATTTGTTTATTTAATATTATTTGTTTATTATTATTATTTGTTTATTTAATGTTATTTGTTTATTTAATATCATTTGTTTATTTAATATTATTTGTTTATACAGGTTTGTACACAGAGGCCGAGCTTGATACTGATTTATATACGCAGGCGGTTAGGATGATGGACAGGCAGACGCTTATCAGTTTCTGGAGGTCCATTTCCAGGGTTCCCTTTAGGAAATCCTGGCAAAAGGCCACCACCATTAGAGACCCCTTGTTCCGATACCTGCAGCATGTTATCGCGGCAACTATCGTGCCGCGGGGTGCCAGCAGGGAGAAGGTCAACCTCAGTGACCTTTTCTTTCTATACTGCCTACTGCGACGACAGCCCTGCGATCTAGCAGCCTGCCTGGCAGATTACTTTGCCACAGCATACCACCGGCAGCTCCGCGGGTGGGTGCACACTGGCTCATTCATCACCGCCATCGCACGCTCGCTCGGGCTCGTGCCTGAGCTTGATCCGTTGTTGTCCGATCCGGTCCCGTCTACCAGGTTGGGCCGCGCGTCAGTATCTTCTATGCAGATCACCCGTACCTTTGATGTTGGTCTGAGGTTTAAGGGACGTGACGGGCTGATTTGGCATCCGGAGGTGGTGCCGGAGGTCATCCCGGTTATTATTGAGGTGAGGCCTGGAGTGTTAGCCCCTCCTGATGTTCAGGCGGCCGCTCGGCAGGCTCAGCTACAGGCTCTGGGACTCGATGAGTTCCCGGGCCAGCCTCAGGCTGAGGCTCAGGCTCAGCCTCAGCCTCAGGCTCAGGCTCAGGCTCAGGCTCAGGCTCAGCCTGTATTAGAGGATCCGGCTCAGGAGGAGCATATCGAGGAGATCCCGGTACCACCAGTTCAGCCAGCTCCTGAGCCGCCACAGTACCCGCAGCACGTTTACGCTGACCTGCCTCCGGTAGCGCGTGAGGTGGCTCGGGACTTCGACCGGCGCCTCAGACGCCAGGCCGCACGCCAGGACTGGATCATCGAGACGCTCGTTTCTCTACGAGAGGTCGCTGGGTTGCCTCCACTTCCCCTCCCACCATCCCCACCGCACGAGGATTAGTACTGATTTATATACGCAGGCGGTTAGGATGATGGACAGGCAGACGCTTATCAGTTTCTGGAGGTCCATTTCCAGGGTTCCCTTTGGGAAATCCTGGCAAAAGGCCACCACCATTAGAGACCCCTTGTTCCGATACCTGCAGCATGTTATCGCGGCAACTATCGTGCCGCGGGGTGCCAGCAGGGAGAAGGTCAACCTCAGTGACCTTTTCTTTCTATACTGCCTACTGCGACGACAGCCCTGCGATCTAGCAGCCTGCCTGGCAGATTACTTTGCCACAGCATACCACCGGCAGCTCCGCGGGTGGGTGCACACTGGCTCATTCATCACCGCCATCGCACGCTCGCTCGGCCTCGTGCCTGAGCTTGATCCGTTGTTGTCCGATCCGGTCCCGTCTACCAGGTTGGGCCGCGCGTCAGTATCTTCTATGCAGATCACCCGTACCTTTGATGTTGGTCTGAGGTTTAAGGGACGTGACGGGCTGATTTGGCATCCGGAGGTGGTGCCGGAGGTCATCCCGGTTATTATTGAGGTGAGGCCTGGAGTGTTAGCCCCTCCTGATGTTCAGGCGGCCGCTCGGCAGGCTCAGCTACAGGCTCTGGGACTCGATGAGTTCCCGGGCCAGCCTCAGGCTGAGGCTCAGGCTCAGCCTCAGCCTCAGGCTCAGGCTCAGGCTCAGGCTCAGGCTCAGCCTCAGGCTCAGCCTCAGGCTCAGCCTGTATTAGAGGATCCGGCTCAGGAGGAGCATATCGAGGAGATCCCGGTACCACCAGTTCAGCCAGCTCCTGAGCCGCCACAGTACCCGCAGCACGTTTACGCTGACCTGCCTCCGGTAGCGCGTGAGGTGGCTCGGGACTTCGACCGGCGCCTCAGACGCCAGGCCGCACGCCAGGACTGGATCATCGAGACGCTCGTTTCTCTACGAGAGGTCGCTGGGTTGCCTCCACTTCCCCTCCCACCGTCCCCACCGCACGAGGATTAGTACCTTAGTTTGTTTGTATAGTGTTTTGTTATGTATTATGTAGTCAGTTGTACCTTTTTGTTTTGTATGTACAAACTGATATATATATATATATATATATATATATATATATATATATTTATTGCAGTTAATCTTCTATTTACATCACGTTGGTTTTGGATTGTTTACGTTTAATTCTTATGGCTTTCTGTACAATTTATTTAACGTGTTCGTTTAATTTAACAAAATAAACTAGGTTAACAGTTTATAAAGACGCACTTATATTATATACGTTCTATAAAAATAATGACGTAAAAAACGTAATTATAAAACAACGTATTATAAAACTCAAATACAATTTTTTCCTCCAAAAAACACTACCAAACTAACCCACATCCCACCTATTTCAAAAAAAAAACAACACAAATTCCAGCCAACGCTTTTTGTCTTTTTGCACACTCAAAGCGCCCCGCTATGGCCAAAGCGGGGCACTTTATTGAGATCCTACTCGTGATCGTGGATCGCCCACCCAAGAATTAAGATGATGAAAGCTCCAAGTGTTAAGTTAAAGGAGAGGTGGAGTGGAGTAATGTAGATACAATATGGCCTGGTCTATTCGCACACGGCCTTTGTCTTTTTGCACACTCAAAGCGCCCCGCTATGGCCAAAGCGGGGCGCTTTGAGTGTGCAAAAAGACAAAGGCCGTGTGCGAATAGACCAGGCCATATTGTATCTACATTACTCCACTCCACCTCTCCTTTAACTTAACACTTGGAGCTTTCATCATCTTAATTCTTGGGTGGGCGATCCACGATCACGAGTAGGATCTCAAGTTTCGAGCATCAAACAACAGGTTAGTTACAAAACAAAAGGTACTATTACTTCACCGATTTTTGGGTTTAGATCTTTGTTTACAGGTGGTAAGGTTTGCAAGGTTAATTATATGTTTTTCTTTTTTGACAAAATAGTGGTATGTTAGTTAGTAGCTTATATATACGGAAAGATGAAAAAACCATGATTGTAACTTGTGTAGTATAGCAATATCTAAAACAATGTATTCTTTTATAAAAATTTTAGGGGACATCATATACATATTTCCAAGCGTTTTAGCAAAAAAAAAAAATAATAATAATAATAAAAAATGCCGAAGGAATCTTTTTTAAGAGTAATAAAATTCTACGTAGTAACTGGTGTGTAACATCGTCTTTGTAAACACCAGCTTTGTTACATACGTATCATATGAAACTTAATCTTTTATAAATATCTACTCTGCGTTTTTTTCATTTTTTTTTTTGCTCAAATCGCTCAAAAAACATGGATATCACATACCCTAATTTTTTTTTTTTTTTTATAAAAATAAGTTGTTAAGGTTTTCTCAACTTAATAAGTGTGTAACTACAAAACTTGACATGACACAAATGTTATTTTGTATTAATTGTTTAAAATCATTTTAATTTATTCACAGATAGCTGAAGGATGACAACATGTAGTATGTTTCTCTATATTATCATATGAATGAAAAATACGACACTAACAAGTAAATTATTGATTCAGGAACCATCTACAAGAGTTTCGACTAAATCCAGAAGAAGCTGATGGAGAAGGGCGTCAAGAGGAAGTTCACGTGGTTTTTACACGAATGGGCAGGAAATAGAGACGGGCTAAATGCCCGTGAAGCCGATGGTACACTAAAGCCGCTAAAGGAATATACTGGTCCTTTGGAGGACAATGGTCACCAGATTGCTCCGGATATCGACTTCCCTGAAGGTTTCATGACTAATGAAATGATAGATTTCTGGGATGAAATTTATGAAGTAAGCAGCAAACCTTTCTATGATTCAGAGGAGTTAGCTTTAGGTAGTCTTAACAAGAGTGAGTATATGTTAGTGCCAAGTAACTGGGCAGTGGATGAGTGTCCCATAGAGTCTATAGGTGCAGGCATGCATGTTTACGAGGTTCCTACCCCTACAATGGCTGCGGTCTACGCTCTAGCTAAAGAACAAGTGAAGGATCTCAAGTTTTCAGATGATGATCAGATCAAATGGGCTCTTCTAAGGTTAGAGGCGTTTAAATCGGGATGGTTTGCGCGCCAGAAATATACCATGTTCAAACCAGCACCAAATGGTAGTGTGAAGATTATGCTTGATGATGCGGAAAGGATTAGTGATCTGATTAAACACGCTCACGCGTTATGTTTTTTTCTACCATTCATGACTGAGTATCATTTCAGAGCATTTGGAGCTTCGTATAACCAGGCTACTTCAGCTGATTATTTGACTAAGGCCCAAGATCTTGCGGCTGCAGCATCGTTATCAGAATGTCTCACATACATGGATCACAATGTTCTCCATGGTAAAGTTTTAGCTTGGATAGGTGTCAAGAGACCTATGCAAGTCCTGCGCAACACCACTGCCATAACAAGAGTACCAAACCCATTCCGGATTAGAGCATTTTCAGTACCAGCTGGTCAGGCGGTTATCTCAACTTCGATTGAAGTAATCAATTCGATCAAAGCTGCAGGTTGGTGGGATAATATCAAACAGATAGGAGGATATGATGATTCAACTCTCATTAGCGTGGGTGCTGAAATAGCAAGGAATCCATGGAAGTTCCATCTGATGAACCATGTATATGGAGAGGAGTCGCCTGATGTGGATGAAGCGAGACAGGTTGCGGAAGCGAAAACGTCCGCTATTATGTTTGCTCCTATTTTGCAGGCTTATGCTTCGACCGTGGTGAAGGACACACCTTTAGGAAGGATCAAGGCACTGAAGAAGCATGCTGATGCAAACAACTACCTGTTCACAAGAGCACGTCGGCTATTTGTGAAAGTCACTAAAACTCGTGGAGACGATATATCTCAAGTGTTTTCAGCTGATGCATTCCGCATTGCAGATGGTTCTAAAGGTGCCAAGTGAGTTCTGTCTAGAGTTTGGTGGATGTGGCTTGTTATTTGCTTGTTTGGCTATGTTTCTCTTTAAGTTCTTGTTCGACATCTAATGGTTATGTGTTTGCTTTGTGAAGCTTTGGTACTTTTGGATTTCCATGTTTTGGAACTTAATTTGGTGGTTGTAATTGTTACTTGTATGTTTTATGTTCTTATGTTTGCTTTTACTTATGGAACTTGTGCATATATATTTGTACCCCCCTTAGAGCCACGACGGCCTAGTAGCCCTTCGACTAGTCAAGGAGATGATAAGTGTCTCTACGATATCATGAATCCAGGGTCCTTAGGGGACGATGGATTGTTGGCAGGGTAGCCGGCGGGGTACTCAAACCAACTATTACCAAATACCAAGGGTTCAGGTAATTGTTGTTGGGGGGGGGGGGTGCGGTACCAATAAAAAATACGGTTGTCGCTACTGGATAACGAAATGGATAGAAATGTTCATTTTCTTCAAGTATTTGACGAGCACAAAGGCATATTCGTGTTCGTTCGTTTAACTTTAACCAAACACGAAAATATAATCGAATACATTTTTTTTGTTCATGTTCGTTTATTAAGAAAATAGGCATGTTTGTGTTCGTTCGTTTAAAACCTAAACGAATAGTTCACGAACGTAAACATAATTAAACATACAATAAACAACACAAATAAATAATTGAATAGACATAAATGAACACAAATGAACGTAATTTACTAAACATAAACGGACATAAATTATTTTATATAAATTAGTGATTAATTACGATAAATTTCATTGGAAAGCCTATTTTTATCATTAGGAAGCTCAATTACCAGTTAGTTATATTTATATAAGTAGTTAGAAAGTTTATTTTATGTTTAATGTTTATATAAATATTGTTGGGATTGAACCCTATCAGAGGAACAGATAATTAAAGCCAAAACTGGATCAGAGCAGTGGATCCAGAATAAGCAGACGATTACAGTTGGTTCATACAAATCTCTCTCCTTGAAAGTGGTTTCATATCTGCTGACCTCCTATCTGCTGATCTTACTAAGTGCTGACCTACAACTGCTGCCTTGCATCTACTGCCCAATGTCAAAGACTGATGGAAGAGCAAAGCTCTGCTGATTCAATCTACTGCCTTGAGTCAAGTACTGCTGATCCGGACAAGCACTGCTGGGTTCACAACAGTGGAAGGATGCAGCAGCTGTTAAGTGTCTTTTATGTAATGAATTGTAATAGCAGTAGTTAGTACATCAGTGTTTGTATTGATCAGAGGTTAGAGTTTGTTAGGAGGTTAGATGTCACTTTCATGGTGACGTCAGCTAAAGATGCTCAGTGGTTTGCAAGTGCTTATAAATAGTTCAGTACCTTGTACTGTTCTATTAGCTCTTTTAACAACATCGTCTTCTTTGCACGAACAAACTACTGAGCTCTGGCTGAGGGGGAGTTTGCATTCATTCATCAATCATTGTAATCGTTGTTTGAAACAAATTCAATCTTTCGATTCATTGTGTAAAGATGTTTTGATTAAAGTATTACTCTCGTTTGATTGTATGCAAAGTTTGTTTTCATCTTAATTCCGCTGCACAACTCTTTCATTTCCATCTTAATTTCAAACGAAAATACAATCAAAAACAAACCCAGATCCAACAATTGGTATCAGAGCTTGGACAGTCAAATTTGATCTAACAATCATTTTGACGTAAATAGTTCAGCTCATAACAGTTGATACTGATCGTTTGTTCGTCCGCTGAAAAACAGAGCAAGGATTAATCACCATTAAAGTTGATTTATCAGTGTCTGTAAAACAACAAGAATGACGTCACAATCTCAAGATGATAAAAACAACATCGGCTCGCTTTTTAAACCACCTATGCTAAAAAGAAATGAGTACAACATCTGGCAGAGGAGGATGGGTCACATCCTCGCTCAACAAAGCATAGGTTGTTGGAGGTCTGTCATTTATGGTCCCCATGTTCCTTCAGTGCCAAGCGCTGAAGATGCTAAAAAGTTCGTTCCTAAACCAGTTGAAAATTATACCGAAACCGACTTTCAAAAGATCGAACTAGATGCTAAAGCGTTTAGCATCATAGCATCAGCGCTGCCCAATGAGATATATGCTGGACTGTTACACTGTAACAGTGCCAAAGAGTTATGGGACGCACTTAAGGAACAGTTTGGGGGAACCGAGGAAGTCATAGAAAACAATAGGGAAATCCTGAACCAACAGTATGAAACATTTTGCTACGTTAAAGGTGAATCACTAACGCAACAATTTGAGCGTTTCAGTTGTCTCATCAGTGAACTGAGGCTTGTTAACACTACATTTACAAACTCAACTCAAAATAGCAGGTTCCTCAGGTCACTGCCAGAAAAATGGGACACAATAGCTTTTGTCACCCGAAACTCACCTGAATTCAAGGATCTGACCTTGACCCAACTCCACGGTCGACTCCTGACCTACGAAAGGGAGTTGAACCAGAAAAGGAGGTTACAAGAGTCAGGAAAAGTTACCGATGATTACACTTTCGGTAATACTGCTCTTCTGGGTCCAGAAGAATCTGGGAGCAGTGGTAAGGATCAGGGTTATGATCACTTCATTGACATAACTACTGGTGCAAATTTCAACAACCCTGATCCTCATTCTGCAAGTTATGCATTCACTGCAAACGAAAACCAGATGTCAGATAATCTAAGCTTTGAACTCAATGATTTACAACATTTCGATCCCACTGACTTAGAGGAAATGGACATCCTGCACCAACTGGCTTTGCTAAGTGTTAGAACTAGCAAATTTTACAAAAGAACAGGGCGAAAATTCCCAGGTTTGCATGGGAATCTAAGGGTTGGGTTGGATAAATCGAAAATCAAGTGCTACAAGTGTAATAGGTTGGGACATTTCACTAGGGAATGTAGGAGTCAAACTACTGGTCCCATAATTACTCATCCTAGCTCAAATCCTAGACCTCAAAACCAAAGCACTGTGCACTATGCCCAGTATACCCCAGCAGCTCAAGTGAACACTGCTCACTATGCTGCTGCCCCTGTGCCAGTGCACTATGTCCAAACTACTGTTCCACAGATTCAATATGTTCAAACCCCTGCTCCACAGGTACAAGTGCAACCTGTTGCACCTCAAACCACTGCTCCAGCAGCAGTACAACCAGATCAGCAAAGCTTTTTCACTCAAGGGTTTGTTGACTGGAGCAGTATGCCTGAAGACCTTAGTGATGAAAACTTTGCACTCTATGCTTCTAATGATTCTTCTCATGATGAGTTTTGTTTGATGGCATTAGAGTCAATACAGGAGGGGGTTGAAACCGAGGAGGAACAGCTGAGTATTGAAACAGTGGATGAGGTGACTGAAGCAGTGGTTACTGCTGTGGCTGGTGAACTACTGTTGGGAGAAAGTTCAAGTACCCTGATTGAACCAATGACAGATCCATGGTCCGAAGAGGACAAAGAAGAAGAAAAGGCTGGTGAAAAGAAGGTGAAAGTTGATGATGAAGAAGATCATCAATGTGATTGTGCAATGATGGCAGCTGCCAAGGTATCTCCTCAAGTTCTTGAAAAACTGTGTTCTGACAATTGCATAATTGCTTTTGCTAACATCAAAGAGGTGAATGAAAACCTTCGGGATAAAATCTTGACTGATGAGGTTAAATTTGAAAAGTCTTTAAAAGAACTTAAAAACAAATTGACTGAAAAAGAAAAAGAAATCAGCTGTCTAAAAGAAGAGCAAAGCATAACTAAAACCCAACTCCAAACTATGGTAGAAAAATACCAAGTTTGCAAAAAGGAGTTGGAATCCACCCAGATTACTTGTGAAAGATGGGTGGAATCCTGCAGAGGATATGAGGTGATGCTTGCTAAACAAATTGAAAGCAATGTGAAATTTGGGGTTGGTTATAGAAAATATGATGATGAACATATTGCTTTTGAAAAATCTGTCCAAACCACTGATGAAGCTACTGAGCTCATCCCCACAAACAAGAATGGCCAAGAAGTGAAAATCACTGACAAACTTGGTAACAAAATCACACTTACCAGACCAATGGGAACCTCTACTTTCAAGGAGCTTGAAGATCATCAGTTTAAACCAAAATGGTCTGATGAGTGTGACATTCTTGAAAATTTCAAGCCAATGGACTTTACATCAACTGATGGTGTCAAGGCTCCAAAAGCTAAAGTCATACCTCTCAAGGACATCCCAGCAGTGGTTAAAACCTCTGCTGCAAAGGAGTCTGAAAAGAGAAAGAAGAAAGAAAAAATTGATAACTTGTTTTGTGAATTCTGTGAGAAAAGGAATCATCTAACAAAAGATTGTTTCCACTTAAAAGCTTATGATTTAAACAGAACAAGTGTCATTGTTTCAGCTGAAAGTTGCATTTTCTGTGGTAAAACAAACAACAAAACTCAAGCATGTGTGTATCTCAAAAACTTTGATGTAAAAAAGAATGAGTACATTGCTAAAACATCCTTGAGTCCATCATCATCATCAACATCTGTCAAATTCACCAAGAAACAACCACTGTTTGTGCCAGTTCAAACAGCTGTTACAAAACAGCTGAACCAAACATCTGTCAAAAGAGATGTTCAGGTTACTAATGCACCCCCTGCCAATCAGTTCAGAAAAGGCAAGGAAAAACAGTCTTACCAAAGGATTCCACACGTTTATGAGGTCTACAAAAGGCCCTCTAAACCCAAAGTGAACAGGCATCCTTTTGGTTACCAGCAGATGATTGGTCAAGACCCACAACAGTGGTTAGAGAAACACTGTCCTAAAACAGTTCAAACCCCTGACATAACCACTGTCCACCATTATGCATCCATCCCAGACACTGTTGAGACCCCATCCAAAGCCCTGCTGGC
Source organism: Helianthus tuberosus (assembly GCA_030545235.1). Lineage (NCBI taxonomy): Eukaryota > Viridiplantae > Streptophyta > Magnoliopsida > Asterales > Asteraceae > Helianthus > Helianthus tuberosus. The sequence goes on from CM060394.1 coordinate 1,730,027, forward strand.
TTTGGAGACCTTAATGAACTAATCCTTTTACTACATGTGCAGGGAGCTTCTGCATGCTTTGATAGTCTTTGGTATGTAGATAGTGGAGGCTCCAGGCACATGACAGGATGTAAAGCCCTCCTCAAAGACTTTAAAATCCATGGAGGGGGTGATATATCCTTTGGGAATAATAGTAAAGGGAAAGTTCTGGGGTCTGGTACAGTGCAATCTGGAAATGTAAAATTTGAAAATGTCAATCTGATAGACAATCTAAAATTCAACCTTCTGAGTGTGTCCTAAATGAGTGACAAGGGATTTGGGTCATTCTTCACAAAAGACTGTTGTAGGATTGTTGGACCAGAAATGGTCAAAAAGATTGAAGCAATAATCAAAATTGGTCAAACTAAGCTTGTTGCTCAAAGAAGTGGCAATGTTTATGTTGTTGACATGTCAAAAGAGTGTCCCAGAGCTGATGCTTGTCTGTTCTCAGCTGCCTCTAACAAAGAGACAGAACTTTGGCACAGAAGGCTGGGGCACACAAATCTTAAGACAATCACAGAAATTTCAAAAAATGGTTTGGTGAGAGGCCTACCACAAAAATTGTTTTCATGTCCTGAACATTGCATTTCCTGTTTAAAAGGAAAATAGCATAAAAGTTCTTACAAGTCCATTGAAGAGTCCAAAACAACCCAGTGTTTGCAAATGCTACACATGGATTTGTTTGGCCCAGTTCAAGTCATGAGCCTCAAAAAGAAAAGATATTGTTTGGTTATTGTTGATGACTTTTCTAGGTTTACATGGACTTTCTTTTTACACTCAAAAGATGAGACTGCAGGCATTTTGCAAGACTTTGTAACACAGGTTGAAAAGCAATTTGACCTTCTAGTGAAAAGCTTCAGGAGTGACAATGGCACAGAATTCAAAAATAGGGAGTTGGATGCCTTCTGTGTGAAGAAAGGGATTGTAAGGCAGTACAGCATCCCTAGAACACCAGAGCAAAATGGGGTAGTAGAAAGGAAGAACAGAACTTTGATTGAGGCTGCCAGAACCATGCTTGCAGATTCAGGTTTGCCATTAACTTTCTGGGCAGAGGCAGTAAACACTGCTTGCTATGTTCAGAACAGAGTTTTAACAAACCCCAGGCACAAAAAGACTGCCTATGAAATTTTGTATAAAATTAAACCACTGATCTCATATTTCAAAGTGTTTGGCTGCCCATGCTTTATTTTGAACTTAAAAGATTCCATATCAAAATTTGCAGCCAAAATTGATTGTGGTTATCATCTGGGATACTCAACCACTACCAAGGCCTACAAAGTGTTTAATACACGGACCAAGGCAGTGGAGGAGACTTTGAATGTTAAGTTCAATGAACTTTCATCAATGAAAATCCCAGCAAACCCTGCAGATCTGTTTGATCTTGAAAAATTTACTTTTGAAAATACTGCTGTCAAGACTAACAGTGCAGGTCCATCAGAGGATACAACACCAGACTATGGGTATGAAATCATCATCCCTCAAAGGTCTGCCACAAAGGGAAAAGCACCAGCTGTTCAAAACAGTTGTCAAAGCTCAACCACTGCTACCTCAACAGTTGTTGACCAAAGTAGCCCATCAACCACTGCTTCCACATCCTCAAACACTGCGGAAAAAAGTCCTCAAACAGTGGATAAAAGTCAGCAGTGGTCCACTTCATTACCTCCTATTCCACCACCTTTTGAAGCCACTGCTGGATCATCAAAGTCCCCAGCAGTGGTTAGCTCAGATGATACACATTTGCAGCCTTCACCAACAAATGCCATCATACCATACCAAGGAGATTTAATCTTCTTGAGATCTCATCCACCTGATCAAATCATTGGCAACATAAATGAAGGGGTGCTCACAAGAAGCCAAACCCAAAACATTTGTCTTTTTGCTGGTTTTCTATCACTCCATCAGCCAGTCAAGTACCAAGAGGCACTGAAAGACAACAGCTGGGTAGAAGCCATGCAAGAGGAGTTCCAACAGTTTAAAAGACAACAAGTATGGGAGCTTGTACCACTGCCAGAAGAGGTTAGTCCCATTGGCACAAAGTGGGTCTTTAAGAACAAAACTGATGAAAGGGGTATTGTTGTCAAGAATAAAGCCAGGCTTGTGGTTCAAGGTTACAGACAGGAAGAGGGGATTGATTATGATGAAACATTTGCCCCTGTTGCAAGATTGGAAGCAATTAGACTGTTCCTGGCCTTTGCTGTCAACCACAATATGAAGGTGTTTCAAATGGATATCAAAAGTGCTTTCCTCTATGGTACAATTCAAGAAGAGGTGTATGTTTGTCAACCTCCAGGTTTTGAGGATCCATTTTATCCAGATCATGTCTACAGGCTAAACAAAGCCTTGTATGGCTTGAAACAAGCACTAAGGGCCTGGTATGAAACTCTTTCCAACTTCCTACTCTCAAATGGTTTCAAAAGAGGTACCATTGATAAAACACTGTTTTTAAAATGGAGAGGGAAGGATTTAATGATTGTCCAGATTTATGTGGATGACATTATTTTTGGAAGCACATGTAACTCAATGTGTGAAGAGTTTAGAGAACTCATGACAGCTGAGTTTGAAATGAGTGCAATGGGTGAGCTGCAATGCTTTCTTGGTCTCCAAGTACAGCAAATGCAAAATGGAACTTTCATTCATCAAAGCAAATATGCTAAAGAACTTTTAACCAAATTTGATATGAATGATTGTAAACCATGCAGCACACCCATGGCAACAAATAAGCTGGTCATGAAAAGGATGAGCTGATTGACCAAACACTTTATAGAAGCATGATTGGGTCTTTACTGTACCTAACTGCATCTAGACCAGACATCATGTTTGCAACATGTGTCTGTGCAAGAAGTCAATCAGCTCCCAGAAAATCAAATCTCATTGCTGTAAAAAGGATCTTCAGATACATAAAAGGTGCTCCCACACTTGGTATCTGGTATCCAGCTAATGGGAACATCAAGCTTTCAGGTTTCTCAGACAGTGACTTTGCTGGATGCAACACTACAAGGAAGTCCACATCAGGAGGGTGCCAGTTTCTAGGTGATTGCTTAGTCTCATGGCAAAGCAAAAAGCAAGCAGCTGTTTCAACATCCACTGCTGAAGCTGAATACATTGCTGCTGCAAGCTGTACAGCCCAACTCCTGTGGCTTCAAAATCAGTTACTGGATTTTGGTATCACTGCCTTAAAGACACCACTCATGTTGGATAGCCAGGCAGCAGAAAATATCATCAAAAATCCAGTTTCCCATTCAACTACCAAACACATCGACATCAGACATCACTTTGTGAGGGATTGCTATGAAAAAGGTTTGATTTCTCTGCATCATGTCCCAACTAAAGATCAGCTGGCAGATGTGCTCACAAAAGCACTTGATACAGCCACTTTTGAAAGCTTGGTCTCTAGAATTGGGATGCTGAACATGGAATAACAAGCAACATCTTGTTTTTCTATGAATAAAAGCAACAAAATGTTTTCAGAAAATCAAAACTCCATCCTTAAAAATAGCTAAAATTGATATTTTTCATTAAAATCCTTAAAAGTCTGCCATTAACCACTGATTGTTCAAAAGTCTGCTCTACTTCAAAAATCTGTCCACTGCTGAAAGTCAACCCCTGTTCTCTCATTCCTTTGATAAACTCTGTTGTTCAAAAGCAGTGTATTATCCACTGATAGTGAAAATCATCCACTGCCTTCATTAGTCACTTTCATAAAAGTAATGTCCTTCACTTTCACCAGGGGTTGTCACGTGGGCAGTACATAGTGGTCAGACCTTTTGTAACGGCTGCCACCTCAGCATTCACTTTCCTCCCTATAAAATCCCCCACTCACCACCAAAACAGGGTTTTACTGTCGAATTGAATTCTTAAAAATTCTCTTCTCAAAGCAGTTTTTCTTCTCATCTCTCACAAATTTCTTCGATCATTCATCTTCAAAATGACAAAATCGAAGTCATCTTCAAAACCCTCATCCAAATCATCATCGAAAACAGCCTCTCAAAAGGCAATCTCCACTGAAATTCCACATAAACCATCTCACAATCTACTGGGTCTTCTCACAAAACCAGGAACCACAAACGTTTTCGATTCCATCATTGATATCATGGCAAAATCAAAGTACAAAACTTTGTTCACCGCCGATGCACCAATCTATTTGGCGACCCAAAGGGAGTTCTGGCAGAATGCAACCCTTGAAAAATAAGGAGACACTGCAACCACCATAAACTCTTCTATAAAGGGTAAAGCTGTCCAAATCACGCCACAATCCATTTCAGAGGTCTTTCAACTCGGTGATCAGGAAGGTAAAATTTCTTTCACTAAAAACGAGTTACAAACTGACTTCATTGAGAGAGGGTATGAAGCCACAATGATGAAGAAAATTACCTTAGAAAAGGTTATTTTCCGTCTGCAACCAGATTTTTATTTCATACCCTCCTACTATGTGTTTCAAACAAAACCATTTCTTTCAATGAAATCCCTTTAAAGATTCAAAATCTGGGATATGCAATTCTTCAAGGAGAAAATTTTAACTATTCTCGGGAAATTTTTAAAGATTTGGTTAATAATGTTGAAACAAAATCATTCTTACTGTTTCCAAGGTTTTTAAGTTACTATTTTACAAAGAAATTCAGTAAGGATGATTTAGTTACAATAAACCAAGGTGATAGTTTAACAACTGAAACTTTTTCAAGAATGTTAGCACCTTGCAAAACACAAGCAGAGGTGCCTGAGCAGATTTTAGCAGTTACAACTGCTCCTCAGGTATCTGCTGCTGAGCCCACTGCTCAAGGTGATCAAAGCAGCAGAACAACTGTTTTGAAACCCACACCTAAACTCACCAAAAGGCCAACACAAAGAAAAACACAAAAACCCCCCAAAACCATCAAAAAGGCATCTCTGGAGGATGAGATACCAGAGCTCCTGCCAGTGACAACACAAAAGTCACAAGAAACCACTGCTGCTACTTCCTCACAGCAGTTGGTACAAATATCTCAACCCATAACCGACACTCCTCCTGCTTCTTCACAAAAAGAACAGGTTGTACAAATAGGGTCTCCACATCGTGATGCTCTGGAAACACTTGTTTCTATCATCCACAGCTCAATACCCGGGGCAAATCCATCTTCTACACCACCCTTCACATCCACAATTCCCCCACCAACTAAACTGTTGTTGGATGCAATTGATTTGAACCAGGCATTAACCAGTCCTTCTCAATCACCTATCAATGAGAATATACCTCAACAACTGACTGGGTCTGATGTATCAATCTTTGCTAACCCACCAACACAACCTGAGGAGGTTAGACCCCTTGAGTTACAAGTAACTCTTGGTGGTAGTCCAAGTGAAGCAGCCACTACAACTGTTGAACCCATTGGTTTACAGTTGGACAGTGGTTACATCAATAAGACTTCCTTGGAGGCAATTCCTTTTATAGCACCTCTGCCAACCACCAGTGGATTTATTTATCCTACTGGCAACATCAAAAGGTTGTCAAGTGTTGAAGGAAGAAGACCCCAGTACCAAGAAAAAGGGGCATCAGTGGTTAATGTTTGGAGTATACTCCCTACATCTACCACTGATAAAACCACTGCTAGTGGGAAATCAGATGATCCCATTAACTTGGGTGATGATTTAAAGTACCAGAAATTGACGGATCGCATTGAAAAACTTGATAACTCTGTTGCAGAACTCAAAGATATGCTACAACAGGTGTTACAAGTACAAAAGGTACAATCAACTGCTGTTCCACCTCAAGCACCTGCTCCACAAAGGGCACCTGCTACAAATGAGCTCTGGGATTTATTTCAACCTTTTCTCCATCAACAAGCAAAACTAGCAGATCAGCAACATGAAAAACATGTCCAACAGCTGAGAAATGCAATGGAGTCAAGGTTCAAGAACACTCAGGCTGATCTGAAGGCTCTCAAAACTCAGATCTTGCAAACCACTGGCACTGCTCCTCCAACAGTACTTTTCATTGATCAACTCCCAGACGATAATGCCAAAAAGGGGGAGAAAATTCAGGAGTGGAAGAAGAAAGGAATAGATGATGGTCTCTACATTGAACCTGAAAAGGATGCCATGACCAGAAAAATTCCTGTGCCAGATGGTAGTAAGAAGGTTGATGCTACTCAAGAAGCACTTGATGAAGGAATAGCAAGTGTAAAAAGAGATAGAATGGCAAAGGATGTTTCAAGGTGGAATGAGGAGAAAAGAGCTTTCATGGAACTGTATGAGCAAGGTTGTTCTGGATCAAAGGATTCCAAAAATCCAAAGACAAAAAGGAAACCTAAGACCATCCCATCCAGATTTCCAAAGCCTCCAAAACCACCATCCAAAAGTCATCAGCATCAAACCTCCACCCAAACAGCTGTTGTAACTCCTGCTGTATCAACTACTGCTGGTACTTCAGTGGTTTCAACATCTGTTCTCACTTCAACACACACCACCTCTACACACACCACTACTTCATCATCACTACTGTCACCACCAGAAACAATCCCACCACCAATTTCACCTGTTGATAAACAGCAGAAGACAACAGATGTTATAACATCTATTGTAATGACAACAGTGGTTGAAACACCAGTTGTTTCAACAACTGTTAGTCAATCACAAACCACTGTCACTACATCCACCATCACTGTTCCATTTAAAACATCATCAGTCCCTCCTCAATCAAAGAGGATAAGGCTAATCCTCAAAGATGATGACACTTCACCACCACCATCTTCAAAATCCCTGTCACTTGTCACTATTCCAAAACCCATACCTCTCTCTTCAACTCAAATTACACAATCACTACCTCCTGCTGGTGTCTCATTTCCTCTAGAACTCATTGCAGTTCGGGAAGAAATCAAATCCTTTTATTATGAGGATGACCCAGCCAAAAGGAGTTTGCCATCAATTGCAGGATATCCCAGGCCTAAAAATATTGAAGAATACTTGAAACTCAAGGTCAAACAAGCAGAGGATATTGCAATAAAAAACAGAAAAGGGAAATCTGATAGAGAATTTCAACAAAACTATCAGTTTTTACTCTCACGGGTCAATGCTATGGAGCGATTTGCTAAAAATGTATGTCAGCAAATTTCAGAAAGGGCAGATGAGTCCTTGAGAAAAGACTACATTGAGAACATCATGACCTACAAGAAATACAAGGGGGAGAAACACATGTACAAAAACTGGACCATTCCTGAGCTTGAAAAAGAAGCAGCCAGGATTCAAAGAATGATTAAAAATAAGGTCAAGCAGACTCCTCCTGAAAAGTTTAAACAATTTGAAGCTGAGAAGATGATAGAGTTTAGGAGAATGAAAGAGGAGCTGATTGCAGCTGATTATGGGTCAAAGAATTCAGTGACAAAGTGGGGAGAAGATAGAGTCAGGGCAACCTATAAAAGCTTAGAGGAACTTAGAAAGAAAGATCCAAGAGTTCCACAAAAGCCTGACTACTCCAAAGCAGAGGTCTCAAAAAGACCACCAAAGCTGCAAATCAAAAGAACCACTAATCCAGCTGGTGCTGCCATCTACAAAAGAAGGAGCAAAAACCAGTTTAGTATGGAAACAATTCAAGATCTATTAGCTGGAGATGCCATTGTAAAAGCAGGCACGAAAGTAATTGATGCGTGTGAAGTGTTATATATATTAGGTATGTATTTTAAGCCCTTTTTAACACTTATTTTAGCCAAGTTTTAAATTTATAAAACACGATATTTCACTAACACTAAACACACATATGGGCAAGTGCACCCATCGTTGAGTGTAGTATAGCGTTGGTAAGATACCGAGGTCGTCCAAGGACACAAGAGCTTTTAGTACCGGTTTATCCTCAACGTCTAACCAAAGTAAAAGTTTAGAAAAATGTTTTAAACTAAGAAAATTAAAAACTAACTAAAATGCTGAAAATAAAAATAAAAGAAAAACAGATAGACAAGATGAATCACTTGGTTCTGACTCATATCTAGTATAACCTTTGATTATTTCCGCACTTTTGCACATAATTAAGAGATTATCTTAGTTATTGTAGTAGGCCCCTCTTTTGAAGGCGACGTTACCCTCACCCCAGTAGTTTGAGTCAGCAGGGATACAATCCTAAAAGGGTGGATTATTGGAAGATAATGAATTAAGTTATTAATGCAGTATTGTGGTAGGCCCCGCTTTTGGCGGTGACGTTACCCTCGGCTAAGTAGTCTGAGTCAGCAGGGATACAGTCCTAAATAGCCGGGTTATAGTATTAATAGTAGTTAACTTATGAGGGGATCAAAGAGTTTGGACCCCCGCCATCCAATACCGTGAAGTATTGAAGGAGGTCCTACTAAATTTGACCCAGGTCCATTGCAGGACCTCTAAACGCTGAACAATGGCAAGACCTTTACCAAACCGTTCCCTTAACCCCCTACCAGGTAGCCAACATATCTCCATATAGACCGTGGAGATATGAATGGTGAAAATCCTTTATTTTATATAGACAGTAAAATAATGCCAAGACACCACGGACAAACGATAAGGAAAGATCACCTTCAACATAAGTAACTAGTTATTAAAGTCATTAATACAAAACCAAATAAAAAGTGCAAAAGATTAGAAATAAAAAGTATTATACTAGACACTTTGTCTTCACCAAGTGATGTAAGAGACTTAGGCAAACATGGCCTTGATTGTCAAGAACTCTTACGATCAATCTTGGATCCCGAGACGACTCACACACTCTACGATGGACAATGGATGATGGTGGTGGATGATGGTGTTGTGATGGTGGTGGGTGGTGGATGAAGTGTGAGAGAGGTGGTGTGCCAAGGGATGAGATGAAATGAATCCAAGCACTCTTATTTATAGGCTGAACAGAGAGCTGGGCACGGCCCCGTGTCCGTCTGACAATCTCTCTCCTCATTAATTGTAATTCGCAATTACAATAAATGCGCCTGCTGTACTTTCGACACGCCCCCGTGTCCGCTGAGCACGGCCCGTGGTGGGCAATAGAAGCTTCTATAGGTTTGTCTTTTCTGCTGCTTCTTGGGCACGGCCCCGTGCTGGCTGAGCACGGGGCGTGTTCAGTCTTCTGATTTCTCTACTTTGCTTTGGAAGGTGCCGTTGAGGGGTCGGGCAGTCCACTAATATTCCTTTTCTTGTATTTATGTTGGATTTAGCTGTCTTTTTGCTTCTTTTGCATTTTTGAGCTCATTTAATCCTGAAAATACAAAAGGAAGACAAAAACACTCTTTTTCCAATATTAGTACTTAAAAAGGGTTAGTTTTATGCCTTAATTGATGTAATTTATATGTTGCATTTTACATACATCAGTAATGATAAAAGAAGATCTTGAATTGGAACAATCTGCAAGTGCTGCTCAGCCAGTCATGAACAGGCCAGCCTCACCAAATACTTCTGCAAATAAACATCTCCCAAGAAACCCACCAGGCTCAAAAATACAAAAGTGGGAAACTGACAAACAGACCTGCGTATTGACTTTGCTCAGGTCTGGTGGAGAAGTGGAGAAAATATCAAGGGAACAAGCTCTTGGCCTGAGTCTTGAAGATTTGCAGGATCTCCTTGATCTTCCACTTAGCATGGATGATGAAGATACAGATGCCCTAGACTTTGAATTACAATTTAAAGGTCAGATAAGGGAACTGTTGATGAGGCAATAAAGTTTTCCACAAATAATGAAGAGTTTTGGCATTATCTGTTACAGGGGGAGATTGTTGGGATTGAACCCTATCAGAGGAACAGATAATTAAAGCCAAAACTGGATCAGAGCAGTGGATCCAGAATAAGCAGACGATTACAGTTGGTTCATACAAATCTCTCCTCCTTTTTAACTTTTATACCTTTGTAGATATCAAGAGGACTTTGTGGGTTAAGGGTTATGCTAGGGTTAAAGGTAGGTAGTTGGGTTAGTGGTTAGTAGAAAAAGGGCTAAAAGCGTAACAAGTGTCGGTTTTCGTATTTTTGCAACTTTTTATTTTGATGAAGCTTTTATTCAAACTAAGTTATTTTTGATTAACTTGTTTGTTTATTTTCTTTTTGCTTCATCATTTTCACACATTTTTTTTTTCACGAAGAACCGGACTTGTTACTAAAATAAAGGGTTAAAAATGAAAAAGGTTTTGGTGGGTAAAAGGTTTTTTTTTTTTTTTTTTTTTTTTTTGGGTGATGAAACGAAAAGGTTTAGGCTCAAAGGGGCTAACTAAGGGGATTTGTGGGTAGGTGGTAAAAGAAAAATAATGGTGTAGAAATAAAAAAGGGTTAGTCCTAATGCCTCCATCATTTACTTACTCGGGTTTAAGTTGATAAGGACCGGGAATGTATTGTCATGGCAAGTTCTAGAGTCGTAAGAACCAAGCGGCTATTCACACAAGAAACGAAAAATGAGCATTTAGTCAAATGATATGTAATTGTGTGCTCAATAAAGGCTCAAAACTCACTTTTGTGGGAATGGGTTTTTATGTGATCAAGTATATATAATCAAATTTTAAATAAGTTTGCTATGCCTTTTCATAATTTTCTTATGTTGGTTCTTTTTATCACTACGCTATCGATTGTAAATTCGTAAAAATATAACCTTTTTGAGAACTTGAATTTCCCGAGTTAAACCTAGATAAGTAAAAAAAATGAAATTTTTGAAAAAATTTGGGGTGATTAGCGGTTCCAATAGAGTTTTGTGTAAGACTTGTATTTAGGACTTGCAAAATTCAAGGTTTAAGCATCCCCCCCACACTTAAATTACACATTGTCCTCAATGTGTCCCAAAAATAAATTTTTAGGTTGATTAGATGTGTAAAATAGTGTTTAAAAAGCAAAAATTTGTGTTACTGGGCACTGAACACGGCCCCGTGTTGTCCGGGCACGGCCCCGTGTGCAAGTGCCAGTAACAAAATTAAAATAAGAGAAACAGAAGTCTGGACACGGGGGCGTGTTGGGTGAACACGGCCCGTGTCCAGGTACCTGTACTGGGTGTTTTTCTGCAGGTGGTTCGGCACGGGGCCGTGTTGGTTGGGCACGGCCCGTGTTGAACCTTCTGAATGTGACAACTGGCACAAACCGGTAATTTCCGTACACATTAATTATTGCTTAATGACTGCAATTATGAGTTTAAGTGTCAGCAATGTCTGAACACATGATTAAACAAGTGAATTCATGCATGTTGTATACTACAAAATATTGCTTTATGCATAAACGAGAGCGTTGCGTCAGAATAATAGTAAACTCACCGGTAAGACACTATGTGTCAACGAAACTGCAGAAAGCAGTCAGACAATAAAAATTGAGGCCTAGGTATAGGTCCGATGACAAAAGAGCATTAAAACCCAAGAGTACATACAAGGGTTTATACATATACTCTCCGGAAGCAAAAATAAGCACTAAAAAGCACCCGAAACGCACTTTAAGTGCAGAATTTATACAAATCAACAATAATTCAGCATTTAGACATATAAATATTATGCAGAAATGTCGTTTTATCATCCAGAATATTTCCCTAAGTGTTGGGAATTGAAAGAGTACAAGAAGGGTACTTAAAAGACCCTAAAAAGTGTAATTTAGCACTTTAACGAATCGGTATGCAACCGAACAACCGGACTATACCCGGAACACGAAAATATTATTATTTTCACTATCTATATTTTTCTGAGCCAGTTAGGGTCCCTGATTACCCTAACACCCGTCATAACACGTTATATATTACTAACGGAGTTTAATACTAAACTAACCTATTTAACCTAAACTCCATCCTAATTACCTAGTTACAATCGAACCAAGACCCCCCCCCCCATTATAATCGGCCTAACCAAGGGGAGACATGGTTAGTACCCTTTTGTTTATTTAAATCCTAAATGTCTAGTATCTAGATAACATTAAACCTAATGGATATTACCCCTTATGTTTGCCTATAAGTACAAGAAGTTACACATGATAATCTCTCACATTTCACAACTTACAAACTCTCTCTCTTGCTCTCCCTTCATCTCGGCCGAACCCCACTCTTACTCCCTTCATACTTTCGGTTCTTGTTCTTCACACTCCATCATCACACACGCGTTAAGGATTGCGTATTAGGAGCTTTGGTGCACTCGGAGCGCGAAGGACCACTTCCGTTAGCTTTTATCCACCCATTTTTCATCAGGATTCTTCCCTAGCCCCGAGCTAGAGGTATATCACTTAAAACTCACTCTGGAACATATCTAAAGTGGTTAAAAGGATTGTTGTCGGTTAAATATCGTTAACTTACATTTTGAAGCCTTAAAGTCTAGTAAAAAGTACGAAAATGGTGGATAATAGCTTGTAACTTGTGTAAAGGTTGTAGTATTTGAAATATGGAATTATTGAGACCCGATCTATGATGTGGTAGCTCGGATCATTGTTTAACCCGGTTTGGTAAGATCATGGATCTTAAGATAAAGCTATTTTAGAAGTAACAAGGGTTAAAAGGTGAAACCCTACCACACATAAGCCATGAACTTGTGTAAACATATTTTAACTTGTACAATAGTGTTTAAAACTAGTAGATCTACGTATCTACAAGCGGTATTTTCAAAGGACCAAGTGTCCAAGAAATCACATGTTCTAAACCGGATCTTACACAAACAAAAGTGGTTTTTGTGAACAAACAAGTGTATGGATACTTGTGTAACAAAAGCTTTAACAAAGAAATAATTTTCGTAAAAACTGACTAGAAGTTGTAAAACTTCATATTCTTTAAAAATAAAGTTTTTAAGAAATTAAACTTATTTTTAAAGATAACAAGACTCACTAAATGTGCTAGTAAGTTACTACACATTTTTGTAAATATTCAAGTTCATGAAATTAGTGATTATTGTTGACGATTATTGTTGATAATTGCTGTTGATGATTGATAATGATTTAAAAGAAAATAAACACACGTTTTGAAAACGTGGGAAACCTCCATTTTTAGGGGAAACTCTGTCAAAATTTTTATAAATTTTGACACTTAGAAAAATATAAGTTTTTGAGAAACTTATTCCCTAAAAATGTGTTTAAAAGTATTACTAAGGTTTCCCTAATTTTTGGTGATAAGAAATGGTGATTTCTTGAAGAATAAAAATGGATATTATGTATATATATTTTTGGAGAGAAAAATATATATTATTTTATCACCAATTTTTGTGCTAAGTGTATATAGTATGTGTTATACGTGCTAGTGTATTAAGACTTAAAAATACACTAATTACTCATGAGGAGTAGAAATATAAAAATACACATACAACATACAAGATACATAATTCGGGTGCAAAGTGCAAAACACAAAAGACTTATATTTATTTTTGAGAAAATAATATAAGTAAGATACGTAGTTAAAAATATAGAATATTTTTAACACAAGAATATATACAAAAGAGAGTGACTGTACTTGTGCGACGCAAGTCTAGTGACTAACGTTAAGAAAACGCGTATAGGTTACGACGTTAAGTAAGCAAATCCGGTGGAGTTTACGACGCTAGGAACGCAAAGTTGTGAGTTCATGCTCCCCCTTTTCTCTTTAACTGTTTTCAGTTTTTATAACTTCGGGGGTGAAATACATGTACAAATGTACAAAATTTATAATTGGTATGATATAAATACAAGAAGTACACTTGGTGAGAACGAGAACCAAGTGTGACGAAATATAAGAATACAAGAAGTACACTTGGTGAGAACGAGAACCAAGTGTGACGAAATATAAGAATACAAGAAGTACACTTGGTGAGAACGAGAACCAAGTGTGATGAAATATAAGAATATGAGAAGCGCACTTGGTGAGAACGAGAACCAAGTATGAGGCGCTATGAGAAATGATAACAAGAAACGCGCTTGGTGAGAACGAGAACCAAGTAGGATGCGTTATGAGAAATAGTGTCACGAATAGGGTTCAGAAGCACCATTAATCGTGTACATACTTAGACCGCAGAACAAAAGGTTAGATCTAACGGGTGCCTGGCAGCCACACTCCCGGTCGGGGCGAGAACCGAGGAGTGCTTTTGTGTCTCAGAATATACCAAATGCCTTAGGTTTGGTGACTTCCTATGTCGTGCCACATGTTAATGGCTTTGCAACCCATTAACAATCTGATAATTACAGAAATACTGTATTTACATAAAATTCATACCATACTAAAATTGATATATGACTTGAAGTACGTGGGGTACTCAAGAAGATTGAATTATACTTGAAGTACGTGGGGTACTCAAGAGAATGAGAATTATACTTGAGTACGTGGGGTACTCAAGAAGAAATTGAAATATACATATGTACGTGGTGTACACATGAAACTGAATTTATATATGAAAACTTGATTTTTACATGACGTAAACTATGTTTTCATACAAAGTATACAAACGTGAAAAACTAAAACTGCATGAATTCACACCAACTTTATGTTGACGTTTTTTTTCCAAAACTCACATGTATTTCAGGTAACTAGGATGGATGTGCGCGTGGTCTTACTCATGCTCGTGGATGTCGCTTGTGTTTAACTTTAAATAAAGTTGTAAACTTTTAAGACAATGCTTTATGCGACTTAGCGATGTAAACGCTAAACTTATGTTTTCAAATTATGGTATTTGAAGTTATTTTCTTGAGCATGTAGTATGTTTACTCTTCGTATGCAATGAGAACCTTTCATGATCACACCTCGTGCTTCCGCCGCAGAAAGGGGTGTGACAGATTGGTATCAGAGCTGCGATTGTAGTGAACCAGGATTCCTTCTCGAGTCTAGTCTACAATCTCTAGGATCCATTCACGAAAACAATTTTCAAAGAGTTTTCATTGCATAAAACGTCCCGCGACATCCACTACCTGAAACTGTCTGCAAGAGTCTAGAAAAGACACTACGAGACTTAGGGTGCACATGAGTAGCACTTGTCTTTAATTGAGAAATTACTTGCAATTATGTGTGATAATTAGCATGTACTAGAAGTAGAATGTCACAAGTATACGTGACTCTACCTAAAAGCAATGGCCTATCTGAAGGAAGAGGTACGAGGATGAAACGAACTGTGCTGACTGTGCAAGGAGTTACGTAATTATGGATGCATACATAATTATGGAATTCAGTGCACAGAAACCACAGCAAGTCTTGTCACGTATAGATTCCCTCAGTGCAAGCCTATTAAGTACTCTGCTAGAGTAGTAATTGTTTGATGTCACTTATGTGGTATATATACCTGTGAATATATATATACTACTACTGCCCAGTAGGACGATATCAAACAAATGTGTAACCCTGTTGTGTTATGTTCTGTCAGAACATGGCACCCAGGAAAACTGTGAATGCTCGCAATGACGATCAACCTCCTCCTCCCCCACTGCCAAGAACTGCTGATGAGCTGAACGCCCTGCTGGAGGAAAGGATCTCCGCTGCTATCGCCCAGTACGAGGCGAACCGAACTCAAGACAGTGGAGGACCAAGCAACGCTAGGTGTAATGGGAATGGAGATTCGTCTGGAGGCAATGCAGCCCAAGGTAACCTTAAGACACTGTGCTAAGCACGAGGAAATTTATGAACGGTCTTTGTTTCATTATTTCTTCGATTGCTCACATGTGAATTGGTTGAATCAATTCCAGGCTGCACTTTCAAGCAGTTCCTCGACTGCAAGCCGATGAACTATGACGGCACAGGAGGTGCAGTAGCATTTGTACGCTGGACGGAGAAGACTGAAGCTACTTTCCGCATGAGCAAGTGTACCGCGGATCAACAAGTCACTTTTGCTACTGGGTTATTCGTCGAAGAAGCTCTGACTTGGTGGAACCTGCAAGCCCAAACTTTGGGTGATGACGCCGCTTATGGCTTAACTTGGGAGGAACTGAAGGAAAGAATGAGAGAGAAGTACTGCTCCCGTGCTGAACTCCAAAGGCTGGAAACGGAGTTCTGGCACTTGACCATGGAAGGTGCTGACATCAATGGATATACTCGAAGGTTCCACGTCCTGTCGAGAGTGCTTCCCTACATGGTGACTCCTGAATTTAAGCGTGTGGAACGCTACATTTGGGGACTGGCCTCAGAGTTTCGTGGCATGGTGACGTCAGCCAAACCACAAACAATCACCGAGGCTGTAACTCTGGCTGTCAGCCTTACGGAAGACTGTGTTCGCATGAAGAAGCTGTCACTGAACCCAACAGAAAAGACCGAGACGCATGCTGAGTCGTCCGGCGACAAAAAGAGAAAGCATACAAGTTTGAACCAAGCATCTCGCAACAACAAGAGTTTCAGCAAGAAGCGCGACACTAATCTGCCTCAGGAGATGAAAACCCATGCAACCAAAGCATACCAAGGCTCCATGCCTAGATGCCAAAAATGTAAGTATCATCATGATGGAGCTTGTCGCATTCCAAGGTGCGACAAATGTGGTAAATTGGGTCATCAAACAGAAGACTGTTGGGGAAAAGGAAAGAACCGAAATGGAAACGGTGCTGGTAACAAGAATGGCAGCGGGAAAGGGCAAGGATGCTTCAAGTGTGGAAGCAATGACCATTTCATGAAGAACTGCCCAGAAAGAAACAACGCTCCGGCTCGAGCATTTGTGATTGGAGCAAGAGACGCACGCGAGGACCCTAACGTGGTCACCGGTACGTTTCTCATTAACAATCACTTTGCATCCATATTATTCGACACTGGCGCCGATTATAGCTTCATGTCTGTGGAATTTAAACGCATACTCGGAATAGAATCTAGTAGATTAGAAATTCCTTATTCCATAGAACTAGCCAATGGTAAACTTGTTGAATCGGGCGAAGTTGTTAGAGGCTGCACGCTAGAACTTGGTGAACGAAGATTTAGCATCGACCTCTTACCTATTCAATTAGGTAGCTTCGATGTAGTGGTCGGAATGGACTGGTTGTCCAAGAACAAAGCAGAAGTCATTTGACATGAGAAAATCATTCGCATCCCTCTGGCGAATGATGAAACTCTCATAGTACATGGAGAAAGACGAAACGCGCCTCTTTGAATCATCAGTTGTATGAAGGCACAGAAGTGCTTAAGGAAGGGATGTGTTGCTTTCCTAGCACACGTTATAGACAAGAAAGCTGAGGAGCCGAAACTCGAAGACATTCCTGTGGTGAAGGAATTTCCTGATGTGTTCCCTGAAGACCTGCCAGGACTACCTCCGCAACGACAAGTCGAATTCCGTATAGACTTGGTTCCAGGAGCTGCTCCTGTAGCCAAGGCACCCTATCGACTTGCACCATCCGAAATGCAAGAATTATCTACACAACTTCAGGAGTTGTTGGATAAAGGATTCATAAGGCCAAGCTTCTCACCCTGGGGAGCTCCAGTATTGTTCGTGAAGAAGAAGGATGGAACACTGCGGATGTGTATCGATTACAGGGAACTGAACAAGCTCACGATCAAGAATCGGTATCCACTACCGAGGATTGATGACTTATTTGATCAACTGCAAGGATCAAGCTACTATTCCAAGATCGACCTTCGATCTGGATACCATCAGCTGAGAATCCAAGATGAAAGTGTGCCAAAGACTGCATTCAGAACACGCTATGGGCACTACGAATTTCTTGTGATGCCATTTGGATTGACGAACGCGCCAGCGGTCTTTATGGACCTAATGAACCGCGTATGCAAACCATATCTCGATAAATTCGTGATTGTATTCATCGATGATATCTTGATTTACTCGCGAACGAAAGAAGAGCACGAACAACATCTCAGAACCATCTTGGAGCTACTGAAGAAAGAGAAACTTTATGCAAAGTTCTCGAAATGCGAATTCTGGATTCGCGAAGTACAATTTCTTGGTCACGTTGTGAATGAGAGGGGCATTCATGTAGACCCATCCAAGATTGAAGCAATAAAGAATTGGGAAGCTCCCAAGACCCCAACCGAAGTTCGTCAATTTTTGGGCTTAGCGGGCTATTACCGGCGATTCATCGAGAATTTCTCAAAGATAGCTCAACCGCTAACGACCCTTACACAGAAGGACATGAAATACGACTGGGGTCACAAACAAGAAGAAGCCTTTCAGCTACTTAAGAACAAGCTCTGCGATGCACCGATACTATCGTTACCCGAAGGCACTGAAGACTTCGTGGTATACTGCGACGCCTCACGGCAAGGCTTGGGTTGCGTGCTCATGCAACGCCAAAAAGTCATCGCTTATGCTTCAAGACAACTGAAGGTTCACGAAAGAAATTATACCACTCACGACCTGGAGCTGGGTGCAGTGGTATTCGCCTTGAAGATTTGGCGACATTATCTATATGGTACTCGATGTACAATCTTCACAGATCACAAAAGCTTACAACACATATTTGATCAGAAGGAATTGAATATGCGCCAGCGACGTTGGGTCGAGCTGCTAAATGATTATGACTGTGAGATTAAGTACCATCCTGGAAAGGCGAACGTTGTAGCAGACGCGTTGAGCCGAAAAGAAAGGGTTAAGACCCTAAGGGTTCGAGCACTGGAAATGACGATTCGAACGAACCTCACAGCACGCATTCGAGATGCACAACAAGAAGCTCTTAAAGAAGAGAACCGTAAAGCTGAATACCTACGGGGTATGCTGAAATACATGGTGCCAAACGAAGAGGGAGCCTTATACTTTAAGAAGCGTATTTGGGTTCCACTCTATGGTGGCATACGAGAAGTCATCCTTAATGAAGCCCACAAATCGAGATATTCGATCCATACAGGATCGGACAAAATGTATCAAGACTTGAAGGAGTACTATTGGTGGCCGAGACTCAAAAGCGACGTTGCTGTTTATGTTGGAAAATGCCTAACCTGTGCCAAGGTTAAGGCAGAATATCAGAAACCGTCCGGCCTACTACAACAACCAGAGATTCCCGTGTGGAAATGGGAACAAATCTCGATGGACTTCATAACGAAATTACCCAGGACCCCGAGAGGGCACGATATGATATGGGTAATAGTCGATCGATTAACGAAGTCTGCGCATTTCCTACCAATCCGAGAGAAGGATAGCACTGGAAAGCTGGCAGAGATATACTTAAGAGAAATTGTGGCACGTCATGGAGTGCCAATCTCAATCATTTCAGACAGAGATGGACGCTTTGTCTCAAGAATCTGGCAATCATTTCAGGAAGCCTTTGGATCTCAGTTAGATCTGAGCACGGCATTCCATCCGCAAACAGACGGCCAGAGCGAACGGACAATACAAACGTTAGAAGATATGCTTCGCGCATGTGTCATGGACCTAGGCGGCAGCTGGGATACTCATCTACCTCTAGTTGAGTTTTCCTACAATAACAGTTATCATACGAGCATAAAAGCCGCGCCGTTCGAAGCTCTGTATGGCCGCAGATGCCGATCACCCTTATGTTGGGCAGATGCCGGAGATAAACGTATGGTTGGTCCTGAACTTGTACAAGAGACAACCGACAAGATTGCGCAGATCCGAGAGCGCATTAGGGCGGCTCGAGAGCGACAAAAGAGCTACGCGGATCCAAATAGAAAATCGGTAGATTTCAAGGTGGGAGACAAAGTGTTGTTAAAAGTCTCACCATGGAAGGGCGTAGTCAGATTTGGAAAGCGTGGAAAGCTGAATCCACGATATATCGGACCATTCAGAATACTGAAGAGAATTGGTACCGTGGCATACAAGTTGGAGTTACCGGAAGAACTTAACGGAGTACATGATACGTTTCATGTATCCAACCTGAAGAAGAGTCCAACGCAAGAAAACGTGATCATCCCGATGGATGAAATACATATTGATGAAGCCCTCCGATTTACAGAGCAACCCGTTGAGGTTACTGACTGGAAAGTCAACAAGACCAGGAGGAGCAGTGTGAAGCTTGTTAAAGTACGTTGGAGCTCTAAGCACGGACCCGAGTACACATGGGAACGTGAAGACCAGTTCAAGAAAAAGTATCCCCACCTATTCAAGAAGACTCCAGCGAGAGTTAGTTCAGTCTGAATTTCGGGACGAAATTCTTTTAACGGGGGGAGACTGTGACAACTGGCACAAACCGGTAATTTCCGTACACATTAATTATTGCTTAATGACTGCAATTATGAGTTTAAGTGTCAGCAATGTCTGAACACATGATTAAACAAGTGAATTCATGCATGTTGTATACTACAAAATATTGCTTTATGCATAAACGAGAGCGTTGCGTCAGAATAATAGTAAACTCACCGGTAAGACACTATGTGTCAACGAAACTGCAGAAAGCAGTCAGACAATAAAAATTGAGGCCTAGGTATAGGTCCGACGACAAAAGAGCATTAAAACCCAAGAGTACATACAAGGGTTTATACATATACTCTCCGGAAGCAAAAATAAGCACTAAAAAGCACCCGAAACGCACTTTAAGTGCAGAATTTATACAAATCAGCAATAATTCAGCATTTAGACATATAAATATTATGCAGAAATGTCGTTTTATCATCCAGAATATTTCCCTAAGTGTTGGGAATTGAAAGAGTACAAGAAGGGTACTTAAAAGACCCTAAAAAGTGTAATTTAGCACTTTAACGAATCGGTATGCAACCGAACAACCGGACTATACCCGGAACATGAAAATATTATTATTTTCACTATCTATATTTTTCTGAGCCAGTTAGGGTCCCTGATTACCCTAACACCCGTCATAACACGCTATATATTACTAACGGAGTTTAATACTAAACTAACCTATTTAACCTAAACTCCATCCTAATTACCTAGTTACAATCGAACCAAGACCCCCCCCCCCCCATTATAATCGGGCTAACCAAGGGGAGACATGGTTAGTACCCTTTTGTTTATTTAAATCCTAAATGTCTAGTATCTAGATAACATTAAACCTAATGGATATTACCCCTTATGTTTGCCTATAAGTACAAGAAGTTACACATGATAATCTCTCACATTTCACAACTTACAAACTCTCTCTCTTGCTCTCCCTTCATCTCGGCCGAACCCCACTCTTACTCCCTTCATACTTTCGGTTCTTGTTCTTCACACTCCATCATCACACACGCGTTAAGGATTGCGTATTAGGAGCTTTGGTGCACTCGGAGCGCGAAGGACCACTTCCGTTAGCTTTTATCCACCCATTTTTCATCAGGATTCTTCCCTAGCCCCGAGCTAGAGGTATATCACTTAAAACTCACTCTGGAACATATCTAAAGTGGTTAAAAGGATTGTTGTCGGTTAAATATCGTTAACTTACATTTTGAAGCCTTAAAGTCTAGTAAAAAGTACGAAAATGGTGGATAATAGCTTGTAACTTGTGTAAAGGTTGTAGTATTTGAAATATGGAATTATTGAGACCCGATCTATGATGTGGTAGCTCGGATCATCGTTTAACCCGGTTTGGTAAGATCATGGATCTTAACATAAAGCTATTTTAGAAGTAACAAGGGTTAAAAGGTGAAACCCTACCACACATAAGCCATGAACTTGTGTAAACATATTTTAACTTGTACAATAGTGTTTAAAACTAGTAGATCTACGTATCTACAAGCGGTATTTTCAAAGGACCAAGTGTCCAAGAAATCACATGTTCTAAACCGGATCTTACACAAACAAAAGTGGTTTTTGTGAACAAACAAGTGTATGGATACTTGTGTAACAAAAGCTTTAACAAAGAAATAATTTTCGTAAAAACTGACTAGAAGTTGTAAAACTTCATATTCTTTAAAAATAAAGTTTTTAAGAAATTAAACTTATTTTTAAAGATAACAAGACTCACTAAATGTGCTAGTAAGTTACTACACATTTTTGTAAATATTCAAGTTCATGAAATTAGTGATTATTGTTGACGATTATTGTTGATAATTGCTGTTGATGATTGATAATGATTTAAAAGAAAATAAACACACGTTTTGAAAACGTGGGAAACCTCCATTTTTAGGGGAAACTCTGTCAAAATTTTTATAAATTTTGACACTTAGAAAAATATAAGTTTTTGAGAAACTTATTCCCTAAAAATGTGTTTAAAAGTATTACTAAGGTTTCCCTAATTTTTGGTGATAAGAAATGGTGATTTCTTGAAGAATAAAAATGGATATTATGTATATATATTTTTGGAGAGAAAAATATATATTATTTTATCACCAATTTTTGTGCTAAGTGTATATAGTATGTGTTATACGTGCTAGTGTATTAAGACTTAAAAATACACTAATTACTCATGAGGAGTAGAAATATAAAAATACACATACAACATACAAGATACATAATTCGGGTGCAAAGTGCAAAACACAAAAGACTTATATTTATTTTTGAGAAAATAATAAAAGTAAGATACGTAGTTAAAAATATAGAATATTTTTAACACAAGAATATATACAAAAGAGAGTGACTGTACTTGTGCGACGCAAGTCTAGTGACTAACGTTAAGAAAACGCGTATAGGTTACGACGTTAAGTAAGCAAATCCGGTGGAGTTTACGACGCTAGGAACGCAAAGTTGTGAGTTCATGCTCCCCCTTTTCTCTTTAACTGTTTTCAGTTTTTATAACTTCGGGGGTGAAATACATGTACAAATGTACAAAATTTATAATTGGTATGATATAAATACAAGAAGTACACTTGGTGAGAACGAGAACCAAGTGTGACGAAATATAAGAATACAAGAAGTACACTTGGTGAGAACGAGAACCAAGTGTGACGAAATATAAGTGTTGGTGCACTTATGTCTGTACTCTGTCTGTGTTCGGTCACGATGTAAAACGATGTCTTGTTAGTCTTGTAAATTTGACCAAGTCAACCATCCTCCTGGTTTGACTTGGCCAAACAGTCAACATTATGGTTGTAATATGGCTGGGTCGAAGGATGGTCATCGAAGGATAACTTAGATCCTTCGATGATGAGCTCGATAGATAGCCTTCGATGGATGGACCACGAAAGATCACATCTTTCGTGGTACATGTTGATCCTTCGAGCTGTTTCTGGTCGACAGATGATCGTTCGACCAGTCTGTCTGATCCTTCGACCAGACCTGCTGTATTGGGTATAAATACCCGTGTGGTGTGTTCATTTCGATAGACTAGAGAGATAGACACTGAGAGCAGAAAATAGAGAGAACACACACTTAGAGAGAGTTTACAGAACTGATTTGTAAACCTTGTGCTTGTAACGGACCTTTCATACGCATTAATACAAGTGGTGTTAATCGTTGAATATTGCGTGTTGTGTTTATCATTGTGCTTGTTCTATCCCGGTTTGCATGCTAGCTTGGATTCCGCACTCGCTAGTGTGTTAGACATAACAAGGAATAGGTTAAACCTCAACCTCCGAGGGACCTACAAGTGGTATCAGAGCCGTGGCTCTTTTCCTTGTTAAAAACCGGGTTTTTACAAGACTTTGGAGTGTTTTTGCTCAAAAACTCCCTTGGTTTTGAACTCGTTTTTACTGTTTTTCTCGCCTTTCCAGTTGTTAAAACGTGTTCTATATTGACCGGGTGTGTTGCATGTCGGGTTGGGTAAGATAAAAACTCGTTTTTGAGGTGTTTGGTGATTTCCGGCCAAAATTCCGGCTTCTCCGGTGACCGGTTTTACTGGATAAGTTTATTATATTTTATGTTTCAAATCATGGTTTTGGCAGAAAGCATGGTCTGACCATATCTTCCGCAGAAAGTTTCTACCAACCCATCACCTTTTTCACCAACCTGTCATCCTTTGTCAACTGTGTCAGAACCGTTCGAAAGATATCCTTCGAACTCGAAAGACCATCTTTCGATCAGTAGAGATTCGATAGATCAATTATCATTCGAACCAAGGAATCATTTCGAAAGACTATCTTTCGATCGGTGGAGGTTCGATAGATCATTATCTTTCGTTCCAAGGAATATTTTCGAAACATACATCTTTCGGTCTACTGCTCATTTTCGAAAGACAAGGATCCTTCGACTGGGGAGTCTTTCGAAGTCATTGTTCGACACTCAACAGTGTTCATCTTTCGGTCTACAGTACGTTTTCGAAGGATAAGGATCCTTCGTTGGAGAATCTTTCGAAAACATTGTTCGAAACTCAACAGTGATCTTTCGAACCCTGTTGATCTTTCGAACAGGTGTTGATCTTTCGATCCTTAGTCTGTTTGTGTTTAACAGTTTGTGTTGTTCAAGTCTTTCGAACAGGTATCCTTCGGCTGATCAAAATGAATTCGATGTGGGGTGTTCCGGTAAATGCCGAGATGTATTTTGGTACTCCAGCTCCGGATTCGGGTTCGCAAGCTAATGCTACATCTACCGGTCAATGGGCATTCGTATCAAATCAAGCTCCAAGTGTTCAAAGCATTTTACTAAGCGAAAGTGAAACAGGAAGTTTGAATAGGCCTCCAAAGTTGATGCATTTAAGTGAATATCCGAGATGGTTTGACAGATTTCATACATATATCCTTGGTCAAAATACAGAACTGTGGTTGCGCTTCATCACAGATTTTGATCAAACGATAGAGGTTGCCGCTTCATCTGCTGCTACATTTGCTGATCTTACGGAAGATCAGAAGAAGGTTTATGACTTAGAAAAGAAAGCATATGCCATTCTTACTCAGGCGTTAAGCAAAGACATTTATCATCAATTTGTCAGTTTCAAGACAACGAAGCAGTTGTGGGACGCATTGAAGATAAGGGGCATAGGAAATGAAGCAACACGCCAATTAAGAAAAGATCTGCTAAAGAAAGAGTTTGATGGTTTTGTGTGTATGCAGAATGAATCTCTAGGAGATTTGACAAGTCGATTTACTCATTTGCTGACTGAATTGGCAAATACTGGGGTTGTGACAACTTCAGCAGAGATAGTGAAGAAGTTTGCAGATGCACTGCCACCTCAATGGAGTAATTTCTTAGAAATCATGAAGTACAATGGCACTTTGGATACAACAAGCTTCAGTGATTTTGCTCAACTCCTGGAAAACAAGAATCAGGAAGAAACTCTCAAGGCAAAAAGAGTTGCAGTGCCACAAAATCCTGAAATTTATTATGGAGCTTCTAGCACTTCTACAAAACCTTCTTCACACGCTCCAATTCAAACAGCATTTGTGTCTAGCACGAGCTTGTATGGCACTCCTCCTCCAACAACAGATATGTTTGGAAATCCGCTCAATCCAGCTCCTCAACCAGCACCACAACAGCAACAGCAAATCAGAACAACTGATATGTTCGGGAATCCACTTCCTCCTCTACAGCAAGCGTGTTTTGGAAGCACATCATCTGCTGGTCAACAATCAAAGCCAAATACAGTACGGCTCGACACCTCAAGTTTTTCTAAAGTCAGTGTGGAAGTAGCAAAGGAACACATGGAGCTGCTAAACACTGTGGTGAGCGCATACTGTGGATTAGTGGAAGGTCAGATTGGTAACATTAATCTGACACAAGAAGACTATCAGCAGATCGATAAAGAGGAGATGGAGATGATGGATATCAAGTGGGCCTTTGCTAGTGCAGTTAGGCGAGCAAAGGATTTTATGGAAAGAACAGGCCGAACCAGCTTGGAAAGCAAGAAAGACACCAAGTATGGGTTTGATAAGCAAGCTGTTAAATGCTTCAATTGTGGTGAACGTGGTCATTTCAAACGTGAATGTACAAGACCATCTCAGCATGGAAACCAGAATCCCTTCAGAAATCAAGGCAACCAGCAGAACCAGAACAGGAACAATGTTCGCACATTGGTGCCTGTCAACAACCAGAGTCAAGCAGGACCATCTAATGCCAACCAGGCACTTGTGGTTCAAGTAGATGAAGGCTGTGATTGGTCAATCCAATTGGGAAATGATGCTCCGGATGGAACAGCGTGTTTTGCTGAGATTGTCAAGGATCTTAATCACGCCAGTGGTGGAGAATCTTCCGCCAATGGTGGTGACTCTTCTGAGGATGAAGACTCTTCTGGTTACAGCAGAAGTTCGGATGAAGAATCCTCGAGCTCAGGCAATGATCAGGAAGATGACACATCAACTGCGTCAGCTGATGCAAATATTGATGAACTTTTGGAGGAAGCTGCAGCAGGAATTCAAAGAAGATCTATTTTGGTGGATCAAGCTGCTTATTCTTCGTCTTCTCTCCATTCAGCCTTTATGGCTAATGTCGACAGTTCATCAAGTCAGGTATGTGTCGATGAACCCACTTCTGTTAGCTGTGATAATTGTGATAGATTGCATGTTAGATGTGCTGATTTGGAAGCAAACATGTCTGAGTTGCAAGGCAAACACGATGCTTTGTTTGAATTGCAAGACAAACATGTTTCTGTGAATGATAGGTGGTGTGAATTGCAAAGCAAACACGAGGCTTTGCAAGAGAAATATGATGTGACATTCATTCACAATCAGAAATTGACCGTTGATCTTTCAAAGTGCACTGAAGCCAATATGTTTTATGAAAACCATGAAAAGGAATTTAAGTCAATGAGTGAAACGTTAAAGAAAGATAAAACTGAGTTGACTAAAATGGTTTCCAGAAAACAAACTGACATAAACTTGTATATCACTCGCCTTGAGGTAATGCAAAAGGAAATGGCGTGTGTTAAAACTGAAAGTGAGGCGATCCGACTCAAGTTAGACAGTTATTTGAGCTCTAGCTATGTGTTGGATCACATCATTGATGTTCAGAAAGAAAAACGGGATGTCACATGCATAGGTTACAAGAAATGTCCACCACCCGTGAGAAACAATTTTGATGCTCTGCCTGATGAGGAGTATAGAACTCATTTTGAACCATCTGTTCCTTTGGATGTTGAGGAATTTGCAACAGGACTCGGATACAAGAAAGAGTTATCATCCGATTCAGATGTGTCAGCAGATACATTTGTAACTGCTGAACAGAATCAGGATCCTCCAGTTGTGATTGAGGATACTGATTCTTCTGATGATGAGTTTGATGATACTGACTCGGAAAAGTCTGATGCAGTAATCAAAGAAGAGGACATACCTCTTGAGAATCATATCCTATGTGATCCTCCCACAAAACCTGCTAAGACTGTTCCAACCGAGTCCACATCTGCAAAAGAGTCGGAGAGTGTGGATTTGCTGTACACTCTTGTTGGTGATGATAAAATCTATTCAGACAAAGATTTTCCTATTAAAAATGTTAATCAATCTTTAATCAGTAAAGTCTTTGAAAATTCTACAAGTAAGTTTTTGGGAAAGTCAGGACCACATGTTACAGTCACACAGTGTCCTCCTATCCCAAAGGCTGAAGTTAGAAAACAATTTGGGAACAAGAAATTACCAACAGTAGAAAAACAGCAAAATCATACAAAACCCAAAGGTAAGGCACCGACTCAAAATCAAAAGAGGCCGAATCAGAAGAAAAAGAAGAATGTGAACTTTGTGAAGTCGAAGGGAACGGACAAAATTGAGAAGTTTGCAAATCAATCTAACTTAGATTTTGTCCAGAAAGCAACTGTGATGAAAAGGAATGAACCAAGTTGTTCAAAACCTAGTACCTCGGGATCACAAAGTTCATCATCGGCAAGACGACCACATGATACTTCGGGGTTTGTTGAACGAAGATCATGTTTTGAATGTGGAACAATCGGGCATATTGTTCGAAATTGCCCGTATCTTCATAAACAAAAAGGCATAATTGATGATCCCCGTGAACACAATCGCCAAAAGCGATCTGTTTCTGTAAAACAAGATCCCCGCCTTGTAAAAGAAAGGGAAAAGAAACAGAAACGCCAACAGGTGAAGAAAATTGAAAAAGCAATTAAAACTGATGCGGTTAACAAACCATCTGTTTCTGTCAAACCAGAAAATTCAAAAACTTCTGACAACCATGAAGTTAAAATTTTAAAGAATAACACTGGTATAACAAAACAGACCTGGAAACCAAAAACCGTTAAAGAATCAGGGGGACCATCACAATTTTCAAATCATCAAAGAATAGAGGTTATTGTTATTGATGAAAATGGAAGACCCAAGACCACAATGGCTTGGGTCCCCATCTCCAACTAATTATGTGAGTTCATGTGCAGGGTGTTCCAGGAGGAACTATCAGTAGTCATTGGATTGTTGATAGTGGGGCATCCAGGCACATGACAGGCGACATGAAGCTTCTCTACGACGTCAAATCTATTAGAGGAGGTTATGTTGCTTTTGCTGGAGATAAGGGCGGATATATTACGGGTGAAGGGATGATTTCCAACGGAGTTGTTAGCTTTGATAAGATCAACTTTGTGCAACAACTTGATCACAATCTTCTTAGTGTTTCTCAAATTTGTGACAAGCAGTTCTCAGTACACTTTGATGCTAATGGATGTTATGTGCTGAAACCCGGCTTCAAAATTCCAAAAGAATGGATTCTCTTGTCGGCTCCAAGGATAAATGATTTGTATGTCCTTGATATGAGCCAAGCTATCACAACGTCTGCACAAGCAACTTGTTTCGTTTCCAAAGCCACAGAAAAAGACACAATCTCTTGGCACAGACGAATGGGTCACATTCACTTACGCAAAATGAATCATTTGGTATCAAATGAATTGGTGAATGGTGTTCCTCTTAAAAACTTCCATCTTCAAGACGTCTGTGTCTCGTGCCAGAAAGGAAAACAAACGAAGAAGCGACACCCTATAAAGAAAGTCAACACGGTGGCCGTTCCTCTTGAACGTTTGCACATGGATTTGTTCGGTCCTGTCAAACACAAAAGCATTAGGAATGATCAATATTGCCTCGTGATAACTGATGATTATTCAAGATTTTCTTGGGTGGCGTTCATGGCACACAAGAGCGAAACCTTCGGTATTATCAAAAACTTGATCATTCAGATTGAGAATCTTTACAACTTGAAGGTTAGGCGGATACGTAGCGACAATGGTACTGAATTTAAAAATCATGCCATGGTGGAGTTTTGCACTTCAAAAGGTATTCTTCACGAATTTAGTGCAGCTTATACTCCTCAACAGAATGGCGTCGCTGAACGTAAGAACCGCACATTGATCGAGACTGCTAGGACAATGTTAGTAGAGTCACAATTGCCCATTCCCTTCTGGACTGAAGCTGTGTCCTCTGCATGTTATACGTTGAACCGAGTCCTTACAGTCAAAAGGCACAACAAGACCTGCTTTGAGCTTATTAACAAACGGAAACCAGATTTGTCATATCTTGAACCGTTTGGAGCTCCATGCACGATAATCGATCCTAATGGAAAGTTCGGGGCAAGAGCAATTGAGGGATACTTTCTTGGGTATTCCACCCCAAACTTAAGAGTCTGGAATCTAGAGACTAAAAGGGTCGAGGAATGGTCTGAAGTCAGAGTACAAAGGCACACTTTACCGGTTAGAAATCCTGGTCAGCCTTGGATGTTCGAGTACGATGACTTTTTCAATTCGATCAATGTTGAAGACGTTGAAGAAAATGCTGCGGCAAGGATGTTTTTCGAGAGTGACAATGCAACAGATTCACCGTTGGTTCGTCCCATTATTGTCAATCAAGAACCATCTTCGGTGAACAATAATGCTCTCGATAATGAGGATTTTCAGGATGCTACCGAATTGAACGAATCTTCAGAGGATGATGAATTTCTAGATGCAGATCAAGAAGCTCCAACAGCAGTTCATGGTATTTCAGAGGGTACTCCTCCAGTGGATGTCCCTAGAACAGCTGAAGCTACTGCATCATCCTCTTCGTCAATTCCGGGACTTGAATTGATTGTTGATCTCAATCTCAACAATCTGGGTACAAATATTCCAGTTCAAGATAATCCAGAAACAAGGATTCATAATACCCATCCTCAACAAAACATCATCGGAAATGTACAAAGTGGCGTTCAAACAAGAAACATGTTGCGAAACAACAACAATGCAGGCTTGTATGCAACTATCCGAGAATCTGGTCAACAAAATGATTGGTCTTTCGCGTGTTATGTCTCACAGGAAGAGCCAAGAACTTGGAAAGATGCTTTGAAAGATAGCTCATGGGTTGAAGCAATGCAGGAAGAACTGCAACAATTCCAGAAGCTTGGTGTCTGGAAACTCGTAGAGAAACCTGCTGGTTACAAGAAGATTGGTACCCGTTGGGTGTTTAAATGCAAAAAGGATGACCGTGGAATCGTTATTCGAAACAAAGCAAGGCTATTCGTTCAAGGTTTTCGTCAGATTGAAGGAATCGACTACAACGAAGTGTATGCACCTGTTGCGCGTCTAGAAGCAATTCGGATTTTTCTGGCTTACGCCTCATTCAAAGGCTTCAAGGTATACCAGATGGACGTGAAAAGTGCATTCTTACATGGTGTGGTGGAAGAAGAGGTGTACGTCGAACAGCCTCCAGGTTTTGAAGATCCTATCCATCCCGATCGGGTTTGGTTGCTCAACAAAGCTCTCTATGGTCTTCATCAAGCACCGCGAGCTTGGTACGCAACCTTATCTAATTATCTGCTGGAGAATGGATTTCGCGGAGGTCTTATAGACTGTACTCTTTTCATCAAAGAACAAGATGGAGATCTTCTACTGGTACAGGTATACGTTGATGACATTATTTTTGGTTCTACTAATGATGTTTTGTGTAGGGATTTCGAGCGTGTAATGCAGGATAAATTCGAGATGAGTGCTATGGGGGAAATGACTTTCTTTTTGGGTCTACAAGTACAACAAACTGAGTCTGGGATATTCATCCATCAGACTAAATATGTTGGTGACATCTTGAGCCGGTTCCAGATGTCTGATGCAACGCCCATCGGTACCCCATTACCACAAAATCACGGAATTACTCCAGACTTGAAGGGACAAGATACGAGCCCCTCATAATACCGCGCGATGATTGGATCCCTTATGTACCTCACAGCATCAAGACCAGATATAATGTACCCAACGTGCCTGCTTGCAAGATATCAAGTCAACCCGAAGGCCTCACATCTTGCAGCTGTAAAAAGGATTTTTCATTATTTGAAGGGTTACCCTGACACCGGTCTATGGTACCCTAGGGATAATAACTTTGACTTGATCGCATTCAGTGATTCTGATTTTGGCGGATGCAAAATCGACGGCAAATCCACAACGGCTGGATGTCAGTTTTTAGGAAATCGCCTAGTCACATGGCAGTGCAAGAAGCAGACGTGTGTCGCTACATCAACATGCGAAGCTGAATACATTGCTGCATCAAGTTGTTGCTCTCAAGTCCTATGGATCCAACAACAAATGCGCGACTACGGTTTTGAATTCCTAACTACTCCTATTTACGTTGATAATTCTGCTGCATTACAGATCACTAAAAATCCTGTGCAGCATTCAAAGACTAAGCACATCGACATTAAGTATCACTTCATACGTGATTGCTTTGAGAAAAGGCTAATCGATGTTGCTTACGTCCACACCGATGACCAACGTGCCGACCTTTTTACCAAAGCATTTGACAAATCAAGATTTGACTATTTATTATTGGTAAACGGCATTAAGGTCAAGCAAGAGTAATCCACATCGGAAAATCATTTTTGTAAATTCCTTTGTGTTTTAAATTTATCTTAGTTTATTGATTTTAGGGGGAGTAAATCCAAACTTTGAAAATCCAAAAACATTGAAAAATTTCAAAAACACAAAAACAATAGAAAAACAAAAATGAGTTTCCTGGCGAGCAAAAGAGAAAATGATAGTACATCAGTGGTCTGTCCAAACCTCTTTAAATCTTAAAATGAAAAGCGATAAGCAGCTCTATATAAGATGTATCGGTAGGCTCACAATCACTTTAAAGTGTGCAGGGTGATATAAACTTAAAATCGACTGAAGACTGGGTGGGAACCATTCATTGGCATATGGTCTTAGTACCGAAATTTCGTTTGAGAGATTGCCGAGGTTCTGAGATATTCGGTCTTTATGCTGCTTATCATCTGGGTATCATGGTTGTATCTTTTACCGAAAAATAACGGGGACGCAAGTCTAGATCTTCCATGATACTATACATACGTGTACATACTGCATACGACCTCAATAAGTGATCAACAATCACATGTCCAAACAAATAAGTGATAATATATCACAAATTCTTTCCGGGAGTCAAGTTCGTCTCTCTGCTGTACGAAAGTACTGACCTGTTCACGGACTTGCTTCTGTGCCCTCATGCATCGAAAATCAAGTTCCTCATCAATAAGTGATTCTATCACATAGGGCTTGTTTTCAAATCAAATAAGTGAGAATCTCACATCATATACGGTCAAACAGATGATAATCGGTATACTCACCGGTAAGATGAACCCTCGTGCATACCTTGATACGGGAATGTGTCGTGATGTGGATGAACACCGGTCGGTAAGTATAAATCATACCTTAACGTATCCCCTCGCCATGATTACATCTGATAAGTTGAGCTTATGTGGACAACAATACCGATAATTGTTATAGGATGCTTATCTTAATGTTAACTAATAGAACAACAAGAGTGTTTTGGCTGACCGTACACTGATATGATTCTCTTACCCTCGAAACTCGCAAAAAGAATGTCTGTAAATATTTATTTAATGCTTTCAGTTTCTGCATAATTGTATATATTTATTTACTGCTTTCAGTCTTTACTTTTGAAAAATTTAAAATACCAAAAAGGTTTTATTTCTATTTTATTTTCGATCGTACGATGTTGGAGCTCAAGTTTTCGTTACCTGAAACCTGATTGAAAACCGAATACGACTGAATCTTCATAAACGGTCGAAATTTGCAAGTGTTGAAAGTTAAAATTGAAATTGATAAAATACTTTAAACTTTCAAACTGTCGGACGGTGTTTGTTTAAACAATGGTCACACGTGTGTCGTTTGTTTATTTTATATTCCAGGCGGTTGTTCTCATTACGCGTTTAGATTTCTTGCATGTGCAGATTCTAAAGGCAAGGAGAACATGGTCGATGACTAGCTTCGGAATGAAGACACAACGTGAAGGCACTCAAATGATGAAGATGATCGAGTTGCCGCTGACCATCATCAACACCACAAGGATCTCACTTCATAAAGAACAAGTATTTCACGAGCATAACTCAAGGGGGAGCTTATGTTAAGGGGGAGTTTGTCAACACACTTCCTACATGAAACGGGGAGTTTGTTGGTACACTTTCTGCTTTCAAGACGTGAAGACTTTGAAGATCCTCCGACATTGAAGACTTGAATAGAAGTCAAAGACTTGAAGACACGAGAACTTACAAGGATGAAGATCGAGACAAAGCTACAGCCAGACAAAGCTACAGCCAAGGGGGAGTTTGTTGGTGCACTTATGTCTGTACTCTGTCTGTGTTCGGTCACGATGTAAAACGATGTCTTGTTAGTCTTGTAAATTTGACCAAGTCAACCATCCTCCTGGTTTGACTTGGCCAAACAGTCAACATTATGGTTGTAATATGGCTGGGTCGAAGGATGGTCATCGAAGGATAACTTAGATCCTTCGATGATGAGCTCGATAGATAGCCTTCGATGGATGGACCACGAAAGATCACATCTTTCGTGGTACATGTTGATCCTTCGAGCTGTTTCTGGTCGACAGATGATCGTTCGACCAGTCTGTCTGATCCTTCGACCAGACCTGCTGTATTGGGTATAAATACCCGTGTGGTGTGTTCATTTCGATAGACTAGAGAGATAGACACTGAGAGCAGAAAATAGAGAGAACACACACTTAGAGAGAGTTTACAGAACTGATTTGTAAACCTTGTGCTTGTAACGGACCTTTCATACGCATTAATACAAGTGGTGTTAATCGTTGAATATTGCGTGTTGTGTTTATCATTGTGCTTGTTCTATCCCGGTTTGCATGCTAGCTTGGATTCCGCACTCGCTAGTGTGTTAGACATAACAAGGAATAGGTTAAACCTCAACCTCCGAGGGACCTACAATAAGAATACAAGAAGTACACTTGGTGAGAACGAGAACCAAGTGTGATGAAATATAAGAATATGAGAAGCGCACTTGGTGAGAACGAGAACCAAGTATGAGGCGCTATGAGAAATGATAACAAGAAACGCGCTTGGTGAGAACGAGAACCAAGTAGGATGCGTTATGAGAAACAGTGTCACGAATAGGGTTCAGAAGCACCATTAATCGTGTACATACTTAGACCGCAGAACAAAAGGTTAGATCTAACGGGTGCCTGGCAGCCACACTCCCGGTCGGGGCGAGAACCGAGGAGTGCTTTTGTGTCTCAGAATATACCAATTAAATGCCTTAGGTTTGGTGACTTCCTATGTCGTGCCACATGTTAATGGCTTTGCAACCCATTAACAATCTGATAATTACAGAAATACTGTATTTACATAAAATTCATACCATACTAAAATTGATATATGACTTGAAGTACGTGGGGTACTCAAGAAGATTGAATTATACTTGAAGTACGTGGGGTACTCAAGAGAATGAGAATTATACTTGAGTACGTGGGGTACTCAAGAAGAAATTGAAATATACATATGTACGTGGTGTACACATGAAACTGAATTTATATATGAAAACTTGATTTTTACATGACGTAAACTATGTTTTCATACAAAGTATACAAACGTGAAAAACTAAAACTGCATGAATTCACACCAACTTTATGTTGACGTTTTTTTTCCAAAACTCACATGTATTTCAGGTAACTAGGATGGATGTGCGCGTGGTCTTACTCATGCTCGTGGATGTCGCTTGTGTTTAACTTTAAATAAAGTTGTAAACTTTTAAGACAATGCTTTATGCGACTTAGCGATGTAAACGCTAAACTTATGTTTTCAAATTATGGTATTTGAAGTTATTTTCTTGAGCATGTAGTATGTTTACTCTTCGTATGCAATGAGAACCTTTCATGATCACACCTCGTGCTTCCGCCGCAGAAAGGGGTGTGACAGATTGGTATCAGAGCTGCGATTGTAGTGAACCAGGATTCCTTCTCGAGTCTAGTCTACAATCTCTAGGATCCATTCACGAAAACAATTTTCAAAGAGTTTTCATTGCATAAAACGTCCCGCGACATCCACTACCTGAAACTGTCTGCAAGAGTCTAGAAAAGACACTACGAGACTTAGGGTGCACATGAGTAGCACTTGTCTTTAATTGAGAAATTACTTGCAATTATGTGTGATAATTAGCATGTACTAGAAGTAGAATGTCACAAGTATACGTGACTCTACTTAAAAGCAATGGCCTATCTGAAGGAAGAGGTACGAGGATGAAACGAACTGTGCTGACTGTGCAAGGAGTTACGTAATTATGGATGCATACATAATTATGGAATTCAGTGCACAGAAACCACAGCAAGTCTTGTCACGTATAGATTCCCTCAGTGCAAGCCTATTAAGTACTCTGCTAGAGTAGTAATTGTTTGATGTCACTTATGTGGTATATATACCTGTGAATATATATATACTACTACTGCCCAGTAGGACGATATCAAACAAATGTGTAACCCTGTTGTGTTATGTTCTGTCAGAACATGGCACCCAGGAAAACTGTGAATGCTCGCAATGACGATCAACCTCCTCCTCCCCCACTGCCAAGAACTGCTGATGAGCTGAACGCCCTGCTGGAGGAAAGGATCTCCGCTGCTATCGCCCAGTACGAGGCGAACCGAACTCAAGACAGTGGAGGACCAAGCAACGCTAGGCGTAATGGGAATGGAGATTCGTCTGGAGGCAATGCAGCCCAAGGTAACCTTAAGACACTGTGCTAAGCACGAGGAAATTTATGAACGGTCTTTGTTTCATTATTTCTTCGATTGCTCACATGTGAATTGGTTGAATCAATTCCAGGCTGCACTTTCAAGCAGTTCCTCGACTGCAAGCCGATGAACTATGACGGCACAGGAGGTGCAGTAGCATTTGTACGCTGGACGGAGAAGACTGAAGCTACTTTCCGCATGAGCAAGTGTACCGCGGATCAACAAGTCACTTTTGCTACTGGGTTATTCGTCGAAGAAGCTCTGACTTGGTGGAACCTGCAAGCCCAAACTTTGGGTGATGACGCCGCTTATGGCTTAACTTGGGAGGAACTGAAGGAAAGAATGAGAGAGAAGTACTGCTCCCGTGCTGAACTCCAAAGGCTGGAAACGGAGTTCTGGCACTTGACCATGGAAGGTGCTGACATCAATGGATATACTCGAAGGTTCCACGTCCTGTCGAGAGTGCTTCCCTACATGGTGACTCCTGAATTTAAGCGTGTGGAACGCTACATTTGGGGACTGGCCTCAGAGTTTCGTGGCATGGTGACGTCAGCCAAACCACAAACAATCACCGAGGCTGTAACTCTGGCTGTCAGCCTTACGGAAGACTGTGTTCGCATGAAGAAGCTGTCACTGAACCCAACAGAAAAGACCGAGACGCATGCTGAGTCGTCCGGCGACAAAAAGAGAAAGCATACAAGTTTGAACCAAGCATCTCGCAACAACAAGAGTTTCAGCAAGAAGCGCGACACTAATCTGCCTCAGGAGATGAAAACCCATGCAACCAAAGCATACCAAGGCTCCATGCCTAGATGCCAAAAATGTAAGTATCATCATGATGGAGCTTGTCGCATTCCAAGGTGCGACAAATGTGGTAAATTGGGTCATCAAACAGAAGACTGTTGGGGAAAAGGAAAGAACCGAAATGGAAACGGTGCTGGTAACAAGAATGGCAGCGGGAAAGGGCAAGGATGCTTCAAGTGTGGAAGCAATGACCATTTCATGAAGAACTGCCCAGAAAGAAACAACGCTCCGGCTCGAGCATTTGTGATTGGAGCAAGAGACGCACGCGAGGACCCTAACGTGGTCACCGGTACGTTTCTCATTAACAATCACTTTGCATCCATATTATTCGACACTGGCGCCGATTATAGCTTCATGTCTGTGGAATTTAAACGCATACTCGGAATAGAATCTAGTAGATTAGAAATTCCTTATTCCATAGAACTAGCCAATGGTAAACTTGTTGAATCGGGCGAAGTTGTTAGAGGCTGCACGCTAGAACTTGGTGAACGAAGATTTAGCATCGACCTCTTACCTATTCAATTAGGTAGCTTCGATGTAGTGGTCGGAATGGACTGGTTGTCCAAGAACAAAGCAGAAGTCATTTGACATGAGAAAATCATTCGCATCCCTCTGGCGAATGATGAAACTCTCATAGTACATGGAGAAAGACGAAACGCGCCTCTTTGAATCATCAGTTGTATGAAGGCACAGAAGTGCTTAAGGAAGGGATGTGTTGCTTTCCTAGCACACGTTATAGACAAGAAAGCTGAGGAGCCGAAACTCGAAGACATTCCTGTGGTGAAGGAATTTCCTGATGTGTTCCCTGAAGACCTGCCAGGACTACCTCCGCAACGACAAGTCGAATTCCGTATATACTTGGTTCCAGGAGCTGCTCCTGTAGCCAAGGCACCCTATCGACTTGCACCATCCGAAATGCAAGAATTATCTACACAACTTCAGGAGTTGTTGGATAAAGGATTCATAAGGCCAAGCTTCTCACCCTGGGGAGCTCCAGTATTGTTCGTGAAGAAGAAGGATGGAACACTGCGGATGTGTATCGATTACAGGGAACTGAACAAGCTCACGATCAAGAATCGGTATCCACTACCGAGGATTGATGACTTATTTGATCAACTGCAAGGATCAAGCTACTATTCCAAGATCGACCTTCGATCTGGATACCATCAGCTGAGAATCCAAGATGAAAGTGTGCCAAAGACTGCATTCAGAACACGCTATGGGCACTACGAATTTCTTGTGATGCCATTTGGATTGACGAACGCGCCAGCGGTCTTTATGGACCTAATGAACCGCGTATGCAAACCATATCTCGATAAATTCGTGATTGTATTCATCGATGATATCTTGATTTACTCGCGAACGAAAGAAGAGCACGAACAACATCTCAGAACCATCTTGGAGCTACTGAAGAAAGAGAAACTTTATGCAAAGTTCTCGAAATGCGAATTCTGGATTCGCGAAGTACAATTTCTTGGTCACGTTGTGAATGAGAGGGGCATTCATGTAGACCCATCCAAGATTGAAGCAATAAAGAATTGGGAAGCTCCCAAGACCCCAACCGAAGTTCGTCAATTTTTGGGCTTAGCGGGCTATTACCGGCGATTCATCGAGAATTTCTCAAAGATAGCTCAACCGCTAACGACCCTTACACAGAAGGACATGAAATACGACTGGGGTCACAAACAAGAAGAAGCCTTTCAGCTACTTAAGAACAAGCTCTGCGATGCACCGATACTATCGTTACCCGAAGGCACTGAAGACTTCGTGGTATACTGCGACGCCTCACGGCAAGGCTTGGGTTGCGTGCTCATGCAACGCCAAAAAGTCATCGCTTATGCTTCAAGACAACTGAAGGTTCACGAAAGAAATTATACCACTCACGACCTGGAGCTGGGTGCAGTGGTATTCGCCTTGAAGATTTGGCGACATTATCTATATGGTACTCGATGTACAATCTTCACAGATCACAAAAGCTTACAACACATATTTGATCAGAAGGAATTGAATATGCGCCAGCGACGTTGGGTCGAGCTGCTAAATGATTATGACTGTGAGATTAAGTACCATCCTGGAAAGGCGAACGTTGTAGCAGACGCGTTGAGCCGAAAAGAAAGGGTTAAGACCCTAAGGGTTCGAGCACTGGAAATGACGATTCGAACGAACCTCACAGCACGCATTCGAGATGCACAACAAGAAGCACTTAAAGAAGAGAACCGTAAAGCTGAATACCTACGGGGTATGCTGAAATACATGGTGCCAAACGAAGAGGGAGCCTTATACTTTAAGAAGCGTATTTGGGTTCCACTCTATGGTGGCATACGAGAAGTCATCCTTAATGAAGCCCACAAATCGAGATATTCGATCCATACAGGATCGGACAAAATGTATCAAGACTTGAAGGAGTACTATTGGTGGCCGAGACTCAAAAGCGACGTTGCTGTTTATGTTGGAAAATGCCTAACCTGTGCCAAGGTTAAGGCAGAATATCAGAAACCGTCCGGCCTACTACAACAACCAGAGATTCCCGTGTGGAAATGGGAACAAATCTCGATGGACTTCATAACGAAATTACCCAGGACCCCGAGAGGGCACGATATGATATGGGTAATAGTCGATCGATTAACGAAGTCTGCGCATTTCCTACCAATCCGAGAGAAGGATAGCACTGGAAAGCTGGCAGAGATATACTTAAGAGAAATTGTGGCACGTCATGGAGTGCCAATCTCAATCATTTCAGACAGAGATGGACGCTTTGTCTCAAGAATCTGGCAATCATTTCAGGAAGCCTTTGGATCTCAGTTAGATCTGAGCACGACATTCCATCCGCAAACAGACGGCCAGAGCGAACGGACAATACAAACGTTAGAAGATATGCTTCGCGCATGTGTCATGGACCTAGGCGGCAGCTGGGATACTCATCTACCTCTAGTTGAGTTTTCCTACAATAACAGTTATCATACGAGCATAAAAGCCGCGCCGTTCGAAGCTCTGTATGGCCGCAGATGCCGATCACCCTTATGTTGGGCAGATGCCGGAGATAAACGTATGGTTGGTCCTGAACTTGTATAAGAGACAACCGACAAGATTGCGCAGATCCGAGAGCGCATTAGGGCGGCTCGAGAGCGACAAAAGAGCTACGCGGATCCAAATAGAAAATCGGTAGATTTCAAGGTGGGAGACAAAGTGTTGTTAAAAGTCTCACCATGGAAGGGCGTAGTCAGATTTGGAAAGCGTGGAAAGCTGAATCCACGATATATCGGACCATTCAGAATACTGAAGAGAATTGGTACCGTGGCATACAAGTTGGAGTTACCGGAAAAACTTAACGGAGTACATGATACGTTTCATGTATCCAACCTGAAGAAGAGTCCAACGCAAGAAAACGTGATCATCCCGATGGATGAAATACATATTGATGAAGCCCTCCGATTTACAGAGCAACCCGTTGAGGTTACTGACTGGAAAGTCAACAAGACCAGGAGGAGCAGTGTGAAGCTTGTTAAAGTACGTTGGAGCTCTAAGCACGGACCCGAGTACACATGGGAACGTGAAGACCAGTTCAAGAAAAAGTATCCCCACCTATTCAAGAAGACTCCAGCGAGAGTTAGTTCAGTCTGAATTTCGGGACGAAATTCTTTTAACGGGGGGAGACTGTGACAACTGGCACAAACCGGTAATTTCCGTACACATTAATTATTGCTTAATGACTGCAATTATGAGTTTAAGTGTCAGCAATGTCTGAACACATGATTAAACAAGTGAATTCATGCATGTTGTATACTACAAAATATTGCTTTATGCATAAACGAGAGCGTTGCGTCAGAATAATAGTAAACTCACCGGTAAGACACTATGTGTCAACGAAACTGCAGAAAGCAGTCAGACAATAAAAATTGAGGCCTAGGTATAGGTCCGACGACAAAAGAGCATTAAAACCCAAGAGTACATACAAGGGTTTATACATATACTCTCCGGAAGCAAAAATAAGCACTAAAAAGCACCCGAAACGCACTTTAAGTGCAGAATTTATACAAATCAGCAATAATTCAGCATTTAGACATATAAATATTATGCAGAAATGTCGTTTTATCATCCAGAATATTTCTCTAAGTGTTGGGAATTGAAA
Organism: Helianthus tuberosus; assembly: GCA_030545235.1. Classification (NCBI taxonomy): domain Eukaryota; kingdom Viridiplantae; phylum Streptophyta; class Magnoliopsida; order Asterales; family Asteraceae; genus Helianthus; species Helianthus tuberosus. The sequence continues at coordinate 1,770,463 of CM060394.1, forward strand.
GAGTACAAGAAGGGTACTTAAAAGACCCTAAAAAGTGTAATTTAGCACTTTAACGAATCGGTATGCAACCGAACAACCGGACTATACCCGGAACATGAAAATATTATTATTTTCACTATCTATATTTTTCTGAGCCAGTTAGGGTCCCTGATTACCCTAACACCCGTCATAACACGCTATATATTACTAACGGAGTTTAATACTAAACTAACCTATTTAACCTAAACTCCATCCTAATTACCTAGTTACAATCGAACCAAGACCCCCCCCCCCCCCCATTATAATCGGCCTAACCAAGGGGAGACATGGTTAGTACCCTTTTGTTTATTTAAATCCTAAATGTCTAGTATCTAGATAACATTAAACCTAATGGATATTACCCCTTATGTTTGCCTATAAGTACAAGAAGTTACACATGATAATCTCTCACATTTCACAACTTACAAACTCTCTCTCTTGCTCTCCCTTCATCTCGGCCGAACCCCACTCTTACTCCCTTCATACTTTCGGTTCTTGTTCTTCACACTCCATCATCACACACGCGTTAAGGATTGCGTATTAGGAGCTTTGGTGCACTCGGAGCGCGAAGGACCACTTCCGTTAGCTTTTATCCACCCATTTTTCATCAGGATTCTTCCCTAGCCCCGAGCTAGAGGTATATCACTTAAAACTCACTCTGGAACATATCTAAAGTGGTTAAAAGGATTGTTGTCGGTTAAATATCGTTAACTTACATTTTGAAGCCTTAAAGTCTAGTAAAAAGTACGAAAATGGTGGATAATAGCTTGTAACTTGTGTAAAGGTTGTAGTATTTGAAATATGGAATTATTGAGACCCGATCTATGATGTGGTAGCTCGGATCATCGTTTAACCCGGTTTGGTAAGATCATGGATCTTAACATAAAGCTATTTTAGAAGTAACAAGGGTTAAAAGGTGAAACCCTACCACACATAAGCCATGAACTTGTGTAAACATATTTTAACTTGTACAATAGTGTTTAAAACTAGTAGATCTACGTATCTACAAGCGGTATTTTCAAAGGACCAAGTGTCCAAGAAATCACATGTTCTAAACCGGATCTTACACAAACAAAAGTGGTTTTTGTGAACAAACAAGTGTATGGATACTTGTGTAACAAAAGCTTTAACAAAGAAATAATTTTCGTAAAAACTGACTAGAAGTTGTAAAACTTCATATTCTTTAAAAATAAAGTTTTTAAGAAATTAAACTTATTTTTAAAGATAACAAGACTCACTAAATGTGCTAGTAAGTTACTACACATTTTTGTAAATATTCAAGTTCATGAAATTAGTGATTATTGTTGACGATTATTGTTGATAATTGCTGTTGATGATTGATAATGATTTAAAAGAAAATAAACACACGTTTTGAAAACGTGGGAAACCTCCATTTTTAGGGGAAACTCTGTCAAAATTTTTATAAATTTTGACACTTAGAAAAATATAAGTTTTTGAGAAACTTATTCCCTAAAAATGTGTTTAAAAGTATTACTAAGGTTTCCCTAATTTTTGGTGATAAGAAATGGTGATTTCTTGAAGAATAAAAATGGATATTATGTATATATATTTTTGGAGAGAAAAATATATATTATTTTATCACCAATTTTTGTGCTAAGTGTATATAGTATGTGTTATACGTGCTAGTGTATTAAGACTTAAAAATACACTAATTACTCATGAGGAGTAGAAATATAAAAATACACATACAACATACAAGATACATAATTCGGGTGCAAAGTGCAAAACACAAAAGACTTATATTTATTTTTGAGAAAATAATATAAGTAAGATACGTAGTTAAAAATATAGAATATTTTTAACACAAGAATATATACAAAAGAGAGTGACTGTACTTGTGCGACGCAAGTCTAGTGACTAACGTTAAGAAAACGCGTATAGGTTACGACGTTAAGTAAGCAAATCCGGTGGAGTTTACGACGCTAGGAACGCAAAGTTGTGAGTTCATGCTCCCCCTTTTCTCTTTAACTGTTTTCAGTTTTTATAACTTCGGGGGTGAAATACATGTACAAATGTACAAAATTTATAATTGGTATGATATAAATACAAGAAGTACACTTGGTGAGAACGAGAACCAAGTGTGACGAAATATAAGAATACAAGAAGTACACTTGGTGAGAACGAGAACCAAGTGTGACGAAATATAAGTGTTGGTGCACTTATGTCTGTACTCTGTCTGTGTTCGGTCACGATGTAAAACGATGTCTTGTTAGTCTTGTAAATTTGACCAAGTCAACCATCCTCCTGGTTTGACTTGGCCAAACAGTCAACATTATGGTTGTAATATGGCTGGGTCGAAGGATGGTCATCGAAGGATAACTTAGATCCTTCGATGATGAGCTCGATAGATAGCCTTCGATGGATGGACCACGAAAGATCACATCTTTCGTGGTACATGTTGATCCTTCGAGCTGTTTCTGGTCGACAGATGATCGTTCGACCAGTCTGTCTGATCCTTCGACCAGACCTGCTGTATTGGGTATAAATACCCGTGTGGTGTGTTCATTTCGATAGACTAGAGAGATAGACACTGAGAGCAGAAAATAGAGAGAACACACACTTAGAGAGAGTTTACAGAACTGATTTGTAAACCTTGTGCTTGTAACGGACCTTTCATACGCATTAATACAAGTGGTGTTAATCGTTGAATATTGCGTGTTGTGTTTATCATTGTGCTTGTTCTATCCCGGTTTGCATGCTAGCTTGGATTCCGCACTCGCTAGTGTGTTAGACATAACAAGGAATAGGTTAAACCTCAACCTCCGAGGGACCTACAAGTGGTATCAGAGCCGTGGCTCTTTTCCTTGTTAAAAACCGGGTTTTTACAAGACTTTGGAGTGTTTTTGCTCAAAAACTCCCTTGGTTTTGAACTCGTTTTTACTGTTTTTCTCGCCTTTCCAGTTGTTAAAACGTGTTCTATATTGACCGGGTGTGTTGCATGTCGGGTTGGGTAAGATAAAAACTCGTTTTTGAGGTGTTTGGTGATTTCCGGCCAAAATTCCGGCTTCTCCGGTGACCGGTTTTACTGGATAAGTTTATTATATTTTATGTTTCAAATCATGGTTTTGGCAGAAAGCATGGTCTGACCATATCTTCCGCAGAAAGTTTCTACCAACCCATCACCTTTTTCACCAACCTGTCATCCTTTGTCAACTGTGTCAGAACCGTTCGAAAGATATCCTTCGAACTCGAAAGACCATCTTTCGATCAGTAGAGATTCGATAGATCAATTATCATTCGAACCAAGGAATCATTTCGAAAGACTATCTTTCGATCGGTGGAGGTTCGATAGATCATTATCTTTCGTTCCAAGGAATATTTTCGAAACATACATCTTTCGGTCTACTGCTCATTTTCGAAAGACAAGGATCCTTCGACTGGGGAGTCTTTCGAAGTCATTGTTCGACACTCAACAGTGTTCATCTTTCGGTCTACAGTACGTTTTCGAAGGATAAGGATCCTTCGTTGGAGAATCTTTTGAAAACATTGTTCGAAACTCAACAGTGATCTTTCGAACCCTGTTGATCTTTCGAACAGGTGTTGATCTTTCGATCCTTAGTCTGTTTGTGTTTAACAGTTTGTGTTGTTCAAGTCTTTCGAACAGGTATCCTTCGGCTGATCAAAATGAATTCGATGTGGGGTGTTCCGGTAAATGCCGAGATGTATTTTGGTACTCCAGCTCCGGATTCGGGTTCGCAAGCTAATGCTACATCTACCGGTCAATGGGCATTCGTATCAAATCAAGCTCCAAGTGTTCAAAGCATTTTACTAAGCGAAAGTGAAACAGGAAGTTTGAATAGGCCTCCAAAGTTGATGCATTTAAGTGAATATCCGAGATGGTTTGACAGATTTCATACATATATCCTTGGTCAAAATACAGAACTGTGGTTGCGCTTCATCACAGATTTTGATCAAACGATAGAGGTTGCCGCTTCATCTGCTGCTACATTTGCTGATCTTACGGAAGATCAGAAGAAGGTTTATGACTTAGAAAAGAAAGCATATGCCATTCTTACTCAGGCGTTAAGCAAAGACATTTATCATCAATTTGTCAGTTTCAAGACAACGAAGCAGTTGTGGGACGCATTGAAGATAAGGGGCATAGGAAATGAAGCAACACGCCAATTAAGAAAAGATCTGCTAAAGAAAGAGTTTGATGGTTTTGTGTGTATGCAGAATGAATCTCTAGGAGATTTGACAAGTCGATTTACTCATTTGCTGACTGAATTGGCAAATACTGGGGTTGTGACAACTTCAGCAGAGATAGTGAAGAAGTTTGCAGATGCACTGCCACCTCAATGGAGTAATTTCTTAGAAATCATGAAGTACAATGGCACTTTGGATACAACAAGCTTCAGTGATTTTGCTCAACTCCTGGAAAACAAGAATCAGGAAGAAACTCTCAAGGCAAAAAGAGTTGCAGTGCCACAAAATCCTGAAATTTATTATGGAGCTTCTAGCACTTCTACAAAACCTTCTTCACACGCTCCAATTCAAACAGCATTTGTGTCTAGCACGAGCTTGTATGGCACTCCTCCTCCAACAACAGATATGTTTGGAAATCCGCTCAATCCAGCTCCTCAACCAGCACCACAACAGCAACAGCAAATCAGAACAACTGATATGTTCGGGAATCCACTTCCTCCTCTACAGCAAGCGTGTTTTGGAAGCACATCATCTGCTGGTCAACAATCAAAGCCAAATACAGTACGGCTCGACACCTCAAGTTTTTCTAAAGTCAGTGTGGAAGTAGCAAAGGAACACATGGAGCTGCTAAACACTGTGGTGAGCGCATACTGTGGATTAGTGGAAGGTCAGATTGGTAACATTAATCTGACACAAGAAGACTATCAGCAGATCGATAAAGAGGAGATGGAGATGATGGATATCAAGTGGGCCTTTGCTAGTGCAGTTAGGCGAGCAAAGGATTTTATGGAAAGAACAGGCCGAACCAGCTTGGAAAGCAAGAAAGACACCAAGTATGGGTTTGATAAGCAAGCTGTTAAATGCTTCAATTGTGGTGAACGTGGTCATTTCAAACGTGAATGTACAAGACCATCTCAGCATGGAAACCAGAATCCCTTCAGAAATCAAGGCAACCAGCAGAACCAGAACAGGAACAATGTTCGCACATTGGTGCCTGTCAACAACCAGAGTCAAGCAGGACCATCTAATGCCAACCAGGCACTTGTGGTTCAAGTAGATGAAGGCTGTGATTGGTCAATCCAATTGGGAAATGATGCTCCGGATGGAACAGCGTGTTTTGCTGAGATTGTCAAGGATCTTAATCACGCCAGTGGTGGAGAATCTTCCGCCAATGGTGGTGACTCTTCTGAGGATGAAGACTCTTCTGGTTACAGCAGAAGTTCGGATGAAGAATCCTCGAGCTCAGGCAATGATCAGGAAGATGACACATCAACTGCGTCAGCTGATGCAAATATTGATGAACTTTTGGAGGAAGCTGCAGCAGGAATTCAAAGAAGATCTATTTTGGTGGATCAAGCTGCTTATTCTTCGTCTTCTCTCCATTCAGCCTTTATGGCTAATGTCGACAGTTCATCAAGTCAGGTATGTGTCGATGAACCCACTTCTGTTAGCTGTGATAATTGTGATAGATTGCATGTTAGATGTGCTGATTTGGAAGCAAACATGTCTGAGTTGCAAGGCAAACACGATGCTTTGTTTGAATTGCAAGACAAACATGTTTCTGTGAATGATAGGTGGTGTGAATTGCAAAGCAAACACGAGGCTTTGCAAGAGAAATATGATGTGACATTCATTCACAATCAGAAATTGACCGTTGATCTTTCAAAGTGCACTGAAGCCAATATGTTTTATGAAAACCATGAAAAGGAATTTAAGTCAATGATTGAAACGTTAAAGAAAGATAAAACTGAGTTGACTAAAATGGTTTCCAGAAAACAAACTGACATAAACTTGTATATCACTCGCCTTGAGGTAATGCAAAAGGAAATGGCGTGTGTTAAAACTGAAAGTGAGGCGATCCGACTCAAGTTAGACAGTTATTTGAGCTCTAGCTATGTGTTGGATCACATCATTGATGTTTAGAAAGAAAAACGGGATGTCACATGCATAGGTTACAAGAAATGTCCACCACCCGTGAGAAACAATTTTGATGCTCTGCCTGATGAGGAGTATAGAACTCATTTTGAACCATCTGTTCCTTTGGATGTTGAGGAATTTGCAACAGGACTCGGATACAAGAAAGAGTTATCATCCGATTCAGATGTGTCAGCAGATACATTTGTAACTGCTGAACAGAATCAGGATCCTCCAGTTGTGATTGAGGATACTGATTCTTCTGATGATGAGTTTGATGATACTGACTCGGAAAAGTCTGATGCAGTAATCAAAGAAGAGGACATACCTCTTGAGAATCATATCCTATGTGATCCTCCCACAAAACCTGCTAAGACTGTTCCAACCGAGTCCACATCTGCAAAAGAGTCGGAGAGTGTGGATTTGCTGTACACTCTTGTTGGTGATGATAAAATCTATTCAGACAAAGATTTTCCTATTAAAAATGTTAATCAATCTTTAATCAGTAAAGTCTTTGAAAATTCTACAAGTAAGTTTTTGGGAAAGTCAGGACCACATGTTACAGTCACACAGTGTCCTCCTATCCCAAAGGCTGAAGTTAGAAAACAATTTGGGAACAAGAAATTACCAACAGTAGAAAAACAGCAAAATCATACCAAACCCAAAGGTAAGGCACCGACTCAAAATCAAAAGAAGCCGAATCAGAAGAAAAAGAAGAATGTGAACTTTGTGAAGTCGAAGGGAACGGACAAAATTGAGAAGTTTGCAAATCAATCTAACTTAGATTTTGTCCAGAAAGCAACTGTGATGAAAAGGAATGAACCAAGTTGTTCAAAACCTAGTACCTCGGGATCACAAAGTTCATCATCGGCAAGACGACCACATGATACTTCGGGGTTTGTTGAACGAAGATCATGTTTTGAATGTGGAACAATCGGGCATATTGTTCGAAATTGCCCGTATCTTCATAAACAAAAAGGCATAATTGATGATCCCCGTGAACACAATCGCCAAAAGCGATCTGTTTCTGTAAAACAAGATCCCCGCCTTGTAAAAGAAAGGGAAAAGAAACAGAAACGCCAACAGGTGAAGAAAATTGAAAAAGCAATTAAAACTGATGCGGTTAACAAACCATCTGTTTCTGTCAAACCAGAAAATTCAAAAACTTCTGACAACCATGAAGTTAAAATTTTAAAGAATAACACTGGTATAACAAAACAGACCTGGAAACCAAAAACCGTTAAAGAATCAGGGGGACCATCACAATTTTCAAATCATCAAAGAATAGAGGTTATTGTTATTGATGAAAATGGAAGACCCAAGACCACAATGGCTTGGGTCCCCATCTCCAACTAATTATGTGAGTTCATGTGCAGGGTGTTCCAGGAGGAACTATCAGTAGTCATTGGATTGTTGATAGTGGGGCATCCAGGCACATGACAGGCGACATGAAGCTTCTCTACGACGTCAAATCTATTAGAGGAGGTTATGTTGCTTTTGCTGGAGATAAGGGCGGATATATTACGGGTGAAGGGATGATTTCCAACGGAGTTGTTAGCTTTGATAAGATCAACTTTGTGCAACAACTTGATCACAATCTTCTTAGTGTTTCTCAAATTTGTGACAAGCAGTTCTCAGTACACTTTGATGCTAATGGATGTTATGTGCTGAAACCCGGCTTCAAAATTCCAAAAGAATGGATTCTCTTGTCGGCTCCAAGGATAAATGATTTGTATGCCCTTGATATGAGCCAAGCTATCACAACGTCTGCACAAGCAACTTGTTTCGTTTCCAAAGCCACAGAAAAAGACACAATCTCTTGGCACAGACGAATGGGTCACATTCACTTACGCAAAATGAATCATTTGGTATCAAATGAATTGGTGAATGGTGTTCCTCTTAAAAACTTCCATCTTCAAGACGTCTGTGTCTCGTGCCAGAAAGGAAAACAAACGAAGAAGCGACACCCTATAAAGAAAGTCAACACGGTGGCCGTTCCTCTTGAACGTTTGCACATGGATTTGTTCGGTCCTGTCAAACACAAAAGCATTAGGAATGATCAATATTGCCTCGTGATAACTGATGATTATTCAAGATTTTCTTGGGTGGCGTTCATGGCACACAAGAGCGAAACCTTCGGTATTATCAAAAACTTGATCATTCAGATTGAGAATCTTTACAACTTGAAGGTTAGGCGGATACGTAGCGACAATGGTACTGAATTTAAAAATCATGCCATGGCGGAGTTTTGCACTTCAAAAGGTATTCTTCACGAATTTAGTGCAGCTTATACTCCTCAACAGAATGGCGTCGCTGAACGTAAGAACCGCACATTGATCGAGACTGCTAGGACAATGTTAGTAGAGTCACAATTGCCCATTCCCTTCTGGACTGAAGCTGTGTCCTCTGCATGTTATACGTTGAACCGAGTCCTTACAGTCAAAAGGCACAACAAGACCTGCTTTGAGCTTATTAACAAACGGAAACCAGATTTGTCATATCTTGAACCGTTTGGAGCTCCATGCACGATAATCGATCCTAATGGAAAGTTCGGGGCAAGAGCAATTGAGGGATACTTTCTTGGGTATTCCACCCCGAACTTAAGAGTCTGGAATCTAGAGACTAAAAGGGTCGAGGAATGGTCTGAAGTCAGAGTACAAAGGCACACTTTACCGGTTAGAAATCCTGGTCAGCCTTGGATGTTCGAGTACGATGACTTTTTCAATTCGATCAATGTTGAAGACGTTGAAGAAAATGCTGCGGCAAGGATGTTTTTCGAGAGTGACAATGCAACAGATTCACCGTTGGTTCGTCCCATTATTGTCAATCAAGAACCATCTTCGGTGAACAATAATGCTCTCGATAATGAGGATTTTCAGGATGCTACCGAATTGAACGAATCTTCAGAGGATGATGAATTTCTAGATGCAGATCAAGAAGCTCCAACAGCAGTTCATGGTATTTCAGAGGGTACTCCTCCAGTGGATGTCCCTAGAACAGCTGAAGCTACTGCATCATCCTCTTCGTCAATTCCGGGACTTGAATTGATTGTTGATCTCAATCTCAACAATCTGGGTACAAATATTCCAGTTCAAGATAATCCAGAAACAAGGATTCATAATACCCATCCTCAACAAAACATCATCGGAAATGTACAAAGTGGCGTTCAAACAAGAAACATGTTGCGAAACAACAACAATGCAGGCTTGTATGCAACTATCCGAGAATCTGGTCAACAAAATGATTGGTCTTTCGCGTGTTATGTCTCACAGGAAGAGCCAAGAACTTGGAAAGATGCTTTGAAAGATAGCTCATGGGTTGAAGCAATGCAGGAAGAACTGCAACAATTCCAGAAGCTTGGTGTCTGGAAACTCGTAGAGAAACCTGCTGGTTACAAGAAGATTGGTACCCGTTGGGTGTTTAAATGCAAAAAGGATGACCGTGGAATCGTTATTCGAAACAAAGCAAGGCTAGTCGTTCAAGGTTTTCGTCAGATTGAAGGAATCGACTACAACGAAGTGTATGCACCTGTTGCGCGTCTAGAAGCAATTCGGATTTTTCTGGCTTACGCCTCATTCAAAGGCTTCAAGGTATACCAGATGGACGTGAAAAGTGCATTCTTACATGGTGTGGTGGAAGAAGAGGTGTACGTCGAACAGCCTCCAGGTTTTGAAGATCCTATCCATCCCGATCGGGTTTGGTTGCTCAACAAAGCTCTCTATGGTCTTCATCAAGCACCGCGAGCTTGGTACGCAACCTTATCTAATTATCTGCTGGAGAATGGATTTCGCGGAGGTCTTATAGACTGTACTCTTTTCATCAAAGAACAAGATGGAGATCTTCTACTGGTACAGGTATACGTTGATGACATTATTTTTGGTTCTACTAATGATGTTTTGTGTAGGGATTTCGAGCGTGTAATGCAGGATAAATTCGAGATGAGTGCTATGGGGGAAATGACTTTCTTTTTGGGTCTACAAGTACAACAAACTGAGTCTGGGATATTCATCCATCAGACTAAATATGTTGGTGACATCTTGAGCCGGTTCCAGATGTCTGATGCAACGCCCATCGGTACCCCATTACCACAAAATCACGGAATTACTCCAGACTTGAAGGGACAAGATACGAGCCCCTCATAATACCGCGCGATGATTGGATCCCTTATGTACCTCACAGCATCAAGACCAGATATAATGTACCCAACGTGCCTGCTTGCCAGATATCAAGTCAACCCGAAGGCCTCACATCTTGCAGCTGTAAAAAGGATTTTTCGTTATTTGAAGGGTTACCCTGACACCGGTCTATGGTACCCTAGGGATAATAACTTTGACTTGATCGCATTCAGTGATTCTGATTTTGGCGGATGCAAAATCGACGGCAAATCCACAACGGCTGGATGTCAGTTTTTAGGAAATCTCCTAGTCACATGGCAGTGCAAGAAACAGACGTGTGTCGCTACATCAACATGCGAAGCTGAATACATTGCTGCATCAAGTTGTTGCTCTCAAGTCCTATGGATCCAACAACAAATGCGCGACTACGGTTTTGAATTCCTAACTACTCCTATTTACGTTGATAATTCTGCTGCATTACAGATCACTAAAAATCCTGTGCAGCATTCAAAGACTAAGCACATCGACATTAAGTATCACTTCATACGTGATTGCTTTGAGAAAAGGCTAATCGATGTTGCTTACGTCCACACCGATGACCAACGTGCCGACCTTTTTACCAAAGCATTTGACAAATCAAGATTTGACTATTTATTATTGGTAAACGGCATTAAGGTCAAGCAAGAGTAATCCACATCGGAAAATCATTTTTGTAAATTCCTTTGTGTTTTAAATTTATCTTAGTTTATTGATTTTAGGGGGAGTAAATCCAAACTTTGAAAATCCAAAAACATTGAAAAATTTCAAAAACACAAAAACAATAGAAAAACAAAAATGAGTTTCCTGGCGAGCAAAAGAGAAAATGATAGTACATCAGTGGTCTGTCCAAACCTCTTTAAATCTTAAAATGAAAAGCGATAAGCAGCTCTATATAAGATGTATCGGTAGGCTCACAATCACTTTAAAGTGTGCAGGGTGATATAAACTTAAAATCGACTGAAGACTGGGTGGGAACCATTCATTGGCATATGGTCTTAGTACCGAAATTTCGTTTGAGAGATTGCCGAGGTTCTGAGATATTCGGTCTTTATGCTGCTTATCATCTGGGTATCATGGTTGTATCTTTTACCGAAAAATAACGGGGACGCAAGTCTAGATCTTCCATGATACTATACATACGTGTACATACTGCATACGACCTCAATAAGTGATCAACAATCACATGTCCAAACAAATAAGTGATAATATATCACAAATTCTTTCCGGGAGTCAAGTTCGTCTCTCTGCTGTACGAAAGTACTGACCTGTTCACGGACTTGCTTCTGTGCCCTCATGCATCGAAAATCAAGTTCCTCATCAATAAGTGATTCTATCACATAGGGCTTGTTTTCAAATCAAATAAGTGAGAATCTCACATCATATACGGTCAAACAGATGATAATCGGTATACTCACCGGTAAGATGAACCCTCGTGCATACCTTGATACGGGAATGTGTCGTGATGTGGATGAACACCGGTCGGTAAGTATAAATCATACCTTAACGTATCCCCTCGCCATGATTACATCTGATAAGTTGAGCTTATGTGGACAACAATACCGATAATTGTTATAGGATGCTTATCTTAATGTTAACTAATAGAACAACAAGAGTGTTTTGGCTGACCGTACACTGATATGATTCTCTTACCCTCGAAACTCGCAAAAAGAATGTCTGTAAATATTTATTTAATGCTTTCAGTTTCTGCATAATTGTATATATTTATTTACTGCTTTCAGTCTTTACTTTTGAAAAATTTAAAATACCAAAAAGGTTTTATTTCTATTTTATTTTCGATCGTACGATGTTGGAGCTCAAGTTTTCGTTACCTGAAACCTGATTGAAAACCGAATACGACTGAATCTTCATAAACGGTCGAAATTTGCAAGTGTTGAAAGTTAAAATTGAAATTGATAAAATACTTTAAACTTTCAAACTGTCGGACGGTGTTTGTTTAAACAATGGTCACACGTGTGTCGTTTGTTTATTTTATATTCCAGGCGGTTGTTCTCATTACGCGTTTAGATTTCTTGCATGTGCAGATTCTAAAGGCAAGGAGAACATGGTCGATGACTAGCTTCGGAATGAAGACACAACGTGAAGGCACTCAAATGATGAAGATGATCGAGTTGCCGCTGACCATCATCAACACCACAAGGATCTCACTTCATAAAGAACAAGTATTTCACGAGCATAACTCAAGGGGGAGCTTATGTTAAGGGGGAGTTTGTCAACACACTTCCTACATGAAACGGGGAGTTTGTTGGTACACTTTCTGCTTTCAAGACGTGAAGACTTTGAAGATCCTCCGACATTGAAGACTTGAATAGAAGTCAAAGACTTGAAGACACGAGAACTTACAAGGATGAAGATCGAGACAAAGCTACAGCCAGACAAAGCTACAGCCAAGGGGGAGTTTGTTGGTGCACTTATGTCTGTACTCTGTCTGTGTTCGGTCACGATGTAAAACGATGTCTTGTTAGTCTTGTAAATTTGACCAAGTCAACCATCCTCCTGGTTTGACTTGGCCAAACAGTCAACATTATGGTTGTAATATGGCTGGGTCGAAGGATGGTCATCGAAGGATAACTTAGATCCTTCGATGATGAGCTCGATAGATAGCCTTCGATGGATGGACCACGAAAGATCACATCTTTCGTGGTACATGTTGATCCTTCGAGCTGTTTCTGGTCGACAGATGATCGTTCGACCAGTCTGTCTGATCCTTCGACCAGACCTGCTGTATTGGGTATAAATACCCGTGTGGTGTGTTCATTTCGATAGACTAGAGAGATAGACACTGAGAGCAGAAAATAGAGAGAACACACACTTAGAGAGAGTTTACAGAACTGATTTGTAAACCTTGTGCTTGTAACGGACCTTTCATACGCATTAATACAAGTGGTGTTAATCGTTGAATATTGCGTGTTGTGTTTATCATTGTGCTTGTTCTATCCCGGTTTGCATGCTAGCTTGGATTCCGCACTCGCTAGTGTGTTAGACATAACAAGGAATAGGTTAAACCTCAACCTCCGAGGGACCTACAATAAGAATACAAGAAGTACACTTGGTGAGAACGAGAACCAAGTGTGATGAAATATAAGAATATGAGAAGCGCACTTGGTGAGAACGAGAACCAAGTATGAGGCGCTATGAGAAATGATAACAAGAAACGCGCTTGGTGAGAACGAGAACCAAGTAGGATGCGTTATGAGAAACAGTGTCACGAATAGGGTTCAGAAGCACCATTAATCGTGTACATACTTAGACCGCAGAACAAAAGGTTAGATCTAACGGGTGCCTGGCAGCCACACTCCCGGTCGGGGCGAGAACCGAGGAGTGCTTTTGTGTCTCAGAATATACCAATTAAATGCCTTAGGTTTGGTGACTTCCTATGTCGTGCCACATGTTAATGGCTTTGCAACCCATTAACAATCTGATAATTACAGAAATACTGTATTTACATAAAATTCATACCATACTAAAATTGATATATGACTTGAAGTACGTGGGGTACTCAAGAAGATTGAATTATACTTGAAGTACGTGGGGTACTCAAGAGAATGAGAATTATACTTGAGTACGTGGGGTACTCAAGAAGAAATTGAAATATACATATGTACGTGGTGTACACATGAAACTGAATTTATATATGAAAACTTGATTTTTACATGACGTAAACTATGTTTTCATACAAAGTATACAAACGTGAAAAACTAAAACTGCATGAATTCACACCAACTTTATGTTGACGTTTTTTTTCCAAAACTCACATGTATTTCAGGTAACTAGGATGGATGTGCGCGTGGTCTTACTCATGCTCGTGGATGTCGCTTGTGTTTAACTTTAAATAAAGTTGTAAACTTTTAAGACAATGCTTTATGCGACTTAGCGATGTAAACGCTAAACTTATGTTTTCAAATTATGGTATTTGAAGTTATTTTCTTGAGCATGTAGTATGTTTACTCTTCGTATGCAATGAGAACCTTTCATGATCACACCTCGTGCTTCCGCCGCAGAAAGGGGTGTGACACTGAAATGGAGAGAATTGTCGGGTTGCCTTGTTCTTGTGCATGGGATCATTTTTCTCGTTCCCCTTTTCATCCTTTACCACCATGAGTGTGCTTTATTCCTGAAAATTAAAACTAACTAGAAAACATAAAAATTAACCTAAATTAAACTAAGGATAGTTCCGTGGAATGCCTCCATGGTGCGCCACGTTTATAAGGGTCCTTGGCTAGACCCAAAGCCTGGTCATATGTTACCCAATTGGGATGTGTTGCATCCCATGTTACACCGTCGGAGAGCGTCATCCAAGCTTGAGTCTATGTCCTTCATGTAGTTGACCGGATCTTCTTCCTCTACTCGCTTTCCACATTCAAATTTCACTTCCTCATCCCCAAACTTCAATGTTAGAGTTCCGTTATTCATATCCACCAATGCTTGGGTGGTGGCTAGGAATGGCCTCCCGAGGATGAGAGGGACATCGGTGTCTTCTTCCATGTCTAGGATGACGAAGTCGGTTGGAAAGACGAATTTGTCAACCTTGACTAGCAGATTTTCGGTGACACCTTGTGGGAATTTGACGGACCTGTCGGTGAGTTGTATGCTCATCTTTGTAGGGCTTGTTGTTCCTAGGCCGAGTCGCTTGAACATTGATGTGGGCATGAGGTTGATGCTAGCCCCAAGATCGGCTAAAGCATTTCGGACGGGGGACTTCCCAATCGAACAAGGGATTGTGAAGCTCCCGGGGTCGATTTTCTTTTGTGGAAGTTTGTTGAGTACTAAAGCTGAACATTCTTCACCTAAGTTAACTAATTGCAATGATTCAATTTTCCTTTTGTGAGTGAGGAAATCCCTCATGAATTTTGCATATTTAGGCATTTGGGTTAGGACCTCAATAAAAGGAATATTAACATGCAATTGTTTTAGTAAACTTTCGAACTTTGCAAATTGCTCATCGGCCTTTTGACGATTTAACCTACCGGGGTACGGAATTGGAGGAGTCTTGGTGGGCTCTTGATTTGGTGTAGAAGCCTTTTCTGGCGCAGGAGGAGTTATAGGCTGGCTAGAATGGCTTCTTTCATTTGGCGGCAATGGAGCATCCTCGGGACCCACGGTTCGATTTCTTAATGTGATGAGATGAACTTGTGCCTTCGGGTTCGTTTCGGTATTACTAGGTAACGCGCCTTGTTGTCTCTCGGAGAAATTTTGAGCTAGTTGATTTAATTGTTTTTCAACGTTTTGAATGCTAGCTTGTTGATTTCTGAAATTCGATTCCAATTGTTGAAATCGATCCGAGTTTTTCTTTTCAGTGTCAGAGATGAGGCGAGATACAGTATCTTCAAGCCTTTCTCTTCCACCTTGTTGTTGAGAAAAATTTTGCGGTTGTTGAAAATTAGTTCGTTGGTTTTGTTGGTTACTACTATTGCCGGGATCTCTCTAACCAAGATTTGGGTGGTTACGCCATCCTTGGTTGTAGGTACCCGTTGGAGGACCCGACGGCCTAGGTCTATTATCCATGTAGTTTACCGTTTCAGTTTGTTCATCTAATTCTTTCATACAACTCCAATTTTCATGTGACCCACCACACCCTTCACAAGCCATAACCGAGGCCGTTTTTGTCATTTCTAGCCTTTTGATTTTTGAAGAGAGGGCCTCGATTTGGGCTTGTAAAGAGGTGCTTTCATCAACCTTATGGGAGCCCGGGACAATAGATTTTTTACCTCGGGGAGTGTGCCATTGAAAATTGGTTTGAGCAATTTCCTCAATTTGGTTATATATTTCATTTGGGCGACGATTACCTAGGAGTCCCCCGGAGCTTGAGTCAAGTGTTTGTCTTGTGTGTGGCAACAACCCATTGTAGAAAGTGGATACTTGTTGCCACA
Source organism: Helianthus tuberosus (assembly GCA_030545235.1). Classification (NCBI taxonomy): domain Eukaryota; kingdom Viridiplantae; phylum Streptophyta; class Magnoliopsida; order Asterales; family Asteraceae; genus Helianthus; species Helianthus tuberosus. The sequence goes on from CM060394.1 coordinate 1,786,604, forward strand.
CCGCTAGACCGTGATGAGGACACTTTCTTAGAAGCTCCTTGAATCTTTCCCAAGTTTCATATAAGGATTCCCCATCCTCTTGTGAGTATGTATTAATTTCAGTCATTAATTTAGCCGTTTTAGCAGGAGGGAAATACTTATATAAAAACTTTTGGGCAAGTTCATCCCAAGTGTTTACCGATCCAACTGGGAGGGTGTTAAGCCAAGCCTTAGCTCGGTCTTTTAGTGAAAATGGAAACATTCGAAGGCGGATGGCGTCATTTGATGCTCCATTGATCCGAAAGGTATCACATATTTCTAAGAAGTTAGTAATATGTAGATGGGGATCCTCGTCCGCAAGCCCATGGAAAGTTGCGGAGTTTTGGAGCATTTGTATCAAATGCGGCCGAAGCTCGAAGTTGTTGGCCTCGACATTCGGTGCATTGATAGCGGCGCCAAGATTGCCTACGGTAGGCCGTAGGTAATCCATGAGGGTACGTTGGTCCGCCATTGGAAGTGGGTCCCCCGAAGCTTTCTCTTGATTTTTAGCTTTAAGTCTTTTTCTGAGAAAGCGCTCGGGTTCTTCTAGGGGTTCTTTTATGTCTCTACTAGAACTGGAGCTCATGCACTACGTAGGAGGTTCAAATGTGGCGCCTAGGTTCCAAGTCCTGCAACAAAAACAGAAAAGAACGTTGGTCAGAATGTTCACCACGGCCCCGTGCTCAGTGAACACGGCCCGTGGTCAGAAGTACAGTAATCGTTTTATGTATCCTAGTTACTGGGAGTTGGACACGACCCCGTGTTGCACCGACACGGCCCCGTGTTCAGCTCTCTGTAACTCAGAAAATAAAAACTGCCAGTGATGATGCTGGGCACGGCCCGTGTCTGACCGAGCACGGCCCGTGCTGAGCTCTGCAGAAGCTGAAAAACTAAAAAAATCCTAAAAATATAAAAAGAAAAAATAAAAGATGATTAGGCCGTTGATTCCTAACTTTCTTAAAATCCTTGTGTCCCCGGCAACGGCGCCAAAAACTTGATGCGTGTGAAGTGTTATATATATTAGGTATGTATTTTAAGCCCTTTTTAACACTTATTTTAGCCAAGTTTTAAATTTATAAAACACGATATTTCACTAACACTAAACACACATATGGGCAAGTGCACCCATCGTTGAGTGTAGTATAGCGTTGGTAAGATACCGAGGTCGTCCAAGGACACAAGAGCTTTTAGTACCGGTTTATCCTCAACGTCTAACCAAAATAAAAGTTTAGAAAAATGTTTTAAACTAAGAAAATTAAAAACTAACTAAAATGATGAAAATAAAAATAAAAGAAAAACAGATAGACAAGATGAATCACTTGGTTCCGACTCATATCTAGTATAACCTTTGATTATTTCCGCACTTTTGCACATAATTAAGAGATTATCTTAGTTATTGTAGTAGGCCCCTCTTTTGAAGGCGACGTTACCCTCACCCCAGTACTTTGAGTCAGCAGGGATACAATCCTAAAAGGGTGGATTATTGGAAGATAATGAATTAAGTTATTAATGCAGTATTGTGGTAGGCCCCGCTTTTGGCGGTGACGTTACCCTCGGCTAAGTAGTCTGAGTCAGCAGGGATACAGTCCTAAATAGCCGGGTTATAGTATTAATAGTAGTTAACTTATGAGGGGATCAAAGAGTTTGGACCCCCGCCATCCAATACCGTGAAGTATTGAAGGAGGTCCTACTAAATTTGACCCAGGTCCATTGCAGGACCTCTAAACGCTGAACAATGGCAAGACCTTTACCAAACCGTTCCCTTAACCCCCTACCAGGTAGCCAACATATCTCCATATAGACCGTGGAGATATGAATGGTGAAAATCCTTTATTTTATATAGACAGTAAAATAATGCCAAGACACCACGGACAAACGATAAGGAAAGATCACCTTCAACATAAGTAACTAGTTATTAAAGTCATTAATACAAAACCAAATAAAAAGTGCAAAAGATTAGAAATAAAAAGTATTATACTAGACACTTTGTCTTCACCAAGTGATGTAAGAGACTTAGGCAAACATGGCCTTGATTGTCAAGAACTCTTACGATCAATCTTGGATCCCGAGACGACTCACACACTCTACGATGGACAATGGATGATGGTGGTGGATGATGGTGTTGTGATGGTGGTGGGTGGTGGATGAAGTGTAATAGCAGTAGTTAGTACATCAGTGTTTGTATTGATCAGAGGTTAGAGTTTGTTAGGAGGTTAGATGTCACTTTCATGGTGACGTCAGCTAAAGATGCTCAGTGGTTTGCAAGTGCCTATAAATAGTTCAGTACCTTGTACTATTCTATTAGCTCTTTTAACAACATCGTCTTCTTTGCACGAACAAACTACTTAGCTCTGGCTGAAGGGGAGTTTGCATTCATTCATCAATCATTGTAATCGTTGTTTGAAACAAATTCAATCTTTCGATTCATTGTGTAAAGATGTTTTGATTAAAGTATTACTCTCGTTTGATTGTATGCAAAGTTTGTTTTCATCTTAATTCTGCTGCACAACTCTTTCATTTCCATCTTAATTTCAAACGAAAATACAATCAAAAACAAACTCAGATCCAACAAATATAACTAATTATGTATTTATACTGAAACGGACATAAATAAACGAACATAAATGAACAGAACATAAATGGGCGTTTACGAACATAAATGAACGAACAAAAAGTTGTGTTCGTGTTCGTTCATTTATTAAATAAACGAACATATATGAACTTCTCGCCGTACAAGTTCATGAATAATTCAAAAACGTTCGGTTCATTTACATGCCTAACTACTGATGCGTATTCTAGTGTTATATATATTAGGTGTATATTTTAAGCCCCTTTAACACTTTTTAGTCAAGTTTTAAATTTATAAAACACGATATTTACTAACACTAGACACACATATGGACAAGTGCACTCATCGTGAGCGTAGTATAGTGTTGGTAAGATACCGAGGTCGTCCAAGGACACAAGAGCTTTTAGTACCGGTTTATCCTCAACGTCTAATTAAATCAAAAAGTTTAGAAAAATGTTTTAAACTAAGAAAAATAAAAACTAACTAAAATGCTGAAAATAAAAATAAAAATAAAAACAGATAGACAAGATGAATCACTTGGTTCCGACTCGTATCTAGTGTAACATTTGATTATTTCGGCACTTTTGCACTATTTTAAGAGATTATCTTAGTTATTGTAGTAGGCCCCTCTTTTGAAGGTGACGTTACCCTCACCCCAGTAGTTTGAGTCAGCAAGGATACAATCCTAAAAGGGTGGATTATTGGAAGATAATTAATTAAGTTATTAATGTAAATTATGGTAGGCCCCTCTTTTGGAGGTGACGTTACCCTCGACTAAGTAGTCTGAGTCAGCAGGGATACAGTCCTAAATAGCCGGGTTATAGTATTAATAGTAGTTAACTTATGAGGGGATCAAAGAGTTTGGACCCCCGCCATCCAATACCGTTAACTATTGAAGGAGGTCCTACTAAATTTGACCCAGGTCCATTGCAGGACCTCTAAACGCTGAACAATGGCAAGACCTTTACCAAACCATTCCCTTAACCCCCGACCAGGTAGCCAACATACCTCCATATAGACCGTGGAGATATGAATGGTGAAAATCTTTTATTTTATATAGACAGTAAAATAATGTCAAGACACCACGGACAAACGATAAGGAAAGATCACCTTCAACATAAGCAACTAGTTATTAAAGTCATTAATACAAAACCAAGTAAAAAGTGCAAAAGATTAGAAATAAAAAGTATTACACTAGACACTTTGTCTTCACCAAGTGATGTAAGAGACTTAGGCAAACATGGCCTTGATTGTCAAGAACTCTTACGATCAATCTTGGATCCCGAGACGACTCACACACTCTACGATGGACAATGGATGATGGTGGTGGATGATGGTGTTATGGTGGTGGTGGGTGGTGGGTGAAGTGTGAGAGAGGTGGTGTGCCAAGGGATGGTTTGAGCTTGAGCCAAGCACTTCTATTTATAGGCTGAACAGAAGCTCGGGCACGGCCCCGTGTCCAGTGGGCACGGCCCCGTGTCCACATCCTTCTCTTTCTTCATTTAATGATGTTTTGTCTTTTTAGTTGACCACGCCCCCGTGTCCGCTGAGCACGACCCCGTGGTGCAGAAGAATCTTTGTACTATGCAGATTTGCTGGATTGTGCGAATCTTATAGTTGACCACGGCCCCGTGTCCGCTGAGCACGGTCCCGTGGTGGGCAATAGAAGCTTCTACCACTTTGTCTTTTCTGCTGACACTTGGGCACGCCCCCGTGCTGGCTGAGCACGGGGCGTGTTCAGTCTTCTGATCTCTTGTTTTGCTTGGGAAGCTGCTGTCGTGGGGTCAGGCATGTCACGTCTTGTCCCTTTTCTTGTATTTATGTTAGATTTTGATGTCTTTTTGCTTCTTTTGTTAATTTGAGCTCATTTAATCCTGAAAATACAAAAGGAAGACAAAAGCACACTTTTTCCAACATTAGTACTAAAAAAAGGTTAGTTTTATGCCTCATTTGATGAAATTTATATGTTACATTTTGAACACATCAAATACCCCCACACTTGAATCTTTGCTTGTCCTCAAGCAAAACTCTTTAATATGTGGCTATTACACTCCCAAATGGAATGGGTAGAAAAGAAGGTTTTTGGGCTTGTCGTAGAGTGTCGGGATTTCCAAGATTCTTTATTTAATTTTATTTTTATTTATTTACAATCATATTCGTCATGATTTATTTAAAACTTTTCATAAGATAAATTACTTATTAGGGCATAACATGCCTCTTTAAAATTCTATTTATATAAAAGTTCACATACCTCACGGGGATCACTCAACACTCGGCCGAAAATGCATTTTTGAGGATCACTCGAGAGCGGCATGGAACTTACTCCTACCATAGGCTTGCCAAGCAATCAATCCTCATCCTTTTTAACTTATATACCTTTGTAAATATCAAGAGGACTTTGTGGGTGAAGTGTTAGGCTTGGGTTAAAGGTAGGTGGTTGGGTTGGTGGTTAGTGGTTAGTAGAAAAAGGGCTAAAAAGCGTAACAAGTGTCGGTTTTCGTAAGACTTTCTATTTTTGTAACTTTTATTTTGACGAAGCTTTTATTCAAACCAAGTTATTTTTGATGAACTTGTTTGTTTATTTTCTTTTGCTTCATCAACACAAAATTTTATTTTATTTTATTTTATTTATTTATTTATTTATTTTTAAAGTCATATGAAAAACTGAACTTGTTACTAAAACAAAGGGTTAAAAATAAAAAGGTTTCGGTGGGTAAAAAGGGTGTTTGGTTTGGGGTTATGAAATGAAAAGGTTTAGGCTCAAAGGGGCTAACTAGGGGGATTTTGGGTAGGTGGTAAAAAAAAAGAAAAATAATGGTGTAGAAATAAAAAGGGTTAGTCCTAATGCCTCCATCATTTACTTACTCGGGTTTAAGTTGGTAAGGACCGGGAATGTATCGTCATGGCAAGTTCTAGAGTCGTAAGAACCAAACGGCTATTCACACAAGAAACGAAAAATGAGCATTTAGTTCTAATGATATGTAGTTGTATGCTCAATAAAGGCTCAAAACTCACTTTTGTGGGAATGGGTTTTTATGTGATCAAGTATATATAATCAAATTTTAACTAAGCTTGTCATGCCTTTTCATAACTTTCTTATGTTGGTTCTTTTTATCACGACGCTATCGGTTGTAAATTTGTAAAAATATAACCTTTTTGAGAACTTGAATTTCCCGAGTTAAACCTAGACAAGAAAAAAATGAAAATTTTTTGAAAAAATTTGGGGTGATTAGCGATTCCAATAGAGTTTTGTGTAAGGCTTGTATTTAGGACTTGCAAGATTCAAGGTTTTAACATCCCCCCCACACTTAAATTACACATTGTCCTCAATGTGTCCCAAAAATAAGTTTTTAGGTTGATTGAATGTGTAAAAAGATGTAAAAAGCAAAAATTTTGTGTTACTGGGCGCTGAACACGGCCCCGTGTTGTCCGGGCACGGCCCCGTGTTCAAGTGCCAGTAACAAAATTAAAACAAGAGAAACAGAAGCCTGGACACGGGGGCATGTTGGGTGAACACGGCCCGTGTCCAGTTACCTGAACTAGGTCTTTTTCTGCAGACTGTGCAGCACGGGGCCGTGTTGGGTGGACACGGCCCGTGCTGAGCTTACTGTAAACGAAGAAATTTGTCGGACGGTTCTATTTTTCCTGTATGGAGTGCTGGTTCAAGTTTCCCTTGCATCCTTTGCCATCTCAAGTGTGTTTTATTCATTTCAACACCATCCAAAACACCAAATTAACTAAAACCATCATTCATTAATCATAGAGAGAATTACATAATAGTCCTAAAAATTGAAAAATAAAGCAGAAAATAATAGTTAAAAGTCCTAATATTAAATAGGTCAAGTGATCTGTAGAATCTTCCTAAAGAGTTCTATTTCTACAATAAGAACCAAAATTCCGGAAATAGACTTCCGGTCTAAAAGTCTTATAGAACTCTAAGCCGAACGGTGTTCCTTAGATGTTGCTAGAGCCATTCTTCGATCTCCCTCGGGAGAAGGGAGGCGGCTTCATGTTCCTCAACATTTGGTGGAGGAGGAGCGACACCAACCGGAACCCCTTGTAGTATGTCTCGAGGAGGTTCCGGATGTAGGGTGTACCATTCGGCCGGAATGATGACTTCCGGCACCACATTCCATGCCCTTTGGGTGATAATCGGTACCAAAGGAGGAGAGGCGAGTATGTTCAACCTTTGGTGCAAAAGGTTGACCTCCCGGAGACATCCTTCTAGTCCCACCGTCAAATGATTAATGCGGTCTACCAATGCCTCTTCCACACTTGTTACTTCATCAAGGGCCTCTCTTAAGGCGTAAACATAGTTTACAAGAGAATCTTCAACTGTTGATGATCTTCTCCCCTGCCGGTTGTTTCTGGAATGCGACGAAGAGTTTCCGCTTGTTCTGCTTGCCATTCTGAGAAAACATACCGAAAAGAGTTCATCTTTATGGGTCCAGTACCTCGGACACGGCCCCGTGTTCATCGAACACGGCCCGTGTTCAGATATTTGCAGGATTTATGAACAAGGAATCTTGGGGTTTCAAATTGTTTTTATGATTTTTGAAGCATTTCCGAACTTAACAACTTAAAACATTGTTATAAAACTTATTTTTAACAAGATTCCGTGAACAAAAATCTAACAAACATCCCAATAAGGCTTGAAATTATGGAATATTCAAGCTTTAATGGAAGTATGAAGAAAATTGAAGAAGATGAAAGTGGATAAAAGAGGAAAGGACAAGAATATGGTTGAGAAACTTCTTTTAGAAAATACCTAGGATGGTATGTGAGAATATTCCTCAAATCTCTGTCCCTGGAATGGTTCAAATGTGCAGGATTCTTGGCTGCATTTATAGAAAACGACAGTACGTTGCGCACGGCCCCGTGTCGGATGGACACGGCCCCGTGTGCAGATGGAATCCTGACAATTTTGTCCGCATTTTGACAAAATCAGAGGGAATCTTTTGGGTGGACACGGGGGCGTGCTGACCTGGACACGGCCCCGTGTCTAGAAGCTGTCTTAAGGAACTCTTCAAATTTCAAGGAACTTTTCCGGATCGGGTGGTTCCTTACTAGATGGAACAACCCCAAAGTGTCTAAGATACCTTAATTGATCTAGATTAAGACGCGAACGCAAGAGGTTGTCGGTGAGGGTGATTCCTATGCTATATGTAGGTGGACAAATCCAACCCTTTCCCGGGCTCTCGTTAAAGAAGGTGTATGTCGAATCGCTCAGGTCTATGTATGCATCGAACGGAGTCAATGGGGAGTCCTTCACGGCACAATCGACACAGAGACGACTATCGCTCAAGTCCTCACTAGAGTTAGACGTATCATTAGAAACAATGAAGTTGTTTGAATGCGTTTCCCCGGCAACGGCGCCAAAAACTTGATGCGTATTCTAGTGTTATATATATTAGGTGTATATTTTAAGCCCCTTTAACACTTTTTAGTCAAGTTTTAAATTTATAAAACACGATATTTACTAACACTAGACACACATATGGGCAAGTGCACCCATCGTGAGCGTAGTATAGTGTTGGTAAGATACCGAGGTCGTCTAAGGACACAAAAGCTTTTAGTACCGGTTTATCCTCAACGTCTAATTAAATCAAAAAGTTTAGAAAAATGTTTTAAACTAAGAAAAATAAAAACTAACTAAAATGCTGAAAATAAAAATAAAAAGAAAAACAGATAGACAAGATGAATCACTTGGTTCCGACTCGTATCTAGTGTAACCTTTGATTATTTCTGCACTTTTGCACTATTTTAAGAGATTATCTTAGTTATTGTGGTAGGCCCCTCTTTTGAAGGTGACGTTACCCTCACCCCAGTAGTTTGAGTCAGCAAGGATACAATCCTAAAATGGTGGATTATTGGAAGATAATTAATTAAGTTATTAATGCAAATTATGGTAGGCCCCTCTTTTGGAGGTGACGTTACCCTCGACTAAGTAGTCTGAGGCAGCAGGGATACAGTCCTAAATAGCCGGGTTATAGTATTAATAGTAGTTAACTTATTAGGGGATCAAAGAGTTTGGACCCCCGCTATCCAATACCATTAAGTATTGAAGGAGGTCCTACTAAATTTGACCCAGGTCCATTGCAGGACCTCTAAACGCTGAACAATGGCAAGACCTTTACCAAACCGTTCCCTTAACCCCCGACCAGGTAGCCAACATACCTCCATATAGACCGTGGAGATATGAATGGTGAAAATCTTTTATTTTATATAGACAGTAAAATAATGCCAAGACACCACGGACAAACGATAAAGAAAGATCACCTTCAACATAAGCAACTAGTTATTAAAGTCATTAATACAAAACCAAGTAAAAAGTGCAAAAGATTAGAAATAAAAAGTATTACACTAGACACTTTGTCTTCACCAAGTGATGTAAGAGACTTAGGCAAACATGGCCTTGATTGTCAAGAACTCTTACGATCAATCTTGGATCCCGAGACGACTCACACACTCTACGATGGACAATGGATGATGGTGGTGGATGATGGTGTTATGGTGGTGGTGGGTGGTGGGTGAAGTGTGAGAGAGGTGGTGTGCCAAGGGATGGTTTGAGCTTGAGCCAAGCACTTCTATTTACAGCCCCGTGTCCAGTGGGCACGGCCCCGTGTCCACATCCTTCTCTTTCTTCATTTAATGTTGTTTTGTCTTTTTAGTTGACCACGCCCCCGTGTCCGCTGAGCACGACCCCGTGGTGCAGAAGAATCTTTGTACTATGCAGATTTGCTGGATTGTGCGAATCTTATAGTTGACCACGGCCCCGTGTCCACTGAGCACGGCTCCATGGTGGGCAATAGAAGCTTCTTCCACTTTGTCTTTTCTGCTGACACTTGGGCACGCCCCCGTGCTGGCTGAGCACGGGGCGTGTTCAGTCTTCTGATCTCTTGTTTTGCTTGGGAAGCTGCTGTCGTGGGGTCAGGCATGTCACGTCTTGTCCCTTTTCTTGTATTTATGTTAGATTTTGATGTCTTTTTGCTTCTTTTGTTAATTTGAGCTCATTTAATCCTGAAAATACAAAAGGAAGACAAAAGCACACTTTTTCCAACATTAGTACTAAAAAAGGGTTAGTTTTATGCCTCATTTGATGAAATTTATATGTTACATTTTGAACACATCACTACCTTAGTGTTTGTAATCCTTATTTAAGAGTCATTTTAGTAATCCAATAGGCATGAAATACGAATTAAAATTGTCTCACTTCGTCTTTAAATTGCTATCTTTTCATCTTAAGCTCCATTCCTTTTTTTAAATCAAAACCAGTCCAAAAAGTTCGCTCGGATTTAGCTCGGAAAAAGCTCGCTCGATGTGGCTCGATTTGAAACTAAGTCGAGCCAGCTTGGCTCGGTTAAGGGTGATAGCCATGAACTAACTAGAAAATTGTTAGTGCATCATCTTAACCATTGATCTGACTTGGTCTACAATTTGTATTCCTTTTTACCCTTTGTAAGTTCATGCCTATCACCTCTTTCTCCTTCTTTCACACTTGATATAGCTAGTTAACTACAACCGCGCAAGGCAAAATATTGACCATACCATCTGTTGGTGCATATTTGTGACAACAACTTAGATTTGGTCTTTGGATATCTTGTAATTAGTTAAACGATAAACGGTTAGCGGGTTTAGTTTTGTATTAGTGAAATAATAGAGTTTGGGTTAAACAAAACACAGTTGGGTCATAGGGGGACGAATTGGGCTTTGCCCATGTAGGAAACCTTAGCCCAAGTAGCAACCTTGTGTTATATAAACAAGGCTTTGCTTTAGGGTTTAGGTTAATCAGCCAAAACAGAGTTTGAGAGAGATTTCGTGAGAGACTAGTGTCTTGGACGAAATTGTGTGTGTTAGGGTTTTGATTGATTGTAATTCTTTTGATTGATAATCAATAGAAACCCTGTTTGATTTTGAATTCTGTTTTCTACCCGTTTATGTAACAAATCTGATCTAGAGGATTCCGCACTCTAGGTTAGATATACAATTCTGTGACGATCCATACGAATAGGGGACCTACAATTGGTATCAGAGCTTTAGGCTCTTGAAGAAGCTCGGTTCAGAATTGCAGACCTGCAGATTCGGGTGGAATTTGGTTAAAAATTTCGAAAATTTGAAACCTGAAAATTTCGAAATTTTAAAATTTCTGGTTAAATTCTGCGTTTTTTGTTTGTGTGTAATCAGTTTGTGTGTTTGTTTTTGCTGATTTACAGGTTTTCGGGATAGTTCTGGTTGATTGGTTGAGGAATTTTGGATAGACAGATTTGAAGATTCGAAGACTGTTCTTCGTGTTCTTCATAAATTTCAAAAAATTTTGCTGATTTTGGTGTTTCGATTTTGCAGGAAGCTGTTAAAAGAATCTGGAAAATCTTCAGAAATTTCAAACATATTGAGTTTCCAAAATTTGCTAGCATAATTAATAATTCCGCTGACAAACCAGAGGAATTAATTGACCAGTGAATTTGTGTCCTAGCAACTCGGTGACCGGTGAAATTAAATCCAAAGGCGACTTTGGTAACCGTATAATTGTCCTCAGCGACATTATTACGGTGATCGGCGAAGTTAATAGTCGTCGTAATAGTGAACTGATCAGCTAGCATAATTAACCGGCGAAATTAACTGGAGTATTTGACTAGGCAGCATAATTACCCAGCGAATTTAAGTGATCAGAGGAATTAATCAGCGAACTTAGACTTCTAGCGAATTTAATTAACCAGCATAATTATAATTACTCTACCAGCATATTTATAATTACTCTATCAGCATAATTAACTTGGTTAACCAGCATAATTAGCGTGACCTAGCGAAATTAACTTGGTTTGCCAGCAAAATTAGCTAGAGGAATTAAAAGGTGGAGTATTTATTTTGTTGGAGTAATTAGATACGCATAGAGGAATTAACGTTTTTGTGAATAGAATTTGATCCGTAGTTCATCTGCCGAAACCGTTTGCACCGTTGAATTTGTTGTATTTTTAGGACAAAAAAAAAGACAGGTTCAACTCGGGAAAATCCCGAATTCGGTTTTTGACATTATATATCATTGGATTCGTCTTTTCGAGACGATTCTAACGGTGTAATTTGGTAACCACTGTTTTCGAAGATATTTTGTACGGTTTTACCATTCTGTTGCTTTAAAATGTCGAACATGACAAATTTGATTGCACCTAAGATGATAAAGGTGGAGAATTATCTTACATGGAAGGACAGGTTCAAATCCTTCATTGAATATCAGGATGCACGCATGTGGATCTGTATTGTAGATGGGTACACAAACCCAACACACGATTTTGAGGGCAGACCACGTAGAACAGACTATGTGAACATGCAAGAGGAATATAAAAAGATGTACGAGGCTGAAAAGAGAGCTTTGGCTGCAATAAAAATGTCATTACCTGATAGCATCAAACATACCTTTAAGAAGTACACTAATTCAAAGGATATGTGGGATGGATTAGAAAAACGATATCAGGGAAAAGCAGATGTCAAAAAGAATAAAGCTTTGAGCTCTACATCACGAGAAGGTTCATATGATTGGAGTGTTCATTTGGATGCACGTGGCATAAACATTTTATAACTTGGGATAATTATTTAAATATATAAACTTGTAAAAGAATTACATGTTCCTTATGCGTTTAGTAGCCCGGATCGTGCCGGGTTAAAGATCAATAGACACACCACATTATTTATTTATGCACTAATGGGTGTACGCCTACACCCCGCGCTTAGGTCGTGGCCATTTCGTAAAATGATGCCAAGGATATCCGGGACATGGTCATTAACCCCCCAAAGGCGTTAAGCAAACAAAACATATTTAAACGGGTCATCTCGATAATACTTAACCACTAATCGGTTAAGGTCGAATGCCTGACCAAGCGGTATTTTATATACCGTACCCCAAGCCCGTATAAGGGAAAATAAGTTAAAAGTATTTACCTTTGCAAGTATAATTCACAAACAGCAAATGCAAGTAGCTTTTACTGGTCCTCCTATTCTGGAACGAAGGTTTATAATAACCTATTAGAATCCTAACGGGTCTTTAATTAAGCCTAAACTTAGACCGGTTAGTTTTAAAGATACGGTTCGTACGCACGATTAAGCGAAGACCGGAATAGAATGTGATTTAGACCCGAAAATTTTGAAGACTTGCTTAATATGGGTATATAATACACATTCTGGATTTTGAGATAAAACCGATAAGGTTTGACCTGTTTCGGCCAATTTATGTAAACTAGTTACATAAACCGAACTGAACGCGTAAGAGGCGTAACGGGTAATCATGAGAGTCATATACAGGTTCCCTAAGTTAATATGCCTCAAATATGTTGTGATATCAGTAAGATGTCTTTTATTATGCCCGAAACGAATTTAAACACAAACTATGCCCCGTAGGGGTAGTTTGGTCATTTACAAGGTTATAAAAGAGTTTAGGTATTATCCTGAGTTACAGGTCTGATATAATCAGAAAAAATACTTAATTTAATAAGTTATAACAGTAGGGTAAAGTATATATGTGAAATTTATCAATTATAACCAAACTATGCACCGTAAGGGCATTTTGGTAAAGTATATATGTGAAATTTATCAATTATAACCAAACTATGAAGTCTGAGTTAAACAACTTTTGCTTACTGTTAAAATATTATAATTTACCTAAAATATCAGTAGGTATCAACCCTTGTATGTTTAAAATAGTTTTAGTACATACTATGCGTTAAAAACGCTTAAAAAGGCGATTAGAAGCCGTTTCCGGGTTCTATATAGAAAGCTGATATTTTTATTATTCCAGAAGGCTTAAAATAATTTATTTATCATACCAAATCAGTAGCAAAAGGTTTGGGGTCAAAAAGATATGTAAAACTCATTTTATAGCCCAAGAGGGCAAAACCGACATTTACCGAATCATGCTTATGACTCTAAGTTATGCTCAGCCTAAAATTAATTAAAAATCTTTAAAAATCCCAAAATAATATATTACATCATTGGGTAATAAGTTTGATATCAAAAAGTAGGTTTAAATAGGCTATACGCTAATTATGTCGTTTAATCGCTAAAAAGCTTTCTAATTACGCTAATGAGCATAACTCTCAATCTATACCTCAAACTGATGTCAAATTTTGGGTGCAAGTTTATAAATCAGTAACTAAGGTTTCTACTCTTTTATATTTTCAAAAATCACGTTTTATGGTGAAAAGGGCATAATGGTCAACATATAGGCAATTAACGGGATCATGCATATTAATTGGATAACTAATGAACCATAGTGTATAATCACAAAGGGTTATACTAGCATGTAACCTGGTCCAATTAAAGCTCTAAGGCATTTCTAAAACATGCTTAAACTGGTCAGAACTGAAAGTCAAAGCAAAAGTCAAATTATGCGACTTTCGGTTCCGAACCGGGTCTCTACTGAAAATTGTCGGGTTGAACATGTTTAGACATGTTCTTATATTAATTACCAAGTTATATTAATGATCAAACAGGTTGTATGGGTCCTACATTGCTAATTATGCATAAATTGGAAATTAAGCATTCTGTTGACCTTTTAATAACAAGTTTGACCCGACATTTGACCTAGTTAGAGTGGGAATCAGAGGGAGCCCTTCTAAGGGTTTAATGCCCACATAATTACCAACTTATAACTACTTTCAATTCGACTAATCACTGGACCAACAATGATTAATCGCTAAGTCAACCGTTAATTACGACGGTGTGACTTTTAAGCTAAAACTAAGTAAAAACTCAACTAAGAAAGGTTAAGCATACTTACTGAAGTCCTATGCACGACTTAGGATGGCTTGGGTCTGCTCTTGAACTACCAAAAGCTCCAGAAGTGCAGAATGAAGGTGTGATCAAAGTGGTGAAACATGAGGGCCTTTTATAGTGTTCTAAACTCACTAGATTGTTGACAAATCATGCTACCATTGATGTTGGATCACCAACAAGTGTCTCTAAGTGCCTAGAACTGTTTAGGGGTCGCCCATATTGTGAAAATATCTGTTTAAAGTCGGTTACAAGGGCTATGGCAGACATCTAGCAAAGTTTGCGGATCAGAGGGTCCTTCGCGTCACGCGTAGCCCCCCCTAGGGGCCTTCGCGTCGCGCGACGACCCTTCTGATCAAATCTGAATTTTTTATTTTTTAGATTTTGGTCCTTGGCCCTTTATAACATTGTTTCGACTTTATTTCTTGCATTTTGAACCCTCCAATTTGACTTATAAGGGCTTCAAGACATATACCCACTTTGTTTAGTCCTCGGTTAACTTTATTGTCACCCGAAAAGTCATAAACTTCATCGTTGACGCTTTTAACCCCTCGCATACGAATTTGATCATAACTTTCTCATACGATAACGAAACTTTATGAAATTTATATCGTGCATTCTAGTGAGCATAATTAACCGTTACAAAGCTTCGGGTTTGCTAAAAGGTCACTCAGAGGTATACTTTAAACATGTTGACACATTTAACCCCTGTAGTTTGTAATCTCTCACATTCTTTCATATTTAGCTTCGTATGATCCATGATTTATTCGTTTGAAGGTAAGAGCATCATGTAGGGTTATTGTAACGTATATTTATTCACTGTTGACATTTTGAACCCGTATATTCACATACTTTCCATGTTTGTCAACTTTAGTCACTCTAGAGTATTCTTACACACGTTCAAACCTATGACACGTGTCAATACATTATAGGACGTGAATTTTCGAGGTGTTACACAAGGAAAATGGATGGATTTGCTTATGTTACAATTGTTTTGTATGGTTCCTGGGCTTTTTTTATTTAGCTCTTTTTGGATGCATTTTTGTCATGAACCACATTCCTTGTAACAAATTTGTAGATCAAATTTATGATGTCTGGTACTTAATTTGTTGGTGAAGATATATTTCCATCATTGGTTTCTAAAATTGATCATCATATGTACATTGTTCTAAAACAAAATGCATAATAATCCTTTCCGTATCCTTTTAAGTTAAATCTTAACCCTTTTGACTTTTAGAGATGAAACATAAACCCATATTGATCCACCATTTAGGTTTGGTATAAATTGTTGGATAACTTTTCTTTAATATGTTTGTTCAGTTAAATGATACCTAGCAATCACACTCTCCATGTAGAGTTCCTGGTCTTTTATGAGAATACAGGGTTGCAAAGTGCGGTATTGTCAGGTATTGTTCTTTATTTGATGCTTATATATGCTACCTTTAGTTTGAACTACGAGAAAGTCTCTCAAGCACCTATAAAACATACAAAAATGTGAACTTTAGCGTTATTTCTTTACTTTTATATACTTTTGTTTTTGTTGTATTTTTATATTATGGACACACTCGAAAATGGTGATTGTTAAAATGGTCATATTCTATTATTGTTGTATTCAAGTTGAAAGGATTGAATAGAATTAAAATTACCTTCCCTGATTGAAATTTATTTTTATAGATATCTGGTTTGTGAATTTGCAGCTTAGAAAGAGTTTAAGGTTTCAAAAAATGAGGACCAGAATAAAATGGAGTAGCAGCTTAAGTGCATTTACACTAATGGTATGTTGGCAATTGTACCCATTAATGATTATAGTGTTCTTCCTATTCCATCAGGAAAAGCAAGTGTTGGAGCCGTTGCACTACTAAAAAGAGCGGTTAGTAAATTTAATTTAAACTTACGTTGAATTCGCTTTGCATGATAAGCAGAAGTGGAAAATGGACGGGATGAGTAACGGGTCATTTCTATTACATGTGTTTATTTCCTTCAAGTACATTATGAAAATGTGTGTTATATTGGTCAAATAGAGATAGGAAAATGGATGGGTGGGCAACGAGTCAAACGGCTAATTTTTTTATATGTGTGTTAATTTGGTCAAGTACAATATGGAACGGGTCCAACTAGCTAACCAATCTGTTTGGCTCAACAATCCCTTTTCATCTCCTAACTACATTGAATGAGCTCATGATGCTTTCAAAGGATATGCTATTAAGCAATACGATCCAAAAAGTGGTTTCTAACCTTTTTATAAAACCCAAACTATTCTTTAAAATCTGCTAATCTGATTATCTCCTCGAGTATTTATAAGAGTTTAAATCTTTTTAATTTTGAAGGTATGTCCTACTTTTGTGTACTATTAATAAAGAGGATTCTTGATAATTTCGCCCCAAATGAGTTTTTCCCAGGCCCGCCTCTTGCTGAAGTGGGGCTTGAAGCACTGGAGTCGGTGGTCAGTTTCTCTGGATTTTCTTTTCTTATTTATGCTTTAAACATTTAAAATAATCAAAAGTTGCATGTTCATTGCTTTTAATATATTCAATATTTTTTCAAAAATTACGTACTCAATATTTAAACTGTCTCTTTATAATTCTTTTTTCAGAAAGCATTGTGATACTTGATTACATGTTCAGCACTTGCTTCGTAAGCTTGAAAGCGAGTCATGCATCGGAAAGACGTTAATCTCTTTACAAGTCATTTATAGCAATCTGTACATTCTGTAACCATATTCCTCTTTTTCTATCTATAATGCTTCTATACTTGTTGCATCTAGACTAAATACCTTTATATTTGTAAGTGGATCGTGAACTTTCAACTTATGCTAAGGTTATGAACTTTGTGCCATCATCAATTTTAATTGAATGAAAAATGAAATAGATGGTTAAAGCTTTAAAAGGTTGATTCATTGGAATTGTTAACAACCTCGCTTTGCTATGTTTTTAGGCATAATATAGATGGCTAAAGCTTTAAAAGGTTGATTCATTGGAATTGTTAACAACCTCGCTTTGCTATGTTTTTAGGCATAATATATGTACATATTAACACTTTTGATAAAAATTCTCACATTTATTTTTTGGTTTTAAACAAATAATGTTTTATTTTGACTATAAACAATGAAATATTTAAGTCGTTATACCATTAATATACCCGTAAGTCATTATACCATTAATATACCCGTCCACCGGACGGGTATAGAACTAGTTATTAAGGGTAGTATAGACATTTTGATGTAGAATATTAATAAATATTTTAAAGAGTTACTCAATTCTTATTAATGCAACCATAAATTTCTCCTTCACCATCATTAATGTATTGGCTCCTACACAAATTTTATTAGAAGTGACAAAATTATTTAAAAAATTTGTGTCCTACACATATTTTATTATGAGTCGCAAAATTATTTAAAAGTGTTTGAGTGCTACACATTTTGTATGCTACACCAAAATATTGTTTTAATTGTGTAGGAAACGTTGAAAATGTAAGATCTTGTGCATAATTGTTTTTATTGTGTAAGGTGCACAACTATTTTATAAGATAGGCTCATTAAATGATTAGAATTCATTAATTTGAATGACAAAAATAAATAATAGAATCATTAAATGATTTGTTCAAATTACCTTTGTATCCTTTATTCTTAATTTTTAATTCTTCTCATTTGAACTCTCCACTATATATATATATATATTTAAAAATAAAAAGCAAAGCCAAAAAAATAAATAAAAAGCAAAGCCTGTCTCACTATTCATTCAGACCAATCACATGCTGCCACTTAAGAATTAAATGTCATTTTAGTCCCTGTGGTTTGGTCATTTTGCTAGCTTAGTCCAAAGGTTTTATTTTTCACCTGTGAAACAAAAAAATGTTTCACCGTTTATATTTAAAATGACCGAATTGCCCTTCTCGTTAACAGAAAAACGGATGAAGTTACCCAAGTGGACTAAAATGACAATGGTGAAATCTTTTCGGACCCACAAACGAAAAATGAAACATTTTGACTAAACTGCCAAAATGGTCCAAACCACAGGGACTACAATGGCATTTAACTCTGCCACTTGACGACCTTCTTTTTTTTTTTATTTTTTTTTCGTTTACACCCTTAAGTTTTCTAATTTACATGTTTAGTCATTCGACTTCAACTTTCCTAATATACATATTTAACCCATGTACTTTAATAAAGTTCTTATTTTTCTTGCTAACGTGACGAACCAACTTGACTTCCGGTGCAACGCGGGGGTAAAATTACTAGTTATAATTAAGTTTAAATAAAAAGATGGCGCTACTCAAAGTTTATTAATAATATAATCAGCTTTTTTATAGATATTTTGATAATTTGTGTTTTTAGCAGGAGTAAAATGGACATTTCATACCCACTTAAATGATAATTTTAATGACGTTAACTGGTAAGGACCACCATACTTACAACATATCGAGTAACAAATTTACAACAATCACAACAAATTGTGTAATTGTTAAACTTTAAAGACCGCAGTACAAGATGTGTAAGGTAAAGAGACCAAGCATCTAACTCTATATTTGCTGTAGAAAAGAATTTAATATATATTTTCAACTAGTTGATGCCCCGCCCGCGTTGCGGGGCGATGGCCGGATAATGAGCGAGTGTTAGTCAGCTCATTGACACGAAAAACAATTAAATCGAGTCAACCAATTAAAACAAAACACTTTTATAGTTTTGATAAAAAAAAAAACTAAAACAATGGCAATATTGTAATTTTTAACTGAGGGAAAGTTGTATTTTTTGACTGTGGTAAAATCGTAATTTGACAAAAGTTAAAGTAATGGCAGTACTGTAAATTTGAACCTGAGGCAAAATTGTAAATTTTCACAGGGGCAAATTCGTAATTTTTAAGTTGCGGTAACAACGTAATATAAATTTGAACTAAGGGCACAATCATAATTTTAAACTTGAGGCAAAAGCACAATTTTATTTTGAACCGAGGGCAAAATCGTAATTTTGAGTTGGAGGCAAAAACATAATTTTACCACTCACAAATTTTAAAAATATTTACTCTCACAAACAACACGTGTCCAGAGCATATGTTTCGCCCTTCCTTTCTCTTTCATGAAACACACGTGTCATCAACACGCACATGCCCACATGCAGAGCCCACATGCAACATTCAACACGTTATACAATCAACGCGTTTTGTTTTTAACGCGTTATGTTTGGTCCGACGGCGGTGTTTCGTGATGGTTCAACGAGTGAATTATTTTGCTATTCAAAAAGGCTTAGCGGCGCAGCTTGTTGCCCGTTTACCAACTATCTCGAGGTAAATTATTTTGTAAAAGGGGTATGTACGGTTCGGTTCGGTTATTACCATTAAATATAAAGTAAAAGTAATTATTATAATATGATCGATTTACATAATGTATAAAGGTACAAAAGGGTATATATGGTATTTCAGTTGGGTAAGGCGCAGGCTGGTTACCCGCCTCTATGTCATTCAACCATCAAATCCTACCACTGCATAGTGACTACTTCATTTCCTACTCCCAATGGTTGAAGATCCCTCCCTATATTGTATCTACATTACTCCACTCCACCTCTCCTTTAACTTAACACTTGGAGCTTTCATCATCTTAATTCTTGGGTGGGCGATCCACGATCACGAGTAGGATCTCAAGTTTCGAGCATCAAACAACAGGTTAGTTACAAAACAAAAGGTACTATTACTTCACCCATTTTTGGGTTTAGATCTTTGTTTACAGGTGGTAAGGTTTGCAAGGTTAATTATATGTTTTTCTTTTTTGACAAAATAGTGGTATGTTAGTTAGTAGCTTATATATACGGAAAGATGAAAAAACCATGATTGTAACTTGTGTAGTATAGCAATATCTAAAACAATGTATTCTTTTATAAAAATTTTAGGGGACATCATATACATATTTCCAAGCGTTTTAGCAAAAAAATAATAAAAATAATAATAATAAAAAATGCCGAAGGAATCTTTTTTAAGAGTAATAAAAATCTACGTAGTAACTGGTGTGTAACATCGTCTTTGTAAACACCAGCTTTGTTACATACGTAGCATATGAAACTTAATCTTTTATAAATATCTACTCTGCGTTTTTTTCATTTTTTTTTTTTGCTCAAATCGCTCAAAAAACATGGATATCACATACCCTAAATTTTATTTTATTTTTATAAAAATAAGTTGTTAAGGTTTTCTCAACTTAATATGTGTGTAACTACAAAACTTGACATGACACAAATGTTATTTTGTATTAATTGTTTAAAATCATTTTAATTTATTCACAGATAGCTGAAGGATGACAACATGTAGTATGTTTCTCTATATTATCATATGAGAATTTTTTGCAAAAATAGGTGGTTTGAACCACAAAAGAGTGTTATTAGGTGGGTTTGAATTATGTTTTCAGATTTAGGTAAGTTGTGAATTCAAACAGCAACCTTCGATCACTTTTCTGCACAATTTCAGACCTTCTGCAAAAAGCTGCAACAAATGTTTAAGATTGCAGAATGATACAGCGACCTTGTGAAGGTCTCTGTTTGAACTACCAACCTTCTTAAAGGTCGCTGATTCAAGTACAAACCTTGGAGAAGGTCTCTGTTTGAGGTTCAAACCTTGGAGAAGGTCTCTGTTTTGTCTCACAACCTTGGAGAAGGTCTCTGTTTTGTCTCACAACCTTATAAAAGGTCTCTGTTTTGTCTCACAATGTTATTAAAGGTCTCTGTTTTGTCTCACAATGTTATTAAAGGTCTCAGATTCATATGGAAGTCTTTGTAAATAACGACAAACTTTGCAGAATTAATGCAGCTTTCGGATGGTAGTGTAATAGGTGCCTGTTTGAGGTTTTTGTCCATTTGTTGCATGAAATGTGAGTGGTAAATGTGAAGGTGATATGACTTGACCCTAGCTCTCACATGATATGAAATAAAACCTGCTAATTTGAATAGTTGTGTGTAAGAGAAATCAACTGTAGTGTAAGAAAAATTCTGCAAACACCATGAATTCGAAAATTGAGGCACAGTGTGAAGTATTTACATATGAAAATAAAGCAAAGCAGTTGAGATACATTTTCAATATCAAACTCAATCCTTTCATTAACGAAAAATATTCAGTCAAGTTTTATAAGCCGAAGATGAATTTTGAATGTCATCCTGGTCCGATGAATGCATCGGTGTTGTTCTTGGGCAACAATCACCGTGCGTTTGAGGTGTTTAAAAATCCAACACCGTATGATAAGCCATTAGATATTAGACGATCAGATCGAACGTTCTGGCAACATATGAAAGAAAATCCGGTTAGTGGAAGGGTAGAAGGTTTAATACATGCAGCAGGATTCAGCGGGATACTGCAAATTGGGTACAAGTATGTTGACCACGCGTTAATAACTGCGTTGGTTGAGAGATGGAGGCCAGAAACTCACACGTTTCACCTTCCTTTTGGAGAAACGACCGTGACATTACAGGATGTGAACGTGTTGTGGGGGTTACCGATAGATGGGTTGCCTATTTCTGGGGCTGACACAGGTATGTCGATTTATACTGTACGAGACAAGTGTCAAACGGTGTTGGGGTTTACCCCTGACGAAGATCATGTGAAGGGCAAAAGGGTTAGGTCCTCCCGAGTTTTAGCACAAATAACGTCATCCTTTTCTGAAAATGAAGCATCAGATGAAGATTGCATTTTTCGTGCACGTCAAATAATATTTTATTTGATAGGGTGCACAATCTTTCCTGATAATGCAAACAGCCTGATTGATGTCAAATTTTTAGAATTTCTGGTAGACTTGCCCGCATGTTCGGGATATAGTTGGGGCGGTGCTGTGTTAGCTCTCCTTTACAGAAACCTTTGTAATGCTGTCACACCCCCAAAATCCACACGCGGAGTACCACCGCTTGGAGGCGTGACATGACCAGGATCAAGCCACCAATCATATTGAACATAAGTATATAGTAAAAGTCATTCATCAATACGATAGGTGTTTCCAAAACCAAATATAAACAAGTGTGTAGCGGAAGCATTAATGTAAAACCCAACATAAGTTTAAGTACAAAATGTCATTTAAGTTTAACAACACGTTCACGATCCATGTCCACAACGACTGTGCCTCCCGTGCAAGCTCCAATAGTACCTATGGTCCTGCAAGGCATGTAACAGAGAGTCAACAACTAGTTGAGCGAGTTCACAGAAAGTAATGCGTAATAGTAAGTTTGTTTGTAACATGTGGCTCTACTGGGCCGGTAGTAAGTTCTATTGGTGGGGGCTTCCCGTGTTGTATAACCACTAGACTATTTGTAACCATATGTGTTCTTCACAACCGAGAACAGTAATACGTACTAGTGTTACGTAGGTTTTACGTAAGTATCCTTCCCAACCGAGGATAGGGGTACGCGTGGGTTTACGTAGGTTTTACGTAAGTGCCTGACACAACCGAGGCAGTAGTAAATATAGGTTCACGTAGGTTTTACGTGAGTATCCTTCACAACCGAGGATAGCGAATAGCATAAGTATACGTAGGTTTTACGTATGGGTCCTACACAACCGAGGACGATGGTATGGTAGTCTAGTAATAATGTCCGCATGAATCTATTCAACCTTATTCCTTAAATCCCATTCCCAAGCCCTGGGAATCCCATGCCTTGGTAGAAGTGTGAACTCACCTTGTTTGCTCGGTATGCTAAGTTAAATGCTCACAGTAAATCAGTCAAGTCCTATAGTGCACGTATATTCAATCAGTTCACATTGTTTGTAAAGTTTCACATGGAACTAGTGTCACAGTAATATCATATGGTGTGTTTGACAGTTCATATCATGCAACACATAAACAGGCCGTCACATTCATAACATTCATGCTTCACATATTAGGGTCCCACAGTTGATATAATATTGTTATTCGTTAGCATGCTTGACAGGAATAGTAGTTAATCATGTAAATCAACTAACAGAGCTAACACCTCTCAGAACTATTAACTAACTGTATCACATGCTTTACTTAACAAACATAATAAGTTTAACAGAGTTAATAAATAACAAAGTTATATATCAAAGAGTTAACCCAATTAACTTAATTAACAACCAACAGAACATACATACACTAACTGAGTTTATGATTTAACATAGTTACTTAGTTTGACAGTGTTAATAAACTAACCAGAATTAACAAACTGGGTTAATAAACAAACAGTTAATAACCACAAAGAACACATGAGCCGAAATCACTTATAGGCCGAAATCCACTTATAGGCCGAAATCCCTACATGGCCGAAATCACCCCTCTTGGGCCGAACTCACATCTGGGCCGAAAACCTTATATGGGCCGAAATCACTATTATGATTTCGTCCAGTTGTTTAACATGTGGGGTGTTTTCGTTGGGCATATGTGACGAAATCACTAGGGCCGAAATCCCTTAGTGATTTCGTTGGTTTCCTCATCATCCTCAACATCAGCAGATTACACAACAATCGAAATTCACATACACATGATCAATCTTCACGAGATTATTTAAGCAAATCCTCAATACATATTACGAAACAGTAACCCAATGATCATACACACTCCATTAACATACAGTAAGCTACATCTTGTTACAGTATACTACCCAATCAGTTCAAACAGAAACAAGTTTACCTATTGAAATCTTCATAACCATAACACCCTAAATCACATCATGTTTCACGAACAGTTATGTAACAGATTGACCACATATATTACTTTCAAGAACACATCAACAACATACTATATAATTAGATCTGAAACAACTAATTGTGAGAAAAATCACTAACCGTATTAAACAGGGGTTTGGCTTCAAGAATGAGGAATTCTCTATTGTGGGTTTCAGATGTAGAGAGAGAGATCAAGGTGATAAGGTTTGGTAAGTGGTAACGTCTCGGAGAAGCTTTGTTTAAAAACTGATTATATATAAAAAATATCTCACTGGGCCTAAAGCCCATCTTCTGATTTCGTTGGTCTAGGCTGGACGAAAACACTTAAAGTGTTTTCACCACTTGGGTGATTTCATGATACTTGATTTCAGTAAGTTCCAACCTTATATAACATATGTTCAAATAACAACACCTTATTAACATACAACCACATATAAAGATGTATATGGATCCCAAGTATAAAATGTCAAACACGGTACTATTTAACGTTTTACAAACGTAAGCGTTGTGAAACAACGAGTCGTATTAACAACAACTAGAACAATAAAAAAAAAAAATTTACGTGCACTAATTGCGAAGATAGAATCTTGGAAACTCGAGTTGTCACATTATCCCCAACTTGAAAGAAATTTCGTCCCGAAATTTAGCATGCGGTTACTGAGGAAGCTAGGTAAGTTATCGTTTACTGGTTTTCCTGGGGTGTCACATCATCCCCCCGTTGATTTGGAATTTCTTCCCGAAATTCGGTAGTAGCTTCAGCCTCAGTAGTAGTTGCATTGTTTTCGAACAACTGGGGATATTTGAGTTCCATTTGGTCTTCGCGTTCCCAGGTAAACTCTGGGCCACGACGGGAGTTCCAACGAACTCGAACAAGAGGTATTCTGGTGTTCTTGAGGACCTTAACATCCCGGTCCGTGATTTCAACTGGTTCCTCGACGAAATGCAATTGTTCGTCGATAGTGAGCTCCTTCAGAGGAACTATGAAGGTCTCATCTGACTGCCACTTCTTCAGATTCGACACATGAAAGACGTTGTGAACTGCACTGAGTTCAGATGGTAAGTTCAGTCTGTAGGCCACTTTGCCTATTTTCTCTATGACTTCAAATGGTCCAACATATCGTGGATTGAGTTTGCCTCGTTTGCCAAAACGAACAACACCCTTCCAGGGTGAAACTTTGAGTAGTGCTCGATCCCCAACTTGGAATTCGAGTATTTTCCTGTCTTTATTGGCGTATACTTTCTGACGGTCACGAGCTGCCGCCATGCGTTGTCGTATTTGAGCAATCTTTTCAGTAGTATCAACTACCATTTCAGGACCTGTGATCTGACTGTCACCCACCTCTGCCCAACAAAGAGGTGATCGGCATTTACGCCCGTACAATGCCTCAAATGGAGCAGCTTTAATGCTGGTGTGGTAACTGTTGTTGTATGAAAATTCCACAAGTGGCAAATGCTTTTCCCAGCCCTTGCCAAAGTCAATTACGCACGCCCGAAGCATGTCTTCTAGAGTTTGAATAGTTCGCTCAGACTGCCCGTCTGTCTGAGGATGATAAGCTGTGCTCATGTCTAATCGAGAGCCAAAAGATTTGTGCATTGCTTGCCACAGTTCTGAAGTAAAACGTGCATCACGATCAGAGATAATAGATGTGGGCACCCCGTGCCTCGAGACAACTTCTTTAAGGTAGACGTCTGCTAGAGTGGAGAACTTATCCGTTTCCTTGATAGCCAAGAAGTGAGCAGATTTCGTGAGTCGATCCACGATCACCCAAATAGTATCATTTCCGCGCTGAGATCTAGGTAAGCCAGTAACAAAATCCATGGAAATTTGCTCCCATTTCCATTGTGGTATCTCAGGTTGTTGGAGTGGGCCTGATGGTTTCTGATATTCTACTTTGACTCTCGCACAAGTCAAACACTTGCTAACGTAAGTTGCGATGTGGGCCTTCATGCTAGGCCACCAATATGTAGTTCTGAGGTCGTAGTACATCTTATCCGAACCAGGATGTACTGAGTAGCGAGACTTATGAGCTTCATCCATTACAAGCTCGCGTAAATTACCATAGAGTGGGACCCAGATGCGTCCGGTTACATAATAGGCGCCGTCTGCCCTTTGTTCTAACCGTTTCCTTGAGCCGCGTAGAGCTTCAGCCCTGACGTTTTCCGGTTTCAATGCTTCTACCTGAGCATCTCGTATCTGTGAAGGAAGACTAGACTGAATAGTGAGTTGCAACGCTCGTACACGCCTAGGTATAGTATCCTTTCGACTGAGGGCGTCGGCCACCACATTGGCTTTGCCCGGATGGTACTTTATAGCACATTCGTAATCGTTCAGTAACTCGACCCATCGACGTTGTCGCATGTTCAAGTCTTTCTGTTTGAAGATATGCTCAAGACTCCTGTGATCGGTGTAGATGGTGCACTTGGTGCCATACAGATAATGTCGCCATATCTTGAGCGCAAAAACAACAGCTCCAAGCTCTAAATCGTGCGTAGTGTAATTCCGTTCGTGAATTTTAAGTTGGCGTGAAGCATAAGCAATGACTTTATCCCGTTGCATCAACACACATCCAAGACCTTGGATAGATGCATCACAGTAGACTACAAAGTCATCCGTGCCTTCAGGCAATGAGAGGATAGGTGCGCTACAAAGTCTATCCTTTAAGTGCTGAAACGCTGTTTCCTGTGTATCACTCCAACGGTAAGCAATACCTTTCTGTGTCAGTAATGTAAGCGGCTGTGCAATCTTTGAGAAGTCTTTGATAAACCGTCTGTAATAACCCGCCAAACCCAAGAATTGGCGTATTTCTGTCGGTGTACTAGGTGCAGGCCAGTTCTTGATCGAATCTACTTTGGATGGATCGACATGAATCCCATCCTTGTTTACCACGTGGCCTAGAAAGTGGACTTCACGAAGCCAGAAGTCGCATTTTGAAAACTTAGCGTACAGCTGTTCCGTTCGAAGGAGTTCCAGAATAAGTCGTAAATGCTGTTCGTGTTCCTCCCGATTCTTCGAATAAATCAGGATGTCGTCAATGAAAACAATAACAAACTTGTCAAGATAAGGTTTGCACACCCTGTTCATAAGATCCATGAAGACCGCAGGCGCGTTCGTTAGCCCGAATGGCATGACCAAAAACTCGTAATGGCCGTAGCGAGTTCTGAATGCTGTTTTGGAGACGTCCTCATCCCGGACTCTCAGTTGATGGTAACCTGACCTCAGGTCAATCTTTGAGTAATAGCTCGACCCTTGCAACTGGTCGAATAAGTCGTCGATGCGTGGAAGAGGATAACGATTCTTCACCATCACCTTGTTCAGTTCGCGGTAATCTATGCACATACGAAAAGTACCGTCTTTCTTCTTTACAAATAATACTGGAGCTCCCCATGGCGAAGAGCTAGGACGTATGAAACCCTTTTCCAGGAGTTCTTGCAATTGCTTAGACAGTTCTTCCAGTTCAGTTGGAGCTAAGCGGTAAGGCGCTCGAGCTATAGGTGCTGCTCCTGGAGCTAGCTCGATCTGAAATTCGACCTGGCGATGAGGCGGTAATCCAGGTAACTCTTCAGGAAACAATTGAGGAAAGTCGCGTACTACAGGAATATCCCCAATCTTTTTCTCTGCCGTCGATGTATCAGTAACGAGTGCTAAAATAGCTATGTGGCCCTTTCGTAAACACTTCTGTGCCTTCAATAAGGAGATGATGCCACTCACGACACCACTCTTGTCGCCTTGAACTTCGAGAGGTTCCTTGCCAGAACGAGGAATACGAATGATCTTCTCCTTGCATAGGATCTCTGCATGCTGTTGGGATAACCAATCCATACCGATGACAATGTCGAAACTACTCAGAGTTATAGGAATGAGATCGATAGAGAAAGTCTGACCAGCGAGGATAAGATTACAGCCCTGAACTATGTGTGTGGCCTCTAGACTTTTACCGTTAGCTAACTCTACGACATGTTTGGTGTTCAAAAGTGTTGGTGCGCGTTTAAGCATTTGACTAACGTTCAGAGACATATAACTGGTATCCGCACCCGAATCAAATAATACGGTAACATAAAAGTCGTCGAGAAGAAACTTACCCGTAACCACATTAGGATCGTTCCTTGCGTCACTCTGACCAATCACAAATAAACGACCCTTTGCACCATTGTTGTTGTTGTTTCCCCCATTGTTGTTCCCAGTGCCCTGATTATTGTTGTTGTTGTTCCCATTGCCCTGGTTGTTGTTGTTCTGGTTTCGGTTTAACTGAGGGCAGTGTCTTTTGAAGTGACCTTCGGCACCACAATGAAAACATCCCTTGTTACCCTGTTGTTGGTTCTGCTGCGTTTGATGCTGCTGTTGATTCTGAGTTACAGGCCGTGGGCTCCTACAATCCTTGGCCTCATGGCCCATCCTGAGGCACCTCCGACAACGACCCTTGTTGCACTGGCCACTGTGATGCCTGTTACAGTTGTTACACTTTGGGAGGTTCCCTTGATAACCACCCTGTCTGTGACTGCCCGAAGATTGCTGACTTGGGCTCTGATAGTTGTCAGTCTTTCGCTGCTGAACTTGAGACTGTACTAAAGCTGAACCTTTGCTGGAATCCCCCTCCCATTTTCTCTTGTTATCACTGGGGGTAGCAGGAGTAGTTGCTGAAACAGTAGCAGTAGTAGTAGCGCTGATGCGTTTAGGCAGCTTGTTCTGTTCCACTGCCTGATCGGTGAGGCGATGAGCTAGCTTGACGATCTGTTGAATAGTGCCAAGATTCGCTGAGGTTACGTGGCTTTGAATCTCCGGCACCAGACCATTGAGATACAGTTCGATACGCTTAATGGGAGGGTCCACCATAGTAGGACACAGAATAGCCAACTCATTCGATCTTCTGGTGTACGCTTCAATTTCTGACCCCGTCATTTTCAAATGGTAAAACTCTACCTCCAGCTTATGAATATCATCACGGCTACAGTATTCCTCTTTAATCAAATCCTTGAAATCATTCCAGGGTGTGGCGTTAGCAACAGCCAACCCTAACATCTGCACTTGCGCATTCCACCAAGTCAGCGCAATGCCTTCTAGTGTACCAGTGGCGTACTTCACCCTGCGAGCCTCAGGGCATTCGCACATTTCAAATACTGACTCGAGCTTTTCAAACCAATGGAGGAGTCCAACCGCTCCTTCCGTGCCACTAAAAGTAGTAGGACGACAGTCCATGAAAGTTTTGAAGGTACAAACAGGTGGCTGAGCGTGCTGACCTGTTGTATATTAGAATCCAGTACAAGATTAAAACACAAGAGTTGGTTTTAGGAGTGTAGGATCTAAAGATCCTAGTGTGAGTTACAACTGCAGGGTATACCTCCTGCTTGTGCGGCTGTAAGTGCCTCAGCAATTCGTTCGTTAATGAGAGCCGTCAGTTGGGCTTGCGTCATGTTGATACGTCCAGACATGATCTTCATAGCCAATATGACATAAGTGAGAGAGGTTCGCGAGTAGTGCGATAACAAAAGAGAATAATCACACACAAGTGTTCTCATGCAATAGTGTCAAGTTAACCTAAGCATACCCGGAGCAAAGTTCTATGCAATTCTAGCAAGTAGGCAATAAGACATGTACCATATTACCTAGAGTAATGAGTCTTGCACGTGGAGCGAGGCGTCGTTGTGGATCGTTGAGCACTGTTCTGGTTATAGTCTGGTTTTAATAAAAACGTTTTCCCTTTATTAAAACCGAGTTCTCTATAACCAATGGCTCTGATACCAATCTGTCACACCCCCAAAATCCACACGCGGAGTACCACCGCTTGGAGGCGTGACATGACCAGGATCAAGCCACCAATCATATTGAACATAAGTATATAGTAAAAGTCATTCATCAATACGATAGGTGTTTCCAAAACCAAATATAAACAAGTGTGTAGCGGAAGCATTAATGTAAAACCCAACATAAGTTTAAGTACAAAATGTCATTTAAGTTTAACAACACGTTCACGATCCATGTCCACAACGACTGTGCCTCCCGTGCAAGCTCCAATAGTACCTATGGTCCTGCAAGGCATGTAACAGAGAGTCAACAACTAGTTGAGCGAGTTCACAGAAAGTAATGCGTAATAGTAAGTTTGTTTGTAACATGTGGCTCTACTGGGCCGGTAGTAAGTTCTATTGGTGGGGGCTTCCCGTGTTGTATAACCACTAGACTATTTGTAACCATATGTGTTCTTCACAACCGAGAACAGTAATACGTACTAGTGTTACGTAGGTTTTACGTAAGTATCCTTCCCAACCGAGGATAGGGGTACGCGTGGGTTTACGTAGGTTTTACGTAAGTGCCTGACACAACCGAGGCAGTAGTAAATATAGGTTCACGTAGGTTTTACGTGAGTATCCTTCACAACCGAGGATAGCGAATAGCATAAGTATACGTAGGTTTTACGTATGGGTCCTACACAACCGAGGACGATGGTATGGTAGTCTAGTAATAATGTCCGCATGAATCTATTCAACCTTATTCCTTAAATCCCATTCCCAAGCCTTGGGAATCCCATGCCTTGGTAGAAGTGTGAACTCACCTTGTTTGCTCGGTATGCTAAGTTAAATGCTCACAGTAAATCAGTCAAGTCCTATAGTGCACGTATATTCAATCAGTTCACATTGTTTGTAAAGTTTCACATGGAACTAGTGTCACAGTAATATCATATGGTGTGTTTGACAGTTCATATCATGCAACACATAAACAGGCCGTCACATTCATAACATTCATGCTTCACATATTAGGGTCCCACAGTTGATATAATATTGTTATTCGTTAGCATGCTTGACAGGAATAGTAGTTAATCATGTAAATCAACTAACAGAGCTAACACCTCTCAGAACTATTAACTAACTGTATCACATGCTTTACTTAACAAACATAATAAGTTTAACAGAGTTAATAAATAACAAAGTTATATATCAAAGAGTTAACCCAATTAACTTAATTAACAACCAACAGAACATACATACACTAACTGAGTTTATGATTTAACATAGTTACTTAGTTTGACAGTGTTAATAAACTAACCAGAATTAACAAACTGGGTTAATAAACAAACAGTTAATAACCACAAAGAACACATGAGCCGAAATCACTTATAGGCCGAAATCCACTTATAGGCCGAAATCCCTACATGGCCGAAATCACCCCTCTTGGGCCGAACTCACATCTGGGCCGAAAACCTTATATGGGCCGAAATCACTATTATGATTTCGTCCAGTTGTTTAACATGTGGGGTGTTTTCGTTGGGCATATGTGACGAAATCACTAGGGCCGAAATCCCTTAGTGATTTCGTTGGTTTCCTCATCATCCTCAACATCAGCAGATTACACAACAATCGAAATTCACATACACATGATCAATCTTCACGAGATTATTTAAGCAAATCCTCAATACATATTACGAAACAGTAACTCAATGATCATACACACTCCATTAACATACAGTAAGCTACATCTTGTTACAGTATACTACCCAATCAGTTCAAACAGAAACAAGTTTACCTATTGAAATCTTCATAACCATAACACCCTAAATCACATCATGTTTCACGAACAGTTATGTAACAGATTGACCACATATATTACTTTCAAGAACACATCAACAACATACTATATAATTAGATCTGAAACAACTAATTGTGAGAAAAATCACTAACCGTATTAAACAGGGGTTTGGCTTCAAGAATGAGGAATTCTCTATTGTGGGTTTCAGATGTAGAGAGAGAGATCAAGGTGATAAGGTTTGGTAAGTGGTAACGTCTCGGAGAAGCTTTGTTTAAAAACTGATTATATATAAAAAATATCTCACTGGGCCTAAAGCCCATCTTCTGATTTCGTTGGTCTAGGCTGGACGAAAACACTTAAAGTGTTTTCACCACTTGGGTGATTTCATGATACTTGATTTCAGTAAGTTCCAACCTTATATAACATATGTTCAAATAACAACACCTTATTAACATACAACCACATATAAAGATGTATATGGATCCCAAGTATAAAATGTCAAACACTGTACTATTTAACGTTTTACAAACGTAAGCGTTGTGAAACAACGAGTCGTATTAACAACAACTAGAACAATAAAAAAAAAATTACGTGCACTAATTGCGAAGATAGAATCTTGGAAACTCGAGTTGTCACAAATGCTACAGCACCTAATGCTATAGCCATTACTGGCCCAGTTGCGCTTCTACAAGTGTGGGCTTGGGAGAGGCTTCGTTGTTTTGCTCCTGTTGTTGCCCGGTTCCAGTACAATGCCCCGTTAGCTGCTCGGTAGTGTGAATTGGAAATAATTAAATTTATTATTTTGTATATATATACCTGACTTATGTTATTTTTTTATTTATCCTTTTAGGTGGAAGGGAAGCTTAACGTGTACAGATGTTTCCACACATTGCCTGAGAACATATAGATCTCAGCTGCAATCAATGACCGAGGCAACGGTATGGTTGTTAGTTGTTGACATATAAAATTTAAGTTTGTTTGAACACGTTTCTAATGAATGAATTTTTTTTTGTTGCAGTTTAATTGGAGACCATACGACGACATTCTCGGTAGACTCCCCGATATATGTCGAAGTGGTATGGGAATTTGGCGGAGTTGTTGCCCTTTGCTATGCTACTCGGTTGTGGAGCATCACTATCCTCAACGAGTGATGAGACAGTTTGGCATGTTCCAGTACATACCTAACCCAATTGCCATAGATCATAATGAGCATGCCAGACTTCATTCCATGAACCGGAGTGGGAAAACCGGCTGGAACTGGTTAAATCGTCACGCACCGTATGTTAGTCAGTGGGAGGCACGTCATCAAAACTTGGTGACGGGGGAACTCATGACATCTGTTGGAGTTGCCAATGATTACATGTCGTGGTACATGGAACATACGGTGTTATATGTGTCTAACCCACAGTTGTCAGCTGGCCCTACGAGCGGATTTCAAGACGAAGGAGCGAGGGTCCAAATGATGGTATATACAAGTTTAAAATTATTGAAAGTTACCATTTTTATTTTTATTAAAAAATTAATTATTAATTATTTTTTTGCAGTCGGAGACGATGGGTCTAATTCACCGATCTGAAGATGTGGACGTTATTCATGGTGCGGCTTATCGGGCCCTTGAGATGTCTAATGTTCCACAATACACACAATATCCGACTCATCTGTCACAGGAGCCGGTGGACCTTGCTTCATATCCTCGTACACAGAGGGTAGGCAGGCCCCGACGTCGTGCTCGTGGTGGTAGAAACGTTGAAGAGGCCGGGACATCAAATTGGGGCCCAAACTTCGAAACAGGGGGGGATCAGGATCCGGTGGTAACGAAGATGTAAACCTTGGTAATACTGATATGGGTGCATCATGGCTGTCAGCGTTGGCTACGGCATGCTCCGAGGGTTTTGGTCGGTGAGTTATTGAACTCCCAACAGAATGATATGGATAACAACAATCAGTTTGTAGACCCATGTTTATCAAGTCAGGCGGGGTTTTTTAGCCCCTCGTCCCATATGATGGACCCCAACACTAGTCTGGCAGGGTTTGTTACCCCCGCGTCACAGATGATAACATTTATGCCGGAGACCCAAACAGACTATCAGTATTGGCCCCCAAACCAAAGTAACGAAGATCACCGGAACCGTTATGCAGATGTTGAACCAAACCCCTTAGACTGGAGTCTCGACTTGAACCTGTTTCCACCATCACCGAATGACCCATAGAGTGTAATACTTTGTGAATTAAATATATTGTGTAATACATTGTGAAATAAATATATTGTTGTTTTTGTTTTAGTTTTTTTTATTATTATTTTATTTTTCAAAGTAAACTGATACTAGAAAAACACATAAACTAACACAATAATGATGTATTTATATTTGTTTATCATTAAGGGTATAAATGACATTTCACAATTTTAAAGTAATAAGCATTTTTCTCAAAAAGAAAAAATATTTTTAAATCAATTTCTACCCACTATAAATACCCCTACCATAGTGAATGAGAAGTCCACATTATTGGACTGATAAAAGATGGGGAAAAAACACAATATTGGACTGATAAAAGATGGGGAAATGAAAAAAGACGGCTGGTTGAACAACCTTGTAAGAGGCAAGTCGCTCATTGATGAAACTGATGTAGAAGAGAGTTGTACCAACTATCGTCACCACATGGCTAACGAGCTTTCGTACTTTCATTATAATAAACAATTTAATGTTTCGTAATATTCCGACATATTAGGGTTTTTGTCAGAAAGGGCCAACCATGCGTTTTTTGTGTCCGTTATCTCACCGGTGTGTCCAAGTTCGCCATCACCGGGTGTCTTCGTGTCGTATGCTAGGGTGAATAAGGACTTGGGGCATTGGCGTTGTCTCGCCAGAGGTCGTATCCTCTCGTTATGAGGGGGGAAAACGGCCAAAAAGCCATTTTTGGGTTTTTGTCAGAAAGGGCCAACCATGCGTTTTTTGGGTCCGTTATCTCACCGGTGTGTCCAAGTTCGCCATCACCGGGTGTCTTCGTGTCGTATGCTAGGGTGAATAAGGACTTGGGGCATTGGCGTTGTCTCGCCAGAGGTCGTATCCTCTCGTTACGAGGGGGGAAAACGGCCAAAAAGCCATTTTTGGGTTTTTGTCAGAAAGGGCCAACCATGCGTTTTTTGACAAAAAAAAGTCCAAATTGATATTTAATAATTTAATACAAGTACGATAAACAATTACACGTTTTATTAACGACTTGGGGGCATTGGCGTTGTCTCGCCAGAGGTAGTTTCCTCTCGTTTTGGGGGTGAAAAACGAGCTGCATAAAACTCATCCGCCATCTCTCGTCTGTATTTCGCGCAAGCCTCCACAACATCTCCCCCAATCCCGACGTCCTCGTCATCAATAGCAGACGTTGATGCATCCACAAACATTTAAATTTCAACCATCATATTTTTTTTAACAAACACAGTATGTTCATAACACATGGGTTATAAATTTCGAATTTCATCATTCTGCGAGCTTCATAAACTTTCTAGTATGAAACAACAACCTTTATTAAGCTTGCCATATGAATCTGCGACCTTTAATAACATTGTGAGACAAAACAGAGACCTTTAATAACATTGTGAGACAAAACAGAGACCTTTAATAAGCTTGTGACACCAAACTGCGACCTTATATAGGCTTGTGAGACAAAACAGAGACCTTCTCCAAGGTTTGAACCTCAAACAGAGACCTTCTCCAAGGTTTGAACCTCAAACAGAGACCTTCTCCAAGGTTTGTACTTGAATCAGCGACCTTTAAGAAGGTTGGTAGTTCAAACAGAGACCTTCACAAGGTCGCTGTATCATTCTGCAATCTTAAACATTTGTTGCAGCTTTTTGCAGAAGGTCTGAAATTGTGCAGAAAAGTGATCGAAGGTCGCTGTTTGAATTCACAACTTACCTAAATCTGAAAACATAATTCAAACCCACCTAATAACACTCTTTTGTGGTTCAAACCACCTATTTTTGCAAAAAATTCATCATATGAATGAAAAATACGACACTAACAAGTAAATTATTGATTCAGGAACCATCTACAAGAGTTTCGACTAAATCCAGAAGAAGCTGATGGAGAAGGGCGTCAAGAGGAAGTTCACGTGGTTTTTACACGAATGGGCAGGAAATAGAGACGGGCTAAATGCCCGTGAAGCCGATGGTACACTAAAGCCGCTAAAGGAATATACTGGTCCTTTGGAGGACAATGGTCACCAGATTGCTCCGGATATCGACTTCCCTGAAGGTTTCATGACTAATGAAATGATAGATTTCTGGGATGAAATTTATGAAGTAAGCAGCAAACCTTTCTATGATTCAGAGGAGTTAGCTTTAGGTAGTCTTAACAAGAGTGAGTATATGTTAGTGCCAAGTAACTGGGCAGTGGATGAGTGTCCCATAGAGTCTATAGGTGCAGGCATGCATGTTTACGAGGTTCCTACCCCTACAATGGCTGCGGTCTACGCTCTAGCTAAAGAACAAGCGAAGGATCTCAAGTTTTCAGATGATGATCAGATCAAATGGGCTCTTCTAAGGTTAGAGGCGTTTAAATCGGGATGGTTTGCGCGCCAGAAATATACCATGTTCAAACCAGCACCAAATGGTAGTGTGAAGATTATGCTTGATGATGCGGAAAGGATTAGTGATCTGATTAAACACGCTCACGCGTTATGTTTTTTTCTACCATTCATGACTGAGTATCATTTCAGAGCATTTGGAGCTTCGTATAACCAGGCTACTTCAGCTGATTATTTGACTAAGGCCCAAGATCTTGCGGCTGCAGCATCGTTATCAGAATGTCTCACATACATGGATCACAATGTTCTCCATGGTAAAGTTTTAGCTTGGATAGGTGTCAAGAGACCTATGCAAGTCCTGCGCAACACCACTGCCATAACAAGAGTACCAAACCCATTCCGGATTAGAGCATTTTCAGCACCAGCTGGTCAGGCGGTTATCTCAACTTCGATTGAAGTAATCAATTCGATCAAAGCTGCAGGTTGGTGGGATAATATCAAACAGATAGGAGGATATGATGATTCAACTCTCATTAGCGTGGGTGCTGAAATAGCAAGGAATCCATGGAAGTTCCATCTGATGAACCATGTATATGGAGAGGAGTCGCCTGATGTGGATGAAGCGAGACAGGTTGCGGAAGCGAAAAAGTCAGCTATTATGTTTGCTCCTATTTTGCAGGCTTATGCTTCGACCGTGGTGAAGGACACACCTTTAGGAAGGATCAAGGCACTGAAGAAGCATGCTGATGCAAACAACTACCTGTTCACAAGAGCACGTCGGCTATTTGTGAAAGTCACTAAAACTCGTGGAGACGATATATCTCAAGTGTTTTCAGCTGATGCATTCCGCATTGCAGATGGTTCTAAAGGTGCCAAGTGAGTTCTGTCTAGAGTTTGGTGGATGTGGCTTGTTATTTGCTTGTTTGGCTATGTTTCTCTTTAAGTTCTTGTTCGACATCTAATGGTTATGTGTTTGCTTTGTGAAGCTTTGGTACTTTTGGATTTCCATGTTTTGGAACTTAATTTGGTACTTTTGGATTTCCATGTTTTGGAACTTAATTTGGTGGTTGTAATTGTTACTTGTATGTTTTATGTTCTTATGTTTGCTTTTACTTATGGAACTTGTGCATATATATTTGTACCCTCCTTAGAGCCACGACGGCCTAGTAGCCCTTCGACTAGTCAAGGAGACGGTAAGTGTCTCTACGATATCATGAATCCAGGGTCCTTAGGGGACGATGGATTGTTGGCAGGGTAGCCGGCGGGGCACTCAAACCAACTATTACCAAATACCAAGGGTTCAGGTAATTGTTGTTGAGATGGGTGGGGGGGGTTGCGGTACCAATCAAAAATACGGTTGTCGCTACTGGATAACGAAATGGATAGAAATGTTCATTTTCTTCAAGTATTTGACGAGCACAAAGGCATATTCGGTTCGTTTAACTTTGACCAAACACGAAAATATAATCGAACACATTTTTTTTGTTCATGTTCGTTTATTAAGAAAACTAGGGTTAAGAACCGCCCGCGTTGCGGCGCGGGTACACCGTAAATATTGAATGGATTAGTCCAGACGTTATATGATGCATTAACCATATGAAAACACATATTTCGACGTATCCAGTTGAACTCAATGTAACCTGTATAAGCATTATAATTGGATCAAATGTAAAGTAAATCAAATTCGTATCGAGCAATCATAACGTATTATATGTGACCCAACTCATACATAAAAAACGTAACGGGTATGAAGGAAAATATGCACATGTAATCGAAAGGAATTAATTAGAGCTTTCGAAAAAAGGGAGAAAAAGAAACCATAATTTGACTCCACTCAGTTCGAAACAAACTTTACGAAACATACATAAAATAAATACGAAAACATATTATATTTGACTTGAATCATTTCCCAAAAAAGTTTATGTCAAAACGTAAAACTACTTGAATTTATACCAAAACGTACATAAAAATATGCACGTAAAAATGGTTTCTTTAAATGAAAACGTATTATATTTGACCTGACTCCTCTATAAAAAAAGTTTACGTCGGAATGTAGAACAAATCATATTTATACATACCCGTACATAAAATATGCACGTAAAAAAATAGTTTTTAAGTTAAGGAAGTATAGGGGTAAACCGAAACAAAATATTAGTAAAAAATTTAATAGGTTAAAAACGTTCGTAAAACCGTGCCAAATAGTACCAATGCCACTACGACATCGACTCTCAACATCATAAAAATAAAATAGATAAAATGGTAAAAATTACACTGAACGAAAAGCAGACTAAAAGTCAAAATATAAAATATGAAATGTTTGGGTTAAAAATGGTAAAATTTTACACTGAACGAAAAGCAGACTAAAATCGTTGAACCACGTACACCCGTTACAGTGTGTTAATGCGAAAAATTAACCAGAAACGTAAAACGTAGAAAATAATAACTTAGTCGATCTAGGACTTGCCCTTTGCGGCGAACTTTTCAAAAGGGAAAATATGGACGCGTTGCGACGGGTCTGTCAAATATGAAAAAATAGAGCAAAAAACGTTAAACCTCACATGGACGCTACGACATGTTAGCGAAGAAATTAACCAGAAACGTAAAACGTAGAAAATAATAACTTAGTCGATTTAGGACTTGCCCATTGCGGCGAACTTTTCAAAAGGGAAAAAATGGACGCGTTGCGAAGGTTCTGTCAAATATGAAAAAATAGAGAAAAAATGTTATACCTCACATGCACGCTACGACATGTTAACTCGCAAAATTTAGAACGAAACGTAAAACGAAAAACTTGCGAAAGATTAAAAGTATGGGGGACCAAAGTTGTAAATAATAAAGTGTTGTGTTAAATTATAAAAGATAGAAAACTTTGGATTAAAAGTAAAAAAAATTAAGGGGTTAAAATATAAAATATGAAATGTTTGGGTGAAAAGTGAAATATCAAATTTTTTTTGAAACACTCCCAAAGCATATGTTACAACTCATCCAAGCAAGATGTAGTTGCTTATTTATAGTGGAATAATAGGCATGTTTGTGTTCGTTCGTTTAAAACCTAAACGAATAGTTCACGAACGTAAACATAATTAAACATACAATAAACAACACAAATAAATAATTGAATACACATAAATGAACACAAATGCACGTAATTTACTAAACATAAACGGACA
Source organism: Helianthus tuberosus (assembly GCA_030545235.1). Taxonomy (NCBI): domain Eukaryota; kingdom Viridiplantae; phylum Streptophyta; class Magnoliopsida; order Asterales; family Asteraceae; genus Helianthus; species Helianthus tuberosus. The sequence continues at coordinate 1,825,799 of CM060394.1, forward strand.
TAAATTATTTTATATAAATTAGTGATTAATTACGATAAATTTCATTGGAAAGCCTATTTTTATCATTAGAAAGCTCAATTACCAGTTAGTTATATTTATATAAGTAGTTAGAAAGTTTATTTTATGTTTAATGTTTATATAAATATAACTAATTATGTATTTATACTGAAATGGACATAAATAAACGAACATAAATGAACAGAACATAAATGGGCGTTTACGAACATAAATGAACGAACAAAAAGTTGTGTTCGTGTTCGTTCATTTATTAAATAAACAAACATTGAAAATCAAAAATAAAAAAATAGAAAACCACAAAAATCCAAAAACATTGAAAAATTGAAAAATATAAAAAAAATAGAAAATCAAAAATGAGTTATTACTGTGTGAAAAAGAAGAAATGATAGTACATCAGCAAGTTAGACTGTCACACTCAAACTGAATTAAATTGCTAAAGTGTGATAGCAGCTTCATCATATGATGTACCAGTAGGCAAAAAGCATGAAATAATCAACTTACCAATGTGATATAAACCTAAATAAACTGAATATGAGTGGGGAACACATCAGTGGTGTATGGTTTAATGACCTTAATTCTTGCGTTGATAGATTGCCAAAATCTGAGGTTTTGGGTCTTTATACTGTTATTTCATCTGGGGATATCAGGGTTGTCCTTCTGCTGCATCCAGATACATGCTGACCTAGGCACAACCAGGATATCTTAAAAGAGCAAAAAAAAAATGCCAAATCCTATAAATGAAGAAGCTCTCCTAGAGAGTCATTCAAAATGTGCAAAATGCATAGATCGTACCAAAAATGGTATTTGTCTTAGCCCTCGTTAGATATTTTGGTCTCTTTGCTGTACGGAAGTACTGACCTGATCACCAATTATCTAAACGTTGAAAAACAAAACGGATGAATTCAGTATACTCACCTACTACGATGAATCTTTGTGCATACCTTGATCGCGGGGGTATATCCTGAAGTGGGACACACTAGTATATCAGAAATAAAATTACCTTAACGTATCATACGGTAATGGTACTTGAAATGTTCATGCATTTTGTTTAAGTGGACAAACATACTGGTAATCGTCTTGGAGTGCTTTTCACGAAAAATTAAATAAAGAATTATCCACAACTGTGAAACAGTTTGATTTTGTTGATATGATCTTCTTACCAGTGATTCTCACAAAAATAGAGTGTTTATTGCTTTTGTTATTTGCTTGCTTTTAGAAAAATATAAAAATCCAAAAATAGTGTCATTTTCTGTTTAAAATTCTTAACGTACGGAAAACTGTTATTCTTGGAGGAATTGTTACTAATAGGGGGAGATGGTGTTAGAAAGTGAGTTCACAATTTTAAATCATCCAGTTTCTTATGTGTTGGTGATAAGTTGAAAATGCTTAATCTGTAATCCAGTTTAACTATCTCTTAAATAAAAATAATTTATTTAACTTTGTTGAAAAATTCTTATGGTTTCTCGAGATGTTTGTTTTATAAGTATACAGATTGAAGTTGTATGTGTCACACCCTGGCTTTTGCGGAAGCGTGGGTTTATTTGGTGTGACTTCTTAATACCATAGCAACAATCACAACAATGCTATAGGATAAAAAAAAAATACGAGATGTACATCCATTAATTAAAGTGAGAAAATACCACAATATCATTGTTTAAAAACATCGACACTTGAAATAAGTTACAAACCATAATTCATTTAAAACGCGTTCATAAGACACAAAAGACTTTGGATAAGACGAGGTTTAGAGACATATAACCCGCCCAGGAGTAGGTTACACCTCTCAAACTTCACAACTCTGGATGTGTAACATCCCGAAAATACAAAACCTTATATTAGAATTATAAAGTGCATAATAAACAAGAATAAGCTAACTAGGATAAATAACCTAGTTAGCTAGGAGTCTTGTAGTAACACATGAATGAGTTAAAAAGGCCAAAGATATAAACTAAATAAGAGTGGAGGGACTTAGGTTGTCAAAATTGAAACTTGAATTGCTAATATTAGTAAAATAAAAATCCAAACACTCCATTTTTGGAGTTCCTGGATCGATCAAGGCAGGAGAGGGCGACCCCCACTCTCAAAAACCCTAACTTCCACTAAAACTCTCAATTGAAGGCCTAAATCAAGCTAAACTCGAAATCTGAACATGGAATCGTGATCACCTCGTCAAGAGGATCATAAGGTATGTCAAATTAGGTTATTTAAGTTCAACCCAAATTCTTGCATGTTATTGAAATCGAGTGTTGAGCTTGATTTTGTGTTGTAAACACGAAATTGGAAGTAATATAAGGTTTAGGGACAAACCCTAGACGATTTCTTGTCAAATTCTTGCATGATAGTTGTAAGGATCAAAATCACTATAGTGGGTGATTAATATGTTAGAAGAACTTGATAAACACTAGGATTTAGACTCTTATTCTAGTGTAAACTGAAATTGTGAGCTAATCTCTGAAATTTGTTGATGTTAAAATATGTGTATATTGTCTAATTGAAGTTAATTTGAGTGATAATTTCAAGTTATGAACCTGGTTTAGATCATGTAGAAATCTGACCCGCTAGGTGTTTGATGAAATGCCTAAATGAGGGTTAAAATGTTAAAAGTTGGGTGAAAACGCAGATTTGATAATGTTAAGAAATAATGCGTTAAAGCTTATGAAAGAGTTCTAAACTTGATTATGAATTGAACTCTTTAGGCAAAGAGTCCGGAACGTCAAGCGGGAATACCGCCAGAACGGGAGGTAGAGTTCGGAATTAAATTGATTCCGGGCGCGAAACCTGTGGCTAAGGCGCCGTATCGGTTAGCGCCATCAGAATTGCAAGAATTGATGTCTCAAATCCAAGAACTGCTCGACAAGGGATTTATTCGGCCAAATGTGTCTCCATGGGGCGCACCAGTGTTATTCGTGAGAAAGAAGGACGGGATCATGCGTATGTGCATCGATTACCGGGAGTTGAATAAACTCACGATAAAGAATCGATATCCGCTTCCAAGAATTGAAGATCTATTTGACCAATTACAAGGTGCAAGTTGGTTCTCAAAAATCGACCTCAGATCGGGGTATTATCAATTAAAAGTTAAAGAGGAGGATGTACCGAAAACGGCTTTCCGTACACGGTACGGACATTACGAGTTTCTCGTGATGTCCTTTGGGTTAACTAATGCACCCGCGGCTTTCATGGATCTTATGAACCGGGTTTGCAAACCCATGCTAGACAAGTCAGTGATAGTGTTCATTGATGACATCTTGATATACTCCAAGAATGAAGCAGAACACGCAGGTCATTTGCGTGAAGTGTTGGAGACGCTCAGAAGAGAGAAATTGTATGCGAAATTCTCAAAGTGTGCCTTCTGGCTACGGGAGGTGCAATTTCTGGGGCACATCATTAGTGCAAATGGGGTGTTAGTAGACCCATCAAAAATAGAAGCTGTGGCAAGATGGAATCCACCGAAAAATCCTTCAGAAATCAGAAGCTTCTTGGGGCTTGCGGGTTATTATCGGAGGTTCATGCAAGATTTCTCCAAAATCGCCATGCCATTAACCAAATTAACCCGTAAGAACGAAAAGTTTATTTGGGGTGAAGATCAGGAAAGGGCGTTTCAAATGCTCAAAGAGAAACTGACCCATGCACCGGTATTGTCATTACCGGATGGGACGGAAGATATGGTTGTTTACTCGGATGCGTCGCATTCGGGACTTGGCTGCGTTTTGATGCAGCGGGGCAAGGTTATAGCCTATGCCTCAAGGCAGCTAAAGACTCATGAGAAGAAATATCCTACCCATGACCTCGAGTTGGCAGCAGTGGTGTTCGCCTTGAAAATATGGAGGCATTATTTGTATGGGGTGAAGTGCACTATCTTTACCGACCATAAAAGTTTAAAGTATTTCTTCGATCAAAAGGAATTAAATATGAGGCAGAGACGGTGGTTAGAAACTGTCAAAGACTTTGATTGTGAAATACATTACCACCCCGGGAAGGCTAATGTAGTGGCAGACGCGTTGAGCCGAAAGACAGACTATACGCCTATTCGAGTGCGATCGATGCAACTAATTGTGACATCGGGTTTGCTTGAACAAATCCGGAAATCTCAAATTGAAGCAATCAAGGAGGAAAATGTGAAGAGGGAAAGGATAGTTGGGCAGCTAAAAGACCTGGAGGATGATAACCAAGGATTGAAAACTCGGTTTGGGAGAATTTGGGTTCCAAATACATGTGGAGCCAAGGTGCGTCTACTTGACGAGGCCCATAAATCTCATTATTCAATTCATCCGGGGGCGACCAAAATGTATAATGACTTAAAACAAAACTATTGGTGGCCCGGAATGAAAAGAGATATTGTGAAATATGTGGAGAAGTTTTTGACTTGTTTACAAGTCAAAGCGGAGCACCAAAAGCCATATGGAAGGTTGCAACCGTTGGATATCCCAGTTTGGAAATGGGAACAAATCACGATGGATTTATTAACCAAATTGCCCAAAACCAATCGCGGGTTTGATGCTATATGGGTAGTCGTGGATAGATTGACGAAAAGTGCTCACTTCATTCCGATTCGTGAGACTTATACATCCGAGAAGATGTCGGAGGTGTACACCAATGAAATCATAGCACGTCATGGAGTGCCGATATCCATTGTTTCAGACAGAGATACTCGGTTTACTTCAAAATTTTGGCGCGAATTCCAAGAGCAAATGGGAACTAAATTGTTCATTAGCACTGCTTACCATCCACAAACGGATGGGCAGAGTGAAAGAACAATACAAACGTTGGTGGATATGCTGCGGGCTTGCATCATTGATTTCGGTGGTAGTTGGGATGTTTATCTACCCTTGGTCGAATTTTCATATAACAACAGCTATCAATCGAGCATTAAAATGGCCCCGTATGAACTGTTATATGGCAGAAAATGTCGAACTCCGGTATGTTGGGGAGAAGTGGGTCCACGAGGGCTAGCACCCACTGATATAATCCGAAATACGAATGAGAAAATCGACATGGTTCGGGCACACTTGAATGCGGCTCAAGACAGGCAAAAGGCGTATGCGGATAAAAGGAATAGGCCAATTGAATTTCAGGTTGGCGACATGGTTATGCTAAAAGTTTCCCCATGGAAGGGCATTATTAGATTCAGAAAAAGGGGGAAACTAAGCCCGAGATTTATTGGGCCATTCAGAATCATCGAACGGGTTGGTACAGTAGCTTATCGTCTCGAATTACCCGAGGAGTTGAGTGGGATTCAGAGCACATTCCACGTGTCACATCTCCGAAAATGTTTGGCAGACGAAACTGCTCGTATCCACTACGATGATATCGAGGTGGATAACAGCCTCAACTATGCAGTGAAGCCAATTGCGATTTTAGATCGTAAGGATAAGAGTTTGAGGAACAAAGTAATTAACCAAGTGAAGGTTAAATGGGAACACAGGAAGGGTGCGGATACCACATGGGAATCCGAAGAAGAAATGCAACGGCTCTACCCTATATTGTTTGGTACGTATACTGGTTTCGGGGACGAAACCCTTTTAAGGGGGGTGGACTTGTAACATCCCAAAAATACAAAACCTTATATTAGAATTATAAAGTGCATAATAAACAAGAATAAGCTAACTAGGATAAATAACCTAGTTAGCTAGGAGTCTTGTAGTAACACATGAATGAGTTAAAAAGGCCAAAGATATAAACTAAATAAGAGTGGAGGGACTTAGGTTGTCAAAATTGAAACTTGAATTGCTAATATTAGTAAAATAAAAATCCAAACACTCCATTTTTGGAGTTCCTGGATCGATCAAGGCAGGAGAGGGCGACCCCCACTCTCAAAAACCCTAACTTCCACTAAAACTCTCAATTGAAGGCCTAAATCAAGCTAAACTCGAAATCTGCACATGGAATCGTGATCACCTCGTCAAGAGGATCATAAGGTATGTCAAATTAGGTTATTTAAGTTCAACCCAAATTCTTGCATGTTATTGAAATCGAGTGTTGAGCTTGATTTTGTGTTGTAAACACGAAATTGGAAGTAATATAAGGTTTAGGGACAAACCCTAGACGATTTCTTGTCAAATTCTTGCATGATAGTTGTAAGGATCAAAATCACTATAGTGGGTGATTAATATGTTAGAAGAACTTGATAAACACTAGGATTTAGACTCTTGTTCTAGTGTAAACTGAAATTGTGAGCTAATCTCTGAAATTTGTTGATGTTAAAATATGTGTATATTGTCTAATTGAAGTTAATTTGAGTGATAATTTCAAGTTATGAACCTGGTTTAGATCATGTAGAAATCTGACCCGCTAGGTGTTTGATGAAATGCCTAAATGAGGGTTAAAATGTTAAAAGTAGGGTGAAAACGCAGATTTGATAATGTTAAGAAATAATGCGTTAAAGCTTATGAAAGAGTTCTAAACTTGATTATGAATTGAACTCTTTAGGCAAAGAGTCCGGAACGTCAAGCGGACACACCGGAGGGGATACACGTGGAAAAAGTGTGCTTTGAAGGTACGTGACTTTAGTCTCGTTATATTATGTAATAATGCTTGGTTTTAGTGTACAAATGATGTCGGATTGTAATAGATGCGTTTGATGCATCGTTAAAGTGGCGAAGTTCACTAGATCATCAAACGGGTCAAAATAAAGATTTGAAGTTTGGTTTGGCATGTTAATAAAGTGATGGTCTTCACTAGATAGCCAAACGGGTCAAAATGTTGCTTGTAAACGAATCACGTGAGTAGAGACTTGAAAGTCTCATATCTCGCTAGGCGATGGATGGTACTACACCAATAAATTGGTTATGATATTTTAAGTCTACGAACCCGGTATATCGGGTCAAACAATAGAAGTTAATAGAATGTGTCGTTTGAAACGGAATGCTCGAATTTCGAGAAAACAAGTGTTTAGTTCTGAGAGAACGCGAAGCCATGGTATGGCGCGAATACTTCAAGGTTATAAGCCCGGGAAATTGGGTAACTATGTCTAAAGTGTCCTTAGGATTGAAATATGGAATTATGCACTTTTGCTAATGGGTTGGGATTTTGAAATAAGGAAATTGTGAGCCGAACGTCGGCATCTCGGTTTCCATGATGTGAAATTTATAGGGTTAGATCCGTAATTTTATTACGGACTTGTAGGAAAAAGAATCGGTTAAATCGGACTAATGAGTAAAAAGTTATGATCTTTTAAAGTTGAAAAATAGATAAAGGGCAAAGATGCAGAGCCCACCGTAACTTACCGTCCCACCGTAATTTACGGTGGACATCAAAGGTGTTACGGTATGTTACTCCTGTTTTACGGCAGAACCAGACACACTCAGGGTCTACCGTAACTTACGGTAGACACCGTAAGTTACGGTGGAACCCAGGAAACTTATGTTTTATTTGTTATTTCTCGATGTTGAAATTCGTTTATATGTAACGTATTATTGACAAAACTAATGTTTTATAATGTATGACCATAGGTATGGATGAAGCCCTCCCGGATGGTGATCAAATACGTTGTCAAGAACCGAACACGCATTTTGAAGCTTCCGCACTAAACTTAATCTTGTCTAAACTTTAAACATGTTGTAAATACTTTTGTTAATCGTGTTTTGAATCCTTTAAACTAGTTGTTGGTTGACTAGTAGGGGTTGACTTTAAACTAGTTATGCACTATCTTGGATGTGTTTGGTACTATCACAAGCGTGTATGGTTTTTAAACACGAAATGTTTTTGTAAACTCTGTTTTTTTTTTATAAAGTTCTTATGATTATTATTTAAATACTGTTCAAAATATTAAGGGTGTTACAGGATGACATCTATTATTCAACGCAGCTAGACACATGCATACCCTGCCAAATCCTGCTAGTTCCCTGAAATACATGTAGTTTGAAAAATCAACAAAAGGTTGAGCGAGTTCATGTGTAAGTTTGTGTGTACAATCCTTTAAAATATGTCTTGTGTGTATAAATGTCCCTTTGTAACGATGTATGTATAATCCTTTGTAAACGGTGTATGAAAGTCCCTGGTATGTAGCAATAAGGAAATAAAGAGATCACCAATGGTTTGCAAAGCCATTAGTATGTGTGAAAAGGTGCAGGAAAACTCAAACCTAGCATATTTGTACCGGGCTTCCGGCTGGAAGACATAGTCACCTCTATGGGCCTCCCCGGCTTCATGGGTGTGGGCTCGCTACACCCAAATAGATCTATCACTCATGTCCCTCGGTCCTATAACGAGGATTAATGGCCTTAAGTGTTGTGCCCACCTTTCACAGTCTAGTAGTAAAACCATCCTTAAGCTAACCATACCATGTATAATAATGTCTGTAATAGTTGTAACATGTATTCCACCCCCGAAGTATAAAACTGAAAACAGTTAAGAGAAAAGGGGGAACATGAACTCACCTTGATTTCGAGTAAGTCCAATAAGTATGCTAATGTGAGAGTTCTTGGGAAATAATATTCCACGTCACTCTAATTGATTGAACATGCAATAATATGGAATATGTATCAACAATAATGTTTAATCGAATGAGCGGAGATCTTAAATCTATGGGATTCGGTAGTGTTTTGTTTACGAGAAATAATGTGATAATTATATAACTAATTATCAAAAATAATTAATTTAAATCAGAATAATTAAAATCACATTTTTAATTATTTGAACTTGGATATTACTGATTTAAAATAATTATTATGGCCTTGGAATCATTTTAAATAAATAAAATGAATTAAAATGATTATGATAACAATAAATAAGTTTATATAAGTTTAATTATCTAAACAATTAAACATAATAAAAATTCAGATTCTAAATCTATATAAATTCAGAATAATGCATCTTTTGTCATAAGAATAATTTTGGATCAAAATTATATAGTTATATAATTTAATTACATTAAATTAAACTATATAAATAAGTATAAATACTGATTTATTTATATAAATATCAAATTTATAAAAATGTGAGCAACAACATTATTTTTGTAAGGATCAGTATTTAAAATAATTAATCTGAAAATTTCAGATTTTAATTCCTAAAAATCAATTTATTAGGAATCATTTAGTAATAAACTGTTTTAATATTGTAAAAATTAGTTTTATAAATAAATTGACTAACTTCATATTTTTAATAAAAGTAACAGTGTCTAGTAGTGTTATAAAAATTATTGAAATGTTACAATTGTTAAAAATATAAAGATTAAAAAAGTTTGCAGACCCCTGGGTTCGAACCCGGGTCTGTATTGAAACAACCACACACACAACCACTGGGCCATCAGTGGTTTTGTGTTTATGTTGAGTTTATTTAAAATATGTACAGAACTGAATAAGGTCATCTTCTTCATTGAGAGTCAAAGTCAGAGACGGGGTCAAACAGAAAAGTCAACATGTCTAATAAATAGGCAAATCTAAGTTCTGGACCAAATCGAACCTACTGAAACAATAAGTACGCAATAACGAACTAATTGGTGGAATAAAATTGTACCGGTATCGACAGAAACGGTGAACCGACTAAATTCCGGCGAAAAAGTGAGTATTCCGGCGAGTTTTCCGACGAGCTCCGAAAGCTTATTAGAGAGGTTTTTAGAGAAATGTGAAGGGTGCAGGAGATTCGTAGGAGTTAATGAACTTATATAGCCGATTAATTCGACACAAAAACGACAGAAATTAGTGGAATCGTTCCACTTTAAATTGTTTATAAAAACTTTCGGTTCATAGTGGAAAGGCATGAAATTATGTCGATTAATTGATTGGGATTAGTTGGGTTAGGTTAGGAATCATGTGGGTAGCTTTACAGGTCGAAATAATGGATTAAAAATCGATTTCTGGTGATTTCTTGTTTGAACCGCGACCTTGCGGATCTGAATATGAATTCAGATCTGATTTTAAGGTGAATATAAATATAATACGAATCATAAATTAACACAACCAAGCTGGTAGACCAGCTGGTTGTGCGTGTGGTTATGCTTGCGGAGGTCGCGGGTTCGAGTCCCTTCTCACACTAGGGCCGGTTCTTATCATAGGAGACCCCCTTTTTAATTGATTTTTGAATATTTACACTTTAGTCCCTGTAGTTTACATTTTTTTGCAAAAACAGTCCCTGAATTTTCCGAAAATTCTACAAATGGTCCCTGTATTGTTCAGTTAGTTTTACTAACTGAGTTAGTGTTTTAAAGAGGATTTCCTTTATAAAAGTTAACCCAGTTAGTGAAAATCAGTTAAGTTAAGTTTTAAAATGACAGTTTGGTCCCTAGAGTTTAAGTTTCAGAAAATGACCAAATGAACCTTGGACTTTTATTTCAAACTATATATTTATTTCTTTATAAAATAAGTTTCCAAAAATTAAAAAAAGAACCCAAAACTTATAGTTTGAAATAATTGCACTTTAAACCCTTGTATTTGTATAGTTTCAAAAATGACAAATAGGTCCCTTAGATTGTAGTTTCACAAAATGTCACAATAGGCCCTTATAGTTTATGTAACCTAAAACTCAACAAATTTGCAATTGTTTCACGTGTTTGTATTGGTATAAGCATGTAAAGCAAGTACGTTCAAATAAGTTTCATTCCAAATACGGTATTTGTTACAATGAAAGTCAAACAAATACGAGTGTGAAAACCAAGGTGGTCACAGTATGTTGCTGAGAAGTTAAAGTGATGAGTTGCTGTGAAGAGATGAGAGTTTGATTGGATGCATGGTAGAACCTCCTTTCTACATTGCAAACAAGTTGAAGAGTTTGAAGATTGCTATACATATGCTTAACTGGAGTTTACTCAAACGCTAAAGTTTTTGAAGATTTGGTGATTGGATGCATCAGCTTAAGGGGAGTCTGTTGCTGACAGAAGCTATTGAAGCTGAAGCTATCCAAAGACCAAAGACAGTGCAAGATTACATGAAGAATGCAAGATGACTGAAGACAAAGTTATTTTATGAAGCTATTGTCAAGGGGGAGTTTGTTGGTGCATATTTGTGACAACAGCTTAGATTTGGTCTTTGGATATCTTGTAATTAGTTAAACGATAAACGGTTAGCGGGTTTAGCTTTGTATTAGTGAAATAATAGAGTTTGGGCTAAACAAAACCCAGTTGGGTCGTAGGGGGACGAATTGGGCTTTGCCCATGTAGGAAACCTTAGCCCAAGTAGCAACCTTGTGTTATATAAACAAGGCTTTGCTTTAGGGTTTAGGTTAATCAGCCAACACAGAGTTTAAGCGAGATTTCGTGAGAGACTAGTGTCTTGGACGAACTTGTGTGTGTTAGGGTTTTGATTGATTGTAATTCTTGTGATTGATAATCAATAGAAACCCGGTTTGATTGTGAATTCTGTTTTCTACTCGTTTCTATAACAAATCTGATCTAGAGGATTCCGCACTCTAGGTTGGATATACAATTCTGTGACGATCCATACGAATAGGGGACCTACACCATCGATTTCCTTACACGTTTCACTACCACAACAACGATACCACGTCATGTCATGTCATGTCAAAACCAAAATTGATGATACTCACAAAGTGTTGTGTACACTAGAGATGAAGCTTTGTTGGAATGGAAAGATAGTAGATGCTCGTGATAATTACATCATTTTGTGTAAAAAAGAACAAGATAAAATCTGATTTTAAATATCTCTATTCGACACTCATGGTTTCAATTTCAAGACACCAGAAAGCAGTTTGTCTGAATCAAACCAATAAACGAGTTAAATAAGTAGTTCTTGTTTATCAAACTAAAGAAAAACAAAGCTATTAATTAAGTAATGAAACCTAAAACTGAATCTAGAGTGATAATCTCCTCTCAAGTCTCACCCTCCAACTAGGAGAATTTTATTGTTAGATCTATGCTATTAATCAAATATATAACTTAAAACAATTTCCCCAAAAGACAAAAAAAATACTACTTATAAGTTATAATATTTGGTAAGTATGAATATATGATGTATAATAATTTGTTTGTTATTGTTAGATCTATGCTATTAATCAAATATATAACTTAAAACAATTTCCCCAAAAGACAAAAAATACTACTTATAAGTTATAATATTTGGTAAGTATGAATATATGATGTATAATAATTTGTTTGGATGTAAACATTAGTTAATATTCTTACCGTGTAATTAAAAGAATAATAAACAATTATACTGAAAAGAGCACATGCTAAAGCTTAATGGTCTTTTAATATGATACACCTGGCTTCCACGAAGGCAATATAAACCTCTACTTTGACCTGTAGTCAACATGACCACAAAAGGCAAATGATCTGCTACAGAATTTTTGTTCCATACTTCCATATTCCCATTTTGTATTATGATAACCCTGTAGTTTAGGAAACTGACAGAATTAGCCCCTCTTCAAAATTACGTCTATTTTTTTGTTCTTGTATTATGATCAATTACAAAAACCATATTTTAACTCGCATTCTACGTAAATAAAACAAAAAATTGTATGTACACACATACACAATATCATCACAAACTTTTTAAAAATTGGTATGAGTGCTATTTGCTAGCTAAAGTCTCCATGTAATATGGTATTATTTTTTGTTAGTTTTTTTAATATAATTTTGCTCAAACAAACCAATCATGGTTATTAGCCCAGAAGAGTTTACACAAACCGAAAAATCCCTCTTCTAGTATACAAGACTTATGACATGATTCTCTCTTACTCCTTACATGATACAGTGCACTGTGACATTTATAACTTTATCATAAAAAAAGGGATTCAACTTTAGATCAAATTTCATGTCTTTTCTAGGGGTGTAAATGAGCCGACCTGCTTACAAGCTACACAAGCTTGGCTCAAGAAAAAGCTTGAAACAAGCTGAGCTTAAACAAGCTCTAGTCCGAGCCCGAGTCCAAGTCCAAAAATAAGCTTATTTAGTAAACCAGTCTGAGCTTCGCTTGTCGAGCTTGAGCTGGCTCGCAAGTTTAATCGAGCCCAGTATTTATATAACTTTTAATTAATTAATATATATATATATATATATATATATATATTTAAAGAATATTAACTATTATGTATAAAGTTATAAAAAATAATGGAATATTGGATTTTAATAATCCCAACTATTCGCCGTTGGCGAACAACAATTCTAACTTCAAAAATAACTATTGGCAGTCCCACCTATTAACATATTGGCCTACAATAGATCCTGATTAACAAAATCCTAATGTCATTAGTCTCCGGTCGCCGGAAAAACGTTTTTAGCCGGAAAACTCAACCTTTTCGCCTCCAACCTTTTTGTAATCTTATTACAGATCTTTAGAAACTTTTTTCTAGTAAAAGCCTCAATTATTGAGGTTACCGGAAAACTCTTTTTTTGTCGGAAAACTCAACATTTTCGTTCCAAACCTCTTTATAACCTTAGATCAGACCTTTATGGGGCAAAAACGTTTTTCCAGCGATCGGAAACTAACGACGTTAGGGTTCTGTTAGTCAGGGTCCATTGAAGGCCAATATGTTAATAGTTAGGACTACTAGTGGTTATTTTTAAAATTGAGACTATTGACGGCCAACGACGAATAGTTAAGATCTAAAATTCCAAAAATAATTAGAATTTAGAGTAAATTACAAAAATCATCATTTATGTATGTCACTTGTTGCAAACTGTGTCATTTATCTTCAATAATTACAGAAAACGTACTCGATGTTTGCAAATCTTTGCAAGTTATGTCCTTTAGCACTAACTCAGATAATTTTTTGTGGTTAAATCTGACCAAATGGACCCCACATGAGGGTATTTTGGTCATTTTACTCTCATGTGGGGTCCATTTGGTCAGATTTAACCACAAAAATACCCTCACGTGGGGTCCATTTGGTCAGATTTAACCACAACAATTAACTGAGTTAGAGCTAAAGGACATAACTTGCAAGAGTTTGCAAACATCGAGTACGTTTTAGTACGTTTTCTGTAATTATTGAAGACAAAGAACACTGTTGATACAACAAATACAAGACCAACGGTGGTAGCTGGACTGGCCAGGCAGAATGGTTGAAGGGTTCAACCTTGCCTAACGCAGGTCGTGGGGTCCCCCCACGTTTGCGAGACGTGGAAGGAGGTTTACTAGTTTATTGATGTTCTTTGCTATGGATCCTCCTCTGAATTGTACTCAGATTCGGAAGTGGAAGCAAAGGGAATGTGTGTGTTGGATGTGAAAGGGAGTGACTTGTGTGAAACAAGCACTCGATGTGAACGACCAGGGATTAGGGAATCAGCGCTGGTCAGGAGATGTCTTCTGAGGTAAATAAAGTGTCAATTTATAAGGGAAGACATCTCCCGAAGTGGAATGTGTTAGACTAGTAACCTTGCTTGCAGTGGAGGGTTTCCTCTTTCGGGGGTTGAAGGCTTTTGTCCCCCGGATAATAGTGTGCATTGTGCAGACCTGCTTTGCTTTTGCGGCTGCGGGTTGGTGAAGCGATCTCCAGATGTGACCGGCCACTGTTTCCGCATTGCTTTTCCCAACTCACAGCTTTTCAACCGTTGAACCGTTTAACCTTTTGAGCGTTTACATATTTAATCATTTTATTTAGTCTTGAGCTACCCCCGTCATCAGCCCCCCAAGTCAGAGGTTTTTGGGTGATAAGCTCAAAGACTTCTGACTTTTATGTACGTATTTTATTGCCTGAAGGTTTCGAGGGTTCGTTGCTTGAAGGCTTGAAAGGTTGAAGGCAGTTAATGTTTTGAATTTGAATTTTAAATAACTGACAATTGATTTGATTGATGGATGGCAGTTGATAGGGTGGCGGTTTTCGCAGGAGTTACTGTTTTGCCATTATTACCCCTATTGTAGGCTTATACTTATTTTATATTTCCAAACTTATCCATTTGTTTCATAATTTTTTCAAGTGTCTCGCCATTTTCTCTTTCTTCTAAGGTTAGTTCCGGTTTCTTTACATCTTGCATTCTTCATTTTCTGTTTTCAAAAATGGGTGCTCGTAAGGACTTAGCAAGATCTTTTTCCCGGTTAATACAAGAGGAGGTAGATTTATTTTGTATGGAATATGGTATTGATAGGAAGTTTAACCCCACTGCCCCTGCTTGTGATGTTCCCGTTGATAAACCACCTTCTGGTTCGATTGCCCTTTATTGTAGTCATTTTGAGTTCTCGAACCTTCGTTATCCATTTTCGTTTTTTGTTTTGAACTTGTTGGAGTATTATCGGGTTTCTTTTGGGCAAGTTCATCCAAAGGGGATGGCTAGGGTTTTGCATTTTGAGGTTTTGTGTCGTGCTCTTGGGTATGATCCTTCCCTTTTACTCTTTCGCCGGTTTTTTCGCTTGGCTAAGAATGGCGATTGGTTTACTTTTGAAACAACCAAAGTTGATACCTGCCTTATTTCGTCGATGGTTACTACACTTGGGGCTTGGAAAGACCGCTTTTTCTGGGTTTCCGATACTATTCTCCCATTTAAAATGGTGTGGAGGAATCCGGATGCTGTTCTCAATGATCCGGAACCTTCCGAGTCTGAATTGAATGCTGTTTTTCTCAATGCCATCCGGGGGTGCCCTTCGAGGGTTTGTCCCTTTCCTGAACACTTACTTGTTCTATTAGGGGTTAGTAAAATTTGGGGGAATGTTGATCGGGATCCGGTTCTTATGAGGAGTGGCATGGGTATGCATTTTCCTTTTTTGCCTTCTTTATGCTTTTCTTAACTTATGACTTATATGTTGTTTGCTTTTTGCAGTCATGTCTGCTTTGGATTTTATTAAAAGCGACGATACTTCTGATGTTGTTTTTGAGGATGCTCCGTCTGTTCCTGGTGAGAATGTTGTGGTTACAACTGCTGATCAAAGGTTTGAGGGCTCAGGTTACGTTAGTGCTGCTATTGCCAAGGGTTTTTCTAAGTCTAATGTTCCTAAGTCTTCAACCCGCCGATCTTCTCGTCGGTTGTTGAAAGCTGGCCCTCAATCCACTTCTACTGAACCAGTGGACTTGAGTGATGATATTGAAGTTTCAGAAGATCAAGGTGTTGAAGCAGGTGCTGAGAAGGATAAGGAATTGGTTGTCCATGGTAAAAAGGTTTCAGGCAAGAAGGTTGTTGCCACTCCTGTTCAGGAGTCTTCGAGCAGGGACGTTGAAGGGTTGGATCCGGAATGGATTTATATGCCTACATGGTCGGTGAAGAATGATGACAGTTTCAAAGATGCTGCTGTTTGTGAGGATGTTCTGAGTCACATTGCTCCTCCCTCAGTGCACGAGACTATTGCTGGAATGGATGATGACCTGATGCTGTCCCGTATGATTTTGAGTACTTGCAACCTTGCTGTCATGCTTCCTCAAGGCATTGCCCGTTTTCGTCAAAGAATGCACGAATATGAGGAATTCTCCAAGAAGAAGGATAAAATGAAATCCTCTATGGCTGGGATGAAGAAGGAGATAGCTGGTTTTGCCGAGAAGGAAACAGCATGGGAGAAGAAGGTTAGTGATCTGAAAAAGATGCATGAGATTGAGATGGGTGATTTGAAAAAGAGCTTCGAGGCTGATAGGTTGAAACTTAGGGCTGACCGGGAAGCTTTGTTTGTTCAGCAACAGGCTTTTGGTAAGGAGAAAGAGAGGTTGAAGGCTTCAGTTGCTCAGGCTACTGGTGATAACCAATGGCTCATTGAGCAGGGTTTCCATCAAGTGGTTACCTATCTGCTGCACTCCAAAGAGTTTAATTCTACCCTTGGCGATGTTTATACTAAGCTGCTCAATTTAGGAAAACACCAAGGTCTTATTGCAGGTTATAAGCTCCATGAGTCCGGTCATCATTTGGAGAAGTCACCTCTGTTTCGGCCCGAGGCTTCTGATGTTTTTAAAGGCTCCGTTGAGCAAATGGAGAAGCTGACTTATCCTTACATCCATCAAGTTTCTGGTTGCTTTGGTAAGCCTCTTGCTGTGTTGCAGGGTTTGAAGCCGGAGGGCTTAAATGAGAAGGTCTGTGCTGAAATCCTGGGATCTCTTTCAAGGAAGAGGTCTTATTCGGGTGATAGTGACGATACCCTTTCAGGTCAGCCGGATGTTCCTAAGGATGCAAGCTTGGAGGCTTCAGCGGTTGGTGGTGATGGAGGTGTGAAGACTAAAAAGTTGAAGAAAACAAAGAAGGCCAAGGGCGAAGGTTCTGGAGTTTCCAAATCTGTTGATGCTTGATTCGTAGCTTTCTTAGCACTGAAAACAATTTATGTTTTGTAATGTTAACTTGAACAATATTAGGTTATTAGGAACCCTTAAGGTTCCTGTTGGTTGTCTTTTAAGGCCTTTGTGGCCGCTGGAACAGTAGTTTAAGCTTGCAAGTTATTAGGACTTGCTCTAACTTATGTTTGAAAGTCTTTTTGGGGCTTTCTTTTATATGATGTTATGTTTTAGCTGTTTTCCATTTATTATGGTTTTATGCTTGTGCCTTTTTGGTCAAGGCAGTTCATTTGGCTTTTAACCGTCCAAGCCTTTTGGCTGTCTGTTAATAGGTTGAAGCCTTTAAGGTTTCGAGGTATTGCCCTGGTGGCTTGAAGCCTTGAAGGCTTCTTGGTTTTGCGTCCTGGCTTGGTTTGTACCTTTGTGATTTTTGTCCGATTGACTTTGTTCTTTTTGGATTTGCTTTGTTCTTTTGTAACTTTGTCTTTGTCGGGTTTGTGCTGCCCTTATGTTTTTTATACCTAAAAGGGTTCAGTGCTGCAGACACTTAGCCTTGGCATTTTTATCAAGAAGAGATGGCACCTATCCTTTTAATTATTTCTTTTGGTTTTTTAGCCTTTTTGTAGACTATATTTCTAAGGCTTAAGTGATATACATAAAGAATGATTTTTGTAATTTACTCTAGAATTTATATAAATTAAATAATAAATTTACCTTAGAAACCACCAATACAAGTTCAAAACTTCAAATACAAACAATACAAAAAAAAGTACAAAGTTAAACCAGAAAGACTAATAATGCAATATAGCTTAAGTTGGAGGAACATTTATGCAAATTGCTAATTCTCACTACTACTAATTCTTCTTCTCCAGTTACAAAAGTTGAAGCCAAGTCAACCACATTTCACCAAAGTCTTGAAACCGCAACCAAGCATCTCATCTACCTCCAAAAAGAACCCCCCCTTTTTGTCTGTCATCCAGTTCATTTCTCTATTCTGATCAACCAACTTTACAACAAAAAAAAAGCAGAAATTGTTAAAGCTGAGAAAACCCCATCGATTTCTGTGATGAAAAAGGGAAATCCGCATCAGATCCAAAGATTATTGTTGCTGTTCTCGTAACTTATCGGATTTGATTCGGGGTTTGTTCAAGATATATGTGTTTGTAACCTTCGTTTGTCATCTAAGTTAGGGTTCTTGGATCTTTAACATTTACAATGGGGATTTGTTGGAGCATTCAGATTAAATCCGAGAGTGCACTTTCCATTGGTATTTTTTTTTTAACTAATTTACTCTATAATTATGTTGGCATTTTAGATTTATAGGATCTTATTAATGTTGGTTAGTTGTTAAATGAATATTATTGTTGGTGTTAGGCTTGTAAACGAACCAAAGGTTCATTAACTGTTCGTGAACTTGTTCGGCGGGAAGTTCGTTTATGTTAATAAATGAACACAATTTATTGTTCATTTAATTAAACGAATGAACATGAACACATGTTTTGTTCGTCCATTTATGTTTGCGAACGTTCGTTTATATTCATTTCAGTTTAATATATAAGTAGTTATATTTATATAAATATTAAACATAAAAGGAACTTTCTACTACTTATATAAATATAACGAATTGATAATTGGACTTTCTAGTGATAAATGTTTTTCCATTGGAATTTATGGTAATTAATCCCTAATTTTTATGGAAAATTACTTTATGCTTGTTTATGTTTATCCAATTATGTTTATTATGTTTGTTGAACTATGTTCCTTTGTGTTATTTATTGTTTGTTAAATTATGTTCGTTTAAGTTTGTCTGTTTTTATTCGTTTACGTTCGTGAGTTGTTCATTTGTTTTAAACGAACATGAACATGACCCTTTTATTAATAAACAAACATGAACAAAAAGATGTGTTTGATTATATGTTCGTGTTCAGTTAAAGTTAAATGAACGAACATGAACATGCCTCTGTTCGTGTTCGTTCGGTTCATTTACAGGCCTAGTTGGTATTAATGTTAAAGTAGTAAATAAACTGATTGTGTTTATGTAGGTTATGACTCTAAAACTGGTGAAAAGAATGGAAATAGTAATTCAAGTAGCAAGGTTTCAACTGGTTCTCAAACACAAACACCTAGAAGTGAAGGTGATATTTTGCAATCATGCAACTTAAAAAGATTCACTTACAGTGAGCTTAAAAGTGCCACTAGAAACTTTCGGCCAGATAGTGTTCTGGGCCAAGGTGGGTTTGGTTCGGTGTTTAAAGGGTGGGTCGATGAGCATTCGCTTGCGCCTTCAAAGCCTGGAGTTGGGATTGTGATTGCGGTTAAAAGGCTTAATCAAGAAGGATTTCAGGGACACAAGGAGTGGTTGGTTAGTTCTTTTCACTTTCTTGATCATTTGTTGTGTTTTTTTTTTATTTGTATTAGATGCAATATGATTAGACCATTCCACTTTATGCACCAAACCACCAAAATGGTGTAAACCATGTCCAATCAAGACACTAAAATGTTGTAACTTTTTGGTGTAACGCTATTCGTCACCCTGTTTTTGTATATTCCACTAACTTTGGTGTAAGACTTTTCATTAGACTAAGTTTTCATAATTATATATTAATTGAGTATCCAACATAAAATAAAATTTTAACACAAAAATATATTATGAAACCATTTTCTTTGAAACCTCTTATATGAGTACCATATTTTGAGCGTGGCTTTTAGAATTTTGTATTATTTATTTTTAATTATTTTTAGTAAGTTGTTTAAATTGTTTTTTTAAATGATTAATAAGTATAAGAGTAAAATAAAAGTATTTCTTTTAAATTTATGAATTAAAGAATTTACTTGTAACAAAGTAATGTGGAAAACTAAATCATCTAGTTGAATGTTTGATAAAAACCTATATATTCAAAAGCAATAATCATGTTTGGGGAAACATGAGTAATTCTAAAAAAATAATTATTGCGATAATCATGAGATCCCACATCCTCCCTTAGTCTGTGAATTATGGGATATGTGTTTTTACTTATTGATTTACTTTCAGACCAACACACAAAAACAAACTTGTATCCTTTATCAATGATTATCCAATAACTTTGAATATGTCACTATTTTGTACGTAAGTTAGCTTCTCAACAAATGATTATTTGGCTTGTGCAGGCAGAAATAAATTATCTTGGACAATTACGCCATCCTAATCTTGTGAAATTACTCGGCTATTGTTTAGAAGATGATCATAGGCTTTTGGCGTACGAGTTTATGCCAAAGGGTAGCATGGAGAATCATTTATTCAGGAGTGAGTTAACAATGTTTTTATTTCTTCTTCACATTTAAAGGTGGCATTTTCGACCCGTTTAGTTATGATTTATGCATGGGTTGTGTTTATCTTGAACATTTCAAATTAAAAAAGGGACAAAGTGCACGTAATAGGAACAGAGTTATTTTTAACCGGTTCCCAACCCATCCGACCCATCCATCTTGCCACCTCTAAATCTCTAATATCTAATATCATATCACTCAAATTTTAATAAACATTTTATATTTTTATATGTAAAACAGGAGGTTCTTACTTCCAACCACTTTCATGGCGTCTTCGCATGAAAGTTGCCCTTGGTGCTGCAAAGGGCCTTGCCTTTCTTCACAATGCTGAAACAATGGTCATATACCGTGACTTCAAGACTTCAAATATACTACTTGATTCAGTATGTATACTTTAATGAATTTTGATGTGATTACGTGTATTGTGCCGTTAAAATGGTATTTTCTGAATTTTACTACAACCAACAGAATTTCAATGCAAAACTATCCGATTTTGGATTGGCAAGAGATGGCCCCACCGGTGATAAAAGCCATGTTTCTACTAGGGTTATGGGAACGTATGGATATGCTGCCCCTGAATATCTATCCACAGGTATGTTAGTTTTTACTATGATTTCATTTCTAGTAAAATGCCAAAATCGTCCATGAGGTATAGTCATTTTTGCCTGTTCCATCCAAAATGACTTTTTTGTGCATTTGAGTCCTTCAGGTTGGCGTTTTATTGTCATTTTCATTCTTGAGTTTAGCAATTTATTGCGACTTTCGTCCCTCGAAATTTGGCCCTCAGGGACGAAAATGGCAAGATTTCAAACTTTTTGGATGAAATTGCACCTCAGGGACGAAAGTCGCAAAAGTGGTCAAATCTCAAGGATGAAAATGGCATTTTACTCTTTCATGTTCCTTGTACGTTCGAGTAGTTTATATTCTGCATAGGTGTCAATTCTACCCGTTACTTATAAATAGTCAATCTGAGTTGTGGTTTTATCTCAAACTGGTCAACTAAAAATATTAGCCAAACGGTTACGGGTTAATTTTGTGATATATAATTTTGCTTCTTTTTAACTCATGTTTGACAAAATTAATTTGTTTTCATAAAGGTCACTTAACCGCAAAGAGTGACATATACAGCTTTGGAGTGGTTCTTCTTGAAATCCTATCAGGCAAAAAAGCAATAGACAAAAACCGACCAGCTGGTGAACAAAACCTAGTCGAATGGGCCATCCCATGTCTAACAAACAAAAGAAGAATCTTTCGGGTTCTTGACCCACGCCTCGAGGGTCAATATTCACTTGGACGGGCCCTCAAAGTAGCCAACCTTGCACTTCAATGTCTATATATGGAACCTAAAATGAGACCAAGTATGGATGAGGTGGTGTCCACATTAGAAGAACTTCAAGACGATGAAAAACGTGAGCGTAGGGACCCACATGCGGAGCCCACAACCACTAATAAAGCCCGGTCATGTAGGCAAGAAGCTGGGCCCAAGATGGCTGCTTATCCCAGACCTTCGGCTTCCCTTCGTGCGTAAGGGCGATGACGCTTTTGTATAGTTTTCCTTTTTTGTATTGCTATGTGTTTTGCTAGTGGTTTGTTGGGAGTTGAGAGAATATGTTATCTTTAACTAGAAACACTGATAAATTTTGGTGATTATGCATTAAACTTATCGAAACTGATATAGCTTTGGATCGTTGTGTGCATTGTAGATCTAAAACTTCTTATTTCCATTTTATGTTCTTGTTAATAATATAGCATTATACCACATACAAAGAGAATATGAGTGGGAATCAATATTATTAATCTCGTAACAATAATTTACATACTAAAGAACACTAGTAAAACATAGAACATATAGTGAAAAGAGTATATATTTATTTACAAATCAGTGGGTATCCATAAAATGGTAAGAGTATCATGTATTTTTCTCACAATACTTGAGTTTCTTTACTTGGTTCATCGCTGAGTTATCGCTTGAACAAGCTTGTTAACGACAATATCACATACTTTTGCAAGTCACGAGTAAAAAAGAACTTTGACCGTATGTGTTTGGTTCTATCACCTCTAAAGTATTGTTCATTCAGTTTAGCGATATATTTTGCATTGTTTCCGTATAAGACTGTTGGTGCCTTCTTAACGAAACACATCAGTCTCCACGAACATGAATATGGGTATATATATCGAGTTCTGTAGTACATATGGATATCATCACCTTTCTTTTCATTTGTAAAAAGTTGTGTCTTGAGGGTATATTACCTAGAAGTGTGAGAAGGTTAGGCTCGCCCTAAGACAAGCCATAGATTGTGAATATCTGCATCAATTGAGATATAGAAAGAATACTTTCCTTTGAAGCAGAAATGACCTTCGTTGCTGTCAAATAACGACTAGAGCAAAGGATTGTTCCACTCATGTAACCGCACATGTTACATGTGTAGCAAGGGTTAAAGCTTGACTTGTAAGAGCTGTGAGCGGCATTATCGGTGATTAGAGAGCATTGTGGTGGATTCGGGTTGGTTGTCTGACCAAGATAACTGTGGATAGATGCATTGCAGAAAATAGATTATGCCCGGCCACTAGATTTACTATAAGAAATGTTGGTGAGACTCCAATTGATTTTCTGACACTTTTCTAATGCGAACCAAACCAGTGAGAATCAGCATCTAGTGGCGACAATTCGATAAGCAACGACCGAGGTTAGAAAGGTTTGTAAAAGGTGGCCTTTATCATAAGCAGCTAGTATTTAGGTAAGAGTACAAAATTCACTAAGATACCAACATGAATCATGTGAGTATTGTATACTAAATGTGCTGTATATTGATTCTGTATGAACTAAGGTCATATGCAGCCTCTATAAATAGAACGTTTTGTCAACCATGATTAAATATTATTTTAGAAAAAATAAATAAACAAGTTAAACATATCAACCTACCGACCCGAAAAAATGACACAAACACACTCATACTCAGCTAAAAGTGTCCGCAGGTTCGACCTCTTCACATTTTGTGTTAACTAACCCAAACTTACAATCCACTCTGAAATTCAGTCATCTCAGCCAATTTTAGAAACACAGAATGGCTCAAATGAAACAACAAAGTTAGAAAATGAGCCTTTATAACCACACCATGATACCAAACTACTTAATATTAAAAAAAACAGTACCTCAAATCATTTCTTCGATGTTAAAAACATGTAGCCTTGTCCATCGATGAACAGCTATATCTAGAGCTTTTATCCATTCATTAGAGTGGAAAAAAACCATCATTCTTTGGTAAACTTAAGAAAAAACCATTTGGAGCTTTGTTTACCAATGAAAAACTACTTCAAAAGTTTAAAAACTTAACAGTCATTTGAAAAAACCACACTCAAAAATCACATCATAAAAATTGCTAGAAAAACAGTGGCATATCCAAATGACACTGGTAATCAAACTCTGCATAAACAATTCATCTTTAAGCTTTCAAACTTGGACTAAACATATACACAAATGGTTTTAGTTATTACATAAAAACATGTTTAAAAACTACTAGGTGTAAATCGTTGATCAAGAAAGCCCAGCAAGTTGACACACACCCAACCCATCTATCTATCTATCTATACTAGTGGGTTAAACCCGAAACTAATCCAAAACAGTTTAGAAAAAACTCACTACTAGATTTGACAGTGAGTCACTTTCAGTAGCAAAGTAACACCCTAATAGACCAATCTAACCAAAAATGCAACCAAATAAACACATCATGATCCCAAAATACATATAATTTAGAAAAAAACTACTCAAAAACTATCTTCAAATTCAAAAAGCTTGTGAAGAAATTTATAAAACAAGCCCAAATATATCAAACTAGAACTGCAATCAAGCAAAACATATAAAACCTACTGATAAATAACCAAAAACACATAAGAAATTAAATATATAAAGAAGCAAGTCAACTTTATAAATTCAAAAGCAGCAGGTGCATCCAGGTTCACCAAAACAAAAACAAAAACATTATCCGAAACAATTCATAACCATAACAATAACAAAAACCATAAACTCAAACCACTAACCCTCACGCCTTCTGGTAGACATAAGTCAACCCACACTTCCCACAATAGTGACGATCAAAATGATTCGCCATGAAAGTCCCCGCCCCACACTCCGCGTTCGGACACTCCTTCCTCAGCCTCTGCACCTTTCCAGCATCATCCACCTTGTAAAACTGCAACACGCTCAGCTTCACCTTCTTATGCTTGTGCTTGATCTTCTTCGGCTTCGTGTACGTCTTCTTCTTCCTCTTCTTCGCGCCACCACGGAGCCGCAGCACAAGGTGGAGAGTTGACTCTTTCTGGATGTTGTAGTCAGCTAGGGTTCTGCCGTCTTCGAGCTGTTTTCCGGCGAAGATGAGACGCTGTTGGTCCGGTGGGATGCCTTCCTTGTCTTGGATCTTGGCCTTCACGTTGTCGATCGTGTCGGAGGATTCCACCTCCAATGTGATCGTCTTACCCGTTAGGGTTTTCACGAAGATCTGCATTTTCTCGCCGATTTGGGGACGGATGAGGGGTTAGGGTTTGAAGATTGGGGATGAGTGGTTTTTATATGATTAGGGTTTTGAACTTTTGATGTCTAACTGGGCTTTTTTGTGGGGATAATGGCCTTTTATGGGCTTTTAGTTGGGTTCACTGATATGGGCTTCTAGTTCCATGACATATTTAGAGACTTTAAATAATCACATAAGTTCATAACTAGTATTTTAAATTTTTAATCACACAGTGGCGGATCTAGGATTCCGACCAAACGGGAACGTT
Source organism: Helianthus tuberosus (assembly GCA_030545235.1). NCBI lineage: Eukaryota > Viridiplantae > Streptophyta > Magnoliopsida > Asterales > Asteraceae > Helianthus > Helianthus tuberosus. The sequence continues at coordinate 1,850,978 of CM060394.1, forward strand.
TTATAAATAAGCGGTAACGAAATCGAAAAAACGTCAAAATTTTTCCAAAATTTACACTAAAAACGTCAAAAAAGTTCCGACCAAGCGGTAGCGGAGGCTACCCCTTGGTCTAATATATATCCGCCCCTGTAATCACACTCATTACCGTGAGAATTTAATTATTAGTACTTGATATATCAATTGAAACAGACAATGTAGAATCATAGGGAAATAAATATTTAAAGTAACCACCACACATGCAAAAGCCGGTCGATTGATTTCTCTCGCCTTTGTGGTTGTGTCTTGCCTTCATGGGGTGGCCGGTGGTTCTTGGATGGTGCCGATGAAGTGGCGATGGGCGAAGGAAGAAGATGAATCCGAGGGTGAGGTGGGGTGAGGGTGAGAGTGGTTTAAATAAAAAGGCTCACTCGGTATAGCAACCGGAAGAGAATAACAAAAAAATAATAAGGTTGTCATAATAAATATATCAATTATACTTGTCCTTTTTTTGGTTTTATGTACAAATTTTATAGAAACTTAAATAAACATAATCAAATATAATGTACAGGGCCGTTCCTAGGTTTTTGGAGACCCTAAGCGGACTTCGAAGTGGAGGCCTTTTTTTGCAAAATTACTCTTTCAACATATTTAGTAACAAAACCCTCCTCCTTTACCCGGGCTTGGGACCGGCAATTATAAACTAAAAAGTTTATAGTTGGCGAAGTTAAATTTTTTTTTTGAAAGTTGTATGTTTTGTATCAATTAAGTATACGTTTAAATGAAATTGTGTAACGCCCCAAAATCTGAATGTTAATGTTTGTTGTATGTTATTATGTGACACGTCAGGAAATAAATAACTAGGCTATTTAACCTAGTTAAGGGTATGGTCGAAAGTCTTAAATGATTAAGGTAGTGTCAGTTATGTTTTAAAAGTAAACCCGAGGGGCTAAAATGGAACAAATGAAAGTTAAGTTATAAGATAACTAAACACACACACAAACACACACATACGTGTGTGTTCGAGAAAGATCAGGAGGCTCCCATGGAGCCTCAAACCCTAAATCGCCTTTAAGCTCAAATTGGAAGGCAAGATGAAGTTGAAATCCATAACCGAGCATGGATTAATGATCACCAACACGAGGGGATCATGAGGTATGTCTTAAATCTAAGATTGGTGATCATGGGTGAAGTGGGTTATGTTCTAATCCGTGAGTTAATATGAAATTGATCATGTACAAGGGTTAGAATCCTCGTGTAGAACATGGGCTATGAATGGTTTGCGTTAATTTGATGTTTAGAGGTGACACCCGTTAGTTAGGGTGAAGATTATGACTAGTATCACCTCCTATGTTCAAGTCTTGTTGAATGATTGATGTATTATGTGGGTATGATGAATTATTGTTAGATGAAAGTATAGGAATATGACGATGTTATGTTTAATGTTCATTTGGAATGATACATGATGATTAGTAGTTGGTTTTGATGGGTTATGTATGAGTTTAGAAGAATTGTGCATGAAATAGTTGTACGTATTGCTTAAAAGGTAGTACTCACATCAAGTGTATGATGAAATGTATATAGTGTCGTCCGTATAGTCGATTATGATGTTACGGGTATATGATGATAAGTCGATAGTTAAGTATGGTTAATAGTTGACTTTTGAAAGTCAACTAAGCATAAGAAACATGACTTGACTCGTTGTCGTGAATGTAGGTTGATGGGAAGTCGTATGGTACATGTTATAGCAATCCGTGTTAAATGTAATGACTTGATGAGTTACATGAGTTTAACGTATACGGATATGATTATATGAAGTTGATTATGTATTTTAATGCTTGTTAAAAATGACTAAGGAAAGTTAAGTGTGAATTATGCGAGTGATATGATTGTTACGTGTACAAAGGTGTATGCTAATAAGAGCGTGATTTCGATGAAATGAAAGTATAGGAACCACGCCGAGACGGACTCAAGCATAAGGTGTTAACGGGTCAAGAAGAGGCAAGGAATCGGATACGAGCACGGACGCATAAGGTAAGTGATTTCCGTAATCACTTCTTAGTACGCGTAAGTAATAAAGTATTGTAATGAATTAAACATGATGTTTAAGGTCAAATATGTGTTAAAGTCTTTCGTCGTAAATGATGGGTTTAAAGTTGACCAAAATGCCCTTGATGGGTATTTTGGGGTAGACGATCTTAAAAGTAGTTTAGAAGTAAGTTATTCGATTAGTGTAATGTTTTGGACAAGTATGAAAGTGGGGATGATGGTTTGGTTAGTCATAGACCAATTAATGTGCGAATACCCTTAACGGGTTGAAATGAACATATGAATGATAATGTGTTAAAAGGATGCAAGACATCTAAGAATTTGGTAATTTATGATAGACGTAATTGATATCATTATGTTTATAAGAGGTTATGGTAAAACGAACAAGTTACGTTGATGAATGCGTGAACGGGTCAAAGTTGGGAAAAAGGGTAATAAGCCGAAGGGTTAAAAGTCTGAAATTTTATTAAGTTGGATGTTGGATTTTAGTTCCATTAGATGGGGAATTAAATTACGGACACGTAGGAAAAAGAATCGGGTAAAACGGAGCAAAAACGAGGGAGTTATGCTCGTTTCCGTAAAAACGGATCGTGCTGAAAAGATGCAGCAACCAGCTGCGAGGTTTCTGTGAAAAGTGGGGGGTCGCGTAGCGCGACGGCCCGTCGCGTCGCGCGACGGGTCCTGTTTCTCCGGAAATTGTTTTCGTGCCTCGTTTTGCCTTGGGAACTCGTTTAAACGCGTTTTAAGTCACGTATGACTAGTTTAACTCATGTTTTATGACCATTGGGGTAAGCGTATGTGTGGATAGGTATGTATGGATGTTGTATATCTCTATACACGTATGTAGAAATGTATGTAAGCGTGTATGCGCGAATGTATGTAAGATTATGGAGTGTAAGCAAGTACATAAGGATATACGAAGATGTATATGAATAGGTAAGTATGAGTGGGGTATGCTAAAGCAGGTGGATATAAATATATATGTAAGTAAGTATGTAGGCATGTACGTATGTATGTTTGATAAACATAAGTGTATGTATGTATGGGTGTATGTAGGAAGTATGTATGTGTACGAAAGTGAGTATGTACGAATGTATGCACGTATGTAGGTTTGTGTGAAGGCATGTAATAAGGAGTATGTATGTATGTACGTATGTATGTGAGAATGTATATAGGAGGGATGACATGATCGTACGTGACAATGTAGGTATGTATATATGTAGATACATATAGAATGATTGAAATGTAATTGTATGTAAGTTGGTATGTAGGTTGACATGTATGTGTGTACGTATGTGTGTATGGAGATAGTGTGTATGAAGTTTAGGCATGTATGTAAGTCTTTTGGTACGATCAAGTGTTTACGTTGTTTATTCGTGTACATGGAGTTATAAGCGAAATGCAGGAATGGCAAAGAAGTCTCACCACGGATGGTATGACAGGATGGAAAAGCTGGAATGTAAAGAGTAAATGAAGCGAGAAGTAAACGTGAACAAACCTTGTATGTTTATAACGCGTACTAATGTATGAATTTTATGTGGTGAGCGCAGGTAGTACCAGTCATGAGGATATCCAAGGATTGGAGATCGAAGATCGAGTCACAAGACAGATTGTACGGGAATGTTTAAATATGTAATTTAGTGTTGATAAGTTATGTTCTTATATATGAAAATGAATTTTTAGAATGTCAAGATGTATGTCATGAAAGAAATTTTCAAACTCGAAATTCCGCTGCGTCGTTTTAAGGTTAAACCTGTTAGGGTGTTACAAGTTGGTATCAGAGCCCTGGTTTGAGGGAATCAAGTACGAGAAGGTAAGTACTTGAACTCAAACTTGTGTGCTCTTAAGATAAGAAATCCGTACAATCTAAGACTCGATCAAGATCCAAAGTTAAAGGCTGACGAAAGTATGTAGTTATGTATACGTATATAGAAACTGACGGTTTCGTATGTGCAAGGTAAGCATAAGTGTTGGAAGAGGATGATCCGTGAATGCAGTCTAGGATGAATACTAAGGCAGGCAAAGAGGTAATAAGACAAATAGGCAAATGAGCCCAGGTATGTGAATTTAATATGTGGATGTATGTAATGGTAAAGTTCATTAAGGGAAGGAAAATTTTAAGATGAAAGACAATGATAGTATAGTAATGAAGTATTGGAAGCGATACACGCGCCGAAACCTAAGTCTACGAACATAAGGTGACAATTACATGAAGGCACGAAACTACTATGTGGATTGTGTACCTGGCCAGTACACGAGAAACGTATGACGTTCGTGAGATCATGATAATTGTTACAGGTATGTCCGGTAGAGTTGGGTAGCAGGCGGGCGTGTGGGTGAAATGGGAAGTAAGACTCTCGGGAAATTGAGAGTACTATGTAAGAATGAAAAACATGCCTGATAAGAATGAAGAATGTTGAACCCGTGATTAAGTACGGATCAACAAGATAAGAATGCAATGTTTGAATCCGTGAGACGGATTCAAGGATGAAAGGTAAGAATGAATGTTTGAATCCGCGAGACGGATTCAAGGATGAAAGGTATGAATGAAATGTTTGAATCCGTGAGACGGATTTAAGGATGAAAGGTAAGAATGAATGTTTGAATCCGCGAGACGGATTCAAGGATGAAAGGCATGAATGAAATGTTTGAATCTGTGAGACGGATTCAAGGATGAAAGGTAAGAATGAATGTTTGAATCCGTGAGACGGATTCAAGGAGGAAAGGTATGAATGTAATGATTGAATCCGTGAGATGGATTCAAGGAGGGAAGGTATGAATGTAATGTTTGAATCCGCGAGGCGGGTTCAAGGATAAAAGGCATGAATGTAATGTTTGAATCCGTAAGGCGGATTCAATGAATGAAAAAGCATGAATCATGCGTCTGAATCCGTGAGACGGATTCAAAAATATGAAAAGATGAAATTAATCCGCCTAAGAAGATGTCGATAGTTTAACCATGATTGAGTCGAACGGGTCATAGAGAATAAGTATAAAGTAAAAAGTAGGGCTGTAAACGAACCGAACGAACACGAACAAGGCCTTGTTCATGTTCGTTCGTTAAGGAAATAAATGTGTTCACGAACGGTTCATGAACACTTACCGAACGAGATTTTATGTTCGTGTTCGTTCATTAAGGAAAGGAGCGTGTTCGCGAACGGTTCACGAACACAAACGAACACAAATAAATTTGGCGAACGCGACAAAGGATAAAGATAGATGGCCCAGAGAGTAGCACTCGAACTTGAATCCCTTATTGTGGAACTGAGGTCGATTGTATTCGTGGATGTAAATAATGAGAAATGAAAGGAAAATGATGCATAAACAAGGTGAAAGTGGGTTTCCTAGTTTAATTGTTAGGGAAATAAAATAAATAAAAGTTTAATAATATGAAAAGTACAAATAAAATATAAGAAAGTACAAAGATTTTCAATTAAAACATAAACATACGAACATAAACGAACGCAAATCAATGAATGTTCACGAACACGTTCACGAACACCTTACCGAACGTTCACGAACACAATCGAACGAACGAGACCTCTGTTCATGTTCGTTCATTTAACTAATCGAACGAAATTTCTTGTTCATGTTCGTTCGTTTATTAAACGAACGAACATAAACGAATTTCCCGCCGAACGGTTCATGAACTGTTCGCTGAACGTTCGGTTCGTTTACAGCCCTAGTAAAAAGTGATAGTATAATAGACGAAGTTTTGTATAAGTTACGTGTAAGATATGTGAGTAATTGACTCTTAGAAGTCGGAATGATGACGGGTTGTGACCCGGACAATGAATTGAGTATGGGCGGGAATGGTAAGCTTAGTAAGAAATATTGAAACGATGTAATAAGGTCTTCGCAAGTAAGCATGAATGGAAGGAAGTACGAGCGTGTACTTTAGTTGGCGAAATAATTAATTGAATGAAAAGATTGCATGTAAGAAATAGAATGTGCGGTATGTTATAGCAGGTACGTAGGAAATTGTAGAAAAGTTATAGGTGGGTAATCACCTAGTTTAATGAATGTTTAAATGATATATGTTAACCGCCGATGATGTTGATGATAATGTTAGAATTATTGATGTGATGAAACCAATCGTATTGGGGAAAGGATGTGCACGAGTGGAAACTCATGACACGGATGAATGAAATCTGGCCTATTGTGGCTAGTACTCGAGGAAAAGATGAATCGATCTGGGTTGCAGATCGTGGTTTGGGAAATGAAAAAGTGGTTAGTAAGAATATTAAACTCATGATTGAATAGATATGAACTAGTATGACACATGTATATGTGTAAATTAAGTAATGCATGAAGTGAAAGCAATAGTAATGTGAAATGAACGAAATGATTTAAAGATAAAATAAACGTATGCAAGGTATACGTAACTGTAGAAAATGTAGAATGAGGTTAACGTTAGAATTAAGCACGTAGTGGAGGCCTTTTTTTGCAAAATTACTCTTTCAACATATTTAGTAACAAAACCCTCCTCCTTTACCCGGGCTTGGGACCGGCAATTATAAACTAAAAAGTTTATAGTTGGCGAAGTTAAATTTTTTTTTTGAAAGTTGTATGTTTTGTATCAATTAAGTATACGTTTAAATGAAATTGATTTTTCTAGCTTTAACCGAGGCAATTTGTTTGATAAAAGAATCGTAATCAAGTTCTTCTAAAAAATCTCTTTCAATTGACATAATAGCTAAACCGTTTAATCTTTCTTGTGACATTGTAGATCTTAAATAATTTTTTATTAGTTTTAATTTGGAAAAACTACGTTCTGCTGAAGCAACGGTTACAGGAATGGTTAACATAATTCTATACGCAATATATGCATTTGGAAAAGAATTAAAGTTTTTAATATAAGTTAATATATTAATAAGCGTGTCAGACTCTACATGTATTATATCTCTTAGCATTTTTAGTTCTTCAAATAAATCTAAACCATTAACATCAACATGATTATCATGTTTCTAAAACTTTTCAAGATCAATGCACTTCTTTTCTAAAGTTTCTTCATTAAAGGATTTTAACTTTTTTATACTAAACAAAAAGCCAAAAAATATTATCAAACTCTTTGAATTGCTCAAATCTACTTTCGAGTGAAACACAAGTTTGATCTACTATGTATAAGAAGTAATCCATTCTAAAAGAGTCTATAGGAGTTTTCAAAGTTTCATTATCAGCATTTTCTAACATGAAATACTTGAGTGATAAAATTTATTGATACAAATGAAAAGGCTACTGTCAACCATATTTTTATTTAAAAGAAAAACTTTATACATGCTTTATCACATCTTAAAATTAAATATGGATTAATGTTTTCTAATATTTTACTAATATGGTAGATAACAGTTTGATTTGCAAAACTCTCAGATGGTGCTATACATACGTTAATTTTTACAAGCTAGTGTTACCCCACGATTTTTAAACGATTATAATTTTTTTGTACATTAATAGTTAAAAAAATACACCATAAAAACAAGTATTTTATTCTCCTTAATTTGAATATAGTATAGCTATAGTCTTTTAAATTAAAATTTTGGATATGTTACGTGATTAACTGGAGATGAGCTATAACTGAGTTGTTAACTGAAAACAGACAAAACCGAACCGAAATCAACCAATAATATAATTAACTAAAAACTAATTAATCAAAAAACGAATTAACCAAAAACCGGTTATCAATGTTTTTTTGTACCCCCGGTTAACCAAAACTAACTCAATCATTCATATTTTCATATAGTTCTAGCTTTTATACCTCCAATTCATGTATTTCTTATTTTATACATCAATTTAATGCATTTATACTTCCATTTTATGTATTTATACATTGTATTTATATCTCAATTTCATGTATTTTAAGCAAAAGTTTTAGTACAAGTTTGGTTTTGGTTATTGATCAAGACTACACGAATCGAAACCAAAACCGTCAAACTAACCAAATAAGCCGAAAATGATTAACCGAAAACTGATTGGTTAATTAAATAGACTAACTGGTGACCACAGTTTCAACTTTAGTTGGGGAATATAACCGAAACGACCTAACCATGCACACCACAATGAAATAGACTAGCTGATGACTTCGCTTATGGTGTATATTCACTACGATGATACTGCAATAAATATTAAACGACTAAAAAACTACCAGAAACGAGTACCACAATGCAAAGTGTCGCCCATCGCATCACAAGGCCGGGCACCCTACTAGTATATACATACGTTAGTTTTTACAATTTAGTGTTATATGTAAATATGCATATTAATGAAAATCAAGTGCCTTTTTATTTAACTTAAAATCTTTCTTTGCAGCAAAGGTCCTACTTAGGCTAAAGGGTGTGTTTTTTAGCTCCTCGACCACCCCTTCCACCACATCACCTTCACCTCACACCACCTTCTCCTTCATCCCTTTGGGGGGGGGGGGGGATTATAACAACCCTCCTAAATATTTATCGGCGCCCCTAATATATTTAGAGTGCCCCATTATGTCCTAAAATACACCTCATACACGAAAACGGGCCCCGAATACCCTTATTTTATTAAAAATTAAATAAAAACAAGAATTAATGGTCTCTGGCGGGGCGCGACAGATCCCTTGAGGGACGTCGCGGGCCGCGACCGAGTGACGGCTGACGCAACCCCAGGCCGCCACGTGGCATAACACCCGGCAAGTCTATGATGGTGACCAATCAACCCTAAGCCCTAGCCACCTATCTCGCGGGCCGCGAAAGAGACAGTGGTGGCTGTCGCGAGCCGCGAGGAAGTCAAATTACAGCCCTATAAATTGAGGGCATCAGCTTCAGTCTCCGATCGTTCATTTCCTTTTTCTCTCTCTCGAATTTCTTAATTGTAGAAGCTATTCTCGGGTATAATACCCCATAAAATAACGAAGTTCTGCCTCGTTGTAAGTATTATAACCCCGGTTACGTATTAGATACGCTGCCCGATCGATCCAGGGTTCCGTAACGGCTGTCGTGGTTCTGCCCGACGTAATCGTTGGAATGCCGTATCGGGTAGGGTATCATTAATATAAATATTGGGTTATTATACTAACATGTGTGCATTTGTGTAAATTATAGATAATTCCCAGGAAACCCTTACAGAAAACCTAAGACAGAAATGTGAGTAATCTCCTTTTTGCAAATTGTTTTTACAGAACCTCACTTAATTAAATAATATATTAAGCAGTTATTAAGTATTTGTATTCTACAATTATCGTCGGTATGTTGGGGTTTTGTATACAAAATTTGTTACTGCCTTGCGAGTAGTAACATGACCACAAGTCGGGTTGACAGTACCGTGGGTGGTAATTGAATAGATGGAAACAAATGTAATTGCGCGACCGCCCTCAATACTGTATAATGGTCTTTATTAAACTGGGATTCACTCACCAGTATTTTCCACTGACAAAATGTTTTTAAACGCGTTTCAGGTAACAAAATGTGAAAGCCAAATAGAAGCCAGCTGAACAGCAATTAATGCTTGAAAAAGTGGCAATAAAGTTACCTAAAATAAATAGATGTTTTCTTAAATAAAATAGGGTTTACCCCTACGAAAATGTGTGTACTTGAAACTTGTGATTATTCCCACATGTTTAATATTATTAAATGTGGTATTTTACTCTGATAAAATATTTCCTAACTACGATCCTGATGAAAATTCCGCTGCCAAAATGGATAAAATACAGATACCACCAAAACTGTCCACGGCCGCCCGTTCCCGGGTTTATTAGGGGACGGGGGTTGTGACAGAAGGTGGTATCAGAGCTAAGCCACTGATTCAGCCACATAAGTGTTCTGCTGACACCAAAATATTATTCAAAGTGTTAGGAAATAAATTACGAAAATACGTGCATAATTGTATTTTATTGTTATGTGTTATTTGACTATTTGTTAGTTTACAGTATGAGCGACCAAGGACCATCCGACGCGTACCGTCAATTGTCCGGTTCGCCTAGAAGCGAAGGCGCCTCTTCACAGCCTGCCCTCTCAGGATATTCTGCTGATAATGAAGAAGGAATATTCGTGTTTAAGGCTCAGTCTGAAGAGCCATTCCTTCCTAAAAAGAGAGGATGGTTCAGTAGGGGAGCACATGAGCGTAGGAAACGAATGAAAAAGGTACAAGAGCAGCGAGCCCTAATAGCCTCTAAAAGATAGACAGATGCCCACGCCCAGGACATGATTAATAGGGGTTTAGCCAACTTTCATATCCTAACAACCACTGCAGCTGACCCTAACCTGGAGCAACTGATAGCACCCCAACCACTACCACCATTTCCCAAGCAGCCAATGGAGATAGAAAACAACCCCGAAAATCAAGTTGAAATGCATGATTTTAACCCAGAAGAGATACCTAGGGTACCAGCACCCAATCCCTTAGATCCAGACTACAACCCGTGGTGGGACGATAATAGGTACTATGTGCAACGTTACCCCATACCAGAAGACATGCCCATGCCGAATCTAGGAGCATACCCAGGTTTGGACCCTCTAGATCCCTACTATGATAGTGATCAATACATTAGGAAGATCTTAGAGAATCCTTACCCGTACCAGGAACCCATGCCCCAGATTCCAAACCCAATCCTGGAACCTGCACCCCAATGAGTGCAGAAAATATGCAAGAACTCAGGACATTCGGTGAGGAAATCTTAGAAAGTAGCGAGAGGATGAGACAGGTGGGAGAGCGACTCGTCTGGAAGTATGACGAGCGCAATATGGATTTCTTGATGAATCCATATCCGTGAAGGTGATAGTGGAAGTGGTAATAATAATAATAATAATAATAATAATAATAATAATAATAATATATGATATATGTGTATGAAAAAAAAAATACAGATGCCTACTACTAATAGTATAATTTCCATTTCAGTTGTATTGTAATTTTAATTTCCAGTTCTGGTTTGTAGTAGATGCATATTATATATATATATATAAAGAGTAAGTCGCAATGATCGACGTTTTTTTATCAATATGCGTGTTGTGTGAATGGTTGTATCAACTATTATTTTGTGATATTAATACGTGGTAAATGTTTAAAATTCAGATGGACAACGAAGTGAACCAGGAAAACCAGAATGATAACAACCAGAATGCCAATAACCCGAATAATGATAAACCGAACAACAATAACAATGGAAATCAAATGGATAAAAGTGTCATCCAACACATAGTGGCACAAGGAATTATAGATGCAATGCCATTTATTATTCAAACTGTTAAGGAAGCTGATAATAAAAGTAAGCATAGCAGCAAATGACCAACTGAACCGGAACACAACGTGAACAATGGACCTGTACTTCAAGCGCCCATTCCCAAAAGAAGAAGAACCATGCTTTATGGTTGTTCTTATAAGGAATTCTGGTCCTGTAAACTAATAGAATTATCGTGCAATGAAGGACCCATTGCAACTCTACGCTGGATAGAAAAGACTAAGGCAGTTTTAAAAATAAGCAAGTGTGCGGAAGAGGATAAAATAATGTTTACTTCCAATCTATTTAAGAACTCAGCCTTAGAATGGTGGAACACTATCCTCCATTCTAGAGGAAGTGATAGGATTTACAATATGGAATGGGAAGAATTAAAAAATATGGTAGAAAGAAAATTTTGCCCTCCCAATGAAAAGGAACAAATAGCAAATAAGTTTCTCAACCTTAGAATGACTGGAGTAGATAGTAAGGGTTATACTACTACATTATTTGAATATGCTAGAATAGTGCCAACCCTTGCATCACCTGAACCAGTATTAATCTCCCGTTACATCTGGGGATTAATCGGGGAAATTAGGCATGTAGTCAAGGCAGCTAGATCTCAAACCATAGAAGAAGTTATAGAACTAGCAAATACCTTGACAGATGAATTAGTGCGAACACGAGAAAAAGACCAGAGAAGGAACCTAGCTCAGAGGCTTACCCAAGAATTTCGTTATGAAAATTCCAACCGTAGGAATGTAGGTTCTACCTCTGCACCTTACTGCAAGGCTTGCAAGAAAAAGCATTCAGGAAAATGCTCCACTTACTGCAATTTCTGTAAGATACCAGGACACAAGAAAGAAGATTGCAGGAGGAAACCTAATAATGGGATGTGCTTCAACTGTGGAGAAAAAGGCCACATCAAGCCCAACTGTCCAAAACTAGTTCCAGCCATGGGCAACAAGAACACTAAAAATGCAAGAGCATTTGTTCTGACGGCAGACGAAGCCAAGATGATTCCGAACGTGATAGCCGGTACGTTTTTAGTTAATGATGTTTTTGCTAAAGTATTATTTGACTCTGGTGCGAACCAAAGTTTTGTTAATACTTCATTTTGCAAACTTCTTAATCAACCATTAACTAAACTCTCACAAGAATGTCTAGTAGAGACAGCAAATGGAGAAACCATTAAGATTTCTGAAATCTTGCAGGGAGCAAGAATATAATTTTTAAACCAAAAGTTTATTGCAAACCTTTACCCAATGAATCTGGCAGGATTTGATGTTGTATTAGGAATGGATTGGTTAATAGCCAATAAAGCCAGTATTTTATGTGATCAAAAATTAATTCAAGTAAATTCACCAAAGGGTGAAAAGATCACAATTAAAGGAGATAAGCCATCTAGATCCACAAAATTCATCTATGTGATGAAAACAACAAGTTATATCAGAAAAATATCATTAGTGTATTTGATTTCTATAATCACTAACACTAAAGGAAAATAATTAAAAGACATTCCAGTAGTGTCTCAGTTTTCTGATGTATTTCCAGAAGAATTACCAGGGTTACCGCCAGACAGGGAAGTCGAATTCAGAATCCACCTACTACCAGGGATAACACCGATTGCCAAAGCACCTTACCGTTTGGCACCCGCTGAAATGCAGGAGTTGAAGAAACAATTAGACGAATTGTTGGAGAAAGGATTCATACAACCAAGTTCATCGCCATGGGGAGCACCAATACTGTTCGTAAAAAAGAAAGACAGATCGATGCGGATGTGTATTGACTACCGTGAATTGAACAAGGTTACGATTAAGAACCTGTATCCATTACCGAGAATCGATGATCTGTTCGATCAATTGCAAGGAGCTCGATTTTTCTCTAAAATCGATTTAAGGTCAGGATATCATCAATTAAAGGTACAGGAAGAGGACATTCCTAAGACCGCATTCAGAACAAGGTACGACCATTATGAATTTACTGTCATGCCATTTGGTTTAACCAATGCCCCAGCTGCATTTATGGACATGATGAACCGAATATGTAAACCATATTTGGATAAATTCATAATTGTCTTTATAGATGATATTCTCATTTACTCTAAGAGTAAGGAGGAACATGCAAAGCATTTGCACGCACTTCTAAGTTTATTAAGGAAAGAAAAACTTTATGCAAAATTTTTAAAGTGCGAATTTTGGTTAGAACATGTACAGTTTCTTGGACACTTAGTTGATCATGAAGGAATTCATGTAGATCCCACCAAGATCGAGGCAATTACCAAATGGAAAACCCCTGAATCACCGACCGAGGTTAGAAGTTTCTTAGGATTGGCCGGTTATTATAGAAGATTTATTTGAGATTTTTCTAGAATAGCCATTCCCTTAACTAAGCTAACCTGTAAATCCATTAAGTTTGAATGGGGACCAAAACAGGAAGAATCTTTTAAAATTCTTAAGTAAAGATTAACCCATGCACCCATACTAGCGTTACCAGAAGGAACTGAAGATTTTTAGTATATTGTGACGCTTCTAAGTTAGGTTATGGATGTGTGTTGATGCAACGCCAAAAAGTTATAGCCTATGCGTCTAGACAACTTAAGAATCATGAAGAGAATTATTCAACCCATGATCTAGAATTAGGAGCCATAATTTTTCCCTTAAGATTTGGAGACATTACCTTTACGGTAGTAAGTTTACCATTTTCACAGACCATAAGAGTTTAAGGTATGTTTTCGGGCAAAAGGAGCTGAATATGAGACAAAGACGCTGGATGGAGATACTTAGTGATTATGATTGTAATATCCAGTATCATGCAGGAAAGGCAAATGTAGTGGCTGATGCTTTAAGTCGAAAGTATCATGAAAAGCTAAAAAGAAAACGTTCTCTTAAATTAAATCTGCAAGTAGATTTAAATGAACAAATTAGACAAGCACAAGAATCAGTAATCAAGGATGATACTGAAAAATTAAAATGAATGATCAAGGAATTAGAACAAGGAACAGATGGAATTTGGAGATTCCATAAGAAAAGAATGTGGATACCTAAATTAGGAAACCTACGCCACCGTATATTAGAAGAAGTCCATAAGTCTAAATATACGATGCATCCAGGAAGTGTTAAAATGTATAAGGATTTAATAAAGAATTTTTGGTGGATAGGAATGAAAAAGGATATAGCAGCTTATGTTTCTAAATGTTTAACCTGTTCACAAGTCAAAGCTAAACATCAGAAACCCTCAGGTTTATTGCAGCAGTTAGAAATGCTAGTTTGGAAATGGGAATTGATAACAATTGATTTTGTTACCAAATTACCCAAAACAAGAAAAGGTAATGATACAATCTGGGTGATTGTAGACAGGCTAACTAAGTCAACTCATTTTCTACCAATGAAGGAAACTTTCAGCATGGAACAATTAGCTAAATTGTATGTAATTGAAATAGTTTTATTACATGGAATACCTTTATCAATTGTTTCTGACAGGGATAGCTGTTTTACCTCTCATTTTTGGACAAGTTTCCAAAAAGCAATGGGAACCAAGTTGAATCTAAGCACAACTTATCATCCTCAAACGGACGGTCAAAGCGAAAGGACAATTCAGACAATGGAGGACATGCTCAGAGCTTGTGTAATTGATTTCGGAGGTAATTGGGACGATCACTTACCATTAATAGAATTTTCTTATAATAACAACTATCATACAAGTATCAATGCTGCACCATTCGAAGCACTTTATGGACGAAAATGCCGAACCCAAGTCTGTTGGGCAGAAATTAGGGAAAAGCAACTATCTGGACCTGAAATTGTAAAAGAAACAACCGACAAGATTATTCAAGTGAAGGAACGACTAAAAGCAGCACGCGATCGACAAAAGAGCTACGCTAATAACAGACGCAAGCCGTTAGAATTTCAGGTAGGAGAGAAAGTGTTATTAAAAGTCTCTCCTTGGAAAGGAGTAGTCAGATTCATCAAGAGAGGAAAGCTAAGTCCCAGGTATGTTGGACATTTTGAGATTATTAAAAGGATAGGACCTGTAGCCTATCAGTTACAACTGCCAGAGGAAATGGCAGGAATACATGATGTATTTCATGTATCTAATCTCAATAAATGCTTAGCTGATGAATCACTAATGGTATCTCTTAAAGACATAGAGGTAAATGAGCAACTTAAATTTGTAGAAAAGCCTCTACAGATTGAAGACATGAAAATTAAGAACCTCAAGCACAAGAGATTAGTTCTGGTCAAAGTGAAATGGGACTCCAAAAGAGGACCAGAATACACATGAGAGCTTGAATCAGAAATGCAAAGGAAATATCCACACTTGTTCCAGTAGATCTCGAGGACGAGCTCTAAAACAAGGCGGGGATGATATAACAACCCTCCTAAATATTTATCGGCGCCCCTAATATATTTAGAGTGCCCATTATGTCCTAAAATACACCCCATACACGAAAACGGGCCCATAATACCCTTATTTTATTAAAACTTAAATAAAAACAAGAATTAATGGTCTCTGGCGGGGCGCGACAGATCCCTTGAGGGACATCGCGGGCCGCGATCGAGTGACGGCTGGCGCAACCCCAGGCCGCCACGTGGCATAACACCCGGCAAGTCTATGGTGGTGACCAATCAACCCTAAGCTCTAGCCACCTATCTCGCGGGCCGCGAAAGAGACAGCGGTGGCTGTCGCGGGCCGCGAGGAAGTCAAATTACAACCCTATAAATTGAGGGCATCGGCTTCAGTCTCCGATCGTTCATTTCCTTTTTCTCTCTCGAATTTCTTAATAGTAGAAGCTATTCTAGTGTATAATACCCCCTAAAATAACGAAGTTCTGCCTCGTTGTAAGTATTATAACCCCGGTTACGTATTAGATACGCTGCCCGATCGATCCAGGGTTCCGTAACGGCTGTCGTGGTTCTGCCCGACGTAGTCGTTGGAATGCCGTCTCGGGGAGGGTATCATTAATATAAATATTGGGTTATTATACTAACACGTGTGCATTTGTGTAAATTATAGATAATTCCCAGGAAACCCTTACAGAAAACCTAAGACAACAATGTGAGTAATCTCCTTTTTACAAATTGTTTTTACAAAACCTCACTTAATTAAATAATATATTAAGCAGTTATTGAGTATTTGTATTCTACAATTATCATCGGTATGTTGGGGTTTTGTATACAAAATTTGTTACTACCTTGCGAGGAGTAACATGACCACAAGTCGGGTTGACAGTACCGTGGGTGGTAATTGAATAGATGGAAACAAATGTAATTGCGCGACCGCCCTCAATACTGTACAATGATTTTTATTAAACTTGATTAAACTGGGATTCACTCACCAGTATTTCCCACTAACAAAATGTTTTTAAACGCGTTTCAGGTAACAAAATGTGAAAGCTAAATAGAAGCCAGCTGGACAGCACTGAAGGCTTGGAAAAGTGGCAATAAAGTTACCTAAAATAAATAGATGTTTTCTTAAATAAAATAGGGTTTACCCCTATGAAAATGTGTGTACTTGAAACTTGGGATTATTCCCACGTGTTTAATATTATGAAAATGTGGTATTTTACTCTGATAAAATATTTTCTAACTACGGTACTGATGAAAATTCCGCTGCCAAAATGGATAAAGTACAGATACCAACAAAACTGGCCACGACCGCCCGTTCCCCGGTTTTTTATGGGACGGGGGTTGTGACAGGGATGTTCCCCTTCCCCTCCAATCACATACTTCGAACTCACCGTCAACAACACACAACAAATGCTTGGGAAGGACGAGCTTGGATCACTAATGACGCCGAAAGTTGAAAGGGGGGGGGGGGTTTCCCCGTCGGGGAGGAGGACCTCCCCGACCCCTTCCCCGCTTCCACACCCTTTAGTCTTACCACTAACGATTTTCTAATCCACTTTCTCTTTCTTCATATCTCCTTGCCTCTTTACCCACAACCATCTCCCGTAGCACCACCAACAACCACTATTCAGCACCAAATCGCCACCACCACAACCATTCAGCCGCCACCTCCACCACATCATAACCCACCAAACCTGCACGACTACACCACCACAGTATCCCTACCTAAGTCGGTCCACCACCTGCTAATTATTAACTATTTTTTATTCTTTAATGTTTTTGTCTTTTAGCTAAGGGTTAACTAGGCATTTCATACCCACTTAGAAAAAAGAAAAAAAAAAAACAAAGGTTTTTTTTTATATTTTATGGTGAGTTTGTGTTAGGCCACTACACTCCTAAAATTGAATAGCCCCGTTGCCTTAATCTGATCAGACTATGTTGTTTTAAAGCAAAACTCCTGGCTTTACACACAGTGAGACGAAAACCCAGATGAGCTTAGGGTTTGAACTGACAACCTCGCACAATATATAGCTCAAATTGTTCATTACCTTAATCCACTAAATGTGACAAAAGTGGAATTGAACTTTACTCTCCTCATCCTCCAAAGAAGTCCAGCCTCCTACCACATATGGCTGTTCACGAGCCGAGCTGAATCGAGCCAATCTTTGCTCGTGCTTGGCTCATTTACAAACCGAACTGAGCAGAGCGGCTCATTTAAAACCGAGCCTTAAATCAAGCGAGCATTTTCCGAGCAGTAATTATTCCAAGCGAGCGTCAGGCGAAGTTCGAGTGATTTGGACAACCATGTCGCCCGATTTAAATTTGCTGAGAAAGATAATGACAATGTTGGGTCTCAATTTTTTATGTCTTTAAAAACATGCACATTTCATGGCATAATATTTTTCTTATGAATAACAATGTTGTGGCCGACGAGGTGATGATCACATTGCACGAACAATGACGTCGAGAGCAGGAGAGGATCGACTTAGGGTAACGACATTAAACATTGAGGCGATGAGCAGACTGTCGTTTATCGTTTAATTTTTTATTGGTGTGATTGGACTAGTACGTATAGATATAGTTGTAAATTTGTGTATAGTGGACCAAAATCTAATAGAGTGGTATATATAAACTATAAATTTAATTTATATTTAAGTATATGTGTATGTGTGTGTATATATATAGGTGTGTGTGTATATATATGTATAATTTATATTTGTGTATATACATGTTTATATATGTGTATATGTATATGTACACATGTTTATTAAAAATAATAATATATATGTGTGTATACTAATTAAAAATAACTAGAATTACTACCCGTCGCAATGCGGCAGAGATTCGTCAGTTATATATTATATTAGATGAAAGTCAAATGTTTATTACATGATCGTGAACCTGTGTGAAAAACATAGAAAAGAATAATTAAGTTGATCTCTGACCCACGTGTTGCGACAAACTTATCAAACGAGGGAAATAAGACGCGCTGCGACATACCTGTCAAACAGGAAAAAATAGATGAAAAAACGTTGAACCTCACATGCACGTTGCGACGTGTTAACTCGGAAATTTAGAACGAAACATGAAACGGAAAACTTGCGAAAGATGAAAAGTATAAGCGACTAAATTTGAGAGTTAAAAAGTGTTGAGGTTAAATTGCAAATGTTGAAAAGCTTTGGGTTAAAAGTAAAAAAAATCAAAGGGGTTAAATTGCAAAAGATTGAAACTTTTGCATTATAAGTGAAAAATCAAACTAATCAAAGGGTTTAAATTACCAAAGAATAAAACTGTAGACTTAAATTGTCAAAAATTGAAACTTTTGGGTTATAAAGAAAAAAATCAATTTTTTTTTGAAAAACTTCCAAAACCAATGGTACAACTACCCTCTATACACATACATGTTGCTTATTTATAGTTTATAATAATTCGAGCCGAACCGAGTCGAGCGAACCTTTGCTCATGCTTGGCTCATTTACAAACCGAACCGAACAGAGCGGCTCGTTTACAACCGAGCGCCTAATCAAATGAGCATTTTCCAAGCAAATTCCAAACGAGCGGCGAGCGAGCGACTGCAATGGGTTTAAACGCCCTACTACCACAAGTGGGGATTTAAAGGGTGGTGAGGAACGGGTGCAGTTTGCAGTTGGATACACGTCCCACTCCTCGGCGATTGGAACGCTAATTCTGTTCGATACCTGTTACCACCACCACCACCACCAATCGTCAAGTCAACTACAGGGTAAGATTTCTTTTATTTCTTCGTGTATATAGGCAGGTCTTCGTTTAGAGCTATTTGATACCTTGGATCTGTTGTGTGTAATCTCCAAAATGAATGGATGATATTTTTAGCTACAATAATAAAAAATAATCTATACTAATAACCAAGCAGAGTCGGCTGTTGTATCGCTTTCCACCAAATCTATCTCAGCTTCACCAACCGCCACTGATTTTACTTTACAATATTATATTATTAATATTAACAATAATAATCCCTATTAATTAATTTCAGTCTCATTCTGTAGTAGTCACGCCCATCTTCTCCGCCACTGATCTGCGTCGCCGCCGCCAAGCCAACTCGCCGCTACGACTACAGGTATTCAACCTAGATTTCTGATGTTCTGTTACAGTATATGTGTGTTGTGAATATATTAATATTACTGCTAGTTTAACCAGCATTTCGACCTGCAAATTAATCCTCAGGAAGTTCCGGTAACTAGGTATACGCCTGAGAATGAAAAGTTGAATCTAAGCAGTTAGAATTTAGTAAATCTGATTCAAAACTTCACTAATGTAGTTTCGGTTTTAATATGCGCGCATCAGGAGCGCATAATACTAAACCTAGATTTAATTCAAACATTGAAATCTGTTTCTGAACCATAGTCACATGGATCGCGGAACGAAAACGGGTACGTAGTTTGTGAAATCTTAAAATTCGGTACGAGGGGTAGGTTCATTCGGAACGCCAATTCGGTACGCGGTACGGCGTACCATATAGTTTGGTACGTCGTATCGTATATAAAACCATTATTACAATATAGTTTATAAAAAAAATCCAATCTGAAAAACAAATTTGATAATCATATCCAAAATTCAAAAGCATTTCATAACCATAATTCATAAGTTCATAACAGAAAATTCATAAAACAAAAGCAGTTCATAAGCATAATTCATAGCATAATCCATTAAAAAGGCGGGAAAAGTGTCTAAACACGTTTGCAATTCGTGCATCTATTGACTGGTACGCGAATTGAATCGTTCCGAAACGGCGATTTTTTCAATCGGAAACACGTTTTTCAGTGATTCGGAACGAGTATTGTGATAATCGGGTACGACCTTTTTTCCGATCTGGTTCGCGAACCCAGGCCGAATGGTTCGATTCTGTACCCGATTCTGGTACGGCCGAACCGATTCGGGTTTCGAGGGGGGATCTGCGTTTCCTGTGACTATGTTCTGAACTTCACTAATGTAGTCACGGTTTTAAAATGCGCGCATCAGGAGCGCATTATGCTAAACCTAGTTTAAGTAAACATTAGTGTGTGTGTATATAATACTAAAATTGATAGCCGGATATACTGTGAAGAGATTTAATGCTGACACGTCACGTGTCATTTTTTGGAATGGTTTATTCGGATAAGGATTTTCTGATAGTTTGAATGCGTTATTGCTAACTGTGAGTTTGAAATCTTGTTATTATGAAAGTGGGTAAGGTATTTTGCTTTTTTGTGATATCACTTGTAAATTTGTTGCTGACTTGTTGTAGATGGTGTTCAACTGTTCGTATATACTTTGTGGTTTCTTTAGAGTGAGTTTGCTGTTTTTTTTATACAGAATCTTTTTTTTTTTTTTTTTTTGGGTAAAGGTTTTATACAGAATCTTATAAATACGCTGGACACATAGGCTTTGTGGAACCAACCATCATTGATTTATTAGGTTCAAAATGAACTTCACTCTATGCTCAAACCCTTCGGAAATGATCTCCCCTTGTTTGGAAAGACCAAAAAGCATAAATAAATCAATGTCCACATCATCATCAATCAGGGCTAGTGACCTGGCCAACAAAGACGGTATCCAAGTGTCTAGTCATGATGCTAGAAAGGCGGTGCTTTCACGTCAATGTCAACTGGAAGGGACACGTTTAATGGGGAAGCCAAGACAGAAGTTGGAGTTTATTAGGACATTGTTGATTGACAACTATGACAGCTACACATACAATATATACCAAGAGTTATCTATTACTAATGGAAGTAAGCTCTCTCTATATTTCTCAGCTTGTGCGTTTATTTAACCAGAGATAATATAAAAAATGTGTAATAAGTTTTTTTTGATGTTTTGTAGTACCTCCTGTTGTGGTGCGGAATGATGAATGGACATGGGAGGAGGCATATTATTACATTTATGAAGAGAGAGCGTTTGATAACATTGTTATATCACCAGGTCCAGGATCACCAGCTTGCCCCACTGATATAGGTAAGGCATCATGTTCGCCATATGCACAACTTAAATCATTTTGTAACTCGTAATGTGTCATGTAGTATCCTTGTGGGACCAAATCTATTAATTAGGAAACGTTGGATTATATCATTCTGATTTTCTTCATTGTGTAACATGTGATATGCCGAGTAACAATGATTATCTATCCACTGGTTGTTCACTTTCTAAATAACATCGATTATGTTGGTAATACTGTTGATTTCTCACACTTTTGGAGTTTTGGTACTAGTTGAGCATAGCGTAAATTCTGTTATCTGCCATATTGACGGGGCTTTCTTGGGACTTTGCAGGAATTTGTCTTAGGTTGCTGGTAGAGTGTGCAGACATTCCAATCTTGGGTGTCTGTCTTGGACACCAGGTATGTTTTAAGTGCTGCTCTTCATCAGATCTAATTGTTTATGTGGTTGAAGTATGTTCTCATTTGGTTTGTGGTCTGACAGGCCTTAGGATATGTGCATGGTGCAGAGGTCATTCACGCCTTTGAACCTGTCCATGGACGTCTAAGGTATGTAAACTTTAGTAGTCATTTCCATCATGCAAATTGACAACAATGTTGCATTTTGCTTTGGATATTTCGGACACTTTCTCTATAATTGTGAGGTTTCTCTGGTCAGTATATTAACTTCAGTTCTCCTTTTTAGTGAAATTCAGCATAATGGATGCAGCCTGTTTCATGGTATTCCTTCCGGCACAAATTCTGGTTTTAAGGTACATGTATAATTCAACATGCATATTTTCCTTAGTTGGGACTTGACAGAAAGACTTTATGCATAGACATGGCCTATGTTCCACAAATGGCAACCTTAGTTGGGACTTGACAGAAAGACTTTATGCATAGACATGGCCTATGTTCCACAAATGACAAAAAATAAACAATAAAGTAGAATTTAACATTTAAATAGAAAACGGTTTTTGTACTCATTCTAAAGAATCAGTATAATATATTAATGAATTAATATAAAAAAACCAACCCAATTTTATACGTAAAGTCCCTCAACATAATTTTGACAATCTCTATAAACATGAAAAGGTCCCTCAACTTAATTTGTTATATTAAAGTCCATACCCTGATGTAGAAAGCATGTACTTGTGAAACTTCTTTTAAATATCGACCTGTCACCTCCTAAATTTGATAAAGTGTAATTTTGTTATTATTTTGCACACAAAAGCTATTTAATCTTATTTTGACGAATTAAAAGGTAACGGGACATTATTTTAATTTTTTTTCACAAGTACATGCATTCTAGAATATAGACAAGTGTAGGGACTTTAATATAACAAAATAAAGTTGAGGGACTTTTTATGTTTTTTTGACATGTTTAGGGAGGATCAATATTTCAAAAACTCAAAATTATGTTGAAGGGGCTTTTTTTTTTGAAAAATGAGAAAGTATGTTGGTTTTGTATGATATTAACTCTTTATCAAAACAGTGGTTCGTAATTGATAGCTTATGGAGCATTTTGATGACTATGGTTTGTGAATGGATGCAGGTGGTTCGGTATCATTCCCTCATAATAGATGCAAAATCACTTCCAAAGGAACTCATACCTTTAGCATGGACATGTGAAGGTATGAAGGTTCTCATGGGCATCATGCACTCCACACGACCTCATTATGGTTTGCAGGTGGGCTGCCTTCATCTTTCTTTGCATTACCATTTAATAATGTTCACCACACTTGTGACCTAAATCATATTAACTGCAGTTTCATCCCGAGAGCATTGCCACATGTCATGGGAGTCGGATATTTAAAAATTTCAGGGATATTACTCAAGATTTTTGGTCCATTAGTGAGAGCAAGTTACAATATAATAAAGGTAATCTACTAAGTTAAATAACCATTTACTCAATGTCTTGTTAGGGTCCTTAAAGCATATGTTCATGCATATATAAAGAATCCCTATATTGGCACCTGAATCGTGTTGTTATTAGCACTGAGCAGTAAACTTTACTTAGCATGCATGCAGGTGGGAAATGGAAGCTGGCAGTTTAAAAAAGACTCTCCGAGTGCATACATGTCGGTTTTCAATACAAACATGTACAAGATGGTACAATCGTCAAATACGAGCAATGGGATCAAGCTTTTAAGATTACAATGGAGAAAACTCGAGAAGTTATCTTGTCAAGTTGGTGGTGCAAAAAACATATTTCTCAACTTGTTCGGAGATGACAAGGCTGGAAACACCTTTTGGCTCGATAGCTCCTCTACAGAAAAGGTATCTCTGTTATAAAGTTGGTAGTATTTATTAATATAGAGTAAAATGGCAATTTCGTCCCTGAGGTTTGGTCAATTTTGCGACTTTCGTCCAAAGGTTTGTTTTTTCGCATCTGGATCCACAAGGTTTGAAATCTTGCCATTTTCATCCAGCTCGTTACCTCCATTCATTTGTCTCCGTAAGCCAGGGGTATTTTCGCCTTTTTTGCTAACTTAAAGGGCAATTCTAAATGCTTGTACATAAACTTAAAGGGTATTTTCGTCTCCGTTATGCTAAATGTTTGTACATAAACCGGAAACGACCGAATTGCCCTTTAAGTTAATAAAAAGACGGAAATACCCCCGACTTCCGGAGAAAAATGGATGGAGTTAATGAGCCGGATGAAATGGCATGATTTCAAGCTTTTTGGATCCAGATGCAGAAAAACAGACCTTTGGACGAAAGTCCCAACACTGACCAAACCTCAGGGACGAAAATGGCATTTTACTCTTTAATATATCTACTAGATGTTTGCTTGTTATGCACAGAGGAGAGCAAGATTTTCGTTTATGGGTGGAAAAGGCGGGTCCCTTTGGAAGCAGATAACATTCAGATTGTCAGACCCAAGGTTTGTTTGAATAAACACCATTACCGATCTGTTGTTGTTCTGTTACGGTTTTGTTCTAGTTTGAATTACATTTTTGCTTCTTTCTTTCAGTAAGGTTACATGTACAAATGGAGGTCATATTACAGTTGAAAATGCGCAAGGGTTATCTACAACCACATTTTTGGAAGATGGTTTCTTCCATTATATGAATAAGGTATCAAGGATAAATTCTCGAGTCACTCTTTCATCATATATACTCACTATTTATCATTTTTGCTTGTCAGGAACTTCAATCTATCCGTTATGATGAACACGATTATGAAGGCTTACCGTTCGAGTTTCATGGTGGTTACATTGGCTATCTTGGATATGGCCTGAAAGTTGAATGCGGTGTACCGTATAATCGTCACAAGGCGGAAACGCCAGACGCATGTTTCTTCTTTGCAGACAATCTTATAGTCATCGATCATTCCAACGATGACGTCTACGTTCTCTCTATACATGATCAAACCACAAAAACAACTATGTGGTTAGATGATGTGGAGCAAAAGCTAATTACCATGAAAGAAACTTCTGCTCTCGAAACCGTACCGTCTCAAACGTCTGTCCGTGCTATCTTGATGAACAACACTGGCTTCGTTGTCGATAAAACTCAAGAGCAATACATACAAGATGTGGAGAAATGTCAGAAATTTATTAAAGACGGAGAAAGCTACGAGTTGTGCTTCACAACTCAGATGAGAAAGAAAATCGGAGACGTTGATCCTTTGGGGCTTTATCTCCACCTTAGAGATAAAAATCCCGCACCGTACGCTGCGTGGCTTAATTTTTCGAAAGAGAATTTGTCTATTTGCTGCTCTTCACCTGAGCGATTCTTACGCTTAGATAGAGACGGTATTCTCGAAGCAAAACCTATCAAGGGTACTATCGCTCGCGGCTCAACGCCTGCCGAAGACGAGATGCTTAGATCACAACTGCAACACAGGTATTGTAGCTTTACAAACTTGATTCGGGTTGAAATGGGCCACCGGGTTGGGTTTTTTTGACCCACTAATATTTCTTGTCTTTAAAAAAAAAGACTTGATCTTCTATCAATTAATGGCTAAAAGAAGAGTTTGGAATTAATATAATTTTCTTAAACATATCAAATGTATATTTACATAATAATAGTTATTGTATTTGAATTTTGAAAAAATAACTAAATAAGACATATTATGTTTGATATAAAAGTTATAAAAATAGACATCTTAAAAAACAATTATAAGTATATATAAATTAATTAGAGTAAAGTGCACAGATGGTCCCTGTGTTTTACTAAATTTTTGATTTTGTCCCTAACTTTTCAGAAGTACACGGATGGTCCCTGTGGTTTGCATTTTGTAACGCATTTAGTCCCCATTTCCAAAAGTACGTGATTTGCACTTTTAACTCATTTAGTCCCTAACTTAGACATGCTAAAACCTTTAGAGTTGTTGGCTGGGGACTAAATGCGTTACAAAGTGCAAACCACAGGTCCGTTTACTTTTGAAAAGATAGGGACCGAATCCAAAATTTTGATAAACCACATGGACCATCCGTGTACTTTACTCAATTAATTAATTAAATAATAAACGAGTCGAGCTTGAGCTCTTCTAAGTTAAACAAGCTCGAGCTCGGCTCATTTAGACCCGTAGTTTGGTGTAGGAAGATGAACCTTAATGAATCCTTCATCTATCAACAGTGAAAAGGATCAAGCAGAAAATCTGATGATTGTTGACCTGCTAAGGAACGACCTAGGTCGTGTGTGTGAACCGGGGTCGGTCCATGTTCCCCATCTCATGGAAGTCGAATCATACGCAACCGTCCACACCATGGTAAGCACGATACGCGGAAAGAAACGGTCAGATCTAAGTGCAATAGATTGTGTTCGAGCAGCATATCCTGGCGGCTCAATGACCGGTGCACCCAAATTAAGATCGATGGAACTTCTCGATTCTCTTGAAAGTTGCTCCAGAGGGATCTACTCCGGCTGCATCGGCTTCTTTTCTTACAACCAAACATTCGATCTCAACATTGTTATACGAACCGTGGTGGTTCACCAGGGTGAGGCTGCGGTTGGTGCAGGTGGTGCCATTGTTGCTCTTTCGAGTCCCGAGCAAGAGTACAAAGAAATGGTTTTAAAAGCAACGGCTCCGGTCAATGCTGTGGTTGAGTTTGAACATATGTCACATTCCTTGGAACAATAGGTCATTTTTACATACTGTCACACTTATACACACACTATTTGCAGCCGTTTGAAGCCCGACACAAAGTATGAACTGGGAAATCTCGGACGCCAGATGTGCGGATCATCAGTTTCCTAGATTTATAGATGTAGTGAATTGATTCAAGATGGTACTTGTATGTTATTGTCTAGTTTGCGACTTGTTTCTTTCTAAATTGTCATCTCATTTGATTAAGCCTTTTGTTATAGTTTGAAATACCATACTTTGAAAGCTAATTTAATCAATAATCAGGAGTTAATAGATACATCATACATATGAGGATACTAAGAATGAAATGTATTTGCTAAAACCAGAGCATGGGAAAGAAAAATTATCTTTTTAAGATAAAATCATAAAATTTTCGGTTTTGGTTCAAACAGACGAACTCGCATAAAACCCGAACCGAGCCCGGGTGGCCATATAATCAGCAAAAAAGTCCAATGGTGTGTTGATCGCGTTGCAAAGAACACCTCCTTTGGTCTAGTATCGGCAGCATCCCTTGCAGATACAACCTAAAAGTATATGATTTAGTTGTTACATGTCCCTAGTTTGAAAAGAAAAATTGTGGAGTTTCGAGCAAAAGAGTATGCGGACTTTCAGTTTCTGAGTTGTACAACCACATATGCAAAGTGTATAACATGTAATGCATAAGGCTATGGGGTGTCCTCCCCCATCCTCTACCTTAACGCCACGTCACTCTCCCCTTCCACATTATCTTTCTTTTCCACATCTAAGACCATACGGTTTGGAGGGGCATGAAGAATGAGCGTTATTTGACATGTGGACGCCAC
This sequence comes from Helianthus tuberosus, assembly GCA_030545235.1. NCBI lineage: Eukaryota > Viridiplantae > Streptophyta > Magnoliopsida > Asterales > Asteraceae > Helianthus > Helianthus tuberosus. Next base: position 1,878,365 of record CM060394.1, read on the forward strand.
GTCAGCGTGCGTCGGAATAGTGGCTTGGTGGAAAAAAGGGGGTGTGAGAATAGGCGTTATTCGACACGTGTCACACACTTTTTATTATTATTTATATTTATAAATTATATAAAATCTATTAAATTTAAATAAACCCCAATTAATACTAATTAAAAGATTACATAACTTAATTATTTTAAACATTTACATAACATAAAAAATTAAAAACATTACATAACTTAGACTAAACGTTAACCTAAAAACGCATTATTTGCCACGCCTCGTAGTGTCTGAAGTCATGGCCATGCATGTTATGGTACTCAACGCAAGCGATTTGAATGATGTCGCATTCGTTTAGCTCACCGTCATCATTGTCCACACTGTTGACTATCACCTCAAATCTCGTACAATCCCTATGAATCGTCCGAAAACGTGAATAAAGTGCATCCACACTTCGGATGGCCTCACCCCTACGTAAACAAAATTCATGGTAAACTCGATCCCTAAACGAAGTCGTTTGTAATGTAGCCCCGTGGTTGGTCACCACCGTGACCCACGGTTCGCATAACGCGATATCCTCTTGTATGACCTTAGGAATCACCGGCATTTCGAATGTTTTTTTTAGAGGGTGTTTAACATGTAAAATGAAATGATAGTTGAATGATTTGGCAAAATGGAAGAGATGGTGTATTTATATGTGTGAGTAATTTAAAAAAAACATCATTTTTTTACTAGCCGTTGGGGCAAACGACCAAATTTTCAATTAAAGAAAATTGAACCCCCTCCAATTAAAGAACGCCATATCGACAAAGCAATGAACTCAAAGCCGGTGGAAATGTTCAAGCCCAAACCACAACACTGTGAAATCGCCGATGACGGTATGATGTGTGTGGCGTGGAAAGGCATAAACGCCACAGATCCACACCCACACCGTGTGGTTTAAGTGTGCTCCCCCATCCATTTTTTTTCTTAATTTCTAACATCATACACACTCACAATTTTCATCGGGGAGATCGGGTTCCTGAGGGAACCAAAGCCACCTTAGTTCCCTGAGCTCTCGACCCCACACCCCTCAGCTTAATAGTTTTGATATGGTTCTATTTTCTTTGCCGGAAAATTTTGAGTTGCAAATAATAATAATAATAATAATAATAATAATAATAATAATAATAATAATAATAATAATATCAGTTTTCTTTTTCCATATTATCTATATATTAATTCATAATATATGTAGTACTAATGCATATTTTTTTTGTCTTTTGTATGTGTGTATTTTTGCATGATATTATGATTTTACATTTTTTAATAAAACTTTGGTTTTTTTAGTAATTTTGTTACAAAAGAAAAATGAGTATAATTTTTGTTTTACACTTTTTTTCGGATTTGGTCGTCGTTCGATTGGTCTTCTAGGGTATAACTTTGTCACAAAAGAAAAATGAGTTTTTTTAGTAATTTTGTCACAAAATTACAGTTTTTTTTAGTAATTTTGTCACAAAAGAAAAATGAGTATAACTTTGGTTTCTTAGCATAGTGTTTGATGATCACATTTGGTCTTCTAGGGTTTTGTTGCTACTTAGAGCATTTATTTTTTCTTGTTTTTAGAGAGTGATGTGTCCTTTTTTCCATTTTTACTATTGTGGGTTTCATTTTTAGTGTTTTATTCATGTGCAAATACAAGAAAAAAATGTAAAAAGGTGTCGGTGTGTGGGGTCAAAGAGGGTTTGTGATCATTAAAAAAATCAAATATTCTCTCTGTCTTTTTGTGTGGTAATGATGTGTTAAATGTTTGTTGGTGTTTTTGAGTTTTTTAAAAAAATGAGTTTTTTTTATGTGGCAGGTGACTAAACATGTTTTTAGGCATTTGTTAGTTCTCTTATTGTAGATGGTCTTAGCAAGGTGTTTGGTCATGTTTTTTTACCCTCTCGACTTGATGTTATAACTTCATGTTTTTATTTTACACTTTTTCCGGTTCTGGTTTTGTTTGATTGCTACTTATCATGGTTTTATGAACCTCCAGCCTTGGTATCACGGTTTTATGCCCCCGCACTGCAAACACGGGGGCTTAAGACTAGTTATATTATTAAATGCAAGTTAAAACTTCAACGTAGCGCGCTAGGATTACCGTAAAACAATCTCATAAGTAAAAACTTTTTCTGGGAAAACAAAAAAGAACCGCAAGCATTAAGCATGGCAAACATGATACACCTCCCTTTCTTTTCTCACAATAGCCAAATAACCCCAAAAACCCGATACCTGAAATTTATATAAAGGTACAGTCCTCAGTTCTTAGTTTGATATTCTTTCGATCTCGAGGTCAGGTCAGGTCAAGTCAGACCGGGTTTAGGCCGTGTCAGTCCAGTTATTCTCATATGCGTAACCCCTAAACTAGAAGAATCAATTTTTAAATAAAATAAGGAAAGGCAAAGTTTGAAACCTACTTTTAAAACTACAATAGGGCACATAGCTTTTGTCTCATTGTGATCTTGATAATACAAAAAAAAGCACTTTCGAATGAAACGATAACAAAAAGTAAATTATGAATTACTTGATGATTTTCATAACTATAGAGGCATGTTTGTGTCTAGAAGTGTAATCTATAATCTATAATAAATTAAAACCAACTTTAGCTACATGTGATTCTCTTAGGTTATTAAGTGCCACATAACAATTATACACTCCATCATTTTTTGGTTTGAGCTGCTAAACCAAATACTGAAGACACGATTTCTTCTTCATCGCTATTTATGGTATAAGAATGCAATATTTGTTTCCTCTCACATAACTTTCTCTCACAATATTGTTTCCAAAATATGAAACCCTTTCCTTTCTATATCATTAATATGTAGAAAATTAATTGCAAAAGATATTAGAGAAATGACTTCTTTTTTTAATTATATGCACTTTCCATTGTTATCTTTTGGAACAATATTTTCTTCATCGAAGATTACTTTTGTAACATTATTTTCTTCATTGAAAAATTATTTGCAGAATTTTGCATATGGTTAGTTATTTTACACCGGATTTTAAATAGGTATTGTTGATCCGTTAAATTTTTCAATATTTAATTAACTAGCATTTCAAATGAAAACTTCGATGATTTTAAAGGTTCAAATATATCCTTTGATTATGTCATTTGATTTATTGACACTTAATAATATTCTTTAATTCAGAATAGAATTGTCAATAGTTTATTCAAGATTGCATATGTATTTTTTTTAAAATATTAAATTAAATAATTAAAATGCTTTTGATTATTTTGATGTATCATTTCTTTTTAGTTACATTCCTGTTTAAGATTAATCAAATCTTTTTTATGTTTATGAAATTTTTTACTTTAATTTCGAGATCGTGTTCTTATTTATATAAAGTTGTTTCTATAACTAAATTGTAAATGTAATTTCGTTATAACTGTATTAATTTTTAGTTTCCTTTTTAAGCCGTTATTCCTAAAACACTTAACAAATACAATGTCCTTCTAAATCTAGGATATAAATTATAACCGACTACTAAAAAATATAATATATATTTTTATGGAGTTAATTACATAGTTAGTCTCTGTGGTTTGCACAAAGTAACATACTTAGGTACTAATAGTTTAAAATCACATTCTAGGGTATTAACTTTTCATTTTGTAACGTTTGGAAGTATTAACGTTATTTGTAGGTTTAAAATCACATTCAATTAGTACCTAAGTATGTTATTTGTACAAACCACAAGGACTAACTATGTTAATACCCAAGAAGTTAATACCTCCAAACGTTACAAAATGAAAAGTTAATACCCTAAAAGGTGATTTTAAACTATTAGTACACAAGTATGTTATTTTGTGCAAACCACATGGACTAACTATGTAATTAACTCTATTTTTATGCATTCAAATTATAAAATAATTAAAGTTTTTAATTATGTTCAAGAATGGTAATAGTTTAAATTGGCTTCTTTTTTTGTTAAAATAAATCAATAAAATAATCATTAATGAAATCTTGAATGATAACTGGAAATCATTTACATATTTAAAATGTTTGCATAGCTTATAAATAAAAAACGATTTGATTTTTAGCAAATGAATATTAAAATAAGTCAATCACACAATCAATATCAAAGGTTGGTTTGTACTTAAAAGAATTCAATTTTGCTCATGAGCAGTTATACGTGACACTATTCAGAATAAAAAGAAGACATAAAGTCAAGATACTAATATTAGACAAAAATAAAAAATGTTACAAATAAGACGACAAAGGTAATGTATAAAGAAATATTTAGAGATTTATATATTGCTTATATGTTTGTTACTTATATATTGCAATTACTAATGAGGTTGGTGACGCATTGACAATTGTAAAAGCCTTTAGATACACTTAGATTTGAAGGTCTTATGTTCAAGACTTTAAGTCCCACATAACAGAAGTAAAGAACAAAAAAAAAACTTGTATATTGTAATTTAACTTTTTTCATATTTGATGCATCATTTCGTATTATTATAGAATGAATTATATTATATATTATATAAAGTAAAATATATTATATAAAAGGACTTGTGATTTTTTTTCGTATTTATTTGTTAGTGAGAAACCATTTTGTGTTAAAGAGTAGGGGGGTGTTAAAATATGTTAATAATCATAACACGGAAATCAATTGCGAGTATAATAACATCTACATCTATGTATAATTTATTAAATCAATAGATTTATAAGAAGTACTTTTTTATGCAGTCCGTGTAACACATGAGATCTTAAACTAGAAAATTCATAAAATAACCAATGTTTAACATCCTCTAGGCTTCTTAATATAAAATAATAAGACTTAAATTATTTGTTATTTTATTTCTATGGAAAGTATAAGTTTCTTGATTAACATATCCTAAATAGAACTCAAATCCAGATTGGTTTCTTCTTCCCAACGTTATATTATATTACAAAATTCAAATACAAATGAATTTCATTCAGAGTATACAAAGTGAAGGAAATAAAATAAAAAGTATAGTGACACATTTATATGTAAATAACAATAACTTATAGCTAAGTAATTTCTTCCTAGCAACCTCAACAAAACTGTCTACATTCGACAACAATAAGGTTTTACTGATCCAAAACATCCGGATCATATATGTGTCTTATGCAAAGCCCTCTATGGTCTTGATCAGGCACCACACGCTTGGTTTCATCACCTCTATGAGGCTCTAAGGCTCTACACAAACTAGGCTTTGAGAGTTCCAAGACGAATCCTTTTCTACTCACTTGCAAATGGAACAACACGATTCTCTACGTTATGGTCTACGTGGATAACATCATTATTACCAGCAATAACACACCTGCTGTCAACCAAGTCATACAAGTACTTAGTCGTGCTTTTGTAATCAAAGATCTTGGCTCATTTGACTATTTTCTCAGACTTGAACTAGTGCCTCAAGGCAAGAATATTCTGTTATCACAAAAAACATACATTTCGAATATTCTTCATCGCACTGCTTTACTGAATGCAAACCAGTTTTCTCTCCAATGAGCCCGTGACAAGAATTATCTCTTAGGGATAGCCTGCTCTTACACGATCTTATCAAATATCGTCAGTTAGTCAGTGGGGGCTCTTCAATATGCCACTCTTTCCTATCTAGACATTACCGTTACCGTCAACAAAGTCTGCCAGTATTTGCATACCCCCATCGAGAACCACTAGTTTGCTGCCAAACGCATTATTCGATATCTTAAGGGCACACTTGATTATGGTTTGCTTATTCGAGCTAACACTGGTTCTCATCTACAAGCCTTTACTGATGCTCACGAGCAACGATCCACACTACAAGCCTTCTCAGATGCTGATTGGACGGGCTGTCTAGACAAACGTCGATCCATTTGGGGATTCGCAATATACATGGGTTTCAACCTTCTCTCCTGGATCGTACGGAAACAAAAAACCATTTCATGGTCCTCCACCGAGCTAGAATACAAATCCCTGGCCAATTAAGTGGCTAAACTTACATGGTTAGAGGAACAAGGGCCAAACCAACCACCCAAGAATGGAATCGTCGAGCGAAAACACTTCACAACCTCCTGGAAGCAGCTTTTCTTGCCACTAGACCTTTCTCCATCAATTAGGAATCTGATGCCGTCACTAAACACATTACTTAAATTGTAGCAATTTTTCGAGTGTTTATTTTTTGGCGTCTAATCCGCATATATATCACCATTGCTCTTGATTTTCTTGACTATATATCTCTTAAATGTCAACATATACACGTGTGATTTAGTTTACGAAGATTTTTCAATGCCGAGAACCTCGATCAGAGAGTAAAAAAGGCGTAAGGTTCACAATGGTGTAAAACTAAAATGGGATATACCGGGCTAGGATTCGAGTTACAGGAACAAGTGCCAAACCAACCGCCCAAGAATGGAATTGTCGAGCGAAAACACTTAACAACCTCCTGTAAGCAGTTTTTCTTGCCACCAGACCTTTCTCCATCAATTAGGAATCTGATGCCGTCACTAAACACATTCCTTAAATTGTAGCCATTTTTTGAGTGTTTATTTTTTGGTGTCTAATCCGCATATATATCACCATTGCTCTTAATTTTCTTGACTGTGTATCTCTTAAATGTCAACATATACACGTGTGATTTAGTTTACGAAGATTTTTCAATGCCGAGAACCTCGATCAGAGAGTAAAAAAGGCGTAAGGTTCACAATGGTGTAAAACTAAAATGGGATATAATGGGCTAGGATTCGAGTTAGAGGAACAAGGGCCAAACCAACCACCCAAGAATGGAATCGTCAAGCGAAAACACTTGACAACCTCCTGGAAGCAGCTTTTCTTGCCACCAGACTTTTCTCCATCAATTAGGAATCTGATGCCGTCACTAAACACATTCCATAATTGTAGCCTTTTTTTGAGTGTTTATTTTTTGGTATCGAATCCGCATATATATCACCATTGCTCTTGATTTTCTTGACTGTATATCTCTTAAAGGTCAACATATACACGTGTGATTTAGTTTACGAAGATTTTTCAATGCCGAGAACCTCGATCGGAGAGTAAAAAAGGCATAAGGTTCACAATGGTGTAAAACTAAAATGGGATATACCGGGCTAGGATTCGAGTTACAGGAACAAGGGCCAAACCAAGCACCCAAGAATGGAATCGTCGAGCGAAAATACTTGACAACCTCCTGGAAGCACCTTTTCTTGCCACCAGACCTTTCTCCATCAATTAGGAATCTGATGCCGACACTAAACACATTCCTTAAATTGTAGCCATTTTTTGAGTGTTTATTTTTTGGTGTCTAATCCGCATATATATCACCATTGCTCTTGATTTTCTTGACTGTATATCTCTTAAATGTGAACATATACACGTGTGATTTAGTTTACGAAGATTTTTTAATGCCGAGAACCTCGATCAGAGAGTAAAAGAGGCGTAAGGTTCACAATGGTGTAAAACTAAAATGGGATATACCGGGCTAGGATTCGAGTTAGAGGTACAAGGGCCAAACCAACCACCCAAGAACGGAATCGTCGAGCGAAAACTCTTGACAACCTCCTGGAAGCAGCTTTTCTTGCCACCAGACCTTTCTCCATCAATTAGGAATCTTATGCCGTCATTAAACACAATCCTTAAATTGTAGCCATTTTTTGAGTGTTTATTTTTGGTGTCTAATCCTCATATATATCACAATTGCTCTTGATTTTCTTGACTGTATATCTCTTAAATGTCAAAATATACATGTATGAGTTAGTTTACGAAGATTTTTCAATGCCGAGAACCTCGATCAGAGAGTAAAAGAGGCGTAAGGTTCACAATGGTGTAAAACTAAAATGGGATATACCGGGCTAGGATTCAAGTTAGAGGAACAAGGGCCAAACCAACCACCGAAGAATGGAATTGTCGAGCGAAAACACTTGACAACCTCCTGGAAGCAGCTTTTCTTGCCACCAGACCTTTCTCTATCAATTATGAATCTGACGCCGTCACTAAACTCATTCCTTAAATTGTAGCCATTTTTTGAGTGTTTATTTTTTGGTGTCTAATCCGCATATATATCACCATTGCTCTTAATTTTTTGACTCTATATCTGTTAAATGTAAACATATAGACGTGTGATTTAGTTTACGAAGATTTTTCAATGCCGAGAAATTCGATCTGAGAGTAAAAGAGGCGTAAGGTTCTGATGTGTGCAAAATGCAACAAATAAATTACATCAATTGTGGCATAAAACTAACCCTTTTTAGTACTAATGTTGGAAAAAGTGTGCTTTTGTCTTCCTTTTGTATTTTCACGATTAAATGAGCTCAAATTAACAAAAGAAGCAAAAAGACAGCAAAATCCAACATAAATATAAGAAAAGGAACAAACGTGACATGCCCGACCCCACGACAACATCTTCCCAAGCAAAACAAGAAGACATAAGACTGAACACGCCCAGTGCTCAGCCAGCACGGGGGCGTGCCCAAGTGTCAGCATAAAAGACAAAGTGGTAGAAGCTTCTTTTGCCCACCACGGGGCCGTGCTCAGCGGGCACGGGGCCGTGGTCAACTATAAGATTCGCAGAATCCAGGCAAATCTTCATAGTACAGATATGCTTCTGCACACGGGGTCGTGCTCAGCGGACACGGGGGCGTGGTCAACTAATAAAGACAAGAGCAATTAATGAAGAAAGAGAAGGATGTGGACACGGGGCCGTGCCCGAGCTTCTGTTCAGCCTATAAATAGGAGTGCTTGGCTCAAGCTTAAACCATCCCTTGGCACACCACCTCTCTCACACTTCACCCACCACCCACCACCACCATAACACCATCATCCACCACCATCATCCATTGTCCATCATAGAGTGTGTGAGTCGTCTCGGGATCCAAGATTGATCGTAAGAGTTCTTGACAATCAAGGCCATGTTTGCCTAAGTCTCTTACATTACTTGGTGAAGACAAGTGTCTAGTGTAATACTTTTTATTTTTAATCTTTTCGCACTTTTTAATTGGTTATGTATTAATGACTTTAATAACTAGTTTCTTATGTTGAAGGTGATTCTTCCTTATCGTTTGTCCGTGGTGTCTTGGCATTATTTTACTGTCTATATAAAATAAAAGATTTTCACCATTCATATCTCCACGGTCTATATGGAGGTATGTTGGCTACCTGGTCGGGGGTTAAGGGAACGGTTTGGTAAGAGTCTTGCCGTTGTTCAGCGTTTAGAGATCCTGCAAGGGACCTGGGTCAAATTTAGTAGGACCTCCTTCAATACTTAACGGTATTGGATGGCGGGGGTCCAAACTCTTTGATCCCCTCATAAGTTAAACTACTATTAATACTATAACCCGGCTACTTAGGACTGTATCCTTGCTGACTCAGACTACTTAGCCGAGGGTAACGTCACCTTCAAAAGAGGGGCCTACCATAATTTGCTTTAATAACTTAATTAATTATCTTTCAATAATCCGACCCTTTAGGATTGTATCCTTGCTGACTCAAACTACTGGGTTGAGGGTAACGTCACCTCCAAAAGAGGGGCCTACTACAATAACTAAGATAATCTCTTAAATAAGTGCAAAAGTGCGGAAATAATCAAAGGTTACACTATACACGAGTCGGAACCAAGTGATTCATCTTGTCTATCTGTTTTTATTTTTATTTTCAGCATTTTAGTTAGTTTTTATTTTCTTAGTTTAAAACATTTTTCTAACTTTTTGATTTGATTAGACGTTGAGGATAAACCGGTACTAAAAGCTCTTGTGTCCTTGGACGACCTCGGTATCTTACTAACACTATACTACGCTCACGATGGGTGCACTTGCCTATATGTGTGTTTAGTGTTAGTAAATATCGTGTTTTATAAATTTAAAACTTGGCTAAAAAGTGTTGAAAAGGGCTTAATAAATACATTAAAAACTAACGACACTTCACACGCATCAAGTTTTTGGCGCCGTTGCCGGGGACACAAGGATTTTAAGAAAGTTAGGAATCAGCGGCCTAATCGTTTTTCTTATTTTTCTATTTTTTTTAGGATTTTTCTTAGTTTTTCAGCTTCTGAAGAACTCAGCACGGGCCGTGCCCGCTGAACACGCCCCGTGCCCAATCATTGGAACTGGCAATCCCGTTTTAAGTCAGACAGTAAGCTGAACACGGGGCCGTGCCCACTCAACCCGCCCCGTGCCCAAGATTCAGTTACTGAAAACAGAACCGTAAGATCCCGGCGGTTGGTAATTTCTGACACAAATATGAGTGATACTGATACTTTTTACTTTCGGCACTCTTATGGTACGTGGTGTCAATTATGTGGTGGTAACCATAAGGAATTAGAATGTTATTTTCTAAATTATAAGCCCCACTATATAGACCCATCGTTTCCTTGTATCCTTAAGAGGGGCGAAAGTAAAAATAATCCCTATCTCTCCCTCGAATGCTCCCAACCAGATTTTCTAGGAGAAATGCTTCTTGATGAATTATTTCAATTAGAAGATCTAATTCTTAATTGGTTAAAAGAACTTAGGATAGATTTCAATAATTTATCTCAAGATGATAGCCAAGAAGAAGTGTTGGAATCGCATTCAAACAACTTCGTTGTCCCCGACGATACTTCTAACTCTAGTGAGGACTTGAGCGATAGTCGTACCTGTGCCGATTGTGCCGTGAAGGACTCCCCATCGACTTCGTTCGATGCATACATAGACCTGAGCGATTCGGCATACACCTTCTTTAACGAGAGCCCGGGAAAGGGTTGGACTTGTCCACCTACATATAGCATAGGAATCACCCTCACCGACAACCTCTTGTGTTCTCGTCTCAATCTAGAGCAATTAAGGTATCTTAGGCACTTTGGGGTTGTTCCATCCAGTAAGGAACCGCCCGATCTGAAAAAGTTCCTTAAAAATAGACAAACTTCATAGACAGCTTCTAGACACGGGGTCGTGTCCAGGTCAGCACGCCCCCGTGTCCACCCAAAGATTCCCTTCTGATTTTGTCAGAATACGGACAAAAATGTGTCAGGATTCCATCTGCACACGGGGCCGTGTCCAGCCGACATGGGGCCGTGCGTAACGTACTGTCGTTTTCTATAAATGCAGCCAAGAATCCTGCACATTTGAACCATTCCAGGGACAGAGATTTGGGGAATATTCTCACATACCATCCTAGGTATTTTCTAAAAGAAGTTTCTCAACTATCTTCTTGTCCTTTCCTCTTTTATCCACTATCATCTTCTTCAATTTTTCTTTCCTTATACCTTCATTAAAAGAACCGCCCGATCTGAAAAAGTTCCTTAAAAATAGACAAACTTCATAGACAGCTTCTAGACACGGGGTCGTGTCCAGGTCAGCACGCCCCCGTGTCCACCCAAAGATTCCCTTCTGATTTTGTCAGAATACGAACAAAAATGTGTCAGGATTCCATCTGCACACGGGGCCGTGTCCAGCCGACATGGGGCCGTGCGTAACGTACTGTCGTTTTCTATAAATGCAGCCAAGAATCCTGCACATTTGAACCATTCCAGGGACAGAGATTTGGGGAATATTCTCACATACCATCCTAGGTATTTTCTAAAAGAAGTTTCTCAACTATCTTCTTGTCCTTTCCTCTTTTATCCACTATCATCTTCTTCAATTTTTCTTTCCTTATACCTTCATTAAAACTTGAAACTTCCATAATTTCAAGCTTTGTTAAGATGTTTGTTAGATTTTTGTACATGGAATCTTGTTAATAATAAGTTCTATAACAATGTTTTAAGTTGTTTCTGTTCAAAAATGCTTTAAAAATCACGAAAACAATTTAAAGCCCCAAGATTCCTTGTTCCCAAATCTTGCAGATATCTGACCACGGCACGGGGCCGTGTCCGAGGTATTGGTCACATAAAATTGAACTCTTTTCGGTGTGTTTTCTTAGAATGGCAAGCAGAACAAGCGGAAACTCTTCGTCGCATTCCAGAAACAACCGGCAGGGGAGAAGATCATCAACGATTGAAGATTCTCTTGTAAACTATGTTTACGCTCTAAGAGAGGGCATGTCACACCCCGATTTCCACGTGTCACCGGTGGGCCCGGTGGGGGAGTATCGTGACGTGGTTGGCAACGTAATAGTCAAACAACACAATATAATAATGCACAGCGGAAGCAATTTAAAAATAATATACAACCGAATTTATTTATTGTAATCAAAGTCACAATATCCGGTGTTTATCCACAGAACGGATCGAAACAAAATAACATTTATGGTTCAACAGACTTCTGGCATCCTAAGCTTGCGAGACTTCTATTGATGCTTAGGAGACAATCCAGCCAAATTTCGTTTAGTACCTGCATTCAGTCTTTTTGGGAAAATACGTCAGTTTACACTGGTAAATACATTCAACTGACTCATTTTGGAAAATGATTGAAAATTGGTTTGGATGCACGTGGCATAAATCATTTTATTTAACTTGGGAGAATTATTTAATATTATAATCTTGTGAACGAATTACATGTTACTTATGCGTTCAGTAGCCCGAATCTAGTCCGGGTTAAAGATTAATAGACACACCACTATAATGAGTTATACACGGACGGTGTACGCCTACACCCCGTGCTCAGGTCGCGGCTATCTCGTAAGATAATGCCAAGGATATCCGGGACATGGTCATTAACCCCCCAAAGGCTATAAAGTAAACAAGACTGTTTAAAACGAGCCGATCAAATTATTCAACTACCCACTAAGCGTGGAGATTTGATGCCCGATCAAGCGGTACGCTATGTACCGTAACCCAAGCCCGTATAGGGAAAATAAGTTAAAAGTATTTACCTGATGCAAGTATAAATCACAATAATCAGAATGCACGTAGCTTTTACTGTTTCTCCTAATCTGGAACGAAGGTTTAATATAACCTATTAGAATTCTAACGGGTCTTTTATTAAGCTTAAGCTTAGACCGGCTAGTTTCAAGATACGGTTCGTACGCACGATTAAGCGAAGACCGGATAGAATGTGATTCAGACCTGACAAGTTTGAAGACTTGTTTAATATGGGTTTATTATTCACATTCTGGATTTTGAGATAAAACCGTTAAGGTTTGACCCGTTTCGGCTAATTTATGTAAACTTGTTACTTAAATCGAACCGTACGCGTAATAAGCGTGACGGGTAGTCATGAGAGCTATATACAGGTTTCCTTAGTTAATTATGTCTCAAATATGTTGTGACATCAGTAAGGTGTCTTTCGTTATGCCCGAAATGTGTTTAAACACAAACTAGGCCCCGTAGGGGTAGTTTGGTCATTTAAAAGTTTATAAAAGAGTTTAAGTGACAACCTGAGTTACAGGTCTGATGAAATCAGCAAATATACTTAATTTGCTAAGTTACATCAGTAGGTTAAAGCATGTATGTGAAACTTATCATTTTTAACCAAACTAGGCCCCGTAGGGGTATTTTGGTAATTTCACATAAGCCAAAAAGCTCAAAACTGAAGTCTGAGTTTATCAACCTTTGCTTATTGTTAAAATATTATAATTTGCCTCTTATATCAGTAGTTATCAACCCGGGTATGTCCAATATGATTTTAAAACATACTATGCGTTAAAAACGCTAATTTAGGCGATTAAAGGCCATTACCGGGTTTGATACTTAAATCTGATATTTTTATATTTCCAGAAGGCTTAAAATACTTTATTTATCATAACTAATCAGTAGCAAAAGGTTTGGAGTCGTTTAGATGTGTAAAACTCATTTTATGGCTCGTAAGGGTAAAACCGACAATTACCGAATTAAGCCTACGACTATGAGTTATGCTCAGCCTAAAATTAATTAAAAATCTTTAAAAATCCTAAAATAATATATTATATCAGTGGTTAAAATATTTGATACCAAAAAGTGTGTTTAACTAGGCTATATGCTAATTACGCCATTATGTTAACATAAAGCATTAGTTTAGCGATAACGAGCATAACTCTTAATCTACAAGTCAAACTGATGTCAAACTTTGCATGCAAGTCTATATATCAGTAATTTATGTTTCTACACTTTTACATTTTCATAAATCACGTTTTAAGGTAATAAGGGCATAACGGTCAACATATGAGCAATTAACGGAAACATGCATATTTACTGGATAACTAATGAACCAAGGTGTATAATCACAGAGGGTTGTTCTAACATGTATCCTAGTCCAATTAAAGCTCTGAGGCATTTCTAAAATATGCCTAAACGGGTCAGAACTGAAAGTCAAAGTGAAAGTCAAACTATGCGACTTTCGGTTCCGAACCGGGTCTAAACAGGAAATAGTCGGGTTGAACATGTTTGGACATGTTCTTACACTAATTACTAAGTTACAACAATGATCAAACAGGTTATACATGTTCTAGATAGCTAATTATGCATAAATGACATTTTAAGCATTATGTTGACTTTTTAATTAAAAGTTTGACCCGACATTAGACCTGTTTAGAGTGGTGATCAGGGGAAACCCTTTTAAGGTTTTGTTACCCACATAAATACCAACTCATAACTATTTTTAATTCGAGATATGACTGAGCCATTATTGACTAATCTCGAAGTCAAACCGTAATTACGACGGTTTGACTTTTAGCTAAATAAACAAGCTAAACTTAACTAAACAAGAACTAGCAGACTTACAAGAGTCCTATGCACGAGATTGATCACTTGAGGCTGCTTGATAGCTCCAGAAATGATCCACAAATGCAGGAGAAAGGTGTGAGGAGTTGTGTTGCAACTAATGCCCTTTTATAGCAAACTTCTCACCATAATTTCTTGACAACAAGGTCTAGCACCCACCACAATCAATCAACAGGTGTCCTAGAGGCTTAGGGGATGTTTTAGGGGCCAGGAGAAGTGGAAAAACGGGTAAAGGTCGCGAAAATACGCAATGGCAGACAATCAGCAACATTTGCGGAGCTGGGCACCCCTCGCGTGACGCGAGGGACCCGTCGCACGACGCGACCCCCATGCAGATCAGCTTATTGATTTTTCTTTGCAATCCAGTCCTTGACCCTTCAAACTCCGATTAGGCACTTGTTTTATGCATGGTAAACTCTTATAACTGATCTAGTAAGGCCTTAAAACATATACCCACTTTGCCAAGTCCCCGGGTAACTTTATTTTCACCCGAAAAGTCCTAACTTTCGACGTTTACGCTTTAACGCTTCGCACACGAATTTGATCATATCTTTCTCATACGTTAACGAAACTTTATGAAATTTTTATGGTACATTCTCGTGAGCATAATTAATATTTACAACGCTTCGGGTTTGTCAAAAGGTCACTCAGAGGTATAAATTAAACATGTTGACACATTTGGTCCCTGTAGTTTGAAATCACTCACTTTTAGCTTCGTATGATCCATGATTTATTCGTTTGAAGGTTTGAGCATCTTGTAGGGTTAAAATACAATATATTTATTCACAGTTGACACTTAGAATACGTATATTCACATACTTTCCACGTTTGTCAACTTTAGTCCTTCCATAATATTTCTTTCACACGTTTAAACTTTATGACACGTGTCAACCTATTATAGGACGTGAATTTCCGAGGTGTTACAGGGCATTGATGAGATAACGGGGTAGAAGAAGCATTGGTCGACCGTATTAATCATCTAACGGTGGGACTAGAAGGATGTCTCCGGGAAGTCAACCTTTTGCACCAAAGGTTGAACATTCTCGCCTCTCCTCCTTTGGTGCCGATTATCACCCAAAGGGCATGGAATGTGGTACCGGAAGTCATCATTCTGGCCGAATGGTACGCCTTACATCCGGAGCCCCCTCGGGACATACTACAAGGAGTTCCGATTGGTGTCACTCCCTCTCCACAAGATGTTGAGGAACATGAAGCCGCTTCCCTTCTCCCAAGGGAGATAGAAGAATGGCTCTAGCAACATCTAAGGGACACCGCTCGGCTTGGAGTTCTACAAGACTTTTAGAAACCGGAAAATTATTTCCGGAATTTTGGTTCTTATTGTAAAAGTAGAGCTCCTAGGGATGATTTTTCGTATCACTTGACCTATCTAATTTAGGATTTTTAACTTTTATTTTCTGCTTTATTTTTCATTTTTCTAGGACTACTATGTAATTCTCTCTATGACTTAATGAATGATGGTTTTAGTTAATTTGGTGTTTGGATGGTGTTGAAATGAATAAAGCACACTTGAGATGGCAAAGGATACAAGGGAAATCTTGAACCAGCACCCCATGTAGGAAAACAGAGCCATCCGACGATTTTCTTCGTTTACAGTAAGTTCGGCACGGGCCGTGTCCGCCCAACACGGCCCCGTGCTGCACAGTCTGTAGAAAAGACCCGGTTCAGGTAACTGGACACGGGCCGTGTTCACCCAACACGCCCCCGTGTCCAGACTTCTGTTTCTTTTGTTTAATTTTTGTTACTAGCACTTGAACATGGGGCCATGCCCGGACACCACGGGGCCGTGTTCAGCGCCCAGTAACACAAAATTTTTGCTTGATTCACACTTTTTACGCATTCAATCAACCTAAAAACTTATTTTTGGGACACATTGAGGACAATGTGTAATTTAAGTGGGGGGGGGGGGATGCTAAAACCTTGAATCTTGCAAGTCCTAAATACAAGCCTTACACAAAACTCTATTGGAACCGCTAATCACCCCAAATTTTTTTCAAAAATTTTTATTTTTTTTACTTGTCTAGGTTTAACTTGGGAATTTCAAAGTTCTAAAAATGTTACATTTTTACAAATTTACAACCGATAGCGTCATGATAAAAAGAACCAACATAAGAAAATTATGAAAAGGCATGGCAAACTTAGTTAAAATTTGATTATATATACTTGATCACATAAAAACCCATTCCCACAAAAGTGAGTTTTGAGCCTTTATTGAGCATACAAATATATATCTTGAAACTAAATGCTCATTTTTCGTTTCTTGTGTGAATAGCCGCTTGGTTCTCACGACTCTAGAACTTGCCATGACGATACATTCCCGGTCCTTACCAACTTAAACCCGAGTAAGTAAATGATGGAGGCATTAGGACTAACCCTTTTTATTTCTACACCATTTTTTTTACCACCTACCCAAAATCCCCCTAGTTAGCCCCTTTGAGCCTAAACCTTTTCATTTCATAACCCAAACCAAACACCCTTTCACCCACCAAAACCTTTTTCATTTTTAACCCTTTGTTTTAGTAACAAGTTCGGTTTTTCATATGACTTTCAAAAAAAAAATGTGATGATGATGAAGCAAAAAGAAATAAACAAACAAGTTCATCAAAAATAACTTTGTTTGAATAATAGCTTCATCAAAATTACAAAAATAAAAAGTCTTACGAAAACCGACGCTTGTTACGTTTTTCGCCCTTTCTACTAACCACTAACCACTAACCCAACCACCTACCTTTAACCCAAGCCTAACCCTTCACCCAAAAAGTCCTCTTGATATTTACAAAGGTATATAGTTAAAAAGGAGGAGGATTGATTGCTTGGCAAGCCTATGGTAGGAGTAAGTTCCATGCCGCTCTCGAGTGATTCACTAAAATACATTTTCGGCCGAGTGTTGAGTGATCCCCCGTGAGGTATGTGAACTTATATATAAATAAAATTTTAAAGAAGGCATGTTATGCCCTAATAAGTAATTTATCTTATGAAAAGTTTTAAATAAATCATGACGAATAGGATTGTAAATAAATAAAAATAAAACTAAACAAAGAATCTTGGAAATCCCGACACTCTATGACAAGCCCAAAAACCTTCTTCTCTACCCATTCCTTTTGGTAGTGTAAAGCCACATTATAAAGAGTTTTGCTTGAGGACAAGCAAAGATTCAAGTGTGGGGGTATTTGATGTGTGCAAAATGCAACATATAAATTACATCAATTGTGGCATAAAACTAACCCTTTTTTAGTACTAATGTTGGAAAAAAATGTGCTTTTGTCTTCCTTTTGTATTTTCAAGATTAAATGAGCTCAAATTAACAAAAGAAGCAAAAAGACAGCAAAATCCAACATAAATATAAGAAAAGAAACAAACGTGACATGCCCGACCCCACGACAGCATCTTCCCAAGCAAAACAAGAAGACAGAAGACTGAACACGCCCCGTGCTCAGCCAGCACGGGGGCGTGCCCAAGTGTCAGCAAATAAGACAAAGTGGTAGAAGCTTCTATTGCCCACCACGGGGCCGTGCTCATCGGGCACGGGGCCGTGGTCAACTATAAGATTCGCAGAATCCAGGCAAATCTTCATAGTACAGATATGCTTCTGCACACGGGGTCGTGCTCAGCGGACACGGGGGCGTGGTCAACTAATAAAGACAAGAGCAATTAATGAAGAAAGAGAAGGATGTGGACACGGGGCCGTGCCCACTGGACACGGAGCCGTGCCCGAGCTTCTGTTCAGCCTATAAATAGGAGTTCTTGGCTCAAGCTCAAACCATCCCTTGGCACACCACGTCTCTCACACTTCACCCACCACCCACCACCACCATAACACCATCATCCACCAACATCATCCATTGTCCATCATAGAGTGTGTGAGTCGTCTCGGGATCCAAGATTGATCGTAAGAGTTCTTGACAATCAAGGCCATGTTTGCCTAAGTCTCTTACATCACTTGGTGAATACAAGTGTCTAGTGTAATACTTTTTATTTTTAATCTTTTCGCACTTTTTAATTGGTTATGTATTAATGACTTTAATAACTAGTTTCTTATGTTGAAGGTGATTCTTCCTTATCGTTTGTCCGTGGTGTCTTGGCATTATTTTACTGTCTATATAAAATAAAAGATTTTCACCATTCATATCTCCACGGTCTATATGGAGGTATGTTGGCTACCTGGTCGGGGGTTAAGGGAACGGTTTGGTAAGAGTCTTGCCGTTGTTCAGCGTTTAGAGATCCTGCAAGGGACCTGGGTCAAATTTAGTAGGACCTCCTTCAATACTTAACGGTATTGGATGGCGGGGGTCCAAACTCTTTGATCCCCTCATAAGTTAAACTACTATTAATACTATAACCCGGCTACTTAGGACTGTATCCTTGCTGACTCAGACTACTTAGCCGAGGGTAACGTCACCTTCAAAAGAGGGGCCTACCATAATTTGCATTAATAACTTAATTAATTATCTTTCAATAATCCGACCCTTTAGGATTGTATCCTTGCTGACTCAAACTACTGGGTTGAGGGTAACGTCAACTCCAAAAGAGGGGCCTACTACAATAACTAAGATAATCTCTTAAATAAATGCAAAAGTGCGGAAATAATCAAAGGTTACACTATACACGAGTCGGAACCAAGTGATTCATCTTGTCTATCTGTTTTTATTTTTATTTTTATTTTCAGCATTTTAGTTAGTTTTTATTTTCTTAGTTTAAGACATTTTTTCTAACTTTTTGATTTGATTAGACGTTGAGGATAAACCGGTACTAAAAGCTCTTGTGTCCTTGGACGACCTCGATATCTTACCAACACTATACTACGCTCACGATGGGTGCACTTGCCCATATGTGTGTTTAGTGTTAGTAAATATCGTGTTTTATAAATTTAAAACTTGGCTAAAAAGTGTTGAAAAGGGCTTAATAAATACATTAAAAACTAACGACACTTCACACGCATCAGGTTCACAATGGTGTAAAACTAAAATGGGATATACCGGGCTAGGATTCGAGTTAGAGGAACAAGGGCCAAACCAACCACCCAAGAATCGAATCGTCGAGCAAAAAAACTTGACAACCTCTTGGAAGCAGCTTTTCTTGCCACCAGACATTTCTCCATCAATTAGGAATATGATGCTGTCACTAAACACATTCCTTAAATTGTAGCCATTTTTTGAGTGTTTATTTTTTGGTGTCTAACTTTATATATATCACCATTGCTCTTGATTTTCTTGACTGCATATCTCTTAAATGTCAACTATACACGTGTGATTTACTTTACGAAGATTTTTCAATGCCGAGAACCTCGATCAGAGAGTAAAAAAAGGCGTAGGGTTCACAATGGTGTAAAACTAAAACGGGATATACCGGGCTAAGATTCGAGTTACAGGAACAAGGGCCTAACCAACCACCAAAGAACGGAATCGTCAAGCGAAAACACTTGACAACCTCCTGGAAGCAGCTTTTCTTGCCACCAGACCTTTCTCTATCAATTTGGAATCTGATGCCGTCACTAAACACATTCCATAAATTGTAGCCATTTTTTGAGTGTTTATTTTTTGGTGTCTAATCCTCATATATATCACCATTGCTCTTGATTTTCTTGACTGTATATCTGTTAAATGTCAACATATACACGTGTGATTTAGTTTACGAAGATTTTTCAATGCCGAGAACCTAGATCAGATAGTAAAAAAGGCGTAAGGTTCACAATGGTGTAAAACTAAAATGGGATATACCGGGCTAGGATTTGAGTTACAGGAACAAGGGCCAAACCAACCACCCAAGAATGGAATCGTCAAACGAAAACAGTTGACAACCTCCTGGAAGCAGCTTTTCTTGCTACCAGACCTTTCTCCATCAATTAGGAATCTGATGCCGTTACTAAACACATTCCTTAAATTGTAACCTTTTTTTGAGTGTTTATTTTTTGGTGTCTAATCAGCATATATATCACCATTGCTCTTGATTTTCTTGACTATATATCTCTTAAATGTCAACATATACACGTGTGATTTATTTTACGAAGATTTTTCATTGCCTAGAACCTCGATCAGAGAGTAAAAAAGGCGTAAGGTTCACAATGGTGTAAAACTAAAATGAGATATACCGGGATAGGATTCGAGTTACAGGAATAAGAGCCAAACCAACCACCCAAGAATGGAATCGTCGAGTGAAAACACTTGACAACCTCCTGGAAGCAGCTTTTCTTGCCACTAGACCTTTTTCCATCAATTAGGAATCTGATGCCGTCACTAAACACATTCCTTAAATTGTAACCATTTTTTAAGTGTTTATTTTTTGGTGTCTAATCAGCATATATCTCACCATTGCTCTTGATTTTCTTGACTGTATATCTCTTAAATGTCAACATATACACGTGTGATTTATTTTACGAATATTTTTCTTTGCCTAGAACCTCGATCAGAGAGTAAAAAAGGCGTAAGGTTCTCAATGGTGTAAAACTAAAATGAGATATACCGGGCTAGGATTCGAGTTACAGGAACAAGGGCCAAACCAACCACCCAAGAATGGAATCGTCGAGTGAAAACACTTGACAACCTCCTGGAAGCAGCTTTTCTTGCCACTAGACCTATTTCCATCAATTAGGAATCTGATGCCGTGATTAAACACATTCCTTAAATTGTAGCCATTTTTTGAGTGTTTATTTTTTGGGGTCTAATCCGCATATACATCACCATTGCTCTTGATTTTCTTGACTGTATATCTCTTAAATGTCAAAATATACATGTGTGATTAAGTTTACGAAGATTTTTCAATGCCGAGAACCTCGATCAGAGAGTAAAAGAGGCGTAAGGTTCACAATGGTGTAAAACTAAAATGGGATATACCGGGCTTGGATTCGAGTTAGCGGAACAAGGGCCAAACCAACCACCCAAGAACGGAATCGTCGAGCGAAAACACTTGACAACCTCCTGGAAGCAGCTTTTCTTGCCACAAAACCTTTCTCCATCAATTAGGAATCTTATGCCGTCATTAAACCCAATCCTTAAATTGTAGCCATTTTTTGAGTGTTTATTTTTTGGTGTCTAATCCGCATATATATCACCATTTCTCTTGATTTTCTTGACTGTATATCTCTTAAATGTCAAAATATACATGTGTGATTTAGTTTACGAAGATTTTTCAATGCCGAGAACCTCGATCAGAGAGTAAAAGACGCGTAAGGTTCACAATGGTGTAAACCTAAAATGTGATATACCGGGCAAGGATTCGAGTTAGAGGAACAAGGGCCAAACTACCCACCCAAGAATGGAATTGTCGAGCGAAAACACTTGACAACCTCCTGGAAGCAGCTTTTCTTGCCACCCCACCTTTCTCTATCAATTATGAATCTGATGCCGTCACTAAACACATACCTTAAATTGTAGCCATTTTTTGAGTGTTTATTTTTTGGTGTCTAATCCGCATATATATCACCATTGCTCTTAATTTTTTGACTGTATATCTCTTAGATGTAAACATATACACGTGTGATTTAGTTTACGAAGATTTTTCAATGCCGAGAACCTCGATCAGAGAGTAAAAGAGGCGTAAGGTTCACAATGGTGTAAAACTAAAATGAGATATACCGGGCTAGGATTCGAGTTAGAGGAACTTGGGCCAAACCAACCACCCAAGAATTGAATCGTCGAGCAAAAAAACTTGACAACCTCTTGGAAGCAGCTTTTCTTGCCACCAGACATTTCTCCATCAATTAGGAATATGATGCCGTCACTAAACACATTCCTTAAATTGTAGCCATTTTTTGAGTGTTTATTTTTTGGTGTCTAACTTCATATATATCATCATTGCTCTTGATTTTCTAGACTGCATATCTCTTAAATGTCAACTATACACGTGTGATTTACTTTACGAAGATTTTTCAATGCCTAAAACCTCGATCAGAGAGTAAAAAAGGCGTAAGGTTCACAATGCTATAAAACTAAAATGGGATATACCGGGATAAGATTCGAGTTACAGGAACAAGGGTCAAACCAACCACTAAAGAATGGAATCGTCAAGCGAAAACACTTGACAACCTCCTGGAAGCAGCTTTTCTCGCCACCAGACCTTTCTCCATCAATTTGGAATCTGATGCCATCACTAAACACATTCCTTAAATTGTAGCCATTTTTTGAGTGTTTATTTTTTGGTGTCTAATCCTCATATATATCACCATTGCTCTTGATTTTCTTGACTGTATATCTGTTAAATCTCAACATATACACGGGTGATTTAGTTTACGAAGATTTTTCAATGCCGAGAACCTAGATCAGAGAGTAAAAAAGGCGTAATGTTCACAATGATGTAAAACTAAAATGGGATATACGGGGTTAGGATTCGAGTTACAGGAACAAGGGCCAAACCAACCGCCCAAGAATGGAATCGTCAAACGAAAACAGTTGACAACCTCCTGGAAGCAGCTTTTCTGGCTACCAGACCTTTCTCCATCAATTAGGAATCTGATGCCGTCACTAAACACATTCCTTAAATTGTAACCATTTTTTGAGTGTTTATTTTTTGGTGTCTAATCAGCGTATATATCACCATTGCTCTTGATTTTCTGGACTGTATATCTCTTAAATGTTAACATATACACGTGTGATTTATTTTACGAAGATTTTTCGTTGCCTAGAACCTCGATCAGAGAGTAAAAAAGGCGTAAGGTTCACAATGGTGTAAAACTAAAATGAGATATACCGGACTAGGATTCGAGTTACAGGAACAAGGGCCAAACCAACCACTAAAGAATGGAATCGTCAAGCGAAAACACTTGACAACCTCCTGGAAGCAGCTTTTCTCGCCACCAGACCTTTCTCCATCAATTTGGAATCTGATGCCATCACTAAACACATTCCTTAAATTGTAGCCATTTTTTGAGTGTTTATTTTTTGGTGTCTAATCCTCATATATATCACCATTGCTCTTGATTTTCTTGACTGTATATCTGTTAAATCTCAACATATACACGGGTGATTTAGTTTACGAAGATTTTTCAATGCCGAGAACCTAGATCAGAGAGTAAAAAAGGCGTAATGTTCACAATGATGTAAAACTAAAATGGGATATACCGGGTTAGGATTTGAGTTACAGGAACAAGGGCCAAACCAACCCCCCAAGAATGGAATCGTCAAACGAAAACAGTTGACAACCTCCTGGAAGCAGCTTTTCTGGCTACCAGACCTTTCTCCATCAATTAGGAATCTGATGCCGTCACTAAACACATTCCTTAAATTGTAACCATTTTTTGAGTGTTTATTTTTTGGTGTCTAATCAGCGTATATATCACCATTGCTCTTGATTTTCTGGACTGTATATCTCTTAAATGTTAACATATACACGTGTGATTTATTTTACGAAGATTTTTCGTTGCCTAGAACCTCGATCAGAGAGTAAAAAAGGCGTAAGGTTCACAATGGTGTAAAACTAAAATGAGATATACCGGACTAGGATTCGAGTTACAGGAACAAGGGCCAAAACCAACCACCCAAGAATGAAATCGTCGAGTGAAAACACTTGACAACCTCCTGGAAGCAGCTTTTCTTGCCACTAGACCTTTTTCCATCAATTAGGAATCTGATGCCGTCACTAAACACATTCCTTAAATTGTAGCCATTTTTTGAGTGTTTATTTTTTGGTGTCTAATCCGCATATATATCACCATTGCTCTTGATTTTTTCTTGACTGTATATCTCTTAATTGTCAACATATACACGTGAGATTTAGATTACGAAGATTTTTCAATGCCGAGAACCTCGATCAGAGAGTAAAAAAGGCGTAAGGTTCACAATGGGGTAAAACTAAAATGGGATATACCGGGATAGGATTCGAGTTACAGGAACAAGGGCCAAACGAACCGCCCAAGAATGGAATCGTCGAGCGAAAACACTTGGCAACCTCCTGGAAGCAGCTTTTCTTGCCACCAGACCTTTCTCCATCAATTAGGAATCTGATGCCGTCACTAAACACATTCCTTAAATTGTTGCCATTTTTTGAGTGTATATTTTTTGGTGTCTAATCCGCATATATATCACCATTGCTCTTGATTTTTCTTCACTGTATATCTCTTAAATGTCAACATATACACATGTGATTTAGTTTACGAAGATTTTTCAATGCCGAGAAACTCGATCAGAGAGTAAAAAAGGCGTAAGGTTCACAATGGTGTAAAACTAAAATGGGATATACCGGGCTAGAATTCGAGTTACAGGAACAAGGGCCAAACCAACCTCCCAAGAATGGAATCGTCGAGCGAAAACACTTGACAACCTCCTGGAAGCAGCTTTTCTTGCCACCAGACCTTTCTCCATCATTTAGGAATCTGATGCCGACACTAAACACATTCCTTAAATTGTAACCATTTTTTGAGTGTTTATTTCTTGGTGTCTAATCCGTATATATATCACCATTGCTCCTGATTTTCTTGACTGTATATCACTTAAATGCCAACATATGTGTGATTTATTTACGAAGGTTTTTCAATGCCGAGAACCTCGATCAGAGAGTAAAAAAGGCGTAAGGTTCACAATGGAGTAAAACTAAAATGGGATATACCGGGCTAGGATTCGAGTTACAGGAACAAGGGCCAAACCAAAAACCCAAGAATGGGATCGTCGAGTGAAAACACTTGACAACCTCCTGGAAGAAGCTTTTCTTGCCACCATACCTTTCTCCATCAATTAGGAATCTGATGCCGTCACTAAACACATTCCTTAAATTTTAGCCATTTTTTGAGTGTTTATTTTTTGTTGTCTAATCCGCATATATATCGCCATTGCTCTTGATTTTCTTGACTGTATATCTCTTAAATGTCAACATATACACGTGTGATTTAGTTTACGAAGATGTTTTAATGCCGAGAACCTCGATCAGATAGTAAAAAAGGCGTAAGGTTTACAATGGTGTAAAACTAAAATGGGATATACCAGACAAGGATTCGAGTTATAGGAACAAGGGCCAAACCAACCACCCAAGAATGGAATCGTCGAGCGAAAACACTTGACAACATCCTGGAAGCAGCTTTTCTTGCCACCAGACCTTTCTACATCAATTAGGATTCTGATGCCGTCACTAAACACATTCCTTAAATTGTAGCCATTTTTTGAGAGTTTAGTTTTTTGTGTCTAATCCGCATATATATCACCATTGCTCTTGACTGTATATCTATTAAATGTCAACATATACACGTGTGATTTTGTTTTACAAAGCTTTTTCAATGTCGAGAACCACGATCAGAAAGTAAAAAGGCGTAAAGTTCACAATGGTGTAAAACTAAAATAGGATATACCGGGCTAGGATTCGAGTTATAGGAACAAGGGCCAAAACAACCACCCAAGAATGGAATCGTCGAGCGAAAACACTTGACAACCTCCTGGAGGCATCTTTTCTTGCCACCAGACCTTTCTCCATCAATTAGGAATCTGATGCCGTAACTAAACACATCCCTTAAATTGTAGCCATTTTTTGAGTGTTTATTTTTTGGTGTCTGATCCGCATATATATCACCATTGCTCCTGATTTTCTTGACTGTATATCTTTTAAATGTCAACATATACACGTGTGATTTAGTTTACAAAGATATTTCAATGCCGAGAATCTCGATCAGGGAGTAAAAAAGACGTAAGGTTCACAATGGTGTAAAACTAAAATGGGATATACCGGGCTAGGATTTGAGTTACAGGAACATGGGCCAAACCAATCACGCAAGAATGGAATCGTCGAGCGAAAACACTCGAAAACATCCTGGAAGCAGCTTTTCTTGCCACTAGACCTCTCTCAATCAATTAGGAATCTGATGCCGTCACTAAACACATCCCTTAAATTGTAGCCATTTTTGAGTGTTTATTTTTTGGTGTCTAATTCGCATATATATCACCATTGCTCTTGATTTTCTTGACTGTATATCTCTTAAATGTCAACATATACACGTGTGATTTAGATTACGAAGATTTTTCAATGCCGAGAACCTCGATCAGAGAGTAAAAAAGGCGTAAGGTTCATAATGGGGTAAAACTAAAATGGGATATACCGGGATAGGATTCGAGTTACAGGAACAAGGGCCAAACCAACCGCCCAAAAATGGAATCGTCGAGCGAAAACACTTGACAACCTCCTCGAAGCAGCTTTTCTTGCCACCAGAACTTTCTTCATCAATTAGGAATCTGATGCCGTCACTAAACACATTCTTTAAATTGTAACCATTTTTTGAGTTTTTATTTTTTGGTGTCTAATCCTCATATATATCACCATTGCTATTGATTTTCTTGACTGTATATCTCTAAAATGTCAACATATACACATGTGATTTAGTTTACGAAGGTTTTTCAATGCTGAGAACCTCGATCAGAGAGTAAAAAAGGCGTAAGGTTCACAATGGTGTAAAACTAAAACGGGATATAACGGGCTAGAATCCGAGTTACAGGAACAAGGGCCAAACCAACCACCCAAGAATGGAATCGTCGAGCGAAAACACTTGACAACCTCCTGGAAGCAGCTTTTCTTGCCACCAGACCTTTCTCCATCAATTAGGAATCTGATGCCGTCACTAAACAGATTCCTTAAATTGTTGCCATTTTTTGAGTTTTTGTTTTTTGGTGTCTAATCCGCATATATATCACCATTGCTGTTGATTTTCTTGACTGTATATCTCTTAAATGTCAACATATACACATGTGATTTAGTTTACGAAGATTTTTCAATGCCGAGAACCTCGATCAGAGAGTAAAAAAGGCGTAAGGTTCACAATGGTGTAAAACTAAAACGGGATATAACGGGCTAGAATCTGAGTTACAGGAACAAGGGCCAAACCAACCACCCAAGAATGGAATCGTCGAGTGAAAACACTTGACAACCTCCTGGAAGCAGCTTTTCTTGCCACCAGACCTTTCTCCATCAATTAGGAATCAGAAGCCGTCACTAAACACATTCCTTAAGTCGGAGCCATTTTTTGAGTGTTTATTTTTTAGTGTCTAATCCGTATATATATCACCATTGCTCCTGATTTTCTTAACTGTATATCACTTAAATGCCAACATATACACGTGTGATTTATTTACGAAGGTTTTTCAATGCCGAGAACCTCGATCAGAGAGTAAGAAAGGCGTAAGGTTCACAATGGAGTAAAACTAAAATGGGATATATCGGGCTAGGATTCGAGTTACAGGAACAAGGGCCAAACCAAAAACCCAAGAATGGAATCGTCGAGTGAAAACACTTGACAACCTCCTGGAAGAAGCTTTTCTTGCCACCATACCTTTCTCCATCAATTAGGAATCTGATGCCGTCACTAACCACATTCCTTAAATTGTAGCCATTTTTTGAGTGTTTGTTTTTTGTTGTCTAATCCGCATATATATCGCCATTGCTCTTGATTTTCTTGACTGTATATCTCTTAAATGTCAACATATACACGTGTGATTTAGTTTACGAAGATGTTTTAATGCCGAGAACCTCGACCAGATAGTAAAAAAGGCGTAAGGTTTACAATGGTGTAAAACTAAAATGGGATATACCAGACTAGGATTCGAGTTATAGGAACAAGGGCCAAACCAACCACCCAAGAATGGAATCGTCGAGCGAAAACACTTGACAACATCCTGGAAGCAGCTTTTCTTGCCACCAGACCTTTCTACATTAATTAGGATTCTAATGCCGTCACTAAACACATTTCTTAAATTGTAGCCATTTTTTGAGAGTTTAGTTTTTTGTGTCTAATCCGCATATATATCACCATTGCTCTTGACTTTCTTGACTGTATATCAATTAAATGTCAACATATACACGTGTGATTTAGTTTACAAAGATTTTTCAATGTCGAGAACCACGATCAGAAAGTAAAAAGGCGTAAAGTTCACAATGGTGTAAAACTAAAATAGGATATACCGGGCTAGGATTCGAGTTATAGGAACAAGGGCCAAAACAACCACCCAAGAATGGAATCGTCGAGCGAAAACACTTGACAACCTCCTGGAAGCAGCTTTTCTTGCCACCAGACCTTTCTCCATCAATTAGGAATCTGATGCCGTAACTAAACACATCCCTTAAATTGTAGCCATTTTTTGAGTGTTTATTTTTTGGTGTCTGATCCGCATATATATCACCATTGCTCTTAATTTTCTTGACTGTATATCTTTTAAATGTCAACATATTCACGTGTGATTTAGTTTACAAAGATATTTCAATGCCGAGAACTTCGATCAGAGAGTAAAAAAGGCGTAAGGTTCACAATGGTGTAAAACTAAAATGGGATATACCGGGCTAGGATTCGAGTTACAAGAACATGGGCCAAACCGATCACGCAAGAATGGAATCGTCGAGCGAAAACACTCGAAAACATCCTGGAAGCAGCTTTTCTTGCCACTAGACCTCTCTCAATCAATTAGGAATCTGATGCCGTCACTAAACACATCGCTTAAATTGTAGCCGTTTTTGAGTGTTTATTTTTTGGTGTCTAATTCGCATATATATCACCATTGCTCTTGATTTTCTTGACTGTATATCTCTTAAATGTTAACATATACACGTGTGATTTAGATTACGAAGATTTTTCAATGCCGAGAACCTCGACCAGAGAGTAAAAAAGGCGTAAGGTTCACAATGGGGTAAAACTAAAATGGGATATACCGGGCTAGGATTCGAGTTACAGGAACAAGGGCCAAACCAACCGCCCAAGAATGGAATCGTCGAGCGAAAACACTTGATGTAACAACCCTCAATAAACCGACACCCTTGATATTTCCGACACCCTATTATATCTTAAAATGTCTTAATTTATCTTTAAATACACCCCGTATGTGAAAACCGAGCCCGAAACATTAAATAGTATTAAAAATAAATAAAAATTTAAATTTTGGGCTGAGGCGGGCCGCATAGACCCACCTCAACTCTTACGCGGGCGGTATAAAGGCTAAGGCCTGATTTCGTTGATTTTCTTAAGTTCAAGCGGGCCGCGTAAGACCCCCGTTTAGTCAACGCGGGCCGCGTGAGATCAAGATAGTGGCGCAGCCCGGTGATGACACGTGTCATCATCGTGGCAAGTCTATGCGATGACCCGATCACCTAAACCCTACCCGGGCTACGACGCGGGCCGCGTAAGCCTTTGCTTACTCTTACGCGGGCCGCGTGAGAACCAGTTTCAGCAACTATATAAGCAGGCCATCGGGTTCAACCAGAAATCGTTCATTTTCATTTCTCAATCTCGAAATCTCTGATATTAGGCATAATATTCGAGTAATATACCCCTTTATTAGCGAGGTTCCGCTCCGTTGTAAGTATTATAACCCCAGTTTCGTATTAGATACGCTGCCCGATTGATTTAGGGTTCCGTAACAACTGTCGTGGTTCTGCCCGACGTAGTTGTTGGAATACCGTCTCAGGGAGGGTATCATTAATATTATCAAAGGGTTATTATACTAACCTATGTACATTTGTGTAAATTATAGATTAATCCTAGGAAACCCTTACGCGAAGTCTAAGATAGCAATGTGAGTTTATCCAATTTTTGTTAAACTTTTTGTAATATTTTACAAAACCTTAAATGTTTTACAATGTGATTAAGCGGTGATTGAGTCTTTGTAGTTCTTCAATTACTTCCGGTATGTTGGGGTTTTGTATACAAAATTTACTACACTGTGAGTAGTAAGTCGGGACGACAATACGTTACCATTGGACAACGAGTTAGCCAATGTGTAATATGACCCACCAGTCAGGATTGACAGTACTGAATGAGTAATTGTGTAGAAATAAACAATGTGATCGCTCTCAATACTGTTTTAATTGATAAAATATTTCTTGATTAAACTGGGATTCACTCACCAGTATTTCCATTGAAAAATGTTTTTAAAACGCGTTTCAGGTAACACAATGTGACAGCCAATTAGTAAAAAGCCAGCTGGAGAGCACTGAAGGCTTGGAAAAAATGTGGCTATAAAAGTTACCTAAAAGACGATGTTTTAAATTCAATAAAATAGGGTTTATCCCTATAAACGTATTGTAATAAGAAACTTGGGTTTTACCCATGTAATTATCAATATCAAATATGGTGGTTTTACTCTGATAAACATTTCCTAACTACGGTCCTGATGTAATTTTCGCTGCCAAATTAACCAACTGATACCACCAAAATTCTGAGTTCGCGTCCGCCCGTTCCCGGGACAGATAAGGGATCGGGGGTTGCGACAGAAGGTGGTATCAGAGCCTAGCCACTGGTTCAAGCCAAAGAAGTGTTCTGCTGACACTTAAGTTCTAAATTTTGTGTTAGGAAATAACTTATGTAATTATGTGTTTTGTGTTATTTGACTATTTGTTAGTTTACAGTATGAGTGATCAAGGACCCTCAGACATGTGTCGTCAGTTGTCTGATTCACCTAAGAGTGAAGGTACCTCTTCACAGCCTGCCCTTTCTGGGTATTTTGCTGATCAGGAAGAAGGGGTGTTTGCCTTTAAAGCTCAGTCAGAAGAGCCAATCCCTCATAAAAAGAGAGGATGGTTCAGTAAGGAAGCATTTGCACGTAGGAAAATAATGCGAAAGTTGCAACAGCAAAGAGTTCTAGCAGCTGCTAAGCGAGAGTCAGATGCCCATACACAGGATATGCTTAATAGAAGCCTAGCTAATTTCCATATCCTAGCTACAACTGCTGCTGACCCAAGTCTGGAACAACTAGTAGCCCCACAACCCTTACCTTTGATTCCCACTCAACCGATGGAGGTAGAAATGCCTGATTTTAACCCTGAGGATATACCGAGAATACCAGCCCCTAATCCTCTAGATCTAAGTTATGATCCATGGTTTGATGATCTTAGGGATTATGTACCACGCTATCACTTAAACGAAGAAACCTTGTTGAACTTAGCAGCATATCCAGGTTTGGACCCTCTAGATCCCTATTTTGACAATGATGAATACATTAGGGAGATTTTGGAGAATCCATACCCTCAGGAGAATCCAGTACCTCAGTACCCAGAGCTAATACCAGTACCTGCACCCCCAATGAGTGCAGAGAATTTGCAAGAACTCCAAAATTTTGGAGAGGAAATCATAGAAAGTAGTGAGAGGATGAGGTATGTAGGAGAGCAACTCGTATGGAAATACGATGAGCGCTAGATGGATTTCGGGGAAAATCCATATCCATGAAAGAGATGATAAAGTTGGTAATAATAATAAATAAAATACGTGTAATAATAATAAATCTATCGTAGTACAGACCACTCTGTGGTTAACGAGGCATAGTAGTATTGTAATTTTAATTTCTGTTTTAGTGTGTATTTGACGCATACTATAGCAAAAAGAGTAAAGTCGTAATGCACGACGTTTTTGACCAATATGTGTATTATGTGGTTGTTACTTAAACTATTTAATTATTCTATTAATGATTGGTAAATGTTTAAAATTCAGATGGCTGACGAAGGAAATCAAGGAAATCTGAATAATGATAACCCGAGTAACATTAACGTGGTTAATGAGAATCCAAGCATCAATAACAATGGAAACCAAATGGATAATAGTGCCGTTCAACATATAGTGGCACAAGGAATCATAGATGCCATGCCATTTATTATTCAAACAATTCAAGAGGCGAATAATAAAAGTAAGCATAGCAGTAAGCGACCCATCGAACCAGAAAATAGCGTGAACAATGGACCGGTACTTCAAATGCCCATTCCCAAAAAGAGAAGAACCGTGTCTAACGGTTGTTCTTATAAAGAATTTTGGTCTTGTAAACCAATGGAATTCTCGGGCAACGAAGGGGCCATTGCAACCCTACGCTGGATAGAGAAGACTCAGGCAGTCTTATGAATAAGCAAGTGTGCTGAAGAAGATAAGATAATGTTTGCTTCTAATCTATTTAAGAATTCAGCACTAGAATAGTGGAACACTATCCTCCAATCAAGAGGAAGTGATAGAACCTACAATATGGAATGGGAAGAATTTAAGGACAAGGTAGAAAGGAAATTCTGCCCACCCAATGAGAAGGAACAAATAGCAAACAAATTCCTAAACCTTAGGATGACTGGTGTGGATAGTAAGGGATACACTAAATTATTCTTCGAATATGCTAGAATAGTGCCAACTCTTGCTTCACCAGAACCAGTGTTAATCTCTCGTTATATCTGGGGATTAATTGGGGAGATAAGACACGTAGTCAAGGCAGCTAGACCTCAAACCATAGAAGAAGCTGTAGAACTAGCAAATACCTTGACAGATGAATTAGTCCGTACCCGAGAAGAGGATCAAAGGAGGAACCTAACCCAGAAGCTCACACAAGAATTTCGTTCTGGAAATTTTAATCGTGGGAAAAATATAGGTTCTACCTCTACACCTTACTGTAAGAATTGCAAAAGAAAGCATTCAGGAAGATGCTCCATATACTGTAACTTTTGCAAAATATCGGGACACAAGGAAGAAGACTGCAGGAAGAAAGCTAACAACATGATATGTTACAACTGCGGAGAACAAGGTCATATCAAGCCTAATTGCCCGAAATTAGCTCCAGCTACGAACAATAAGAATACCAAAAATGCTAGAGCATTTGTTCTGACTGCAGATGAAGCCAAGATGATTCCAGATGTCATAGCTGGTACGTTTTTAGTTAATGATGTCTTTGCTAAAGTATTATTTGACTCTGGTGCAAACCAAAGTTTTATTAATACATCATTTTGCAAACTTCTAAATCAGTCATTAACTAAACTACCACAAGAATGCTTAGTAGAGACAGCTAATGGAGAAACCATTAAGATTTCTGAAATCTTGCAGGGAACAAGAATAGAAATTTTGAATCAAAGGTTTATGGCAAACCTTTATCCCATGAATCTGGCAGGATTTGATGTCGTTTTAGGAATGGATTGGTTAATAGCCAATAAAGCCAGTATTTTATGTGATCAAAAGTCAATTCAAGTAAATTCACCAACAGGTAAAACGATCACAATTAAAGGAGATAAATCATCTAGATCCACAAAATTTATCTCTGTGATGAAAACTGCAAGTTATATAAGAAAAGGATCATTAGTGTATTTGATTTCTATAATCACTAACACTAAAGGAAAGGATTTAAAAGATATTCCAGTAGTATCCCAGTTTTCAGATGTATTTCCAGAAGAATTGCCAGGGCAACCTCCAGATAGGGAAGTTGAATTCAGAATCCATTTAATACCAGGAACAACACCGATTGCCAAAGCACCTTACCGTTTCGCACCCGCAGAAATGTAGGAACTAAAGAAACAATTAGACGAATTGTTGGAGAAAGGATTCATACAGCCAAGTTCATCGCCGTGGGGAGCACCAATCTTATTCGTTAAAAAGAAGGATGGATCAATGCGTATGTGCATTGACTACCGTGAATTAAACAAGGTCACGATTAAGAATTGGTACCCATTACCAAGAATCGATGATCTGTTCGACCAACTGCAAGGAGCTCGATTTTTCTCTAAAATCGATTTAAGGTCAGGATATCATCAATTAAAGGTACAGGAAGAGGACATTCCTAAGACCGCATTTAGAACAAGGTATGACCATTATGAATTTACCGTCATGCCATTTGGTTTAACCAATGCCCCAGCCGCATTTATGGACATGATGAACCGAATATGTAAGCCATATTTGGATAAATTCATAATTGTCTTTATAGATGATATTCTAATTTATTCTAAGAGTAAAGAGGAACATGCAACGCATTTGCACGCACTTTTAAGTTTATTAAGAAAGGAAAAACTTTATGCTAAATTTTCCAAGTGCGAATTTTGGTTAGAACAGGTACAGTTTCTCGGACACCTAGTCAATCATGAAGGAATTCATGTGGATCCAACAAAAATCGAGGCGATTACTAAATGGAAAACCCCTGAATCACCAACCGAGGTTAGAATTTTCTTAGGATTGGCCGGTTATTATAGAAGATTTATTCAAGATTTTTCTAGAATAGCCATTCCCTTAACTAAGCTAACCTGTAAGTCTGTTAAGTTTGAATGGGGATTAAAACAAGAAGAAGCCTTTAGAATTCTTAAGCATAAATTAACCCATACACCCATACTAGCATTACCAGAAGGAGCTGAAGACTTTGTAGTCTATTGTGACGCTTCCAAATTAGGTTATGGATGTGTATTAATGCAACGACAAAAGGTTATAGCTTACGCATCTAGACAACTTAAGAATCATGAAGAGAATTATTCAACCCATGATTTAGAGTTAGGAGCTATAATTTTTGCTCTTAAGATTTGGAGACATTACCTTTATGGTAGTAAGTTTACCATATTCACTGATCATAAGAGTTTAAGGTATGTTTTCAAGCAAAAGGAATTGAATATGAGACAAAGACGCTGGATGGAGACGCTTAGTGATTATGATTGTGATATCCAGTATCATGATGGAAAAGCAAATGTAGTAGCAGATGCTTTAAGCCGAAAGTATCATGAAAAGCCAAAAAGGGTACATTCTCTTAAATTAAATCTGCAAGTAGATTTAAATGATCAGATAAGAGAAGCACAAGAATCAGTAGTCAAGGATGATACTGAAAAATTAAAAGGTATGCTAAAAGAATTAGAACAAGGAACATATGGAATTTGGAGATTCCATAAAAAGATAATGTGGATACCTAAATTAGGAAACTTACGTTATCGTATATTAGAAGAAGCCCATAAGTCTAAGTATACGATGCATCCAGGAAATGATAAGATGTATCAAGATTTAAGAAATAATTTCTGGTGGATAGGAATGAAAAAGGACATAGCAACCTATGTTTCTAAATGTTTAACTTGTTCACAAGTTAAAGCTGAACACCAGAAACCCTCAGGATTTCTACAACAGTTAGAAATGCCAGTGTGGAAATGAGAATTTATAACAATGGATTTTGTTACCAAATTACCCAAAACAAAGAAAGGAAATGATACAATCTGGGTGATTGTAGATAGGCTAACCAAATCAGCTCATTTCCTACCAATGAAGAAAACTTTCAATATGGAACAGCTAGCCAAATTATATGTAAATGAAATTGTTTCATTACATGGGATAACTTTATCAATTGTTTCTGATAGAGATAGCCGTTTTACCTCTCATTTTTGGTCAAGTTTCCAAAAAGCCATGGGAACCAAGTTAAATCTAAGCTCATCTTATCATCCTCAAACGGACGGACAAAGTGAAAGGACGATTCAGACAATGGAGGACATGCTTAGAGCTTGTGTAATTGATTTCGGAGGTAATTGGGACGATCACTTACCTTTAATAGAATTTTCATATAATAATAGTTATCACACAAGTATCAATGCTGCACCATTTGAAGCACTTTATGGATGAAAGTGCCGAACCCCAGTCTGTTGGGCAGAAATTGGGGAAAAGCAACTATCTGGACCTGAGATAGTTTAAGAAACAACTGACAAGATTATTCAAGTCAAGGAACGACTGAAAGCAGCACGTGATCGACAGAAGAGCTATGCTGATAACCGACGCAAACCCTTGGAATTTCAAGTAGGAGATAAAGTATTATTAAAAGTCTCTCCTTGGAAAGGAGTGGTAAGATTCGTAAAAAGGGGAAAGCTAAGTCCCAGGTATGTTGGACCTTTTGAGAGTATTAAAAGAATAGGACCTGTAGCCTATCACCTACAACTGCCAGAGGAAATGGCAGGAATACATGACGTATTTCATGTATCTAATCTCAAGAAATGCTTAGCCGATGAATCACTGGTAATACCTCTTAAGGATATAGAGGTAAATGAACAACTCAACTTTGTAGAAAGACCTCTACAGATTGAAGACAGGAAAATCAAGAATCTCAAGCACAAGAGATTAGTTTTGGTCAAAGTAAAGTGGGACTCCAAAAGAGGACCTGAGTACACATGGGAACTTGAATCTGAAATGCAAAAGAAATATCCACACTTATTCCAGTAGATCTCGAGGACGAGCTCTAAAACAAGGTGGGGAGGATGTAACAACCCTCAATAAACCGGCACCCTTGATATTTCCGACACCCTATTATATCTTAAAATGTCTTAATTTATCTTTAAATACACCCCGTATGTGAAAACCGAGCCCGAAACATTAAATAGTATTAAAAATAAATAAAAAATTAAATTTTGGGCTGAGGCGGGCCGCGTAGACCCACCTCAACTCTTACGCGGGCGGTATAAAGGCTAAGGCCTGATTTCGTTGATTTTCTTAAGTTCAAGCGGGCCGCGTAAGACCCCCGTTTAGTCAACGCGGGCCGCGTGAGATCAAAATAGTGGCGCAGCCCGGTGATGACACGTGTCATCATCGTGGCAAGTCTATGCGATGACCCGGATCACCTAAACCCTACCCGGGCTACGACACGGGCCGCGTATGCCTTTGCTTACTCTTACACGGGCCGCGTGAGAACCAGTTTCAGCAACTATATAAGCAGGCCATCGGATTCAATCAGAAATCGTTCATTTTATTTTCTCAATCTTGAAATCTCTGATATTAGGCATAATATTCGAGTAATATACCCCCTAATTAGCGAGGTTCTGCTCCGTTGTAAGTATTATAACCCCAGTTTCATATTAGATACGCTGCCCGATTGATTTAGGGTTCCGTAACAACTGTCGTGGTTCTGCCCGACGTAGTTGTTGGAATACCGTCTCAGGGAGGGTATCATTAATATTATCAAAGGGTTATTATACTAACCTATGTACATTTGTGTAAATTATAGATTAATCCCAGGAAACCCTTACGCGAAGTCTTAGATAGCAATGTGAGTTTATCCAATTTTTGTTAAACTTTTTGTAATATTTTACAAAACCTTAAATGTTTTACAATGTGATTAAGCGGTGATTGAGTCTTTGTAGTTCTTCAATTACTGCCGGTATGTTGGGGTTTTGTATACAAAATTTACTACACTGTGAGTAGTAAGTCGGGACGACAATACGTTACCATTGGACAACGAGTTAGCCAATGTGTAATATGACCCACCAGTCAGGATTGACAGTACTGAATGAGTAATTGTGTAGAAATAAACAATGTGATCGCTCTCAATACTGTTTTAATTGATAAAATATTTCTTGATTAAACTGGGATTCACTCACCAGTATTTCCACTGACAAATGTTTTTAAAACGCGTTTCAGGTAACACAATGTGACAGCCAATTAGTAAAAAGTCAGCTGGAGAGCACTGAAGGCTTGGAAAAAATGTGGCTATAAAAGTTACCTAAAAGACGATGTTTTAAATTCAATAAAATAGGGTTTATCCCTATAAACGTATTGTAATAAGAAACTTGGGTTTTACCCATGTAATTATTAATATCAAATATGGTGGTTTTACTCTGATAAACATTTCCTAACTACGGTCCTGATATAATTTCCGCTGCCAAATTAACCAACTGATACCACCAAAATTCTGAGTTCACGTCCGCCCGTTCCCGGGACAAATAAGGGATCGGGGGTTGCGACACTTGACAACCTCCTGGAAGCAACTTTTCTTGCCACCAGACTTTTCTCCTTCAATTAGGGATCTGATGCCGTGACTAAACACATTCCTTAAATTGTAGCCATTTTTGAGTGTTTATTTTTTGGTGTATAATCCGCATATATATCACCATTGCTCTTGATTTTCTTGACTGTATATCTCTTAAATGTCAACGTATACACGTGTGATTTAGTTTACGAAGTTTTTTCAATGCCGAGAACCTTGAACAGAGAGTAAAAAAGGCTAAGGTTCACAATGGTGTAAAACTAAAATGGGATATACCGGGCTATGATTCGAGTTTCAGGAACAAGGGCCAAACCAACCACCTAAGAATGGAATCGTCGAGCGAAAACACTTGACAACCTCCTGGAAGCAGCTTTTCTTACCACCAGACCTTTCTGCATCAATTAGGAATCTGATGCCGTCACTAAACACATTCCTTAAATTGTAGCCATTTTTTAGTGTTTATTTTTTGGTGTCTAATCCGCATATATATCACCATTGCTCTTGATTTTCTAGACTGAATATCTCTTAAATGTCAACATATACACGTGTGATTTAGTTTACGAAGATTTTTCAATGCCGAGAACCTCGATCAGAGAGTAAAAAAGGCGTAAGGTTCACAATGCTATAAAACTAAAATGGGATATACCGGGCTAGGATTCGAGTTACAGGAACAAGGGCCAAACCAACCACCCAAGAATGGAATCGTTGAGCGAAAACACTTGACAACCTCCTGGAAGCAGCTTTTCTTGCCACCAGACCTTTCTCCATCAATTAGTAATCTGATGCCGTCACTAAACACATTCCTTAAATTGTAGCCATTTTTTGAGTGTTTATTTTTTGGTGTCTAATCCGCATATATATCACCGTTGCACTTGATTTTCTTGACTGTATATCTCTTAAATGTCAACATATACACGTGTGATTTAGTTTACGAATATTTTTCAATGCCGAGAACCTCGATCAGAGAGTAAAAAAGGCGTAAGGTTCACAATGGTGTAAAACTAAAATGGGATATACAGGGGTAGGATTCGAGTTACAGGAACAAGGGCAAACCAACCACACAAGAATGGAATCGTCGAGCGAAAACACTTGACAACCTCCTGGAAGCAGCTTTTCTTGCCACCAGACCTTTCTCCATCAATTAGGAATCTGATGCCGTTACTAAACACATTCCTTAAATTATAGCCATTTTTTGAGTGTTTATTTTCTGGTGCCTAATTCGCATATATATCACCATTGCTCTTGATTTTCTTGACAGTATATCTCGTAAATGTCAACATATACATGTGTGATTTAGTTCACGAAGATTTTTCAATGCCTAGAACCTAGATCAGAGAGTAAAAAAGGCGTAAGGTTCATAATGGTGTAAAACTAAAATGGGATATACCGGGCTAAGATTCGAGTTACTGGAACAAGGGCCAAACCAACCACTCAAGAATGGAATCGTTGAGCGAAAACACTTGACAACCTCCTGGAAGCAGCTTTTCTTGCCAACAGACCTTTCTCCATCAATTAGGAATCTGATGCCGTCACTAAACACATTCCTTAAATTGTAGCAATTATTAAGTGTTTATTTTTTGGTGTCTAATCCGCATATATATCACCATTGCTCTTGATTTTCTTGACTGTATATCTCTTAAATGTCAACATATACACGTGTGATTTAGTTTACGAAGATTTTTCAATGCCGAGAACCTCGATCAGAGAGTACAAAAGGCGTACGGTTCACAATGGTGTAAAACTAAAATGGGATATACCGGGCTAGGATTCGAGTTACAGGAACAAGGGCCAAACCAACCACCTAAGAATGGAATCGTGGAGCGAAAACAATTGACAACCTCCTGGAAGCGGTTTTTCTTGCCACCAGACCTTTCTCCATCAATTAGGAATCTGATGCCGTCACTAAACACATTTCTTAAATTGTAGCCATTTTTTGAGTGTTTATTTTTTGGTGTCTAATCCGCATATATATCACCGTTGCTCTTGATTTTCTTGACTGTATATCTCGTAAATGTCAACATATACACGTGTGATTTAGTTTACAAAGATTTTTCAATGCCTAGAACCAAGATCAGAGAGTAAAAAAGGCGTAAGGTTCACAATGGTGTAAAACTAAAATGGGATATACCGGGCTAGGATTCGAGTTACAGGAACAAGGGCCAAACCAACCACTCAAGAATGGAATCATCGAGCGAAAACACTTGACAACCTCCTGGAAGCAGCTTTTCTTGCCACCAGACCTTTCTCCATCAATTAGGAATCTGATGCCGTCACTAAACACATTCCTTAAATTGTAGCCATTTTTTGAGTGTTTATTTTCTGGTGTCTAATACGCATATATATCACCATTGCTCTAGATTTTCTTGACTGTATATCTCGTAAATGTCAACATATACACGTGTGATTTAGTTTAGGAAGATTTTTCAATGCCTATAACCTCGATCAGAGAGTAAAAAAGACGTAAGGTTCACAATGGTGTAAAACTAAAATGGGATATACCGGGCTAGTATTCGAGTTACAGGAACAAGGGCCAAACCAACCACCCCAGAATGGAATCGTGGAGCGAAAACACTTGACAACCTCTTGGAAGCAGCTTTTCTTGCCACCAGACCTTTCTCCATCAATTAGGAATCTGATGCCGTCACAAAACACATTCCTTAAATTGTAGCCATTTTTTGAGTGTTTATTTTTTGGTGTCTAATCCGCATATATATCACCATTGCTCTTGATTTTCTTGATTGTATATCTCATAAATGTAAACATATACACGTGTGATTTAGTTTACGAAGATTTTTCAATGCCTAGAACCTAGATCAGAGAGTAAAAAAGGCGTAAGGTTCACAATGGTGTAAAATTAAAATGGGATAAACCGGGATAGGATTCGAGTTACAGGAACAAGGGCCAAACCAACCACCCAAGAATGGAATCGTCGAACGAAAACACTTGACAACCTCCTGGAAGCAGCTTTTCTTGCCACCAGACCTTTCTCCATCAATTAGGAATCTGATGCCGTTACTAAACACATTCCTTAAATTGTAGCCATTTTTTGAGTGTTTATTTTCTGGTGCCTAATTCGCATATATATCACCATTGATCTTGATTTTCTTGATAGTATATCTCGTAAATGTCAACATATACATGTGTGATTTAGTTCACGAAGATTTTTCAATGCCTAGAACCTAGATCAGAGAGTAAAAAAGGCGTAAGGTTCATAATGGTGTAAAACTAAAATGAGATATACCGGGCTAAGATTCGAGTTACTGGAACAAGGGCCCAACCAACCACTCAAGAATGGAATCGTTGAGCGAAAACACTTGACAACCTCCTGGAAGCAGCTTTTCTTGCCAACAGACCTTTCTCCATCAATTAGGAATCTGATGCAGTCACTAAACACATTCCTTAAATTGTAGCTTTTTTTTGAGTGTTTATATTTTGATGTCTAATCCGCATATATATCACCATTGCTCTTGATTTTCTTGACTATATATCTCGTAAATGTCAACATATACACGTGTGATTTAGTTTACGAAGATTTTTCAATGCCGAGAACCTCGATCAGAGAGTAAAACAGGCGTATGGTTCACAATGGTGTAAAACTAAAATGGGATATACCGGGCTAGGATTTGAGTTACATGAACAAGGGCCAAACCAACCACCAAAGAATGGAATCGTCGAGCAAAAACACTTGACAACCTCCTGGAAGCAGCTTTTCTTGCCACCAGAACTTTCTCCGTCAATTAGGAATCTTATGCCATCACTAAACACATTCCTTAAAGTGTAGCCATTTTTTGAGTGTTTATTTTTTTGTGTCTAATCCGCGTATATATCACCATTGCTCTTGATTTTCTTGACAGTATATCTCTTAAATGTCAACATATACACCTGTGATTTAGTTTACGAAGATTTTTCAATGCCGAGAACCTCAATCAGAGAGTAAAAAAGGCGTAAGGTTCACGATGGTGTAAAACTAAAATAGGTTATACCGGGCTATGATTCGAGTTACTAGAACAAGGGCCAAACCAACCACACAAGAATGGAATCGTCGAGTGAAAACACTTGACAACCTCCTGGAAGTAGCTTTTCTTGCCACCAGATCATTCTTCATCAATTAGGAATCTGATGCCGTCACTAAACACATTTCTTAAATTGTAGCCATTTTTTGAGTGTTTATTTTTTGGTGTCTCATCCGCATATATATCACCATTGCTCTTGCTTTTCTTAACTGTATATCTCTTAAATGTCAACATATACATGTGTGATTTAGTTTACGAGGATTTTTCAATGCCGAGAACCTCGATCAGAGAGTAAAAAGGCGTATGGTGCACAATGGTGTAAAACTAAAATGGGATATACCGGGCTAGGATCCGAGTTACAGGAAAAACGGCCAAACCAACCACCCAAGAATGGAATCGTGGAGCGAAAACACTTGACAACCTCTTGGAAGTGATGCCGTCACCAAACATATTCCTTATATTGTAGCCATCTTTTGAGTGATTATTTTTTGGTGTCTAATCCACATATATATATCACCGTTGCTCTTGATTTTCTTAATTGAATATCTTTTAAATGTCAATATATACACATGTGATTTAGTTTACGAAGATTTTTCAATGCCGAGAACCTCGATCAGAGAGTAAAAAAGGCGTAAGGTTCACAATGGTGTAAAACTAAAATGGGATATACCGGGCTAGGATTCGAGTTACAGGAACAAGGGCCAAACCAACCACCCAAGAATGGAATCGTTGAGCGAAAACACTTGACAACCTCCTGGAAGCAGCTTTTCTTTCCACCAGACCTTTCTCCATCAATTAGTAATCTGATGCCGTCACTAAACACATTCCTTAAATTGTAGCCATTTTTTGAGTGTTTATTTTTTGGTGTCTAATCCGCATATATATCACCGTTGCACTTGATTTTCTTGACTGTATATCTCTTAAATGTCAACATAT
Organism: Helianthus tuberosus; assembly: GCA_030545235.1. NCBI lineage: Eukaryota > Viridiplantae > Streptophyta > Magnoliopsida > Asterales > Asteraceae > Helianthus > Helianthus tuberosus. Next base: position 1,921,282 of record CM060394.1, read on the forward strand.
ACACGTGTGATTTAGTTTACGAAGATTTTTCAATGCCGAGAACCTCGATCAGAGAGTAAAAAAGGCGTAAGGTTCACAATGGTGTAAAACTAAAATGGGATATACAGGGGTAGGATTCGAGTTACAGGAACAAGGGCAAACCAACCACACAAGAATGGAATCGTCGAGCGAAAACACTTGACAACCTCCTGGAAGCAGCTTTTCTTGCCACCAGACCTTTCTTCATCAATTAGGAATCTGATGCCGTTACTAAACACATTCCTTAAATTATAGCCATTTTTTGAGTGTTTATTTTCTGGTGCCTAATTCGCATATATATCACCATTGCTCTTGATTTTCTTGACAGTATATCTCGTAAATGTCAACATATACATGTGTGATTTAGTTCACGAAGATTTTTCAATGCCTAGAACCTAGATCAGAGAGTAAAAAAGGCGTAAGGTTCATAATGGTGTAAAACTAAAATGGGATATACCGGGCTAAGATTCGAGTTACTGGAACAAGGGCCAAACCAACTACTCAAGAATGGAATCGTTGAGCGAAAACACTTGACAACCTCCTGGAAGCAGCTTTTCTTGCCAACAGACCTTTCTCCATCAATTAGGAATCTGATGCCGTCACTAAACACATTCCTTAAATTGTAGCAATTATTAAGTGTTTATTTTTTGGTGTCTAATCCGCATATATATCACCATTGCTCTTGATTTTCTTGACTGTATATCTCTTAAATGTCAACATATACACGTGTGATTTAGTTTACGAAGATTTTTCAATGCCGAGAACCTCGATCAGAGAGTACAAAAGGCGTACGGTTCACAATGGTGTAAAACTAAAATGGGATATACCGGGCTAGGATTCGAGTTACAGGAACAAGGGCCAAACCAACCACCTAAGAATGGAATCGTGGAGCGAAAACAATTGACAACCTCCTGGAAGCGGTTTTTCTTGCCACCAGACCTTTCTCCATCAATTAGGAATCTGATGCCGTCACTAAACACATTTCTTAAATTGTAGCCATTTTTTGAGTGTTTATTTTTTGGTGTCTAATCCGCATATATATCACCGTTGCTCTTGATTTTCTTGACTGTATATCTCGTAAATGTCAGCATATACACGTGTGATTTAGTTTACAAAGATTTTTCAATGCCTAGAACCAAGATCAGAGAGTAAAAAAGGCGTAAGGTTCACAATGGTGTAAAACTAAAATGGGATATACCGGGCTAGGATTCGAGTTACAGGAACAAGGGCCAAACCAACCACCCAAGAATGGAATCATCGAGCGAAAACACTTGACAACCTCCTGGAAGCAGCTTTTCTTGCCACCAGACCTTTCTCCATCAATTAGGAATCTGATGCCGTCACTAAACACATTCCTTAAATTGTAGCCATTTTTTGAGTGTTTATTTTCTGGTGTCTAATACGCATATATATCACCATTGCTCTAGATTTTCTTGACTGTATATCTCGTAAATGTCAACATATACACGTGTGATTTAGTTTAGGAAGATTTTTCAATGCCTATAACCTCGATCAGAGAGTAAAAAAGACGTAAGGTTCACAATGGTGTAAAACTAAAATGGGATATACCGGGCTAGTATTCGAGTTACAGGAACAAGGGCCAAACCAACCACCCCAGAATGGAATCGTGGAGCGAAAACACTTGACAACCTCTTGGAAGCAGCTTTTCTTGCCACCAGACCTTTCTCCATCAATTAGGAATCTGATGCCGTCTCAAAACACATTCCTTAAATTGTAGCCATTTTTTGAGTGTTTATTTTTTGGTGTCTAATCCGCATATATATCACCATTGCTCTTGATTTTCTTGATTGTATATCTCATAAATGTAAACATATACACGTGTGATTTAGTTTACGAAGATTTTTCAATGCCTAGAACCTAGATCAGAGAGTAAAAAAGGCGTAAGGTTCACAATGGTGTAAAATTAAAATGGGATAAACCGGGATAGGATTCGAGTTACAGGAACAAGGGCCAAACCAACCACCCAAGAATGGAATCGCCGAACGAAAACACTTGACAACCTCCTGGAAGCAGCTTTTCTTGCCACCAGACCTTTCTCCATCAATTAGGAATCTGATGCCGTTACTAAACACATTCCTTAAATTGTAGCCATTTTTTGAGTGTTTATTTTCTGGTGCCTAATTCGCATATATATCACCATTGATCTTGATTTTCTTGACAGTATATCTCGTAAATGTCAACATATACATGTGTGATTTAGTTCACGAAGATTTTTCAATGCCTAGAACCTAGATCAGAGAGTAAAAAAGGCGTAAGGTTCATAATGGTGTAAAACTAAAATGGGATATACCGGGCTAAGATTCGAGTTACTGGAACAAGGGCCCAACCAACCACTCAAGAATGGAATCGTTGAGCGAAAACACTTGACAACCTCCTGGAAGCAGCTTTTCTTGCCAACAGACCTTTCTCCATCAATTAGGAATCTGATGCAGTCACTAAACACATTCCTTAAATTGTAGCTTTTTTTTGAGTGTTTATATTTTGATGTCTAATCCGCATATATATCACCATTGCTCTTGATTTTCTTGACTATATATCTCGTAAATGTCAACATATACACGTGTGATTTAGTTTACGAAGATTTTTCAATGCCGAGAACCTCGATCAGAGAGTAAAACAGGCGTATGGTTCACAATGGTGTAAAACTAAAATGGGATATACCGGGCTAGGATTTGAGTTACATGAACAAGGGCCAAACCAACCACCAAAGAATGGAATCGTCGAGCAAAAACACTTGACAACCTCCTGGAAGCAGCTTTTCTTGCCACCAGAACTTTCTCCGTCAATTAGGAATCTTATGCCATCACTAAACACATTCCTTAAAGTGTAGCCATTTTTTGAGTGTTTATTTTTTTGTGTCTAATCCGCGTATATATCACCATTGCTCTTGATTTTCTTGACAGTATATCTCTTAAATGTCAACATATACACCTGTGATTTAGTTTACGAAGATTTTTCAATGCCGAGAACCTCAATCAGAGAGTAAAAAAGGCGTAAGGTTCACGATGGTGTAAAACTAAAATAGGTTATACCGGGCTATGATTCGAGTTACTAGAACAAGGGCCAAACCAACCACACAAGAATGGAATCGTCGAGTGAAAACACTTGACAACCTCCTGGAAGTAGCTTTTCTTGCCACCAGATCATTCTTCATCAATTAGGAATCTGATGCCGTCACTAAACACATTTCTTAAATTGTAGCCATTTTTTGAGTGTTTATTTTTTGGTGTCTCATCCGCATATATATCACCATTGCTCTTGCTTTTCTTAACTGTATATCTCTTAAATGTCAACATATACATGTGTGATTTAGTTTACGAGGATTTTTCAATGCCGAGAACCTCGATCAGAGAGTAAAAAGGCGTATGGTGCACAATGGTGTAAAACTAAAATGGGATATACCGGGCTAGGATCCGAGTTACAGGAAAAACGGCCAAACCAACCACCCAAGAATGGAATCGTGGAGCGAAAACACTTGACAACCTCTTGGAAGTGATGCCGTCACCAAACATATTCCTTATATTGTAGCCATCTTTTGAGTGATTATTTTTTGGTGTCTAATCCACATATATATATCACCGTTGCTCTTGATTTTCTTAATTGAATATCTTTTAAATGTCAATATATACACATGTGATTTAGTTTACGAAGATTTTTCAATGCGGAGAACCTCGATCAGAGAGTAAAAAAGGCGTAAGGTTCACAATGGTGAAAAACTAATATGGGATATACCGGGCTAGGATTCGAGTTACAGGAACAAGGGCCAAACCAACCACCCAAGAATGGAATCGTCGAGCGAAAATACTTGACAACTTTCTTGAAGCAGCTTTTCTTGCCACCAGACCTTTCCCCATCAGTTAGGAATATGATGCCATAACTAAACACATTCCATAAATTGTAGCCATTTTTTGGGTGTTTATTTTTTGGCGTCTAATCCGCATATCTATCACCATTGCTCTTGATTTTCTTGACCGTATATCTCTTAAATGTCAACATATACACGTGTGATTTAGTTTACGAAGATTTTTTCAATGCCGAGAACCTCGATCAGAGAGTAAAAAAGGAGTAAGGTTCATAATGGTGTAAAACTAAAATGGGATATGGCGGGCTAAGATTCGAGTTACATGAACAAGGGCCAAACCAGCCACCCAAGAATGGAATCGTCAAGCGAAAACACTTGACGACCTCCTGGAAGCAGCTTTTCTTACCACTAGACCTTTCTCCATCAATTAGGAATCTGATGCCGTCACAAAACACATTCCTTAAACTGTAGCCATTTTTTGAGTGTTTATTTTTTGGTGTCTAATCCGCATATATATCACCATTGCTCATGATTTTCTTGACTGTATATCTCTTAAATGTCAACATATACACGTGTGATTTAGTTTATGAAGATTTTGCAATGCCGAGAACCTCGATCAGAGAGTAAAAAAGGCGTAAGGTTCACAATGGTGTAAAACTAAAATGGGATATACCGGGCTAGGATTCGAGTTACAGGAACAAGGACCAAACCAACCACCCAAGAATGGAATCGTCAAGCGAAAACACTTGACAACCTTCGGGAAGCATCTTTTCTTGCCACCAGACCATTCTCCATCAATTAAGAATCTGATGCCGTCACTAAACACATTCTTTAAATTGTAGCCATTTTTTGAGTGTTTATTTTTTGGTGTCGAATCCGCATATATATCACCATTGCTCTTGATTTTCTTGACTGTATATCTCTTAAATGTCAACATATACACGTGTGATTTAGTTTACGAAGATTTTTCAATGCCGAGAACCTCGATCAGAGAGTAAAAGAGGCGTAAGGTTCACAATGGTGTAAAATTTAATGGGATATACCGGGCTAGGATTCGAGTTAGAGTAACAAGGACAACCCAACCACCCAAGAATGGAATCGTCGAGCGAAAACAGTTGACAACCTCCTTGAAGCAGCTTTTCTTGCCACCAGACATTTCTCCGTCAAATGGGAATCTGATGCCATCACTAAACACATTCCTTAAATTGTAGCCATTTTTTGAGTGTTTATTTTTTGGTGTCTAATCCACGTATATATCACCATTGTTCTTGATTTTCTTGACTATATATCTCTTAAATGTCAACATATACACGTGTGATTTAGTTTACGAAGATTTTTCAATGTCGAGAACCTCGATCAGCGAGTAAAAAAGGCGTAAGGTTCACAATGGTGTAAAACTAAAATGGGATATACCAGGCTAAGATTCGAGTTACAGGAACAAGGGCCAAACCAACCACCCAAGAATGGAATCGTCAAGCGAAAACCCTTGACAACCTCCTGGAAGCAACTTTTCTTGCCGCCAGACCTTTCTCCATCAATTAGGAATCTGATGCCGTCAATAAACACATTACTTAAATTGTAGCCATTTTTTGAGTGTTTATTTTTTGGTGTCTAATCCGTATATATATCACAATTGCTCTTGATTTTCTTGACTGTATATCTCTTAAATGTTAACATATACAAGTGTGATTTAGTTTACGAAGATTTTTCAATGCCGAGAACCTCGATCAGAGAGTAAAAAAGACGTAAGGTTCACAATGGTGTAAAACTAAAATGGGATATACCGGGCTAGGATTCGAGTTACAGGAACAAGGGCCAAACCAACCACCTAAGAATGGAATCGTGGAGCGAAAACAATTGACAACCTCCTGGAAGCGGTTTTTCTTGCCACCAGACCTTTCTCCATCAATTAGGAATCTGATGCCGTCACTAAACACATTTCTTAAATTGTAGCCATTTTTTGAGTGTTTATTTTTTGGTGTCTAATCCGCATATATATCACCATTGCTCTTGATTTTCTTGACTGTATATCTCTTAAATGTCAACATATACACGTGTGATTTAGTTTACGAAGATTTTTCAATGCCGAGAACCTCGATTAGAGAGTAAAAGAGGCGTAAGTTTCACAATGGTGTAAAATTAAATTGGATATACCGGGCTAGGATTCGAGTTACAAGAACTAGGGCAAAACCAACCACCCAAGAATGAAATCGTCGAGCGAAAACACTTGACAACCTCCTGGAAGCAGCTTTTCTTGCCACCAGACATTTCTCTATCAATTAAGAATCCGATGCCGTCACTAAACACATTCCTTAAATTGTAGCCATTTTTTGAGTGTATATTTTTTCATGTCTAATCCGCTTATATCACCATTGCTCTTAATTTTCTTGACTGTATATCTCTTAAATGTCAACATATACACGTGTGATTTAGTTTACGAATATTTTTCAATGCCGAGAACCTCGATCAGAGAGAAAAAGAGGTGTAAAGTTCACATTGGTGTAAAACTAAAATGGGATATACCGGGCTAGGATTCGAGTTAGAGGAACAAGGACAAACCAATCACCCAAGAATGGAATCGTCGAGCAAAAACACTTGACAACCTCCTTGAAGCAGCTTTTCTTGCCACCAGACCTTTCTCCATCAAATAGGAATCTGATGCCGTCACTAAACACATTACTTAAATTGTAGCCATTTTTTGAGTGTTTATTTTTTGGTGTCTAATCCGCGTATATATCACCGTTGCTCTTGATTTTCTTGACTGTATATATCTCTTAAATGTCAACATATACACGTATGATTTAGTTTACGAAGATTTTTAAATGCCGAGAACCTCGATCAGAGAGTAGAAAAGGCGTAAGGTTCACAATGGTGCTAAAATAAAATGCGATATACCGGGCTAAGATTCGAGTTACAGTAACAAGGGCCAAACCAACCCCCCAAGAATGGAATCGTCAAGCGAAAACACTTGACAACCTTCTGGAAGCAGCTTTTCTTGCCACCAGACCTTTCTTCATCAATTAGGAATCTGATGCCATCACTAAACACATTCCTCAAATTGTAGCCATTTTTTGAGTGTTTATTTTTTGGTGTCTAATCCGCATATATATCACCATTGCTCTTGATTTTCTTGACTGTATATCTTTTAAATGTCAACATATACAAGTTTGATTTAGTTTACGAAAATTTTTCAATGCCGAGAACCTCGATCAGAGTGTAAAATAGGCGTAAGGTTCACAATGGTGTAAAACTAAAATGGGATATACCGGGCTAGTATTTGAGTTACAGGAACAAGCACCAAACCAACCACCCAAGAATGGAATCGTCAAGCGAAAACACTTGACAACCTCCTGGAAGCATCTTTTCTTCCCACCAGACATTTCTCCATCAATTAAGAATCTGATGCCGTCACTATACACATTCTTTAAATTGTAGCAATTTTTTGAGTGTTTATTTTTTGGTGTCGAATCCGCATATATATCACCACTGCTCTTGATTTTCTTGACTGTATATATCTTAAGTGTCAACATATACACGTGTGATTTAGTTTACGAAGATTTTTCAATGCCGAGAACCTCGATTAGAGAGTAAAAGAGGCGTAAGGTTCACAATGGGGTAAATCTAAAATGGATATACCGGGCTAGGATTCGAGTTAGAGGAACAAGGGCCAAACCAACCACCTAAGAATGGAATCGTCAAGCGAAAACACTTGACAACCTCCTTGAAGCAGCTTTTCTTGCCACCAGTCCTTTCTCCATCAATTAGGAATCTGATGCCGTCACTAAACACATTCCTTAAATTGTAGCCATTTTTGAGTGTTTATTTTTTTTTTGTGTTTAATCCGCATATATATCACCGTTGCTCTTGACTTTCTTGACTGTATATCTCTTAAATGTTAACATATACACGTGTGATTTAGTTTACGAAGAGTTTTCAATGCGGAGAACCTCGATCAGAGAGTAAAAAAGACGTAAGGTTCACGATGGTGTAAAACTAAAATGGGATATAACGGGCTAAGTTTCGAGTTACAGGAACAAGGGCCAAACCAACCACCCAAGAATGTAATCGTCAAGCGAAAACACTTGATAACCTCCTAAAAGCAGCCTTTCTTGCCACCAGACCTTTCTCCATCAATTAGGAATATGATGTCGTCACTAAACACATTCCTTAAATTGTAGCCATTTTTTGAGTGTTTATTTTTTTGTCTAATCCGCATATATATCACCATTGCTCTTGATTTTCTTGACTGTATATCTCTTAAATGTCAACATATACACGTGTGATTTAGTTTACGAAAATTTTTCAATGCCGAGAACCTCGACCAAAGAGTAAAAAAGGCGTATGGTTCACAATGGTGTAAAACTAAAATGGGATATAACAGGCTAGGATTCGAGTTACAGGAACAAGTGTCAAACCAACCACCCAAGAATGGAATCGTCGAGAGAAAACACTTGACAACCTCCTGGAAGCAGCTTTTCTTGCCACCAGACCTTTCTCCTGGGATATATGCCTTTTTTACTCTCTGATCGTGTTTCTCGGCATTGAAAAATCTTCGTAAACTAAATCACACGTGTATATGTTGACATTTAAGAGATATACAGTCAATAAAATCAAGAGCAATGGTGATATATATCCGAATTAGACACCAAAAACTAAACACTCAAAAAATGGCAACAATTTAGGGAATGTGTTTTGTGACGGCATCAGATTCCTAATTGATGGAGAAAGGTCTGCTGGCAAGAAAAGCTGCTTCGAAGAGGTTGTCAAGTGTTTTCGCTCGACGATTCCATTCTTGGGTGGTTTGTTTGGCCCTTGTTCCTGTAACTCGAATTCTAGCCCGGTATATCCCATTTTAGTTTTACACCATTGTGAACCTTTCGTCTTTTCTACTCTCTGATCGAGGTTCTCGGCATTGAAAAATCTTCGTAAACTAAATCACACGTGTATATGTTGACATTTAAGAGATATACAGTCAACAAAATCAAGAGCAATGGTGATATATATGCGGATTAGACACCAAAAAATAAATTCTCAAAAAATGGCTACAATTTAAGGAACGTGTTTAGTGACGGCATCAGATTCCTAATTGATGGAGAAAGGTCTGGTGGCAAGAAAAGCTGCTTCGAGGATGTTGTCAAGTGTTTTCGCTCTACGATTCCATTCTTGGGTGGTTGGTTTGACCCTTGTTCCTGTAACTCGAATCCTAGCCCGGTATATCCCATTTTAGTTTTACACCGTTGTGAACCTTACGCCTTTTTACTCTCTGATCGAGGTTCTCGGCATTGAAAAATCTTCGTAAACTAAATCACACGTGTATATGTTGACATTTAAGAGATATAAAGTCAAGAAAATCAAGAGCAATGGTGATATATATGCGGATTAGACACCAAAAAATAAACACTCCAAAAATGGCTACAATTTAAGGAATGTGTTTAGTGACGATATCAGATTCCTAATTGATGGAGAAATGTCTAGTGGCAAGAAATGCTGCTTCCAGGAGGTTGTCAAGTGTTTTCGCTCGACGATTCCATTCTTGGGTGGTTGGTTTGGCCCTTGTTCCTGTAACTCGAATCTTCGTAAACTAAATGTTACATGGTTAGTTGCTAAACGTTCAATATGTAAATATTAGAGGGCAGTTTAAGTAAACATGAGTATTGTATATAGCCTCACTTGTAATTATCTCGTTTACAACATTTCAATATAAATCACAATTACACACACTTAACGGTTTTTACTTAGTGGGATCCACACACACACACACAAACATTATAATTTTAATAAAATATGGGTGTTTGAAAAAGAACGTATAATGTCGAGATAACTGATGTTTTTTAACAAGGTTTGAAATCTGTTGTGGCAGCTGAGGTGGGGCGTTTGTGAGTACTTGAGCCTTTTAGTAGGGTGGCTGCTCTAACATCTAATATCAATGGACTAGTTAGCTAAGGCAAGGATGTTACAATATGTCTATGTATACAGTTTTTGGAACAAGGAATGTTCGCCTCGAAAATCAATTACATGCAGAAAAACCGTTTATACCTACTCACTATAAAAGCTACTAACTTGATAATTAGACCATTTGTAAGAGGAGAGGCATATGCACTTCATGTTGGCATTTAACCGACTTTCTCTTTCCTCCTCTCTACGTGCGCCCCCATTGCACCCCTCCCTTCTCACCCCTCTCACAAACCAACTCACATCTCCTATGGGTAGAATTACTTGCTCCTTTGTAACACCTCAGATATTTTATCGAATTATAAAGCAACACGTGTCCGAAAACTCTCCAGATATTCCAGATTCGTTGGAGGAGAGTCACAAAATATATTAAATTGGGATATGGAATAAAGATGAGGGATTGGTATTGTAAAAATGCCAAATTCAGGTTCTGGAGATCCCTTACGGTCCGCAAAGGGTTTAAAAGTTTCGCGCACCAGGGGTCCTTACGGACAGCAAGGTATCACCCTTACGATCCGTAAGGGATGCGCAAACAACAAGTTGCCGCTGGCACTGCAACTTGTTTCCTTGAGCCACCTAGCCGCGATTTTGCCACCTTTAACCCTGTTGTGCCACCTGCCCTGCCACTAATCAACACCAGAGAGCTTCAGGGGCACTTGGCATCACCTCATGATTCTTGTTCAAGTATAAATAGGCCTCAAAGTTATACTTTTCACCCACACCATCAGAGATCTTCTCCCAGACTCTCTCTTGGAGCTTCTCTGGAATTAGGTGCAGCTTTCTAAGAGTTTTCAATACTCATCCAAGTCTAGTAAGCCCTCTTTCTTTAGTCAATTTCAATTAATTAGTTAGAAATCATCCAAAAGTCAAGTAATTACTTTCTACTTTGACTTTCGGTTCTGACCAATTCAGTCAAGTCAAAGATCAAATTGAACTTTGCAACATGATTATAGTAATGAAGGAGTTAATCCCTTGTGATTACAACATCTGATTATCACGTTTAGTAGGCGAAATAACAAGTCAAACATATATAAAATAAAAGTAAAAAACACAGATTTTGCAAATTACGACGAATGATCTTTTAAGTATTAAAACTATAGGTTTTAACATTATAACAGTTTATATAACATTATAAGACTTGTTTTATCATTTTTAACTCGTCATAATCAGTTTAGCTTTCAATTTCAAGTCGAAAGTCAAACAGTTTGACCTCTGCTTTGACTTTCGATTCTGACCCGTTTGGTCAACCTTAGAATCTAATCAGGCTTGATTGTGTGACCATAATAATATAGAGAATAACCCTCTGAGGTTATACCTTCTGGTTATATCGTTTGATTGGTCAATTGACGAGTCGGCTAAATATATCATAAAAGGTCAAAAATGCCATTTTGTCAGAAAAATGGTTTTAAATCCATATGGTATATAATCTGACCTCAAGGCTAATTATACAACATTATAAAATGTGTTTTGACTTGTCAGACTCGTCATAGACCTATTCAACCACCTGATTCCGTATTTACGCGAATAACTAGTTTTAATAATATAAAATATATAAACTAGTCAAATCGAGTTAAACCCTTTCAAAATCACTTCAAATCAGAATGCTTGGTTAATAAACCCATATTACGCGAGGCCTTGCACTCGAACGGGTAAACACACATTCTATCCGGTCTACCCTTAATCTTGCGAAACCGAGCGTATTCTAAAGTTAACCGATCAAAGTCAAAGACTTACAGATGACCCGTTAACATTCTAACGGATAATATTTCAGTTCATTTCAGACTAGAAAGCCTCGAGTAAATTGCTTCCAGTCTGATACACTTTGAATACGGTTGGGCTATTCGGATTAATTACATTGTTTAATAAGGACTAAGAGCATTCACATCTATTCCACCATATTTTCACCCTAAATTACACTAAAAACACTACATTTTCTCTCTCCTATTCAATTAAATAATATTTTTTATACCTTTATCATTACCTTTTCTCTCTCATCCACTCACAACCACTTTCAAAATATATTAAAAAAATTATAGAGAGAGAACAGCGTCCCCCCAAATATACAGATGAACAATAACATTTTCTCTCTCCTCTACTCACAACCACTTTTTATACTCTTTGTATTATAAAAACTCCACACACAGAATTTAATGGAATGGATGTGAATGCTCTAACACAGGTAAATACTTTTGCCTATTTGATTATAAAGACTTTGGATATGGCATTAGCCACATGGTCGGGTATTGCAAAAGGGCTAATATTGTCATAGAAATGCAATAATCCGTTTTAAACCGTAATGCTTGATAACATTAAACACTTAGGGTTAATACGACCGTGTGTGGGCATCCCGACTCATTTAAATGAAAATGGCCATGACATAAGTGCGGGCTGTCAGCATACACCTGACGGACACAAATAATAAATATGGTGTGTCTATTAACCATGCATCGGCCTTTGATTACTGATATGGTGTTAAACACATATCCTTTCCCTGGTATTTTGTACATTATGTTAGTTAATTTGTATTTGTTTTTGTATGTTTTTGGCTAATACTTAGTTGCATATGGATTTTATAGGTGTTCGTGTGCAGATGAAACAAGATAACACATTTATGGTTTCAGTTGGCATTGATTCTCTTATAATTGAATCTTTGTATTTGAATATCACATGTGTGTGTTCAGTTGACATTGCTTCTCTCATAATTGAATCTTAGTATTTGAATATTACATGACTAAGAATGATAATATTTTTGGGGATATCATCATAATGTTAAATATGGATTTATAATTTTCTCTGAGTAGGAGAGGAAGAATGTTGAAGAACCCGTAGCAATCGTCAATGCAAACGTATTTCTTGAGAAATTGCTAGGATTACCACCAAAGCGTAAGGTGGAATTCAAAATAAACATGTTACTGGGTACGTCACTGGTTGCCAAAACCCAATACGGAACGACACCAACGAAAATAAATAAGCTGAAGATACAGTTGGATGAACTGTTAAAGAAAGGATTTACAGGAATGAGTTCTTCATTATGGCGAGCTTAGATTTTGTTTACTAAGTAGATGGATGATGGCTTAACAAGAACTAAACATGAAATCAATTAGATGGATGGAACTCTTAAGCAATTAAAATTATGAAATCTATGAGGACAGAGCCAACCTTGTCTAAAAAAATAGTTTGTGCTTTCAGGTTTAGGTTTGACGTTTAAGTTCATCTAATAAGTCAATTGTTAGAACTTGAGTTAGTATAAGAAACGACCGACAAAGTGTTACAAATACGTGAAAGTTTAAAAACGGCTAAAGATAGACAAAAAGAATTATACCAACAAAAGGATAAAGCCGTTGGAATTTAATATTGGAGATAAAGTATTGTTAAAAATATCACATTGAAAAGGTGTTGCCTGATCTGGAAAGAAAAGAAGTTAAATCCACATTTTGTTGGACCAACTTAAATTTTCATGATAATCAAAACAATAGCTTAAGCCACAATTACCGGAAGAAATGAATGGAGTGTACAACATTTTTACTACAATCTTACAACATTTTTCAAATACCCACTTTTTATATAAAAAGATTAAAATAATGTAATTTAAAATTGTTCGTGTGTGTGGAGCCCACCTCTCTCGTTTGTAGTAGGTTTGGAACCCCGGACTTCATTTCCAGACATGGCTTTGGTCCTTCTCCACATCGTCCTTTGTCCGAATGTAGCACGTTTGAAATTTTCAAACGCTTCCAGGTGTGATGCGTTATGAACGCTATTATCACAACACAAACTTCAAAACGATTTAAAGAAAAAACCTATAACCTAAAAGCTTGATTATCAAAATAACATATAACTTGAACCAATATAAAAAAGTTCATTTATCACTATATATACTTTGTATGATTTTCTTCTCTCAACAAGACAACTACGTTAAGAAAAAGTATTTACTGAAGGGGAATTCTATTCCCACACCTTCTTATCTATCTACACACCTTGTCTTTTTCAATACGCATTGTATAGGCCTATACGATGCGTATTGGTTCAAAAGTAAAAAGTCAAATCTGTATGTGTCAGTTCTTGTCTGGCGGCTAACTTTTTCAATACGCATCGTATAGGCCTATACGGGTCGTATGCTTTAGTTTTTTTTACAAATTTTTGTATATATTTAATCATAGTTTTAATAAAGTTTAATAAAAGAATTCTTTTATTTTTTTAAACAAAAAACATTTTTAAAAATTTATCATGTCGTATAGGTTTGGTACATGTTTATTATACTATACTATCTATGTTATAACCGTATTATATACTACAGTTCTTTTACATATTATTGTAAACATTTAATCATAGTTTTAAAGAAGTTAAATAAAAGAATTCTTTTATTTTTAAACAAAAAACATTTTTAAAAATTTATCATGCGTATATGTTTGGTACATGTTTATTATACTATATTATCTATGTTATAACCGTATTATATACTACACTTTTTTTAATTTCTACTTACAAGTAAAACGTTTAAAAAACAAAGATATAAAACATTTTTTATACTTTATAAAACATAAAAAAAAACATGAATTTTGAAGTTTTGTTACCTCATCTATCTATACTATACTACATTGTACATGGTATTCTTAAAAAAAATTAAGGAAGTTTTTATTTAAAAAAATAAATATTTTTTTTTAGAAAACTTTGTTAAAACCATAAACAAATGTATAAAAAAATTTGTAAAAAAAACCCTTAACGAATACGACCCGTATAGGCCTATACGATGCGTATTATATCCCCAAAATTACTGAAATACCCCTGTTTTTTTGATAAATTCAGGGGTATTTTTGAGAAATTCAGAGTTTAATACGCATCATATAGGCCAATACGATGCGTATTAATCTGCTATACGATACAACATAGGCCTATACGATCGTATATGGCATAATAAGGAAATTTGTTTTTATCGTGTTTTCCTCGGTTCGACGCGTATATGTGTCGTTTTTTGTCGAACTTTCGCATATTTTGTCATTTTATGACACATACCCTCAACATGCATCGTTTCGGTGACGTTCGGTTGCGTGCGATTATCGTATTCTATGATTACGTACATTTTTGTTTGAAAACCACTTGTATTGTATAGTGCTATGTTATATGTATACGCGCGTGGAAATATCATTAGTTGCGTATTTTGACGTATTTTATCGTATTGTTGCGTATTTTAGAGTGTTTTGACATATTTGAGCGTATTCTGACGTATTTTAGCTTATTTTAACCTATTTTTAGGTTATTTTAGCGTATTTCGGCGTATTTTAACGTATTTCAGCGTATTTTAACGTATTTTATCGTAAACGATGCAGCTGATGAAACTGAAGCTGTTATTTTGGTTGTTCAGTACTTCTGAGATGATTCAAGCGAGTCCTATGAAGCAAGTGTTTGTCTATTCAATTGAGAGGAATCATTGCATTACATCCCCGTTGATGGAACCCTTGATTTAAAACACATTTTTGAGAAATTTATAGTTTAATACGCATCATATAGGCCTATACGATGCGTATTAACCAATGAATTTACTGAAATACCCCTGTTTTTCTGATAAATTCAAGGGTATTTTTGAGAAAATTCAAAGTTTAATACGCATCGTATAGACCCATACGATGCGTATTAAGCCGATATACGATACAACATAGGCCTATACGATCGTATATGACATAATTTCAAATTTAGTTTTATCGTGTTTCCCTCGGTTCGACGCGTATACGTGTCGTTTTTTTGCCGAACTTTCGCATATTTTGTCGTTTTATGACGTATACCTTCAACATACGGCGTTTCGGTGCCGTTCGGTTGCGTGCGAATATCGTATTCTATGATTACGTACAGTTTTGTTTGAAATCCACTTGTACTGAATATTGTCGTGTTATATGTATTCGTGTGTGGAAATATCATTAGTCGCGTATTTTGACGTATTTTTCCCTATTTTGATGTATTCTAACATATTGTTGCGTATTTTATAGTATTTTTGACGTATTTGAACGTATTCTAACGTATTTTAGCTTATTTTAACCTATTTTAGGGTATTTTTTTTTCTTCGTATTTTAGAGTTTTTTTTTTCGTATTTTAGAGTATTTCAGCTTATGTTGAAGGATAACCGCAACCGTTTTTTACTACGGAAACGGTGGCTATGCGAAATACAAACCACAATCGTTTGTGACTATGGGAAACACAAGTTTCTTTTTGAGCTTGATGGATATCCGTTATCTCAACGCTTCTCCTTACATTACTGATCTGGAATTGGAGAACCGTTGTGTATCTGAATCTGGTTCTCAAACAAACACTACTATAGATTAGTTGGTATTGAACCAAGAATATGAAGATCACGGTGCAGACACGTGGGAAGAAAGTCACAGATCCGGTAATAGGACCAACGGATCTTATGCCCACCCGTGACCGATCTCTGGATTACATGTTGTACATGGTATTTTTTAAAAAAAATTAAAAAAAAAATTACGGGACATTTACTACACCTATATATGCTCATACATGACCTATACCTCATCTATACTATACTATATTGTACATGGTATTTTTTATAAAAAATTAAAGAAGTTTTTATTTAAAAAAATAAATATTTTTTAGAAAACTTTGTTAAAACTATAAACAAATGTATAAAAAAACAGTAAAAAAAAAGACTTAACCAATATGACCCGTGCTCATACAGGACCTATACCTCACCTATCTATACTATACTACATTATACATGGTATTCTTAAAAAAATTAAGAAAGTTTTTATTTAAAAAAATAAATATTTTCTAGAAAATTTTGTTAAAACCATAAACAAATGTATAAAAAAAATTGTAAAAAAAAGATTTAACCAATACGACCCACGCTCATACATGACCTATACCTTATCTATATTATACTACATTGTACATGGTATTCTTAAAAAAAATTAAGGAAGTTTTTATTTAAAAAAATAAATATTTTTTTAGAAAACTTTGTTAAAACCATAAACAAATGTAAAAAAAAATGTAAAAAAAAAAACTTAACCAATACGACCCATATAGGCCTATACGACCCGTATAGGCCTAGTAAAAAAGACAAGATCTGACACATCAGTCTTTATTGGAAATTGAAAAAGTAATACGCATCATATAGGCCTATACGATGCGTATTGAGGATGTCGATTTAGAAAGTCAGGTGTGCCAATAATACGACCCTTACTGAATGACTGAATCCTGTATATATCTTTATGCAAACGGTTTCTCTCTCTCTATCTACTTCATACATCAATCTCTACCGCATCCAAAAGCATATATCTCTAGCAAGCAAAAATCTAAATATCATGTCCACTCACATATATACATAACCTAAACGTGCAATATATATACATATATATTTATTTGTTGGTTGTGAGAGCATCAATCATCATGGATGATGATATGTATAACTTCCACTCCACATCCAGTTACACAACATCACCAGAAAACTACCTGATTTCAGATAACCTCGTCTTTCACTCATCTTATGTCCATCCGTTTAGCGGATCCGCTGATTTCTCAGTAGTAACGGATTCGGCTTCGATTGAAACCACTCCGGATCAGATCATTCTTCCGAGACGTCGAATCAGCCGACCACAAATTGATGATCATGCTTCTGCCGATGCAATCAAGGAGAGAATTGCATCTCATCCTTTGTATTCGACACTGCTCGACGCTTATATCGACTGTCAGAAGGTTTTCTTTTCATTTTCATAACGCGTAATATTCGAGTTTAAGCCAACTTTAATCCTTTGATTTTCTTGTATATTCACTCAAATTAGTATTAATTGTGGTAGATGATTATATTTAAATCAATATTACAATATAAACACATGAGATATGAATAGTTCTATAAAGGACACTATAGTTTTATTTAGTTCTAGTACTTATCTTCTTTCACAACATGATTTGTTCACCTTTATAATAATAATAATTTTTTTGATGTTTGTCGCACAGGTGGGAGCGCCACTTGAAGTAGCGCACTTGTTAGACGATATTCGTCACGAAAACGATATTCATAGACGAAACGCAACCGCCTTTAACTGCTTAGGACTCGATCCTGATCTCGACGAGTTCATGGTTCGTCTCTCCGTTACTTTAAAAAAATCATCAAATCACTCGATTACGTCGTACATATATATTTGAACTTTGGAACTTGTTGCTGTATTTGATGATGTAGGAAACTTTTTGCAATTTATTGTTGAAGTATAAATCTGATCTCACTAGGCCTTTTGATGAAGCCACTGTCTTCCTCAGTAACATTGAAACGCAGCTCCGCAATCTCGCCATAGGTGCGTGTATATATATATATTATGAAATTTATTGCATTCTTTGTTGTGCCTGGCTCAAGATAGCATAAGTACCTGGATCACTATGTGACTAGGTATATAGTAAATGAGAGAATAATCAAATGGAAAAGGGTACCTTGTGGCCCATAAAATACCATAATTCTATACTACTGCTATAGGTTTTCTCTAAAAATGATGGTTTTTAATTACATAATATATATTTATGTGTTATGTAGTTTCTAGTACTCATCACTTCCTATGAATATATATTCTCATCTGCCACTTAGTCATGTACATAAAATATTTGGTTTTCCTAGGATGGCCAAGTTCGATCCCCACTCCCATCACATTTGGGGGAATGGCAATGAACGGGTGGAGGGCCAGTTGGTTCGAAACCCGGGAGCCACCCCGAGTTTTCTATTACAGTGCATTTACTCCAGAGAGTCCCCGACTCTTGTGGAGGGTGCAACTACACGCTCCCGGTTAATCGGGTGGGCAGTGGGCTGGAAATTTTCTCGGGGAACGCCTTAGCCAAACTCTGACGCACCAAGCGTGGGCCCGGTTAAGACAACATAGCCTTGGATGCCGGAGTGGGGCGGAGGGGCCTACCCGAGTTATAGGGTAGGTGCGATCTCTATCGCCTGTTGTAGAAATATCGCCGTTCAAAAAAAAACATAAAATACATAATTAATATCCTGTACTATAAATATCTGAAATAATGGGATGGTATATACATATAGAGAGATGAGTTTCTTTTTCTACCGTTCATTTTTCCTTCTGCTTCATTTTGTATGTTAATTTTCATGTCAGTACTGAAAAAAACAAGCGTACGCACGCGTGTTGCGTACATATATGTTTGTGTTTTGTTAGGTGATCAAATGTTCTATCGCTTTTCCATGTACCTCAATATAAGAAATATAGTCATCACTTAACAAAGAAACAAGAAAGGAAAAGTCCTTGTGTCTAGAATCATGGACCATTGAACAGTAATAGTCAAACATTTTGTTTAATATTTGTTGTTCTGTTGTTTCATGTGTGCAAATCACCTGCGAACTTTAATTCTCACTAATTTTATTTCTAAATTCTATAAGGTTCTTATTATTTTTTTTTCATTTTTTCCAAACGCATTGGGTTCCTTGGAACCCTCAAATGTGGCCTGGATCCACCCCTGCTCCTAATATATATCTGTTCAAGGAAATGTTATAATTATGTTATATTTTGGGATTATTTCGATATCAAATTTCGATTCTGTTTGCATTATAAGATCTCATAAAATAAAGTGCTCACAAGAAAGTAGACTTGCACAGTCGATTAATGCCTCTTCTCCTCATGCATGATTAATTGGTCTGATAATCTCTATATATTATAATGTTAAGATAGATTAGAGAATATATGTGAACTGGAGTTATAGTGCTATTATTTGTTCTTTCTTTTGTGGAGGGATTTAATAAGCTATTTAAAACATATAGAGATCACTCATGTTCATTAATAAACACCTCCTTGAGCCTATAGAGACCACTCTCTTGATCTTATTTGTAGTTACTTACAAATTTAACTCTTGTATATATATTATAGTTAAACACTTAGATCAGTTCTTTTACTCTTTTAGTGGGTGTTCGGGATTGCTTATCAAAACTACGAATTTGCTTATCGCGTTTTCATACATCAATCAATATATACATCGTGAGTGATTGGGAACGTGCACATTGAAGTTGTTTATATAAAAAAAACAATAATAAATTAATAAGAAAATAAATTGTTTGAAATAGAAGCTGTAAACTTTTTATCTCAACAAATATATAATTAGTTAAGTAGTTTTAATGAGCAACTCATACATCTTCAAAACAGGTTAACTTTGGCTGATCTTATTGAAGTTGGTAGTAATTGATCCACATTTTTAAGATTCTTTAACTACATTTTCTGCAGTAAGTTCATTTATTTTGCATGCTGCTGAAATTTTATTTATTTATTTATGTTTATAGATTTTCTCTTTCTTTATCTTCAGCTTTGATTTTGTCACGTGTTTTAGTTTTTCTGGTAGGCTAATTTTCATTTCTAGTGCATTAAATTCTCTGGTCTTCGCACAGGGTTCTTTGAATTATTTGTAACGTATGCATTTCGCATTGGCATTCTTGAGACACTTTTCCTGTAGCTTTTGTCTGGTTTTGTTTATTTATGTTTTCTTTACAAATTTTTAAAAAGCTCTTACTGTAAAAAAGAAAACATTATATGAATAAGAAAGCTACATCTTTAAGCTTGAAAGTTTGAAGAAAAATATGTTTCAAAAAGAGAAGCCATATGAATATCTAATAATGCAAATATTTGATTCTCTTTACCGTTTAAATTATTTCCTGTAGCTTTTGAGTAGCCCCAAGTGATCGAAATAGTTGTGACGGTGTATCACTTGCTCACAATCGCTTCCAAAGAAATTCCTCACAATGCTCTCCACTTTTAGTGACCACCATCACGAAATTGTATCATCACACTGTGATGAAATCGCAAGAGGCAGTGTATCACGGCCATCACTGTCACCACGGGGGTCCATTATGTGACGCCCCTCCACCCTTATAAGGGGAGAGAGGGCATACTACTCGGAGGTTTGCGAGTTGGGTACTCGGCCGCAACCCAAGCGAGTATAGATTGCGAGCTGTAGAGCTCAGGGTGAGTATGCATGATAGGTTTGGTTTGAATTTTTTTTATTTAATTTTAATTAGATAGTGGGTTTAACAAGGAGAGTGTCCCTTTTTTTGGATTAAATTAGATTAAAATAAGATGATACAATATAAGTGAATGGTGGTGTAGGGTATTTATAGCTTGGGCTAAGAGTGACCCCTTTACCGTAATAGCTTGACATTGATATAGGTTTACAACTTACAAATAATATTAGAAAGTGTATGAGTTAGCTATTAGAAAAAATTACATCTTTCAACCAAGTTCTACCTTAGTTATTAGCATCATCATTCATTAAGTTATTTTTATTTTCGCGTTCAAGCATTTCGATTTATTTCTGTATCGATCTTTATGGTAATATATATCAACTTTAGTTGTGTAAAACATTTGATTTTCGTTCACTTATTATTATTATTGTTGTTGTTGTTGTTGTACCGTAAATAAAGAAATAATATAAAATGTTTAAGAAATGTACAAATTACGAAGATAATTGAAGTATGCCGCTTGTGAAGCGAGGGTGACAAGTGGACTAGTATAACCTTCTCGATCATTCATGAATGTAGGGCTCACCTAGAGTCACTTATCATCGAATTTGACCACTAGGCCGTGATATAAACTTGACCTTAAGTTAGGGTTTTGCAAATTTTCTAAGTTTTGGTTGGTCGTTTTATTTGTGTTGATTTTAGTAGTCAACAAATAATTTTAAATTTGAAACAAAATACATAGTTTCCTAATATTAGGAAGTCGTAGGAAAGGTATTAAACGGACCCGATTGAATTCGTTGAAGCGGCATGAAACCATTTCGTCGAACTCTACACTATGAGATTTTAGGTTTTCGCTTTAGAAATTTTTAGCATGTAGATTTTAGTATTTTTGTTTAGATTATCGTGTCTTTTTACTTGTTATCGTGTATATTCTTTATTTGAGTCATTGTGTTTTTTTGGGACTCATTGTGTCTTTTTTTCTTCTATTATGTTATATTTTGTAATATGTTGTCTTTTTACCCTATCTAGATATAGGAGATTTTGCAGGGATAACGTTACCCATAATTTAGAACAAAATAGAAAACTAATTTATCTTTTTAAAAGTACTAAATGAACGAGTGTGGGCATTGGTATGCCTTAACAGGTCAGACAAGACTCTAAAATTGCATAACAGGAAACTAAGATTTCCAGTAACTAACCTATTCCAACTGATAAATAGGTTGGATGATGTACAATTTCAAGTTGAAGATTTCTAAATTCTTAGGGTTTTGATTTTACTTTGTTAATCACCGTTTAAAAAACTAAATGAAGACGTGAATGAATGAATTCTTTCTAAATAAACAGACCGAACATTTATGATTGTAGAAGATAATAATGTTATGGTTGATATGGGCAAAGGCATGCTCCGGGTAGAACGGGTGGTCTAAAGAAGTTTCACATGGACTTCCGTGGTTTCCGCTGCCTGTTTTTTACTTTGCTTTTTTGTGTTGAATGCACACCAACTACTAGCCCACTCCCACGTATTCAATCAACCCTAGGTTACTGTTGTAGTACACGTGTCAACTTTCTAGGCACTCTAATTATGTGTTTTACAGTGAGCAGTGGGGCCAAGCTTTTAGTGTGTAGGAATGGGACATGTGAATACGACATCATCTGCACAGTGCAGTTCTGTATGGTGTTATTCTACTGTTTTTTCATGGTCTAAAACATATATACGAAACAAACATATATGAGACCAGGAAACCTTATATTTCGTTTCTCATCAAACATGCAAAGTACTAGGTGTTATTCCTCCTTAATTTCATAACACATATATACACTTAAACACTTGATTATGAGAAACTAAACCATTTTCTTTCTTATTTAATGTGTGTGGATGGTTGTGCCGAGGGATATAAGTAAGAGGATATATATGTGGTACTATTTTCATTTTTGAATTTGTTGATGGTAGAGCATTAGCATTATTGGAGTCTCTAAATCAAACATACTGAATCTTTAAAATTGGTAGAGAAATATAAAGAACGGTAAAAAACCGAAATCATTCATCCATCCGATTATTAATATAGAAAAAAATATAACAGTGGATCTTTAAAGAGAAAAATAACTATTCACTATTTGTATCAGTCTGTATAAATGTTTGTGAGTACAAGAAAGAGAAGAAATAAATAAAAAAGTAAAAATTATTATTTGGTTGAATAGAGATAAATATAAACAATCGACTGTGGTGGTTTTTAAAGGATAATAAACTTTTGAGGCTTTTTTTGTCAATAGCTTTTAGGTAAAATGTTAATTTAGAAGTTACTAGATATGATTAAAGTTGAAGTTAATGTCAGCACTTTGGTGGAGTGGTAGAGGCTTTGTGCCTCTTGGGTAGAGACCAGGGTTCAAATACTGACATGAGTTAGAATTGATGTAATTTAGGAGGGGTGTTTATGTAATCTTTGCCGTTAAAAAAAAATAATAAATTAGTGGTTTTAGCACCATCTTAGAGCATAGGAACTTGTCCTTTTTTTTTTTTTTTTTTTCATATGAGACGTCCATACTATATTAGTTTTTTCTAACTTTTCTCTGATTTTCTTGGATTGCGTTGTGTTGTCTCAGATTTCTCAAAATTTGGTTATTCTATTTTAAATTAAACTTATATATATCTAGAATGTTTTAATAAATTATTTAAAAAAAATACAAAATAACATCTAATAAAGAAAAATAAAAATAACATAAATAAAATTACATTAAATTTAGAACAATAAAAATAATACTAGGTTAAAAAAACACACATAAATTAAAACAATAAAACCATTTCACTAAAAAAACCAAAGGTCCATCCCAAACGACTTGCCACTTCACGCTTTATTTCAAGAATCCACTCCAACATCTCACCAGGATGCATTAAGTGGTCTTGTGTGATAAACGCCAAGTCTTGTTGTTTTTTATGTTGTCTTTGAACAATTGCTTGTTTTTCTTTCATCAAGTCGACTCGAGGGTGTACATTGGCTTTGTTAGACGAATCTTATTGTCTCGGCATTTGTTTTTTCTCTCCGCTTCGGCTACAGCCTACATTGAAGGCGTGGCGTTGAAGTGCTTGATCATGAAATTTGGGTTCATCTTGAAATTTTGAAGACCGAATTTCTTGTAATGGAAGAAGTTAGAAGCGATAAATTTAGGCAATATAGTTCTATAGAATGAATTTCATGTTCTTTGATTTTGCTTTATTTGTTCTTTACGTTGCATTATGAATTTGTGATTGGATGATTAATTTTGATATGTGAATTGATTTTGGTGTGGATTGTGCTGACAAAAGTAAATGACAATTAGAAAAATAGGAAATGTGTTTGCTAGTTTCATTTTTTTTTATTGTATAGGCTCGAATCGTTGAACTGACCCGAAACACATGGCCTTAGTATCTCTGTTTGGTCTAAACGAATACTATGATTTCGTGAACAATTATATAAAAAACTACTTTACATTTATATATTTTGTTAACGTCGAAGTGTACATTTTTTCGAGCTCGAACAAGGCACATGAATTCTCAGGATCGGCCATGTCTTCTATAACCATATCTAATTTTACTTGCAACACATAAATGCATGTGATACATGACATTATATAGCATTATAGCGTTCCACTCTCATCATTGATACTCAGAGAATAAGTTCATGTGTAATATGTTGTCACATATTAAATCATATACACAGGTAGTGTGAGGTTCATTGGGGAACACTACAAAAGTGGGGAACAGTGGGGAACCGACTCAAACGAACTCCGATTGGACTCATTCCAGCGGCGTTGGAACCGGCTCGTCGAACCCTAACTAGGATCTCTTAACCCTAAACCCTAAATCATAACCCCTAAACCCTAAATATATTAGGGTTTAGCCTTAGGGTTTAGCTTTAGGGTTTAGGGTTTAGCTTTAGGGTTTAGCTTTAGGTTTAGCCTTTAGGGTTTAGCTTTTAGGGTTTATAGTTTAGATTTTACGGTTTAGCTTAGGTTTTAGCCTTATTTTTTAGCTTTAGGGTTTAGAGTTTAGGAGTTAGGATTTAGGGTTTAGGGTTAAGAGATCCTAGTTAGGGTTCGACGAGCCGGTTCCAACGCCGCTGGAATGAGTCCAATCGGAGTTCGTTTGAGTCGGTTCCCCGTTGTTCCCCACTTTTTAGTGTTCCCCAATGAACCTTCTCCTACACAGGTATGTAAAAATAAATATATATTTTTCTTTCTAAAATGTATAATTTAAGAGAAGCGACACCTTTATGAACCATGAACGTAAAATTTGTAGCTTTTTGGTGGTGACTGACTTTGATTTGATGGTGGGGTATCATATATCTGTGTGCATTATGCCCCATCACTTTAATCTTCGTAAACACTGACATTGAAACGACCAAGCAAAGACTTGTCCTTCCCCAGTACAAACATTATCATCCTCTTCCCACCATTGACGATGAGAATCCTCCAAACATTAGATGTAGGGGCTGTTTGGTAGCCTCTGAATGGTCATTAAGAGGCTACCTCTTAATGGAACCATTAAGAATTTTACCAATGAGAAGGTAGAAGAATGTGATATGTGATGATTTACCATTCAGAGGTTACCTCTTAACCATTCAGACTTGAGGTTACCTCTTATTCATTCAGAGGTTTTAAACCATTAAGAGGTAACATCTGAATGATCATTAAGAGGCTACCAAACAGCCCCGTAGTTTGGTTCCTCTATATTGCAATAGGAAAATCATCCCTTATATACATGACTTATACAAGATTTTGGCCCAATACTCTAAAGGATCGTTACACCGGTGAAATAATGACGTGGAAACTAGGTATTAGCTTTTACTAGGTTGTGCTAAACGTAGGTCACTCTTGTGGTTTTTAGTGAATGTAATCCCCTCGCTCTTTTACTTGCCGTATTTAAAAATCCAATTCGCTGTACACGTCCAAATTGAGAGAAATAATTGATGTTTTAAAACAATGTTATATCGTATAATATATTTTTAAGGAAAATTACAAAACTAGCCATTGACAACACCCTTTTTCAAAACTAGTCACCTCATGCGTCTTTGGAGCGACCTTTCAAGCACGGGATGCGTCTTTCAAGCACATGATGTGTCTTTGAAGGTCTTTCGATAGCTGAAGCGTCCGGTCTCTAGGATGCGTCTTTCAAGCACAGGATGCATCTTTGAAGGTCTAATTTCCCATGCGTCTGGGACTTCTCCCATGCGTCTTTCACGCCACGTATCCATTTTTATTGGGTTTCAGGGATGAGTCTTTGAAGGTCTTTACCCTGCGTATGGGCCTTCTCCCATGCGTCTTTCACACCACATGTCCATTTTTTATTGGTTTTCAGTGATCTCTCCAAAGACGCATCCCGTGCTTGAAAGGATGCTCCAAAGACGCATGAGGTGGCTGGTTTTGAAAGAGGGTGTGGTCAATGGCTAGTTTTGTAAAACTGGTCACTCGAGTTATTTTTAGTAATCATCATATAAGTTGTAGGTAAAGCAATAGATAACTGCAAATTATGTGGTTTTTCTCTTAAAATTGGTAATTGGGTTGTATTAACAACCCTATATATATAGTATGTGTTTTTAATACCTTTAAATTACCAATCTTTATATATTTTACTGGGATTTAGTTCTTGTTTCATTCATGAGTTGTGTTATACTGTTATATAATCCACAGATGAGAAAAGTACTAAAATTATTCGAGAGTAACTGTTTGACTATAAAATAATGTCTAGCTCTTTTGAAGCTATGCGCTTGGCTCATTTGGAACATGAAAACTGTATAGTAACTTAGTAATCACTTTGAATTTGAAACATTGAAAAAAGTATACACTACTTTCTTTATTCAGAAAGGTTTATTTGCTTTTTAACAGGGGTAGACTGTTTATAATAATCAAACCAATACACCCCATAAATGATTATATCAATAATCAATGTATTATGAACAAAAGAAAAATAAAAAAATGATTTGATATATGATTCAATTTAGATGAAGGTGGCAATATTTCATCAGAAGAAGAAGTTATAAGTGGAGGAGAGACGGCCGATAGCACACAGGAACTGAAGGATAAGTTGTTGCGTAGATTCGGAGGTCGTCGTATAAGTTCCCTAAAGCAGGAATTTACAAAGAAAAAGAAAAAGGGGAAGCTCCCAAAGGAGGCAACAAGAACATTACTTGCTTGGTGGAATTCACATAATAAATGGCCTTATCCTACTGTAAGTGTTTATCTATATAAATTTTCTCTTTATTAACTCAATCTAATTAAAAGTGTCACCACTTGGTCTAGCTGTTTCACTTGAACATTGAAAATAGTAGGTAAAGTTGTCAATGGTACAAAACTAAAAGACTATATAAAGTTATAAACACAATGACTTTGAGAATAAGTTTGGATTTTGCTGGCATTTTTTCTTAAAAACCCTAAATTATTATTATTTTTTCACACTTTTATAAAAAAATGTGGTACTTTTTTGCTGCTCAAAAGAATATCAATTAATGTTTACAATGTGTCACTAAACAGTAAATATGTTTTATAAAACTGATCATCACCCTTTAAACAAACAAAACATATCACTCACTGTATTTCACCTTTGCAATTAAAACTATTCAAACAAACACACCCTTATCTATCGATCATTGAAGCGCTCTAAAATATCCGCTTGGATGGAGTGATTCAATCTTTATAAACGCCTTTTAGCTGTTATAGATCTTACAATGATATTCAGTGCATTACTTTTAAATATGTAACGCAGTGAGGGCATGTTTGGCTAAGCTTTTTGAAACAACTTATTGACTTATTAGCTTTTTTGAAAAGTCATAAGCTCCAAAATGATGTTTGGCAACGAGGGTGTATGTGAGTGGAAAAAGCCAATAAGTCAATAAGTCACTTCATACTGACTTTTACAAAAAGTCAATAAGTCAATAAGTTGTTTCAAAAAGCTTAGCCAAACATGCCCTGAATATGACTACGAACATTATACTAACAAAATAAAACTACATCATTACTTTTCTTATATAATTTGATCTACTAGGGTTTAAACATTTGAATACTACATCTTAAAATCTACCTATTTAACCCATTTGAAGATATGTTGTCATCCAGATAGACACATCTTAGGATTAATGATTCATAATAATCATCTATAGTAGAGTATATATTCTAACCGGTATGTCATTACTTTTATCACAAAAAAAATAATAAATGGAAATGCAGGAGGCCGATAAAATAGCGTTAGCAGAAACAACAGGATTAGATCCGAAGCAAATCAACAACTGGTTTATAAATCAACGGAAGCGACACTGGAACCCGTCAGAAAGCTTGCAGTTAGCCATCATGGGTGGTCTTCCTGTTCCTGACCAGTATATTAATAACGACTAAAATACGCTTATTTTGCATGCATGTATATACATTCTCAACTAATTAAACACACTGTATTTATAAACTATAAATTATGGATTCTTTTTCTAAACATCATCGGTTGCTTTGTTGAAATTATAATTCATTTGGTATTGGGCCTTGTTTCTAACTCATTGTTGAACAATCTAATTCTACTTAGTTATTGGGTCAAACAATTTGCTTATGCATTTAATGTTGGGCTGTAAACCGTTACATAGGCCCAGGATGTATTTGTTAAGTCCATATGTTTAACAAGAAATTTTGAAATAAAAACAAACTTGGTTTATATAATGAAAGTGCTATATTTATAGCAGTTATACTGTTATATGTTGACACCGATCCCACCACGACACGTGCTGATGACCCACAACTGTTAGTGAAGAGTGTATTGAGGCCGGAAGAAAGGCCGCCTCTTCGGCTTCAAGACCACTCACGATCCCTTTTATGGCATCACCGGTGATCCTGGTACTTCAAGTACCCGAAGATCTCTTGCCACCCAACCCATCCCACTAGTTAACTAGATTTTTCTCTGTCTTGTATTAGCATATTTTTGTATTTAACTTTTACTTTATTGAAAATTTTATGATTCATTGGTGTTGGTGAATATGTGGTTGATCCATCAATAACATTGTCATGGTAACTACCACTAACTTCCCTCATTAAACCGTCGTTGAAACCACCGTTGATGATCCATTATCAAGTTCAATCAGTAAACACTCACATCATGTATTCCGACGGAATATCACCGAAGGGTTCAACCTTCACCATCAAATGTCTGTCCATTGAAAGTGCTTATGTCATGTACTTATTTAACCGCTTATTTGCCGGTAAATGAAGTGTCTAAAATAAACAATATGAATATGTGTATTCCAAACTACGTACTTATATTGAAATCCTTAATCTCTACACATCCTAGTACAAGGGCTTATTAGTTATTAATATAAAGGTAGTTATATGGCGGTTAAAGTTAGTTATATGGTGGTTAAAGGTAATTATATGGCAGTTAAAGGCGGTTACATGGCGGTTACAAACTATAGGGGCTGATCCTGTCAAACTGAAAGATGTCAACCAACACCCCTAAGGGTTGCGACACCCTTGGGACACACCCCTATGATCGACAGCTTCAAGGGACACCACCAAGAGACACACCTATTCGATTAGTGGCTGCGATTAAGAAGGAAAAGACGCAACCTTTCACGTCAATTCTCAACCACACATTCAAGAGACGCGACTATTCACGAAGGGACACGTCTCTACACTCGTACCTGTTAGATTAGTATAAATAGGCCTTTAGATTTTCATTTGTAGATCTGGTTTCAAGTCTATGTAAATTCAAACTTCAGTATTCAATAAAGTTACGTTTATCATTTGCGATCTAGAGATCAAAGATCATTCTGGGCAACAAGTGGTATCAGAGCATCAGGCTCTAAGGCATCGCAGGGAATTCGCGGTCAGGTTTTATTATTCTTTCTCAATTCGCAAGTTAGTTTATTTTCGGTTCAGGGTCGAACCAGGGGTTAGGAATCTAGGGTTTTGATTCCGGGGTTTAGTGCGAATTAGATTGATTGTTTATTACGCGTTGGGTTATACGCGGGGGTTAAGGATTAGAGGTTTGAAGAAACCAAGAAAGATAAAAGTTTTTTTAAAGTGAAGATTGTTCGGTCAGAAGACATGTCAGGAGCAACCGGACCAAATTCGCAAATTGTAATCCAAAAGGAAGGAAGTTCTCTTTCCCAATTCCAGTGTCCTATTTTAAAACCAACAAACTATACGGTTTGGGCAATTCGCATCAAAACGATTTTGGAAGCGAATGGACTTTGGGAAACGATTGAACCGGCAGAAAATACGCAAACAGATGTTAAGAAAGATAAGGCAACAATTGCTTATCTGTTCCAAGCAATACCGGAGGATGTTGTATTGCAAGTTGCAAGTTGTAAAACTGCAAAGGAAATTTGGGAAAATCTCAAGACTAGACACGTTGGTGTTGATCGGGTACAGAAGGCTCGTTGGCATACACTTTTATCAGAATTCGAGTTAATGCAAATGAGGGAAGATGACACGATAGATTCCTTCACCGCAAAGATAAACAGTGTAGTTACCCGGGCAAGCGAATTAGGGACAACACTGAGTCAACCGAATCTGGTACGCAAACTCCTAAATGCGGTACCAGATAAGTTTACTCAGATTGTCGCCTCGATGGAACAGTACTCCGATCTAGAAACAATGACGCTAGAAGAAGCGGTCGGAAGGTTAAAAACGTTCGAAGAAAGACTTAAGCAAAAGAAAGGAAGCCCAGGAGAAAGTCAAGACAAGTTGATGTTTACACATCACGACAACAACTCAGGCAGAGGAAGACAGTTTCGAAAACCGCGGGCGTGGCAGGTCAAACCAATCGCGCGGAAACTGGCAAGACAATAAAGACAGGCAAAGCACTAAGAACGAAGGATCTTCGTATAGACCCAGGGGTGGAAGGTCTAAGAATTGGAGGAATTTTGGAGGAAACCAAACAGACATAAGTAAGATCCAGTGCTACAAGTGTCAAAAGTATGGACACTTCAAGAAAGATTGTCCTGAGAAAGATGTTGTACAAGAACATTCAAATCTCGTCGAGGAAGGCGAAGCACCCGTATTACTAATGGCAATACAAGAAGAAAACGTTGTTCAAGAAAGGGTTCTACTAAACGAAGAACGCATAGAACCAGCAAGTTACGCCACAGAAGATGAAAGTCTATGGTATTTAGACAACGGGGCCAGCAACCACATGACAGGAGTGCAAAGTCACTTTAGAGAATTAGATGAAAAGGTGACAGGGCAAGTTCGGTTCGGAGACGGGTCGCACGTAGAAATTAAAGGCATAGGTTCAATACTGCTGGAATGTGTTAACCAAGAACAAAAGATTGTTTCTCAAGTATACTACATTCCAAGTCTGAAAAGCAACATATTGAGCCTCGGACAACTTACAGAAATCGGTTGCAAAGTAGTAATTGATGGAGACTTACTAACAGTCCGCGACAGAAATAGAAAGTTACTAATGCGAGTCAGGAGAATGAGGAACAGGGTGTATAAAGTAAAGTTAAAGATTGGAAGGCCAATCTGCCTGCTCTCAAACACAGAAGATTTAGCATGGTTATGGCACGCAAGGTTAGGCCATTTACACTTCGATGCTATTAAGGAAATGACTCGAAAGAACTTGGTACATGGAGTTCCTCAAATAAGTCATGCCAATCAAGTATGTGACGCATGCTTATTAGGAAAACATATTAGGACACCATTTCCAAATCAGGCGAAATTCAGATCTTTAAGACCTCTGGATTTAGTCTATGGAGATTTATGTGGTCCTATATCACCACCAACACATGCTGGGAAGAAGTATATATTTCTACTTGTAGACGACTGTACTCGCTACATGTGGGCATATCTACTAACTTCCAAGGATCAAGCATTCGAAACTTTCAAGCAGTTCAAAGAAAAGGTGGAGACAGAAACTCGAACCAAGTTAAAAATGCTAAGGACGGACAGAGGAGGAGAATTCACGTCGACTGAATTCAACAAGTATTGCAAGGACAATAGCATAGCGAGACAGCTTACAGCGCCATATTCCCCACAACAAAACAGAGTAGTGGAAAGAAGAAACAGGACGATGTTGTCAACTACTCGAAGTATGTTAAAGGCAATGAACATGCCACAAAATTTCTGGGGAGAAGCAATAAGACATACGTTATATTTATTAAACCGGATTCCGACAAAGGCTTTGGTAAACAAGACCCCATATGAAGCATTGAAAGGAAGAAAGCCGAATCTGGAACACTTAAAGGTTTTTGGCTGTACAACATACGCTAAGGTATTACCACTTCAACAAAAGAAGTTAGATGATAGAAGTGCACCTATGGTTTACCTTGGAATAGAAGAAGGATCAAAGGCATACAGATTATATGATCCGGCGAAGAACAAGATATGTGTCAGTAGAGATGTAAAGTTCATGGAAGGTCAACCATGGAACTGGAATAGTTATATGGAAACGGTAGATTCAGGGAATCCCGAATGGACAAACTTTGTCATTCAAGAAGATGACAACCCACCAGAGTTAGAAGAAAATGAACCAAGTAGTCCTGGTAGTAGCGGGCCACATCATGAAGATTCAGGAGTAGATCAGACAGAAGAACAAGACTCCTATGAAACCCCGCCAGCACATTCGTACAATCCGAACTCAGCAGGAAGTTCAAGCAGATTATCAAGTAGAGGTCCATCTACATCTGAAAGTACAACAGAGAGTATTAGTGACACTCCAGTAAAACTGAGAAGTCTCGAAGAACTGTATGAAGAGACAGAGGAAATTCAAGTAGATCCACAAGAATTACTACTTGGTGAAGAAGAACCAAGGAATTACAAGGAAGCATCTAGTGACAGAAAATGGATTGAAGCAATGAAGGTCGAGTTAGATTCGATAAACAAGAATAACACTTGGAAATTGACAGAGTTGCCAAGAAATCACAAGGCAATAGGTTTAAAGTGGGTATTCAAGACTAAGAAAGATGCAAACGGAAACGTGGTCAGACACAAAGCAAGGCTGGTAGCAAAAGGATATGTTCAGCAACACGGAATAGACTTTGACGAAGTCTTTGCACCAGTAGCACGTATAGAGACAGTTCGACTAATGTTGGCTTTAGCAGCATATCAAGGTTGGGAAGTACATCACTTAGACGTGAAGTCTGCATTCTTACACGGAGATCTCAAGGAGGAGGTCTATGTCTCACAACCAGAAGGATTTGTAAAGCCAGGAAATGAAGGAAAGGTTTATAGACTATCAAAAGCACTGTATGGATTGAGACAAGTACCAAGAGCTTGGAATACGAAGTTAGATCAAACCCTAAAGTCACTTAACTTCAAGAAGTGCACTTTAGAGAATGCAATCTATACAAGGACGAGTGAGACTTCTACACTGATAGTTGGAGTCTATGTTGATGATTTGATAGTCACTGGAACATCAAGGAAGGAAATAGATGTTTTCAAATCTCAGATGAAGAACGAGTTTGAAATGAGCGATCTAGGATTGCTAGCATATTATCTGGGAATAGAAGTTATTCAAGCAGGGGGTGAGATAGCCATCAAGCAGACAGGCTATATCAACAAGATACTCAAAGACGCTGATATGTTAACCTGCAACGACACAAAGATTCCTATGAATCCAGGAACACAATTAACGAAGACTGAAGAAGGAGATCTAGTAGATGCAACACATTACAGAAGCCTGATAGGTTCTCTCAGGTACTTATTGCATACAAGGCCAGATCTATGTTACCGAGTCAGTCTGCTTAGTAGATTCATGCAAGAACCAAATGAGCAACACTTGAAGGCAGTGAAGCAAATATTACGTTATATCAAAGGAACTAAAGAGCATGGAATCATATACAAGAAGCAAGGAGGATGTAAGATCACAGGTTATAGTGATAGCAGTTTTGGAGTTAGTACAGACAAAGGAAAAGGAACAACTGGTCTGGTATTCTACTTTGGAGAATCACCTATAACCTGGTGTACACAGAAGCAACAGACAGTGGCATTATCATCATGTGAATCAGAATTCATGGCAGCCACTGCAGCAGCATGCCAAGTACTATGGCTTAAAAGACTATTAAGTGAAATTACAGGCTGGAAGGAAGAGAAGATAACACTCAGGGTGGATAACGTTTCTGCAATAGCACTCATGAGAAATCCAGTCTTTCATGGAAGAAGCAAGCACATTGATACACGCTATCATTTCATAAGAGAATGCGTGGAGAACGAACACATCAATGTGGAACATATAAGTGGAGAACTACAACGGGCAGACATACTAACAAAGGCACTAGCAAGGGTCAAGTTTGCTACAATGCGAGAACTGCTCGGAGTTCAAGATCTACAACAACTCAAGGATGTTCAAGATTAGGGGGTGAATGAAATCCTTAATCTCTACACATCCTAGTACAAGGGCTTACTAGTTATTAATATAAAGGTAGTTATATGGCGGTTAAAGTTAGTTATATGGTGGTTAAAGGTAGTTATATGGTGGTTAAAGGTAATTATATGGCGGATAAAGGCGGTTACAAACTATAGGGGCTGATCCTGTCAAACTGAAAGATGTCAACCAACACCCCTAAGGGTTGCGACACCCTTGGGACACACCCCTATGATCGACGGCTTCAAGGGACACCACCAAGAGACACACCTATTCGATTAGTGGCTGCGATTAAGAAGGAAAAGACGCAACCTTTCATTTCAATTCTCAACCACACATTCAAGAGACGCGACTATTCACGAAGGGACATGTCTCTACACTCGTACCTGTTAGATTAGTATACATAGGCCTTTAGATTTTCATTTGTAGATCTGGTTTCAAGTCTATGTAAATTCAAACTTCAGTATTCAATAAAGTTACGTTTATCATTTGCGATCTAGAGATCAAAGATCATTCTGGGCAACATATATGAATTTTGATAAGAGTAAGCAGTTATAAATACACTTGCATATACATGTATGGAGAATTTTGAAGGATCAAAATTTGTATACATACACTCACTCCCTTTCTAGTTGCTGAACCTCTTTTTCACATGTAAACCATCCTCATTTTGATCCCATTTCCTGTACTCCATGTAAGCTAAAACTCATTTTTATCTTCTTTATACAAATAAATTACCTTCGACTCGCTACTCTCACTTTCGGTTTCCCTAAAACCTTGAACAAACTCTAGATGAGATGCGTTCAAGCAATCCGGAAACTCCTAAACTTCAAGGGTTTTTACGCACAAAATAAGAACGAACTTTCACTTTTGTCTCATTTTAGTATTGTACCTTTCTAATACATTTGAGTAATTAAAAGATGGTTTTTCATTATGTAATTTGGGTCATTGTGAGACTCTTTTACAGTTCGGATGCAAAAGGTTTTGTACCGTTGACCCAATGGGATAAGGAAAACCCATTTTAACAACTCAAATATATAAAAAGAAGTACAATGAATAAAACGAGTACATAAGTGAAAATCTGTTGGTATTTTATGACGAAAAAACCTATTGTTGGTGTGTTACCTCGGCGAGAACTGACTATGGGAAACAGTAGCAACTGAACTTACATCATCATCATTATCATATCGTCGTATTTTTTCTTCTAACTCATTGATTTCATCATCGGCAATAAACGGGGGATTAGAGGGTGGTGGCAATGGCTCGTCATCTTTTACCAGCATTTTTAGTGCCATTGATATTGATGGTCTTAAAGCCGGGGCTTCTTGGGTGCACAACAGGGCTATATGTACCACTCTGATGGCTTCTTTTTGGAAATTAAGGTTTGGATATGTGTGAAACATTAAGTTTGGATCAAGGATTTCTTCCACTGTACCTCGTTGGAAATGTCTCCATGCCTGTTGTGTTTTAACAACAAATCATTTAGTAGAATGTTAGAATTTTGAACAACTATTACACCTCTAAATATATATATGGGGGTTTAACACTTACAATTGCTACTAGGCTCTCTGTGTATTCTGTGTTTTTACTTCCGTTAATTTGTATTCCCGTAACTATCTCCAGCAACAGTACACCATAGCTGTACACATCTGCCTTTTCGGTTAGTTGACCATAGGCTAAATACTCTGGAGCCATGTATCCACTGGAAAAAAACAGAACACATTGTATCAGATTCTATATTATGGCGGTTTCTTAACGCTTAACATTAGAGGTGGCAATATGGGCGATTTAGGTAAGTGTGTAACAAAGAAGGGTACTTACAGTGTTCCTGCAACGGCAGTGCTGATGTGGCTCATATCTCCTTGAAAAGATCTAGCCAAACCAAAATCAGCTATTTTCGCACGAAGCCTTGAGTCCAACAAGATATTAGCAGCTTTAATATCCCTGTGAATAATTCGAGTCTTGGTGTTCTCGTGTAGATAGACAAGACCTTCAGTTGTGCCAATGATGATCACAAATCTCTTTTCCCAGTTTAATTCCTTACCTTTCGTTGCATCTGCAATATAATATCATATCAATTTTATCAACTTCAAGAATACGGAACTTTTAATGTAAAGAGATGGTTTAAAGGTACAGTTCAAAACACACTGGATTCAGGTCGGTTGACCAGAAACACTTTTTATAAATAATTAGTGTGTTGAATAGGATTACGGAAACTGTACATATTATGATGTAATACATTGATTAACATAAATAGGAGGTTTTATACATTAAACATACACTTCCCGTTCAACCCATTTCATAACTTTCCTTCGAGTAAAATGCCATTTTCATCCCTGAGGTTTTGCCAGTTTTGCGACTTTTGTCCAAAGGTTTGTTTTTTCGCATCTGGATCCAAAAGGTTTGAAATCTTGCCATTTTCATCCCATTTGTTAACTCCATTCACTTTTCTCCATTAAGTCAGGGGTATTTTCGTCTTTTTTTGTTGACTTAAAGGGCAATTAGGTCTTTTTCAGGGGTATTCAGCCTTTCTACATAACGTGAAAAAGACCGAATTGCCCTTTAAGTTAACAAAAAAGACAGAAATACCCCTAACATGACATCACGGAGAAAAAATTACGGAGTTAACAATCCGGATGAAAATGGCAATATTTCAAACCTTTTGGATCCAGATGCAGAAAAACAAACCTTTGGATGAAAGTCGCAAAACTGGCAAAACCTCAAGGACGAAAATGGCATTCTACTCCTTTCCTTTTTATGCTTTTCTTTTTACCATAACCCATTAGGCCATCCGTAGTCATAAAGCCCCTTGTGGGGCGTTATGCGACACGTGTCGTGCCACGTCACACGGGGGCTTTATGGGGCTTTATATCACTAGAGCCCGTAGTCATAAAGCCCCTACCCATCATTACCTATTTATTAATTTTCGTTTTTATTAATTAATTAAAAAAATACATGCTTTTTTTTTATTGGTCCAAAGTTTGAAAACCTTCCACATAAAGCCCCACCCACCGCGCGATATCCATAGCGCCACCCACCTTTTTTTTGCCCATAAAGCCCCTATAGCGCCCCTCGTTTCGGTGTTCCGGCGCTATGCCGGCGCTATGAGGGCATACCGCCCCTCACATGGCGCCCACTACGCAAGGTCTTATACATAACCTGAATCAACACTTTCCTAACTAAACGGAACGATAGACAATGAAACTTAAACATGGTTTTGATGATTATTTTTAAATTGTTTCTTTACCAAAGATGAAGCGATCGAGGCTCATGTTCGCTAGGTACTCATATACAAGAAAACTTTCAGGCCCTGAACAGCTGCATCCCAACAATCTGACCAGATTTTTATGTTCAACACTGTTGATTATGTTAACCTCATTATAAAAATCTGCTGCTCTGAATTTGTTGTTAAAAAAAAGCCTCTTAACAGCAATCTCTCTTCCATCTGGAAGAACTCCCTGAAAATTTAACATAATATAAGAACTATTTAGTTTACGTTACTTTTTGTATTATCGTATATGTATAATTGGTACATAATATAAGGTAGTACCTTGTAGACAGTCCCAAACCCTCCTGCCCCGAGCTTATTGGATTCAGCCCAAGAGCCTGTAGCTTTCTCAATAGCGGAGTATTTGAAGTTCAAGCTACTGTCATTCAGAATCTTTGCCATTTTCTTAGCATCATATGAATCTGATCATTATCAAAAATGTAATAGACGATTTTAGCATATTAATTATGTGATACTTCAATTCATGTTTCTAATATGGTCTCTACCATTATGTAGTATAGGTGGCAAATTTTATTCAATTGCTTATGAATGGTCGATTAAGGTATGTTTATCGCTAACGAATAATATAAATGGCTTAAAAGGAAACGGGTCGATGAGCCAAATGGGTAAAAACTAAAAAGTCACCTAACGTGTATTTTTCAATACACAACCGCCTAAATCATTTTATAAAAAATCAGAGTATTGAAATATTATGACTTTCGTAATCGTATTTGAAAAGGTATAAAGTTTGGGCAAAAAAATTTTGGTCAACCCAACGCAGCCCAACTAGACCTACGATTAAGGGCATGTTTTGTTCGAGTGTCTCAAGGGCTAATCAAGACTGTTCACACATTGTATGTACCTGTTCTTTTCTGTTGTAACCATCTCCGTCTTTGTATATACAAAGCAATCAACAATGCAACAACAAAAATCACAACGGCGCTAACAACAGCCGCAACAATAGCTATCATCTTCCCTGAAAAACCAATAAATAAAAATTACAATATGGTAGAGCCTTAACAATCTGTAACATCCACTAACATGTTTAAAAATTACCTCTGTTTTGGGATCTGACTGGTACAGGATTGAAAAAATCCGTATCCGAATACCTCATAAAACATCCAGCCATCAACGCACGCCCTTCAGACCAAGGCAAGCATCGTGATAAAGACGCGGATGCAGCCTCTAAACAACTTCTACAAGAATTTGCAGTCAATGTCCTCCAGCAATTTGCCAACACATATACCGACTCGTTAACTGTCCCAGGCCTTATCACTTCTTTCCTTGCAAAATAACCACCATCTGTCAACGCATCCCTAACCGCATTCGACACAGCCTGCGTTACCGAATCTTGAAACACACTACTCTTTCTTGTGGTATTCCCACAAATAAAAGTGTCATCAGTTCCCCTGTATTCTTCATAGAAGCTGTAGTTCTGGAATCTCATAAAACAACCATCTTGATAAACAATACCGCCAGTATTCGGAAAGCAACGGGAAACAACAAAATGCGCTGAGTCATAGCATATGATACAATCGCTTGTCGAAAGATCACCGTAGCATTGAAAAAGTCCATAAGTAGCATCAGGTGCTGAGCCTGTAGTTGCTGTTGCAAAGTGTGAAGACTGAACTTTGTTGCCTAATTCTTCCGTCGTTCGTATAAAGTTCGCGACGAACAACGTCGTGTTGTGTTCTGTCTGATTAATACATGATAGGTTGATGATCTGGTTTCTAGGAGCTCCTTCTGATCTACCTACCATAACTAAAATAATAATAATAATTCTCATAACAACAACAACAGATGCTCTCCCTGTTAATTTCTTCATCGTTGAATAAATCGTCGAATAAGCCGATTGAATTATGCTATGATGAGGCTGTTTAAAAATTAAAACAGAAATGTGAATTAGGTAAATTCTTTGAGTAGAAGCAAAATAATACAACAATTCTTATAGAAGCAAAATAATATCATGAGATCATAAATGATATTGTGACACCATACTTTTACACACATTAATGAATTGCAGCCAGCCCTAACAAATTCAGAAATTCAAATTACAATTTACTTACACAGAGTCTGTTAGAATATAGAATAGTTTGTTACAACAAACCCTAACTAACTCCAACTGATTAATAGTAAAAGAATGAATGCAGCAAGAAAAACAATCAGGAATATGAATTGAAGAATTGAGGTTGTTACTTACAGCAGGGTTTGGAGGAAACTGATGAGAGAGAAGGAGAGGGGGGGGGGGGGGGGGGGGGGGGGGGGGGGTTATGAATATGAATGATAATTAATTATTGATTTGGGATTGGGATTAATTAAGTGGGGTTAGGAGGAGTGCAGGTGTCAGAGTTGAAGTATCAACTCAACGGTTGTGGACGCTGACGATATTTTGACCTTGTGTGGACCACAGCCCACACGTTACTAGGTAAGATCCCATTTCTTGAAAAAGTTGTTGTTTTTTCGTATATGTCGACTTTGGATTTAACTTTGAATATTAGGAAAATGTCTTTTCAAAAAAAGCAAAACGTATGGTTGAACAAACTTATCTTACACTTTAAACTACTTTAAAGTATACAAGAATCTAGGACATGTGATTTGTGAGCCTATTGCTAAACCGAACAAAAAGTAAACAAAAAAAATGTTGAATCATGCATGCGTGTTGTCCTTGTAGCGTGTTTTTGTTTTTTTGTTTTTTTTTTTTTTTTTTTGAAACGTGAACTTCATTAAGAGACACCAAACCCAAAAACC
The DNA here is from genome assembly GCA_030545235.1 of Helianthus tuberosus. Taxonomy (NCBI): domain Eukaryota; kingdom Viridiplantae; phylum Streptophyta; class Magnoliopsida; order Asterales; family Asteraceae; genus Helianthus; species Helianthus tuberosus. The sequence continues at coordinate 1,961,348 of CM060394.1, forward strand.
GGGACGGCAATAAACAAACAAAACCAATTACATATTAACAAATTTACACAAATCCCTCCATTCAAACGAACCATTCTTAGCTCTATGTTTGAACCAAAAATAACTAACCAACCTAACTTCACTAAAGACCTCTTCAACATTACTCCTCTTTCCGTTGAACCTAATATTGTTTCTGGCCTTTCATAAGAACCAACACGCAGCAACAACAATCCCTTGCAACGCCTTTCTTTCCGACACCCCTCTTCTACCTTGATCATGAATTTCCAATAAGTCACGGAAAGAAAAGACATAAATATTCATAACCCGACACCACAAGCAAAATTTCTCCCATAAACCCAACGCCAGAGGACAAGCCGTGAAGAGATGAACCACCAAGTCGAGACCAGCCTCGCAAAACCTGCACTCACCGTCGTTCACCAACACTCCTCTCCTGGCCAAAGCCTCCACCGTCGGGATTCTATCCATCTCCGTGCGCCACACCAAAATATTGCATTTAAGCTGAACCCACTTGCACCAATCTATCACAAACCGATTACTGTAGTCATTCTTCGAATCAATAATCCTCTTAACAGCCGCGACCGAGAAACAATCCGACCCGTTACCCACCCAAAGCCACTTATCAGAACCGTTAGAAAGGTTGACCGCACATAGAGCCGAGGTGAGAGAGTTCCATTCATTTCTGTCGCAACCCCCGTCCCCTATCTGTCCCGGGAACGGGCGGCCGCGAGACCAGTTTTGGTGGTATCGGTGTTTATCATTTTGGCAGCGGAAATTACTTCAGGACCGTAGTTAGGACATATTTTATCAGAGTAAATACCACACTTTATATAAATATATTGGGATAAAACCCAAGTTTCATTACAAACTGTTTTGTAGGGATAAACCCCATTTTATTGAAATAGAACATCTTCTTTTATTTAGGTAACTTTTATAGCCACTTTTTCCAAGCCTTCAGTGATGTCCAGCTGGCTTCTAGTTGGCTTTCCCATTTTGTTACATGAAACGCGTTTAAAAACATTTTGTCAGTGGAAATACTGGTGAGTGAATCCCAGTTTAATCAAGAAGAGTTTTATCTTTTAACAGTATTGAGAGCGATTACAATGTTTATATCTACACAATTACTCATTCAGTACTGTCAATCCTGACTGGTGGGTCATATTACACATTGGCTAACTCTTTGTCCAATGGTAACGTGTTCCACATTTTGTATACAAAACCCCAACATACCGGCAGTAATTGAAGAACTACAAAGACTCAATCACTGCTTAATCGCATTGAAAAATATTCAAGGTTTTGTAAAAACACAAAATGGAGATTACTCACATTGTTGTCTTAGGGTTTCCTGGTGATTATCTATTAATTACACAAATGTACACGCGTTAGTATAATAACCCAATATTTACATTAGTAATACTCTCCCCGAGACGACATTCCAATGACTACGTTGGGCAGAACCACGACAGCCATTACGGAACCCTGGATCAATCTGGCAGCGTATCTAATACGTAACCGGGGTTATGATACTTACAACGGGGCAAAACTTTGTTAATTAGGGGGGTATTATACCCGGAAATCACTTCAACTATAAAGAAATTCGAGAGAAAGAAAAGATTGTGAGCAACTGGGACTGAAGGCCTGAGCTCCCAATTTATAGGAGCTGATTTCAAGTTTCTCGCGGCTCGCGTAGAAGTCCTCTAAGGGCTTCGCGGCTCGCGTAGTAGGGGTGGTAGGGCCTAGCTTATCCGGGTCAGCACTATAGGGTCGACACGAACGGTTACACGTGGCGACTCAGGGTGTCGCCCTGGTGACCAACTATCGCGGCCCGCGTAAGAAGTAGCCAAGGGCTACGCACCCCGCGACAGACTTTTAAATTTTGTTTTTATTTTATTAAATTAAAGGTATTCGGGGCCCCTTTTTGCATATGGGGTGTATTTTAGGACGTATAGGGATATTTTAATTATTTTTAGGGTGTCGAAAATATTTAGGAGGGTTGTTATATCCTCCCCACCTTGTTTTAGAGCTCGTCCTCAAGATCTACTGGAATAAGTGCGGGTATTTCATTTGCATTTCTTATTCAAGTTCCCATGTGTACTCTGGTCCTCTTTTGGAGTCCCAATTCACTTTGACCAGAACTAATCTCTTCTGCTTGAGGTTCTTGACTTTCCTGTCTTCAATCTGTAGAGGTCTTTCTACAAATTTAAGTTCATTTACCTCTATATCCTTAAGGGGTACCATCAGTGATTCATCAGCTAAGCATTTCTTGAGATTAGATATATGAAATACATCATGTATTCCTGTCATTTCCTCTGGAAGTTGTAGCTGATAGGCTACAGGTCCTATTCTTCTAATAATCTCAAAAGGTCCAACATACCTAGGACTTAGCTTTCCCCTTTTGATGAATCTTACCACTCCTTTCCATGGAGAGACTTTCAATAACACTTTATCTCCTACCTGAAATTCCAATGGTTTTCGTCTGTTATCAGCGTAAATCTTTTGTCGATCACCTGCTGCTTTCAATCGTTCATTGACTTGAATGATTTTGTCTGTTGTTTCTTGTACTATATCAGGTCCAGATAGTGGCTTTTCCCCAATTTATGCCCAACAGACTGGCGTTCGGCACTTTCCTCCATAAAGTGCTTCGAATGGTGCAGCATTGATACTCGTGTGATAGCTGTTATTATAAGAAAACTCTATTAATGGTAAGTGATCGTCCCAATTACCACCGAAATCAATTACACAAGCTCTAAGCATGTCCTCCAGTGTCTGAATTGTCCTTTCGCTTTGTCCGTCCGTTTGAGGATGATAAGCGGTGCTTAGATTCAACTTGGTTCCCATGGCTTTTTGGAAACTTGCCCAAAAATGAGAGGTAAAACGGTTATCTCTGTCAGAAACAATTGATAAAGGAATTCCGTGTAATGAAACTATTTCATTTACATACAATTTAGCTAATTGTTCCATACTGAAAGTTTTCTTCATTGGTAGGAAATGAGCTGACTTGGTTAGCCTGTCTACAATCACCCAGATTATATCATTACCTTTTCTTGTTTTGGTAATTTGGTAACAAAATCCATTGTTATCAATTCCCATTTCCATACGGGCATTTCTAATTGTTGTAACAATCCTGAGGGTTTCTGATGTTCAGCTTTGACTTGTGAACAGGTTAAACATTTTGCAACATATGCTGCTATATCCTTTTTCATTCCTATCCACCAGAAATTCTTTCTTAAGTCCTGATACATCTTATCACTTCCAGGATGCATCGTATATTTAGACTTATGGGCTTCTTCTAATATACGGTGGCGTAGGTTTCCTAATTTAGGTATCCACATTCTTTTCTTATGGAATCTCCAAATTCCATCTGTTCCTTGTTCTAATTCCTTAATCATTCCTTTTAATTTCTAAGTATCATCCTTGATTATTGATTCTTGTGCCTTTCTAATTTGTTCATTTAAATCTACTTGCAGATTTAGTTTAAGTGAACGTACTCTTTTTGGCTTTTCATGATACTTTCGACTTAAAGCATCAGCTACTACATTGGCCTTTCCTGCATGATACTGGATATTATAATCATAATCATTAAGTATCTCCATCCAGCGTCTTTGTCTCATATTCAATTCCTTTTGCCCGAAAACATACCTTAAACTCTTATGGTCGGTGAAAATGGTAAACTTACTACCGTAAAGGTAATGTCTCCAAATTTTCAGGGCAAAAATTATGGCTCCTAATTCTAGATCATGGGTTGAATAATTTTCTTCATGATTCTTAAGTTGTCTTAGAGGCGTAAGCTATAACCTTTTGACGTTGCATTAGCACACATCCATAACCTAACTTAGAAGCGTCACAATAGACTACAAAGTCTTCAGTTCCTTCTGGTAACGCTAGTATGGGTGCGTTGGTTAGTCTTTACTTAAGAATTCTAAAGGCTTCTTCTTGTTTTGATCCCCATTCAAACTTAACAGATTTACATGTTAGCTTAGTTAAGGGACTGACTATTCTAGAAAAATCTCGAATAAACCTTCTATAATAACCGGTCAATCCTAAGAAACTTCTAACCTCGGTTGGTGACTCAGGGGTTTTCCACTTGGTAATTGCCTCGATCTTAGTGGGATCCACATGAATTCCTTCATGATTAACTAGATGTCCAAGAAATTGTACATGTTCTAACCAAAACTCGCACTTTGAAAACTTAGCATAAAGCTTTTCTTTTCTCAATAAACTTAGAAGTGCGTGCAAATGCTTTGCATGTTCCTCTTTGCTCTTATAATAAATAAGAATATCATTTATAAATACAATTATGAACTTATCCAAATATGGCTTACATATTCAGTTCATCATGTCCATAAATGCAGTCGGGGCATTGGTTAAACCAAATGGCATGACAGTAAATTCATAATGGTCATACCTTGTTCTGAAAGTGGTCTTAGGAATGTCCTCTTCCTGTACCTTTAATTGATGATATCCTGATCGTAAATCGATTTTAGAGAAAAATCGTGCTCCTTGTAATTGATCGAACAAATCATCGATTCTCGGTAATGGATACCGATTCTTAATCATGACTTTGTTCAATTCATGGTGGTCAATGCACATACGCATTGATCCTTCCTTCTTTTTGACGAATAAAATCGGTGCTCCCCATGGTGATGAGCTTGGTTGTATGAATCATTTCTCTAATAATTCATCTAACTGTTTCTTCAGTTCCTGCATTTCTGCGGGTGCCAAACGGTAGGGTGCTTTGGCAATTGGTGTTGTTCCTGGTAGTAAGTGGATTCTGAATTCAACTTCCCTGTCCGGAGGTTGCCCTGGTAACTCTTCTGGAAATACATCTGAAAACTGGGATACTACTGGAATATCATTTAATTCTTTTCCTTTAGTGTTAATGATTATGGAAATCAAATACACTAATGACCATTTTCTTATATAACTTGATGTTTTCATTACAGAGATGAATTTTGTGGATCTAGAGAGCTTATCTCCTTTAATTGTGATCTTTTCACCTTTTGGTGAATTTACTTGGATTGACTTTTGATCGCATAAAATACTGGCTTTATTGGCTATTAACCAATCCATTCCTAACACAACATCAAATCCTGCCAGATTCATTGGGTAAAGGTTTGCAATAAATTTTTGATTTAGAAATTATATTCTTGCTCCCTGCAAGATTTCAGAAATCTTAATGGTTTCTCCATTTGCTGTCTCTACTAGACATTCTTGTGGAAGTTTAGTTAATGGTTGATTGAGAAGTTTGCAAAATGAAGTATTAATAAAAATTTGGTTTGCACCAGAGTCAAATAATACTTTAGCAAAAACATCATTAACTAAAAACGTATTGGCGATCACATCCGGCATCATCTTTGCTTTTTCTGCAGTCAGAACAGATGCCCTAGCATTTTTAGTATTCTTGTTGTTCGTAGCTGGAGCTAGTTTCGGACAGTTTGGCTTGATGTGGCCTTGTTCTCCACAGTTGTAGCATATCCTGTTGTTAGACTTCTTCCTGCAGTCTTCTTCCTTATGTCTAGATATTTTGCTGAAGTTGCAATATATGGAGCATCTTCCAGAATGCTTCCTTTTGCAATACTTGCAATAGGGTGCAGAAGTAGAACCTACATTTTTCCCACTGTTGGAATTTCCAGAACGAAATTCTTGGGTAAGCTTCTGGGCTAGGTTCCTCCTCTGATCCTCTTCTCGTGTACGGACTAATTCATCGGTCAAGGTGTTTGCTAGTTCTACAGCTTCTTCTATGGTTTGAGGTCTAGCTGCCTTGACTACACGCGTTATCTCACTGATTAATCCCCCAAATATAGCGGGAGATTAATACTGGTTCGGGTGATGCAAGGGTTGGCACTATCCTAGCATATTCAAAGAATAACGTAGTATAACCCTTACTATCTATTCCAGTCATTCTAAGGTTTAGGAACTTATTTGCTATCTGTTCCTTTTCATTAGGAGGGCAGAATTTTCTTTCTACCATGTTTTTAAATTCTTCCCATTCCATATTGTAAGTTCTATCACTTCCCCTAGTCTGGAGGATAGTGTTCCACCATTCTAAGGCTGAGTTCTTAAACAGATTGGAAGCAAACATTATCTTATCCTCTTCCGCGCATTTGCTTATTCTTAAGACTGCCTCAGTCTTTTCTATCCAACGTAGAGATGCAACGGCCCCTTCATTGCCCGAGAATTCCATTGGCTTACAAGACCAGAATTCTTTATAAGAACAACCATAAGACATAGTTCTTCTTCTTTGGGGAATGGGCACTTGAATATGGGTCCATTGTTTAAGTTGTGTTCAGGTTCAGTGGGTCGTTTACTATCACGTTTACTTTTATTTTCTGCTTTCTTAACCGTTTTGATAATATATGGCATCACATCTATTATCCCTTGTGCCACTATGTGTTGCATGACACTGTTATCCACTTGGTTTTCATTATTGTTGTTGTTCGGGTTATCGTTATCCGGGTTATTGTTACTCTGGTTTTCATTATTCTGGTTTTCCAGGTTCAATTCGTTGTCCATCTGAATTTTAAACATTTGCCAATTATTAATATCACAAAATAATATTTAAGGCAAACAATCACACAACACACATATTGGTCAAAAGCGTCGAGCATTGCGACTTACTCTTTCTTATAATATGCATCTAATACAAACTGGAACTTCAATTAAAAATTACAATACTAATATGCATCACCAACCACAAAGTGGTCTATACTACGATAGATTTATTATTATTATTATTATTATTATTATTATTATTATAATATATATATATATATATTATTATCACCGTCACTGATATGGGTTCATCCAAAACTCCATATTACGCTCGTCGTACTTCCAGACGAGTCGTTCTCCAACCTGCCTCATCCTCTCGCTACTTTCTAAAATCTCTTCTCCGAAAGTTCGGAGTTCTTGCACATTTTCTGCACTCATTGGGGGTGCAGGTGCTGGTACTGGATCTGGGTACTGTGGCATGGGTTCTTCCTGAGGATACAGATTCTCTAAGATTTCCCTAATGTATTCATCATTATCATAGTAGGGATCTAGAGGGTCCAGACCTGGGTAGGCTGCTAGGTTTGGCATGGGTTCGTCTGTTAGGTGGTAGCGTTGAACATAATCCCTATGATCATCAAACCACGGATCGTAATCTGGGTCTAAGGGATTGGGTGCTGGTACCCTAGGTATCTCCTCTAGGTTAAAATCATACATTTGGATTTGGTTTTCTGGGTTGTTTTCAATCCCCATTGGCTGTGTGGGAAACAAGGGTAATGGTTGAGGGGCTACTAGTTGCTCCAAGTTTGGGTCGGCAGTTGTGGTTGCTAAAATATGGAAGTTTGCTAAACCCCTATTAAGCATGTCTTGGGTGTGGGCATCAGTTTCTCTTTTAGCGGCTGCTAGAACTCGCTGCTGCTGTAACTTTTTCATTCTTTTCCTACGCTCGTGTGCTCCCCTACTGAACCATCCTCTCTTTTTAGGAGGGAATGGCTCTTCAGACTGAGCCTTAAACACGAATATCCCATCTTCATTGTCAGCTGAATACCCTGAGAGGGTAGGCTGTGAAGAGGTGCCTTCGCTTCTAGGTGAGCCGGACAACTGACGATAGGCGTCAGAGGGTCCTTGATCGCTCATACTGTAAACTAACAAATAGTCAAATAACACACAACAATTAAATACAGATATGCACGTATTTCAATAATTAATTTCCTAACAATTTGAATAATATCTTGGTGTCAGCAGAACACTTATGTGGCTGAATCAGTGGCTTAGCTCTGATACCACCTTCTGTCGCAACCCCCGTCCCCTATCTGTCCCGGGAACGGGCGACCGCGAGACCAGTTTTGGTGGTATCGGTGTTTTTCATTTTGGCAACGGAAATTACTTCAGGACCGTAGTTAGGACATATTTTATCAGAGTAAATACCACACTTTATATAAATATATTGGGATAAAACCCAAGTTTCATTACAAACTGTTTTATAGGGATAAACCCCATTTTATTGAAATAAAACATCTTCTTTTATTTAGGTAACTTTTATAGCCACTTTTTCCAAGCCTTCAGTGCTGTCCAGCTGGCTTCTAGTTGGCTTTCACATTTTGTTACCTGAAACGCGTTTAAAAACATTTTTTCAGTGGAAATATTGGTGAGTGAATCTCATTTTAATCAAGAAGAGTTTTATCATTTAACAGTATTGAGAGCGATTACAATGTTTATATCTACACAATTACTCATTCAGTACTGTCAATCCTGACTGGTGGATCATATTACACATTGGCTAACTCTTTTTCCAATGGTAACGTGTTCCACATTTTGTATACAAAACCCCAACATACAGGCAGTAATTGAAGAACTACAAAGACTCAATCACTGCTTAATCGCATTGAAAAATATTTAAGGTTTTGTAAAAACAGTTTACAAAAAGGAGATTACTCACATTGCTATCTTAGGGTTTCCTTTAAGGGTTTCCTGGCGATTATCTATTAATTACACAAATGTACACGCGTTAGTATAATAACCCAATATTTACATTAGTAATACTCTCCCCGAGATGGCATTCCAATGACTACGTAGGGCAGAACCACGACAGCCATTACGGAACCCTGGATCAATCGGGTAGCGTATCTAATACATAACCGGGGTTATGATACTTACAACGGGGCATAACTTTGTTAATTAGGGGGGGTATTATACCCGGAAATCACTTCAACTATAAAGAAATTCGAGAGAAAGAAATGATTATGAGCGACTGGGACTGAAGGCCTGAGCTCCCAATTTATAGGAGCTGATTTCAAGTTTCTCGCGGCCCGCGTAGAAGTCCTCTAAGGGCTTCGCGGCCCGCGTTGTAGCGGTGGTAGGGCCTAGCTTGTCCGGGTCAGCACTATAGGGTCGACACGAACGGTTACACGTGGCAACTCAGGGTGTCGCCCTGGTGACCAACTGTCGCGGCCCGCGTAAGAAGTAGCCAAGGGCTACGCGCCCCGCAACAGACTTTTAAATTTTTTTTTATTTTTTTTTTATTAAATTAAAGGTATCCAGGGCCCGTTTTTGCATACGGGGTGTATTTTAGGACGTATAGGGATATTTTAATTATTTTTAGGGTGTCAAAAATATTTAGGAGGGTTGTTATAATTTCTTTCAGAGGAAGAGACCGGATCATGACGCCAAAGCCACAAACCATCCCCTTAACCTGTCATGGACGCTGCAAGACTTAACCATCTCCAACTTGAACAAGGAAGGGAACTTCAATTTCAATGGAACATCACATAACCAGGGATCCAACCAAAACATAATGTTGTCGCCTCTACCCACCACTCCTTTGAACAAATTACAAATCGAAGAACCATCCAGAATGGGGTGCTTGATGGTCGCCACAATGTTGCACCAAACACCGCCGAACAATTTTTTTAACGGGACAAAATCCCAATCGGACCCACCGGAATGAATAGCATTTATCACCCCCACCCAAAGATTATCCATCTCGGTTTTGAAGCTCCATCCCCACTTTGAGAGAAACGCCGTGTTAACATCTTTAAGACTATGAAGCCCCAAACTGTCACACCCCGAAATTATCAGAGCTTGGCGTGACTGGACTGGTATCTTCATTGCACAGCGGAAGCAAAAAGCTAAGACTTCTAGAAACTGAACGCCTGCTAAGTACTCGAATTCTCGATGGTTCTCCTATTCCAACCGTGCCTTGACTTTGAAAAGTAACCTGAGAAAGAACATGCGAGAAAAATCAACATAATGTTGAGCGAGTTCATAGTTTGTTTGTAAAAGATTTGAAATAAATCTTTTGAGTTGTGAAAGGTTTGAAATAAATCTTTTGAGTTGTGAATGATTTGAAATAAATCTTTGGAAAAAAACCGGTTTTTGAAATAGTATTGAGAAAATGAATTTAAAAATCATTTTCTTGCCAAGTTATATGGAAACGTTGTGTTTTTAACACGTTATGTTCATAAAACCATGTATTTGTAAAGCCTTGTATTTGCAATGTTCATATAACCGTCAATGCCCACCCTGACTTTGACTCCTTACCCGCATAATCATGTGCTTTGAATTTGTATAAAACATGGTATTTTAATTTGTATGAACAAGTAGTTTCGTAAATATATATGTCCCTGGTATGTAGCAAATAAGGAAAAAGAGATCACCATTGGGTTGCAAAGCCAATGATATGTGTGAAGTGCAAGTAGGAAGACTCAAACCTAGCAGATTTTGCGTTGGGTACAAAGTCACCCCGAGGTCCGCACTGTTGGGCCTGGGGTTGGGCTCGCTACACCCAGATAGATCTACCGCTTACGTCCCTCGGTCCTACAATGAGGATTAATGGCCTCCAGTTCCCGCCTACCCACTCACATGATCTAAGTAATGACCCTCCTTACGCTAACCATACCATGTATAAAATAAATCCCTGGTCACCCTGACCAGATTCCTGGTCACCCTGACCAGATTTCCTGGTTACCCTAACCAAATATCCCTGGTTACCCTAACCAAATCCCCGGTCACCCTGGCCGAATATCATTCACATTTCAAAAATAAGCATTTGTTTTTGTAAAAACCGGTATGTTTAGTATAAACCTTTCGTAAATCATTTGTGTTCCTCGAAATGCCTTCATAATATGATTTAGAAATACGAGTTTTGCGTTTGTTCAAAACTTTGTATGTTTTTGCAAAACGTGCATGACTTTCCACCCCGAAAACATTTATAAAATGTAAAATAGTAAAAAGTGGGGGTTATGAACTCGCCTGAATATTCCTATGCAAAGCTAGCTAATTACGACTTCCTTGATGTCGTTTCCAAAGTGAGACTCGCTAGCGTGCATTCTACAATATTCCTAACACGGAATATCTTATAAGTTTCTAAATAAACGCAGTATCTAAACTACGTGTCATCGAGCTCTACCGAATCGTTAATCGAACGATTCAACGGTAAATTGCTAACTTAATGAAAATGATTAAGTTAAACTTGTTAAGTTCCGAAAAGTCGTTTGTGTATATAGGAATATTCATATGATAGTAATATATAATAAACTTGTATTATATATTGCTTTTTGTATATATTTGCCAAAAATATACGTATGTGCCGTCTAGACGTATAAAATAAATATAACATTTATATTTATTTTGTAAAAGCATCGTCGACTTGTATTGGAAAATAAATAGATAACTATATTTATTTATAAAAGGAATCGAGTTTGTTTGAAATAAATATAATAATAACTATATTCATTTTTGTCGTCGAAATAATTTCCGTACCTTTGTTCTCGTAAGTTGCAAGTCGTTGTCGAAAGGAGCTTTACATTCATATCTTGTTTTTCAAAAGTCGCTTTAAATAAAACTCGCTTTATTTTACGGATTTCTCGAAAAACGGGCAGAGTTTCCTCTGTTTTTGGACGCCCCGACAACACAAGTTGTCGTTATTTTAACAAAAATTCAATCAATAATCAAGCGTAATATATTTACTTTGCCTAATATATCAAAAGATGTAAACTATATTCACGTTGGTTCGAGCTCGTTCACGTAAAGTTAACACTAAAAATAACCAAATAAACGTGACGTTAGTTTTTACCAAATCTTTCGCGTGTCGATACGTTGACTAAGATGACGAGTCTGCTGAGTTGACTCTGCTGACTTTGACCGAGTTGACTCGGTTTGACCGAGTCAGCTGAACCGAACCGTCTAGTCTCGTTGACTGCCCTGCTCGAACCCGTTGACCGAAATCTGACTCGAGACCCGACCTGTTGACTGTTGACCACACTTAACCTGCTGTTGACCCGAGTTGACTCGGGTGTTGACCGAGTCAACTGTGTTTGACCCGAACCCGAACCCGTTGAATCTGACCCGGACCTGAGACCCGGACCGTCTGACCTGAGAAACCCGAACAAAGCTGAAGCCGTCCTCACCATATCGGAAAACTCGTCGGATATGTCTTGGACCACCGGATAACAGAACCGACCACCGGAATAATGAACCGACCGGAAAAAAAAACGGACCGACCGGACTTTTGATACCGACCACCGGACAAATGAATTGACCGCCGGATAAACCCTGCTGACCACCGTATAAACTAACCGACCGGCGGTCCGAGCTTTTGACCGCCGGTTCTTCATCTCTTCCGGTCTCTCTCTCTCTGCTCGGCTCTCTCTCTCTCTGCCTGAAACACTGATCGACACCACCCACCACAGCGCCGCCGCCTGTGGTGGTGTTGCTGCTGCTGAAATCCGCCACCACCACAAGATGGTGGTGGTCGGCCGATTAACAGAAGGGGGGGATGTTGTGTGCAACCGGAGAAGAAGCCGGAGTAGTTCCGGTTGTCGGTTCATCGAGAGGGAAGGAGGGCAGGGATTCTTTGTTTGTGTTTTGTTTGTGAAGATATAACCGAGAGAGAGAGGTTGAGTTCCTGTATTTGATTTGGTAACTTGTAAGTGTGTGTATAATTGTCGAGAGAGGGAGAGTAAAAGAGGGTATTTTTATGTGTGTGTTTAGTCTGCACATTTGAAGGATGAGAATAGGGATATGGGTTTTATACACAATTAGTTGGGTAATGTCTAGTGTTATTTTGTTATGTATTGTGTGTAAAGATCCATAGAGATTTCATAGAAATCTTGTTGAGATTTTTAGGATTTTGTAGGGATTTAGTAGATCCCGATAAGATTTTGTAGGGATCTACACATTATGCGTAGGTTTAGGCTTGTGGGTCTTGGGCCTAGGGCCCACAAGCCCATCTCGTGTGTAAGTGGCCCGTAATTCCTACGAGACCTGTTGTCAAATCCTGAACTCCGTTTAACGTCAAAAATTAAAATACACAAAAATACGGTCGGTAGTCGTTGTTTGCGCGCCTGTTCGTCGGTCACGGTAATAATCGCGAAAAATCGTATCGTTGCCATCCTTAATCCGTTTTCTAATCCGGTTTCGACTGTAGTTGCTAAAATTTCATTACGGAGCTAAATTTAGTGTAAAATATTCGTGGACAGTTCGTATTTATCGACGTTGTCCGTAATATTCAGCAGATCTTCTGTAAATCACCACACGCGCATTATATAGCTGAAAAAACGTTTCTAGGCACTCCAAGGGCCTGTTTAAGTTAATTAGCGTCGTAAACATTATTTATTATCGTGTTAATTACCTGTTAATGACGTAATTAAGGGCCGTAAATCACGGGTTGTCACACAAACCTCCCATCTTCTTCGGGGAAGCGACCCTCTGCCACGCAACCCAGTGAACTTTTCTCTCCACTGAAGAGCCTCCCCATAAGAATCTCCTGATTAAACCTTCCAAATCTTCGACCACTTTAATAGTAGCTCAATATAGAGAAAAAAGATACGTGGGAAGACTTTCGAGAACGGACCGAATCAGAGTGACTCTTCCGCCCATAGAAAGAAAGGACGCTTTCCACAACGATAAACGCTTCTAAAAAATGTCATACACCGGTCTCCAGTTTTTTATCCGATTCATATTAGCCCCGACTGTCAAACCAAGATACTTAAATGGGAAAGAGTCCGCTTTACATCCAGCAAGCAACGCCATATCTTCGACTTCCTCAAAGGACATCCCAAGCCCAAAAAGATTTGATTTGCAAAAGCTTATTTGAAGACCCGAGCACGCATGAAAGCACCTAAGGATTCTCACCACATTTAGGATGTTCTCCCTACTCCACTCCCCAAGAATGATAGTATCGTCAGCGTATAAAAGATGCGAAACCAACGGGCCATCATTGGGAAGCTTAACCCCTTTCACAATTCCCAGATCCGTAGCCTTTCTAATCATCCACGACAGAGCTTCCATGTCACACCTCGATATTTCCACGTATTACCGGTGGGCCCGGTGGGGAGTATCGTGACGTAGTTGATATCATCATAGTCAATTTATCACAGTTCAATGAACAACGGAAGTCTAAAAGTAAAAATATTACAAACCGAATGAAAGTAACATAAGTATTACAAACGGAATGTAAAAGGATCCACAGGCGGATCAAAACGAAGGAACTATTGTTCAACAGATTTTAAGTGACAAAGCTTGCAAGACTCTTTATTTATTCACTCAGGAGTAGCCAGCCTATTTTGCATAGTACCTGCACTTAACCTTTTGGAAAATACGTCAGTTTACACTGGTAAATACAATTAACCGACTCTTTTGAAAATATTCAAGAAAATTGATTTAAATGCACAAGGCAAAAATAATCTTTTATAACTTGGGACAATCATTATAAAAATAATCTTGTATACAGTTTTAAATGTTTGTCGTCCGTCAGGGCCGGTTAGAAGAGCCGGACAAGATTAACTGACACACCACAAGTATAATGCCCACAAGAAATACCTTATTGTGGGATACTTTTCTACATACGCAACTGTCAGGTGTATTCCTACACCCCGTGCTTAAGTCGTGGCCATTTCAATGAATGAGCCGAGGATATCCAGGACATGGTCATTAACCCCCCAAAGGCCATATACCAAACAAAACAGATTAAAACGGGTTATGTAATTATATTAATCACAATCCAATTTAAATAACTACACACCCGACCAAGCGGTATTATTATAATATCGTATACCAAGCCCGTAATACGGAAAATAAGTTAAAAGTATTTACCTGAGCAAAATATTCAAATTTATCTCAGCCGTATACAATCAAAAAGTGAAAATATCTTTTACTGGGCTCCTAAATCTGGAACGAAGGTTTTAATAACCTATTAGATTCCTAACGGGTCTTACTTAAGTTTAAACTTAGATCAGTTAGTTTTAAAGAAGGATATACGGTTCGAAACGCAAGATTAAGCGTAGACCAGATTAGAAGGTGATTTAGACCCGACGAGTATGAAGACTTGTATAATATGGGTAAACTAAACACATTATGGATTTTGAAGCAAAAATGATAAGGTTTGACCCGTTTCGGTCAATCTATGCAAATTAGTCACATAAACCGTACCGAACGCGAAAAATGCATAACGAGTAACCAAAAGAGTCATATACAGGTTTCACAAGTTAATATGCCTTAAATATATTGTGATATCAGTAGGATACCTTCCATTATGCCCAAAACGGATTTAAAATCAATTTAAGCCCCGTAGGGGTATTTTGGTCATTTTAAAGGTTGTAAAAGAGATTAAATATTAATCTGAGGTTTTGGTCTAAAATGATCAGTAAAAATATTTATTTTTGCAAGTCATATCAGTAGGGTATTGCATATATGTGAAATTTATCATTCATAACCAAACTATAAACCGTAGGGGCATTTTGGTCATTTCACATAAGCTTTAAAGGTCAAATTTGGAAATCTAAGTTCAAAACTTTTACTTACTGTTAAAGTATAAAAATTTACTTAAAACATCAGTAGGTATTAAGTCTTATGTGTCAACAATAGTTTTAACCCATACTATGCGTTTAAAATGTTATGTAAAACTTATTTTATTAGCAAAAAAAAGGTATAACCGTCAATTACCGAATCAAAGCAAGAACCCTATGTTATGATCAGTTTAAAAATTAACAAAAATCTTCAAAAATCCCAAAATATTATATTACATTAGTGGGTAAAAGGTTTGGTGTCAAAATTTGGGTTAAAATAGGCTTTATGCTAAAAATGTCGTTTAATTAATAAAAAAGCTTTTAAATTACGATATGGAGCATAACTCCTAATTTAGACTTCAAACTAATGTCAAATTTTTAGGACATGTTTATAAATTAGTAATAAAGGTTTTTGTCCTCTTACATTTACAAAAATCTCGTTTTAATGTCAAAAGGGCATAATGGTCAACATTTAAGTAATTAACGGAAACATGCAATGAATCGGATAAACAAGGAACCATGTAGTATAACCTCAGAGGGTTTTACTAACTTATAATATGGTCCTAAAGAAACCTTAAGGCACATCTAAAACAAGCTAAATTGGGTCAGAACTGAAAGTCAAAGCAAAAGTCTACCTTTGCGACTTTCGGCTCCAAACCGAGCCTAAACTCAGAATTGTCGGGTTGAACATACTTAGACATGTTCTTACACCATTTACCAAGTTATTTTAGTGTTAAAACATGTTCCATAACCTCTACATTATCAGTTATGAGTTAATTTGCAAAAAATAGCTTTCTGTTGACTTTTTAATAATAAGTTTGACCCGAAAATTGACCAAGTTAGAGTGATAATCAGGGGGGGTGCCCTTTTAAGGACTTATTACCCACATAATTACCAACTCATAACCACTTTCAATTCGAACAATGACTGGACCGTTAGTGATTAATCACTAAGTCAAAGTAGAATTACGTCAACTTTGACTTTCGGTCATTATACTAACAAAAACATAATTACAGAGGCTAAGTATACTTACAAGAGTCCTTAGCACGAAGATTAAGACTAAGAGAGCTTCCTTCCAAGGTAGGATGCTCCAGAGAATGATTTCAAAAGCTCCAAAGCTTGAGAGCAAGTTGGAGAGTATGAATTTTGAACTTGTGAGTGAAAATGGCTACCAAACATCACCTATTTATACTAATTGGGGTTGTTACCAAATCATTATAAGTGTTAGGGCTCTTCCCTGATGATCACAAGTGTCCATTGTGGTTTTTAAAACCATCAAACAGACCATAGAATCGAATTAAACCATGCAAGGGTGAAGAGAGGTGCATTGACCTGCACCTGTGCATGTTTCTGTCCAGATAAGGCCTTCGCGTCACGCGACGGCAGAGGGTGATGGTGGTGGCGTGACGCCACCATGGGGGTCACCTGATCAGCAAGTTTCAAAGTTGGCATTTTCACCCCCTAAACCTTTTGAAACGCAATATCTTTCATTTTAAGCACATTTAACCCATTAAACTTATATTTTTATGATCCATAAGATATAACCAAACACCGTTAGGTTCGGTTTCTTTAAATGATAATCGAAAACACAAGTTTTTCCTTGTTGATGCTTTTAACCCATTAGTTACGAAAGTTAACGTATTTTCCTCATACGATATCGAAACCTTGTGAAATTTTTATCACTTATTCTTGGGAGCATAATTAATCGTTACAAAGCTTTAGGTTCGTTAAAAGGCCACTCAGAGGTATAATTTAAACATGTTGACACATTTAACCCTCGTGTCTTGTAAACTTTCACTTTCTTCCACAAACGGTTTCATACGATTCATGATTCATTCGTTTATGGGTATAAACATCGTGTAGGGTTGTTGAAAGGCAAAATTATTAAATGTTGACACTTTGAATCCTTCTACACACATACTTTCTTCGTTGTCAACTTTAGTCGTTCATAATCAATCTGATAAACGTTTAAAGTTTATGACAAGTGTCCTTATACTATTGGTCGTGATTTTAGGAGGTGTTACATCCTCACCCCCTTAAAAGAAATCTCGACCTCGAGATTTTTTGACATAAATGAGGTTACTTCTGTTTCATTGTGGATTCAACCTCCCACGTGTATTCGGGACCTCTACGGGCATCCCATTTGACCTTTACAATCGGCACATGCTTCTTTCGAAGTTTCTTAACCTGTCAATCCTCGATCAACAAAGGTTTTTCAACAAACTTTAAGCTCTCATCTATATGCACATCCTTATGTGACATGGCTAGCGATTCATCGGCTAGACACTTCTTCAGATTACAAATGTGGAACACATTATGAATTCCACTAAGATCTTCAGGCAGGTTTAACTTGTAAGCCACTGTTTCGACACATTCGATGATCTCAAATGGTCCTATGTATCTTGGGCTTAGCTTGCCTTTCTTTCCAAAATGCATTACCCCTTTCCAGGGTGATACCTTAAGTAACACTTTGTCACCTACCTCGAATTTCAGAGGTTTACGCTTTTTATCTGCGTAGCTTTTCTGCCTATCCCTGGCAGCTTTGAGACGACCACGTATCTGCACACTCTTATCTATTATCTCCAGGACTATATCAGGTCCTGTTAGTTGGACATCTCCAACTTCTGCCCAATAAACGGGCGTCCTGCACTTTCTTCCATACAAAGCTTCAAAAGGTGCAGCTTGAATACTCGAATGATAGCTATTATTATATGAAAATTCAATCAACGGGAGATGATCATCCCAACTTCCACCTAAATCAATAACACAAGCCCTTAATATATCCTCCAGTGTTTGAATTGTACGCTCGCTTTGACCATCCGTCTGAGGATCATATGCAGTGCTGAAATTTAACCGAGTGCCTAGGGATTGCTGAAAGCTTTTCCAAAAATGTGATGTATATATCGTATCCCTATCAGAGATGATAGACACTGGCACCCCGTGAAGAGATACAATCTCGTCCACGTACAGCTGAGCTAACTTATCTGAGCTATGTGTTTCCTTAATAGGTAAGAAGTGGGCTGACTTAGTCAACATGTCAACTATAACCCAGATAGTATCATTTCCTCGCTTTGTTTTCAGTAACTTAGTGATGAAATCCATAGTTACCATTTCCCACTTCCAGGTGGGAAGTTCAGGCTGTTGCAGCAAACCTGGCGGCTTCTAGTGTTCGGCTTGAACTTGTGCGCACGTCAAACATTTGGCCACATAAGTTGCTATAGATTTCTTCAAACATATCCACCAATAATTTGCCTTTAAATCCTGGTACATCTTATCATAGCCAGGATGAACAGAATATTTGGAGCTTTGGACTTCTTGAAGAATCACATCCCTAAGTCCTCCATAAATTGGAACCCATATTCGTCCATTCAATCTTAGGATTCCATCGTTGCCATATGATAACTGCTTAGCAGTTACTCCCAACTTTTCATTTGAATAGTTATCTTCTAATACAGCTTCCTTCTGAGCGGCTAATAACCTTTCATTTAAGTTGTTCTTCAGTTCAATACTCTTGGCATTGATCCTAATGGGCTTAACCCTTTCCTTCCTGCTGAGAGCGTCAGCTACAACATTTGCTTTACCTGGATGGTAGCGAATTTCATAGTCATAATCATTTAAAGTATCCATCCATCGATGATGTCTCATGTTCAGATCCTTCTGATTGAACAGATGCTGAAGGCTCTTATGATTAAAATAGATTACACACTTGGTACCATATAAATAATGCCTCCAAAGTTTTAGTGCAAACACAACGGCATCCAATTCCAAGTCGTGGGTGGTATAATTCTTTTCGTGCACCTTTAATTGTCGGGAAGCATAGGCAATAACCTTGCCTTTCTGCATGAGCACACATCCCATACCAGTGTGCGATGCGTTGCAATAAACCACAAATTCTTCAATTCCTTGAGACATTGTCAACACATGTGCATTGCTTAACTTCTGTTTAAGAATATCAAAGGATTCTTGTTGCTTAGGACCCCAATCAAACTTGATATTCTTTTGAGTTAATGAAGTTAGGGGTGCAGCAATCCTTGAGAAATTCTTAATAAAACGCCAGTAATATCCTGCCAGACCCAAGAAGCTACGAATCTCTGTGGGCGTCTTTGGCTCTTACCAATTCATGATGGCTTCAATTTTAGCGGGATCCACCTGGATACCACGCTCGCTAACCACATGTCCAAGAAATTGGACTTCACGAAGCCAAAACTCACATTTTGAAAACTTGGCGTAGAGATTTTCTTGCTAAAGCAGTTTAAGAATACAACGAAGGTGTTTCTCATGATCAGCCTAGTTCTTCGAATAAATAAGAATGTCATCAATGAAGACGATGACAAACTTGTCCAAGTAGGGTTTGCAAACACGATTCATGAGATCCATGAACGCTGCTGGTGCATTAGTGAGCCCGAAAGGCATCACCAAGAACTCGTAGTGACCATAACGAGTTCTGAATGCAGTCTTATGCACATCTTCATCTCTGACCTTCAGCTGATGGTAACCTGACCTTAAATCAATCTTGGAGAAGTAACTTGCCCCTTGCAATTGATTGAACAGATCATCGATCCTGGGCAACAGATATCTGTTCTTGATTGTAACCTTGTTCAGCTCTCGATAATCGATGCATAGACGCATTGATCCATCATTCTTCTTCACAAACAGAATCGGTGCTCCCCAGGGAGATGAACTAGGTCGAATAAAACCTTTTGCCAACAAGTCATCCAGTTGAGTCCTTAACTCTTTCATCTCAGTCGGTGCTAACCGGTAAGGTGCTCTTGCAACTGGTGCTGCTCTAGGAATAATGTCAATTCTGAACTCCACTTGCGTATCTGGTGCTAAACCAGGTAGTTCTTCAGGGAATACGTCTGGATACTTAGAGATAACAGGGATGTCTTCAACCTTGGGATTTGGTTCATCAATAGTTACTTGTGCCATGTAAATGACACAACCCTTCTTCAAACACCTTGACGCCTTAAGCATAGACACTTGCTTAGGCAACCCATACTGAGTATCTCCTTGTATGGTAAGTGACTCACCATACGGAGTCTTGATAACCACTTGTTTCTTGTCACAAACAATCTGGGCTTGGTTATGAGATAACCAATCCATGCCAATCACTATGTCGAAACCAGCTAATTTCAAAGGAAGCAAAGATAACGGAAAAGAGTGGTTCCTAATGGATATAAAACATCCATCTAACACGGTTGAAGCAGTTTCTATGGTACCATCGGCCAATTCTACTTCATATTTTATGCTTAGGGTTTTAACAGGCAGATTTAATAACTTACAAAATTTATTATCCACAAACGACTTATCTGCACCCGAATCAAATAATACCCTTGCATAAACATCATTGATAAGAAGGGTACCTGTTATCAGGTTGTCGTTCTGAATAGCTTCTTGTGCATTCATTTGAAAGACCTGAGCATTGGTCTTTTTACCCTCTTCAGGTTTCTTGGCATACTTTGGGCAGTTGGACTTGATATGCCCTTCTCGTTACAGTTGTAACAAGTCACATCTTTTTATCTTCTTACAATCCAATGTCTTATGCTCGCTAGATTTGCAGATCCCACAAGCCCTAGGCTGCGTTTGGGATTTTGATTCGAACTTGCAATTCCTAGATGGCGCTTCTTGCAGGTCTTGCATTTGGGTTTCTCACCCGACTGCTGATCATCCTTTTTGAACCCAGAACTCTTCTTATGATCAGATTTCCCCTTATGTTTCTTATCAGAACGGTGTGAGTTCTCATCCTCACGTTTCCTTTTCCCCTCATCAGAATTCCTAAGCGATCTCTGCCAGACCGCATCGAGGGTAAGAAATAATGACAAGTCAGCCACTAACCTAAAGGTAGTAGGTCTTGATGCTTTCACACTTGCTTTAATTTCTGGAGCTAAACCTCCAATAAAACGAGCTATGCGTTTTGGTTCCGGCGTGACTAAGTACGGAACCAATCGTGACATAGTGTTGAAGCTCGTAAGATATGCCTGACAGTCTAAGTTCTTCATGACCAAGGTCAAGAAGTCAGTCTCAATTTTCTCAACTTCATGTTGAGGACATAAATTCTCTTTGAATAAAGCAACAGACTGATCCCATGTCAGATTATACAACGGGATCTTCCCAGTTGCTTGGATCAATGACCTCCACCAAGCTAGAGCTTCTCCTTTAAACGATTGTGACACAAACTTCACAATATCTTGCTCTGCACAACCACTAATATCGACCACAGTGTCCATCTCATCGAGCTAGGTCATACAATCGAAGGCTCATTTCTCCCCTGTAAAGTCTCTAGGCTTGCAGGAGACAAAATATTTATAAGAACAGGTCTTAACACGAGGCTCTTGATTGAGCACAACATTCTTAGACGAGACACTCCTCTGATTTGATGAATGATGAGATTCACTCTTGCTAGCTGTATGAGTCTTGGAGGGTGGTTTTGAATGTGGTACAGACTGAGTTCTAACGCGAGTTCCACTCGATTCATTAAATTGTCTGTCAAGAGCTCGAGTAACGGCATTATCTATTAATGCCTGCAATTCCGCGCCCGCTACATTAACTCTGGTAGTATCATGATTCTCCCTCGGGTGACTGTTGACTTCATCTGACCCAGCCATGTAGCTTGATTGCTACATAAGATATTGACAAAGATTTATTCAGAAGTCCATTATGGAATTGTCTTTTATGGTAATTCACTAACCATGGTAACAATAAACTATATCGGTTAATTTGTTAGTCATATTTATTTAGGATTTCATTATAATTTATCCTAGTTATAAAACATTAAGGATATTATTAGTGGCACAAAAGGTCCAGTCACAAGGACAATTTTAAATTATAAGCCATGATCTTATAGGATCGAGGCATTAAGGCTTGAACATAGTCCATCACCTTTTCTTGACAGGGAGTCGTAGACTACAACTGTCTTTTGTCTTATAGGACAATAAGTATGGCCCTAGGGCACTTCATCACTAATGGATGTTTAAATAAGTAATAGAGAAAAGAAATTGGAAGGATCCAATATAAGGATGACTTGTGTGATTTTATCGAATCACATTTGTCATGAGTGTTAACATGTTTTTAGATGTTAACAAGGATTTGAATCTTAAAAAGGAACTACCATCATGGCCCTGTCTTAATATGGCATATAGGCTAGGTTTTGCCTTTAAGATTTTCTTTAAATATTCAATGGCAGATCAATCATAAATTGAAATGATGTTTTTGGTTTAGGACATATTATATATATTTAATGCCAAGGTAAATTTTAAAAAGGAAACTTTTCATAGAAAGCCCTAATTATTACAACAATGGCCCTATACGGGTCTTAACAAACAAATTTGTCCACGCAGGGACTAAAAATAAATCTGTCCTTATAGGGACTAATAAAGAAAGGAAAAACAACAAAAGATTTTCTTCCTCATTTTATTTCTGAAAGTTTTCTCCTTGGTTCACTGTGTGCGGTATGGGTACTGAAGGTTTTGGCGGGTAGTCGAAATCTTTCACATTAGGAACCTTTGCAAAAGTGGAATCCAAGGATTTTATGGTTAATGAATAATATGGATCACGAATAGGATCAGGACGGGTATAATCCAAGTTTGGGATTCCCATACTTGGAGGTAAGAAATATGGGTCATTTGGGTCCATAGGTATCATCTTCGGAGTGGGAGCCTCAGGGACCGTTGGTATGGACTTCTCCGATGTTGGCTTCTCATTTGAAGTTTCAAAAGTCTTAGGTACCGATTCTGAAGTATGGTTAATGGTTTCATTTGGTTTGGTTTTGGGAATGGGTCGAAAAAGATCCTTTCACCATACTGGTCGTACGCTGATTCGAGCTGTGGTACGAAGCTTAACATTCTTGGACTTTGGGTTTGGAGAGCTTCCACCAATGGCAGCTTTACTCGGCGACATGTTCATGAAATACACAAATATCGAAAACAACGTATACTTATTAGGGATGAGATTATTCCTAGTTTATGTCTAGACACGGAAATCAAGGAATGTGCAACGCTGTCATTGAGATTAAACATAAATGGCTAGTGTTTAATTCACTCAATGTTGGCTCTGATACCAACCTGTCACACCCCGATATTTCCACGTATTACAGGTGGGCCTGGTGGGGAGTATCGTGACGTAGTTGATATCATCATAGTCAATTTATCACAGTTCAATGCACAGCGGAAGTCTAAAAGTAAAAATATTACAAACCGAATGAAAGTAACATAAGTATTACAAACGGAATGTAAAAGGATCCACAGGCGGATCAAAACGAAGGAACTATTGTTCAACAAATTTTAAGTGACAAAGCTTGCAAGACTCTTTATTTATTCACTCAGGAGTAGCCAGCCTATTTCGCATAGTACCTGCACTTAACCTTTTGGAAAATACGTCAGTTTTCACTGGTAAATACAATTAACCGACTCTTTTGAAAATATTTAAGAAAATTGATTTAAATGCACAAGGAAAAAATAATCTTTTATAACTTGGGACAATCATTATAAAAATAATCTTGTATACAGTTTTAAATGTTTGTCGTCCGTCAGGGCTGGTTATAAGAGCCGGACAAGATTAACTGACACACCACAAGTATAATGCCCACAAGGAATACCTTATTGTGGGATACTTTTCTACATACGCAACTGTCAGGTGTATTCCTACACCCCGTGCTTAAGTCGTGGCCATTTCAATGAATGAGCCGAGGATATCTAGGACATGGTCATTAACCCCCCAAAGGCCATATACCAAACAAAACAGATTAAAACGGGTTATGTAATTATATTAATCACAATCCGATTTAAATAACTACACACCCGACCAAGCGGTATTATTATAATACCGTATCCCAAGCCCGTAATACGGAAAATAAGTTAAAAGTATTTACCTGAGCAAAATATTCAAATTTATCTCAGCCGTATACAATCAGCAAGTGCAAATATCTTTTACTGGGCTCCTAAATCTGGAACGAAGGTTTTAATAACCTATTAGATTCCTAACGGGTCTTACTTAAGTTTAAACTTAGACCGGTTAGTTTTAAAGAAGGATATACGGTTCGAAATGCAAGATTAAGCGAAGACCGAATTAGAATGTGATTTAGACCTGATGAGGATGAAGACTTGTATAATATGGGTAAACTAAACACATTCTAGATTTTGAAGCAAAAATGATAAGGTTTGACCCGTTTCGGTCAATCTATGCAAACTAGTCACACAAACCGTACTGAACGTGAAAAATGTATAACGGGTAACCAAAAGAGTTATATACAGGTTTCATAAGTTAATATGCCTTAAATATGTTGTGATATCAGTAGGATACCTTCCATTATGCCCAAAACGGATTTAAAATCAATTTAAGCCCCGTAGGGGTATTTTGGTCATTTTAAAGGTTGTAAAAGAGATTAAATATTAATCTAAGGTTTTGGTCTAAAATGATCAGTAAAAATATTTATTTTTTCAAGTCATATCAGTAGGGTATTGCATATATGTGAAATTTATCATTCATAACCAAACTATGAACCGTAGGGGCATTTTGGTCATTTCACATAAGCTTTAAAGGTCAAATTTGGAAATCTAAGTTCAAAACTTTTACTTACTGTTAAAGTATAAAAATTTACTTAAAACATCAGTAGGTACTATGCGTTTAAAATGCGTAAAAAGTCGGTTTTAAGCGATTTTCAGGTTATGTAAGGAAATCTGAGTTTTTGATCAGTTTATAAAGTTCAAAATATTTTATTTATCATATAAAATCAGTAGCAAAAGATTTGGTATCAAAATGTTATGTAAAACTTATTTTATTAGCAAAAAAGGGTATAACCGTCAATTACCGAATCAAAGCAAGAACCCTATGTTATGATCAGTTTAAAAATTAATAAAAATCTTCAAAAATCCCAAAATATTATATTACATTAGTGGATAAAAGGTTTGGTGTCAAAATTTGGGTTTAAATAGGCTTTATGCTAAAAATACCGTTTAATTAATAAAAAAACTTTCAAATTACGATATGGAGCATAACTCCTAATTTAAACTTCAAACCGATGTCAATTTTTTAGGACATGTTTATAAATTAGTAATAAAGGTTTTTGTACTCTTACATTTTCAAAAATCTCGTTTTAATGTCAAAAGGGCATAATGGTCAACATTTAAGTAATTAACGGAAACATGCAATGAATTGGATAAACAAGGAACCATGTAGTATAACCTCAGAGGGTTTTACTAACTTATAATATGGTCCTAAAGAAACCTTAAGGCACATCTAAAACAAGCTAAATCGGGTCAGAACTGAAAGTCAAAGCAAAAGTCTACCTTTGCGACTTTCGGCTCCAAATCGAGCCTAAACTCATTATTGTCGGGTTGAACATGCTTAGACATGTTCTTACATCATTTACCAAGTTATTTTAGTGTTAAAACATGTTCCATAACCTCTACATTATCAGTTATGAGTTTATTTGCAAAAAATAGCTTTCTGTTGACTTTTTAATATTAAGTTTGACCCGACAATTGACCAAGTTAGAGTGATAATCAGGGGGTGCCCTTTTAAGGACTTAATACCCACATAATTACCAACTCATAGCCACTTTCAATTCGAACAATGGCTGGACCGTTAGTGATTAATCACTAAGTCAAAGTAGAATTACGTCAACTTTGACTTTCGGTCATTATACTAACAAAAACATAATTACAGAGGCTAAGTATACTTACAAGAGTCCTTAGCACGAAGATTAAGACTAAGAGAGCTTCCTTCCAAGGTAGGATGCTCCAGAGAATGATTTCAAAAGCTCCAAAGCTTGAGAGCAAGTTGGAGAGTATGAATTTTGAACTTGTGGGTGAAAATGGCTGCCAAACATCACCTATTTATACTAATTGGGGTTGCTACCAGATCATTACAAGTGTTAGGGCTCTTCTCTGATGATCACAAGTGCCCATAGTGGTTTTTAAAACCATCAAACAGACCATAGAATCGAATTAAACCATCCAAGGGTGAAGAGAGGTGCATTGACCTGCACCTGTGCATGTTTCTGTCCAGATAAGGTCGTCGCGTCGCGCGACGGCAGAGGGTGATGGTGGTGGCGTGACGCCACCATGGGGGTCACCTGATCAGCAAGTTTCAAAGTTGGCATTTTCACCCCCTGAACCTTTTGAAACGCAATATCTTTCATTTTAAGCACATTTAACCCATTAAACTTATATTTTTATGATCCAAGAGATATAACCAAACACCGTTAGGTCCGGTTTCATTAAATGATAATCGAAAACACAAGTTTTGCCTTGTTGACGCTTTTAACCCCTTAGTTACGAAAGTTAACGTATTTTCCTCATACAATATCGAAACCTTGTGAAATTTTTATCACTTATTCTTGGGAGCATAATTAATCGTTACAAAGCTTCGTCGTTAAAAGGTCACTCAGAGGTATAATTTAAACATGTTGACACATTTAACCCTCGTGTCTTGTAAACTTTCACTTTCTTCCACAAACGGTTTCATACGATTCATGATTCATTCGTTTAAGGGTATAAACATCGTGTAGGGTTGTTGAAAGGCAAAATTATCAAATGTTGACACTTTGAATCCTTCTACACACATACATTCTTCGTTGTCAACGTTAGTCCTTCGTAATCAATCCGATAAACGTTTAAAGTTCACGACACGTGTCCTTATAATATTGGGCGTGATTTTACGAGGTGTTACATTCCATCACTATGACAAAGAGAAACGGGGAGATAGGATCCCCTTGACGCATACCTTTATAACACTTGAATTCAAAAGTTGGTGCTCCATTAACTAAAACCGACGCCCTAGCCGAAGAAATAATACCTTTGATCCACATACACCATCTATTGGGGAAACCCATTTGGTCAAGGATATAAATCACGAAGTTCCAGTTTATATTATTGTAAGCTTTATCGAAATCAATCTTGAGCAGAAAAACCTTTTTGTTACTTTGTTTTATCCAATTTTGAATTTCATTAACAACAAGCGGCCCATCTAAAATATATCTCCCATGAAGAAACACAGACTGAGATGACGAAATAATAGAATCCAACACCCTTTTAAGCCTGTTGGCTAGAATCTTTGAAATAACTTTGTTGATAATTCCCACTAAACTGATAGGGCGATAGTCTTTCAAACTTAGCGGATCCTTAATTTTAGGAATTAGCGCAATAAACGAAGAACCACAACCCATACTAATCAATCCGGACTCATAGAAATCAGTCATTATTTAAAAAAAAATCTTCTTCTAATAAATTCCAAAAACATTTAACAAAGCGAAAATTTATACCGTCAGGGCCCGGGGCCCGGTCGTCACCACATTCGAAGACAGCTCCTTTGATTTCCTAGTGAGAGAAGGAGGCCACAAAGTCCGAGGCTTCGGAATCCGAAATCTGATTGATGCCTACACAATTCAGTCGAGGCCGCTCTTTATATCTTTCGATGAACTTATCTTTAAAAAATCTATAAATTTCCCTTTTCACCAGAGACGGTTTCGACACCCAAACCCCTTCCAAATTCAGGCCATGAATAACATTGCTAGCTTTTCTACAATTAATCACAGTATGAAAAAACTTTGAGTTCTCGTCGCCCTCTTTAGCCCATCTAAGTCTAGATCTTTGTTTTAAATCCTTGTTTTTCCGCTCCTCTTCGTTTTTTAAAACTTTTTTGCTTTCCAACAATATCCATTCCTCTTCCTCTGTCAAATCCCTCACCTCCATCGCCGCCTCAATGTTTTCTAGATCAATCAAAGCATGAGACACCTCCTCAAAGCTCCTTTTTAACATATCGTCCCTCCACTCTTTTAATTTAGCTCTAAGCTGGCCCAATTTCTTCATTAAGACTACATCAGGAGGATCCTCCAATCCAGTGGACCCATTCAGCGCCTCCTCAACTACCTCTTCAAAATGGTCGTCGAAAGAGTGGCGTAACTGTGTAAGAGCTAAGGGGGTGATGGCGGAAAACCAAAGTAGAGGGTTGGTGCTGACAAAGTTTGAAAGATGAGGTTGTGGTTTTGAAAATTCAAAGTAGAAGGTTTAGGGACTAAATTTGTCATTTTATGAAACTTTAAAGGTAGCAAAGTCAAGAGGCTAAAATTGCAATATCGTTAAATTACAGGGGTAGGAAGGCAAAGCCGGTGGAAAATTTGTCTTTTAAGATTGTATACAATAAATTTTATTAATTTAAAAGTTAGGAAATACATCTTATTTTCTATTTTTCGTACGAGATTATCCAGCATTGGAAAAGAAGATCTTTGAACGCTATAGAGTCTATAGAATTGAGCATGTTAATCTTGCCCAAATTCGTTTCATTTCAAGGGTGGAAAACTTTGTAGCCTCTTTTAGGAGATTTCTAAACTTTATTGAGTTGGTTTCAAATAAAAATATTATTTCCTTGAATGCTCAATGCCCAATGTTTACGGATGGAGATAGGAGAATATATCATGCCAAATGCCAATGAGATAGTGCTGGAATGGTTGGAGAGAAAACTTAGTGTTTCTTGTGACTCAGGTTCGACTCCCACTCCCTTCATTATTTTCTGCGGCATCCAGGTGAAGGGTGAATACGGGTGGCGCCGGCCTGTCTTGGATGGGAGGCGAGATTTTACCGATTATTCCACTGTCGTGCCTTCAGGCGGGTGAAGGTCGGGTTTCCGCGCATCTGGGAGAGCCAATGGGCTGGCGGCGGTCGAGTAGTCGACCTTGGCCACAGCGCCCGGTGTCACGGTGGTTGACACGTCGTGTATTGCCATTAAAAAAAAGGAGAATGTATCGTAAGAAGAAATATTGTTGTTGGTGCTTCACGGTGTTGTATGTGTAAATTTGGGGATCGGACCTTGATCATGTTTTACTTCATGTTATGTGGCTTCGGTGATTTGCCATAAGGGTACTAGGGGTATCAATTACACTATCACACTCAATCATAATTGACATCTTATTCCATCACAATATCACTAAAACACATGCAACACCCATCAAACGCCCCGCTGACGGTATGCGCATATAGTGTATATATGTGTAGGGCTATTCTTTTTTATCCGAAACCCGAAAACCAACCCGAATTCGAAGTCACCCGAACCCGAATTAGCGAATAACCGAAAAACCCGAACCCGAACAGCCCAAACCCGACCAACCCGAACCTTAAATGGGTCGGTTATCGGGTCACTTTTTCCCAACCAAAAACCCGAACAACCCGACCCGAATAACCCGAAACTTTAAACCCGAACATTAGTTGTCTTTTTTTATAGATGCGATTTGATTTTGAGGGTTTTGTATTTGAAGCAATAAGTTTTGAGACTTTCGAATATTATCATACCATATTGTTAAATGATGTTTGAATATGTGATGATATTTTTTTAACAACATAATATATATGATGATATTTTCTAAAAAAACATTTTTTTTTCATTTTACATCTAAACCCGAAAACGAACAACCCGACCTGAACTAACCCGAACCCGAATAACCCATACCCGAATAACCCGAACTTTAAATGGGTTGGTTATCGGGTCACTTTTTCCTAACCAAAACCCGAAAAACTCAACCTGAAAAACCCGAAACCCAAAAAAATAACCCAAAGAACACCCCTATATATGTGTGGGCGCTCGGTGGCAAAAGTGAAAGTGCACTAATTTTAACGTTATTTTACTAATTTCGTGAAAATAACGTTAAAAGAGGGGGATGGTTAATCATGAATCATGTAGTGGCGTTGATAGCTGAAAGACAAGGGAGTACGTGCACTAATCGACCTTTGTCTTAATTGTTGAGTGTTATGTGTTTTATGTCTAAGGCTTGATGCAAAACTACTATCGAATTGGGGGTCTTACTGGAAGCAGTCTCTCTATTCTTAAAGGGTAGAGGTAAGGTTGTCCACATCTTACCCTCCTCAGACACTACCTTAGCTTTGCTATTGGTGGGATTTACTAAGTATGATGATGATAATGACATGCAAACGTTTAAAAAAGATTGGAGAAATCACATGTGACTTGCATGTACTTATTCTTTATCATGGGAGTAGCATGTCCATAGATATTACCTTTTTACCCTTTCCCTTGAATTTTCCAACCATTAAACTTTTAGATACAAACATAACTATCAACTAAATTATCTATCAATTTAAAATAATACAATATTCATTTGTTCTTTTTTGGTGTACCTTTAGAACACGACAGTGACCCAATTTAAATTGGGTTTGGTGGTGTCTTTTAGTTTAGTCAATGGTTGGTATTTAGAAAATTTTGGTGCCATACTTATTTTCTTTTGCCCTCTTTTAAATGTACTTTAAAACATATTTAATTTCATGCCAATAATTCACGGTTTATGTAAATAGAGAAGTTTATTTCCCATCATTTTACAAGTTGAGTGTGGCCCCAAATGAGCAACATTGTTTGCGTTTGTACCCGGATTTCCGTGATATACAAATCGAAATCAACTCGAATTCAAATTGAATCAACTTACTAGACCAACATAAATAGTTGATTTTCGGGTTCTTTCCAACCAGAAATGAACCGTACTAACATATTCTATCCTTAGGTTCATAACTAATCCATGTAGCCAATGATCCCCAGACCAATTGGTTTGGGAGGAGGTGGGAAGGTTTTCCACAGGTCACAGGTTCGATCCTCACTGGGGACAATCAACCTGCCCTGGCTCCTACAGGGGCTTTGACTTGGGGTTTCCTGCCCGGGTGTGTTAAGGGGGGGTTCGAGTACTAACCGGCATATGTCTGGTGAGGGCTGGACCTTCGGGGGGGCCCGGGGCTCGAACTCGGGATTTCTTAAGGGGAGTGTACCGTTAACCGTTCAAAAAAAAAAAAAAAAAAAAAAAAAAAACTAATCCATGTATTATAGAAAGTGGCTCTATAGAGTTAATCCATGTATTATAGAAAGTGGCTATATAGAGTTTGACTATATTATATTATTCTCTTATTTAAGATTTTATATTGTCATCTACAGTATCATTAATATATTTTTAGGTAATAGTTTTATATTGTTTATATTTTAACAATGCAAAAATTAATTCCAATGGGTACAACTCTATATAAAATTCAATCCACTAAAAAACTTGCAAGTATATTGACTTTTAAAATAGGTGTTGAAAAGCAAGATATATTTGAGGGTGATGACGGGGGTAGCCCAAATCTCAATAAAATGACTAATATACATAACAGCTTAAAAGGTTAAAAGGTTGAGAGGTTCAATACGCGCAAACTCAGGTGAACAGTAAAAAGGACAAGCACAGTGTCCGGTCACATCAGCACTTAACGTGTGAACCATTTCTGCACAGACAGAACATGTGCACAGAGAACACCCTTTTGTCCGCAGGTCCAAACCGTTCAACCCCTAAAAGGGTAAGTCCCTCACTGCAAGCCAGGTTCATTAGTTAAAGGTTTCTCCTTTGAGAAACCTCTTCCCCTATAAATTGCAGCTCATTCCAAACGTATGGGACACTCCGGAATCAGCTGAAAACTATCTTAACTCCCTGATTCTCCTTCTCCCTCTCAAGAACAAGCTTCATGCTTGCTTCTCTTCTTCTTCTCCCATGAGAACTAGCTTTATGCTTCTCTTCTTCACACCAAATAATTCATCTTCTCCAACGATCACGTTCTGGGTTGGTTTCATATCAGTCTAGAATTCAAGAAGAATAACAATAACACTAATGAACCTCTCTCCACGTCTTGCAAACGTGGGGGGACCCCACGACCTGCGTTAGGCTAATCGAAACCCTTGAACCCTTTTACCCGGAGATATCGCTACAGGCCTTGGTCTATTATTTGTTGCATCAACAAGTTGGCGCCCACCGTGGGGCTACGCCGCTTACTTTATCTTAAAGACCAGTTGTGTAGCTCCATTTTCTCTTTACATCATGTCTGAAAGCGAGTCTCTCGGTCAGGTAAATCAGGTGCCTAACAACACCGATTTAACACCAAATTCGGGTCGGATCTCACCGGTCCTATCTACACCTCTTTCTACTCCCGGAAGTACTCCACCGGGATATGTTCCGGGAGTTCACTTCTTTTCAAACACCAACCCCATCTCGGTCAGGGGTTACACATACTCAAATCGATGTAATGCATACACCGGAACGCATAGATCTAACACCCGAGTGACTAGCTAAGAAATTTCTTACAACTGAGATTTCTTCTCAACTAGCATGTGAGCTTAGAAAGAGAAAAAAGGGTGAGAATAAGACTAAATTATGAGGAGGCTGAACCCTCATTATCACATGGCCCTCCATCTCTTCCTTTTAGCAGCTCACGTTCAGCCACAGCTGGTACTAGTGTGACAGACCAACCACTCAAGCCCTTTAGCTTTTGGGGAGGCCAAGTCCAACCGTTTTTCCCTTATTTACCTCCCAACCCGTTACAGCCGGTGCACCTATGGGGCATAAAATCACTCTTGATCAATTATGGCAGTTACCAGCTTCAAGTGTTCCCCCTCCCATTGCTACTTCGTGAAAACAAGCCATGGTCACCCCGCCTTTGGCTCGAGGTGCGGTCATGAGCACATCCATGGGAATGCCTTATACAGTAAGCCTTTAAGGCTTTAACCTTATGACACAGATAATGGCATCTTTTATGAGTACCATCAGAAAGCCTTTAAGGCTTTAACCTTATGCCCTAGCTGATGACACAGATGATGGCACAATTTCCTTTGCAGCACGTGAAAGCTGGATGATGACACAGAAAGCCTTCAAGGCTTTAACCTTAACTTCATCAACCAAGTGCCAACCACTCACCAGGGTACCTCAAACGGTAATCCAGCTTCAAGGGTAATAAAATACCTCTCAAAACCTTACAAGCCCAATATCTTGCTTCAACAAATTGTTGACTACGAGTTTCAAACCCAGATAAAGATTCCATCACGGTACTGAAGACTACTTCCAAATCTTCGCCGGGACTACAAGAATAAAAAAAATGACCCAACTCCGAATGTTGTCTCATGTTCAGGCAAACCCTTGAAGGGTCTTCGCGCATATGGTTCAATGACCTTCCTGGACGAAGCGTTCAGACCTTTGACGATCTTAGCAAAAGTTCCCTATAAAAACATAGGTATGTCAAGGACGCCATGATGATCTTCCAGATCAAACAACATGATGATGAAAGTCTCAGAGACTTCATCGAAAGTTACAAGAAGGAAGGTTTAACTTACGCCGATGAAAAGGTTAGGGTTGCAGGGTTCATGAATGCTATAAATTCCAAATATCTCACAAGAGACTTCAATAAATGCCTGCTCAAAACCCTTGAAGAAACAAGCGAAAGGGCTGAAGCCCACATTCGAGGAGAATAAGCTGAAGACATCAAAGAAAAAAGAGAGAGAACTCTTAACTAGAGCTTCCAGTATGGCTCTTATGACAAATGGTTCAAAGGTTCGGATTCCTGAAGGCTTGAAGGCCGGAACCCTCCAAGCCGAGAAAAAACCATAAACTTTACAGCCTTAACCAAGACTCCGCAAGAGATCTTGGCAACCGAAGAGGTAAAACACAGCTTCCACCCTCCTCAACCTTAGCCAAAAAAAAAAAAACAAAAGATCGGAAAAATCAAGCCAATATGGTAAGTTTCACGAATAAAAAGGTCACCATACCAATAATTGCTTCCAACCCAAAAAGAGGATCGAAAAAGCCGTCAAGTCCGAACTGGCTCACTTGGTTAAAGGGGTCAAGGACAAAAAGGTTGAAGAATAAAAGTAGGAAGTGAACATGGTCGACCTTGAAAACAAAGCTTTAACCCTCTCAGCTGATGAAAAGCTTGAAACGCTTTAACCCTCTCAGTGACGATGAGCGTTCAAAGCTTCAACAGTCTTAATCCTCCAAAATCATGCTTGAGAAATGCTTTAATCCTCTCAGCTGATGAAAAGCTTGCAACACTTTAATCCTCTCAGCGATGATGAGCGTTCAAAGCTTCAACAGTCTGAAGGTATCGCAGACATACCTATCAAGCCTTCAGGCCAAATAACCCATTATGTTTGTTCAACGAGAGAACAAAGTGACGAACCGAACAACTCACTTTTGCGGTGATCAATACCCCTTCCAACTATGATATCATCATAGGAAGGCCAGGGCAATGTGTGTTCGGAATGGCAGTTTTAGTTGGTCAAGGCAGTGTGAAGTTTCCCACTGAAAAAGGGATCGCAACCCTTCAACCTACCCAAGAAGCTTTTGTGGTTGAAGGGGAAAGCTCAAGAAAGGACGGAGACGATGAACAAGGGTTGGACATAAACCCAAAATATCCTCAACAGGGGATAAGGGTAAACACTAACCTTTACAATGAAACCCTCTCATACCTTGAAAAGCTGCTCTTGCACTATGTATTTGCTTGATGCCCCGAAGATATGACCGGCATCCCTCGTAGCATTGTTGAAACATGAGTTATGGATCCCACCTGATGTTAAACCCATTATACAAAAGAAATGGAGTCAAGCCCCTAAAAGAAGCCTTGCAGAATGCCAAAAGATGGAAAAGCTTGTTCTAGCCGGAACCCTTCGAGAGGTCAAGTATCAATCATGGGTGGCCAATCCGATAATGGTTTAAAAAACCGACAAGTCTTGGAGGATGTATATCGATTTTAAAGACTTGAACAAAGCACGCCCAAAGGATTGCTACCCGCTGCCCTGGATAGACCTCAAGGTTAACTCACTCACGGGCTTCTCGTGTTTTCTTGACACCTAAAAGGGTTACCATCAGATCCTAATGTAAGAAGAAGACGAATAAAAACCGCATTACACACTGATAAAGGTATATTTTTCTACCAAAAAATGCCTTTTGTTTTAAGAAACGCATGTGCCACTTATCAACGCCTGGTTGACAAAGCGTTTACCGAACAAACTGGCAAGAACATAGAAGCTTATGTTGAAGATTTGATGATCAAGAGGAAAACGGAATACCAAATGCTCAATGACATACAAGAAACCTTCCAAACCTCGAGAAAGATAAACATGAAAGCTTAATCCAGTCAAGTGCTCGTTTCTAGGGCACATCATGGGGAAACAAAGCATAAAAGCCAACCCTCAAAGGATGTGCTAACAAGAAAGACTTTCAATGGAAAGCTTACAGCTTTCAAGCGTTTTACCTCAAAAGGAAGCCTTCAACCAAATGAAGCAACACTTAGCTTCACTCCCAGCCATTTCGGCTCCAGAAACAGGAGAAACGGCCTCTATCTACCTTTCGATTGCTGAAAATACCATAAGTACGACTCTAATCATTGAACGAAACAAAGTTCAGATACCCGTTTACTTTTTCAAAACTTCAAAATTAGCAGAAATCAAATATTCTTCTTTGAAAAAAAAAAAAAAAAAAAAAAAAAAAAAAAAAAAAAAACTTGCTCTAGCCCTAGCCCAAACGGCTAGAAGGCTTCGAAGGTACTTTCAGTCACACCCGATACAAGTGATCATTGACTAACCAATTAAGAATGTACTTGAAAAACAAGAAAATTTCGGACGATTAGCCAAATGAGTTGTGAAACTAGGTGAACACAAAATCACCTATGTCTTGAGAAAAGTTGTCAAAGCTCAAATCTTGGCTGACTTCATCTTGTAAGTCCCTAAAGAAGCCATAACAGAAGTTAATACAACTGCAGCTGAACCCTCCAACCCTGAAACCTGGAAGCTCTTTACCGACGAAGCTTCCAGCTTTGAAGGGTCAGGAGCAGGGCTAGTTCTAATTGATCCTAACGAATTATAATTCACGCATGCCCTTCGTCTTGAATTTCAGACTACAAACAACAAAGCTGAGTATGAAGCATTGATTGCTGGGCTCAAGCTTGCAAAATATGGGTGTCAAAAGGCTTCAAGTCTTCACAGACTCATTGTTTGTTTCAAACCAAATAAGTGACAACTACATAGCCAAAGAAATAGGGGTTCAAAAGCTTCAAGTCCTCACAGACTCTCTCAAGCTAAGACAATAACAGCTACATAGCAAAAGAACCCAACATGTATTAGTACCTAGAGAAGTCAAAGGAATTGATGAACACATTTCAAATGTTCCATCAAATAAATTCCAAGATCTCAAAACAAGAGAGTTGATGCACTAAGCAAGCTTGCATCTCTCACGTTTACCCACCTCACCAAGAAGGTACTAGTTGGGGTATTAAAAACCTCATCCATCCAAAAACTTGAGGTTCAAGATGTGATCACTAAAAAAGGGCCAAATTGGATGACTCCCATTGAAAGGTCCCTCTAAATGGTGAATTACCTAATGACCAGACTGAGGCTAAAAGGGTTCGTATCAAGTCAAGGCAATATGTGTTACAATGAGATATCCTTTACAAAAAAGGAAACCTTGCACCACTACTTCGATGCGTTGGCCCAAAACAAAGCCAATATCTGATCAAAGAGGTTCACGAAGGGATATGTGGAGCTCATTGTGGCCCAAAATCGGTAGTGTCAAAGTTGATGAACCTCAAACACTTTTGGCCTTCCATGCATCGAGATACCTCCGAACAACTGCGAAAGTATGAAGCTTGTCAGTTACATGCTCCGGTACCCAAAAGCCCCAAACATGACCCCGTTCCCATCTCCTCGGCTTAACCATTTCACAAGTAGGGAATAAACATCGTTGGTCCATCCCCACTAGCCAAATGAGGAGTCAAGCTCTTATTGGTAGCCGTGAATTACTTCACCAAGTGACCAGAAGTAAAACCATTGGCAAAAATCTCAGGGAAACATGTCATTGATTTCGAAAGCATAATCTATCGTTTTGGGCTCCCAGGGGTACTAGTCATGGATAACGGGAAATAGTTTGCCGAGAAACCTTCCAGCTCCTGGTGTAAGGAGTTCAGAATAACCCAAGTATTCAGCTCGGTAGCTCACCCACAATCCAATGGCCAAGTTAATAGGATAAACAACAACATTGTTGAAAGGATTAAATCTCGATTGGGAAGATACGACAACAACTAGCTCGAATAGCTTCCCAATGTGCTATTGGAAATTCGAACAACCAAGAAAACGAGCCACAAGAAAACACCCTACAGCCTAGTGTTTGGATCAGAGGCTATAATCCTAGCTGTAATCGGAGTAACAACACAAAGAACATTCAACATCAACCTCGAGCCAAATAAGAAAGAGACGATGTTGAATTTGGAACTCCACGAATATGCTCGTGATCAAGCAGCAATACAAAAAGCAAGGTTCAAACAAAACATGGAATTGTATTACAATACACGGGTGAAGCATGAACGCCTCAAGCCTGGGGACCTTATGCTTCGAAATAAGGAGGCCTGCAAGAAATAAAGCCAAGGAAAGCTTAGCCCTAAGTAGGAAGGGCCATACACTATCCTTAAAGCCCACAAAGGGGGATCATACAAGCTAGCAGGCCCGCAAGGCAAAAAGCTTCCCCACTATTGGAATGATAAAAACCTTAAAAGGTTCCATGTTTAACCAAAACGTTTTACAAATAGTTCCCAAAAGTTGTTCTATTCCCCTAGTAATCAAAGTACTTTGAAATGAATGAACGATAAATCAAAATTTGTCTTTCTATCCTATAATCAGGTTGAGAACCTAGCAAGAAACTCCATGGCAAGGGCCATGCAAGGGGATGAGCTCCCAGGCCACATCGCTCAATAGGTTCAAGGGTTGAATGGACCTATATAAGGGGTGAGTTCCTAAATCAATACAACTCCATGAGACTCATAGAAATCTTAAAAAACATGTCTCATAGACGGGTTTGAACAGCCTACACCAAATGTTCCTTAAGCCCTAACATTGGCTTACGAACCAAAAAGACTTTAAGTGAATGTCATACATAGGATAGAGGTTGTATCTTCTTGTTAAAATTATCCTAAGGCTAAGTGACTGCAGCACTGAACCCTTTAAGGTATAAATAACATAAGATGCACCACCCAAAACAAAGACAAAAATACAAAACCAATGAAAACACAAGGGAATAAATAGAACAACATAGCAAGATAAGTTAAAGATAGCAAGGGCCATACTGGCCATCAAACATAAAACATTGTCCACAAGCCTTCAAGGCTTTAACCACCAAGGGATCTAGACGATTCCTTTAAAATAAAAAGATATTCAAACAAACAACCCATAACATCGTTCAACATGCTAAGAAAGCTATGAATTAAGGTTTCTTCTTCACTTAACAACATCATGGATGGTAGATTTTGATGCATCATTCTTCTTCAAACCTCCATCATCTTGGGTCTTTTTAGCCTTTCTCTTTTTCCTCCCTACTGCACCCGCTGCCTCGGAGGCTTCAAGGCTTGAACCCTTTGAGCCCTCACCACCTTCAGAACACGTTTCCTCGCTATCTCCGAAGCAAGGACGTTTCTTCGAGAGGGACTTCAACACTTCATTACAAACAGCCTCATTAAGGCCCTTGGGTTTTAGCTCCTACAAGACAGGCAAAGGTTTACCAAAATACTTGGAGACTTCACCCACATAAGGGTAAATAATATGCCCTACCTTCAAAACAGTTTCCTTGAAGACTTCGAAAGCTTTGGGTTGAAAAAGAGAAGACTTTTCCTGAGACTCCCCAGGTTCACAAAGCTTTGTAACCAGCAAATAAACCTTGGTGTCTCCCATAAGCAAGAAGCTCGGTGTACACATCACCCAAGACTTTGTTGAATTCCGACGGATGGAGAAGATAGGTAACCACTTGCTGAAATCCATGCTCAATGAGCCATTTATTATCACTAGTTGCCTGGGCAAGTGAAGCCTTTAACCCTTCTTCCTCCTCTAATAAGGCTTTTTTCTAAAACTCCAAGGCAACCTTATCGACCCTGACTTGAACCTTGTCAGCCTCCAAGAGTTTTCCCAATTCAACCATATCAGTCTTGTGCGGGAAGAAAACTCCTAAAAATCTTCAAACATCAATGCTTTCTCCTTCTTAGCGTAGCCCTTCGCTTCTTTCAAAGCAACCATTGAAGATTTCATCTCATCCCTCTTCTTCGAAAAGACTTCATACTCTTGCATCCTTTTTCAAAATCGGGATACACCCTCAAGAAGCAAGGTAGCAAGGTTGCAAGCACCCATCATCATTTTCGAAATCATCAGTTCATTGTCCATAGATGAGCAAGAACCTCGAACAGTAGGAGGAGCAAAATGGGTAAGAACATCCTCACAAACGGATGAAGGCTTGAAGCTGTCACCAACCGTGACCCTCCAATCCAGCACATAAACCTCTTCTGGATTAACAGTGACGGAACCTTCACCACCCTTCCCGAAACCCTTCAAGCTCACTACCTTCTTACCCACTGCTTTACTCTCCTTACTAATCACCAAGGACAAATCCTCGTCTTTTTTCCTCCACCCCAACGTCCAAACGTTTGAAGCCTCTATAACATCACTCAGTTGCATTGGCTCAGAGGCCGATGGATGGTCAGCTACCTTTAACATACGTCGGGTTAAACAACGAATAGAAGCTTTGGAAGCACCGAACCTAGTAAAGCCTTTGACATTTGGAACGTTCACATAACCTGAACCCTCGAACCTGTGTTCAGCACCTCTGGCAACAACATCTTCACCAGGGGGTAGCCTCAGCATCCTCAAACACAAAATCAGAGGTATCATCACTCTTGATAAAGAATAAGGCAAAACATTATACCCTGATCATCCCTCATGAGCACAGGGCCACGATCCGGCTTGTCCCACTAAGTGCTCACACCCATCAAACACTAAAAAGTGTTCAGAAAAATGACGAAGCCTCGAAGGACACTTCCTAATGACTTTTAACAACCAATTATTTAGTTCAGACTCAAATGGCTCAAGATCGTTTAACACGTCATCAGAGTGCCTCACAACAAACTCGAAGGGAACAATGGACTCAGAAATCCAGAAAAATCGGTCCTTCCAAGAACCAAAGGTAGTAACCATTGAGGAAGTCAAACAAACATCAACTTGGGATGTCTCAAACGTGACCCAATTGTCGTTCTTGGTCAACCAGAAGAAACATCAACGAGGGGCCATACCCTATCACAAAACCTCAAAGTGTAAAGTCCCAGCAAGACCTTGAGGACGTAACTGACCAAACGACACACGATAATACTCTAAAACATTTAGAGCAAAGACCGAAAACGGATGACACAAGTTGGAAAACTTGAAATGACAGCAATAGAACCAGCGAGACACTGATCGATTGATTTATCTAAACCCGGAGCCACCGGATTAAACTCTAGATCGATCCCTCATTCATTACAAAAAGCCTCAACTTCCTCTTGAGTGAGACAAGTTGAAGCCTTTAAGCCTTTAAGCCTTAAAACCTTGAAGCCTTCAAGCCTTAAAACCTTGAAGCCTACTATCATTCCGAAATTCAAATCTCAAAACTCAAACGCCTTAAAGCCCTAAAGCCTTTAAGCAATAAAAAATAATGTGTAAAAGTCAGAAGCATTTGAGCTTACATCCCAAACACCTCTGACTTGGGGGGCTG
This sequence comes from Helianthus tuberosus, assembly GCA_030545235.1. NCBI lineage: Eukaryota > Viridiplantae > Streptophyta > Magnoliopsida > Asterales > Asteraceae > Helianthus > Helianthus tuberosus. The sequence continues at coordinate 2,001,956 of CM060394.1, forward strand.
ATGACGGGGGTAGCCCAAATCTCAATAAAATGACTAATATACATAACAGCTTAAAAGGTTAAAAGGTTGAGAGGTTCAATACGCGCAAACTCAGGTGAACAGTAAAAAGGACAAGCACAGTGTCCGGTCACATCAGCACTTAACGTGTGAACCATTTCTGCACAGACAGAACATGTGCACAGAGAACACCCTTTTGTCCGCAGGTCCAAACCGTTCAACCCCTAAAAGGGTAAGTCCCTCACTGCAAGCCAGGTTCATTAGTTAAAGGTTTCTCCTTTGAGAAACCTCTTCCCCTATAAATTGCAGCTCATTCCAAACGTATGGGACACTCCGGAATCAGCTGAAAACTATCTTAACTCCCTGATTCTCCTTCTCCCTCTCAAGAACAAGCTTCATGCTTGCTTCTCTTCTTCTTCTCCCATGAGAACTAGCTTTATGCTTCTCTTCTTCACACCAAATAATTCATCTTCTCCAACGATCACGTTCTGGGTTGGTTTCATATCAGTCTAGAATTCAAGAAGAATAACAATAACACTAATGAACCTCTCTCCACGTCTTGCAAACGTGGGGGGACCCCACGACCTGCGTTAGGCTAATCGAAACCCTTGAACCCTTTTACCCGGAGATATCGCTACAGGCCTTGGTCTATTATTTGTTGCATCAACAGAGGGGTTGGTTTCTTTTGAATGAAAGATACAATTCCTTTTATTTGGTCCACTATAAGCCTTTTAAACTTTGGTCTACTTTAAGTTTTTTTTAGTTAGAATTTAGAAAGTTCAATATGCCTATATGAACTTACATAGAACTTTATAGCTTTGGCGGCTTGTGGTGGTTTTAGCCAAGTGTTATGATGGTTTGAGATATACAAGTCTTTATTTGACCTTAAAGAAAATATTGGGTTAGATCCAAGGTCATAAACCTCGTCCTCAGGTATAAACTTCAAAGATCAAGGAAGTTTCAAAAGTTTGATGCCAAAAGATTTTGAGTTTGTACCAAAATACAATAACCACTAATAGAAGAAAAATCAAAGAGTTAATTGCTCGGATGGTCCCTGTGGTTTCACGTTTTTTCACGTTTAGTCCTCATCTTTTGAAAATAGCATGTATGCTCCCTATGGTTTGTCATTTTGTTACTCGGATAGTTCCCCAACATTTACTCTGGGGACTATCCGAGTAACAAAATGACAAACCATAGGGAGCATACATGTTATTTCCAAACTAACTGACATATACTCAGGGACTATCCGAGTAACAAAATAACAAACCATAGGGAGCATACCAGCTATTTTCAAAAGGTGGGGACTAAACGTGAAAAAACTTGAAACCACAGGGACCATCCGAGCAATTAACTCAAAATCAAATAAACCCACCATTATGGGTGCTAACCTTTATTTTTTATACGGCTAACTTACACATTTGTTAAACTTACACCTAATCTAAATCCACCTCTAAATTCACAACCGCTAAATCATAGGATCTATGATTAGAACCCTTAACTATTCTGAATAGAAACACATTTACTATACACCACCTTCATACCGCTCTAAGCCATTTGGTTTGTGGGCGTTAAATTCAAATTGGCATATAAATAAATTTTTGATAAAATCAACTAAAACTATAAATAATTCTTGATAAAATCGACTTAAACCTTATGTTTAACAATTAAATTATGTAACTTATTATCTCAATTATCTTAGTCTTAAACGTAAAACTAAATAATTTGATGTTAAGGAAAATATATTAACAATGCGATGTGATTAGTAAATTAAAAAAAATACTTTTGCAAATAAAAAAAATCAAATTAATTAATTGTGCGATCATGAGGTGTAAATCCACCAAGAATAACTTTAAATTTTCAATTCTTATAAATAAAAAAGTTGCAATTCATTAAAAAGTATGTAACTACTTATTATACTTTTATTTTATATCTAAATTAACACAGTTGATCAAACCATAGTTGATCAGACAAGGGGATGATCGAGTCATCACTACTCCTGAGAAAAAGCACTCATATTTATAAAAGAGTCTGATCTTAAGTTAAAAACACTTATCATACCTAGATTCAATATCAGAATAAGTTTTTAATGTTTCTCAATGCAATTTTCTCTTTCAGACACTTGTGTGTATGTATATGTAAGTGGAGACATGTACCAAGATTATGAAAACATCTCAATTAAAGTAACGACAATGAAAACATCTCAAATAAAGAATAAGTAACTAGATCTAAAATGATTTTATTAACATCAACTTGAATCAATATATATAATTGTGTTTATGTGTAGCATCTTTCCACTTTTAACTATTTATTTATTTATTACTACTTATTGTACATGTTTTTAATGGAAATATTTCATCACTAAAGTTCTTTATTACAAACCTTCGTTTTTACACTTTTGAGGTATCTTTGCTTTTGAACTTTGACTTCCGAGTTACAACCCATAAAATTTCATTTCTTTTGATTGATTTGAAAGTGATACCTCCTATTCAATGTTTGAAATTCAAAATTAGTCATTATACAAATTTATTAGTTGGGTTGGTATTCGGTTGAAATGGACTACAAACCAGATATTTCTATTTAATTTTCTTCTAGTTCGTTTGTTTATTGTTTTAAGGAAAAATTACAAGTTTTGTCCTTTATCTTAATATCATTTACCAGGCGATGTCCTTTTTAACGAATTTTGACAAATTTTACCCTTTACAAGGAAATTTTGTTGCACGTTTTGTCCTTTAGGCTTAACCCAGTTAGATTTTCTTGTTAAATCTTGTCACCCAAGGGTATTTTAATCATTTTATCCATTTATTTCAAGAGTCAACCCTAAAATATTTTGTTTTATTCTTTTAAATGATATTAAATAAATGGGTAAAAAGACTAAAATACCCTTGGGTGACAAGATTTAACAAGAAAATCTAACTGGGTTAAGCCTAAAGGACAAAACGTGCAACAAAATTTCTTGTAAAGGGCGAAACTTGTCAAAATTCGTTAAAAAGGACACCGCCTGATAAGTAGTATTAAGATAAAGGACAAAACTTGTAATTTTTCCTTGTTTTAATTGATGGGATTTCTATGACCTTCACAGCGGGCTTTCGTTCAGTATTAGTTCGGTTCATTACAGTACTAGTACGATATTGATACTCAGCATAGGAATCAACACGTGTTTTCCATCAAATTGAAAACCATAAAAAGGTATACCCGTACTGGTATCGGTGTCGTTCGGTCGGTATCGGTTCGGTTCAGTTCGTTACAGTACAGGTATAGTACTGACTCTCGATATAGCTTAGGATACCAAAAAAAAATACTTTTTTTTGCGAATGCAACTATGTGTTTAACGAATTTTATACCACAAAGTTGAGAAAACCATAAGAATAAATACACACAATCGATGTTGTTTGGTCGATATCTTTTCGGTTTGTGATGATAAGAAAAAACCAACTATATTTAACCCGTTCAAATATAACTTTTATCGAATCGTAGATAACAATAAGAAAAGTGCGTTTGTATATTCAGAATTTTATAAAACAATATATTATATTAATAAAAAACCAAAAGGGTAATCGGCACCATTTTATAAAATAACTAAACTGATGTTACATGGTACTGGTACCGATATTGTTCGGACATTATAAATAATATTAAAAAAAGAATATTGTTAAAAGTTAAAAATCAAACTTCAAAATACGTTTAAGGTTAAAAGTAAATGTAATAATTTCAAAAATAATAAAAAATAAACTATATATTGTTAAAAAAATGAAATTTATATTAATCAAATATTAAAATTATATATTTTGTTATTATTAAACATTATATTATATTAATATAAAAATGAAAATTGTACTCGACGTCATTTGTTAAAAAAACTAAACCGATATCATACGGTATCGGTTCGTTGTTTTTCGGACGCTACAACTAATATTGAAAAAAGAATATCCTTAAAAGTTAAAATCAATAATCAAAATATGCTTAAGGTTAAGACCATCAATAATGATTAATGCCCTTAAAGGGGTCTTTTCCGCCACATCACATTGTAACGCCCTTAAAAAATGTGTAATGGTCAACATCCCTTAATTCCCTATTAATCATTACTTTCCAATTCTTTCTTTTTTCATTAGGTGTTATACTAGAAATTCTCTCTCTTCATGTCCTTATAACGCCCATGAGTGGTGTTGTTGGCGTTATCAAATCCTTTCGTGCCCCTATAATATCCATTACACATGGTCTAAAGTAAGATATAATAATAATAAAATATTACAGTATTAATAAATAATAAAAATATTGAAAAGTTATATGCAGTATTAAAAATGGAATTATTATTCATCAAAGTTTAAAAATTATATATAACTAGTTTTCTTGTCCACCGCGTATTACGACAGAGAATAAGTGATGAGTTATGAAATATAGGTGATTAACCATCATTCCTAACAATTTCTTGAGATTCCTTTCAAAAAACAATTTCTTGAGATCTAACATCATCATCATGAATATTAAGCTGATTCAATATAGTTTTCTCTAAAAAAAGCTAGACAAATGTATTGCTCATTAACTTAATGTTTTTTTATTAAAGTCCAAAATAAGGTGTTGGTGAGTTAGAGTTCAGGGCAGTAGGAGGTTAGGGGTTCCATTCACAGGTGTGCAAGTTTAGTCGTTAAAAAAACTAATAAATTAAACCAAGCCGACGTGATTAAATAAATTATTAACAACCAAGGCTAGTATTAGGCCTAACTAGATAACAAAAAAATAGCTTAAAATTGCCAGCACCTAGGCTCGATAATGCGCTAAACCATTAATGGGGCACACACTTAACCGCTCCAACACTACTGCTTTGTGCTTAATTCTGCGTCTAAATGTATTCAAGTATTTAACCTAAAAAATTGCTCGAGTAAAAAAAAGCCACCGCCCCACTGAACCAATCAGGGAGGGGGACTCATGTTAGTACAAAGACACTATTCATGAAGGGCCTCTAGTTATATATATATAAAATGTAATTTTGTATACTTGTTAACACCAACCCATAGGATTAGGATCATGAGTGAATAACTTTTTGAGAGTGAACTAAGTGAACTAATCTTGACCCTTGATCATTTTTTAGATTAAAAGGGTAAGATTGACATTAGCCAAGTACTATTAATTAGAATCCCTTAATTTTCTCCTCACTTAACTCACACACTCTCTCTCTCTCTCATTTTTAATTATTTCTCTATTATTTTAATTATTAATTATAAGAGATTGAATGGCTAATTTTTTTTATATAAATTGTTATGTTCCTTTTAAAATTAAATATTAAACCTAATTAAATTGATTTTTAACATATGTGTATACAGGTTAGTATATACAAGACTTATACACTTGTGTATTATTACATCTTGTTTCCACGGGTCGCTATAAACCAGATTTATACACTTGTGTATTATTCAAGTACATATGTGTATACGGGTCGGTATATACCAACGTATACACCTGTGTATTATTCAAGTACATAGTGTATACATGTCGAAATATACCAGACTTATACACTTGTGTATTACTACATATTATTTCCACTATACATCTTTTTATCAAACATTGATCTAATACATATATGTATAGAGAATGTAATTAAATATTTTTAATTGTGTTCTAGATGGAACAATATTTGATAATGTTTGTATTTTTTTTAAATTATGTAATATTAAGTTAGGTAATATGTGAGAGAAAAAAAATATAAAGAATCTAATTAAATATTCTTTTAATTGGAAAGAGAAATCAGGAGAGAGAAAAAATTAATTAATTAAATGAAGATAGAAATATACAATTATACCCTTGTGTCTATTAAATTACATGTAAGTTACAAAAGATAATTACAATCTTGCAACTAAAGAAAAAATCTAAATCTACAAAATCAATGGTCAGAATAAGTTCATTTTGTTCACAAATAAATCATTGTTCACTCATGAACCCTACCCCCAACCCATATGTGTATGTATGTAACACATATGCATGGTTGTGAGTGTTGCTCATGGTTGTAAGAATCGCTAGAAGCTAGTGAGTCGGTAAGGTACCAACTAGCGATTAATCAAGCTTAGTTGTGATTGATTGGGATTAGTTGTGATTAATCAGGATTAATCGGATTGTATTTGATTTTTAGTTTTATAGGCATATACACACATTTTTATATGTATTTTTTTTAACTAGATATGTTTTAACCCCTCCTCTACCCATTTTTTAAGTATACAAGATTAATCGTTGTAATTTACAGGTTTTGGCTTAAATTTATCCTGACAGGAATCTCGTAGGAGTCGCCTATTTCTGGCCGACTAAAGCTGATTTCCGACCGACTAGGGCCGATTTCCAGCCGACTAGAGCTGATTAGAAATTCGTGACTGTGACAATTGGGATTTTTCAGATTAACTCCGTTAACATAACTCTGTTATCTTTAACATGATTTAAAACATTCATTATAACATTTCACTTCATATTGGTTGGTTAAGTGTGTCGGTTAGTACACGAACACTCAAGTAACAATAATTCGGCAAATTAACCGAATTACCAAATTGCACACAAGTTTGACCCCGAACGTTGGTGAAACATGGATATAGTATTGCAAACATAGAAATACTAATATAATTGAGTGGAATTATATGTTATTTGATTACATGGACTACTTGTTAGTTGTTCCTCTTAATTGCGAACAATGTGCGTTTTTGTGTGATCTAGCGTTATAAAAATGTTTTTTTTATAAACAAATTAGTGGGTTTTATTTTTATAGACTTAGCCTATTAAAATTAGTAGAAAATGGTTTGGTGGGCTTGTGTTAACTAGAAAGGGCCACCAAAAGTTACAAAAGTCCACCAAAAGGCGCACACATGGGTTTTAATTAGTTAAAAAAAACATAACCCAACCCTAAACCCCCTATTATGTATGGTAGCCCCACCTCCACCGTAATTTTGACCTTGTGCCTTCAAAATACCATTCAACTTTGATTTATTGCTTGGATCTTGCAATCGGTGCCTTCCTTTATCGATTTCAATACCCTTTAACGCTAACAAGTAAGTTTTCTTGATCAATTGTGATGTTTCTTTTGATTTAAAGGTTAGGGTTTTGATTAGAAGCATGATATTGATAGGAATTTGTGATAAATCTGATTTATGTGATGATAAACTGATATATATGATGTTATATAGGTTATAATTGCTGAAAATCATGGTAAAAGAATCATAAACACGTTTTAATTGAAAGCTGATTTCAAACAGATTCTGTTTAGGTTTTTACACCTGACTTGTATCGGCTGTAACGTGGTCAAAACTTAACAAAAATGTGCGTTTCTTCGGTCTAAAAGGTAGTTCCACGTATTTTTCAAACCCAATTGCAATCATAATTTTTTGACAAGTTTTGGTATTTTTAAAAGATTAAAATGGAAACACAGGTGCAGGCTGCGTTTTTCTGCAAAAATTACATCCTGTTACGAGAGTCATAACTCGTTTTATGATTGTAGTTAATATGTGAAATTTTTTTACAGTAGATAGTTCTAGGAGGTCATAAATTTCTCCAATTGGAATTTTGTCAATCAGATTGACATAGATTTTTATATAAAATATACCGTAAACTGTCGACAGAATGTGACGAAATTGACCTTTAGGTGTTAAATGATTTTTAATGATCTTTCTGTAAACAATTAAGCTTTGGGAAAATTTCACAAACGTTCGTGGACCTAATGTCACTCCTCATAAATTATTGAGTAAACTTTCGTTGCTCCCTGTGGTTTTGTCACTTTAACGGTTTTGCCACAAACCTTTAAAAATAACCATTTTGGAGGAAAAACCGTAGCAAACTATTGGAGGAAAATGAATTGTTTTTTCTATTGGAGAAAAATGAAAAAATATTTCATTTTCCTCCAATAGTTTGCTATGGTTTTTCTATTTTGCTCCATGCGGGGAGCAAAATGGAAAAACAAACAAGTTGGATGGAGTTAGAGGCGGGGAGCAAAATGGAAAAACCATAGCAAACTATTGGAGGAAAATGGTTATTTTTAAAGGTTTGGGGAAAAATCGTTAAAGTGACCAAACCACAGAGAGCAAAACGGAAGTTTACTCTAAATTATTTATAATTTTTCGTGCACATTAAGTATTTTAACAAAATTCACGAAAACAACTCAACTTTGGAGGTTGAGCTGAAACTGCAAAAAGTTAACCTATGTGTTTCTAAAGTGTGTTTGCATGATACTATAAGATGTTGATTTTTGGTTAGTACCTAAACGAGTATCATTAATGTATTGCATGTTATGATATGAACACATGCACATACCCACACAAACGGATAACTAAGTGTCAACATGATTTGCATGTTATGTGTTAGTATTCGTGTAGGATTTAAATAGCATACGTGAATGATAACTAACACTAAACGATAACCATATCAGGACGTGGTTGACCACACTTACCCTTAATCACTCAAATTCTAGCTGAGCAAATCAAAGGTAAGTTCACGGCCCCTACCCTTTTAACTTTTACGAAAACATAGGGGGAGAAAGCATGTACTACATTACGGTAAAGTAATGTCATAACGTTACGGTAAGGTAACATCACAATAATTAGAGTTTTTGTTATATTAGTTATGGTCATGAAAGTGCACATTTATCACAAGTAAGTCCTTCACCTCGGACCGTTAGTATTGAAGTATAGCGAGGGAATTTTTAGTAGTACTACTGGGCCCGACAAGCCCCTCCCGGGTTGGTCATGTTAACTCGACCGGTAATGGTCGAATGGGTGTTAAATTTTCCTATCACATCGCCACGGTCAGTGATAGACCTTGTAATCAAAGGCAACAACGCATAATCAGTCAGCTTCGGTTGCGAACGCTTTGTTACATAACGTATAGCTTAAATACATACGAGTAAAACAAGAAACTGCTAATCACTACTATAAACTGTAAACAACTGGAACAATGAACTGCTTTACATCTGTGAACAAAACCAGTGAACTTACTCATCATTATGTGTAGACAATTGTTCTTGCATGTCTTTCTCAGGTTGCTAAGGTAGCACACATCAGGACTAGGATGCATTATGGAGTCGCATTGATTTAATCAAACATTTAGACTCAGCTTTAGTTTCATTAATAATTGATTTTGTTATTATTTACGCGTCCACAACTCGATTATATGAACAATATTTTCTCATGAATAAGTAAATAGGAAAAATTTTCAAACTCATATAGAGGTCGCTCTCTATGACTAGTGTCTTGGATCCTGGTTTGTCATGCGTCTCGCGATAAAACCCCACAAGTGAAATTTGAGGGTGTGATAGTGACCACAAACCGTCACATATTAAAGTTGTTGGAGAGGAAAGAAGAAAATGCATGGAATGGAGATACTCTTTTTAGTCGTTTATAAGCTTTTCCATTGGGGATGATGCTCTAAGGTCTTATCTTCACTCATCAGCTTTATAAATGTTAATAGACATGTTATATTATCTACATGTAAAGAGAAAAAAGTTCTACAGGATTTTCCTTTCAACCAATCAAAAGCTGCCAAGTGGTAGCCATTAATTTTCATTTCTTTTTTTCCATTTTTTTTTAAAATAAAATAATAGTGTTTCAGTAAGTAAACAATTTATAACCTTGGTTGAGTGGTAAGGTTTTGGTTTGTGTCTACTCAACCTGAGTTCGAGTCTCATTTCACCTTTTATATTAACATTTTTTTTGTTATCTAAACTTCTTTCTGTTGATTTTTTTGGTAAAGAGAAAAAAGTTCTACAGGATTTTCCTTTCAACCAATCAAAAGCTGCCAAGTGGTAGCCATTAATTTTCATTTCTTTTTTTCCATTTTTTTTTTAAAATAAAATAATAGTGTTTCAGTAAGTAAACAATTTATAACCTTGGTTGAGTGGTAAGGTTTTGGTTTGTGTCTACTCAACCTTAGTTCGAGTCTCATTTCACCTTTTATATTAACATTTTTTTTGTTATCTAAACTTCTTTCTGTTGATTTTTTTGGTTATCTTAACTCATTTTTTAGAAAAAAAAGTTTAGATTTGATAACCTTCAGTTTTTTTAAATTCAAATCTTATTTCTTTAAATATGTTTTAAGGGCATATAAGGTTCAACATAGAAGATGGTAAGGTTATGGATTACATCTAGAATAATTCTTATTTAATTTAACTTTAATTTTTAAAAATATTTAAATTATTTGAGTTGGTCGCTTTTTTTGGTTTATCTTTTTAAAAAAACGGACCCAATACCTTTTTCTGAACGAAACAATAATATTGGGGGTTATTGGATTCGAATCTAGTTATTAACCGGTTTACAAATTTATTTACTTACATTTCATTTTTTTTATTGGGGAAATGGACTGTATCACCCTAAACTATGCAAAATTGGCCAATACCACCCCCAACTTTCAAATTGGCTCCCACCACCCTCTACTCGACAACTTGGTGTCACTGTCACCCCTTCGTTAAAAAAACACCATCTGAGTTAGTTTTTTAAGCCTATGTGGCATGCAGATGATGACTTGGAAGCATACGTGGACAGAACCTCATTAAATACCCCTTTCCCTCTTTAATCAGTTGCATTTCATCACCCACACCCAGTTCACAGCGATGGTTGGCGATCAAACCCTAATACCTTGATCATCGACGATTGCAGCCAAAATTCAGACAACCAAGAGGTAAGGTTTATGTTAGGGTTGATTACATTGTGATTTTACACACTGATTTAACTTATGGATCGTATAGATGTTATGCTTTGGTACGGTGGTTCTTTAGATTTCTCTTTTGATCAACCTCAGTATATCGGAGGTGATTCTAAGTTGTTGGTAATGGATTTTGACCATCTCGCATACTTTGAGCTAGTTGATTATGTACTGGAAACCAACCAGTATGAAAGTAGGAATTTTTATATGTATGGGATGGATGCGGATAATGGTGATTTTTATATGTAAGGCTAAAAATTGGTCTGACCCGTTCCTTGAAGTGTTTGTTCAACATAGCCCAATTATGTCTGAACATAAGACCCACTACTGTTCCCAACCCAGTAAACCACAGGCCCAGTCCAGTTCCCAGCCCATTAAAACAAAACCTAAGTCTAGTTCACAGCCCATTAAACGACAAGCCCAACCCAAAAAACTAGTACCCAAGCCCAGAAAAAAGTAGTACATGTGAAAGTGGATAGGGCATCTGGTAAAAGTTTTACAACTCCTGAAGTCCCAAGATCTGGATGTACATCAGGTATAGAACCAAGTGTTAAACAGGTTATGGAAGAACCAGTACACGAGGCTTCATGGGCATTTGATATAGATAAGGAAACAAATCTTAAAGAGGTTGTGAAAGAACCAGTAAAAGAGGTTGTACAGGAAGAAGTCTTTGGTCAAGATAGTGATACTGGTGATAAAGAAGCTGATTTAGATAGACAGGACAATGAAGACAGTAAAGACAGTGTTTACAATGAAGAGTCCAGTTCTGATATGAGGATGGTTATTCTGATGAGGATGAGGTTCTGGAAGAATTGATTGGCTTAGATTCAGACAGAGAAGATGTTGAATGGAAACAGTCACAAGATGCAATTAAACAAGCTACCAAGGATGAAGAAGCAGCCACAAAGAAGATACTTGAAGAGTGTTTGAAACCTAATGAAAAAGAAGGTAATTTGCATGAATCTAATGATGCAGGTTGTGCACATGTAGAGGGATACAGTAGTTATGAAGAATCAGATGGTGATATTGCCACACCAGGTGATAGTGAAGAAGATGATGTTCGAGGTAAAAAGTTTAAAGAAACTGCTCCTAGTGTAAGTGCACACACTAACTGGAAGAAGTTTGTTTGGAAAGTTGGGACAAGGTTTGCTTCAAGGGATTCCTTTAAGGAGGCAGTTAGAAGATATGCTGTGTCTAATGGCAGGAATCTTTTCATAGCAAAGAGTGATAGCAAACAAGAAGGTCGTGTAGTAGTCAAGTGTGTAGCAGGGTGTCCTTTCTATCTATTTTGTTTAATGCACACAGGGAAAGAGTGTTACATGATTAAAAGTGTGAAAAACAATCACACTTGCCAAAGAAACATGATAAAGAACAGGCAACTAACTGCTAAGTTTATAGGTGATGAGTTCCTACCTTTATTTAAGGCCAAACCACACTGGTCTGCTAAGGAAATCATATATGCTGTCATGAGTAGGTTAGTGACAAAAAGGACAGAAATGGCTACCAGAGATCTTATCATATGCCCTAAAATCCAGGAAAAACTTGAATTTTCAAAAGGTGCTTCTTATAGATGTGAGGTGTATCCCTCATCATATCAAGTTTTTCAAGTAAGGGATTTTGATGATGTCTCTGTGGATCTGGAAAACAGAACCTGCACATGTAGAAAATAGGATTTAAGGGGATATCCTTGTAAACATGTATGTGCTGTTGCTGGTTTTTTACATAAGAGTGCTGAAGACTATGTTGATGTGTGTTATCACAAAGATACATACATGAAGGCTTATGAGTTTTCAATACCTCCATTGCCTAGTGAAAGGTATTGGACCAAGATCAATCAGCCAATGGATCCACCACCAATCAAATCTGCTCCTGGTAGGCCCAAGAAGAATAGGAAGAGGGATCTTCATGAAGATCCAAAAAGGCCAGGGAAACTCACAAAGCATGGGGTTATAATGAAATGTAGTATCTGTGGGGCTAGAGGACACAACAAAAGAAAGTGCACTGAGAAGGGGAAAACAACTGAATGTAAATTTTATTAAGTTTAAGTTTATTGGTTAGTTAATTACCTAGTTACAATTTGACAGCAGTTTGGTTTGGTGATTCAGCTGTTTCTGCAAGTGCAGTTGCACTTTGGTTCAAAGTTTGGCCAATTTTGCACCTAGTTACAATTTGACAGCAGTTTGGTTTGGTGATTTAGCTGTTTTTGCAAGTGCAGTTGCACTTTGGTTCAAACTTTGGCCAATTCTGCACCTAGTTTCAGTTTGACTGCAAATTGGTCAAACTTTTTTGGTACAAACTTTGGCCAATTTTGCTTTACACAGTTTGTCAATTTTGGTTCAAACATGGCCATTTTGGCTTCATATGCAGTTTGAGTCACTTGCACGTATGGTCAATATGTACATAACTTAGATGTCCAGTTGAGTCAAAGTAACAAAAGCATAACTTAGATGTCCAGTTGCAAATTCCATTTCATAACAAGTGGGCACAAATGGTTACAAACACTAAATACGACAACAGTTCAATAAATACTAATTCCACAAATACAACAATATTGCAATTTCAATTAAAAAGGTTAGCACATATGGTTTCTTCGACTTCGTCTTTGTGTCAAATCTCATTGCTTTCAAGTTCTTGTTCTCTTCTATTAATAACATATTGTGTAATTCAAGGTTCTTTATCTTCAGGCCTTTAAACGTTACTGGAGTTGAGGTGCCGTATGAATGTTCAACGAACATCTTATCAACATCTTCTTTCCAAAAGAAGAATTTGCAATCCCCTCTCTACAAAACACAACAACTATAAGGAAATTGCAATGGACTATCTACAAAACACCAAATTGAACTGCAAATTGAACTTACAGGCCAATGAGAACAACCGTAAAATTCTTCACCATGTCTTTCACTTTTATGTCCAGCTACTCGAAGAACCGCAAAAAAGTCGTGATGACAGTACATGTCACACCCCCAAAATCCACCTGCGGAATACCACCGCTTGGAGGCGTGACTGACCAGGATCCAGCCACCAATCATATAGAACAAACATGTAAGTAATTATAATATCCAACCAATACAATTGGTATCCAAACAAGCATAGTTTAAGTTGTAAAGCGGAAGCATAATGTTCAAAACCAAAGCATAAGTTTAAACGTTTCAAAGTTTAACATGGCACACCGCTGTCCATGCCCCACAACGACTCTCCCCCATGCAAGCTCCAGCTAAGTACCTATTGACCTGCAAAACATGTAGTAACGAGTCAACAACAAGTTGAGTGAGTTCACGGTTGGGTGTTCATTTTAAGTCGTTCCAAAAACAGTTTCCTTTAACTGGCATCCTGCCGTGGGGGTTACCCCATAGTAGAAATCGTGACTTGTTTATTCCCGGTTACTCTGGAAATCCAGCCGTGGGGGCTACCCCGTGTTAGTTATCTGGCATTTCGGCTGTGGGGGCTACCCCATGTATACACTAGACTCGTTACCATATCGACTACTGACGTTAGTCATGTTTATGTGCCCTTAGCGTCGGTGTCTGTCATCACCGACGTGCCATAGTCCATTAGTTCACGCCCGTCCTCTGCGGCACGATGTGAGGTTTGTCAAACCTAAATAGCGCTATCTAACTAATGACCCGCTCGCCATTGGCCCGGCGATTAAGTCGATATAAAAAGGAGGGACTTAGTGATAGAGTTTTGGTCTAGTACGAGTTATCTGTCCATGAGGATGAGGAATTACATTCCTGAACCGTTGCTGTCCTACCCAAGAAAGGACGAGGAACCCACGTTCCTTAACCCCAATTCCCAACCCTTGGGAATCCCATGCTTTGTAGAAAGTGTGAACTCACCTTGGTTTGCTCGGCAGATACACAGAAAAGTCAAATCTAGATGCTAGTGGTCAACCACGTCCTAACATGGTCATCATACATGTCAGGTTCAAACCAAGAAATGCATGTATGTTTTCTACACGTATACTAGCAAGTTGCATACATGTATTATTCATGGCATACACGTATAAACATGGCGGTTTACAATAATACCTACGTGTTGAACAGTAGCATGTATATAAGTAAACAAAGCCCAAAAGTCCGGCCCAATCACCTAAGCCCGTAACAATGCAAGTCCAATCCAGCGAGTATGTGTACGTGGTCTCGAGTCGAGATTAGAGATCTCGAGTCGAGACTAGACGGTCTCGAGTCGCAACCGGACCCGCAACCAGGGTCTCGAGTTATGCTGCTTGTGTGCTGGTAATGTGTAGTCTCGAGTCGAGACTAGGGGTTCTCGACTCGTAACCTGTGTCGCAACCGTGATCTCGAGCTGTCACATACATGGTCTCGAGTCGAGACCGAGGGTCTCGACTCGCACATCTGCTAATTTCCAGCGCATGTACTAACCAATAGGATTTTGATTTCATGATTTGGTGTACTATCCAACCACAATACTCAAACACGTTTTCTTGTCTAACATTGATTCAAAACAGATCAAACACACAATTTTTCAAATATTCAAGGCACATTCATAGCATATTCATGTTGTTCATCATACATTCAAATAGTTCATCATTTTAGGGTTTTTATCATATAACTTTGTGCACCAAAAATCATGCGATCATTCATTCTAAATTCGAAAATAATCTTTGTACAACATCATAACACACATGTTCCTCTAAACCGATTTATACTAGCATAATATACCTAGTTTAATGTACTATCAATCCTCCTCATTCAAACACATCCAAGAACATGCTAAAGCCGTAATCATACATTCTTCCACTTATTCATACATTGAGCTAGCATAATGATCAATAACTCACTCTATCTTGTACACTATGAACCATTGTTTAAAAATTAAGCATCTACATCATTTACTCACTAGCTCATACAAGGAGACAAGCACTCATTCATCAAGCACACATAACACTTAGTACATATTAAAACACTAACCGGTTAGGTTCTCTAAGTGTGAGGGTATGAAGAGTCGATGAGTGAACTTCCGAATGATGATCCCAAGCTCGATCCGAGAGTCCTAGTGTTCGCCGTTTTGATCCGAGAGGAAGGATGAGAGGAGGTTTGTGGCTCTAGGGTTTTAGTAGAGAGAATGTGGGAGTGTGTGTGTAGGAGTGTGTGTGTAGGTTGCCAAAAAATGGCAAGGTTGGCTATCCACATGGGTTAAATACTAGTTCCAAGTTAGTGCACCCTAATGGGCTTTCGGGTGAGTTAGGGGAGGTGCATGGCCCAACCGGCCCAACTGTTGCACTGTTCACTCGAGACCGCATGGTCTCGAGTCGGGTCCTTGTGTCTCGGGTTCCGGGTTAACTACATACATGCTAGTTTAAAACTGTTCTTTATATGTACACATTAATAGCACACAGCACATTAAGATAATCATGAACTTTCATTTACTAGTATATATATATAAACACGTAACGTTCAAGCATGTTACACCAATATACGAGTGAAGGGTTCTAAATATCGAGTTGTCACATTATCCCCAAGTTGAAAGAAATTTCGTCCCAAAATTTGGTAAGTACTCACTGAGGAAGCTAGTTAAGTTGTATGGTTTTCCTGGGGTGTCACATCCACCCCCCGTTGATCTGGAATTTCGTCCCGAAATTCCGTAGCTTCAGCTAGGGGTGTGAACAAGCTCAGAGGCTCGAGAGCTACTCGTGATCGGCTCGGTTAAAAGCTCGAACGAGCCGAGCCTTAACGAGCCCGAGCCCGAGCTCGAGCTTGAAATAGAGCTCGTTTTGTTATCGAGCCCGAGCTCGAGCCGAGCTTTGCCTTGTTTAAGCGATGTTGAAGTGAGCTCGAGTCGAGCTTTTAGCTCATTTAAGGTTGTTCTCAAAATAGTTCGAGCCGAGCTCGAGCTTTGGGATTTACTAGCGAGCCGAGCTCGAGCTCAAAGAAGTAGGCTCGAACCGAGCCGAGCTCGAGCTTCATAAAAACCTAACGAGCCGAGCTCGAGCCTGGTCGAGCTCGGGTTCGGCTCGGCTCGTTTACACCCCTAGCTTCAGCCTCAGTAGTGGTTGTACTGTTTGCGAATAGTTGGGGATACTTTTGTTTCATCTGATCTTCGCGTTCCCAGGTGAACTCTAGGCCGCGACGTGAGTTCCAACGAACTCTAACGAGAGGTATTCTAGTGTTCTTGAGGACCTTAACATCCCGGTCCGTGATTTCAACTGGTTCCTTGACGAATCGTAACTGCTCGTCGATGGTGAGTTCCTTCAAAGGAACTACGTGGGTCTCATCTGACAGACACTTCTTCAGATTCGACACGTGGAAAACGTTGTGAACTGCACTGAGTTCTGCTGGTATGTTCAGTCTGTAGGCCACCCTGCCTATTTTCTCGATGATTTCAAAAGGTCCGACGTATCGTGGGTTAAGTTTGCCTCGTTTGCAAAAACGAACCACACCCTTCCAGGGTGAAACTTTGAGTAGTACACGCTCCCCAACCTGGAGCTCAAGTGGTTTCCTGTCTTTATCAGCGTAGCTTTTCTAACGGTCACGAGCTGCCACCATGCGTTGTCGTATTTGAGCAATCCGCTCGGTTGTGTCTACCACAAGTTCTGGACCAGTGATCTGACTATCCCCCACCTCTGCCCAACAAAGAGGTGACCGACATTTACGCCCGTACAATGCCTCAAACGGGGCAGCTTTAATGCTGGTGTGGTAGCTGTTATTGTACGAGAATTCCACAAGTGGCAGATGCTTTTCCCAGCTGTTGCCAAAGTCGATTACACATGCACGAAGCATGTCTTCTAAGGTTTGAATAGTGCGCTCAGACTGCCCGTCCGTCTGAGGGTGATACACTGTGCTCATGTCCAACCGTGAGCCAAAAGATTTGTGCATTGCTTGCCACAGCTCTAAAGTAAATCGTGCATCTCGATCCGAGATAATAGAGGTGGGCACCCTGTGCCTCGAGACAACTTCTTTAAGATATACTTCTGCTAGAGTGGAGAACTTATCCGTTTCCTTGATAGCCAAGAAGTGTGCAGACTTTGTGAGTCGATCCACGATCACCCAAATAGTGTCGTTACCACGTTGAGATCTAGGCAGGCCGGTGACAAAATCCATGGAAATTTGCTCCCATTTCCATTGTGGTATCTCAGGTTGTTGGAGTAGGCCTGAGGGTTTCTGGTATTCCGTCTTGACTCTCGCACAAGTCAAACACTTGCTGACGTAAGTTGTTATGTGGGCCTTCATGCTAGGCCACCAATACGTAGTTTTGATGTCGTGGTACATCTTGTCCGCACCAGGATGTAGCGAGTAGCGAGACTTGTGTGCTTCATCCATCACAAGCTCTCGTAAGTTGCCATAGAGTAGGACCCAAATGCATCCCGTTACGTAGTAAGCACTGTCTTCCTTCTGTTCTAAGCGTTGCCTTGAGCCGTGTAGGGCTTCAGCCCTGACGTTTTCTGGTTTCAATGCTCTACCTGAGCATCTCGTATCTGGGAAGGAAGGCTAGAATGTATAGTGAGTTGCAAAGCTCGCACGCGCTTAGGCGCGGTGTCTTTTCGACTGAGGGCGTCAGCCACAACATTGGCTTTGCCAGGGTGGTACTTGATTGCATATTTGTAATCGTTTAATAACTCGACCCATCGTCGTTGACGCATGTTTAGCTCCTTCTGTTTGAAGATGTGCTCGAGGCTCCTGTGGTCGGTGTAAATGGTGCACTTGGTACCGTATAGGTAATGCCTCCATATCTTAAGTGCAAAAACAACAGCTCCCAGCTCTAAATCATGTGTAGTGTAGTTCCTTTCATGAACTTTAAGTTGGCGTGAGGCGTAGGCTATAACCTTATCCCGTTGCATCAGTACACAACCAAGACCCTGAATTGATGCGTCGCAGTAGACCACGAAGTCGTCTGTGCCCTCTGGCAAGGAAAGGATAGGTGCGCTGCACAGTCTGTCCTTTAAGTGATGAAATGCTAACTCCTGTGCATCTCCCCATCTATAAACAACGCCTTTCTACGTCAGTGAGGTGAGAGGCTGTGCAATCTTGGAAAAATCCTAAATGAACCTCCTGTAGTAACCTGCCAAACCCAAGAATTGGCGAATTTCCGTTGGTGTACGAGGTGCAGGCCAGTTCTTAATCGAGTCTACCTTGGATGGATCAACGTGAATCCCATCCTTGTTCACCACATGGCCTAAGAAATGGACTTCACGAAGCCAGAAGTCGCATTTCGAGAATTTTGCGTAAAGTTGTTCCGTTCGAAGGAGTTCCAAAATAAGTCGTAGATGCTGCTCGTGTTCCTTCCGACTCTTGGAATAGATCAGGATGTCCTCGATGAATACTATAATGAACTTGTCCAGGTAAGGCTTGCACACTCGATTCATCAAGTCCATGAAGATCGCAGGTGTGTTTATCAGCCCAAAAGGCATGACCAAAAACTCATAGTGTCCATATCGAGTTCTAAAGGCCGTTTTGGAAGCGTCCTCTTCTCGGACTCTCAGCTGGTGATATCCTGATCTCAGATCAATCTTTGAATAGTAGCTCGACCCCTGCAGCTGGTCGAACAAGTCGTCAATACGTGGTAGAGGATAACGATTCTTCACCGTCACCTTGTTGAGTTCACGGTAGTCGATGCACATTCTGAAGGTACCGTCTTTCTTCTTCACAAACAGAACTGGAGCTCCCCAGGGCGATGAGCTAGGATGAATAAAACCCTTATCCAAGAGTTCTTGCAGTTGCGTAGAGAGTTCTTCCAACTCTGATGGAGCTAAGCGATAAGGTGCTCGAGCTATGGGTGCTGCTCCAGGAGCTTGTCACCACGAATTACCAAAGGTTCTTAACCAGCACGAAGAAATGCGGACGATCTTTTCTTTGCAAAGGATCTCTGCTTGATGTTGAGGTAGCCAATCCATACCAATAACGATGTCGAAATCATCACAACGTTGGGGTCATTCCTAGCATCATTCTGACCAATCACGAACACTCGACCCCATGGCACCATTGCCATCGTTATTACCCCCGTTGTTGTCCCACTATTGTTCCCGTTTCCTTGGTTGTGGTTCTGGTTCTGATTCTGGTTCAGCCGTGGGTAGCGTCTCATGAAATGATCTCCAGCACCACACTGATAACATCCCTTGTTGTCCTGCTGATGCTGCTGATTTTGTGGAGCTTGTGGCTGCTGTTGTTGGTTCTGGTTTGCAGGACGTGAGCTTCTACAATCTTTGGCTCCATGACCAAGCTGGTTGCATCTCTAACGACGATCTTTGTTGCACTGCCCGCTGTGGTGCAAATTACATCGATTGCACTTAGGGTGGTTTCCCTCGTATCCACCCTGACTTCGATTACCAAAAGACTGCTGATTGGGGCTCCTGTACTCGACTGAGATTGAACTGAAGTGAAACCCTTGCTTAAATTTCCATCCCACTTGCGTTTGTTGTCACTGGGAGTAGCAGAAGTAGTAGTAGTACCAATATGCTTAGGCAGCTTGTTCTGTTCCACTGTCCGGTCGGTGAGACGATGAGCAAAACGGGTAACATCATGGATAGTAGCAAGGTTAGCAGAAGTCACATGACTGTGAATCTCTAGTACTAAGCCTTTGGGGTACAACCCAATGCGCTTGGTGGGAGGATCCACCATAGTTGGACATAACACTGCCAGTTCGTTGGATCGTTTCGTGTACGCTTCTATCTCTGACCCCGTCATCATCAGATTAAAGAACTCCATATCCAGTTTGTGGATGTCATCACGACTACAGTATTCACGTTTGATCAGTTCCTCAAAATCCTTCCATGGGGTGGCATTAGCAGCCGCCAGCCCCAGCATCTGAACGTGCGCGTTCCACCAAGTTAACGCAGTGCTTTCGAGGGTACCAGTGGCGTACTTCACTCTACGTGCCTCAGGGCATTCACCCATTTCTAAGACAGACTCAAGCTTTTCAAACCAATGGAGGAGTCCAACAGCTCCTTTAGTGCCACTGAAAGTACTAGGACGACAGTCCATGAACGTCTTGAATGTGCATACAGGCGGCTGAGCGTTCTGACCTTCTTGCGCGAGGAAGAAAGACCGGGTTAAGCACGAGAGTTGGGTCATGAGAGTAGGATCTAACATCCGAGGATAGGTTCGTAACAGCAGGTTATACCTCCTGCCTGAGCGGCTGCGAGTGCTGCCGTAACTTGTTCGTTGATAAGAGCCGTCAGCTGGCTTGAGTTAGGTTCACACGTTCCCTCATGATCTCACATCGAAGGAAACACAAATAGGAAAGGTGTCGCGAATGTGTGTAAGTGTGGAGTGACAGTAGGGGCAAGCACAAATGTGTTTTCAAACTATAGTTGCTACGTTTATCTAAGCATACCATGAGCAAAGTTCTATGCAATCTAGCAAGTAGGCAATATAAAACGTAAACTATATCACCTAGAATGTCGAGCCTTGCACGTGGAGTGAAGCGTCATTGTGGATCGTAGAGCACTGTACAGGTTATAGTCTGGTTTTAACAAAAACGTTTTCCTTTATTAAAACCAAGTTCTCTATAACCAATGGCTCTGATACCAATCTGCCACACCCCCAAAATCCACCTGCGGAATACCACCGCTTGGAGGCGTGACTGACCAGGATCCAGCCACCAATCATATAGAACAAGCATGTAAGTAATTATAATATCCAACCAATACAATTGGTATCCAAACAAGCATAGTTTAAGTTGTAAAGCGGAAGCATAATGTTCAAAACCAAAGCATAAGTTTAAACGTTTCAAAGTTTAACATGGCACTCCGCTGTCCATGCCCCACAACGACTCTCCCCCATGCAAGCTCCAGCTAAGTACCTATTGACCTACAAAGCATGTAGTAACGAGTCAACAACAAGTTGAGTGAGTTCACGGTTGGGTGTTCATTTTAAGTCGTTCCAAAAACAGTTTCCTTTAACTGGCATCCTGCCGTGGGGGTTACCCCATAGTAGAAATCGTTACTTGTTTATTCCCGGTTACTCTGGCAATCCAGCCGTGGGGGCTACCCCGTGTTAGTTCTCTGGCATTTCGGCCGTGGGGGCTACCCCATGTATACACTAGACTCGTTACCATATCGACTACTGACGTTAGTCATGTTTATGTGCCCTTAGCGTCGGTGTCTATCATCACCGACGTGCCATAGTCCATTAGTTCACACCCGTCCTCTGCGGCACGGTGTGAGGTTTGTCAAACCAAAATAGCGCTATCTAACTAATGACCCGCACGCCATTGGCCCGGCGATTAAGTCGATATAAAAAGGAGGGACTTCGTGATAGAGTTTTGGTCTAGTACGAGTTATCTGTCCATGAGGACGAGGAATTACATTCCTGAACCGTTGCTGTCCTACCCAAGAAAGGACGAGGAACCCATGTTCCTTAACCCCAATTCCCAACCCCTGGGAATTCCATGCTTTGTAGAAAGTGTGAACTCACCTTGGTTTGCTTGGCAGATACACAGAAAAGTCAAATCTAGATGCTAGTGGTCAACCACGTCCTAACATGGTCATCATACATGTCAGGTTCAAACCAAGAAATGCACGTATGTTTTCTACACGTATACTAGCAAGTTGCATACAGGTATTATTCATGGCATACACGTATAAACATGGCGGTTTACAATAATACCTACGTGTTGAACAGTAGCATGTATATAAGTAAACAACGCCCAAAAGTCCGGCCCAATCACCTAAGCCCGTAACAATGCAAGTCTAATCCAGCGAGTATGTGTACGTGGTCTCGAGTCGAGATTAGAGATCTCGAGTCGAGACTGTGCGGTCTCGAGTTATACATGCACTAGTCGAGACTAGACGGTCTCGAGTCGCAACCGGACCCGCAACCAGGGTCTCGAGTTATGCTGCTTGTGTGCTGGTAATGTGTAGTCTCGAGTCGAGACTAGGGGTTCTCGACTCACAACCTGTGTCGCAACCGTGATCTCGAGCTGTCACATACATGGTCTCGAGTCGAGACCGAGGGTCTCGACTGGCACATCTGCTAATTTCCGGCGCATGTACTAACCAATAGGATTTTGATTTCATGATTTGGTGTACTATCCAACCACAATACTCAAACATGTTTTCTTGTCTAACATTGATTCAAAACAGATCAAACACACAATTTTTCAAATATTCAAGGCACATTCATAGCATATTCATGTTGTTCATCATACATTCAAATAGTTCATCATTTTAGGGTTTTTATCATATAACTTTGTGCACCAAAAATCATGCGATCATTCATTCTAAATTCGAAAATAATCTTTGTACAACATCATAACACACATGTTCCTCTAAACCGATTTATACTAGCATAATATACCTAGTTTAATGTACTATCAATCCTCCTCATTCAAACACATCCGAGAACATGATAAAGCCGTAATCATAGATTCTTCCACTTATTCATACATTGAGCTAGCATAATGATCAATAACTCACTCTATCTTGTACACTATGAACCATTGTTTAAAAATTAAGCATCTACATCATTTACTCACTAGCTCATACAAGGAGACAAGCACTCATTCATCAAGCACACATAACACTTAGTACATATTAAAACACTAACCGGTTAGGTTCTCTAAGTGTGAGGGTATGAAGAGTCGATGAGTGAACTTCCGAATGATGATCCCAAGCTCGATCCGAGAGTCCTAGTGTTCGCCGTTTTGATCCGAGAGGAAGGATGAGAGGAGGTTTGTGGCTCTAGGGTTTTAGTAGAGAGAATGTGGGAGTGTGTGTGTAGGAGTGTGTATGTAGGTTGCCCAAAAATGGCAAGGTTGGCTATCCACATGGGTTAAATACTAGTTCCAAGTTAGTGCACCCTAATGGGCTTTCGGGTGAGTTAGGGGAGGTGCATGGCCCAACCGGCCCAACTGTTGCACTGTTCACTCGAGACCGCATGGTCTCGAGTCGGGTCCTTGTGTCTCGGGTTCCGGGTTAACTACATACATGCTAGTTTAAAACTGTTCTTTATACGTACACATTAATAGCACACAGCACATCAAGATAATCACGAACTTTCATTTACTAGTATATATATATAAACACGTAACGTTCAAGCATGTTACACCAATATACGAGTGAAGGGTTCTAAATATCGAGTTGTCACAGTACACATTTCCATCCAAATCGACCTTGAAGAGTTTAGGTTTTCGAATTAGACCAGAGGTAGAAGACGAGGACATGTTGACTCAATGTTTCAAGGGGCAATTAGGGCAAGAACGGCGATGGGGATTACTTATGTGCGATTGATCTTCCTCTGCAATTTGGGAGAAGATGAGTTTGTTTTGAAATTAGGGTTAATTTGATGTTACAGAGATGATATAAGATGGTTCTGTCCACGTATGCTTCCAAGTCATCATCTGCATGCCACATAGGCTTAAAAAACTAACTTAGTTGGTGTTTTTTTAACGAAGGGGTGACAGTGACACCAAGTTGTCGAGTAGAGGGTGGTGGGAGCCAATTTGAAAGTTGAGAGTGGTATTGGCCAATTTTGAATAGTTTAGAGTGATACAGTCCATTTCCCATTTTTTATTAGGTTTTATTGTAGATTTTCTTTGTATCAATAAAACAATACAACTAACAAAATTAAATGCATTCAAAATAAATAGTTTTTTTTAATAGAAAGACGAAACTTTTATTAACCGGAACAAAAAAGCCATAGCCATAGCAAGTTGCTATAACCATGCTGTACATCAGAAGTTTAAACCAAAAATTACATAAGCAAATCAAAACTCAACTAGCTTCACCATGAAAAGTAAACTCAACTCTCCCAAGAATTTACTTGCACCTTTGTTCTATGCTTCACCCATTGGTAAGATTTTGCTTTAATCTCTTCGATTATCTTAAATAATTCTCCGTTCCTTGCACTAAATATCTTTTCATTTCTTTTTTTCCATATAATCCATGTCGTTAGTAGAAAAATTGCGTGTGTAACCTTCTTTCTACTCTTCGACCAATTGTAATCATTAACCGAGTTGAGGATCTCCCCAAGTGTGTTGCGTTTTACAGCCGCAGAAGCTTTGACCCACGTTCCGACTTGTTCCCATACAGCTTCGGCCACCCTGCACTTTTGTAACACCTCGTAAAAATCAAGACCAATATAATGAAGACACGTGTCATGAACTTTAAACGTGTAATGGATTAAATATGTGGGACTAAAGTTGACAAACAAAGTAAGTATGAGTGTAAAAAGATTCAAAGTGTCAACATTGGATAATTATACCTTTCAACAACCCTACACGATGTTTATACCCTTAAACGAATGAATTATGAATCATATAAAGCCGTTTGTGGAAGAAAGTGAAAGTTTACAAACCGCAAGGGTTAAAAGCGTCAACATGTTTAATTTGTACCTCTGAGTGACCTTTTAATTAACCCGAATCCTTGTAACGATTAATTATGCTCACTAGAATAAGTGGTAAAAATTTCACAAGGTTTCGATATCGTATGAGAAAGATACGCTAACATTCGTAAGTGAGGGGTTAAAAGCGTCAACGTTGAAATTTAGGGCTTTTCGGTAATCGTATAACTAACCAGGGACTTAACAAAGTTTGTTTATGACTTGGAGTCCTTAAAAGTCAAGTTGGAGGGTTAAAAGTGCAATAAAACAAGTAAAATCAAGTTTAGGAGGACCAGGGACCAAATATGCAATTGCTGAAACTTTGTAACCGGAACCCAACATCCATACCGGCCGCATAAGACCTCCCAGGTCTCTTACGCGGGCCGCCTAAAAGTCACCAGCGACCAAAATGCATGACATGTGCCTGTGCAGCCTGTTAAACCGACTTATATGCATGATATTCGATCCCAGGGGCTGCACCAGTGGTATTACATGCATAGGGGGCACTTGGACTCATCTGGGATCAATCCTAGACTTGTGTGTAAAGATCTCATGCAATTAAAATCCCTATATAAGAGTTCTATGTTGCAAACATTGAACTTGCCACTTGAAAATCATTCAAACTAAATTTCTGGAGCTCTCTGGACCTCACACAAGATTCCATTAGCTTCTAAATCGTACTAAGTACTTCAGTAAGCTTCCTTAACCTCTCTAATTTCAGTTTTATTAGTTTAATGGCCTAAAGTCAAACCCGTCGTAATTAAGGTTTGACTTAGTGATTAATCACAAATGGTCCAGTCAATTCTCGAATTGAAAGTAGCTTTGAGTTGGTAATTATGTGGGTAATAAACCCCTAAAAGGGCACCCTCTGATTTCCACTCTAACTAGGTCAATTGTCGGGTCAAACTGTATTATAAAAAGTCAACAGAAAGCTATTTTGCAAATAAACTTGTTATTAACAATGTAGAAGCTATGAAACCTGTTTTAACACTTGTATAAGTTGGTAATTAATGTAAGAACATGTCTAAGCATGTTCAACCCGACAATTTTGAGGTTAGGCCCGGTTCGGAACCGAAAGTCGCAAAAATAGACTTTTGCTTTGACTTTCAGTTCTGACCCAATTTAGATTGTTTTAAAAATGAGTTAGGCTTCCATTAGGTCCATATTTCATATTAGTATAACCCTCTGTGATTATACAACTTGGATCCTAATTTATCCGATCCATTTGCATGTTTCCGTTATATGCCTAAATGTTGACCATTATGCCCTTTTGACCTTAAAACGAGATATTTGAAAATGTGAGAGGACAAAAACCTTTGTTACTGATTTATAAACTTTTCCTAAAAATTTGACATCAGTTTGAGGTCTAGATTAAGAGTTATGCTCAATAGCGTAATTAGAAAGCTTTTTTTATTAATTAAATGACATAATTAGCATAAAGCCTATCTAAACCCAAATTTTGACACCAAACTTTTTACCCACTGATATAATATAATATTTTGGGATTTTTGAAGATTTTTAATTATTTTTAAACTGATAATATCATAGGGTTCTAGCTTTGATTCGGTAATTGTCGGTTATACCATTTTCTTGAATAAAATGAGTTTTACATAACATATTGATACCAAATATTTTGCTAGTGATCCTATATGATAAATAAAATATTTTAAGCCTTCTGGAATGATAAAAATATCAGTTTTTTTTTTATAACCCGAAAATCGCTTAAAAGCGACTTTTTACGCGTTTTAAACGCATAGTATGAGTTAAAACTATTTTGAACATATAAGACTTAATACCTACTGATGTTTTAAGTAATTTTTTATACTTTAACAGTAAGAAAAAGTTTTGAACTCAGATTTGTAGGATCGTGTTTCGACCTGAACGAGTCGTTCAGAGGAGTTTTCTCTGTTTCAGGTGCGGAATAACAAGAAACGGAGTAGAAATAGCTGATTCTTCACTAATATCACTGATTCTATTGATTTAACAAACGATTACATCCAAATCTCGATCCGGCAGCACTTCGGTACGAGTTACAAGGTCTTTTCTTATGAGGTTCGCTTATGTCCTATATATAGGGCATGGAGATCCCCTTCAATGGACATGTCCGAATAAGCGGACCTGACACATAAGCGGACCTCCTATGATAGGTCCCCACATACGGACATGTACACATAAGCGGACCTCATATGTACACAAAAGCGGACCTACTAGGTGACATATAAGCGGACCTACTAGGTGACACCTAAATACAATCCTATTTTCATCTAACACGTGCCCTGATCTAACACTTTAAAACCAAGACTCGAAACAAGACGAAGACAACAGATGTAGTGCACCAACAAACTCCCCCTCAGATGTTGACGAGTCGCAGTGTCAAGTCTTTGACAATGTCGTATCTTTAAGTCTTCAGTCTTGATCAGTCTTCGAGCTGCCTTCACTCTAACCGGCTCTATCCTATCTCCAATTCTCTTTCAGGATCTCTGGCTCCTAGCTCTAGCATCTTCAGACTCTCTTTCTCTAACAGACTCCCCCTCAACTTGTGCTGGGATCGTAGTCTGGCTTTCACAGGTTCAGGTATCGTAACCTGACTCACCTGCATATTCTCTACCCAAAACATAAGTTTCATAAAAGATAAGATATAAAAAATTTAGAAACTTCACTAATCACTTGAAGATACAACCCTGAATAGAAAGATTTATCATGTCAATTTCTGAAGAACCACATGAATATATATCATTTTCATTTCACACATCTTCAAACAAACTTTCCCAAACCTGTTCGTCATGTTTAGCACTAGGAATTTTGAAAATCAGCTTTTCAACATCAGTCGTCGAAAATCTTTTTTATTTTTTCAAAATTTATGCTAAAACACACCGAAAATTGTTTTGGATTTTTTTTAACATAACAGAAATAAAATGCAGTAAAGAAATATTTACATACAATATTTTTGTGAGTTTGTGTAAGAGGATCATATCAGTTTATGAGACATATCACCAACACCGTTAAGCTTCATTACATTTTAAGTTCTAAACAATTCACCTAGATTGTCAGTATACTTGTCCACTTAAATTTTCACACAAAGTTCAACTGCTTCGAGATACGAATTAGTGTTTTAGGACTTAAACATCTACATGTGTCCCACCTCAGTATATACTCCCGTATCCAGACCCCAGTATTCAGTCTTACAGGTGAGTATACCTAGATGATATCTGTAAGGGGTTAATTGCGAGGGCCGTGAGAGCTCAGGTCGATCTTTCGATACGCAGAGAGATGACGGCTTCGACTTTTGGTGGGTCCCCTTTGGGGATCTTCTTTTCAACAGCACATGATTAACCATTTTGCAATGTGTTATCATTTTTTATGCTGAGGGGAGGCTTATATTTTAAAGCAGCGTAAAGTATTCTCCAGGGACTAGGCCATTGCTTCCGCAAAATCAGAAGTCCCGGGATAATACCCCAGATATCACTAAGCATAAAGACCTAGTATCTCAGAATACGGGACCCTTCAAACAAGATTTCAGGGGTTACCTATATATCCTGGAGGTGTTCCCCACGTAGACGCAAGTAAATTTTATGTTTATATCTCGTCACAATTTACTAAATGTGCAAAAACCTACTGACACATCATCAGTGAGACCGTTTATCACATTTAACTTTCCAATTCTTTAGCATGTTGTGACAGTCCACTGATGTACTATCATTTCCTCTTTTATACAACAAAACTCATTTTTGATTTTATCATGTTTTTGCCTTTTTCAAATTTTCAAATGTTTTTGGATTTTCTGAAAAATTTTACTCCCCCTAAAATGCAAACACATTTTAGGAAATTTGAAAACCAACTATACAATAAAATGACAACTGATATCAAATCACTTCAAATCGCCATCCACTTGGCATAAACAATCAGAACTCCCCCTCACAACAAAACTATTTTCCCATTGTGATCTCAAAACACTTAAGTTTGTTTTAATCAAAATGGTTTTTCCGGAAAATAAGTTTTGTTGATTTTAAGAAACCATTTGTAGGTTAGGGGTTCATCACATTATTCTCCAAAATATCACTTGTAAGCATGATCCAATCAAGTTCAACTTAATGACCTTGATTAACCACTTGTCAATGAAAACCTCTTTCAATCACTTACAGGTTCATTTCATTAACGATAACCACTTGTAAATCAACATATAACAATTTAAATATACCACATGTACTTTACCAACTGTACCACATGTAGAATCATTTGCTAAGAAAGATGCCGATTCCTGCTCCACTCTTACCAACCTGGGAGCTCCGGCAAGTCAGGAATTTTATGGTGAAAATGCTGTTACCCAAGCCTGACCAGCCTTGGGTGATTTTGGTGGTAAACATCTCTCCCACCAACATTTTGATTTGTAAAATTCTTTAGCATCCTTCACTTTCCTGTCAACCATCTTTCCAAAAATATGTTTAACATTTCCATTGAAAGCCTTCTCAACATCAAATTCTCCCTCATCAGCGAAGAATTGATTTGAGATCTCTACCTTTCCCACTTTCTTCATCAAATTTTCTTTTGACAATGGCGGAAAGTTTTCCTCGTTCATCTCAGGAATGGAATTATCAACCTTTTTATCAACCAAAGACTCCTCTGATTTTATGGAATCAGATTCATTGTCAGAATTACTCTCAGATTTAACCACCCACTTTTGTTTACTCAAATCACCTCTTCTTTTGTAAAATCCTTTTGAACTTTCTCCTTCCTCAGAAGTAGAATTTTCAAATTTTTTTAACACTTTTCACAGATTGTTCTTTCTCATCAACACAAGTTTTTCTCAAAACAGAATTAGAAGAAACTTCCTGTGTTTGGTAGTTGGTCTTGGGGCAATTCCAAGCTATATGTCCAACTTCTTGGCATTTGAAACAGATTCTTCTGTCAACTCTTTCAGCAAACCTTCTCACATTCTTCTTCACTTCAGCAAGAAACTCCTGGTTTGACTGCTTCCAGAACGGTTTCTTCTGTTCATCCTCTGAACTTCCTCCTGAAACAAATTTTGTTTTTGGTTTATAAGTTTTCTGATTTTTATAATTTTCTGAAGAATTGAAACCCAGACCTTGTTTTTTGAAATTACGATTGTGGTTTGGTTTCTTTTGATAACGTGAACCATAACCGTAACCCTTTTTCTTGTTCAATCTCTGTTGAACTCTTGAAGTGTATTTTTTAGGTTTTTCATGAAGATTTAAATCATTTATTTCAGAAATATTAATTTCTGCTAATTTGAAAACCTGTTTGATCATTTCAGTTTTGACACTTCTTATTGGAAATTCCTCATCAGAATATAATTTGTCTGAATCAAACAAAGTATAAGCCACTTTGATTAACCCGTCATTCAAATTAGATCTTGATAACAGGAATTCTCTATTGTAAATCCTATTAACCGATGAACTCGGACTCTTTTCTGATGAACTCGAACTTTTAGACTTAGACTCCGGTTTTGACTCTTCATCCATATCTAACACCTGATCGACCACTTTCTTTAATAACTCAGACTCATGATCGGTGTCAGACGCTGTGAATGTAACATCAATATTGTCTGGTAATTCATCAATGATTTCAGACTTTAACTTGATGTTGACTGCCTTTTTTAGACGCTCCTCGTTAGGATTCCTTGGAGAATAAGTTTCATGGATCGGGGGCGGACATCTGTTATACTTGACACTTTTTGTCTTACAAGTATCCTCTTCTTTTTCTTTCTTCTTGAACGCTTCAAGACCTGCAACAGTAGGATAAACCCGATCAATCAAATAATCACATGTAGTATAACTCAAAAGTAATCGGTTAATCCTTTCACTCTCGATTTTTTCAAGTTCCAACTCCTTCTTCAAATTAGCACAGTCTTCAATATAATCATTGATGACACTTTGCTTTGTCATTAAAGTTGCACTCATTTTGTCATTCGCTTTTTCAATTTCTGAATTCGTTCTTTTCAAACTATCAACTGTCCTATTCAGCACATCGTATGACTCTTTCACATACTTCACATCAGACAGTAAATCTTCTTTAATCTTTTCCAACTCAGCAATCTTCTTATCTTTCTCCTCACAAGCTTTGTAAGATTCTTTACATTTCAGACAAGGTTTAATGATTTCGACTATCTTATCAACCTCAACAACTTTCTCAACTTCTACGATCTTTTCTACTTCAACAATTTTCTCTACAATCTTTTCAACCACTGGTTCTTCAGATTCTATTTTAGCTTTCTGTTCCTCAGTTTCCTTTGTTGAGCTTTCTTCAACTTCTGCTTTCTCACTTTCTACTTTTGCTTCCAACTCATGTTCTTCAATTTTCTGAATAAACTGTGCCAGATTCATGTTTTCATGTTTTCTCATATGTTTTACAATCAACAGATAAGTTCCCCATTTTTGCTGTGGTAATGCATCAGCAAGTTTATCAATCCATTCATCATTGTCTTTCTTAATGTTCAATCTTCCCATTTCCAAGACTAAATGACAATATCTATCAATGATCATCTTTGTTGTTTCATGGTCAAAAGCTACAAACATGTCAAATGACTTCTTCAACAACTCCTTTTCCATGTTTCAAAGAATTCGATATACTTTGGCAAAAACACCTGACGAATAAGCGGACCTGACGAATAAGCGGACCTGACGAATAAGCGGACCTGATTGCAATTTGGAGCGGACCTACTGATAAAGTGACATTGAAGCGGACCTGATTGCAAAATATGTCCGAATAAGCGGACCTGAACCTGTCTTTGGAGCGGACCTACCAAATGTCCGAATAAGCGGACCCTAGTTCGAGTTCAATTTTGTCCATTTTTACTTTGATTTTAAGTCTCAACTTCTCAGGGATTTGTCTATGTTCAATTGCACATAATCTGTTAAATTTTGAGCGGATTCCGACCGTTAAATCTCGTTCTGATGAAGAAAGAAGGTGTAGAAGTAAGAAATGATGATGAAATCCAGCTATTCTCTGCAGAACTCCTCCTCCTGAAGCTCTGATACCAATTGTAGGATCGTGTTTCGACCTGAACGAGTCGTTCAGAGGAGTTTTCTCTGTTTCAGGTGCGAAATAACAAGAAACGGAGTAGAAATAGCTGATTCTTTACTAATATCACTGATTCTATTGATTTAACAAACGATTACATCCAAATCTCGATCCGGCAGCACTTCGGTACGAGTTACAAGGTCTTTTCTTATGAGGTTCGCTTATGTCCTATATATAGGGCATGGAGATCCGCTTCAATGGACATGTCCGAATAAGCGGACCTGACACATAAGCGGACCTCCTATGATAGGTCCCCACATACGGACATGTACACATAAGCGGACCTCATATGTACACAAAAGCGGACCTACTAGGTGACATATAAGCGGACCTACTAGGTGACACCTAAATACAATCCTATTTTCATCTAACACGTGCCCTGATCTAACACTTTAAAACCAAGACTCGAAACAAGACGAAGACAACAGATGTAGTGCACCAACAAGATTTCCAAATTTGACCTTTAAAGCTTATGTGAAATTACCAAAATCCCCCTTCGGTGCATAGTTTGGTTATAAATGATAAATTTCACATATATGCAATACCCTACTGTTATGACTTATAAAATAAATATTTTTACTGATCATATCAAACCTGAACCTCAGATTTATGTTTAATCCCTTTTATAACCTTTAAAATGACCAAAATACCCATACGAGGCATAAATTGAGTTTAAATCCATTTTGGGCATAATGGAAGGTATCATACTGATATCACAACATATTTAAGGCATATTAACTTAGGAAACCTGTTCATGACTCATTTGATTACCCGTTATGCATTTATCGCATTCGGTACGATTTATGTAACTAGTTTGCATAAATTAACCGAAATGGGTCAAACCTTATCATTTTCACTTCAAAATCCAGAATGTGTTTAGTTTACCCATATTATACAAGTCTTCAAACTTGTCAGGTCTAAATCACATTCTATTCCGGTCTTCGCTTAATCATGCGTTTCGATCCGTGTATCTTTCTTTAAAACTAACCGGTCTAAGTTTAGACTTAATTAAGACCCGTTAGGAATCTAATAGGTTATTAAAAACCTTCATTTCCAGATTTAGGAGCCTAGTAAAAGATATATGCATTTGCTTGATTGTATACGGCTGGGATAAATTGTATAATTTGCTCAGGTAAATACTTTTAACTTATTTTCCGTTATACGGGCTTGGGATACGGTATTATAATAGTACCGCTTGGTCGGGTGTGTAGTTATTTAAATCGGATTGTGATTGATATATTTACATAACCTGTTTTAATCTGTTTTGTTTGGTATATGGCCTTTGTGGGGTTAATGACCATGTCCCGGATATCCTTGGCATCATTCATTGAAATGGCCACGACTTAAGCACGGGGTGTAGGCATACACCTGACAGTTGCATATGTATAAATGGTAATCCACAATAAGGAATTTTCCTTGTGGGTATTATACATGTGGTGTGTCAGTTAATCTTGTCCGGCTCTTCTAACCGGCCCTGACGGACGACAAACATGTAAAAACTGTATACAAGATTATGTTTAAATAATTGTCCCAAGTTATAAAAGATTATTTTGTGCCTTGTGCATTCAAATCAATTTTCTTAAACATTTTCAAAATGAGTTAGTTAATTGTATTTACCAGTGTAAACTGACGTATTTTCCAAAAAGGCTAAGTGCAGGTACTAGACGGAATAGGCTGGCTACTCCTAGCATCAATAAAGAGTCTTGCAAGCTTAGATGTTTACAAATCTGTTGAACAATGTTTCCTTTTAACTTTGATCCGCCTGTGGATCCTTCACAACCGTTTTTGTAATAAATGACATTACTTTCTTTCGTGTTGTAATGTTTTATTCTTTCGACTTCCGCTGTGTATTAAACTGTGATAAATTGTCTATGATGATGTCAACTACGTCACGATACTCCCCCGGGCCCACCGGTAATACGTGGAAATATCGGGGTGTGACAACTTTACCAGAATGTGGTCTGGTGTTTCTTCTTCTTGATTTCATAACCTGCATAACCCTGACGTCAATGGCACACATCTTGCTCTAAGTTGTGTTGCTGTTGGTATCTTTCCTTTTGATGCTCTCCATGCAAACATACAAGATTTTTGTGTCGCCCAGTTGTTCCAATAGAAGTCTTCCGCCGGTTCGTTCAAATTTAATTTCCTCGATAAAGTGTTTCTAATTCCTTTCACCGAAAACATCTGATCGTCTTCACATTTCCACAACCAACGATCGCTATTGTCCGATAACCGGACATCCTTTAATCTTTCATTGAATTCCTCCATTTGCTGTTTTTCCAGATCCGAATTTGGTGTCCTTACCTAACCCCAATCCCATAAGAAGCCATCGTTTAGCCGCCTGTAACAATCCTCAACCTTGGATCTTTTATGTAACACCCCGTGTTTTCACAAGTGAAAGTCAAGGTCAAGTCAACGACCGATTTCGCGCGACGTGACTCGTAGAATTGTTGGTATGATATTTAGATTATGTGGAGTAATTGTTGTACATTACAATAATCAAGCCTTACTAATCGTATTTCAATCGACCTACGACTGTGAACGATAGGAAGTAACAATGCGATAAAGTTAATCAAGCAAGCTAATCAAATCGACACCGAATCGTAACTCGAACTATGTATTTTTACTTGTGGTTATACGTGTGTGTGTGCTTTAAGTGTTACCTGTGCATGTTTACCTTATGTAATGTCAAATTGGATAATCAAGCGAACTCAATCGAACTCGAAGTCTAACTCGAATGTGAACGAACCCGAACCCGAATTCCGAGTCGAACCCAGTAAGAAGTAGTTGGGACTGAAAGTAATTTGAATTAGGAAACCCTATCGAACCGCTCGCAAATCAGAGCCGAATCAACATCGCATCGAGCTCACCCAAGGTGGTGGCATCCGCACGGATGACCCATCCGCACGGATGGCCAATCCGCACGGATTGCCAGTCCGCACGGATGACCAGTCCGCGCGGATAACCTGCCCGGGTGCGTGCCAGGCGCACGGCTCACCTCCTTTCCCTTTTTGGCATCCTATAAATACACGGGTCACTCTCCACTTTTTCCACTTTTGGCAAGTGACGTCCGAACCACACGCATTCTTCACCTTTTCTCAGATTTCTCTCAATCCAGGTAAGATCTCGCACTGATTCTTGTACATCTTTAATCACTACACGATTCTACACACTTCTATCTTTCGAATCTTCGAATCTAACCATGAAATCATCCGGATTTGAGGTATTCGCGGGTGACGTCATCATGAAGTTCATAAGAACTTCATGCTTGGCTTCATTCCACCAAGAATATCTCAGATCTAAGCGATTTCTACAAGTTTTTACAATAATTTCACCTAGATCTAAACTCTCCTAAGGATAAAAGAACTGAAAGAAATAAACCTAAGTTCTCTTCTTCTTTTACTCTTAAAACTGGTACGAATCCGATCAGTCCTAGTGTTCTATTCGTCAATAGTGGTGCCCTAGCTCCAGATCTGGAATTCTACCCATAGACAACTGATTTCGGGGTTAACCGGGACGACCGTTCTAAGTCGCCGACAGGCCGAGTTAGGGTGGTTCCTGACCGGCCTAGTCACGCGGGTAAGAACACAACTCCAAGTGGTTGCCACGTGATCAGAACGTCTCGATAAGCGACAACAGAAACCAAGTGTAGACGAACGGAACAACCAGACCAGTTGTCCACACGGACAAGCTATCCGCACGGACTAGCTGTCCGCACGGACGAGCCATACGCACGTACAGCCCATACGCACGTACGGGTCATACGCACGAGTTGTCATCCGCACGGACTACCCTTGGGACCCACTTTCCCAAACAAAGGTTTGAGTATCGACGAACGAGCAATCCGCACGGACGACCTCTGAATGGATTACTCTTCGGATCATGAGATACTAAGGCCTTAGAATGAAAATCAAACAAACTTCATCCGCACGGCCAAGCCGTACGCACGGACAGGCTATCCGGACGGATTGTCTCTGCCCGCGCGGACTACCATACGCACGGACCGCCGTCCGCGCGGCCGGCTTGAAAGGTAGAAACACTTTGGTGTTTTCCAAATGCTACAACGAAAACTTCAAAGCACAAGCCATCATACACAAACACATCTTAGGAAGAAACAATCCACTTGAACATTTATCCACACAAGCAATCTAACTGTACGGATAAGTCGCCCGCACGTATAACTAGTCCGCACGGGTTGCCACCCGCACGGACAGTCACACGCACGGATGACCTATCCGGATGGAACACCGTCCGCACATATCACCATCCGCACGCATCACCATCCGTACGGATAGGTCATGCGCACGGATGACTTCTATTCACGGATAACTGATCCGCACGATCCGTCATCCTACCCACTCTCACTTGTACTGTTTACGCGTCACTTATCGTTACATTATCGAATCTATCCAGGCTAACCGTACTCGCTGTAAAGCGCTCCCTTCAATCCATATCGCTGTGAGTATACTCGAACCCCTTTTGCTTTAGCACTTTTGGGTGTTACATACGTTACAACTAATCAAACTACAACTATCACACTACTCAAGCTATTTTAAACGCTTAACCGCTAATGCATGTTATACGTGGATTATGAATGCTTGTTTGTTATGTTTACACATGGAATACTGTCTGCCTGCCTTAGCAACGATAGTACTATAGTTTGGACTCAGCACCCGTTCACACGGGGGTTGTTAAGGATCTTTTACTTGCATTGATTACAGTGGTAATCGTGTATTGCGAACTGCCTCAGGCAGTCAACCCGCAGTCATTGGTATCGATGGATCTATGTCGATAACTAGCGTGCTTCATTTCACTATGTGTACGTGCTGGTTATGCGTAACGAATTCGAACTCTATATGCTATTATCAAACTTGTATGCTCACCTTTACATTTTATGTATTGACTTTATTTTTAACGTATGTGACAGGTGCCTAGGTTGCATATTTGCTCTTTGTGCTGTGATGGAATCAAAGCTAGGAATCTGAGTTGTAGAAACCAACCAATAAATCGTTATGTTTAAATCTGAGTTGTCGGAACAGAATATTTGTTTAGTTTTGTCTGTAATAACTTGTTTTACTATTTGAGGCATGGTATGGGACATGTTAACTTAAATTGAATGGTAATGATAGTTGTTATGGAAACTTCTGGACAATCTGTTTCGCTCAGTGCCGCGCCCTGATGATTCCGCCATCGGTTGGGGTGTGACAGATTGGTATCAGAGCCATAACTATAGGGAATTAGGCAAGACTCGACCTAGTCCGGGTCGAAGTCCTAGAGACCTAGTCTATTGTTAAGAACCAACAGACCAACTCACACGTATGCGTAAACTCGCCACTATCACTTACTCTTTTCTAGCACTACACTCGAATTTTCAGGTTGTGAACAGGTAATGAGGCCGAGAATAGGTTTGAAAACCGCAAACTCTCGACTAAAGTTGCCTAATCAACCTACGTTTTAGCTACAAACGAGGAGAATCGTACCAAATCAGGAGTGAAATCCATATTTTGATGAATAATCTCCTCAATTTTTATCAAAAACGAGGACGAAAGTTGCAAGATAGGGGTGGAACCCAAACCTTGACGACTCGTCCCGCTTTTATACAAAACTCTCACCAAAGTTCGATGGACTCCAATGATCTAAAGGCACAACCTAACCAATGGGAATTGCGCCAATGCCCAAGAATCGAGGCAAAGGCATAGTCCTGGAGGTAATTGTGCAGGATCCTTGCGAATAGTCGAGCCACTTTGGTTAGTCGAAGTCTATTAGCCACAGACAATCTACCTTCGATTTATCGATCTTTATGAAAAATTTTATGCATTTATTTGTTAACGTTTTGAGGTACTATTGATTTCGACCCAACACTATTGCTCCTGCTAAAACACAAAACCCACGCAACTCATCGCTAGCGAATCAACAATAGAAGCAGTCAAGATGCTTTGTATGCTCGTAGGTACTTTTAGTGATTAAGTTATATGTGTTCTTACCATTATGCTTACGTGTTTAGGAATATTGTGCTCTATGTGATTATGTGATTTTGTGCAACTCTGTGATTCTGTGACTATATGCGTTTACATGGTACGTGTTACTGAGCTTTAGTAGTAGTAGACGTGTGAGGTGAGATTCGAATACATGTGTTGAGTTCCATGGCGATGTCTATTGCAGACAATGTCGTCTGGATCCCGTCATCCACTCTCTCGCCAGGAAAAGAGAGACAAACGTCTTGCCTCTATCATCGCGAAAAGTGTAGCCAAAGCTGTAAGTGATGTCTACGAGAATGCCAGCAAATCATCTGAGGAATCAAGGACTGAGGGTCCTAAAGCTGCCGCAAGACCTTTCAGCTTCAAACAGTTCAAGTCGTGTGGGCCGAAAGAATTCACAGGCGAAGGAGGTCCTACTGCTCTATTCCACTGGTTTGACTCTATCGAGGTTACCCTGCGACAAAGTGGTTGCCCTGATGACCTTCGAACTCTGAACGCTACCGGCGTCTTTCAGTCCCGTGCTTTGGACTGGTGGACGGCCGAGAGGAACAAGAGAGGGAATGATGCAGCTTACGGGTTGTCGTGGGATGAGCTCAAGGAGGTCATGCTGGAGGAATTCTGCCCTCCTCACGAACGACAAAAGCTTGAAGATGAATTCTGGCACATACATCAGAAGGATGGAGACAATGCTGGTCTTACCGCTCGCTTCAAACAGCTCAGCATTATCTGTCCCGATCAGGTCAAGACTGCTGATATGACCATCAAGAAGTATATCCGAGCTTTGCCCGACTGCGTTGCTGATTTCGTGCAAGCGGCTAAGACTACCACGATCGAAGAAACCTATCTGCTGGCCGCTGAAATCAATGACAAAAGGGTCAAGGCTGGGATGTGGGATAAGACCTCCAAGCATCTGCATCAAGCCACTACTGCCACACCAACCGCTGAACCTACCTCGTCGAGCAACAAGAGAAAGAACAAGAGGAAAAGCAACACCACCAACAAGAACTGTGCGATCACTGCTGCACCAGTTCAGACTGTACCTGCCCAACAGCGCCAAGTGGCGGCACCTGTGGCCAATGCACCGCCTGCAAAGCGTGCATATACTGGACCACACCCGCTCTGCCCTACTTGCACCTATCATCACCCGACTGCTATCCAATGCCGCTTCTGTGCTCATTGCAACGTCTACGGCCACTTTACTGCTAACTGCCGTATTCGTCAAGCTCCTGCCAATCAAGCTCTACTCGCTGCCCCACAGGGTCAACAAGCTCCTCCGGCACCAGCAGTCAAAGCCAGAGCATGCTTCACATGTGGCGACCCGAACCATTTCGCCAACATGTGCCCAAACAGGGTGGTGAAACAAGAACCCCAGCAGCCACAGCAGCAACCACAGCAGCAACAACCGCAGCAGCAACTGGCCGCACGTGCCAGAACTTTCAATCTCAACGTGCGCCAAGCCCAGGCCGACAACAACGTGGTCAATGGTACGTTCCTTGTGAATGGTATTTATGCTTCATGTTTGTTTGATACTGGAGCCGATAATTGCTTTGTGTCACTCGAATTTGAGAAACTCCTTAGTCGTAAGCGTTCTCGACTCTCCTCTGCATTCGAAGTTGAAGTCGCTACCGGGAGAACCGTCGCTGTAAACTCTGTTATTCGTGATTGCACGCTCGAACTCAACAATCACGTCTTCTCGGTCGATCTCATTCCAATGCAACTAGGAAGTTTTGACGTCATAATAGGCATGGGCTTTCTTCGCGAAAACCATGCCGAAGTTGTGTGCTTCGATAAAATGATTCGTTTTTCGCTCGCCAACGGGGATTCATTGTGCGTCTATGGAGATACTACTTCGAAGGGTCTCAAACTCATGTCATGCCTACAAGCTAGCAAGTATCTCCGCAAGGAATACAGGGCTTTCTTGGCTCATGTCGTAGCAGCGGAGAAGGAAAAGAAAGAGAAGAAGGAAGTGAAGGACGTCCCAGTGGTTCGAGAATTTCCTCGAGTTTTTCCAGAGGATCTTCCCGGACTACCTCCAAAGCGTGATATTGATTTCCGCATTGACCTTATTCCTGGAGCTAATCCTATCGCCAGAGCTCCTTATCGACTCGCGCCGTCCGAAATGCGCGAACTCTCAACCCAACTCCAGGAATTGCTTGAAAAAGGCTTTATTCGGCCGAGCACCTCTCCGTGGGGCGCACCAGTCCTTTTCGTCAAAAAGAAGGATGGGACGTTCCGGATGTGCATCGACTACCGGGAATTGAATAAGTTGACTATCAAGAACCGCTATCCTCTGCCTCGAATCGACGATTTGTTTGATCAACTACAGGGCGCTACGTGTTTCTCGAAGATCGATCTGCGTTCCGGATATCATCAGCTGCGTATACAGGAGGAGGATATACCCAAAACAGCGTTTCGCACTCGTTACGGCCATTATGAATTCGTTGTCATGCCTTTTGGCCTAACCAATGCACCAGCAGTTTTCATGGATCTGATGAATCGAGTGTGTAAACCGTATCTTGACCGTTTCGTCATCGTGTTCATCGACGATGTCTTGATCTATTCCAAAACGAGATCCGAACACGCGCAGCATCTACGTTTGGTTCTCGAGTTACTCCAGGGAAATCAACTCTACGCCAAATTCTCCAAGTGCGAATTTTGGTTAGGGGAGGTTCAATTTCTGGGTCACATCGTAAATAGTCAGGGTATTCACATCGATCCTGCGAAGATTGAAGCTGTTAAGAGCTGGGTTACGCCTAAGAACCCGACTGAAGTCCGCTCCTTTCTCGGGCTGGCGGGCTATTATCGACGATTTATCAACGGATTCTCGAAGATTGCTGTACCACTTACTTCTCTTACTCATAAGGATCAGCCTTTTGTCTGGGGAACCAAACAAGAGTCTGCCTTTCGAACCCTCAAATACATGCTGTGCAATGCTCCTGTTCTCACGCTACCCGACGGAAACGATAATTTCATTGTCTACTGTGATGCTTCTAACCTTGGTCTCGGTTGTGTCTTAATGCAACGAGACAAGGTTATTGCTTACGCATCCCGTCAGCTCAAAATCCACGAGAAGAACTATACAACCCATGATCTCGAGCTAGGCGCAGTTGTTTTTGCATTAAAGATTTGGCGACACTACCTGTATGGTACCAAGTGTACGATCTTCACCGATCATAAGAGCCTACAACACATCTTTAATCAGAGGGAACTAAATATGCGTCAACGCCGATGGGTAGAGCTTCTCAACGACTACGACTGCGAGATTCGTTATCACCCATGCAAAGCAAATGTTGTTGCCGACGCACTTAGCAGACGGAGTTATCTGCTTAGCACTCGTAATGTCCAAGCCCAGCACAACCTCGAAGCTCTTATTCGCGACGCCCAGCATGCGTGTTTCAATGAACGCACCTTGAAGAAAGAAAGAATCTACCACGACGGAGCCCAGCTTGTGAACAAATCAAATGGGATATTCCACTTCTTAGACAAAATCTGGATTCCCAAGAGAACTAACCTGCGACAGATCATCATGGACGAAGCCCACAAATCCCGATACTCTATTCATCCTAGTGCTGACAAAATGTACCATGACCTTCGATATAGGTACTGGTGGCCGGGTATGAAACGGGATATCGCTCTCTATGTCGGAAGATGCCTAACCTGTGCTAGAGTCAAGGCTGAACATCAACGACCCTCTGGCTTGCTCGAACAACCTCCAATCCCCATGTGGAAGTGGGAAAGCATAGCTATGGATTTCGTAACCAAGCTTCCAACCACGTCATCAGGTCACGACAGCATTTGGGTTGTTATTGACCGTTTGACCAAATCAGCCCACTTTCTGCCGATACGAGAGGACTACAAGGTGGAACGATTAGCCCGAATCTACACTGACGAGATCATTTGTCGACATGGGACGCCTCGTGACATCATCTCTGATCGTGATGCTCGATTCACTTCGCGATTGTGGGGAACGTTTCAAACGGCACTCGGTACAACGCTTAATCTAAGTACTGCGTTCCACCCACAAACTGACGGTCAGAGTGAAAGAACGATTCGTACGCTTGA
Organism: Helianthus tuberosus; assembly: GCA_030545235.1. Classification (NCBI taxonomy): domain Eukaryota; kingdom Viridiplantae; phylum Streptophyta; class Magnoliopsida; order Asterales; family Asteraceae; genus Helianthus; species Helianthus tuberosus. The sequence continues at coordinate 2,043,966 of CM060394.1, forward strand.
AGACATGCTCCGTTCATGTGTTCTAGACTTCGGTGGTAATTGGGATAGACACCTTCCGTTAGTCGAATTCTCGTACAACAACAGCTACCAGGCTAGCATCCAGATGGCACCTTTCGAGGCCTTATACGGAAGAAGATGTCGATCGCCTATTGTGTGGCACGAGATCGGTCACTCGCAACTAACCGGTCCGGAGCTGCTACAAGAAACGACAGACAAAATTTTCCAGATTCGGGACAACCTAGCGAAGGCTCGAGATAGACAGAAGCTTCTCGCCGATAAAAAGCGCAAGCACCGTGAGTATGGCGTTGGTGACTACGTACTCCTAAAGGTATCACCTTGGAAGGGTGTAGTCCGATTCGGCAAAAGGGGAAACTTGCGCCTCGGTATGTGGGACCTTTTAAGATTCTGGAAAGGATCGGAAAAGTCGCCTACAGACTCGAATTACCGGAAGAACTTAACAATGTCCATCCGATCTTCCACGTGTCAAACCTCCGAAAGACCATCTACGAACCAGCCGTACATGTTCCTCTAGATGATTTACGAGTGAACGAAACATTACACTTCGTGGAAAAGCCTGTCGAAATCATGGATCGCCAAACCAAAGAACTCAGGCGCTCACGCATTCCTATTGTGAAAGTCCGGTGGGAAGGCAAACAAGGCGCGGAGTTCACTTGGGAACTCGAAAGCGACATGAAGGCAAAGTATCCACAGCTGTTTAACGAAGAAGTAACGTCCAGCTAAGAAAGGCAAGGTGGCATATATGTAAATAAGGAGAAATCCCTATAATCCTTGCCTATAAATAAAAGTATTAAGTTCTAGAGAGAGAAAGCTCGTGTTCGTGATTCAAGGTTCTGTACACTATCATATCTTCAATAGAATCACGTCATTAGTACGTTCTTGTCTGTTCGATATCACTTGTGCACGGATTCCGCACGTTGCACGGTCGGTTACGCAATCGAGTCGGTTCAAAACCGACCCTGCAAAGATGAAGAAATTGCTCAAATCTGAGCGTGTTTGATCTCGCAACCGAGCACCTGCTCGAATACCACTTGTAGGATCGATTTGACACCGTTACGATTGAGTTTAGTCACACACGTTCGCGGATTCCGCACGTTGAACGTGTTGCTACGCAATCGAATCAGAGATAAATCCGGACCTACAATAATTCGAATTTCTTCCAAACGACTTCAAATTAAAATCCGAAACTTTATAGGTTTTTAGATCATGCATATTCGCTCAACATATCCAAAATCAGCCGATTTTAACCATAAAATCCTGGTTAATCGGACGATTTTCCATAATCCAAACGAAGGACTCTCACATGTGATTCACGAACTAGTTACAGCTTCAGCTTAATTTCGGGACGAAATTTCCTAAACAAGGGGAGGCTGTAACACCCCGTGTTTTCACAAGTGAAAGTCAAAGTCAAGGTCAAGTCAACGACCGATTTCGCGCGACGTGACTCGTAGAATTGTTGGTATGATATTTAGATTATGTGGAGTAATTGTTGTACATTACAATAATCAAGCCTTACTAATCGTATTTCAATCGACCTACGACTGTGAACGATAGGAAGTAACAATGCGATAAAGTTAATCAAGCAAGCTAATCAAATCGACACCGAATCGTAACTCGAACTATGTATTTTTACTTGTGGTTATACGTGTGTGTGTGCTTTAAGTGTTACCTGTGCATGTTTACCTTATGTAATGTCAAATTGGATAATCAAGCGAACTCAATCGAACTCGAAGTCTAACTCGAATGTGAACGAACCCGAACCCGAATTCCGAGTCGAACCCAGTAAGAAGTAGTTGGGACTGAAAGTAATTTGAATTAGGAAACCCTATCGAACCGCTCGCAAATCAGAGCCGAATCAACATCGCATCGAGCTCACCCAAGGTGGTGGCATCCGCACGGATGACCCATCCGCACGGATGGCCAATCCGCACGGATTGCCAGTCCGCACGGATGACCAGTCCGCGCGGATAACCTGCCCGGGTGCGTGCCAGGCGCACGGCTCACCTCCTTTCCCTTTTTGGCATCCTATAAATACACGGGTCACTCTCCACTTTTTCCACTTTTGGTAAGTGACGTCCGAACCACACGCATTCTTCACCTTTTCTCAGATTTCTCTCAATCCAGGTAAGATCTCGCACTGATTCTTGTACATCTTTAATCACTACATGATTCTACACACTTCTATCTTTCGAATCTTCGAATCTAACCATGAAATCATCCGGATTTGAGGTATTCGCGGGTGACGTCATCATGAAGTTCATAAGAACTTCATGCTTGGCTTCATTCCACCAAGAATATCTCAGATCTAAGCGATTTCTACAAGTTTTTACAATAATTTCACCTAGATCTAAACTCTCCTAAGGATAAAAGAACTGAAAGAAATAAACCTAAGTTCTCTTCTTCTTTTACTCTTAAAACTGGTACGAATCCGATCAGTCCTAGTGTTCTACTCGTCAATAGTGGTGCCCTAGCTCCAGATCTGGAATTCTACCCATAGACAACTGATTTCGGGGTTAACCGGGACGACCGTTCTAAGTCGCCGACAGGCCGAGTTAGGGTGGTTCCTGACCGGCCTAGTCACGCGGGTAAGAACACAACTCCAAGTGGTTGCCACGTGATCAGAACGTCTCGATAAGCGACAACAGAAACCAAGTGTAGACGAACGGAACAACCAGACCAGTTGTCCACACGGACAAGCTATCCGCACGGACTAGCTGTCCGCACGGACGAGCCATACGCACGTACAACCCATACGCACGTACGGGTCGTACGCACGAGTTGTCATCCGCACGGACTACCCTTGGGACCCACTTTCCCAAACAAAGGTTTGAGTATCGACGAACGAGCAATCCGCACGGACGACCTCTGAATGGATTACTCTTCGGATCATGAGATACTAAGGCCTTAGAATGAAAATCAAACAAACTTCATCCGCACGGCCAAGCCGTACGCACGGACAGGCTATCCGGACGGATTGTCTCTGCCCGCGCGGACTACCATACGCACGGACCGCCGTCCGCGCGGCCGGCTTGAAAGGTAGAAACACTTTGGTGTTTTCCAAATGCTACAACGAAAACTTCAAAGCACAAGCCATCATACATAAACACATCTTAGGAAGAAACAATCCACTTGAACATTTATCCACACAAGCAATCTAACCGTACGGATAAGTCGCCCGCACGTATAACTAGTCCGCACGGGTTGCCACCCGCACGGACAGTCACACGCACGGATGACCTATCCGGATGGAACACCGTCCGCACGTATCACCATCCGCACGCATCACCATCCGTACGGATAGGTCATGCGCACGGATGACTTCTATTCACGGATAACTGATCCGCACGATCCGTCATCCTACCCACTCTCACTTGTACTGTTTACGCGTCACTTATCGTTACATTATCGAATCTATCCAGGCTAACCGTACTCGCTGTAAAGCGCTCCCTTCAATCCATATCGCTGTGAGTATACTCGAACCCTTTTTGCTTTAGCACTTTTGGGTGTTACATACGTTACAACTAATCAAACTACAACTATCACACTACTCAAGCTATTTTAAATGCTTAACCGCTAATGCATGTTATACGTGGATTATGAATGCTTGTTTGTTATGTTTACACATGGAATACTGTCTGCCTGCCTTAGCAACGATAGTACTATAGTTTGGACTCAGCACCCGTTCACACGGGGGTTGTTAAGGATCTTTTACTTGCATTGATTACAGTGGTAATCGTGTATTGCGAACTGCCTCAGGCAGTCAACCCGCAGTCATTGGTATCGATGGATCTATGTCGATAACTAGCGTGCTTCATTTCACTATGTGTACATGCTGGTTATGCGTAACGAATTCGAACTCTATATGCTATTATAAAACTTGTATGCTCACCTTTACATTTTATGTATTGACTTTATTTTTAACGTATGTGACAGGTGCCTAGGTTGCATATTTGCTCTTTGTGCTGTGATGGAATCAAAGCTAGGAATCTGAGTTCTAGAAACCAACCAATAAATCGTTATGTTTAAATCTGAGTTGTCGGAACAGAATATTTGTTTAGTTTTGTCTGTAATAACTTGTTTTACTATTTGAGGCATGGTATGGGACATGTTAACTTAAATTGAATGGTAATGATAGTTGTTATGGAAACTTCTGGACAATCTGTTTCGCTCAGTGCCGCGCCCTGATGATTCCGCCATCGGTTGGGGTGTGACATTTTATCTTTTACAATTTGGAACAACAACGGGTATTCTTCACGTAATGAATTGTTGCCGAGCCACACGTCAATCCAAAACATGGTTTTGTCGCCTCTACCCACTTTACTTATAAGGTTTTTCTCTAAACCCACGCCCCTTTTGTTCATATCTTTGCTTATTTCCGCAATTATTTTCCATAACCCGGTTTGGTCCTTTTTTAACGGAACCATACTTATCCTTTTTTTATTCATATGGATTGCATTAATCACTTTCACCCACAGTTGATTCGGCTCCATTTTCAGCCGCCACCACCACTTAGCCATTAAGGCTAAATTGAGGTCTCTTATGCTACCGATTCCCAACCCACCAAACTTTTTTTCTGCTATAATTTTTTCCCATTTCACCCACCTCATCTTTTTGTTTGAACTACAACTCCCCCATAAAAATTTTCTCCTTATCCCTTATAAGACTTTTATGACTGCAATCGGACACTTGTATATAGACAAGTAATAATTTGGCAAACTGCCTAGCACAGACTTTACTAGAGTTGCCCGCCCAACAAAGGATAGCAATTTTGCTTTCCAATTTGATAGTCTCCTATTGAAAGTGTCTATGACTTCTTTCCAATTTTGTATTCGATTCAAATTTGCACCTACTTTTAGACCCAAGTAAGTAAACTACCTGGTTTGAAACCGAGACTTTCAGCCATTGTTACTATCTCCTCTTCTTCGATCCCGACCCCAAAAAGCTTACTTTTCATTGAGTTCACTTTCAAGCCTGATACTAGATGGAAGCATCTCAAGATTCTTTTTAAGTTCCTTATGTTGTCTTCTTTCCATTCCCCAACGAAAATTGAGTCGTCCGCAAAAAGTAGGTGAGTAACCGTCACATCCTCCCCTGATATCTTTACCCCCGGAAATATATTGTTCTCTTTTGCTCTTGTCATCATTACATATAAAGCTTCCATAGCGGTTATAAATAAAAAAAATGGATAGTGGATCCCCTTGGCATAAGCCTCTTTTATATTGTAATTCCCCCGTCGGTGCCCCATTTATGAGAACCGATCCTCTCCCGGTGAATAAAATCCCCATAACCCAGTTCTTCCATTTAGATGGGAAGCCCATATGCGTTAAAATGGAAATAAGAAATTTCCAGTTTAACGTATCGTAGGCTTTTTCTATGTCCGCCTTGAAAACGAATATCTTTTTTTTTTTCTTTTTCTTCGCCCACCCCATAACTTCGTTAATGACTAGAGGCCCGTCTATTATGTTCCTTTCGGAAATAAAAGCTGATTGTGAACTAAACACCACACTATTTAGGACTTTTTTCATACGATTAGCTAGTACTTTAGAAATTATTTTATTCACAACCCCAATTAAAGAAATAGGCCGAAAATCAGTGTATACCATCGGGTCGTTTACCTTGGGGATAAGTGATATGAAAGACAAGCTGCATGAATGATGTATAGATCCATGGACGAAAAACTGCTCCATCATTTCCATAATCCCCATTTTCAGCTCCTCCTAGTATTTTTTAATCAATGTGAATGTGATTCCATCCGGCCCAAGGGCTTTGTCTCCCCCACATTCCCATATTGCTTCTTTAACTTCCTGCTCTTTAAATTGCTTAATGAGACTTTGTTTCTCGTAGTCTGATAATTTTTTGAATCCATCCGCCTCCATTCTCGGTCTTGATGAAATCGGTTCTTTGAATTTCTCCTCGAACGCAGCTCTAAACTTATCCTTAATAACATTTGCTTCTGTGACCCAACTACCGTCAATCCATAAACCGTTTACTCGATTCCGTATTTTGTGACTGTTAACAACAACATGAAAAAAGCGGTGTTTTCGTCTCCCAATGCATACCATTTCACTCGTGATTTCTGGATTACATCCTTAGCTCTCGCCTTATGCTATTCTCTAATTATTCTTTTATACCCCTGCCAAACCTCTATTTCTTGCTCGGTTAAGTTTCTGATTTCCGCTTCAGTTTCAAGGTTTTGTAAATTAACTTTAGTGCTAGCCAATACCTCCTCCTCCTTAATTTTTTCACTGTTTCTCCATTTTTTCAATTCCTCTCTTATTGCTTTGAATCTTACAGCCAAACATTCGTCTTTAAAACTCGAGTCACACCTTTTCTCCAATCCTTTGTTCACCGCATCGTCAAACCCATGTGCCTCCATTCAACTATGAAATATTCGGAACGGGGTTGGTCCGAAATTATTTATGTTCGTTATTAGCACTAATGGGCAATGGTCCGAAACCTCTCGATCTAATGCCAGCAACGATGCCTCGGGCCATCTCATCATAAATTCTTCGCATACCAACACACGGTCAATTTTACTAAGGTTTCTTCCGTCCCCTAACATAAACGTATATCGCTTTCCACCCATATTGTATTCTTGTAATCCAGCGTTCATAATAAAGTTGTTAAAACACATTGCACCCCCAGCATCAAATTGCGAGTTGAATCTATCTTCAGGAAAACGTACCTCATTGAAGTCGCCTAATATGATCCATTTGCCCATAATCGACTGCTTCATTGATAGTATTTCGTTCAACAGTAGTCTCCTATTACTTTGCACTGTCAGAGCATAAACATTCACTATTACAACTTCCTCTTGTTCACCAGACACCTGAACTTTTACTAATATAAAGTTTTGATTCTTCACTTCCAGATTTCTTTTAAAAATACTAGAATTCCAAATTGATAACAATCCACCCGACCTCCCTTCTGCATCTACTTTAATGTAATCAAAAGCCGTATTATCCCAAAACTTTCTAATAATACTCTCCAGTAAATCTCTAAATTGCGTTTCCTGAATTGCTATAAATTTTAATCCATACTTTGATAATAAACCTCTGACTGCCTTTGATTTCCCCGCCCCTCCAGCCCCTTTAATATTAAAGGTTCCGAAATTCATTGATTACCTGCTTCCGCCTGTTCATCGATGATCAACTTTCTGACCATTACTTCCTTATCATTCAAGTTCACTCCAATTGCTGCTCCGACCTTTGTTGTTAATTGTACCTCGGAGTTCACCTCAGCCGCCATTGATTGAACTGCTGGCCGGCCTTCTTCTGCTGCTTGGGTGTCTTCTACTAGAGTCTCTCCTGATTGTGTTTCTTTCTCCCACTCGGAACAATAACCGTCTTCAGGGACTGATCCACCGGTGTTGTCGTTAAAAAGTTCTTCAATTATAGATTGTACCCTGGCATCCTTCTTGCTTTTTCTCTTAATTTTCAACGGAATCTTCTGCCTTTGCTGGATCCTTCTTTTGTCTGCCACTTCAATATTAATGTCAGGTAGTTTGCCCTTATTGATTTTTGAGTTGGGTTTAAGATTTTGGGCCCTAACCGAAGCTAGGTTAGTCCTTTTTCTTTTCTTGTGGTGAGTGGTACTAGGCCCACCTGGTATACCTCCATGAAGCTCATCCTCTATTAGCCCAAAATCATTTTGTGGATCAGCCCCAAACAGATGTGGATTATCTTTCCTCATGTTATCAGTGTTACTTCCTTCCTTCTCGGGATCCACTTCCCACCCATTAACTACATCATTATTTCCTAGAGAATTGTACTTGGGAATTGGGTTAGCACACAAATTGGTACTAGCTAACGATTCATTTACCTTCTGATAAAGTGACTTTTTGTTTTCCCTCGTCGGTGACTTTTCCTCTTCCACCGGAATTCCTTTTTTTCCGTCCGACGACGACCCCCCGGATTGATTATCAGTTACCATTTTTTCCGGTGAACTGTAAGGAGTATCCTTGTTTTCGTTAATTTCCACTGTTTGTCTATTGTTTGATTCCTCCTGTATCGCACAGAGAGGCTTCCTTCTCCTAATCAAACATCCAGGAATCCATGGTTCCTCCACTTCCGAGTCCCACACCTTGAACGTTTGATCCTTCCATTTTACTGGCAATGTATCCTTAATGCAGTAACCATGGTCAACCATCACTCCCACTATATCGAATTGAAGATTCAAATCATATTTGTCAGCTCCCGAACTTTGCACGATCCTTCCATATTTTCCTGCAATTTCATCCATTACTTCACTCATCCATAGTTGAATCGGAACCCCTCTTATCATGAGCCATGCAACACGTTGATATGGCAGTGATTGCCCTTCCCATACTTCCATCTTCTGAAACCATTTCCCCCATAGCTCTTTCTTTAAGTTCATGAATGATTCCATATCCTTAGCCTCTTCGAACGTAATGAGTATTTTCAGTCCCCCTATAAATCGTATGACTCCTTTTTCCAGCTTCAGTTCATCAATGCATTTGTCTGCTTCTTTTAGTAGCTTGATATTATGGCATTCGCATATCACTGCCTTGTTTCGCCATTCTTGGAAAGCTACCGATTCATTAGTGAACCTCATTGTCTTGTCTTCTCCTAACTGTGTTTTTTTTCCTTTCACTGTATCCGCATATGACAATCCCTTCTTAACTTCTGCATATTTTCCTTCGACTCGGGTATTCGTATTATTGACATTTATCTCTTCCTTTCTCACCCATGTTTCTTTTCTCTGTTCAACCGGTTTTTTTACTATCTTTACGAATCTTGCAACCTTAGCTTTAATTCTCCAGCCATAGAAACTCGCCTGATTTAAAGCTTTTACCATTTTCTCCCCGTCTTTGACATTAACAAACCTAAGGAACCCGAATCGGTTTCCCCACTTGTCTCGTTTTCTTGCAATGTAGGCATCCACCAAGTGTCCGAAGTTTCTATACTCCATCCATAGTTCTCCATCATTCACTTGTGGATGGATGTTTGATACATAGAATGTTATGGCATCCTCTCTCCTGTATTGGTGTTCATCAGCCTGGTTGCTATTCTTTCCTTTGTTCCTCTCTGTATATTCCAGTCGATTGTGGTTCACCCCCGAGCTCCCACCATTTTCTCTTCCCATCACGAACGGAGAACGAGACTACCGGATATACCCAACCCGCGAATGGATGAATCAATCAGACAGTTAGGGTGAGAGGTTATGTCAAGACCTGCTAACAATGAGCTAATCGACTAAACCTTGCACACTAATCGGCGTCAATCTTCGTCGTCGAGCGGATTGACGAATTCCGACGACTGTTTGGATTCCGTCAGGGGGGTAAGTGTGAACAAGACCACCGGAGAGACCCAACCCTCGAATGGATGAATCAATCAGACAATTAGAATGAGAGGTTAAATCAAAGACTGCTAACAATGAGCTAATCAAATAGTTTTTAATTGGTTGCTCTTGTGGGGATTTAACCTGGAACTCTTGGTTTTAAAGCTTCAATGTAACCGAGCGAGCTAGGGCTCTAATTGTATTTTGAATGGAAATTTATTTTATTTAATCAAGACTTTTTGTTCCTTCCCTCCTCTTTCCTTTTTATATTTCTTTTAGTTCTTTTCAAAATTTTTAGCATTTCCTTTTTTACCTTCTTTTTTTAAACTTTTTTTTTTCTTTTATACATATTATTTTAACTTTTTTTTCTTTTCTTTTTAACATTTTTTATCTTACGTCTTTACTTTTTTTTAGCCTTTGTTATTTACCTTAAGTTATTACCTTCTCTTATTAATGTTATTGTTGTACCAAGTGCTCAAGCTATGAGATTATCGTAAGGAACCAGAATGATACTGATATTGAGTGAATTTTCTACGTGTAACGAACCAAAACTGACACTCTTTGAATCACTATCACATCATGCGAAAAAAAATCATAGCCCACTTTGAAGCATGGGCTTACCTTTAACACTAGTTTCCCTCAAAACCGTTTCAACTAAGCCCAATGATAATTAGTTGGATCTCTATATTATTTTGAAAGTGATCATTAAGAGAATTATACATTTTTACCTTTGGCTTGTAAAGACAACCGTGAGGTAAATTTGGCTGATATTAAATGTAACAGAATGAAATCATCTAGTATTTATTATAGGAAAAAAAACATAATATTGTTGCATGTTCACTAGTTATTATGTTAGTCCCTACATAGAGTTTTTATTATGCATTTGGTCCCCGACATGTACTTTTGAGTTTTTTATGCATTTGGTCCCCAATGTACATGGAGATTGCATCCAATACTTAACTACCATCATTTGTTTGACATGTTAGACCATCCGTAACGTCTAATGCCCCTTAAGAGGCATTTTTCGTCACATCAACATCATAATGCCTTATATAATGGTTAAGACCCCTTAATGCGCTTTCATTTATTGCTTTCCATGTTTTTCCTCCTCATTAGACATTATTCTAGAAATGTCCCCCCCTCTTCATGCCCCTATAATGCCCAGCGTTATCAAATCCTTTCACGCCCCTATAATGCCTATTACGATGGCCTTAGTGCTAGCTGATTTGGTTGTTATGTTTGTCTTTCTCCTTTTCATTTTCAACTACTTCATCTTTAATAAACATTCAATGCAAAAACCATATATACAATCTGTTTTTCAATGTAAATTATAGGGCTAGTAAATTTCAGGGAAAAATACTATTGTCAATGTCTACACACTTTAGCTGGATTATTTTCGCAATGTGTTTTGTGAACACAAACCAAACCTTTATTTTGTTACATTTACATTATCTTTGTCCAAGATCCTACCCCCTTCTTTATTTGGCCAAGGTTTCCATGGGATCAAAGGCTAAGACACTCCATCATTCGGTCACTGTCATGTACAGCTTAAAAAGGACACGCTAGGGTGTTGGGGTCATGAGAATAATGAATTATGGTGTAGTACTGACATTCTGGCCGACGATGGGATGTGATGAGGTTTGAGTGGCATAAAATGACCCCAACTCCCTGAAAGTTGTTTTTTTGTAGCGTTCATCTCAACGCAAGAAGCTGCGTACACCAACACGGAAGTGTTGGCTCTCATTTTCTGTGGCAGGTGTGGTGGTTTAGGATCTTTACAAAACCGTGTAACTTTGAAACCCAAAACGTTTCTTTTCCCCACTGTAAAAGGACCATCGTTATTGAGCTTGTCTCGGTTATTACACCAAATACTTTGCTATTATCCGATCTTACTCCCATCTCGGTTACTTTTGTATTTTAAGTTCATAGTGCTTTTATGACTTAAAGTTATAAATCATCAAGAATGGTTGAGACTGAATGATGATAATGGATGAAAGAGAGATCCACATGGCCAGTTGTGTTTTGAAAATGTGCTACCCCACACTTACCAAACATGTATTCACATTTAATGTCTTGACACTGAGACATCCATATCAACAACTAATCTATAACCAAAACTCAATGGTTGCTTGTTTATAAGCAAAAGATTGAATTATTTAGTCCGATCTCTTTAATTACTCAGGAATGCACAATAATAAGAGCTGGAACTACATTTGCAACCCATTTTGACCTGTTACCCAACCTCTACTATGGATGTGATGTAGGCGTTCTCGATCATGGAACAACAATAAACACTATCTTATTATGTACAAATAATACACATGTTGCAACTCATAAAAAACGCGATGACAGCCAACTAGTGTTACCTTGGTAAAATTGGCTGTGAACAAAAGTGTAAAATTTTTAAAACTTGAGATCTTATCACAACTAACTAGTGTTACCTTGGTAAATATGGCTGTGGGAAAGTATAGCAACTGAATCACAATCATCACTGTCACAGTAGCTCAGTAGATTTTGTGCAATGCTATTAAGTTCCATGGTATTTTCATCTATAAAAGGGGGATTAGAGGGGGTGGGTAATGGTTCATCAGTTTTTGCCAACATTTTTAGTGCCGCTGACATGGATGGTCTTAAGGATGGTCCTTCTTGGGTGCAAAGAAGTCCTACGTGTACAACTTTTATAGCGTCTTTGTGAAAATCAGTGTTGGGATGAATATGCATCATTAGATTTGGGTCAAATATATCCTCCACTGTACCTTGCTTGAAATGCTTCCATGCCTGTTTATCCACAAATAACACGTTAGTTTGATTATCCCCATCGTCCCATAAGAATTGCACTTACAAGTGGCAAAATATAATTTCAGGTGGGTTGAGAAACATGGCAAAATGGGTAATTTTACGTTTAAGTCGAAACAGGCCGGGCCAGTAGGATTGATTGTAGCACTCTTTGTTCGAAGTTTTTTTGTAAATAAATAGTGTGTTAAATATTATGACGAACTTCAATAACGATCTAATTAAAAGGATTTAGGATGTATTAAAAGGATGCATGATGTTTAAAATACTCTTCTAAGAAATAACAACAAAACTGTGATTTGGTAAATAGATAAATAAATGTGTCTGTAGCTTGAAATCTTACAGTAGACAGTAAGCTTTCAGAATATTCTGTAGTTTTGCTTCTGTTGCTTTCCATGCCAGTGACCACCTCAAGAATTAGAATACCGAAACTATAGACATCTGCCTTTTCCGTTAACTGACCATGGGCTAAGTACTCTGGAGCCATATACCCACTAGTGAAATAAAAGAAAATATATGTAAAATTAGCAGGCGATAATACATTCGGAGTGACTTTCCACCAATTTGACGCTATTTAATAAAACAATGTACTTACAGTGTTCCGGCAATGGCTGTGCTGATGTGGCTTTTATCACCTTGAAAAGATCTGGCCAACCCAAAATCAGCTATTTTGGGACGAAGCCTAAAGTCTAATAAGATATTAGAGGCTTTAATATCCCTGTGAATAACGCGGTTGTTGGTATTTTCATGAAGGTAAACCAGGCCTTCTGCTATACCGATTATGATCTTAAACCTCATCTCCCAGCCTATTTCCCTACCTTTTGTTTTGTCTGCAAAAGTTTACAAATTCAGAAAATACATCTCAAATCATTAGCTTCATGTTTGCTTACCAAAAATGAAGCGATCGAGGCTCAAGTTGGGTAGATATTCATATACAAGAATGCTTTCAGGTCCTGAACAGCTGCATCCTAACAGCCTAACCAGGTTTTTGTGCTCCACACTGCTAATCATGTTAACTTCGTTATAAAAATCTGCTGCTCTGAATCTGTTGTTGACATAAAGTCTCTTGACAGCAATCTCTCTTCCATCTGGAAGAACCCCCTTGCAAATTTTTGGAAAAAAATATCATGGTGTCAGCCCAACTCGGTTTAGCCCGGTACCCAAATTACCCTTTTTGACCTATTACCCATCCCGACCCTTCAACTCACTTTCTCACTTGTAGATGATGTGTTTGTGGTATTAAGAGTATAAGGTACTACCTTGTAGACAGTCCCAAATCCTCCTTGTCCTAGCTTATTGGATTCATTCCAATATCCTGTAGCTTTTTCAACGGTGGAATATTTGAAGTTCAAGCCACTATCATTTAGAATCTTTGCCATTTTCTCCGCGTCATAAGATCCTGAACTTTTTTTTAAGAATCATTAGTTTCTTATTTTTTTTAATTTTTTTATTGAAGTTACTACAAGTCCATTAACATGCTGTATAAGTGTTTGGAATTGCTCATTATAAAAAAAGCTTGTTTGCTTATGTTTTTTTTAAGCGGTTTGATATGAGCAACTTGAAACCAGTTATTTGAAGCAATTTATTTCACTCATGAATCATATAAGTACTGGTTTATATAAGAAATCTCAGAACACTTTCAAAACAACTTATTGTTATATCGAAACACAATAAGCCGATAAATAGTTTTATGAAGCGATCCCAAACACCCCTAAATACTAGGGGTGGCAAAATCAACCCATACATTCAATTTTGGGTTTGGATGGGTTTTATTTTTGTAGTAGATGGGTTAAGTTGGGTTAACAAAAATTGTTAAATGGGTTAAGATGGGTAACTTTAAAAAATAACAAAATAACATGTGGGTCAGAATGGGGTTTTTCCTGGGTAAAGTACATTCATTCATTCTCTGTGCTACCAACATCCTCTCCTCAATTCCACTCAAAACCATGAAGGCTTCATTCAGATTTCAAAGGAAGCTACGACGCCGACAACTCCGACGCCACCGGCTCCGTCGCATTCAACGCCGGCGCCCTCAACTTACGAGCTTCCGTCACCGGCGACACCTTAACCAACACTCCGTCCTTAAACAACCTCACTCTCTCCGTAGAAAACCCCGGTCTCTTCAACATCGACTACAACCTCCCCAAAAAGGTTCACATCACCAATAATCATCAATAATATTTGCTCAATTTCAACTATAAGTCTATAATTCTGTTTCTTTTTAACCTAATATTTCGTTAATTTTTATATATTTTCTTTGTGTAATTAGGATGTGAAGTTTCAGTTTATGAAATTTCAGTGTGTTGAATGAATGCCTACCAGGTGTTCTATGAAATGCTTGAGTGAGTGTTATTTAAAACCAACAATTCAGACCAAAAGTTATCAGTGGTGAATTGATCAAATAGTGGTGATCTGATGCTGAAGGTGTTATTTAAAACTCAGTAAACATTGTTGATGAGTTCACAGAATTGAGCAGTACATCTAAGCCTTGCTTGCTTCTAACTGTTTTAGCAAATTGAAAAATGTTAAATGTCTCGGTCGATTTCAGAAACATGTGTGCATCTGGGCGCATCATGCGAGCGAGCGCATCAGTAGCGCATTATGCGATTTAAGTCGCATCAACCTCGCATCATGTAATTGCAGCGCATCGCATCACCTGATGCGATCTCATCAGCGCATCGTGCGCATCACGCATTATGTGTGCATTTTAAAACCAAGATAAGAACCAAGCCTTTTAACCCGGAATTTTATTTATCTAGTTTTTCTTTCTGTTACATATTGATATCTCTAAATCTACAATAAATAACACACATGTATATGAAACAATTACGATTAAAGTAAAACCTTATGCTCTTTAACTTTTAAACTTTGATTTGGGAATGTCACTAACTATGCATTGTACAGTTCGGTAGGGGCATTGTGTGTTCCGATGCGGCTGCAGAAGCCGCTCATTTCGGGTACACATCAGTGGACAGACCAGAGGGATTTCTAGTTTTAGCAGTTGCTTCTCTATGGGACGAAATTACAGAACTGACCTCACCACCTGAGGTACATGAATCCTGAATATTTCGTCGCGTGGTACGCCACTTACCTAACAGTAAGTGTACAATTTCACAGGATACGAAGTCGCTATAAGATAAGAAAGCTGGAGTGATGGGGTTAGGAAGGAAGAAAACCGACGAAAAAGAGCATTTCGTCTGGAAAGATGACATCATATATGTTATTTGACATTAACTGTGCTATTGGTCAATGACATTAACAGATCATTGGGTTCGGGTTTGTCCAACGTGAAGTACTTCTCGGATGCAATGGCAGCGAGCGAACGTATAAGAGAAGTCATCATAAGAGTCCCCAAAATTGATTTTCAGTACAGTTAGACTCTACTGTTTCATGTTAAAGGTGAGATCATGTATGATGTATCTTTCACTGCATAAAAAAGTGCCAAAAATACAAACAGTTGGTTCCAAAGTTTTAATTTTTCCAGTCTTGGTACAGTTTAGTTCAGTCTTGGAACTATTACACATTGACTTTCTTAATTTTTTAAATTTTCTGATGATGGCCTGCAATCCCAAAGTTTTTTAATTTTTTTAAATTTTTTTGATTTTTTTAAATTTTTTTGAATTTTTTTGAATTTTTTTATTTTTTTTATTTTTTTGATTTTTTTTGAATTTTTTGAATTTTTTTTTATTTTTTTGATTTTTTTGAAATTTTTTGATTTTTTTTTTATTTTTTTGACAAAAACCCATCTTGACCTAAACCCATTCTAACCCATCTTTTAATAAACCCATCTTAACCCAAACCCATTCTAACCCATGCCCATCCTAACCCATTACCCAAACCTACCCAACCCACCCATTTTGCCACCCCTAGTAAATACAAAAGACAATTCTTGTGGAGTTATGGTTATACCTTTTCTCTTTTGCGTTATATATCTTCGTTTCTTGATGTATAATATAATCATCAAAGCAACTGCTAAAACCACCACAGAGCTAACAACAGAAAATATAATAGCTATAAGCCTTCCTGCAAAGTAACCATTAATAGAAGATCATCAGAGATATGTAGAAAGCTTCTACCTTGCTATATTATGTGATTCCAACATCTTACAGAAGATTATATTGGAAAATTATATTTCTGTAGTTTAATTAACTTGAGTCAAACTTATTGTTAATAAAGTATATTTTACTTTGACAAAGCAATCCCAAACACCCATAAAACTACTTATTGTTATATTTTCATGTAAGCAGCAGATAAACAATTTCAAAACAACAGTGGCGGATCCAGGAATTTTTTTCACCAGGTTCCTTTTGGTAGATTCTCACTATTTTTTTTCCAAATCATACAAGGTTTCCACTAATTGTTTCCATTTTTTGCCAAACCGAGGGGGTTCCTGGGAACCCCCAAAACACCCCTGGATCCGCCCCTGCAAAACAATCATGGTTACCTTTATTGCTAGAACTACTCGAGGCCTGTAGAGGATTAAGAAAATTGCTATCCGAATACCTCATGAAACACCCCGTGTTCAAAACACGACCCTCAGACCATGGCAAACATTTTGATATCGATACAGATGCATTCTCCAAACACGCCCTACACGAACTAGGACTCAAAGTCTTCCAACATTGCGCCAGCACATAAACCGAGTTATTAATACCTGAAGCCAACATTTCTTCCCTAGCAAAGTAGTCACTAGTTCTTAACGCACCCGTTACAGCATTGACCACAGCCTGCCTTGTTGACGCCTGAAACATAGTACTCTTCCTTGTTCTATTCCCACAAACAGTAGTGTCATCTGGTCCGGTATACTCATCGTAGAAACTATAGTCCTGGTTTCGCATAAAGCAACCATCAAGATAAACGCGGCCCCCGTTGTGAGGAAAACAAGTGGGAAAAATGGTACGTATTTCAGCATAGCATAAAATGCAATCTTGTGAAGAGAGATCACCATAGCATTGAGCGAGTCCAATGTTTTTATTGGGTTCCTTACCCACAGACGCTGTTGCGTTATGTGAACTTCGGATTTGAGTACCAACTATTTCCATCAAACGGATAAAATTCTGGACGAATATTGTTTGATCAGCTTCTAACTTATCATCGCAATGCAATTTTATTAGTTCTGATCTCGCATCTGCATTTGATTTAGATACTAGTAGTGACATTACAATCAAAGAGATCAAACTTATAGTTTTATGTGTTGGTTTCTTCATCTTCTGCTACATAAGACTTGTCTACGGACAAATGAATGCACCTACAAAACTCAGCATCATGTATTTTCTTTTGTACAAGTATTCAAAAATAATAAAATGGAAACAATGCTAACATATCAATTATCATTCATAATTATGCTAGATAGTTAAATAAAATAAGATGAAAAAATTGTAATTATATTATCATATAAAACCAGCTATCGTTCTTAAGCGGGCTGGGATCTCTGCCAAAAAGGAGGCTCCGGTAAATTTCCTAACGGACCCCTGTCATTGCTTTGTAATTGCCCTTTTTTGTGTGGAATGATATCTTTTCATTTAATTAAAAAAAAAAGTAATATAAGACGAGGATCAAGCGTTGTAAAAGGTTCAAGTTCGTACCTTTTGACCATATTCATGTAATGAAATCTAGCAAGATATTGAGAGAACAAAAATGATGAAATGAATAGACCCTTGAAAACACTCAAACTCAATAATGATTAACATCGTAATAGATTGTATCCTCATAAAAAAAATGAAACTAATAATTTGGGATGAGAGTGAGTTCATACCGTTTGCTTACATTTGAATTATGAAATATGGGTCGAAGAGATAGATTGACTGAATGCTCACATTTCTTCTTCAATTAGTGGGACGCATGGATTAATATTGAAAGTGATACAATAACAATTACATTGATTTGTATGTATAGACTCAGTGACTGATGAGACATGGGAGAATTTCGGGTCAAACTAACCATGCTAAACATTTACTACATATACATTTAGGTGGAGGGGAACAGTGATGTTTGGTTATTGGTCAAAAATGGCGGATTTTTTTATTTTTTTATTTTTTTTTAAGTTAGCATATAATAGTTAAAATTTACGAATTTGTCTCAATTTTAAAGTAAAATTTTGGTTTTGCCCCCAGATTCAAATTACGATTTTTCCCTCAAGTAAAAATTATGATTTTGCCCCAAGTTCAAAATAAAATTATGGTTTTGCCCTCACTTCAAACTATGATTTTGTCTCCATTTCAAAATTACGATTTTACCCCAGTTAAAATTTTCAATCTTGCCATCCTTTTTTTTTGGACAAAACTATGGTAGTGTTTTATTTTACTTGGTTGACTTAGTGTAGTTTTTATTCGTACCAAACAGCTGCCTAGCACTCGCTAATTGTTCCTAACAAATTATTGTTTTGCCTACAGCTCTAAATTACATGCTTGCCATCGTTTTAGTTATTTTTTTTTGGCAAAACTATCGTAGTGTTTTGGTTTACTTGGTTCACTCGATGTATCTTTTTTTTGAGATTGTATTATAAGTAGCATGTATAAGTGACCGAAATAAATGCGTACATGTTATTAAACTAACAAATATTCGGTTGAGCGCCCCGCAACGCGGGCGGCGCATAACACTAGTATATATACATTTACCAAATGGGGGAATAGTGCCAGGCAGCTGCCTAGCACTACCCCATTGGACCAACACGCTTATTATTTTATATCCATTTTAAAATTACGTTTTTGCTCCCAACTCAAAATAAAATTACGCTTCTTGTCCCCATCTCAAAATTACGATCTTGCCCTCAATTCAAAATTACGACTTTGCCTGGCACTCCCACATTGGACCAACCAGTTTATTATTTTATATCCATTTTAAAATTACGTTTTTGCCCCTCTTCAAAATTACGGTTTTGCCCCCGGCTCAAAATAAAATTACGATTTTGTCCCCAGCTCAAAATTACGATTTTCCCTCCATTCAAAATAAAATTGTGGTTTTGCCCTCAACTCAGAATTACCTTTTCGCCCCCAGTTCAAAATAAAATTCTGTTTTTGCCCCCAGCTAAAAATTACGATTTTGCCCTATGTTCAAAAATGTGATTTTCCCCCCTTTAAAAAATTGTGATTTCGCCTTCAATTCAAAATTACGTTTTTTCCTCAGTTCAAAATAAAATTATGTTTTTGCCCCTACTCAAAATTATGATTTTGCCCTCGGTTCAAAATAAAATTGTGCTTTTGCCTCCAGCTTAAAATTACGATTGTGCCCTTAGTTTAAATTTATATTACGCTGTTACCCCAAGTTCAAAATTACGAATTTGCCCCTGTGAAAATTTACAACTTTGCCCCTGGTTCAAATTTACAGTACTGCCATTACTTTAGCTTTTGGCAAATTACGATTTTACCCCAGTCAAAAAATACAACTTTCTCTCAGTTAAAAATTACAATATTGCCATTGTTTTAGTTTTTTTTTTTCAAAACCATAAAAGTGTTTTGTTTTAATTGGTTGACTCGATTTAATTGTTTTTCGTGTCAATGAGCTGCCTAACACTCGATCATTATTCGGTCATCGCCCCGCAACGCGGGCGGGGCATCAACTAGTTATCCTACATATACAAAACTAAGTGAGGGGAATAGTGCCACAGAGCTGTGTGGCACTTCCCTATTGGACCGCCCCATATTTAATTTAATTTTATTTTATTTCTAGTTTAAAATTACGGTTTCGTCATTTGTTTAAAATTACGTTTTCGCCCCTAATTCAAAATAAATTTATATTTTTGCCCTGTCTCAAAATTTACGCTTTTGCCCTCAATTCAAAAACCCATTTCTAATTCTATTCCCAGTTTAAATTTACGGTTTCGCCCTTCGTCTAAAATTACGCTTTTGCCCCCCTTCAAAATAAAATTATGTTTTTGCCCCTAGCTCAAAATTACGATTTTGCCCCCCAACTCAAATTCACTTTTTTGCCCACAGTTCAAAACAAAATTATGTTTTCCCCCATAGCTCAAAATTGTGATTTTGCCTTCAGTTTAAAATTATGATTTCGCCCCCAGTTAAAAATATTTTTACGATTTTGCCCTCTGTTCAAGCTTATGATTTCGCTCCCATTTCAAAAATTACGATTTCTCCCGCAGTTAAAAATTATGATATTGCCATCGTTTTACTTTTTTTTTTTGCAAAACTATAGTACTGTTTTATTTTGGTTGGTTGACTCAGTGTAACTTTTATTGTTTCAAACAGTTGTCTAACATTCGCTCATTGGTCCTGACAAATTAGTATTTTACCCCAGCTAAAAATTACAGACCTGTTATTGTTTTAATTTTTTTTAACAAAACTATGGTAGTGTTTTCGTTTAATTGGTTGTCTCGATGTATTTTTTTTTAGATCGTGTTATAAGTAGTATGTACAAGTAACATAAATACATGTTATGAAACTAATAAATATTTGATTTAACGCCCCCGCAACGCGGGCGGGCATAGGTGTAATTTTTATTCGTCTAGGCATGCCTGGTACATGCTCATTTGTCCTGAAAAATTACAATTTTGCTTGCAGTTTAAAATTATAGTCTTTACATCGTTTTAGTTTTTTATAGTAAAAGTATGGTAGTGTTTTTGTTTTAATTGGTTTACTCGATGTATTTTTTTTTAGATCGTGTTATGAGTAGTATGTACAAGTAAACGAAATACAGACATACATGTTATGAGAAAGAAATATTCGGCTTATTGCCCCGCAACGCGGGCTGGGCAAAAACTAGTGTTTTTAAAAAAATAGAAATGAGAAAATGAGCTTTGAATTGTCAAAACCGGTAGATGATATTTATTTTTTTGGTAATTTTATATTTCTCACTAAACTTACAAAATCACATTTTTTTAATAGTAGGAGTTGTTATATTAAAATAAAAAGAAAACTTTACTAGCAAGATCCTAGAACGAAATTACAACACATGGGAGTTTAAACTGAAATTACACTGATCTTTCCATTTTAAATAATTGAGTTTTGCCTTACTTTCCATCTATAAACAAAGAGACCACCTTGACTTTCTCTAGAAAATTGCGCAACGGTACCAAGTTGTTGTTGTTATTATTATTATACATCTTATCTTTCTAGCCTGCCAAAAAACTATGTAGAAATTTGCTTGAATCTAATTTGGTAAATAACACATATAATATAATGTACATGATTATAAAGGTGTACGGGGTGGTCGCGGCAAAAGGATGCGGCAACCCCTTTGTCGATCGGCAAACACCGCCGCCACCAACTTTTTCCGCGCGGGGAGGTTATGATTCGGGGGATGGTTGCCGCATGCGGGAAGAAGACTGGATGGCTTGATGTGACCGTTTGAAGTTGATTCAATCAATCATGTTTTTTTAAATGGTTTGTTGGAAATCACCCTCTATGTTTTTTTGACAAGAGGGTAGAATGAGAGGGGAAATGACATGACACAATATGATTGGGTGGGTGGAAAGTTTGCGTCATCTCATTAGGCATACACCCCTTAGACTGAGGGGAGTGGGGCGTCTCCCCATCCCAAGCCGCCCCAAGTCGCCTGGAACACCGCCCCCCCATAGGCAACCACCATGGCGTCTTCAACCGAACGCCCCAAAATTCCTTTTCCCCATAAATCTATCCGTTGCCAACGGATACTTTTTGATTTTTATTTATTTATTTTTTTAATAAAACTATAACCCCCAACCCTTATAAATAATACCATATACCAAACACAAATACCACAATCTTCTCTCAACTCATCAAAATTTATACCATATATGGCGGACCAAACGTTTTAAATAACCCCGCTTTTTACACCTATTTCAATAATATGCACGTTCCTAGCCCTACACCGCAAGTATACTATAACAATATGACGGTACCTCAAAATATGGGGTTCGCCACTTGGAACACACAACTACCCGGTGGTTTTCAAAACATTGGAGGATCGAGCCAACAAAATGGTATAAATTATTTATTTATTTTTTTTGTAAAGAATATGTTTTTTTTTAACTTTGTTTGTATTCTATCTAGCGGTTGATTTAGATGACGAAGAAGTTCCGGAGACCCAGTTCCTTGTCGGACAAAATGTTGTTGAACATGAAAAAAAGAAACGTTCACACAAGAGGAAAACACCGGGTGAAGAACGCTTGAAAACCAAACCGATACCATGGACTTCCAACGAGGAAATGAGTTTGTCCAAGGCTTGGCTAGAAATAACCGAAGACCCGAGATGTAGTAAGTTGTCTTATAACTTATTGGTCTCGTATAGATAACTATTGTTTCGTTTTTTATAGGTAACTATTGTTTCCTTTTTTATAGGTAACTATCAAAAGGAAAAAACATATTGGTCTCGTATTTACAAAGTTTTCCTCAAGCTGGAAGATCAAGAAGAGGGATACCGTGATGCCAATGGTATCGGCTCAAAGTGGCGTAAAATGCGTCATTTGATTCAAAGTTTCAACCAAATATACACTCGCCTAAACAACTCGACTGTGCACCAAAGTGGTTCCGACGATGCGATGCTCCAAGCAAACGCCCAAAATGAATTCCGAGCCGAACACCGGAAGGCGTTTCCTTATCTTGCTATTTGGCAAGTTTTAAGAAAGAGTTCGAAATTTCACATAGTCATCGTCTTCGATCCATTTAAAACTCGTGGCCAACCGTCGGTTAAGAGGTCAAATATTGACATCCGACACGACAAACCTTTCTGGAGCCGAGCTCGCTTTAGCCGAACAAATGAAGCAAGAAAATTCGAGAAAAATATAACCTTTGTTGATTGTATTTTTTTTTATGTATTTTTTTTTCGGTTGATGTATTTTTTATTTTGTTGAAGTAATTTTTTTTTGTTGAAGTATTAGTTTTTATTTACTTTGATCAATATTTTTATAAAAAAAATAGGAGTTTTTTTATATCTTTTACATAAAAAAAGACAAAATAAATCAATGCCACATGTCGCAAGACGCCCTAGCCAGCCAAGTTGCTCCACTCCCCTTTTTTTGCCCAAATTCCTCTAATCTGACGTGGCGCCACGTGTCGCAAGACGCCCTCTCAAAAGGATGCCCCACTCCCTTTAGTCTTACACCCTGACATTCAATAGTACAATACAACCTGACTCTACAAGAAAGCATAAAAATTACAAAATTAAAAAAAAAACAAATATCAACTTTAATTTATTTGTTGACTAGATAACACATGAAAATTACAACACTACCATTTTTTTTTAAATCCCCTTAATTTCATAACATTTGTATATTTTTAAGGGGCTCCAAAGGTAAATTAACGAACTAGAAACAAATGGATGATATTAGTTTTGGTCCATACGATTCCTCTACTACTATTTAAAGTTGTTTTAATATATTGATGTAAAGTGCATTTTACATATAATTTTAAATATATCTTAGTGCAAAAACAAAAAAAATTGATTGATGAATATGTGACAAAAAAGTCACTGCTATTTAAAGTTGTTTTAAAGATGTTTGACTTCGAAATTTTTTTTTTGAACGGCCGACAAAATTTTTATTCATTGTAGCAAGACGCTACCCACCAAATTTACAAATGTTCAACACCAAAGACAATAATCGGTTACATTAGAACTAACTACCAAGATTAAAACGACACCAATCCTCCCAAGATAAAGTCGCCATTCTTGATCTATTCTTGACCCAAAGGTACGCCATCGCTTTAATCTCATCCAGCATCTTCGTAGTGTTTGGAACAATTTGTCTGAAAACGGCCTCATTCCTATTTTTCCATAAGCTCCAAAACGTCACCAACACGACTGCATGTAATGCTTTCTTCATGCTTCTTGAGCCCGAGCTTGTTTCATGCAAGGTAAGAAGGTCGTTTATACCAAAAGCAAAAATTGGAGGAATCCTACACCACCCTGCTAAATTCTGCCAAATCATCTGAGCAAACTGACACGACATGAAGATATGTTCACTCGTTTCGAGACAGTCTCCGCATAAGACACACATCTGATCCAATACCTGCACGTTCCGAACTGATAGCGCATGTTTGGTCGGTAGCCGCTCCATCTCTGCTCGCCAAGCCACAATACCCACTTTTTTCGGAACCCAACTGTTCCACTCAAATATTCTAACAGGCCGTATACGGTTAATCGAATTCAGACATTTCTTTATGCTAGCAACAGTAAAAATACCATTCGGTTCAAGCTTCCAAGTCCATCCATCAGTTCCGGTTGTCAAGACTGATCCATCAATCAGATTTCTATGATGTTGTAGTTGGACCGCTTCTACCCCATCAGATATGGGCCTGACCCAGGCCCAATTGTATACAATACCAAACTGCCCAGAATGCATTCTATCGGCTACTACACACATTTTATCCTTTTCAAGTTTAAATAATTCTGGAAAATGAAGATAAAAAGGTAATGACCCTGCCCAACAATCCAGCCAAAATGAGACGTTTTTACCACTTTGTAGAACTGCTGAGATCGCTTGTTTCAAGTCTATATCGGCTAAAAGTAAAGGTTGCTGGATACTAATAATGTTTTTCCAAGGCCCTGCAATAGAAGCTTTACCTGGGGTATCATTCCATACCCTTGAATTATGGTGAATCACCCAGATTACTCTTCGCCACAAAGCTTTTTTTTTCTGATTTAAACCGCCACCACCATTTTGCTAACATGGCCAAATTCGCATCTCTAAGTGAGCCGAACCCCAACCCCCCATACTCAACCGGAGCAATTGTTTTTTCCCACGCCACCCAATTCATTTTTGCTTTTTCTTCCGAGCCTCCCCAAAAGAAAACCCTTCTAATCTTATCCAACGAATCAATAACTTTCAACGGGGCCTTAAACAATGAAAAATAATATGTTGGAAGCGAGTTCAACACCGATTTAATAAGTGTTATTCTCCCACCATAGGATAACGTTTTAGCTTTCCATAACGAAAGTCTGTTCTTGAATATTTCAACAACCGGTTTCCAATTTCGAGCAAGATTCATATTGGCCCCAACTAATAAACCGAGATGTTTAAACGGGAATGTACCTTGTTTGCAATTCAATAAAGAAGCCGTTACTTGAACCTCACTCTCTTCCACCCCAATCCCATATATACTACACTTAGCATGGTTTATTTTTAAGCCTGAAGCTAAGTAAAAGCACCGCATCATTCTTCGTAGATTGGTAACGTTTGACTCGGACCATTCGCCAATGAACATCACGTCATCTGCATAAATCAAATGAGACAACAAAGGACCACTGGTGGAAATATTAATCCCCTTAAACAGACCAAGAGAAGTAACCCGTTTCATCAAACTTGTTAAAGCTTCCATGACAATAACAAACAAAAACGGAGATAAAGGATCTCCCGGACGAAGCCCGCGTGAATAGTCAAATTCTCTAGTCGGTGAACCATTCACCAATACAGAAGCTCTAGCCGAATGTAAAGTAGCCATCACCCATGTTCTCCATCTACTCGGGAAGTTCATTTGCTCCATAATCGAATTAAGAAATGCCCAATTAACAGAGTCATACGCCTTATTAATGTCAACTTTAAAGTACATTCCACTTTTCTTGTTCTTCTTAAGCCAACTAAACATCTCATTGAGAATTAATGGGCCGTCCGTGATATTTCTTCCAGCCAAAAATGCCGATTGATGTTCCTAGATCAACTTTCCCATCACCCCCTTTAACCGATTTACTAGTACTTTAGAAATCACCTTGCTAATTACACCAATCAAACTGATTGGCCTAAAATTCGCTGGGCCAACCGGGTCTTTTACCTTAGGTATCAACGCAATAAAGGAGGACGAACAACACTTACTCAAAGAACCCTCCTCGAAGAATTTATTGAACAGTTTAATAAAATTTTCTTTGAGGCCCGACCAACATCTCTTAATAAACTTAAAATTGAACCCATCCGGACCAGGAGCTCGATCACCTTCGCAATCCCAAACTGCTTCTTTAATCTCCTCCACGGAAAAAGGACGCTCCAGCGTGGATGCCTCATGATCAGAAATAGTAGCCAGGTTCGGGCATACCAATTCCGGTCTAGTAGGCATTGGTTCCGTAAACTGGAGACGGAAGAACTCAAACAAGGACTCTTTAATAATAAATGGATTTGTAACCCAATCACCATCTATCATTAACCCGTTCAATCTGTTCGAGCTGATATTAGAATTGATAATATGATGAAAAAAGAGGAATTTTCATCACCATCTCTAGCCCATCTTGACCTGGATTTCTGTCGAATATCTAACTGTTTCATTATGTCCCATTCTGCCAAAAAACTTTTACATTCCATTCTTTCAGCCAGCTCTTCATCAAGAAGCGTTCTTTCCTCCGCCAGGCTTTCAATACTAGCCAACCTCCTCTTTTTCCTACCATATAACCCATCCCTTCTTACCTTTGCAACATGTAACCAGGATTTTATATTGTTTTTTAGCCACCGAAGCTTAATGGCTAAAGCAAGATCTTCAGGTCCCGAAAAAGAAAATGATTCACATTTATGTAAGACATAATCCAAAAAGCCGGGGTATTCAAACCAAGAATTAAAGAAACGAAACGGAATATGTCCAAAATCAGACTGGACGGTAGATAAAACAATTGGCCGGTGGTCCGATGCTTCACGATCTAAAGCAATCACTGATGCGTTAGGCCAATTCTCCATAAAACCTAGACAAACTAGGAATCGATCCAATTTGCTAAGTTTCCTTCCATTGTCTGAAATATAAGTAAAATTGTCCCCACCCATATTATATTCCACCAAACCAGCCGAGAGGATGAACTGATTAAAAACATCAGCATTTGCTTCAATAAACTCAGAATTCATACGCTCACTAGCGTTTCGTACCTCATTAAAATCTCCCATAATAACCCACAGTCCTTGTATCGAGTTCCTAATCCCCAAAATTTCCAACCAGACGGCCCTCCTACTTACCGCATCATTTGGCGCATAAACATTTATCAAATTAATTCTACACCCAGTTTGTACTAGATTACCCTAGACCACCATAAAGTTTCTGTTGTGAATTAAATTAACACACCTGAACACTGTTGGGCACCACAGACAAGCGAGACCACCCGATCTTCCTTGCGAGTTCACTGCAGCCATTTTGTACTCGGCCCTACCCCAGAACTGATTGAACATAAAAGTCTCCGAATCCTGTAATTTAGTTTCTTGAATAGCGAGAAAATGAATTCCGTAGCTGGTCTTGAGTCCTCGAATCCAATCAGACTTTCTGTTGTTCCGCACCCCCCTTAAATTAATAGATAAACAATTCATCTCAAACTATTTTGCACACCTTCATCTACAATGACCTGCTCAACGGCAGACTCAAATTCATTTAGGTTGACCCCAATTAGCGATCCCACCTGAATCGTAGCCGCAACTTCTTCTCTAATGGGAAATACTGAAGCACCAGCATCTGGAACTTGCCTCGACATTTGTGAACCACCCCCAGGCTCCGAATCAGATGCCCTACTTGCAGGATCTTCACCGTTAACCGCCAGTTCAATATTAACCTCCTTATCTATATCAGAAGCTGCCCTAACAGGTGTATTCAAATCCAACTGTATAACATTAGAGCTGATCGGAGCACAAAAAATTCTCTGACTAGGGCCTTGGACCGACCCAATCGATGGTGGGCTACGCTCATCCCTATTTCTTTTTCCCAGGTTCAAATTAGGAGTTGGGCCATCCCCCACTTTCTCATTAAAAGGCCCATGCCTATTCTCCACAGGGTTAAACGAGTTAGGCCCAACACCCCTTTGAAAATTAAAATTTTGATCCCCACAAATTCCCACTTTTTCCACATTAATATTACTGTCATCATTTGCCACCATATTATGGTTCCCATGCATACTATCGATATTTCCACCATCATTTATTTCAGCCGGCCCTTGATCTTCTGGTGATTCTTGGCCTTCCTGTGACTGTTCAATCTCCACCGGAATATTCTCAGTCCGGTCAATCCTCCCCTCATCTTCCATATCCGTCGCCGGGTTCTGCTTAATCTCACCATCCTCAAAATCATCCATATCCACCGAAACTTCATCAGAATCTGACTCCATCTCTGAATCCGAACCCTTAGAGCTCACCGACTTTGCAGAAACATTCTTTAGATCCGGAAATTCATAAACACGGATAACAATACTTTTATTATTCCATTTGATCACAACATTTTCATCAATTCTGGACAATTGGGAAGTAAGAATCATAACCCTGCCGGAAGAGTTATCTTCATCCTGCCAGGAAAACGACGACGGTTGCATTACATCCCCGAACAATCCTCCTATATCATCGAACAGTTTATTGTCACGGATAAGAAACGGGACCCCGGAAATGTTTAAATTCACAAGGCGGCTGAAAGGAACATCCTCCCCGTCCCAAAGATGATACTTTGAAAAGATCGCATCAAAGAACTTAGAATGTAGGTCCATACAAGCATTGGCAGATATTTTATCATTAAAAGTTAACATAAAAGTCACCCCACCAACAAATGACAAACCAACTTCGGACAATCCTTCTTCTTCTAGAGCCAGTCTAACCATACTCAGAGGCATAACAATTTTAGTATACCCAAGAACCGATCGTCCAATACAATGTAATGGATACATTGAACCTTTACCTTTAACAGTGACAACCTTTGCACCATTGTTATTCTCCCCACTTTTACCCCTAACCAAATCAGCAAAGGACGTCCCCTCATGAACGAACGACGGCCCAGACGGGTTTTGACCGGATGTTTGATTCTTTCTATAACTTTGTCCTCCCAGATTTTTCCCACCATTAGCATTACCACCACCATAATCGTAAGCACTGTCATTCTTCGAATAATTCTGATTCCACTCTTTCGGCCTCCATTCACACCGACCTAGCAATTCCGGGTCATATTTGATCTTGTTATGGTCTTTGTCATACTTGGCCAATGAAACAGTAACTTTTAAGCCAAACATCTTCACTGTGTTCATGGAAGCTAGAGTCTCCTTCATGTTCTCTACACCAACATAACGGACAAAACCAAAACACTTCCCCTTAGTATCTCGTTTCCGAGCCACATAAACATCCGAGACATAGCTAAATGGTTGAAAGGATCTCCAAAGGATGTTTCTCGTTACCCGGTCTGATAAATTCTGGACTAAGAAAGACCATTCCACGCCATCGTCTTTGCTTTTCCGATTTTTCCGGTACTGAACATTTGACCACGGGCCACCATTATCATCGTATTCTCCCCCCACTCGTTCTGAGAAGCCATTAATGTAACCACAAGAAACTAAAGCAGCGAATGGATGTCACAGGGACCCAAATAGAGAGCACGGTTAGATGTAGATGGCCACCCAGGACCGATCGATTAAACCCCACACTCTATGCAGATTCAGGCAAGCATCGTCGAGCAAGACTTTACGAATTCCGGCGGCGGGAGTCAGAGGAGCGGAGAGAGATTTTTTTTTTACTTCGAACTGCACAAGTCAAATGTCGCAATCTTTTTGGGTCTTAATTCAAATAACATGATAGGTCAATTCAACCTGTAGATGAACAATGTATTCAAAGACGTTTGTTTGAAGAGTAAACTGCCATTTTGGTCACTGGGGTTTGGCCAGCTTTGCCACTTTAGTCCAAATCTCAAACTTATTACATCTGGGTCCCTGTGGTTTGAATTTTGTTGCCATTTTAGTCCAAAATTCAAAAACCCTATTTTTTGACTGTTACAACCTCCTATTTTGTCCTTTAGTGCAGGGGCATTTTGGTCCATGTTAATTTATTATAACATTTCAATAATTAATAAATTCATCTTCAAGAACATCATCAAACTTCATCATTAAAACCCAGAAAATCCAGAAAATCAAGAACATCATCTTCAAGAAAATCAAGAACCCAGAACAAAACCAGAAACCATCACAAAAATCAAAATACAGACAACAACAAATCAAAACAAAAACCAATTTATAAAAAGAAACGAGGCTCAGATCTGTATCTTCAATAACATCATCATCAAAACCCAGAAAATCAAGAACATCATCTTCAAGAAAATCAAGAACCCAGAACAAAACCAGAAACCATCACAAAAATCAAAATACAGACAACAACAAATCAAAACAAAAACCGATTTGTAAAAAGAAACGAGGCTCAGATCTGTATCTTCAAGAACATCATCAAACATCATCATCAAAACCCATAAAATCCAGAAAATCAAGAACATCATATTCAAGAAAATCAAAAACCGATTTGTAAAAAGAAACGAGGCTCCAACAACAAATCAAAACCGCCATGGCTGCAAACAGAGGTTGCAAGCGCACTTGCCCTCCTCCGATTCTGCCACGCCAAGCTGCGGAAAATCTCAAATGTTGACCCAATTTTGACTCGAATTAGGTGAAATGATCACAGCCTCGTGGTGAATAAAAGGAACTAACAAAATCAGAGATCATCATCCATCACAAAAACTAACAAAATCACAGATCATCTCGATGTAAATAAAAGGAACTAACATATCATCATCCATCATCTCGATCCCTTAAAACTAACAAAATCACAGATCATCATCCATCACAAAATCACAGATCATCATCCGTCTCCCCTCCACCACCGTACACCCTCCACCACCGTAAACCCTCCACCACCACCGTCTCTGACCACACTGTAAAAGTAGATTATTTACCTGGTTTTCAACAATACTTTTGCTACACCATCGTAGATCGAACATAGAAGGCTCCAGATCTGCTAAACTTCCGGCGGTTTAGGGTTTCAGTATCGGCTTTGATGGTGACAGCGGTGGTGGCGCTTTAGGGTTTTAGTGGTTGCAGTGGTGGTGGTGGTGGTGGGAAGGGGGTGGAGGTGGCGGTGGTGCTATAGAGAGAGAGAAGAGAGAGAGAGAGGGGGAGGAGGTGGCGGTTGTGGTGCTATAGAGAGAGAGAGAGAGAGAACTGATTATGACCATCATCATCCCCAACAGCATCATCCTCAATATATATTAAAAAAAACTACAACAAATTAAATTTAAAAAATGACCAAAATGCCCCTACACTAAAGGACAAAATAGGAGGTTGTAACAGTAAAAAAATGGGGTTTTTGAATTTTGGACTAAAATGGCAACAAAATGCAAACCACAGGGACCCAGATGTAATAAGTTTGAGATTTGGACTAAAGTGGTAAAACTGGCCAAACCACAGGGACCAAAATGGCAGTTTACTCTTGTTTGAATTACTTCTTGATTCATTTTATTATTTTGATTAATTTTCATAGGAGTACAGAAATTTGAAAGCTCAATTAAATTTTTTTAGCAGGCTCGTGGTTGTTATACTATAACACGCTTACACCTATTGTATTTCATAAATTACAAATTAGAGTTGGAAATTTTTAAAGTCCAAATTAATAATATGTATATGTTGGCAGATAATTCTTTTCATCTCAAAAGTTTAGTAACAGTATTCTGTTAGGATCAGGATACACACACGAACACAGAACTCACACACACCCAATTTTCTATTGAAGAACACAAAGATTTATAGTGGTTCGGTCGATTCTGACCTACATCCACTCTCGGTAACTAGGAATATTTGTATTAAGCTTTTGGTACAATTATTACAGATACAAAACAATCTCTTATATAAGATTGGATGAAAGAGAAGAATGTGCCAAAACATGATCCTGTGAATAATGGGTCACAGAACCCATGTCCCCTTATCCTGTGAAATCAGAAATGATTTCCTGATGTCCACTTGCTCAAGTGGCCTTCACACTCAACATATTCAGTATATGCATGTTACTTTATTCATGAACAATTTTTTTTTTTTTTTGAACAAATTGTGTTTGATAAATTTGCTAATTTTTTGTTCCTAGTTTAAAAACATTTTTGATAATAACCACAACTTATTTTCACCCGTTACAAAACCTCTACTATGGATGTAATGTAAGCATTAGGAACATTGATGTAGGGTAAAATACACATATTTGTCCCGTGTAGATTGTATAATTTTTGTATAGTTTTTATTTGTTTTATATAGTTTTAGTGTTCTATTATATTATTTTGTGTTTTGGCAGGTACTGGTGCAAATGGAGCGAAAAAGAATAATAAAGAAATAACTAGCCAGTTGAGTGGAGTAGGCCGCCAGAGACCGAATAAAAATTGCAACTATTTTCTGTGAATGGGTCGAGGCCATTATCTCTATTTTTTTTAAAGAGCTGCCAATTTTATTTATTATTGATAATAGGTTGCTGCCATACTTATTATTAATTGGGAATTCGACAACTACATCAGAGACATTCATCACATGGGCTGACGGGCCGCCATTTGAGAGACACACACATGGACTTTTGAGGATCAATCTAAGTCTCATCATCACTATTTTAGGAGTCCATGTGACAATAGTGGATCGACATCTTGAACATAGGCAGACTTGTTTGGATTGGGCTTGATTGGTGGGCAGCTTTGACTCACATGTGGGCCTGATTGGGGACGGCTGAAACGAAAGGAATATTGCATATATACACGACATCAGCCTTGAACGTAAACATCATTCTGAATACATTGGAGACGGCTGGGGGGACGCACGAAAAGAGACGAAACAACTG
Source organism: Helianthus tuberosus (assembly GCA_030545235.1). Lineage (NCBI taxonomy): Eukaryota > Viridiplantae > Streptophyta > Magnoliopsida > Asterales > Asteraceae > Helianthus > Helianthus tuberosus. The sequence goes on from CM060394.1 coordinate 2,076,562, forward strand.
TTGCACGAATAACATCACTTTTTGAGGATCTTTTGCAAGAGAACTCAGCCTAGGGAATCGTTGGAGTAAAGCGGGAAGAACACGGAACGAAGATTGACGGGTTTTACCACTCTGATTTCTCTTGTTCTTAGTTTTTCTTGTTTAATTCAATGAATTCTTGTTTGAGACTTTGTGTTTTTATTTTTAAAAACATGTTTAGCGGCTAGATTTCTTGTTACAACCTAGACATGGTTGAATGATTGCATATGTTTTGATTATTCATGGATTTTTGAATGCTATGGATAGTTTATAAATTGTAAACGGTTTGTTCTATCAGTTAGATGTGTTTGCGTGCTTGATGTTGTTTAATTATCGTTTATTGCTTCGTTCGATTCTTGGTGACGGTCTTTATCACATAATAGAGTCGGGCTAGGGTTTTAGGTTTTGGTGAGTGTCTATATCACATAATAAATCTTTGATCCTTTAGGGTGAAAATCGAGTAAGTAACCTTAGAAGTAATAATCAGTAATTTAATAAAATCAAGTGTTCTACTAATCGTCAATAGCTGTAAGGTGCGAGATTATTGCTAGGTCTAAGTGATTAAACCGCAAGGTGGGTCCTTCTTAAGAAGTTAACCTTTTGGCTGCTGTCTAGCAAGTCTAGCTGAGAAAACAAACCTATCCTAGGTTTTGGTCTCGTAAGGGAGTGAGCCTTGTAGGATACTTTTATAAACCCATTAGATGTCTTGTAAAGGAGTCTAATAACCGGTAATTTAACAACCTTTAGGGGATCTTAGCGTGCTCTTGAGAAGGATTAGGGGTCCTTAGATTTCCCGAGAGGTGAGAATTTCAAGATCCCGGTTCCATAGCAGACAACTTCCAATTATAATCATAACTAAAAGCAATCAGGATTCCTGTCTAGGTAGTTCCTTCATCATCCTTGAGTTCAGTCTTCGTGTGAGTTCGTGTCTAGTTCGTTTAGTTAATTTAGTTGATTTTTAATTATAGTTCTTAGGATCTTTAGAAAAACCCCCCCATCAATAAACAATTAGTCAGGTCATGTCAGTCTAAGTCTAGATAGAGTCGTAGCGTAATCAGTAGAGTCTCTTGGGTTCGATACTCGGACTTCCTTAGGCTATACTTCATCGATCGGTACACTTGCCGGTCGTGTGGTTTAGGGTTTAGAGAGTCTTAGTTTTATAAATTTAAAGCTTAGAGAGTCTAGAATTAGGGTAAATTTAGTTAATTTAGTTAACCCATTTTCAGCACATCAAACATCAATAAACATTCTATCTTATTATGTACAAATAACACGTACCTTTTTACAAATTAGAAACTCGCACATACATTATATACTATCTTAAAACACAAAGTCGGTGGCTTCGGCCACCGACAACTTCTCTGTTTTTTGTCTTACATGCATGTCATCTGATTTGTAGAAGTAATTCTCAACAAAATCATTTCTCAAATTAATTCTCAACGAAATCAACAAAATCAATTCTCAACAAGAATTCTCAACAAAATCAATTCTCAAATTATAATGTGAAGACTAAAAAGTAAAAACGTGGTCAAACGCAGCAATTCTCAACAAAATCAATTCTCAAATTATGCCTGATCTGAAATCAAAAACAATTCAGATATACCGAATCGGCAGCACTAAGGTCAACGTCATCTGCAGCGGTGCGTCGGACGGCAACGTGACGGAGATCTGTGGATTAGATCGCTGCGAGTCTTCAGATCCGGATCCGACGGATTGATGTGAGTGAGTTTCGTCATCGTCTTCCATATCGGAAACTAACAGATCTGGTAGCCGCCGGCAATTTAATCGAAAACCTAACCGATCTGGTGGTCGGAGATTTGATAAATATAAAAAACCGAGCGGATCTGGTGGCTCGAGATTGGATAAGAAACGGAAAATTAACGGATCTTTGGTCGGAGATTTGATAACGAACGGTAACCTAACGGATTTGTGGCCGGAGATTTGATAAGTGACGAAAACTTAACGGATCTGTGGACGGAGATTTGATGACCCGGATTGTGTGTTTCTTGAACATCAATTTGTTTGTTTCATCTTCTAACCGACTCTATCTCCTTTTCTATCTCTCTTTCATCAAGTGTTCTGACTGGATACTTTTTATAGGTCTTGATGTTCCAGATAATGTTACAAGTTTTTGTTCATGATGTACAATATGTCATACTAATGTTTTAGGTGATGGGAATGCTTATCATTTCCCTTTTTTTTTTAATCTTATGTTTGTGTATCAACTTTCCTAATATATTTCGATTTTACTAAATACCTTTTTAACAAATATGTGAATTATAAGTTACTTGACTATTGTTATATCATGAAGAATTGACGGTGTCTCTATGCTACGGGACGGGTTTTCAGGTGGTATCGGTTTATTTCCTTACATTATTGGTATAATATTAGCATTTGGTATAGTGATAGGCACGTGTTTTATATCAATTTACACATGATATAATCTATGCTATCCAAACATACTCTATTGCAAATACAAGTCCGTTTTTTAACGAAATTTATACTGAAACATCGAGAAAACTATAGAAACGGATATTGGTACCGGTACCATTATTGTTAGTTCGTCGCAATAAAGAAAAAAATCAATTATACTTGACCCGTTTAATTTTGATCCAAACTTTTAATGAAACATAAATAAGATAAACACATCCAAACGGTATATTCCGAACTTTAAAACGCTTAATATTATAATGATGAAAATGTTCACTTTTTTCCAATATAATAATAATAATAATAAAAAAACTACTCCGTTTTACAAATACTTTGCTTTTGACACCCCAAATTTGTGGTAGTTTCATTTTTAGCCCTAACTTTGTTATAGTATACTTCTTACCCCAAAACTTTATCAAATTTTATCTTGACCATTTCTTAACCCTTAAGCTTACGCATGCAATTTTGAACCACTTAACTTTTTTTGAACTTTGTAAATACCACTTTGACTCCATCGAGAGTTTTTGCCTTGATCCAATCACAATGCAACTATATGATACATTGAGTTCAATCGAATACGTTAAAACGTTCGTTTTCATATGGTTAACACATCACATAACGTTTGGACTAATCCGTTCGATATTTGCGAAGTACCCGCGCCGCAACGCGCGCGGGTCTAATTACTAGTTTCATATGAACAAAATTGTAAATATTTTCAAAATTTGAGGTCTTATAATAACTAACTAGTGTTACCTTGGGTAGAAATGGCTGTGAGAAAGTGTAGCAACTGAACTACAATCATCACGGTCATAGTAATTTGGTAAATTTTGTGTGATATCGTTAAGTTCCAAGGTTTTTTCGTCTATGAAAGGGGGCTTCGTGGGGGCGGGCAATGGTTCATCATTTTTTGCTAGCATTTTTAGCGCCGCTGACATAGATGGTCTTAAGGATGCTGCTTCTTGGGTGCAAAGAAGTCCTACATGTACCGCTTTTATGGCATCTCTTTGAAAACTAATGTTGGGATGAATATGCATCATTAGATTTGGGTCAAATATTTCCTCCACTCTACCTTGCTTGAAATGTTTCCATGCCTGTTTATCCACAAATAACACATAAGTTTTGAAAGAAGCTTGCATTTGTTTGATTGTCACCTTGGTCCCACAAGAGTTGTAATTACAGATGGCAAAACATTCGTGTCAGGTGGGTTGAGTAACATGTCAAAACAGGTACTTTATACGTGTAGGCCGAAACAGCCCAGTTGAGTTATTCGCCAGATGCATGATGTTTAAAGTACTCTTTTAAAAAATAAAAAATAAAATCAACTGTGATTTGGTAAATAATTATGTGACTGTGGCTTGAAAACTTACAGTAGACGCTAAGTTGTCGGTATATTCGGTAATGTTGCATTTGCTGTTTTCCATGCCAGTGACCACCTCAAGAATTAGAACACCAAAGCTATAGACATCCACCTTTTCTGTTAACTGACCATGGGCTATGTACTCCGGAGCCATATACCCACTAGTGAAATAAAATAAAATTAGTAGGCTACAACAAAAGTCAACTAAGTGGTCATCTATTGATTTGTAAAAGCAGTGTCAAAATTGGCTGGTTGAGTAGTGTTTTTAGTAGGGGTGGGAATTCAGGACACGACACAAAATAAATGGGTTAGTTTGGAGCTAAACGGGCCGGGTTTGGCTTGACCAGACCAACCGGTTGCCAACCCGCCAATCCTGTTAAAATTAGAACATTTTTTATGAAATTTAATCCGTCAAGTGTTTATAACTTGTTACATACCATCATCAGGAGAGTACTTACAGTGTTCCAGCAATGGCTGTGCTGATGTGGCTTTTATCATCTTGAAAGGATCTGGCCAACCCAAAGTCAGCTATCTTGGGACGAAGCCGAAAGTCTAATAAGATATTAGAAGCTTTAATATCCCTGTGAATAATGCGGATTTTGGGATTTTCATGAAGGTAAACCAGGCCTTCTGCTATACCAATTATAATCTGAAACCTCTTCTCCCAGCCTATTTCCCTGCCTTTTATTTCATCTGCAGAAGTTTACAAGTTCAGAAAATGCATCTCAACAGCTTCATGATTAACAGAAACAGTGATGGGTTGAAAGCTAACTTACTAAAAATGAAGCGATCGAGGCTCAAGTTGGGTAGATATTCATATACAAGAATGCTTTCAGGTCCTGAACAACTGCATCCTAAAAGCCTAACCAGGTTTTTGTGTTCAACACTGCTAATCATGTTAACTTCGTTATAAAAATCTGCTGCTCTGAATTTGTTGTTGAAATAAAGTCTCTTTACCGCAATCTCTCTTCCATCTGAAAGAACACCCTGACAGATTTTCACCGTTCACATTAGTTATATAAATTTATTTCAATGCATACGACGTCCTGAATAATTTACTAAAAAAATAGATTATTACTAAAATGATATAAACCTTTAACCCTCTAAATAGTTATCAAATATAAGGTAGTACCTTGTAGACAGTCCCAAATCCTCCTTGTCCTAGCTTATTGGACTCATTCCAATATCCTGTCGCCTTTTCAACGGTGGAGTATTTGAAGTTCAAGCTGCTGTCAGTAAGAATCTTTTCCAATTTCTCGGCATCATAAGAACCTGATTTTTTTAACAGTTATTAGTTTCTTTCATGAATGCCACAGGTTATGGTTTTTTTTACGTTATTGAAGTTCCTATAAGTTAACTAACATGCTATGTGGTTGTTTGGAATTGCTTATTTAAACTGTTCCTTTGCTTAAGGTTCTTTTTCTTTTTCATAATTGTTTTAACACTTGTGTAAAACAGTTTATTTCACCCATAGTTAATCATATAAATAGTTTAAATAAGCAATCTCAAACAGTTTCAAAACAACTGATTGTGATAACGGAACACAATAAGCCGATAAATAGTTTTCTTAAGCAATCCCAAACACCCCCTAAATACAAAACACGACCCATATGGTTATTACCTCTTCTCTTTCGTGTTATATATCTGCGGTTCCTGATATATATAATGATCATCAAAGCAACTGTTAACACCACCACAGAAATAACAACAGAAGATATAATAGCTACTGTCCTCCCTGCAAAGAAAGCATTAAACAACGATCATCAGAGATTTGTCGAAAGCTTTTAACTTGCTGAATTATGTGATTTCAACGTCTCAAATGTAATTATATTGGAATATTATATCTAGTAACCTAACAAGTTGCATGTGAATAACTCTATTTGGTCGGTTTGGTTATGGCTCAAAACAAACTTATAATCGAATGTTTTGGTTTTCAAACTTTTACCAACCAACTGTTCTAGTTACAAACAGTTCAATTGTTTCGGTTATTAAAAATATTGTTTGATATAATTCGGTTTGTTTTACTTTACCAAAGCAATCCCATACACCACCAAAATATAAAAAAACAGATAAACACTTTCAATAAACAATCTCAAACAATTGTTGTTACCTTTATTGCTCGAGCTGCTTGAGACCGGTAGAGGATTCAGAAAATTGGTATCCGAATACCTCATGAAACAACCTGTGTTCAACACACGACCCTCAGACCACGGTAAACATTTTGATATCGATAATGATGCATTCTCCAAACACGCCCTACACGAACTAGGACTCAAAGTCTTCCAACATTGCGCCAGCACATAAACCGACTGATTACCACCTGAAGCCAACATTTGTTCCCTAACAAAGTAGTCACTATTTCTTAATGCACCCGTTACAGCATTGGCCACTGCCTGCCTTGTTGACTGTTGAAACAAATTACTCTTCCTTGTTGTATTCCCACAAATAGTAGTGTCATTTGGGCCGGTATACTGATCATAAAAGCTATAGTTTTGGACTCGCATAAAGCACCCGTCAAGATATATGCGGCCCCCAGTTCTGGGAAAACAAGAGGGCAACACAGTACGTATTTGAGAATAGCATAAGATGCAATCTTGTGTAGAGAGATCGCCATAGCATTGGGCAAGTCCAATGAGTTTATTAGGTTCGATACCCTCGGATGTTGTTGAGTTATGAGAACTTTGCATATCGGTGCCAGTTATCTCCATTAAACGGATAAAGTTTTGGGCGATTATTGATGGATCGGCTGCTAACTCGTCACAATGAATGTTAATGATTTCTGCTCTGGCATCCGCATATGTTTTGGATACCAGTAGTGAAATTTTGATCACAGTAATGAAGATTATAGTTGTATGTGTTAATGTCTTCATCTTCTGGTACATCAGACTTGTCTAAAGGGATGGAAATGTTGTGTAAATGTACCTACAATACTCAAAAATATCAAGAGAGAGAGAATAAAAGTATGATGAAAAAAATATCAAGATATGATTTATAAGGTGTTAACTTTGTTGTTCAATTTCTAGTGGACATAGGAGAATATGATTAAGGTGTTAACTTTGTTGTTCAATTTAATATATCTAATTAAGGTGTTAACTTTGTTGTCATAAATATCTAGTGGACATAGGAGAATATGATTAAGGTGTTAACTTTGTTCTTCAATTTAATAATATATCTTGTGGACATTGGAGAATAAACAGTCAAACATGGCCTTCTTGTCATTTTCAGACTTTATATTTTTTAAAAAAGAAACATAGAAAAGACATGAAATATCTAGAACTTTAGATTTATTGGTTTGCTGCTTTTGAACGTCATTTGAAATTCAAAGTATATAGTGATGTGTGGACCTCTTTGCCTTTTAAAAAGTAGAGTTAATTACTCTTTTTGTCCCTGTGGTTTGTCAAATATTACTATTTCAGTCCATTAGTTTAAAAATTGCGATTTCAGTCCATGTGATTTCACTTTCGTAACCATTTCAGTCCCTATGGTTTCACTTTCGTAACCATTTCAGTCCATTTAATCTGTAAGTACAGGGACTGAAATGGTTACGAGGTGGACTGAAATGGTTACGAAAGTGAAACCACAGGGACTCAAATCGCAATTTTTAAACTAATGGACTGAAATAGTGATTTTTGACAAACCACAGGGACAAAAACAATAATTAACTCTAAAAATTATCATTGTTTTGAATTCGAGATGAGATAATTTAGCGAATTCAACTTCTATATTACTGAACATAAAAAACGAGTCTACCTAGATAGCTCTATTTCCCATTTTTCCGTCTCACTCACATCGGCGTTAGACCCCATCCTACCTAAAAAACCGTCTCTCTCCTCTCTCCTTCACATCACATTCTTTCGCTCCTTAAAAACACTCTCAAACTTTCCTATTGGAGATGCTCGAAAGAGACGAATCAAGTCTCAATCGACAATCAAACCGAATAGAAAAGTTGAAGAAAAGAATTTAAATCGAATAACTCTCAATCTTATTAATCAGAAAATAACTCAAAACTGATTACAGGCTCACAAACCATAACTCGGTTTCTCTCTAGTCTCTTCTCTTCATTAAACTTAAAAATGCCTAACCCTAGTTTGGTTTATATAGGCTAACCTTAACTTTGTGGCCAAGACATTAACAAATATATTTATAATGTTATTAGGAAACTTAACCAATTTAACCTACTTGTTAAATTTGGTCCCTCAAGTTCACCGACTCATGACTTGAAGTCCGTAAATTACCAACAACGAAGAGCTTGATTATATAATTTCAATAACCAACAAAAATATATATTTCTCATCAATCTATCACATAAATTATTAAGATTTTTTTTTTCTTTTTTAAAAACAGGGTAATAAAAGATTCCACAATTCATACCTTTTGCTACATTCTTATAATGAAATCAACCAAAGAGGTATCATGAACTTTTGTCATGGTATGGAAAGCATATCGGGAATATGATCCCACATGGATACCTTTTTTCTAGTAAAATTATACTTTCCAACTTTTTTGAACGAAAAAGTAACTTACCCCTAAGTATTCTCATATCTACACCTTGCAAAATTTAAACTCTTCACGACTCCATCTTATAGATAGACGAGTGACACCTTACTACCACACAGTATGCCCCCCGGGACATATTTTTCAATCAACTCCCTTATCGACTCCATCCTATTGCTATATAATTTGACGATTCGGAACTCTAAAGAACTTCTAATCAAAGTAATCATATCCAATGTACATAGAAACCATCCTCTATTTATCAAAGTAATCAAATTCATTGTCATAGCACACAGTTGATGATTAATTGACCGTAAATCAAAACTAACAAAAATCGATAATAATCAACATCGTAGTAGATTTAATGCTCGTAAACAAACAACAGGAGAAACTAACAACTTCAGATCAGAGTTCATACCGTTTGCTCACATATGAATCCAGGTCAAAGAGATTGATTGATTGATTAATTGAATGAATGCGCATTTCGTCTTCAATCCGTATCGGTCTGGATTGATATAGTAGGTGACAAGTTGTATAATGTATATGCATATATAGACTCAGTCATGGCACAGGAGACTTTCCGGTCAAGATAATCATGTTAATTTTTTTTTAAATAAATAGAAGTGGCAAAATTGGCTTTGTTGACAAACTGCAAACAATTATATATATTATTGGTAGGGCTGGCATATCGTGTATACCTATACACGATAATACAGGATACACGAAATCCCATACACAAACACGAAATATTTTTTAACAGGTATACACGATAATTACTAGTTAATACATGTTTACTAACGAGTTAACGTTACTCGCGCGTTGCGGCAGGATGTTAATTGTGAAACTCATTAGTAGCACTATATTTTATATAGAAGATCCGTCGTTCAAAAAAAAATAGTATCACTATATAAGATACAAAAATTCTTTAGTTGAGTAATAAGTTATTATATCAGGGGTTGGTTACGGTTTACAAACCGTGAGAAAAGATCCTACCATTAAAAAAAGTTAAATAAAAAGATACTAAAACAATACATACATAAAAGTATCACTTTTGAATTTTATTAGCATATGGAAATTAATCAAGATAATTGAATGTAGCACATATATGAATGCTATCAACACTTTTCTTTATGAAGAATTATATTAGCACATTAAAAACAAAAGGAAGATCCAAATGAATAATTAATTGCTTGTTAACATAGTTATAAGGAATTAAATATAATTGATATTATTTAGGTTATTATTTTACTATTTCTTTATAATTGGTTGAATGTCACATGACATTTTTTAAATTGTTCTTACAGTTTATATACGAAATGTTGTTTGTATTAGATCATACTCCTATTATATCATGTACTATTTTGATAAAAAAAACATTTATATTCTAAGAGAAACTTTTAAATTTGATTTATAAAGGGCTATTTGGTGAAGTATGGTTTCCTTAGAGCATTTACAATGGAGTTTCTATATTTTTGTGGGTTAGTTGATTATATTATAAGGAATTGTTGTGAGTGATTTTGAGTGCAGGAGAGAGAAAATGTTACTGTTCATCTGTAAATATACGAGAACACTGTTCATCCCTTATAATTTTTTTAATATTTTTAAAAATGGTTGTGAGTAAAGAAGAGAGAAAATGTAATGATAAAGATATAAAAATTTATTATATAATTGAAAATGAAAGAGAAAAAATAGTTATTTTTAGTGTAATTATATAGATAGAGATAAATATTTTAATGTGAATGTTTTTACTATTACCAAATAACCAATAATATTAACCAAACAATCAATATCGTGTTGTGTTTTGGTACGACTCCCTTGTCTTCATCCCAATCCCCAACAAATGTACCCGTTTAAGGCCTTCTCATGATATATTTGACTATCCGTAGTGGGGGTTTTTTGGGCGGTTTTCTCCTAAAAAATGCCTCACAACGGTAAAGGCATTATCACTACACATGGTCTTAGACTATGCCTAGTCGTTGGGGTGAATAATGTCCCACCCTAGGGTGTTTTGCGTCATGTGGAAGCCCAGTCAGCAATGAGGCACTATTGGGCGTTTTTACAAAAGGGGTGTAGTGGGGATGTGTGACATTATGTTAACTGAGATGTAATATACTTAAATAAAACAAAAACCATCAAAAATCTTATTGGATAAAGAATAGAAAGATGGAGGCAGGGGCGGACCCACGCCCATGCCAAGGTGGGCAGGCGCACCCCCGGGAAAAAAAAATTTAGTGTTATTATCCGACCAAAATCCCGTCTGCACCCCTTGGATTTTTTCGTCCGCACCCCTTGGATTTATTCGTCCACACCCCTTGGAATTTTTCGTCCGCACGTAAAAAATATTATGGATTATATTAAAAATTTTTTTACTAAAGTCTGATTTAAAAAAAAACTACCTATATTATATAAACTTATACTACTTAAACCCAAACCAAACCCATTATATAAACTTAACAATAGCCCACTAATAATCTAGCCCATTAACCCACCTAAGTTAAAACTAAAACAGTTAAAATAAGCCCAAAAACCCTTCAATTCCTATCCCGCCCTCTCTCTGTGCGACTGTGCGTGCTCTCTGCCTCCTGTCCTGCCAGCGATCTTCATCAGCCAACACAGCAACAACACTGCAGCAGCCGATATCAGGCAGAATCGGACATCAACGTGACCGGAATCAACTCCAAACCAACCGGACACCGACAAACGGAAAGTTTTTATGTTTTTTATATGATTTTTCTTGATATTATATGAGAAAATGGGTAATAAAAAACTTAAATAGGTATGAAAAATCATGTGTTTTGACGTTGCATATGGTTGTTTAGATGATTTTTAGGATGATTATGTTATTAGATGATTTTTAGGGGTGATTACACAATTCTAGGGCTTGATTGTTTGAATAGTTGAAATTTAAAATCGAAACATTATGTTATGGAACGATGAACTAATGGTCATGGATCACTTTGTTTGTGATAGGAACCATGAGTATGGATGTTATGGCGTTGTACCACTTTTTTTTTTGCCAAATTCTTCTAATTATAGACCAAGGTATGTTTTAGATAAGTTTTTTTTTTCTTTTATTTAATGATTAAGAGGAATAGAAGTAGGGAATGTTTAAACTTTGATGCTTTTTTATTTGTTAATGTGATAGGAAGGTAGGAACTATGGTTTGATTGTTTGAAAATTGAAATTGACCTGACCATACCTGATCTGATCCGACCCGTTATGAAACTTTGTTTGTTTGTGTTTACTTGTTTTACATGACCCGACCTGATCCGACCCGCTAAGAACCGAATTTTTTTATATAGCTATGGGTCTAAAATCTTTAAAAAAATTCTGCACCCCCAGGAAAAAAATCTTGGGTCCACCACTGGATGGAGGATGATTGGACAAACAAATGGGGGGCAAGACGTGTTTTAAATCATGCTGGAGAGATTTTTTTCGCAAATCACGCCCAAAAACGCCCCTGGGGGATGGGGGTCAGACGTGTTGGGGCGTGTTTGGTGACAAATTTTGAAAAATCCACGCTCGTTACGGATGGTGCATGTTGTTTTAGAAGGCGGAGGTGAAGCGGACACGGTGAAGATACATATATTTTATAAAATATTAAAATTAGACTTCAATCTCAAAAAATACACAATCATGACTGCAGTGCCACACATTTCATGAAGATCTGAGTTAACACGCGTGACCCGCTCTCCCACACCTACATATGTGTTAGGGTGTTAGGAGTGGTTAAACACTCTGGAGTAGCAAACCAAAAAACCGACCAATCAGAGCATGTCATGTCAATCAGTCAAAAGTGTTTAAATTTTGGTGAAAAGTGTTGGCAATGGTTTAGACACTTGGTGAAGTGGTAAACTATTTTTTAGAAAAAAAGGAAAAAGGAGTGATTGGTTGAGATAGGAATGGACCCCACCCCACAATACCCCCTCCCTCTCTCTCTCTCAATCATCTTCCCCGCGTCGGCTTCCCCTCCCCTCCCCGCACCACAACCTTCACCGACTCGGCAAAGGCTCGGCGGCGGTGTTTGCCGCTCGGCAAAACCGTTTGCCGACCTTTGCCGACTACCGCTCCGAACACCCTTATGTCATAATTGCGAAATTGTGCTATCGATTTTTTTGATTTCATGTTTTTTTTTCTTTCGATTTGATAAGGGGTGGAATTGGAAGAATCTATGCCCAAACCTGGTTTAACGAATTGGTGCGTGTTTTAGTGATTTTTGTTTAAATTGATTTGATTTTGAAGGTGAAATAAATAAATACTCATAAAATTCCGTCCTTTTCATTACTTTTCTTACTTCTTTGTAAAAAAAAAAAAAAAAAAAAAAAAAAAAAACAGCCCCTGTTCAAACATTTTTCTTTCTCTTCTTTCTAAAATTCTTGATGATTATCTATTAGTAATACATACAATTTCAACAACCTGTAACCCTAAGTCGAATCCATTATTTTCAGTCATTGACAGATGATAACATATCTTGAGATGGAATGTTGGAATTGTGGCGATTCAAAAAGGAATAAAAGACGACAAACATGGAATATGCAAAATCACTCTGTATATCCAGATTCTGAGAAAAAAAGAGTAAACTCGAAACCCAATGAAAAAAATATTCAACCCTCTCATCTATTTTTCTGAAAAATTTCTGGCAACGAAACCCTAGAACATCAGCCGGTGATAGCCAACGCCCCTGTGAGTTTATGTGTGTATATATTGTGGGGTACGTGCCTGTTCGGAGGAGATACACCCGTTGAATGCGGTTTTTTGGTGTTGATGAAGGGGCATGATGGTTGGCCGGTATCGTTATACATGTAACAGCGAATATTGACGGAAGGGGGGGAGAAGGTGTGTCGGTTTCGTTGTGTCCTTTTTAAATGGCAAGTTGGTTGGTTGTTTCTTTTTAAACGGTGCGTTGTAAACTGGTGACTGAAGTTGCTTTTGTATAAGAGGGTAATGTTTCAATAATTACATATCTAGGAACCTGTTTAGTGAATAAAAGGTTGCTAAAAGTTCACAATAGGCATAAATAATGCATAAACGTAAGTTCACATGGGTCTTTCTTCTCAAATCTTCAATTCAAAGTTCACATGGGTCTTTCTTCTCGACGGCCGGTGGTTGGGGCGGTGTCGCTGGGAGTGGGGCTGGAGAAGGGAAGAATTAGGGTTTTTTTAATATGTCCATTGGAATGGGAACGGGCCGAAAGGGTTAGGGAAACTAGAGAGATAAGTAATTAGATCAGGTTTTCAAATCACATGGTCCCACTAAATTATAGTTTTTATTATATTAAAATTGTTAACATGTATTAACAGGTACTAAACAGGTAAAATGTATTTTATCTGTTTAAACACGAAAATTAACATGTATTTTCGTTTCCACTTGTTTAGTACCTTTTACATGTTAAGGCCATACACGATACCTGTTAACTTCGTGTAGATTCGTATCATGTATTCGTTACGTGTCTAAAAGTGTCAACCCTAGTTATTGGTGATGGTTCATGAACTTTGGTGATGGTTCATGAACAGTGCCTCAGGAAAAGGGAAATGCATTGCATCGCAACAGGCTATTGGTTTGCTTTTTTTTTTTTTTTTTTTTTCCAAAATAACTGCTTTTTTTTTGCTATTTATATAAAAGGAAGTTCAATTTCTAATACAAAAGTAGAGTTGGTTTAGTGGTTTGTACCTACTTTATTGAAATGAATAATATGTAGTTTCGATCCCCATTATTCTCTTTTTTTCACCTCTTCACTTTCTTAATCACTATGAAAGTATTGTTTTTATTTTGGTAGAATGCTTTTAACTTTAGTTTTTATTTTCTTTTCACCTCTTCACTTCCTCAATCACTATGAAAGTATTTTTTGTTTACACTAATTTTTATTTTGATTAAATACTTTTTTTTGGTTTTGGTTTACTAAGTTTTTAATGGTTTTTTTAATTGTCTCCTCTTAGCTAGTTAACTTTTCTATAATTTGAATTATTTATTTTTTTAAATATTTATAGTCCACTTTTAAATATTGTATTCGATACCTATATTCATTTGTATAAACACATGTCGATATATTATTGTCTATATATCACCACTTATTTTTTTGGTTTTCACTTTGGTTGCTATACCAAGTATTGGTATATCATATCGATTTTTGTTATTATATACATATAAGAATTTTTGTTTTTAACAATTCATTTTTCTTTTTTTAAATAATATTTCCTTTATCATTTAATTTTTTATTTTAATAATTCTTTTTATCTTTTAAATCATGTTTCCCTTATCATTTAATTTAATATTTTTAATAATTTATGTTCGTTAACTTTTTAAAAAACCTAAGTACGTAGTTGTGCTTAATTTTTCCTCAACATTCCGGTATAAATTTTATTAAAACAAAGTTGGATTTAAAATAGAGTATGTATTTGGTATTATAAAACGATATGATGATGAATTGAATCGAACCGATTCTAACTCTTTGGCTTTCTAAACAACAACCTTCATTTTCGAATAACGTTTGTTTTACATTATCTTCTGCTTTGTTTCGCCGCAACGCGCGATGTCAAGAAATCTAGTATATATTTTAACGGTCGGATGGTCGACCAGTTATGTATTTCTTTATTATTATTATTATGTGTGTATTTGTAATTTGATAAATAACTATATACCCTTAAAGAAAATATGAATATTGTTAAATATGTGATTGGCTGAGCTTGAATATTCCAGTATCTTTTATAAGATTGTATTATATTGGAACTATATTAGTGACCCGTGTATTACACAGGTTAATTAAATACTTTTTTCTAAATATTAATTTTAACATGTCATATAGTTCTTAAAATCTATAGTTTATAGAAGTTGACAAGTGACATCGAATATTTGATATGAGAAAGAGACCATGTATAAATAAACTGGTTATGTCTTAAGAGTTTTGAAAGTTTTACAGTTATTTAAAGTTCTAAAATGAACTCAACTCTTCATTAAAGTTATGAAATGAACTCAACCCTTTATTATAAAATATTACATATAACTCCATAGAGCATCACATGTCACATATATGATTTACTTTATTATATGTATATTAAATGTATAGATATAAGATAATATTATTTTGAGTAAACTTCCGTTATGCTCACTGTGGTTTGGTCGTTTTAACGGTTTTGCCCAAATAGTTTAAAAATGGCCAGTTTCCTCCCTGATCTCTCTAACTTTTCACCATTTTGCTCACCGCCTCTAACTCCATCTAAAACGTATGTTACTTTTGTGGGTATTTTGGTAATTTAATATATATATATATATATATATATATATATATATGATTTTTTATATTATTGAAGCTAATTATAATGACTTTCTCTCTCATCTCACCCTCATTTCTCCTTCCTTCCCCTTCATATCTCCTCAGTCAAAATTATTTCAACATACCCAAGCTCTTGATACATACAGACATAAACGAGCCACCACCATCACACGTAACCCGTCACCTTGACACCACCACCACCAACATCATTTCATCTTCGTCTGAAACCTAACCCCGAAATCTTCATCAAACCCTAGTCATGGATGTTGAGGTTTCATCTTCGAGAGAGGACAATGCTGGTGGATCCAGACCGGCTAAACTAATCGTGGCGGTGAAAGGTGAACCTTTGTTGGTAGCGGTGACTAAGGTTACAAAGAGATGTTGATAACAATTTCTAGATCTAGGGTTTCGAACTAAGGTTCATCTCTCTGGTGACAAGAATAAACAAGACGGAGGATGGCCATGGTGGTTCGCGGTGGTCAACAACAGCAACAGAGGGATCGAAACCCTAGATCGTTGGCCAAACTTTTTAAACTATCGGACTTCGTCGTGGCTCCGCAACAGAAGATAGAGATTTGGTGGTGATTTAGGTGGTTTTTAGGGCTGAAGGGATGATTTCTGGTGGTGGTGGTGCTTGTCCGCGGCGGCACTTGTAGAAGAGGATGGTGAACATGTTGAATATGGTTAAACAAACAGATCTATGACAAATCTGATGTTTGGGGTTAGAGATCTGGTCCATCAATCTGATGGTTGAAAAGGTTGATATGTATGTGGTTTGGGTGGCTCCGGTGACTTGGAAGGGCATGTGGTGGTGGTTGTTGTTGGCAGGTGGTGGTGGTGGTGTTGTGGTGGCGTGTGTGGGTGTTTGTGTGTGAGAGAGATAATGTAAAGTAAGAAAAGAATTGATATTTATTTTAGAGTAAACTTCCGTTTTGCTCCCTGTGGTTTGGTCACTTTAACGGCTTTGCCCAAAACCTTTCAAAATAGCCATTTTACTCCTTGATCTATGAAGGCCTTCATGATTTTGCTCCCCGCCCCTAAACGTCATCCACTTTAACAGTTAAAGTCTATCATGTGCAAAACACCTGAGGGGCAATTATGTTTTTTTCCCAACCCTCCCTTTACAATTCCAGCTTAAAACCCTAACTGTTAAAATGGTTGACGTTTAGGGGTGGGGAGCAAAATCATGAAGGCCTTCATAGATCAAGGAGTAAAATGGCTATTTTGAAAGGTTTGGGGCAAAACCGTTAAAGTGACCAAACCACAAGGAGCAAAACAGAAGTTTACTCTTTATTTTATGTTTATTTAGGTAAAAAGACTCAAATGCCCATACTGTTATTTATTAAATTACCAAAATACCCACAAAACTAACATACGTCTTAGATGGAGTTAGAGGCAGGGAGCAAAATGAAGAAAAGTTAGAGAGACCAGGGAGGAAACTGGCCATTTTTAAACTATTGGGGCAAAATCGTTAAAACGACCAAACAACAGGGAGTAAAACGAAAGTTTACTCTATTATTACATTACATTACAACTTTATAAATTAGCAACCACTTTAGGCTTTGGTTGATTGTACCATGGGCTTGGGGTGGTTTTCAAAAAAAAAACCCATTGTCATTCTGCTTCATACATGTCCATTCCCCAACATACAACCCTTATTCCTCTAGGGTTTGACGAGAGAAGGATTAGGTAGTTCAGATGAGGACGGTGACCAGTGCGGGAGGTGTCAGACTGAATGGAGAGCGACGGTGAAGGTGGTTACGGGGTTCGGTGGCGGCGGTGTTGCGGGGTTGCAGAACCGGAAGTTTGTGATGGTGGTTTTTGTTGGACAACAGCCGCAGCCCCACTGGTGGTGTCGACGGCGGTGATTTTTGTTGAAGACTGATGGTGGTTAGAAACCCTACCTGCTCCCTCCGGTGATGGAGTCTATGGTTCCGGTGAGATTCTAACCAACTAACTCTGTTGTGCAGTATTGTCCGATCGTCGGCAAAGGAACGGGATTTGGTAATAGTTAATACTTTTATTTTTTTATACTTCGTTAATTTTGGTTGTTGATGTTTAGTTAATGTTCATGGTTTTTAGGGTGTCTTCATCATTGAATTGAAGAGGGTAAAACCATTGATTTTAAGTCAAACATTGACTTAGTTAAATAAATTTTTATTTGTGATTAATTTAGTTTTGATGGTATTATTCACAGGTGTTATGTATGTTATGGGGAGACGTATGAGCATCATGCATGATTTAACTTTCTTTATAAGTTGATTTTTGTCTTCATTGATGCTTACACATGAATATCTAAACCTTTCTTTGTTCTAGCAGATTTGCAAACTAAATTTTAATTGCCTATGTTCATCATTATTGATGATTGATATTATCAGAAAAGAAAGAATACTGTGCTTAGGTTAGTGTTGATTTTTTGTTATTTGAAATGTGACGTCTTTATTATTTTAGTTTGTGCGTTGGTGTTTATCTATTTGTTTAGTTTTTCATGTGAATTATCTACACATGCAATTATTAAAATGATTGTTATGTTCTGAAACATTTATTTAAGGTAAAAAAGTACGAATACATTTTTTAATAAGCTAATGTTTTGTTCAGTTGCGATATGAATGCCTTAGAGGATTCTCCTTGCAAATGTGTAATTGTGGATGCATTAGCAAAAGTTGTTTACTCAAAGCTTGTTTTACTTGTAAGTTTCACTCTTGCTACATAATTGTGTTATGCTAATATACTAATATTACCCGGCTAGAAAGGGTGTTTAGGACGTACACTTTCAAATCGATTAGGTGATATTCAATAATGAAAAAATATGTTTTGGCTGTTTAAAAAGGAGATGTCGATGATGGTGTTCGCATATGCCTCTGCCACTTTAAGTTGTAATAAGAATTCTTTAAAGAAAAGTGTTGATTGTTGGATTGAACAAATTTTGATTCAAAGTCAAATTGCATTTTTAAATTAGACTGTTGTTAGCTATATGTACTTATTGCTTTTTTCCCCTTTATTTGTATTCATGTGCTATAGTGTCGCCTCGAGTGAGATCCGAGTGGCCTACGGCGAACAATTGTTGGCCCTGCCATCAAAGTTCATCCTTACATTAAGTTTTCAATCCTATTCCACCTCATTCTCTATTAATGTTCTGTATTACAATTGATTAGTTGTATGTGGTGGGAAATAGGTGTAGTTTGAGTAGGAGAAGGAGCGATTTTGCTACCAAAGGAATTGTTCCTGGTGGAGCTTCAGTGATGCCATCTAAGCAAATTAAGATAACTATGCATGTAATTAAAGTAACAAATAAGGATTGGTATAAGAATACAACCAAATGATGATCTATGCAAAACCTTTGAAAGCCGAAAACTAATGTCTCATACTTTTATTTATGCATGTGGTTTATAAAGGGTTGGCAAATGGGAAGTTTGCTCTGCAGTAACATGTGGCTTCTGCTCGATTTTTAGCTTTTTTATTTGGTCATTAAATACCATGTGATCTTAGCTAACTCGCCACATTACATGTATGAATTATTACCAATGCTTACATTTCGCAGTACTACTGTGGTTTATATTTAAGTAGTTTTCATGGTTTTGGTAGTTGGTGTATCTCCTTCCATTGCAATGTTTGTTCTATTTTTATCGTCTTGTATGTTCTTTTAGTTTTTCATGCCATGTTTGCCTTATATGTTATATATATGTAAGAACCCCGCCGCAATTGCGGCGGGTGCTAATTCTAGTTTTATATAATACACAACACAATACATATGAGAGATGTGAAACATGAAAAAAAATATGAGAAGCCACATCGTAGTTGGAATTAATTTCTTAACTAAAAGCTTTAGGCCGTTGGAATTCAATTATAGTAACATATATATCTTAGTCAAGAAATGTGTTTGGTATACATATATAAAATGTTTCATCATTCAAAGCAAACCAAGATTCCTACACTTGAATATTGCTGGTGATTTGTTTTTTACACCTCACGAGAGAAGTCGACGATCCTAATTTTAAAGCATGGTATGAAATCTATGAACAAACTCATTAAACTTAATATGAAATCTGTTGGTAAGATAGGTGAAGATTAGTGTATTTTCACCAAGTGTAAATGTGTATATTTCTGACTTTGGACAGATATATTTGTAATATATATTGGTTAATATAAGTACTATTTTGTGGGTTTGTTATCTATGTTGTAAGGGCTTTACAACGAACCAAATCACGTCCAAATCGAAGCTAGAATTAATGAGATCAAAGCTCAAAGTTGGACTTGAACAAAGGAAAACTAAGAATTAGGGAAGGGATAAAAAAATGGGAACTTATCCCACACAGGAGAAAAGGAAAGTGAAGTGGTTTATATATATACAAAAGCCTCCTTTACTTATTTTTTCCAAGCACCTCACACAAGTGGATCACCCTTAACTCGCACACGCGTGTGTGACGTGGACGCAATGTAGCGCTTTGATGACGCAAATTGCACTTTGCACACTTGCATCATCGAGAGCCACCTTTGTATTTTTGACCACGTGTGTGAGGTCTAGTACAGAGATGGTGTGCACCAGGTGGTGGGTCCGCATGTATGCAGATGACATGGCATGACGCGAGTGGTAGATTGGATGGTGCATGACTAGGTGGGGCCCTGGTGTGCGTGGCAAGTTCTAGATGGCGCGTGTAACGTATGAAGAAAGCTTTGTATGGCGCACGTACGTATACGTGGCTTGCGGATGACATTGCGTGTGACGCACATGCGTGGCAAATGCAAATGGCGTGGCGTGGACCAGCGGGTTCAAGCACTGCATGGCGCGTGGACTGGCTGGCCAGTTCTAGCACACGCATGCGCGTGGTTTTTCAGCAACTTCTGTCGGAAAGAAAACAATAAGTTATAGTATAGGGGCTAAATGTGTAATATGATGTTCTATATAAACACCCTCCTTGTGTAACCCTAATCACAACTTTACAATCTAATACAAGCCTCATTTGTTCTCTATACCATTTGACATGGTATCAGAGCAATGATTGATTCTTGAACACTTTGCTCATCATCTACAATCTATCCCAGTCAATCCAACCTTAAACCAGAAAAACCCGACAATCAAAATCAAACTCCAGAAAATTGAACCATCTGCCGCCACACCCACTGCCTCCACCATAGCAACAACAGCAGTCGCCAACACCAACACTAAAACAACAAACTCTGGTCAACATCTGTCACGGCCCCCGACCCGGTTTGACCCGTTTCAGGAGCCGCATGTAACACCTCGCAAATTTCGGGTTTAATATTAAAACGACACGTGTCATATAAGACAAAAACGCGTTGGAAACCCGGATTTAATAAAGATGTTTCGGTAGGATTTAAAGGCGTCATGTTAAATCGTTACCTCTGAACGACCTCAATTATAAATCCCAAGACCCGATATAATAATTACTACACATCTTTTATGCCCTCTATACGGAGAATTATTGTCAAGAAAGGAAAATTCAATTGCATGATGTGGTCCCGCGATGAAATGAATGATAAACCTTCATTTACGGATCTTGTTTATGAATTCAATTGAAACATTGGATAATGGTAGGGTATGTTCAGCATATAGAGACTTATGGGAGGCCCCCTACTGATAAAATAAGTCCACAAGTCGTTTATACCCGGTTGCCCTTTCGAAACACCAACAAACAACAAAATTCGGATCAGCATAGGGCGTCGCGTAGCGCGACGGACCCTCGCGCTACGCGAGGGGTGCCCAGCGACAGAATGACTTGCTGTTGCCTGTTGTGCGCGAATGTGACCCTCTAATCCGGTTTTTCTGCATGTGCATGGCCCCTAGACAATCCCTATACACTAGAGACATGTGTTTATCACTTGTGGCTGATCATAGACCCTTGTGTCAATACCTTGTGGTGCTTGATTCTTGTATATAAAGACCCATTCATTCACAACCATTCTTGCAAACAATCTGAGCATTTGAGGAGCATCCCAAGCTGATTTCCAAGCATTCCTAATCATCATTAATCATCTAGTAAGCTTCCTAACCCTTCTAAATTACTTCTAGCTTTATATTTAGCTTAAAAGTCAAAATACCGTGTTTAACGGTTGACTTCTTGATTAAGTAACGATAGTTTAGTCGTATGTCAAATTAAAAGTACCGTTAGATAGGTAATTATATGGGTATTAAACCCTTATAAGGGCATGTACCAATTCCAGACCTAACTAGGTCGTTTGTCGGGTCAAACGTTGACCGAAAAAGTCAACAGAATTGCAAATTATGATTTAATACACGATTAATGATCCGAGAGGCGTGTAACCTGTTTTAACCTTAATATAACTTGGTAATAAGTATAAAAACTTGTCTACGCTTGCCCGACTCGACAAATTTCTGTTAAAACCCGGTTCGGAACCGAAAGGCGCAAAACCTTGACTTTTGCGTTGACTTCGGTTCTGACCCGTTTTAGTTGGAATTAGACATGCCTTAAAGTCTCATTGGGGTTGGGTTACATGATAGTATAAGCCTCTGTACATGTTTCGTTGATTATCCGATGCATGCACACGTTTCCGTTAATCGCTTAAATAGGACCATAACGCCCTTATGACCTTACAACGAGAATTTTGAAAATGTGGAAGTACAATAATCTTAGTTACTGATTATTAAACATGTACGTAAATTTTCACGTCAAACGGAGGTCTAGATTAGGAGATATGCGCATTAGCGTAAATAATAAACTTTTTATTAATTAAACGGCGCGATTAGCGCATAGCCTATCTAAACCCGATTTTCGGTACCAAAACTTTTACCCACTGATGTTAAATGATATTTTGGGATTTTTGAAGATTTTTAATTATTTTTAAACTGATCTTAAGCTAGGCTTATCGCATTGATTCGGTTAATACCGAATATGCCCTTTTAGGCCATAAAACGAGTTTTACGAATCCGATTGATACCAATCCAATTGCCACTGATTTAAAATAATAAATAGAGTGTTTTGAGCCTGTTTTGCTGATCAGAAAACTCAGAATGGTATTTTAAACCGTACGTCGCTTAAAACGGCTTTATACGCGTATTAAACGCATAGTTTGGGTCTAGAACCATTTTATCACAAAAGACTTTATACCAACTGTTGATACCTGTTAAAATTGATAATTTTTCTGATTAAACCAGACCCGTATCTCAGAAGTATTATAAATCCCATTTATAACCTTCAAAATGACCGAAATACCCCTACGGGGCATAATTAAGGATTAAACTCGTTATGGGCATTATGGAAGATATCATAATGATATCACAACATATTTAAAGCGTATTAACTTAGGAAACCTGTTCGCGACCCTTTCGATTACCCGTCATGCGTTATACGCGTTCGGTTCAGTTTATGTAACTAGTTTGCATAAACTAGCCGAAACGGGTCAGACGATATCATTTTTATCTCAAAATCCAGAATGTGAGTAGTAAACCCATATTAAACAAGTCCTCAAACTTTTCGGGTCTAAATCACATTCTATCCGGTCTTCGCTTAATCGTGCGTACGAACCGTATCACTAAAACTGACCGGTCTAAGCTTAAGCTTAATTAAAGGCCCGTTAGTATTCTAATAGGTTATATTAAACCTTCGTTCCAGATTAGGAGAACCAGTAAAAGCTATCTGCAATTTATTCGATTAAGGATTTATACTTGCAAAGGTAAATACTTTTAACTTATTTTCCCTATACGGGCTTGGGTTACGGTACATAGCGTACCGCTTGATCGAGCATCAAATCTTCCACGCTTAGTGGTTAATTGAATAATTTGATCGGCTCGTTTTAAACAGATGTGTTTACTTTACAGCCTTTGGGGGGTTAATGACCATGTCCCGGATATCCTCGGCATTATCTTACGAGATAGCCACGACCTGAGCACGGGGTGTAGGCGTACTCCCGTGTATAACTCACTTAAAGTGGTGTGTCTATTGATCTTTAACCCGGATACGTCCGGGCTACTGAACGCATAAGTAACATGTAAATCGTTCACAAGATTATAATATTAAATAATTCTCCCAAGTTAATAAAAATGTTTATGCCATGTGTATCCAAACCAATTTTCAATCATTTTATAAAATGAGTCAGTTGAATGTATTTACCAGTGTAAACTGACGTATTTTCCCAAAAAGATTAAATGCAGGTACTAGGCGAAATAGGCTGGGAGTCTCCTAAGCATCACTAGAAGTCTCGCAAACTTAAGATGCCGAAGTCTGTTGAACCATAAACAATATTTTATTATTCGATCCTACTGTGGATAAACACCGGATAATTGTGACTTTGTTTACAATAAATAAATTCGGTTGTATCTTATTTTAAATTTGCTTCCGCTGTGCATTATTATATTGTGTTGTTTGACTATTACGTTGCCAACCACGTCACGATACTCCCCCACCGGGCCCACCGGTGACACGTGGAAACCGGGGTGTGACAGGTTGGTATCAGAGCCAACTCTGAGTGAATTAAACACTAGCCTTTTGTGTTTAATCTCAGTTACACAATTGCACATATTTAAACTTTCGAGTCTAGACTTATAACATAGGACAAATTCCACCTTATTCGGTTTTTGTTTTGTCCTTTAAGCTTTATATTTTTGTTTTTGTTATCTTATGTTTTATTGACAGGAATAACAAAGATGCCTCCAAGATTCTTGCGTACGCGAGGACGCGGAAAGGGGCCGGTAGCCGCCCCCAACGATCACGAAGCAGGACCTTCGAATACACGAGGTCCTATCCCCGCCGAGAGTGATGGTACTCGACGGAACCAGAGAGGTCTCTTTCAACCGGCAAGACGGTCGGTTTCGAACAGCTCGACGACTCCCGCTCAAGACTCCTACGGGCCACAATCAGAAAATGAGCCTAGAGACTCACACCATTCGCACATACCGTTACAGCGATCAATGTCGCACCGCCCTTTTGGAGACCCCACTCCATTCTTTCAAAGCCAGTTTAACCCGGCAAATTACATACAAGAACCAGTGGGTTTCAACCCATTGGGACCGGAGGACCATTTCTCTGGAGGAAATGACATGGACGAGGAAGACGACCCTGTAGAACCCGCATCAGGAACTCCCAACCACCCAATCGAGGTCTCGGATAGTTCCATTTATCACGGGCCACCCTATAATGGTCCAGATAGCTTCCAGGCTATCTTTACTCGGCACGAATGGTATTATACACCTCCTCACCATTCGTCGCCGCATGAGTAGCAGCAGCCTCACCATTCGTCGCCGCATGAGCAGCAGCAGCCTCACTATTCTTCGCTGCATGAGCAGCAGCAGCAGCATCATCAAGATTCCTCTGGGAATCACCAATTTGTGGCAGTTACGCCACCGCCTCCACCGCCACCAGTTCAACCGGCGCCTCCGCAACCGCAAAGACATATGAGAACCGGAGCCCGGATGACCACACGAAGAGAAGAGTTTCATTTCAGCTCTCCCCTACAATCAAGTGGCAGAAATTATCAGCCGCTTCAAGAAGATCCACAAATGGGTGGACCATCAAACCCATTCGCGCAGCAACCGCCACCAATGGGTTTCGATAATCAAATACCAGCGTACACGGGTCCTTCGATGTATAACCCGTTTGAGCCACCGACTCACACTAACCCCGGTTACGCTGAAGCCGACCCATACCTGGTAGCTGCTAATTACAACGCTCTTAACCCTGATGGACCGTATGGAGGTCCTTGGGGAGTAGGGTACCCAGTCCAGGGGTACCAGATACCTACACAACCCCCGTTTTACCAACAACCCCCGCCGTCTCTACAAATGTCGCCACCACTGCATCAGGAGATCCTGCAAAGTATTAGAGAGGTACGACATGAGGCACGGGAAGACCGACGGCGTAACCAGGGGATGTTCAAGACCTTGACGAACTTAATCAAGGGAAAGAGCAAGAAGGATCAGTAAATCCTTTATGTGTGTATGTCTACTTTAAAAATTAAGTCCCCGCGAGGACATTTATGTGTGTATGTCTATTTTAAAAATTAAGTCCCTGCGAGGACATTTATGTGTGTATGTAGTCCCTGCGTGGACATTTATCTTTGTACCTAGTCCCTGCGAGGACATCTATTTAAGTAATCAGTCCCTGCGAGGACTTGTGTTTTAAATTTAACCCCTGCGCGGGTAAGTACTTGTTTGACCCCTACGTGGGAAATGGTTTGTGTGAAAAGACCCGTTTAGGGCAATATGTAACCTATGTATAATTAATGGAATGTTTGTTTTATAAATTTCATGTTTGCCATTATGGGCATATATAAATTATAAATGAAATAAATAAATTAAAATCATTCCTTTTAAATTAATCTGCCTATGAAATTTATTTAATTAAGGATCTTAAAGTGTGAAACCTAGCCACGTGTCAAATATAAGACCGGGCCAAAATGGTAAGACCTGTTTAAAAGATTCAATTCCCTGTTAACATCTTAAAACATGTTAACACTCCTGGCAGAAGTGATTCGTTAAAATCACATACGTCATTTTATAAAGGAATTCTTTAGAAGATTCCTAACCCAGTTTAATGATCTCTAAATCCTGGGTACATCATCAATTAAGATGATCATATTTTACCATACGTGGTAATATAATGCCTACGGGCCCTGCTCATTTCCATATGAGCCAAAAGACAGTGGTAGCTTTGACTCCCTGTCTAATAAAGGTAATGAACTAGGTTCAAACCTTAAAAGTCTTGATTCTCTGAAGTCATAGCTTATAATTTAAATTGTCCATGTGACCAAGCCTTATGTGCTAATATATATTGTCATTGATTATGTTTAGGATAAATTTTAATTAAGATCCTAAATTAATGCGATTAATAAGTTAACCAAATATGGTCTCTATTTACCATGGTTAACGAGTTTCCCTAAGGGGTAATTCCATAATAAACTCCCAAATAAATTATTGTCCTTGTTTTCTGCAACAGTTCAATACAAATGGTTAACTCTAATGAAGTCAATAGCCATCCTGTGGAGCCGAATGAGAACGCCCATATTACATTAACGGGTGCCGAGCTAAAAGCAATCATAGACGGCGCTATTACTCAAGCTTTGGATAGACAGTATGAAGAATACAGTAGTACCCGAAGTAGGACTCACTCTGTATCACATTCAAAGCCAAGGACGCATTCAGAGGCTCATAACAAGCCTCCTCCCAAAAAGGATGTACCAAAGAAAAACGGTGATGATCGCCAGTCCACCAACCACCAAAGTAATCCATCTCAGCAGTTGGTACTGCATCAGGGACACCGTAACAAGGGTTGCACATATAAGTACTTTGTGTCTTGTAAACCCAGGGATTTTACGGGGGAGAAAGGAGCCGTAGACTGCATGACGTGGCTGGATGAGATGGACACGGTCGTGGACATCAGCGGATGCGCTGAAGGTGATGTGGTTAAATTTGTCTCACAGTCCTTCAAAGGTGATGCGTTAGCTTGGTGGAGATCTCTGATGGAGGCCTCCGGAAAGATCCCGTTGTATGGTATGTCGTGGGATCAATTCATCGCCTTGATCAAGGAAAACTTCTGCCCTCAACATGAGGTGGAAAAGATAGAATCAGACTTTCTATCCCTGGTGATGAAGAACCTCGATTGTCAAGCTTATCTGACAAGCTTCAATACACTGTCTCGGCTGGTTCCCTACCTGGTAACCCCGGAGCCAAAAAGAATTGCTCGCTTTATTGGTGGTTTGGAACCCGAGATCAAGTCCAGTGTAAAGGCTTCTCGGCCAGTTACCTTCAGGTCTGTAACTGACCTTTCCTTATCCCTCACTCTGGATGCGGTCCGGCAGAGATCGCAGAGGAATAAGGCGGCCGAGAAGAGGAAGCATGAAGATGATGGTTCGCGTAGATCGAACAAGAAGCACCGTGGGAGCGGTGATCACAAGAAGGGATCGGAGTCAAAGAAAGATGGGTATCGTTCTGGAGAGAAGCCCACATGCAAAACTTGCAAGAAACAGCACTTTGGAAAGTGCAGACTCGAATCAAACTCAAATAACGAGTCAAGGTCTTTTGCTTGTGGTTTGTGCAAATCCAAGGAACACAAAACCTTGGATTGCAAGAAGATGAAAGATGCAACGTGCTACCGTTGCAATGAAAAGGGCCACATAAAGACTAACTGCCCTAAGTACAACAAGAAGCCTGAGGAGGCTAAGAAGACTAACGCCAGAGTCTTCAGGATGGATGCGAAAGAAGCTGTGCAGGATGATAACGTCATAACAGGTACTTTCCTTGTAAATGATGTTTTTGCAAGAGTACTTTTTGATTCGGGCGCAGATAAGTCTTTCGTAGATCATGAATTTTGTAAATTGTTGAATTTACCTGTCAAAACCCTAAAAGTGAATTATGAGGTAGAGTTAGCAGATGGTACCATTGAAGCCGTCTCTACTGAGTTAGATGGATGTGTTATATCCATTAAGAACCATTCTTTTCCTCTATCTCTACTTCCCTTTAAGTTAGCCGGTTTTGACATAGTTCTGGGTATGGACTGGTTATCTCATAACCAGGCCCAAATCGTCTGTAACATGAAGCAAGTAGTGATAAAGACTCCGTCTGGTGAATCACTTACCATTCGGGGAGATACCCAGTACGGACTGCCTGAGCACGTGACTATGCTCAAGGCTTCAAAGTGTTTGAAGAAGGGGTGTGTCATCTACATGGCACAGGTGATTATTGATGAGCCCAAACCAAAGTTAGAAGACATCCCTGTCATCTCAGAATACCCAGAAGTGTTTCCTGAAGATCTACCTGGCCTACCACCAGATAGACAAGTCGAATTCAGGATCGATATCATTCCCGGAGCTGCACCAGTTGCTAGAACACCATACAGATTGGCACCCACCGAAATGAAGGAGTTGCGGATGCAGCTAGATGAATTGCTGGCTAAGGGTTTCATTCGACCCAGTTCATCTCCTTGGGGAGCGCCAATCCTGTTTGTCAAGAAGAAGGATGGGTCGATGCGTCTGTGCATCGACTATCGCGAGCTTAATAAAGTCACGATCAAGAATAGATATCCATTGCCCAGGATCGACGATTTGTTCGATCAGCTTCAAGGGGCAAGTTACTTCTCAAAGATTGATCTGAGGTCAGGATACCATCAGTTGAAGGTTATGGATGAAGACGTTCACAAGACTGCATTCAGGACTCGCTACGGTCATTACGAGTTCCTAGTGATGCCTTTTGGGCTCACTAATGCACCAGCCGCGTTCATGGATCTCATGAATCGTGTCTGCAAGCCTTACTTGGATAAATTTGTTATCGTCTTCATTGATGACATCCTTATTTATTCTAAGAACCAAGCTGACCACGAGAAACACCTTCGATGTATTCTCAAACTTCTACGTCAGGAGAAGCTCTACGCCAAATTTTCTAAGTGTGAATTTTGGCTACGAGAAGTCCAATTCCTTGGACATGTGGTCAGTGAGCGTGGTATCCAGGTGGATCCCGCTAAAGTCGAAGCTATTATGAATTGGCAAGAGCCAAAGACACCTACGGAGATTCGTAGTTTCCTAGGATTGGCAGGATATTACAGGCGCTTCATTGAAAATTTTTCAAGGATTGCTGCACCCCTAACTTCCTTGACCAAGAAGAAAGTAAAATTCGTATGGGGCCCTAAGCAGCAAGAGTCCTTCGATGTTTTGAAACAAAAGTTGAGCAACGCTCCTGTGCTTACCTTACCTGAAGGCGCTGAAGAATTTGTAGTTTATTGTGATGCATCACACACTGGCATGGGGTGTGTGCTTATGCAGAAAGGCAAGGTGATTGCCTATGCATCGCGACAGTTAAAGGTGCACGAAAAGAATTACACCACCCATGACTTGGAATTGGGTGCCGTTGTGTTCGCACTAAAACTGTGGAGGCATTATCTTTATGGAATCAAGTTTGTGATCTTTTCTGATCACAAGAGCCTCCAGCATCTGTTTAACCAGAAAGAATTAAACATGAGGCAACGCCGTTGGATGGAAACTTTAAATGATTATGATTGTGAAATCAAATACCATCCCGGCAAAGCGAATGTAGTCGCTGATGCCTTGAGCAGAAAGGAAAGGGTTAAACCCATTCGAATTAACGCCAAGCGTATGGAGGTAAAGAACAGTTTGATAGAAAGGGTGTTAGCTGCACAGAAGGAAGCTGTATTGGAAGCTAACTATCCTAATGAAAAGTTAGGAGTAACTGAGGAGCAGTTAACTCTTAGCAAGGACGGGATTTTACGGTTAAACGGACGAATATGGGTTCCAATTTTTGGAGGACTTCGTGATGTCATCCTCCAAGAAGCCCATAGTTCCAAATACTCCGTTCATCCTGGAGCTGATAAGATGTACCAGGATTTAAAGGCAAATTATTGGTGGATAGGCTTGAAAAAGTCTGTGGCCGCCCATGTAGCAAAATGCTTGACATGTGCGCAAGTCAAAGCCGAGCATCAGAAACCGTCAGGTTTGCTACAACAGCCTGAACTTCCTACGTGGAAGTGGGAAATGGTAACTATGGATTTTATTACCAAGTTACCCAAGACAAGAAAAGGCAATGATACGATATGGGTTATAGTTGACCGACTGACTAAGTCAGCTCATTTCTTACCCATCAAGGAGACTTATAGCTCCGATATGTTAGCCCAGTTATACGTTGACAAGATTGTAGCCCTACACGGCATACCTGTAGCTATTATCTCTGACCGGGATACTAGGTACACGTCACACTTTTGGAAGAGTTTCCAGCAATCTTTGGGCACACGTTTGAACTTTAGTACGGCTTACCATCCTCAGACAGACGGTCAGAGTGAGCGTACTATTCAAACGTTGGAAGACATGCTACGTGCATGTGCGATCGATTTGGGAGGTAGCTGGGATAAGAACCTACCATTGATCGAATTCTCCTACAACAATAGCTACCATACCAGCATAAAGGCTGCGCCTTTTGAGGCATTATACGGTAGAAAGTGTAGATCGCCAGTTTGTTGGGCGGAAGTTGGAGAAGTCCAGTTATCAGGACCAGAGATCGTGTTCGAAACGACGGACAAGATTGTCCAGATTCGTAACAATCTCCAAGCTGCCCGGAATAGGCAGAAGAGTTACGCGGATCCAAGTCGTAAGGATTTTCACTTTGAAGTAGGTGACAAAGTCCTACTTAAAGTGTCACCATGGAAAGGGGTGATGCGATTTGGTAAGAAAGGCAAACTAAGCCCGAGATACATAGGACCTTTCGAGGTTATCGAACGTGTCGGGTCAGTTTCCTATAAGTTGAACTTACCGGAAGAGCTCAGTGGAATTCACAATGTGTTCCACATCTGCAATCTAAAGAAGTGTTCCGCTGACGATTCGCATGTCATGCCACATACAGATGTGCAAATAGATAAGAGCTTAACGTTTGTGGAAAAACCTTTGTCGATTGAAGATCGACAGGTAAGGAAGCTTCGAAGAAAGCATATACCTTTTGTCAAGGTCAAATGGGATGCCCGAAGAGGTCCCGAGTTTACGTGGGAGTTAGAATCCACCATGAAAGAAAAGTACCCTTACTTGTTTCAGTAAATCTCGGGTCGAGATTTATTTTAAGGGGGTGAGGATGTAACACCTCGCAAATTTCGGGTTTAATATTAAAACGACACGTGTCATATAAGACAAAAACGCGTTGGAAACCCGGATTTAATAAAGATGTTTCGGTAGGATTTAAAGGCGTCATGTTAAATCGTTACCTCTGAACGACCTCAATTATAAATCCCAAGACCCGATATAATAATTACTACACATCTTTTATGCCCTCTATACGGAGAATTATTGTCAAGAAAGGAAAATTCAATTGCATGATGTGGTCCCGCGATGAAATGAATGATAAACCTTCATTTACGGATCTTGTTTATGAATTCAATTGAAACATTGGATAATGGTAGGGTATGTTCAGCATATAGACACTTATGGGAGGCCCCCTACTGATAAAATAAGTCCACAAGTCGTTTATACCCGGTTGCCCTTTCGAAACACCAACAAACAACAAAATTCGGATCAGCATAGGGCGTCGCGTAGCGCGACGGACCCTCGCGCTACGCGAGGGGTGCCCAGCGACAGAATGACTTGCTGTTGCCTGTTGTGCGCGAATGTGACCCTCTAATCCGGTTTTTCTGCATGTGCATGGCCCCTAGACAATCCCTATACACTAGAGACATGTGTTTATCACTTGTGGCTGATCATAGACCCTTGTGTCAATACCTTGTGGTGCTTGATTCTTGTATATAAAGACCCATTCATTCACAACCATTCTTGCAAACAATCTGAGCATTTGAGGAGCATCCCAAGCTGATTTCCAAGCATTCCTAATCATCATTAATCATCTAGTAAGCTTCCTAACCCTTCTAAATTACTTCTAGCTTTATATTTAGCTTAAAAGTCAAAATACCGTGTTTAACGGTTGACTTCTTGATTAAGTAACGATAGTTTAGTCGTATGTCAAATTAAAAGTACCGTTAGATAGGTAATTATATGGGTATTAAACCCTTATAAGGGCATGTACCAATTCCAGACCTAACTAGGTCGTTTGTCGGGTCAAACGTTGACCGAAAAAGTCAACAGAATTGCAAATTATGATTTAATACACGATTAATGATCCGAGAGGCGTGTAACCTGTTTTAACCTTAATATAACTTGGTAATAAGTATAAAAACTTGTCTACGCTTGCCCGACTCGACAAATTTCTGTTAAAACCCGGTTCGGAACCGAAAGGCGCAAAACCTTGACTTTTGCGTTGACTTCGGTTCTGACCCGTTTTAGTTGGAATTAGACATGCCTTAAAGTCTCATTGGGGTTGGGTTACATGATAGTATAAGCCTCTGTACATGTTTCGTTGATTATCCGATGCATGCACACGTTTCCGTTAATCGCTTAAATAGGACCATAACGCCCTTATGACCTTACAACGAGAATTTTGAAAATGTGGAAGTACAATAATCTTAGTTACTGATTATTAAACATGTACGTAAATTTTCACGTCAAACGGAGGTCTAGATTAGGAGATATGCGCATTAGCGTAAATAATAAACTTTTTATTAATTAAACGGCGCGATTAGCGCATAGCCTATCTAAACCCGATTTTCGGTACCAAAACTTTTACCCACTGATGTTAAATGATATTTTGGGATTTTTGAAGATTTTTAATTATTTTTAAACTGATCTTAAGCTAGGCTTATCGCATTGATTCGGTTAATACCGAATATGCCCTTTTAGGCCATAAAACGAGTTTTACGAATCCGATTGATACCAATCCAATTGCCACTGATTTAAAATAATAAATAGAGTGTTTTGAGCCTGTTTTGCTGATCAGAAAACTCAGAATGGTATTTTAAACCGTACGTCGCTTAAAACGGCTTTATACGCGTATTAAACGCATAGTTTGGGTCTAGAACCATTTTATCACAAAAGACTTTATACCAACTGTTGATACCTGTTAAAATTGATAATTTTTCTGATTAAACCAGACCCGTATCTCAGAAGTATTATAAATCCCATTTATAACCTTCAAAATGACCGAAATACCCCTACGGGGCATAATTAAGGATTAAACTCGTTATGGGCATTATGGAAGATATCATAATGATATCACAACATATTTAAAGCATATTAACTTAGGAAACCTGTTCGCGACCCTTTCGATTACCCGTCATGCGTTATACGCGTTCGGTTCAGTTTATGTAACTAGTTTGCATAAACTAGCCGAAACGGGTCAGACGATATCATTTTTATCTCAAAATCCAGAATGTGAGTAGTAAACCCATATTAAACAAGTCCTCAAACTTGTCGGGTCTAAATCACATTCTATCCGGTCTTCGCTTAATCGTGCGTACGAACCGTATCACTAAAACTGACCGGTCTAAGCTTAAGCTTAATTAAAGGCCCGTTAGTATTCTAATAGGTTATATTAAACCTTCGTTCCAGATTAGGAGAACCAGTAAAAGCTATCTGCAATTTATTCGATTAAGGATTTATACTTGCAAAGGTAAATACTTTTAACTTATTTTCCCTATACGGGCTTGGGTTACGGTACATAGCGTACCGCTTGATCGAGCATCAAATCTTCCACGCTTAGTGGTTAATTGAATAATTTGATCGGCTCGTTTTAAACAGATGTGTTTACTTTACAGCCTTTGGGGGGTTAATGACCATGTCCCGGATATCCTCGGCATTATCTTACGAGATAGCCACGACCTGAGCACGGGGTGTAGGCGTACTCCCGTGTATAACTCACTTAAAGTGGTGTGTCTATTGATCTTTAACCCGGATACGTCCGGGCTACTGAACGCATAAGTAACATGTAAATCGTTCACAAGATTATAATATTAAATAATTCTCCCAAGTTAATAAAAATGTTTATGCCATGTGTATCCAAACCAATTTTCAATCATTTTATAAAATGAGTCAGTTGAATGTATTTACCAGTGTAAACTGACGTATTTTCCCAAAAAGATTAAATGCAGGTACTAGGCGAAATAGGCTGGGAGTCTCCTAAGCATCACTAGAAGTCTCGCAAACTTAAGATGCCGAAGTCTGTTGAACCATAAACAATATTTTATTATTCGATCCTACTGTGGATAAACACCGGATAATTGTGACTTTGTTTACAATAAATAAATTCGGTTGTATCTTATTTTAAATTTGCTTCCGCTGTGCATTATTATATTGTGTTGTTTGACTATTACGTTGCCAACCACGTCACGATACTCCCCCACCGGGCCCACCGGTGACACGTGGAAACCGGGGTGTGACACCGCAGGACAGAAATCCCGTGGTATTTAATTAATTGAGTTTAACAGCGGAAGTTTATTATCAGGATCTTTTTAAAACTGAAATATTTCCCGATTATTTTATTTCACAACTCGGGATAAAACCCCGGTAATTTACAATCATTTGATTTCACGAAGAAATCTTTTATTTTACAAAAGATGTTTCTTTATTTTATCCTGAGCCACTTCCTTAAGCATGTAGTGCTTCACGACACTTTTCCTTGATCATAACAGATCACCTGAAACATGTTTGAAAAAGGTTTTGTCAGTGGGAAATACTTAGTGAATCATCATATTTACATAAAATGATGCGTAGTTATTAATTACAGCATAAGAGCGATTACAATGGCTTCTATCTTATTTTTATCTGGCGCCGTGTCACAATGGTGACATGTCACAATGGTGACGATGGTCATACCACTATTAGGTCAATGAACCTAAATAGTGATGATTATCCCTAGTAGGTCAATGAACCTAACTGGGAGAAAATTTGTAATGTGCACAATACCCCACTAGCCAGTGATTCAAGATACCCACGACTTAGTCCCTGTAATTATAACTTTTGAAAATAATTTGAGGTATTGTAAAATAGTTGATAAAAAGAGAATGATTCACATTGCAGATTTAATTTTGAGCAGAGTCTAGCCTACTGATTAGCCTTTTAACCTAAATTAATAACAGGCACACAATTCGGTCAGTAACTTAATACAGCATTTACGATAACTCACGAGATCAAACCCTCACATCGAATGACAAAGTGCGATCCTTAAACATCCATCGAATTAACGACGAATGACAAAGCATAAACCCTAATGTGGGCAGCACTTAAACATCCATTGGATAGTTTAATCGATTGGACATTGAATCGTAGCAGCGATCGAGTTATTACCCTGTATTGCGGCGTCGATTAGTGATCCGTGTGTGTTAATTGTGGTAAACAGAACGTAACTCAGTGCCTAAAACGAATTTCTTCGTCGAACGTACGCAGAATATCAAATGCCAATGTCTGCTATTTATAGCCAAAATTTGACATTGCTTACGGACCGTAGGACTTATCCCTTACGGTCCGTAAGGGACACCTAATGGTCATAGGGTTGCCACGTGTGGGACTAGGCCTGCTGAGTTGATGAAATTGAAAAATTCGAATTTGACAGCACATAATTTAGATAATCGTAACTAGGGTTTACCCCCCCTGAGTTTTAGGGGCCCTGATCCTGATTCTGATTGTTCTGAAAATTTTAGGGTTTGTGCAGAATCACTTGGGTGTCTTAATTAGGGTTTCCTATTGGATAATTAAAATAATAATTAAGACTTTTTTATAGGAGTTGTTACATTCTCCCCACCTTAATAAAAATCTCGTCCTCGAGATTTACTGGAATAATTGAGGATACTTTCGCTTCTTTTCTGATTCCAGTTCCCAAGTGTATTAGGGTCCTATCTTTGAATCCCACTTTACTTCAACTAACACTAATCGTTTGTGTTTTGAGAAATTTGATCTTTCTATCTTCTATCTGAAGAGGTTTCTCTACAAATTTTAATTTTTCGTTTACCTTTATATCTTGGAGAGGTACTACCAAAGATTCGTCTGATAGACATTTCTTGAGATTGGATACATGAAATACATCATGTACTCCAGCTAACTCTCCTGGTAGTTGTAAACGATAAGCAACTGGTCCTATACGTTGGATCACTGGAAATGGTCCTACGTACCTTGGACTTAACTTTCCTTTCTTACCGAATCTAACAACTCCTTTCCAAGGAGATACTTTTAATAGCATTTTGTCTCCAACTTGAAATTCCAACGGCTTTCGTCTATTATCTGTATAACTCTTCTGGTGATCCCTTGCCGTCTTCAGCCTTTCCTTCGTGATACTGAATATCACAGTCGTAGTCACTTAGGATTTTCATCCATCTCCTTTGCCTCATGTTTAATTCTTTTTTTGCCCAAATATATATCTTAAATTCTTATGATCCGTATAGACAGTAAACTTACTTCCATACAGATAATGTCTCCAAATCTTAAGGGCAAAAATTATGGCTCCTAATTCTAAGTCATGAGTGGTATAGTTTTCTTCGTGCTTTTTCAATTGCCTTGATGCATACGCAATTACATTTTTGCGTTGCATTAACACACATCCAAATCCTAGCTTTGAAGCATCACCGTATACTTTAAAATCTTCTGTTCCTTCTGGTAAGGCTAGGATTGGGGCATTTGTTAATTTATGCTTTAAGATCCTAAAGGCTTCTTCTTGTTTAGGTCCCCATTCAAACTTAACTGTTTTACAGGTTAGCTTAGTTAATGGTATAGCTATCTTGGAAAAATCCTTAATAAACCGTCTATAGTATCCGGCTAAACCTACAACACTCCTAATTTCGATTGCGGATTGCGGAACCTTCCATTTGGTAATTGCTGCTATCTTATCAGGATCTACGTGAATACCTTCATGATTCACCATATGACCTAGAAATTGCACTTCTGGCAGCCAAAATTCACACTTCGAGAATTTGGCGTAAAGCTTCTCTTTTCTTAACAAAGTTAAGAGTGCATGTAAGTGCTGACAATGTTCTTCCTGTCTTTTGGAATAAATAAGTATATCGTCGATGAAGACAATTACAAATTTATCCAAATATGGTTTACAGATCCTATTCATCTTGTCCATGAATGCTGCAGGTGCATTCATTAATCCGAAGGGCATGATTGTAAACTCGTAATGACCATACCTAGTCCTGAAAGCAGTTTTAGGTATGTCTTCCTCTTGTACTTTCAATTGATGATATCCGGAACGTAAGTCGATCTTAGAAAAATATCTATCTCCCTGGAATTGATCGAATAGATCATCAATTCTAGGTAATGGGTATCGATTCTTAATTGTAACCTTATTTAATTCCCTATAATCAATACACATTCTCATCGAACCATCCTTTTTCTTAACAAACAACACTGGTGCCCCCCCACGGGGATAAACTAAGTTGTATGAAACCTTTACTTAATAATTCATCTAATTGCTTTTTCAGTTTTAATATTTTTGTGGGTGCTAACCGATAAGGTGCCTTGGCTATCGGTATAGTTCCTGGAATTAGATGAATCCTAAATTCTACCTCCCTATCTGGTAGTAACCCTGGTAACTCTTCTGGGAATACATCTGGGTATTCTGAAACTACAAAAATTTCCTTAAGTTCTTTATCTTTAGTATTAATGATTACTGAAATCATATATACTATTCCTTGCTTTCGTTCATAATTAGCAACTTTCATTACTGATATGAACTTTATGGGTTTACATGGCTTATCTCCTGTAATCATTATTACTTCTCCAGTGGGTGCACAAATTTCTATGGAATTCTTATCACAGATAATTCGAGCATGGTTGTTTACTAACCAATCCATTCCTAACACAACATCGAATTCAACTAATTTCATAGATAATAGGGTTGCAGAAAATTTATGACTTAAAAGTTCTATTTCTACGTTTTGCAGAACCTTATTTATTTTAACTGAATTCCCATCTGCCGTTTCTACTGTAAAAATTTGCCTAATGCTGGTTAAAGGTAAGTTAAGAGTTTGGCAGAATGAAGTATTTATAAAACTTTGGTTTGTACCAGAGTCAAATAATACTTTGGTGTAAACGTTGTGAACTAAGAACGTACCAGCTATCACATATGGAATGAGCTCTGTTTCCTGAGCAGTCAGTTGGAAGGCTCTTACATTCCTTTTTGCTCCTTCTGCAGGTTTGGCTTTATTGTCAGATGGTTTGTTCAGTTTTGGATAATCTGGCCTAAGATGTCCAGCTTCTCCACAGTTGTAGCAGACTGAAAATTTCTTCCTCCTGCAGTCTTCTTCTTGATGCCCTGGAATTTTGCAAAAATTGCAATATCCTTTGTATCTTCCAAAATGCTTCCTTTTGCAAGAATTGCAAAATGGGCTAGTGGAAGATTGCCCATTCCCTTTTCTCTTGAAATTGTTATGGTTACCCGGACGGAATCCTTGGGTAATCTTTTGGGCCATTTCCTTCCTTCTATTTTCTTCTCTTGTCCGTACTAGTTCGTCAGTCAGAGTATTGGCTAAATCCACCGCATCATCAATCGTGCGAGGTTTAGCAGCCTTGACGATATTATGGATTTCGGCAATCAATCCCCAAATATAACGAGAAATAAGTACCGGCTCTGGCGAAGCCAGGGTTGGTACCACTCGAGCATACTCGAAGAATGTCGAAGTATACCCTCGACAATCTACAACCACCATCCGGTGGGTTAGAAACTTATTTGTCATTTGTTCCTTTTCATACTCGGGACAGAATTTTCTTTCTACAAAGCTCTTAAATTCTTCCCAGTTCATAGCATACGCCATCCTTCTTCCTTTTGCTTGTAACACCGTATTCCACCATTCTAGCGCCCCTTCTTTGAAAAGGTTTGATGCGTACATGACCTGATCATCCTGAGCACATTTACTTATGGCAATTACTGCCTCGGTTTTCTCTAACCAACGCAGTGCCGCAGTCGCTCCTTCATTGCCTGCAAACTCAGTGGGTTTACAAGCAAGAAATTCTTTGTAAGTGCAACCAGGCGTTGCAGCTTTCATTTTCTTAGGGGGAGGAGCTTGCCGTGGTTCATTCTCATGATTAGTATGATTATTGCCTCCGTTTACGCTATTACTGAAGTTATCTTCAGAAATACGTTTGCTAGGAACGATTTGTTGCGGTTCGATTGGATTTTTAACAGCAGCAACGATTGCTGGAATAGCGTTGGCTATCCCTTGAGCAACTATTGCTGGAATAGCGTTGGCTATCCCTTGAGCAACGATATTTTCTATATCCTGCCTAGTCATATATTGATCCCCCGGTTGTTGCTCAGATTGATTAACCTCATTAACTGGTTCATTATTAGCGTTTTCCATCTGATAATTAATATATATATTTTATTAGTATTGATTAAATAATAATTATACACAAAACAATTATATAATTTCACATATAATTAAAACTATCGATTTCTCGATTTCCATATTTAATAGTATGCATCAATACACACCGTTACTGATTTTAAAATTTTATAACAAAATTTCATAGAAAACCTTTAAATATTATTTCATATTAGGTAACTACGAAACAACCGAATATGAAAACATACTAGGTTTTATTTGTAAATTTATTTATTTACTGAATCAGGTTTCTGGCTTATATTTAATAAGGGTGCTAAAACTTGAATCAAAATATTTAAAGATTTGTATTTACTGCTACAGTGGCTAGCATATAAAGATCTGCCCATACTGTACAAAATTAGTCAGATAATAAAACACATAATCACAAAATAGAAATTAATAAAAATTAAGTATTTCCTAAATACTTAATTGGCTTAAATCAGTGGCTCTGATACCACCTTTTTCTGTCACAGCCCCCGACCCGGTTTGACCCGTTTCAGGAGCCGCAGGACAGAAATCCCGTGGTATTTAATTAATTGAGTTTAACAGCGGAAGTTTATTAATAGGATCTTTTTAAAACTGAAATATTTCCCGATTATTTTATTTCACAACTCGGGATAAAACCCCGGTAATTTACAATCATTTGATTTCACGAAGAAATCTTTTATTTTACAAAAGATGTTTCTTTATTTTATCCTGAGCCACTTCCTTAAGCTTGTAGTGCTTCACGGCACTTTTCCTGGATCATAACAGATCACCTGAAACATGTTTGAAAAAGGTTTTGTCAGCGGGAAATACTGAGTGAATCATCCTATTTACATAAAATGATGCATAGTTATTAATTACAGCATAAGAGCGATTACAATGGCTTCTATCTTATTTTTATCTGGCGCCGTATCACAATGGTGACGATGGTCATACCACTATTAGGTCAATGAACCTAAATAGTGATGATTATCCCTAGTAGGTCAATGAACCTAACTGGGAGAAAATTTGTAATGAGCACAATACCCCACTAGCCAGTGATTCAAGATATCCACGACTTAGTCCCTGTAATTATAACTTTTGAAAATAATTTGAGGTATTGTAAAATAGTTGATAAAAAGAGAATGACTCACATTGCAGATTTAATTTTGAGCAGAGTCTAGCCTACTGATTAGCCTTTTAACCTAAATTAATAACAGGCACACAATTCGGTCAGTAACTTAATACAGCATTTACGATAACTCACGAGATCAAACCCTCACATCGAATGACAAAGTGCGATACTTAAACATCCATCGAATTAACGACGAATGACAAAGCATAAACCCTAATGTGGGCAGCACTTAAACATCCATTGGATAGTTTAATCGATCGGACATTGAATCGTAGCAGCGATCGAGTTATTACCCTGTATTGCGGCGTCGATTAGTGATCCGTGTGTGTTAATTGTGGTAAACAGAACGTAACTCAGTGCCTAAAACGAATTTCTTCGTCGAACGTACGCAGAATATCAAGTGCCAATGTCTGCTATTTATAGCCAAAATTTGACATTGCTTACGGACCGTAAGACTTATCCCTTACGGTCCGTAAGGGACACCTAATGGTCATAGGGTTGCCACGTGTGGGACTAGGCCTGCTGAGTTGATGAAATTGAAAAATTCGAATTTGACAGCACATAATTTAGATAATCGTAACTAGGGTTTACCCCCCCTGAGTTTTAGGGGCCCTGATCCTGATTCTGATTGTTCTGAAAATTTTAGGGTTTGTGCAGAATCACTTGGGTGTCTTAATTAGGGTTTCCTATTGGATAATTAAAATAATAATTAAGACTTTTTTATAGGAGTTGTTACAACATCGCCGGAAACCCTACCGTCGGCCGCAAAACAAAACATCATCGTCTTCAATCCGCTCCACTACCTCTTCCGCCGTATTCATCTTTGTCAGTGAATCCTAATTTTCGGCAAACCATTTCAAGTTCAGCCGCACAAAACCCAAAAAAAAAACCCTAAAACTACTTCAATCAACGTATTTGATAGATACGCTAAAACCCTAAAACCAAAAAAAAAAAAACCAAAAAAAAAAAAAAAAACCGAAAAACCACTTCAACCCTAAAACCAGTTCAACCGCACACTCTATTCCGCCGCACACTTCTTGTGTTTTCTACGTGGCGGATTTGTTGAGGATCTGGGCAACATTAAATCTTGAACGAGAGTTCAAGTTACCCCTGCGTGTTTGATAAATACGCCGATAAGATAACGTTCCCTGCGTATTTGTTGACGAACTGGGCAGATTTGTTGAAGTTGTTGATCAGCTAGCGTTAGCGGATTTGTTCTGGGCTACCCTAAATCTTGAACGAGAGTTCAAGTCGCCCGACGTATTTGATAAATACGCCGGTAAGATAACATTTTTACCGGCGTTGTTATTCTAGCGGATTTAAGTTGCCCTGCGTATTTGGGCAACCTTAAAAATAGCGTATTTACTTGTTTCCGACGCATTTGTTCATTTTTAAATCCTGAACGTGAGTTAAAGTGTCCTGCTATTTGATAAATACACCTGATCAGTTCATTTGTTTGGTACCGTTATTATGTCGGTTTCATTCTAGACAACATATTTTCTAAAAAAAATGTCTAATCACCAGCTCTATGAGTTGTTGAAAGACAATCCTTCAACAAGTGGGGAAGCCTATTTAACAACACAGAAAAGCGGTGATCAAATCAACCCTTGGATCTTTGATCGTGGAGCCACTGATACGATGACGCACGAACCATCGGACTTCGTCTCTACAAAGAAACCAAACAGAACCCACATTAAAACTGCAAATGGCGATAATGGCTTTATAAAGGGAGGAGGAACTGTTGAAATATCTCTCAATCTGAGACTGTCAAATTGTTTATATGTTCCTTCGTTAACACATAAATTGTTATCAATAAGTCATGTTACAAAGGAACTCAATTGCACAGTTCTAATGCATCTTCATTTTCGTATCTTATAGGGTATCAGAATTGGAAAGATAATTGGGCGTGGTACTAAACGACAGGGCTTATACTATGTGGATGAGGTGACTCAGTCAGGGACTTTGATGCTTGCTAACGGAACAAAGAGTAGAGAAACATGGCTTTGGCATAGGAGATTAGGGCATCCTTCCGCTGGGTTTCTACATCTTTTACTCCCTGAACTCTTCCCGTCCAACAGTACATTAGATTGTGAAATATGTGCCTTAGCCAAAAGCCATAAAAAAACCTTTCAAACCAAGTAACACTAGGGTCAGTGAACCTTTTTCACTAATACATTCTGATGTTTGGGGTCCAGCTGAAACTAATGGAGGTCAAAATCTTCGTTTCTTCCTATTATTTGTGGATGACTGTACCCGGATGACATGGGTGTATTTTTTTAAACACAAATTTGAAGTCTTTGACAAATTCAGACTGTTTTACACCATGGTCCAAACTCAATTCAAAACCAACATTCAGATCTTATGATCTGATAATGGAGGGGAGTACGTTAATAACTCCATGAAGCAATTTATTCAAGAGAGAGGAATGATTCAACAAACCACTTGCCTAAAACACCCCGAACAGAATGGTGTAGTTGAGAGGAAAAATGGCATTCTGGTAGAAATGGCCTGAGCCCTTATGCTTGAATCCAAAGTCCCTAAATCATTTTGGCCCGAAGCTATAAACACAGCTGTGTATCTCCTTAACCGTTTACCAACCAAAGCCCTTAACCTAAAAACTCCCCTAGACGCCTTATCCACATTCACCAAACTACCCCCACCTCAGGTCTTTAGGTGTACAACTTTTCCCCATATACCCAAAACCGAATGATCCAAACTTGACCTATGTGCCGAGAAATATGTCTTTGTTGGTTATGGGGTGAATCAAAAAGGATATCGATGTTATAACCCATTACGACGTCGTGCGATTACCACTGTCCACTGCGACTTTCTTGAAACAGAATATTACTATCAGTCCTATCTCGGTGGCCAGGGGGAGAAAGAGCATGAGGACTCACTGAGTTGGTTGAAGTGGATTCCATCCGCAAGCGAAGACGAGCCATCTCATACATCCATACATACTAAGCCTGTCAAAAGTCTCACCAAAGAATCATCCAGACTGGTGTTCGAGGTAAGTGACTCTCCAAACCTTGAAAATCTTGAAAATGTGCCCGAATCTGATCCAACTACCACTAACAATCATGAAAGTCCCGAGACAATGGAATAGGTGGAGATTGCTGAGCAAAATAACGCAGCCCAATGAGAGGTCGAATCTAACGAACAACATGATGGAGGCTCTGGAACAACACCGGGAACATACGTTTTAGCTCCTAGAGCCAATAGAGGGGTCCCTCCAAAACAGTACTCCCCAGAAAGGGAAACCAGAAATTAAAGGTATCCTGTAGCTAATATGGTTGATGGGAACTTATCTAACAGTGCGAAAGCATTTGTTGCCTCACTATACTCCGAACAAATACCTAGTTTCGTAAAGGAAGCCCAAGGTAAGGAGAATTGGAAAGAAGCAATGGAAACGGAGATGCATGCTCTTATGAAAAACAACAGTGGGAGAAGTGCACTCTTCCTAAAGGAAAGAAAACAGTTGGATACTGGTGGGTGTATTCAATCAAATATAAACCATATGGTTCCATTGGAAGATACAAAGCTCGGCTTGTAGCCAAGGGTTACACCCAGACGTATGGGATCGATTACTCTTGTAACGCCCTGCTTTTTCGTACTTTCCTTAATTAGAAAGTCGTGCTTGTATTTCTATTTTTTGAAGTCTTGTGTTCTTGTAATCGTTCTTTCGTTGTAATCGTTGTAAACCCGAGACTTGATTCATAAATAAA
The DNA here is from genome assembly GCA_030545235.1 of Helianthus tuberosus. Lineage (NCBI taxonomy): Eukaryota > Viridiplantae > Streptophyta > Magnoliopsida > Asterales > Asteraceae > Helianthus > Helianthus tuberosus. The sequence continues at coordinate 2,120,615 of CM060394.1, forward strand.
ACTCTTATTTCTTTAATTTCGTGTTATACGTACTTTATACCTGCTCATACATTTAATTTCGTTAAACATTCGACACATATTCGTAATTCTAGGAAACTTTGTGCTAATCTTGCAAATACGTGAAACTTGTGAATTATATGCCTTTTGAACGAATTATTATTCAAGGGTTCTTGATTCTTTATTTATTGACACTTGATACTCGTTAAACTAATTAAAATAATAGAATTCGGAAGCTTCGTGAAATGAATAATCATTTAAGGATTTTTATCCTAATTCGTTTATAAAATATGGTTATTTAATTAACTAAATTAATTAATTTTTACTATTTAAAGGTTAAAATTTTTATAATAACCTAGTTAGTCTCGTTAATTTCAAAGTGATTATATACAAACTAACCTAGTTAGTTTAAAACTATAAGGTTAGTTCCTTTAAAAAGATAAAATAACTTAGTTAACTAAAGTTAAGGGGCTGTTAGAACAATTAACTGAAACTTTAAACTTACAGGGACCATACGTGTAACTTATGAAAGTAATAAAACAAAACGATAAAAAAGTTGAGGACTGCGGGACTCGAACCCAGGGTGGCCACCCCACACAGCACGCGCACAACCAGCTGAGCTGGGTCTTCACATCGAAAGAAACCCAGCTCAGCATTCATTTATGAACTCGCAACGACAGTCGCGACCAGCCCTCTTCCCAGCATGATTTTTGGCGCTGAAATGAGTTTTTATTGAGTTTTAAACTCGAATTTAGCATTAATTATCCACTAAAACCTAACCTAATCCTTCCCTATAAATACCAAGTGCCTTCAAAGCCATTTCCGCTTTACAAACACTCTCATAACACTCCCAAATCAATCGCAAAGCTACTGCAAACACAAGTTCGAGCAGATTCTTCATCTTTAACAAAAGTGAGCATAACTCACTCATTTCTTATCCGATTCACTCGATTCTTTATCCTACTTCTTTGTTTGACCTTAGCTACGTTTTCATTGGTTTTTCATGGAAAACCAGGCCCTGGAACATCACCAAAAAGGCTCCAAAGTTGACTGATTTTTCTGTTTTAATCTAAAAATTTTGCTAAACTTAGTAAACTTGAGTTAATCTCATCTCAAACCTATGTGCTAGTGCTCATAATCGATCGAATGGTTGTTGCGCTTAAAAACAAGGCTGAGAAATGTTAAATCAGAGGTTAAAACCTCACAAACATTATGTTTTAGTTAGGGTTTACCCACAAGAAGTGTTCAAGCTTGAAACTTGATGAATGTGTGACTGTTAGACTAGCTTGGGCTATCTTTCATAAAAATCCACCCACTTCTTGATGTTTTCTGATAGATTAGTTGTTGTATTTCATTATTCTTGTAAGTTCATGACCCTCCTTGAATGTTCATAACATCAAGTGTAGTGGTGAACATCTAGAGGTACCTAAATGGAAGACTTGTTTTTCCTACCTCCTACATGATTTCTATGACACTTAGAGGTACCTAAATGAAGACTTTAATCTTCTACCTCATGCTTGAACTATTAAACTATTGGACATATTAATATATATTACATAACCTATATAATATATATATATATATTATCCAAATAATCGAATCTTTGATGATGAACTAGTGTTCACATGTCAAGGTACTAGATTACAACATTTTAGACCTTGATAACTTATCACGATTCTAATGGGACCTTGTTCCATGAAAACATTTAAACTCCTTAGAGTTTCCTAGTGTCAAGACAAGAATCATATGTACAAAATGATTATTTTCCTATGGCTATGTTCATGTTATTTACATTCCAAACCTATAATATTCCGATTTCCCCAAACTCACACACCTATGGTGTTCTTGTGTAGAAGGACAAGGTGCTCCAATCTATACAAGCAACCTTCTCGCGGATTCAAGTAGGAACAACTTGCAAAACTGTGAGTATACTTGAATCCCCTCTTTACGTTTACCACTTTTGGGGTGTAACATGTTTACTTACAAAACTTACACATAAACTTTAAACATAAATGCACAAACATTCCTATAACATGCGTGTATACGTGATTGCTTGATACATTGAACTTGGGTTAATTTCATTTTGTTTTATACTCATCATTAGCCTCTATCGAGCCTATCCTTGACATATATAGCGCTATAGGATTAACGCACTGCCCGTAGACTTGAGGTTATGTCATGAGCTTATTGCGTTTCATCATTGGTTTGATATGTTAGACACATGCCGATTTTAATGCTTATCTTGAATCATATGCTTGCCATGAGGAATCGTTTAAACTTATCTTTTTATGCTATGTACCAAACTTGTATACTCGCCTTTCTTTTGCATTGAACTTTATTTTAAACGTGTTACAGGTTGAGGATGACGATTGCTATGAAATGAAGTAGTGATGATGCCTAGATACACATTTAGACGTGTTAGTTTTAAAATGTTATATCAAATTTTGTTATTGTTATGAATTTGTTGTTATTTGAATTTCCCTTGTAATGTTTGACAACTGATCTATGAAATGAAAAACGGTTTATCTAAATATTATCACAAATAGTGTTATGAAGTCTCTTGGAATCTCGTTTTCGTCACATCCCGATGTTTCCGCCATCGGTTGGGGTGTGACAGATTGGTATCAGAGCCATAACTATAGGGAATTAGGAATAAATAGGAATGTTTTGCCCTAGTCTATAGTTTTAGGAACTTTGACTTTTATTTGTCGTTTAAAATTTTTGTACTCTATCTTGCATGCTTCCTAGCAATACTTCTTGTTTGTTAAACTGACATGCCTTTCCTAAGGCTAACACTAATACACTTTTGAAGACTTGAAGACACTCTTTATACAAAAGATACGAGTTTCTCAAAATAGGCGTGAAACCCACAATTTGGTGAACGACTCTCATCCCGCTTATACTTCATTTTTGCACGAAATTACGCCATTAAGCTAGGAGTGAAATCCACAACTTAATGGTAAATTTCCAACTCAAACTCTAGTGGACCCTCATCAAAGTGTCAAAATTATATTTTGACCCGACGAGTACCGACCACATTAGGGTACGAAATAGTCAAGTTAGGGGTGAAACCCGCATCTTGTCGATTAAGTCCCATTCCTCGATTTTCAATCTCGCCAAAGTCTCGAATGTTTCGATCGATTAGAGACGTCTAGTAACTGGAAGGGTAAGATACCGTTAATCGCTTCTCGACGAGAGTATCTTACCTAAAGGCCAAAGCACGTTCTCTAATTTGAAATGACTTTCGATTCACTTTGGAATAGTCGACGTTTTTCTACCCAAAACATTCCCATGTTTTATGAGCCTCTCTTTTTATGTGATTCATTTTATATGTGATTTTTATACTTGTTACCTCATTCATTTCGAAACCGTTGCACATTTCGCACATCTCGTGCAATCAAAAACAATAATAATCCTCGTGAACAAACTAAATTTATACTGTTTTACGCATTCATACGTGTTTATACTTGTTGAATACTTGTCGAATACATGCAAATTATGTGAATTTTACGTGATACATGAACACTTACATGCTTATACATGCAAAAATCTCATTTTGAAATTTATGATCAAGTCTCATCCTTTCCTTTTCTTTTGAACGTCTAGATGGCATCTCCAAGCTCATCAAAGAAGACCAAGTCAAAAAAAGGTTCCAACAACGAATCTATCTCCAAATAAGAGCTAGTTGGGCTCATTGCTGAACAAATGGCCGACCAAATGGCTCGAGTTATACCCGACATCGTTAGCCGCATTCAAACCAAGCCCGATTCGCCTCATGGCTCTGTGGACTCCAAGGTGGAGAAACCAAAGACACCTTTCCTCTTCAATCAATTCAAGGCTTGCAAACCATTGGAATTTACTGGAAAGGATGGTGCTACCGCACTACTCACTTGGTTTGACGCCATTGAGATCACTTTTCGTCAGAGTGGTTGTTTTGACGACTTACGCACCCAAAATGCTATAGGGGTGTTCCGATCAAGAGCTCTTGATTGTGGACCTCTGAACCAAGCACGGGAGGTGAGGACGCCGCCCACGCATTACCATGGGCCGAATTGAAAAAGATTATGAAAGAAGAGTTATGTCCGCCTCACTAGCTGAGGAAACTGGAAAGCGAGTTTTGGCACCTGAAGCAAGTTGAAGATGACAATGATGGTTTAACACTTCGTTTCAAACAGCTTAGCATCCTTTGCCCCAGCCAGGTTGATACCCCTGAGAAAACCATCAACAAGTACATCCATTGTTTACCCCATTCGTTCATGAACCTCGTAGAGGCTGCTTGTCCAACTGCTATTGAGGAAACCTTCCGTTTGGCCGCCCGCCTAAATAGCAACCATGTCATGCGCAGAAATGCCGCAAAAGCCTCACTAAAAAATGCGCACCAAGCCACTATTGAACCCTCCCCATCCACCAAGAAAAACCGAGGCAAGAAGCGTAAGGATTCAAGCCAGAATTGTGCGGTCGTCACTCCGCCAAACCCTCAACCCCTACAAGCCATGCCTGCTGTTTCTAACGTTGAACTTCCTCGCAAAGGTTACACTGGGACACAACCCAAGTGTGGCCAATGCCAATACCATCACCTCCCAACGTTCCGTTCTGCAAGTGCGCCAATTGTAATCGATATGGGCACTTTTCTCAAAACTGCAACAAACTACCTATGGCTAATCAAAACCAGGCTATGGTAGCTCAAAACCCTGCCCTCAATCAAGCTCAAAACCAAGTAGCTCCTGTGCGAGCGTGTTAAAGTGTGGTGATCTTAACCACATGGCTGTCCGCAATGAAACCAGCCTCAACAGCAACAACCACAACAGCAGCAGCAGCAGCAACAGGCTCAACAACCTGCTAGAGGCGGAGCCTTTCTTCTCACTACTGCACAAGCGCAAAACGCCAATGACGTCATTACTGGTACGTTTCTTGTAAACCATGTTTATGCTTCATGCTTACTCGATACTGGCGCTGATAAGAGTTTTGTGTCATTATAATTCGAACCATCGCTTAAGTGTAAAAGCGCTAAGTTGCCAAGATCCTTCACTGTCAAAGTCGCTGATGGTAAAACCGTCGCAGTCAATTCCGTTCTTTCCAAGTGTTCTTTGATTCTTAATGATTATACGTTTCGCATCGACCTCATACCTATGCGAATGGGTAGTTTCGACATCATAATAGGTATGGACTGGCTTAGGCGAGTTCGTTCTGAAGTTATTTGCTCTAAAAAGTTCATTCGTCTTCCTTTACCCAATGGTGATTCCTTGCATGTCTATGGCGAGAAACCTTCTCAAGGTCTCAAGCTCATGTCGTGCATTCAAGCGAACAAGTGTTTACGCAAGGGTACTTTCGCCTTTCTCGCCCACATTGTGGAAAAGAAGGACAAGGGCCCAAGCATAAGCGATGTTCCCGTCGTACGTGATTTTCCCGATGTGTTTCCCGAAGATCTCCCTGGTCCGCCTCCTGCTCGTTCGGTCGACTTTCGCATTGATTTAGTGCCTGTCGCTAAGTCTCCGTACCGTTTAGCACTTTAAGATGCAAGAGCTCTCGAGTCAACTTCAAGAGCTTCTTGATAAAGGCTTTACAGGCCCTAGTCTTCTCCTTGGGGCACTCCCGTTTTGTTTGTCAAAAAGAAAGATGGATCATTCCGCATGTGTATTGACTATCGTGAGCTTAACAAGCTTACTGTCAAGAACCGATACCCTCTTCCTCGCATCGATGATCTCTTCGATCAATTGCAAGGCTCGACCTGCTTTTCAAAGATCGACCTTCGTTCTGGGTATCATCAACTTCGAGTCCTCGAAGAAGATGTACCTAAAACCGCCTTTCGAACGCGATATGGTCACTACGAGTTCGTGGTCATGCCCTTAGGTTTGACCAATGCACCTACTGTCTTCATGGATTTCATGAACCGCATGTGTAAACCATAGTTAGACCGTTTCACGATCGTCTTCATCGACGATATTCTTATCTATTTCAAGACACAAGGAGATCATGAGCGACACTTGCGTCTTATCCTTCAACTTCTTCGTACTGAACGTCTATACGCCAAATTCTCCAAGTGCGAATTTTGGTTAAAAGAGGTTCAATTCCTTGGTCATACTGTCAACGAACTTGGTATTCACGTTGACCCCGCAAAGATCAAAGTCGTGAAGAATTGGATTGCACCAAAGTCTCCATCTGAAATTCGTTCTTTCCTTGGTCTTGCTGGTTATTATCGTCGTTTTATCTCGAACTTCTCCAAAATCACCGTTCCTTTGACCTCCTTGACTCAAAAAGAGAAACCTTTTGTTTGGGGTCCCGAACAAGAGGAATCTTTTCAAACATTCAAGGACATGCTTTGCAATGCTCCTATTCTGGCGCTTCCTGATGGTAACGATGACTTCGTCGTGTACTATGATGCTTCTAACCTTGGTCTAGGTTGTGTCCTTATGCAACGCGACAAGGTTATTGCTTACATGTCGAGGCAACTTAGAATATATGAGAAAAACTATACTACTCATGACCTTGAACTTGGCGCGGTTGTTTTGCATTGAAGATTTGGCAACACTACCTATATGGTACGAAGTGTGTGGTTTTCACCGACCACAAGAGCCTTCAGCATATCTTCGATCAAAAAGAACTAAACATGCGTCAACGTCGTTGGGTGGAATTACTAAACGACTACGACTACGAAATTCGCTACCATCCTGGTAAGACGAATGTAGTCGCCGACGCTCTTAGTCGCAAAACTCATGTAAAGAGTATTCGTTGTCTCCAACTTGTTAACGATCTTCAAAACCGAATTCATGAAGCTCAATACGCCTCTATCAACGAGGGTAGTCTCTCTGTCGAAATACGAGGTGGTGTTGAAAAAGATCTTGTGTCTAAAGCTGATGGTATTCTATACTATCTCAATCATATCTGGATTCCTAATTGCGAGAACCTTCAAGACTTTCTGATGAAGGAGGCACACAAATCAAGGTATTCCATTCATACTGGTGCAGATAAGATGTACCAAGATATGCGCATGTCCTATTGGTGGCCTGGGATGAAGAAGGATATCGCCACCTTCGTTGCGAAATGTCTCACCTATTCGAAGGTAAAAGCCGAACATCAACGCCCCTCTGGTTTGCTCGAACAGCCAGAAATTCCTGTCTGGAAATGGGAGAGCATTGCCATGGATTTCATCACTAAACTCCCTCGTACTTCTTCTGGTCATGACAGCATTTGGGTAATCGTCGATCGATCGACCAAATCAGCTCACTTTCTTCCCATTCATGAAGATTTCAAAGTCGAGAAATTGGCTAGAATCTACACTGATGAGATCATCTGTCGTCATGGTATCCCCATTGACATCATTTCTGACCGTGATGGTCGTTTTACGTCTCGTTTTTGGCAAACTTTTTAATCTGCTATGGGTACTGTTCTTAACCTTAGCACTGCTTTTCACCCTCAATCTGACGTTCAAACCGAGCATACTATCCAAACATTAGAGGATATGCTTGGTTCGTACAACAATAGTTATCACGCGAGTATTCAAATGGCACCCGTCGAAGCATTGTATGGTCGCAAGTGTCGTTCGCCTATTTGTTGGCACGAGATTGGTGACGTTCAAATCACTGGTCCGAAGCTCATACAAGAGACAACGGACAAGATTTTACAGGTTCAAGACAATTTACTGAAAGCCAGGAGCCGGCAAAAGAGCTAAGCCGACAAGCGTCGTAGGCCCTTGGAATTCGAGATAGGTGACTATGTACTTCTCAAGGTATCCCCTTGGAAGGGTGTGGTTCGATTTGGTAAGAAAGGGAAACTCGCACCTCGCTATGTTGGTCCTTTCAAGATTCTCGAAAGGATTGGCAAGGTTGCGTATAGACTGGACCTGCCTGAAGAACTCAACAACGTTCATCCTGTCATCCACGTTTCAAACCTAAAGAAATGTCTAGCTGATGAAGGACTTCAAGTTCCACTCGGGGATCTTCAAATCAACGAGACTTTATATTTCGTGGAAAAACCCGTCGAAATCATGGACCGAGGAGTCAAGAAATTGAGGTGCAGTCAAATTCCTATCGTTAAGATTCTATGGGAAGGAAAACGTGGCGCTGAATTCACTTGGGAACTCGAGAGTGATATGAAGACGAAGTATTCGTACCTTTTCATTACTTCTTCCTAAATTTCGGGACGAAATTTCCAAAAGGAGGGGAGACTGTAACGCCCTTCTTTTTCGTACTTTCCATAACTAGAAACTCGTGCTTGTATTTCTATTTTTGGAAGTCTTGTGTTCTTGTAATTGTTCTTTCTTTGTAATCGTTGTAAACCCGAGACTTGATTCATAAATAAAACTTGTATTTCTTTAATTCCGTGTTATACGTACTTTATACCTGCTCATACATTTAATTTCGTTAAACATTCGACACATATTCGTAATTCTTGGAAACTTTGTGCTAATCTTGCAAATACGTGAAACTTGTGAATTATACGCCTTTTGAACGAATTATTATTCAAGGGTTCTTGATTCTTTATTTATCGACACTTGATACTCATTAAACTAATTAAAATAATAGAATTCGGAAGTTTCGTGAAATGAATAATCGTTTAAGGATTTTTATCCTAATTCGTTTATAAAATATGGTTATTTAATTAACCAAATTAATTAATTTTTACTATTTGAAGATTTAAATTTTTGTAATAACCTAATTAGTCTCGTTAATTTCAAAGTGATTATATACAAACTAACCTAGTTAGTTTAAAACTATAAGGTTAGTTCCTTTATAAAGATAAAACAACTTAGTTAATTAAAGTTAAGGGGCTGTTAGAACAATTAACTGAAACTTTAAACTTGCAAGGACCATACGTGTAACTTCTGAAAGTAATAAAACAAAACAATAAAAAAGTTGAGGACCGCGGGACTCGCACCCAGGTCGGCCACCCCACACAGAACTCGCACAACCAGTTGAGCTAGGTCTTCACGTCGAAAGAAATCTAGCTCAGCATTCATTTATGAACTCGCAAAGACAGTTGCGACCAGCCCTCTTCCCAGCACCATTTTTGGCGCTGAAATGAGTTTTATTTGGGTTTTAAACTCGAATTTAGTATTAATTATCCCACTAAAACCTAACCTAATCCTTCCTTATAAATACCAAGTGCCTTCCAAGCCATTTCCACTTTACAAACACTCTCATAACACTCCCAAATCAATCGCAAAGCTGCTGCAAACACAAGTTCGAGCAGATTCTTCATCTTTTATAAAAGTGAGCATAACTCACCCATTTCTTATCTGATTCACTCGATTCTTTTTCCTACTTCTTTGGTTTGACCTTAGCTACGTTTCCATTGGTTTTTCATGGAAAACCAGGCCCTGGAACGTCATCAAAAAGGCTCCAAAGTTGACTGATTTTTCTGTTTTCATCTAAAAACTTTGCTAAACTTAGTAAACTTGAGTTAATCTCATCTCAAACATATGTCCTAGTGCTCATAATCGATCGAATGGTTAGTTGCGCTTAAAAACAAGGCTGAGAAATGTTAAATCAGATGTTAAAACCACACAAACATTCTGTTTTAGTTAGGGTTTACCCACAAGAAGTGTTCAAGCTTGAAGTTTGATGAATGTGTGATTGTTAGACTAGCTTGGGCTATCTTTCATAAAAATCCACTCACTTCTTGATGTTTTCTGATAGATTAGTTGTTGTATTTCATTATTCTTGTAAGTTCATGACCCTCCTTGAATGTTCATAACATCAAGTGTAGTGGTGAACATCTAGAGGTACCTAAATGGAAGACTTGTTCTTCCTACCTCCTACATGATTTCTATGACACTTAGAGGTACCTAAATGAAGACTTTAATCTTCTACCTCATGCTTGAACTATTAAACTATTGGACATATTAATATATATTACATAACCTATATAATACATATATATATTATCCAAATAATCGATTCTTTGATGATGAACTAGTGTTCATATGTTAAGGTACTAGGTTACATCATTTTAGACCTTGATAACTTGTCACGATTCTAATGGGACCTTGTTCCATGAAAGCATTTAAACTCCTTAGAGTTTCCTAGTGTCAAGACAAGAATCATATGTACTAAATGATTATTTTCCTATGGCTATGTTCATGCTATTTACATTCCAAACCTATAATCTTCTGATTTCCCCAAACTCACACACCTATGTTGTTCTTGTGTAGAAGGACAAGGTGCTCCACTCTAAATAACCAACCTTCTTGCGGATTCAAGTAGGAACAACTTGCAAAACTGTGAGTATACTCGAATCCCCTCTTTACGTTTACCACTTTTGGGGTGTAACATGTTTACTTACAAAACTTACACATAAACTTTAAACATAAATGCACAAACATTCCTATAACATGCTTGTATACGTGATTGCTTGATACATTGAACTTAGGTTAATTTCATTTTGTGTTATACTCATCATTAGCTTCGATTGAGCCTATCCTTGACATATATAGCGCTATAGGATTAACGCACCGCCCGTAGACTTGAGGTTATGTCATGAGCTTATTGCGTTTCATCATTATATGTTAGACACATGCCGATTTTAATGCTTATCTTGAATCATATGCTTGCCATGAGGAATCGTTTAAACTTATCTTTTTATGCTATGTACCAAACTTGTATACTCGCTTTTGCTTTTGCATTGAACTTTATTTTAAACATGTTGCAGGTTGAGGATGACGATTGCTATGAAATGAAGTAGTGATGATGCCTAGATACACATTTAGACGTGTTAGGTTTAAAATGTTGTATCAAATTTTGTTATTGTTGTGAATTTGTTGTTATTTGAATTTCCCTTGTAATGTTTGACAATTGATCTATGAAATGAAAAATGATTTATCTAAATATTGTCACAAATAGTGTTATGAAGTCTCTTGCAATCTCGTTTTCGTCTCATCCCGATGTTTCCTCCATCGGTTGGGGTGTGACAACTCTGAGACATTTTCTCTGGTTGCAAAAATGGACACCATCAGTCCTTTTCTCCGTGGCAGCCAATAAGGAGTGGCATATCCACCAGTCTGATGTTACAAACGCATTTCTCCATGGAGACCTAACGGAAGAAGTCTACATAGAAGCACCTCCAGGTTTTTCAGGGAGTTTTGAAGAAGGGGAAGTCTGTCGGTTGAAAAAGTCTTTATACGGGCTAAAACAGTCTCCTTGGGCTTGGTTTGGAAAGTTCATTTTGGCCATGAAAGAATATGGGTATCACCAAAGTAACGTTGATCATACTCTGTTCCTCAAGGGAAGAAACGACCTTGTAACTTGCTTGATCATATATGTAGACGACATGATTATTACCGGAAATGATGTAGAAGAAATAGCACGACTGAAAAAGAATCTGTTCTCAAAGTTTGAAATGAAAGTCCTTGGGAATCTCAAGTATTTCCTCGGGATAGAAGTTCTCAGGTCTAAACGGGGGATCTTCATATGCCAAAAGAAGTATGTCCTTGATCTCCCGGCGGAAACCGGGTTGATTGATTGTAAACCAGCAGATACTCCAATGGTTGTGAACCACAACCTTCACATAGAACTTAAGGGAGAGCTTGTAGACAAAGAAAGGTGTCAACGGCTCATGGGCAAGTTAATTTATCTATCTCACACTCGCCCTGATATAGCTTATGCTGTTGGAGTGGTAAGTCAGTTCATGCACCAACCACAAGTGGCCCACATGGAAGTTGCTCAGAGAATTTTAAGGTATCTCAAGGGGACCGCGGGCCATGGAATGTTGTTCAAAACAAATGGACATTTAAATGTTGAGCTCATGCTAACGCAGGCTGGGCAGGAGATAAGGGAAACCGAATGTCAACATCAGGATACTTCTCCTTGGTTGGTGGAAACCTTGTTACCCGGAGAAGTAAGAAACAGAAGGTAGTTGTTCTATCGAGTGCAGAAGCAGAATTTAGAGGTACATCTCGAGGGTTAAGCGAAGTTCTTTGGACCAGGAAGCTAATAGAAGACATTGGTTTTTCCCAAAGGGCTCCCAGTAAAGTAATGTGTGACAAGGCTGCAATACTAATCTCAGAAAACTCAGTTCAACATGATCGAACAAAACCCGTGGAGGTAGATCGACATTTCATCAAGGAGAAACTGGAGGAAAGGATCATAGAGCTCCCGCATGTATCGTCAAAAGATCAACTCGCAGATATTCTCACAAAATCCGTCAACGGAAACGCTTTTAATAGCTGCTTGAGCAATTTAAGTATTGGTGACCCCACTACTCAACTTGAGGGGGAGTGTCGAAAAAAAGACAATAAGTTATAGTATAGGGGCTAAATGTGTAATATGGTGTTCTATATAAACACCCTCCTTGTGTAACCCTAATCACAACTTTAGAATCTTATACAAGCCTCATTTGTTCTCTATATCATTTGACAGCTTCTAGTGTACAACAACAGAGCAACTTCAATAATAGATTAGTCAAACAGTTACGCATTTGAATTCGAATACAGAATAAAGAGCATTGTTCAATGCAATTTATTTATTTTTTTTGTTTTAATTCGGTTAAAGCTGTTCGACTCAGTTTCACTATAAACCAAGGAGAGACCTTGGATGAAAACATGGAAACAACACAATTTACTTACACAAAACACTCCAACCCTCTCTGCATCTTTTCTGATACTCATTTTCAAGTTATACCTTCGGGTTTAGAGTTTTCCCCGACAATAGCAACTGCTTAGGTTGTTGCACCTTGAGAAACAAACGAGTCAAGAGACTCAGAATTTTTTAAGGGATACGTGTTCAACACATTCCTCAGCCAAAACATCTTTCAGTTTTGCATTCCTGTCTATTTTTTTGCTATTTGATCAATTGTAATTCATACTTGTAATTTACAGCTTTCCTTTACTTTCTGTATTGGAATTCATATAAAATTGTTTATATTTATTTTATACGCTAACAGTTCCTACAAAATCCATGAACAAACTATGTGGATGAAGGTGAGCAAAGGCCAATCTTGATTTAAAACCATCAAGGACCACTATCATCTGGTTTGGAGGTGCAACAAAATTTGATGATGAAGGTTGACAGATGAATATGTTTGTTTGAGTAGGATGGCGGTGTAGTAGAATTCAAAGATAGTTCCAAATCACTAATCGTAGACGATAAAAAAAATACTAAAAGCCAACGCGATGGCTTCGATTCTCAATGAGTAAGGTGATGCAGTGTGCCCTTGTTTATGATTGATGGAAGAGAGATCGAGGTCTCGGTCTATCTTGATTTGGTTGCTGAAAGGCGGCTTCGTTTCATAGCTATGATAAGAAGAGTGATGAGGTAGAGCCATAGAAGAAGATGGTGGTTAAAGTGGAGGGGACGAGTTATGAATTCGGGCAGGAAAATTAAGAGTAATTTTGTCATTTTGATCTCGTTTTGGTCGTAACAGTATGTATTAAAACTAGGTTGAACTCACGGGCTGGATTGGATGGTTGTTCTACTTCCAAAAAAAAATTCTTTTTTCCTTTACCGGATCCAAGTTCGATTGGGAAGTCCGATATGATTTTGGAAACATGTATAAGTTATATTAGTAGTTAGCATGCTTGTCAAAACAATTTACATAATAATATTAACTGTATTAACATGTTTTCAGCAGCCACTAACAAAAAAAGAAGGCTTCAAATTTTAATATATCCATTTCTTTAAACTTATTCGTAAATGTACAACACATATCGTTAAAGATCTAGGTTCCTAATTCGTACAAAGCACCAAAATTTACACAAAACAAGAGATTATCCCATATCATGTAATTGCAACCTAGTTTTACCTCGGGTAGAAATAGCTGTGGGAAATTGTAGCAACAGACCTCGAATCCTCATCACCGTCGCGGTAATTCGGTAACCTTTGTGTAATGCTATTAAGTTCCATGGTATTTTCATCTATAAAAGGGGGATTAGAGGGGGCGGGTAATGGCTCATCAGTTTTTGCCAACATTTTTAGCACAACTGACATGGATGGTCTTAAGGATGGTGCCTCTTGGATGCAAAGAAGTCCTACGTGTACCACTTTTATGGCATCTTTTTGGAAATTAATGTTGGGATAAACATGCATCATTAGGTTTGGGTCAAATATTTCCTCCATTGTTTCTTGCTTGAAATGCTTCCATACCTGATTGCAATATTTGATTAGATAACATATGTTAAAAATACCTTTTAGTGATATTAATGGTTGTTCATCACCTAAGAAAATTCTACATTAGCCATGGACATGAAAGATATGGGGCTCATAAAGTAGTCCGACATCAAATATCACCAACACTTAATGGGTGCGTTGGTTATGGATGAGAAGATAATCCCACAATTAAGCTTGCTTAAATGGAATAATCCATGATGGGTGACTCTTAGGAAGTTTCCACGCACTGGTGGTATTTGAGGCGTGACATTTCTTATGTACCAAATCTCTCTCCTATCTATGGCCAGCAAATGTGTGATTTGTCTAGAGTGTTACAGACAAATAGGTGATGTATACTTACGATAGACACTAAGGTATCGGTATACTCTACGGTATTGCTTCTATTGTTCTCCATGCCAGTGACCACCTCAAGAATTAGAACACCAAAGCTGTAGATATCTGCCTTTTCGGTTAACTGGCCATGGGCTAGGTACTCCGGAGCCATATAACCTCTATTTATTTTGAAAAAAGATAACCAAATTAGCTAACTTTTTTTAATATCTAAAAGATGTAAACAAGCTACTACTTACAGTGTTCCTGCAATAGCGGTGCTGATGTGGCTCTTATCATCTTGAAAAGATCTTGCCAACCCAAAATCGGCTATCTTAGCACGAAGCCTCAAGTCTAATAAGATATTAGAAGCTTTAATATCTCTATGAATAATCCGGGTTTTAGTATTTTCATGAAGGTGAACCATGCCTTCTGCTACACCAATAATGATCTCAAATCTCTTCTCCCAGCTTAGTTCCCTACCTTTTGTTTCATCTGTAAAAGTTAAGAATTTCATAATTACATGTCATGCCGTTAATCTCATGATCTCGGAATCATTGAAGACTTTTCAAATTACCAAAAATGAAGAGATCGAGACTCATGTTGGGTAGATATTCATATACAAGAATGCTCTCAGGTCCTGAACAGTTGCATCCTAACAACCTGACCAGGTTTTTGTGTTCAACACTGCTGATTATGTTAACTTCGTTATAGAAATGTGTTGCTCTGAATTTATTGTTGAAAAAAAGTCTCTTCACAGCTATTTCTCGTCCATCTGAAAGAACTCCCTGAAATATTTTCAATGTTTGTAGGAGTTATATACTGTAAACTAAAATCTTTATTGGCTAGAGATATGAAATGTGGGCAGTGGAAATTAAAGGCTAAACCATTTGGGTCGTGGTCCTAGGCCCGATCAGGCCCTAAAGTTGTTACGGATCCTAATGTTTGGTAAAAGACCCTGGTTATGCCGATGTATAATACGCCGAATGTCCGATCTTGTGGATACGACCCTTTAGCCCAGTAAGTAACATTGTTCTTTCCAGTAAATACACTTTTGTTCTTTAGAATAAATATTGTTAACACGGTTTTTTTTAATCTTGTTATATTTTAAATTTGTTGGAGTAATTTCAGCCTCATGGGCGGCCGGGCTCTTTTAAACATGTTAGGATAGGTCTTTTATGCATCTCTATATAAGGTAACTAGGTTATCACCCGGGATTGCTTTCCAGGCTCGAGAAAGTTAATTATTTATATTAAAAACCATATATAAATTAAGCAAACAACCAGAGTGAACCAAAAATAGGTTCTTAAAATGGCGAAATAAAGGCGACCTGAATGAACATGTAAACATAGAGGTGACAAACAATTACAAATGAAAAAAATACATTTGATACCAAATTCTTTCATTTATTATATATATAACAGATACCTTGTACACAATCCCAAATCCTCCTTGTCCTATTTTATTAGCTTCATCCCAATTTCCTGTAGCTTTTTCAATGGTGGAGTATTTGAAGTTCAAACTACTATCATTAAGAATCTTTGCCATTTTTTCAACATCATAGTAACCTGAAAATAATAAGGAAATTCTTTTGTTTGTTTCACAAGTTACAAAACATAATCAAATTGTTAATTTGTTTTACCTTTCCTCTTATGTTTTATATATCTGCGTTTCCTTACATATAAAACAATCATGAAAACCACTGTGAAAACCACCACAGAACTAACAATCGAAACTACTATAGCTATTATCCTCCCTGCAAAACACCCGTCAATAAAATATCTTCAGAGATATCATGTTGAAGGCTTGATTGATTCAATGTAATCACATTCATTACCTGTATTGCTGCTAGATCTGGTTGCAATGGGTATAGGATTGAGAAAATTGGTATCCGAATACCTCATGAAACAACCTGTATTCAACACACGCCCCTCAGACCACGGTAAACATTTTGATATCCATATCGACGCGTTGTTCAAACACGCCCTACAAGAATCTGGGCTCAATGTCTTCCAACATTCCGCCAACACATAAACAGATTCATTAGTACCAGGAACTAACATCTCTCCCCTAGCAAAATAATCATTTTTTCTTAGTGCATCCATTACAGCATTGACCGTGGCCTTCCTTGTTGCCTCTTGAAACAGCATACTCGTCTTTGTAATATTCCCACAAACTATAGTATCATTTGGGCCCTTATATTCCCCAAAAAAGCTATAATTGTGGAGTCGCGTAAAACAACCATCAAGATAAATGCGCCCCCCACAATGTGGGTAGCAACTAGGAAGAACATTACGTGTCCGGGCGTAGCATAAGAGGCAGTCTTGAGTAGAGAGATCACTGTAGCATTGGGTGAGTGCATAGATCTCATTGGGTCTGCTACCGACGACTGTTGTCACGTTAAGTGAAGTTTGCAATGCGCTGCTAATTATTTCCATTGCGTGGACAAAGTTTGGGATGAAGACCTCAAGGTTTTGGAAGTCTCCTTCACAATGTTGTTTGATGATTTGGGCTCTAGAATCCCCCTTTGATTTAGATACTAATTGTGGAAGTATGATCAAAGTGATGAAAAACAAAGTTGTATGTTTTGATTTCTTCATCTTCTTGCTGTTAGTTGCAAACAAAATTGTTGAATAAAGTTATTAGTTGTATACAAGTGTTTGATAAAGGTAGTTGTTTATGAAAAGTGTATAATAATATATATACAAAAACACTACTAGTGTTAAAAGAGTATTTTGGTAATCTGATCATAAAACTTTGAGTGTAAAATGAT
This sequence comes from Helianthus tuberosus, assembly GCA_030545235.1. NCBI lineage: Eukaryota > Viridiplantae > Streptophyta > Magnoliopsida > Asterales > Asteraceae > Helianthus > Helianthus tuberosus. The sequence goes on from CM060394.1 coordinate 2,137,793, forward strand.
AAAGACACGAGTTACTAAAATATTTTACTTGAGGAATCAACTTTCATTTTAATTGTGAATTGGTTAGTATTAGTTTAGTTATTTTTGTGATGTTTTAACAAGTGAAACCGGTAGCCGAGAACGATGAACCCAAGAACTTGCTCTAAACACACGAGCAACTTTTTTCTCTTTTGTTAAACTTAGACACATGAATTACAAAGAAAAACTTCAACTTATTGACTTAGTAAAATAATGGATGCTTGCTTGTTTTCTTCTGATGTTGATTTCAAACACTCCATCTCAACATAGGCATTACTCATACCAATATTTTCACATAGTTCTATTATCTTCCTAAGCTTAAACACACAAGGACTTCGACTCGGATTGAGTCATAGCTCAAGACAATATGCCACATCTCGTAGCCACTTTAAACACTGGCCCAACAGATAAACCTTTAGTATTTGGCTCATCAACAACACACAGTTCTGCTATCTCACGTTGTATGTGCCCCATTGATGAATTCCTCTTTCTTGCGAAAATGGACAATTGATTTGTCAACTTGGCTACTGAAGACTCATCTCAATTACTTCAGTACTCTCGCTAGTAGCATCTACAACATCTTCATTCCAAATTAATTCTTGGGTAAATTACCCTTTTAGTCTTTTCGTCCTTTATGTTTGTACCAGATTGCAATTGGTGACCTTTAACTTCAATAATTACAGCCAAAGTCCTTTATTTGGAAAACTCGGTACACTATTCGTCCTTCAATAATTACAGCCAAAGTCCTTTATTTGGAAAACTCGGTACACTATTCGTCCTTTAGCAGTAACAAGGTTAAAATTTTCAGTTAAGTCTGGTTATGTAACTTGCAGGTAACTTGCACATAAGGGTAGATCGATAATTTTACTCATTTATTTAAAAAGTAAAATAAATTATATATGTATGCACATAAATCCACGGGTCATCTTCTTCCTCTCAACTATCCCCCACCCCTTCTCTCCCTCTCTATCTCTTCAATCAACCTCCACTACCACCGTATCCCGGCCACCACCACCGAATCGAGCCCCACCACCACCGGATCCGGCCACCACAAACCCACCACCACCGAATCCAGCCAAAGTATACCATCACCACCACTACCAGATCCGCCACACCACACCACCATCCACGCCTCCATCCAGATCCCTAACTCTCTATCTCTTTGTAACAAAAAAAAAACTATTTTTTACACTACCCACTGCTAGCACCACCTCATTCGTGGCCATTTGCTGCCATCATTGGTCGCCCGCTTAATCTCCTTCGCTGGGTTTATCTCTGTCGTGCGGCCACTACTCCAAAACCACCACACAAGAACGCTGTTGAAGCGACTGAAGCAAGATCTACGGTTTTTTTCTTCAATCTTTAGCCTATCAGATCTACCTAGTTGACTCAAGCCATATCTGTGGATAAATTGAAGATAAAGGGTTTGTAATTGTTTGAGGATTTTGATTCTTCTAATATATTTTTTGATGATTTTGATGGTGTTTAGTGCCTGAGGTGATTGTTAGGTGGGGGGGAGCTTATTAGGTGGGGGGGGGGGGGGGGGGGTTGTTAGGTGGTGGTGAGTGTTAGATGCTGGGAGTGTTGGTTTTGGATGGTTTAGAGAAAAAGAAAAAGAAAGGTTTAGATAGAGAAGAGTGATTAATCGTTTTATTTTTTAAACATATTTTAGATATATTAGTAAAATTACTAACATACCCTCATGTGCTTTGCATATTTCATACTTAACTTAAAATTTTAACTTGGTTAGTGCTAAAGGACGATAGGTGTAATGAGTTTTCCAAATAAAGGACTGTGGTTGTAATATTGAAGTTAAAGTTCATCCATTGCAATATGGTACAAACATAAAGGACGAAAAGTATAATTTACCCTTAATTCTTTTGTTTAACTCAAATCCTTAGGAAACTCATTCTCTTGCGAGTTGACGTTCACGTTTTTCGGTCCGATAATTTGGTCTTCAAAAGTGGGAGTTTCATCTTTAAAAAACATAATATCACTAGTATTCACCGTCTCACCACCATCTTCATCTTGTTCGTTTATCTGCAGACTTAGTGGTTCAATCATGGTTGTAAATGCAATAAAATTGATAACTTGAGCGACGAGCGCTTCTACATCACCTACCTCTTCATTCTGAATAGATGCTTAGTTTCCTTCGTCTTGTGGCTCCTAACGGCAATCTCGAGCCATGTGTCCCTTGCATCCACAATTATCTTGAAAGGAAATGGTTTACTACTTGATCTGGATTTATTTTCGCTACCTTGCTCGTCTTCATTGGATGACCAACTCTCATAGTCTCGAGCGAGTAATCTTGGTTTCTTATGGGATCACTCGCCAAAATTCTTCTGGATTGAGTTTTTGCTTGACCGTTGCCTACCTTTGCGTAGCATTTCATACAAGGCTTCTTGATGTAGACTAGAAAACAGGATAAGAAATCGAACCTATTGATTCGCACAGAATACCAGGAACGCTTCTTCCAAAATTCGTTGATTCATGAAGATTACCGAAAATTGGGATTTCACACACAAAACACTCAGAAGTGAATTGGGAGAGAAAAATGACTTTTCATATAACTCAAAACTGATTAGCTTCCTCCCATTACATCCATATAAATAATAACGTAAATTTAAAACGGGCCTCAAAACATACTTGGGCCAAAAGCTTGAACGAAATAAAAGTCCACCAAAAGTAATAAAAAAACATAAAAAGATAAATAACTCATAGAAATAAGCGTTTTTGGGCCCGAACAATGACCCAAACCACCAAAAGTAATAAAAAACATAAAAAGATGGGCCTTGTTCTCACGATCAATTCGCCTGGTCTCACGCCCAAAACGGACACCTGTAGCCCAAATTAGAGCCATTTAAGTGAAGCCCCTTTTGTCACACGATCTTGGGCCTCCAAAAATAAGATGGCCCGCTCCTCCACACTTGGGCCCGTATCACTTCTTTTTAGTCTTTGAAGGAGTAGAGATTGAGACTTCACTCATCTACTTAGCCAAGGCTTCTTGATCGGCTAACAAGTTTTCGAGTTCTACCAAAGATGGTTGAGTCGGCTATCACTAGATAGCGGCCACAAAGCTTCTGAACTTGTTCTTTATACCATGGATTATTATCTCTTCACTCGTTTGTCTCCAACTCTAGCTTTTGGATCTAACTATCCAATCTTATAACACAAGGTTTTCACCTTGTGGAAGTATTACGGAATTGTGAGATCTTTCTGACTTATGGAGAGTAGTTCTTTCTCCAAGAGTTGAAGTTTCATATCGTTCTTCTTAGAGAAGAGGGATGCTAGGGCATCCCAACCTTCCTTTGGTATCGCCTTGTCTCGAATATGTTCAAGAAGTTCTTCTTCAATCGTCGTCTTCAATATGAACATGGCTATACCCACTTTCATTCTCCACTTGTTAATTGCCCAATTAGCTTTGTTCCTTGGTTGAACCATGTCAACACCTTAAACAGCCTCCCACAGATCCTGACCTTGTAGATACGAACTCATACAAGTCAAGCACGTGTTGTAGTTCTGGGTGTTTAACTTCTTCACATCACCAACAACTTAGAAATTGACCATTGTGTAATGAGTTTAGATATAATACCACTTGTAATGTTTTTTACAAGGGAAACCAGTAAATAAGCCAAGAACAACGAACCCTAGAACTTGCTCTAAACACACGAGTGACTATTAGTTCCAAAGAAAAACTTTGACTCGCAGACTAAGAAATAAATGCCATACAAGGGTTTATATAGCACCCATAACAATAAACCTATTTGAACAAAAATACTCTTAATACAAAATTCAAGCTTAAAAGATAAACAATAAACTTATTCATTCTATTACAAATTGGACTTGAAAATTTGATTAGCATGTTACTTCCCCAGGCACCGACTCAAGGCACACCCAAGCGTTTTGTAACACCCCAAATTCCATGAGATTTTAGTTTAAGCTAATTATGAATAAGTAAGAATAGTCTTGGTCATATTAATATAAATATTATTCTTGAAGGGCCAAACATGTTAAGTGGCAAAACATAAAACATTAAAAGAAAACAAAAAATTAAAACACACACATAAGTGTGTGTGTGGTTGTGCGATCGTGACTAGGAGGAAGGGGTGAAACCCTAATTCAAGAAAAATCTTCAATTTGAAAAGGGAAATCGGCCCTAATCTGATGCATAGACATAGATTCTTGATCATCTAGACTTTCTACACATGAGGTAAGTTGTAGAAGTTAATTTAATGATTTGGTATAAAGTGAAACTATGATTAAACTATGAAATTGTGCATGTAGAGGTGTTAGAATCACCATTTAAATTATGTGTTATGAACAAGTTCAAGTAATTTGATGTATTGACATGAAACCCACTTGGTGATGATGTAGATGATAACATGAGTGTATCGTTCATGTCTAAATCATGTGCAAATTCGATTGATTATGTTGTATGTGGTGAATTCTTGTTAGTTAGGTTGAAGTATAATATGAAATTTATTGATGCTTAGTTGTATGGATGAATGAATGCAAGGATAAGGAATGAAAGCATAAAGGATTGTACATTAGGCTTAGATGATAGTACGCACACAAGGTGTATGATGAAATGTCTAGGTGAAGTTAGAATGAGAGATATTTAGAAAAGATTTGGGTGAAAACTAAATCTGCCAGAAAGTTACAGCCGAATGTAATCGGCTGTAACTGGGTCAAATCTTGTCAAAAACTGATGTTTATTGAGTTTGTGATGAACTCCCAGGAAAAAGTTTTCAAACCCAACTGGAATTGCATTTTTTTCGACGAAAGATGAACGTTTTATGAATTTTTCCATGTCGAAGGTTCACGCTGCGTTTTCTAGCAGAATTTGCAGCCCATTACGAATGTCATAACTCAATTTAGGGATTGAGTTATGATCTCAAATTTTTACTATAGGTAGCTTCAGGTGATTCCAAAGATTTTCAACTGGAATTTCGTCAATCGGATAAACAAGGAATTTTAAATGAATTTTTCCGTAAGCTGCAGTCAGAAGTGACGAATCAGATTGCAGCTTAGTAAATGAATTTTTGGTAGAGAGTTAGACTCTAAAAATTTAACACAATGATAAACCCTCTGAGGGTCACGTCACATAAAAAGATTGTAATTTTTGCAAGCTCGTAAGTACAGTAAACGGACGTCACAAAACAGCGTATTTTCAAGGAATCGAGCTATATAAGTTAGTGAATGATTGATTAACGAAAGTAATGTGACTAAGTGGTTATATGTTTATCGGATTGGAAATGTGTATGATTGACAGTTGACTTTTGGGAAAGTCAACAAGGTATGAATAATAAGGTTAGACTTCCTAACACTATTGTGAGCATAAGAAGATCTTGTGAATATTTGCTAGATTATTATATGACGTACATGACGGTAAGTTGAATTGGTTATGTTATGAATGATGTGATAATGGATTTATGTCATATGTATGTTAGCAGTTGCCTACTAGTAAAGGTCTATGGCATTACGAATTGTAAATTGTATGTATTGTTATGTAATCATTGGTAATTATGCATGTATGAATGTATTTAATTTAATGTATGGTGGAATGTGTACTATAACACGCGTATGTGGTATATAGAACCATGTGTAGATTCTCGATGTATGAATAAAGTAATCGATAATATGAGTTATAACGTTTGCTAATAATGATATGTAAACATGGACATGAAAGGATAGGTACATGCCATTTTGGGCGCGAACTCGGGAGGCAATGAGATGAACATATGGAATACGTATCAACTACTTACGGGTCAAGGTAAGTGCTTCTTGCACTTAATAGTTGTATGCAGGAACATAGATTTATTGTTTGCAGGTTCTTGTACTTGTATACGTAGAACATCTTGTGGTTTAATGTGGAACTTATATGAGAATATTAAAGTATGAAATGTTAAATTGGAGGTATTCATAGGAGAATACCATGGACAAGGGAATCATAACCCACGAGTATGGTAAGTATCTATATCATAGATTTGAAACTATTTAATTGGTAAGATGAACTCAAGTCATGGGTACATGACTTGCCTGGTGATTATTATGTTTCTTTTAAACTAAGGGTAGAATTTTAGATGTGTTAATAACGGTTAATCTAATAAAGGGTTGTTGACTTATTAAAAGTCAAATTAGTACGTGGCTTCCAAACCACAATCTTAATAAATGGGATGCTTTGGATTAAATAAGTACATATGCACATGATTCCAAGTTGTGTACAAATATCATAACCATGATGTTTATTTAGTAAGTGAATTAGATTACAGTGGTAACTGGTTAAACTATTGTCTCGAATTAGTTAACTTGGGGTAAGCAAGTAGATTTGGGTCACTTGATCCACATGAATGAAAAAGATTTGGATTCTGGCTAAGTAAAGCCTTAATGAAATCTTTGGATCTGTTAGAAAAAAATATTAATGGTGTAATAGTTGAATGAGATTTTTTTTATCACATGTGGCTTAATTGTGAATTCTAGTGGAAGTTGATTCACAAGTTGGAAGCGATAGTTGACTATGAAATTAATGGAGTCGAGTTCGTTGGAAGTTTGTGAAAAATATAGATCAGAATCCACCTATTTGAGTTATCTAATATTATATATTATATATAGAACTCATAACGTGCATGTTGGGTTTCAGGTATAACGAGAACTAGAGGTTCGCAGACTGATGAATGGAACAAGGTTTGGCGACAAATCCGAGATCGGGTCAGCAATGTCAGTTCGCCCACCCGTCAGGTTATATCACCGACTTAGACGGGTCATCATGTTTTACTTGCCTTTTTCAGCATTCGGTAGTTTTAAACCGTGTAAGCTTCATGAGTCAGACGTAGTGTCTTGTTTTGTTTATGTTCAAGTTTAGAGTTGTAAAATGGATTGTAAACAGGTTTTGTTACCGTAACGGTTATCCGTATTACGAACGGGTCATGCCAAAATTTTATAAAAATTGGCATGAAATATGTAAGTGTTTAAATTATGGTAACCATCAAATGAAAGTCAAGACACTATAATTGTTTCTAGAAATTGAAGCTAAAAAAAAATAGGCCTACATTCAGCATAGTAAGAATGTTTAGAAAATTTATGGGCGTTATAAGTTGGTATCAGAGCCCTAGTTTGAGGGAAATCAAGTATGAGGAGGTAAATACTTGAACTCAAACCTGTGTGCTCTTGTGACAAGGAACCCGTACAATCCAAGACTCGATCAAGATCTAAAGGTAGAAGAGAATGTAAGTATGTATTTAAGTATGTATATGAAGAAAACTAACAGTATGTTATGTGTAAGGTAAGCATAGTTGTTTAGAGAGGATGATTCGCGAATGCGGTCTAGGATCGACACCAATGCATGTAATAAGACAAAATGATCCCAGGTACATAGATTTAGTATATATATAAGTACATGTAATGGTAAAAACCTATCAATAGAAGGAGAATTTTAAATGAAAGATAATAATGGAATAGTAATGAGGTTTTGAAAATGTTACACGTGCTGAAAACTAATTCTTCGGACATAAGGTGACGATTACACGAAGACACGAAACTAGTATGTGGATTATGTACCTGCCAGTACACAAGAAACATATGACGTTCGTGAGACCATGATAATTGTTACAGGTATATCCGTTAGAATTAGGGAGTAGGTGGATGTGAGGGTGAAAGGAAATGTAAGACTCACAAGAAATTGAAAGTACCAAACACGAAAGAGAAGTATAAATGATATGTTAGAATCCGCGAGACGGATTCGAAACATAGAAGGAATGAGAAAGTATGAATGATATGTTAGAATCCGCGAGACGGATTCGAAACATGAAAGGAATGAAAGCATAAATGATATGTTAGAATCTGCGAGACGGATTCGAAATATGAAAGAATGAAAGAATGAATGATATGTTAGAATCCGCGAGACAGATTCTAAACATAGAAGGAGTGACGAATATGAATGAGATGTTTGAATCTGCGAGACGGATTCAAAACATAGAAAGGAATGGAAAGTGGAATGAAAAGTCCGAATTCGTAAATAAATGCGGACCGAAGAAGTAATTATTTTAAGGAAGATATTAACCAAGTTATGTTTTAAAACTTTTTACTATATATAAATATAATTATGCAAATGCGTTGTATGCAAGATGGTTAAGAGGGACAAATGAGTCACACGGGTCAAATGGTGATTGCCATTTGAACCCGATATTTAATGATTTGATTATTCAAGTCTTATATTTGTAGGTGGGCATAACGCATGATCATCCATTACCACAAATTGGAAAGAAATAACCAACGCAAGGTATGGATAACGAGTCAATGGATTTGACTTGCACTGGTATGTATAAAGATTATGTCTTTTTAATAGGAGCTTAAAGATCGGCTAGAGAGGGATGCGTCAGGACTAGGTAATTGGTAAGCATAGATCAGAATGTATTTACAAATGAAATGTGTAATATGTTTTAAGCATGTATGTAAGAAATTTGTAAAAGAGTCCTAGGCGAACAAACACTATGTAGAATGCAAATAATAAATGATATGTGCTAATCGATAATTTTACGGATAAGAATGGAGGAAATTCTCAGTAAGATGGTGGTAATAAAGCTGATGGAAGGATGTTCACGAGTGGGAGCGTGTTTCGCGAATGAATGAGACCGAATCTGGTACGAAAAGTACCAGCAAAGAAGCGAATCTATCTGGTTCGCGGATCACTTATTTATGCGATGAAGGCGAGGTTAGTAGAATGTTTAATTCTAGATTAATACGTACGAACCACACCACATCTTATGCCACTTCTAGCCGTAACACACATTAGCGGAAGCTGATCCCAAGTCACTGCCTTGCACTCTTCCGGTCGCTGCTCAACATTCCTTCAATCGATGTTTGCTTGTTTTCTTCGGATGTTGATTTCAAACACTCCAATATCAACATCGACATTACTCATGCCAATACTTTCACATTGTTCTATTATCTTCCCAAGCTTCAACACACACAAAAGATTTCGACTCGGATTGAGTCGTGATTAAAGACAATATGTTGCATCTCACAGTTGTAGCCAAAGTGTTGAATTACAAAAAATTTTTAATATATTATATCAGTGGTTTATATATATATATATATATATCATACTCAGTAAATCCCATCAATAGCAAAGCTAAGATAGCGTCTAAGGAGAGTAAGATGTAGACAACCTTATCTCTACCCCGTAAGAATAGAGAGGCTGCTTCCGGTATATATATATATATATATCATTAATTACAACAATTTTTTAAAATGTTATATTAGTGGTTTATTAATATAAAAATCATAAATTCATAATAATTATGTATTTCTTTTTAAGAGAGAATAAATATTCTAAACTTAACTAAAATCATAATATAAAAAATACTTTAGGTGGAGATCAATGGTCAAATTAAATAGATAACATCGCATCTTCCTCTAAAGAATGTTGAAGCGATTGAAGATAACATTTAAAGCATTCACATCCTATCCACCATCTATAATTACAAATAAAAATTACTATATTTCTCTCTTCTTTTCGATTAAATAATATTTTTATATCTTTATCATTACATTTTTATCTCTCTTTTACTCACAACCACTTTCTAAAAATATTTAAAAAAAATAGGGGTGAGCAATGATTTTTCATATTCACAGATCAACAGTCACATTTCTCTCCCCGCCACTCTCAACCTCTCATAACCATCATCTATAATATGAAGAGCCTCCCACATAAGTTGGTGGATAGGATGTGAATGCTCTTACGGATATTCAAACTTGTATGTTCGTATATCATTATATGGTGTACAAAATCATAGAAAATAAATAATATATTATAAGAAAACCAAAATAGATATATTATAAGAAAAGTAGATTTAACTAATCGGTAAATTACACTTTGCGTCATTTATGTTTATATCAGATCTATGGATTCCTTTTAACTTCAATAATTACAGCCACAATCATTTATTTTGAAAATTCAATACACTGTGCGTCCTTTAACACTAACCAGGTTAAAATTTTAAGTTAAATATGGCATGTGCCTTGCACATGAGGGTAGATTGGTAATTTTACTCGATTATCCATCTAAAATAAAGGATAAATTACACTTTTCGTCCTTTATGTTTATACCGGATTGCAATGGATAGCCTTTAACTTCAATAATTACAGCCACGGTCCTTTATTTGGAAAACACGTTACACCCTACGTCCTTTAACACTAACAAGGTTAAATTTTTTAGTTAAATCTAGTCATGTGTCTTGCATATGAGGGCAGATTGGTAATTTCACTCATTTATTTAAAAAAAGAAAAAAAATTATATATGTATGCACATAAATCCAGTTAATTCTGGTCAGCTTCTTCCTCTCTTCAACCACCCCTCACCAACCTCCACCACCATCACCGTCGTATCCCAGCCCCCACCACCGACTCGAGCCACACCACCACCACCGACGTATACTAGAAATTTAACACACACACTTTATTTCTCTCTCTAAACCTCTTCCCCAACCAAATCAAAATCCCCTAACTTAACATATACAGTTAGGGTATCCCATCGAAGGCATCAGTAAAAAAAAACATGAAACCTGTGGATTTCAAATCACAAATACCACCAACAACCATCATCACAATCTCTAAATCTGAAAACCCCATCCTCCACCATTACGCGCCATCGTCAAGTCTTGGGTTAAGTCCACACCCACCACCACCAGAAATCTCCACCATATCTAGAAACTACCATTACCAAACAACGAATCTGTTATGTTTAGAGAGGGAGAGAAAAAAGAGCAACAAATGATTTTCTACTTCTAAAAACAGAATCTTTCTCTTTAAACACGCACAATTGATTTTCTTCACTCAAATGGCGAGAGAAAATAGAATCAGACTGTACCTGCGTCTCCATCTTTCTCTCTGTACTTCACCGTCGTAGCCACTTCGCCACCCACCACCAGATTCGGGGGTCGCACCTGCATCTCTCTATCTACCTAAACCCTAGATCCGGCTAATCGATTGCAGATCTGCTAAAACAGATTCGAGATGGGGCAATGGGGTTGCAGGAATGAGGGAGTGTTCAGAGTGAGTGATGGCTGGAGTGGTTGTGACGAGGCTTTAGGTGGTGGTTGACGGTAGGACTGGTGGTGGTGAGAAGCAGGGTTTTAGAGAGAGAGACGGTTGAGACTTTGTGAATTTTGGTTTACAAATATAAATAAATATATTTTCTTTTTTTTTCTTTTTTTTAATATATTTTTATAAGTAAATAGGTAAAATTACAAAACTACCCTCGTGTGAATAGACTTAACCTAAAATTTTAACATTGTTAGTGTTAAAGGACGTATGGTGTAATGTGTTTTCCAAATAAAGGACTGTGGCTGTAATTATTGAAGTTAAAGGCTATCCATTGCAATCCGGTATAAACATAAAGGACGAAAATTGTAATTTATCCTAAAATAAATTTAAACAAAAAATTTTGGTATATGGAGATACTAGGTTATAACCCAGTGTGTTACATGGGTTGAACAAATGAATTTTATATAGTAAATAATAAAACAAAATATCTTTAAAAACCCTATTTATTGCACGAAGTGAATAAATGTAATTTTATATATTAAATAATAAAAAGTTAAATCTATAAGAACCATATGTGTTGTACGGTTTGATTAAATGTAATTTTATATACCAAATAACAAAAAAGTTATATCTTTAAATCATGTGTGTTACACGGGTTGAATAAATATAATTTTTTTTACCAAATAATGAAAAAAAAAGTTAATTTAAAAACCCTCGTGTGTCACGCGAGGTTTAATAAATATGATTTTACATACCAAAAAATATAAGAAAATTATATTTTAAAAAACTAATGGATATACTCGGTACGCGATAGATATAAGTATATAATGATATGTATAATATTCACTTTTTAACAAAATAATACCAAACAAAATTACAAATATGAAATCATTGATTTTACTATACTAATATACTATGGTAAAAGTTTTAAGTTTATTAGAAATAATTATATTATCGAAAAGAATAAGAGTAAACTTGTATATTATAAATAAAAAGTAGTTGTCGGTCAAAAAGAAGTAATAATTTGGGTAAAAGAAAACTAAAATTGTAGTTGTTATATGACACCTTAGGTAATATAACCAATGAAGGTAATATGATATAGAAAATCAAATAAATAATATTACAAATGAGATGTATATATTAAATTTAAACTAAATAATAATTATCTACAATTAAGTATTAAACTAAATAATATTTGGTAGCTAAAATTTATCAATAACTTTTTAAGTAGATAGAACTGAGTGGAATTTTGGTTATGAAAATTTGATTACTTTAAGTTTTTAATACTCTATTTTATTATTTCCTTAGTTACGATTTTTTTTATGTGAATAGTATTGTATTTAGAAGATATATAAATATATATAGATATAGATAAATATGGACTTGAAATACAAGATATATATAAAAGAAGTTTCATCATTATAATTATTATTTAATTATTAAAAACAGATACATTAAAGCGGAAAAATTAAAAGTAGATGTCTCCAATGAATGAGACGTGTCCCTTAATAGGTTTTTTTTATTATATAGTATAGATAGATTTGTTTGTTGATTGAATATACTGGGGGTTCTGCAACTTAACGAAATTAGGGGTCTTACCCCTCTACCGCCACCAGTCCACTACCTCCACCCACCCCACATCTTGTCTTTCTTTCTTTCTCTCTCGCCGGGAAACACACCAAGGTTGCGGACATGCTTCTGCAGTCACCACACATGTTGTGGGGAATGTCTTAGGAGTCGCCGATCTATGTGAAGTCGATATATGCAAGCAAAGCCCCTTCACCGTAAAACTTCGATTCGTCGTTGCTGGAATCTGCTTCACTATCATCGGCTTCTTGGAAACCCTAGGCCGTCGTTAACCAGCTGTCTTTCATCCCCAACTTATTCCCCATTCAAGATAACCAAAACCCGCGATTTTTAAACTTTGTTTCAACAAAGCCCTAATTTGAAAATTCGACATTTTTACTACAGAACAAGAGTACATCAGGAGTTTTAGAGGAGAAGAACATCAGGTGGTCTTGTTTTCGTCTTCAACATTCGGTCGCCATCGCAACAACAACAACACACCACCACCAACTCTAGCCATGACAATCAACGGAGTTGCGGTTGTCACTGTCTCCACCATTGTCGTGACCTCCCCTCACTCATCTTTCTCTCTCAACCTCTTTCTTTCTAATAGAAACCACTCAACCACTCATATGTCTTTCATCTCTTTCTAAAACTCCATCTCTAAAACTGTGTACCGGAGAAGGTGGGTAGCCGGTGGTGAACAGGTGTAGGTTGTGAGTGGTGGTAAAGTCAGGTTAAGATGGTGGTGGTGGTCGGATGGTGTGGTGGCGGTGGGAGTGGGAGTGGAGGTGGTTTTGCATGCTAGGTTTAAAGAGAGAAAGGGGCGAAATAGAGATATGGGTTTATGTTTTAAATCTGATTTGTTTTATTGTTTAATTTTATTTTAGAAAAATATGTGAGTAAAATTACCAATCTACCCTCATATGCAAGGCACATGTCATACTTAACTTATTTTTTTAACCTGATTAGTGTTAAAGGACATACAATGTAATGAGTTTTTCAAATAAAGGACTATGGCTGTAATTATTAAAGTTAAATGACATTCATTACAATTGCAATCTAATACAAACATAAAGGACAATTTACCCTTATCAAATAAAGTTACAACTAGTTTTTATTAGTGCCGCGCGTTGCGGCGAAACGGAGCAAATGATAATGTTAAACAAACGATATTTGAAAATAAAGAATGTTGTTTCAAAAGCCAAACAGTAGAATCGGTTTAGTTTATTATCGTACTGTAAAACAATACCAAATAAATACTCTAGTTTGAATACAACTTCATATTTAACAACACTTGTACAAACACAATTGCATACTTAAGTTTCTTTTTAATTAACAAACGACACTTAATAAAAGAATATTAAATTAATTGATAAAGGCAATATCATTAAAAATTATGAAAACAAAAAGTAAATGAAAAAAAAGGGAATATGGTTTAAAAAAATAAAAAAAGAAATATGTTAAAAGTAAATATAATAATAAGGTATTATAATAATAAAATATTAAAAAAACTATATATTATTTTAAATTTAAAATTATTATTCATGGTCCTTCAACAACAATATATATATAATGGCTAGCCAAAAAACCGGAAAAAAAATGGAACAAACGGATTATAAGTTATTCCAGACGTTGATAATTAACTTATGGTTATATATGTGCATAGTAATCGAACCAAAGCATCATTAAAAACTCAAACTAAGAATGTAAACGAGCCGACCCAAATATATGTTATTTGTTACTTTTATCGCAATTATATATATAATATAAGTACCATGTATTTAATATATTAAGTAACATTTATACAAATAGAATGATGGTTTTGAAAAACAGTAACAATAATCGAAGTATACAAGTTTGATACAGTAAACTTATTTATGCTACAAAACATTTGAAGAATTCATAATTCTGTCATATATTCAATTGCACACAGTTGAGGATCATCAATCCAGACATAGAGATCTTAATAAAGCTTGAATTATCAATTCGTAATAGCTTTAATCTTGTTTAAAAATAAAATTAAAAGATTGCAGATCGGATTCCATACCTTTTGGCTACATATGAATCCTGAAATCTGCTCGATTAGAGGGATAGAAATGTACGATTATCTTTTCTCCTTTAATTCGTCATTGTCTGGATTAACATAGAAAGCTGAAAGTATGTGATACGTTATAAATACACAAGAATATGTATGAATAGTCTCATATTCAGTCAAGTCAAGAAGGGGTAGAAAATGAAAAATATTGGATAAAGCTAAACAATGCTAAAACCCCACATTTTTAGGGATGTTTTACATGATTATTTCGAATTCTTTTTCTATTATAACTAGCAGTCTTTAATAAGAAACTTTTATTTTTATTCATTTATTAATTTTTATTTGTAACTAGGTTAGGTAAGATTCAAATAATTGACTATTATCATCGAAAATTTATTAAACTATTAGTTTGGCACAAGTGAAATATATTAGCGTATTTGGCACAACTGGAATGAGTTAGCCCTTTTGGCACAACTGAATTAGCCTATTCGGCACAACCGGAATGGAGTTGTAGCGATCACTCATGAGATATGCATATTCTCAAAGTCTAAGTTGTAAATGATGTTAAGAAGATGTGCGAGATTATGTGTTAACCTTCTATATGATGCGATTTATGTGTTAGCAATAATTGTATAGGTTAGCCTTTGATGGTGGATTCTTGTATGGGTAGTGATGTTTTATATAAAATCTAGTTTAAGCTTTAAAAATGATGATTCTTTGATGTTTGATTTAACATTTCAAGTTAAACTGTTACAACTTGCTCAGCACAGTTGACTTTTGAATGTATGTTAGATTGTTTTGTAGGTGTGTAATTCGAGTCGGTGTTGCTCATGGTCATGGCTAGCGGAAGGAATCACTCGTGATAGTGGTGGAAAGACATTCGTTGCATTTTGAGATTTATAAACAAGTATGGTTTTTAAAATAATTTGTAGTGCTTTTAAACTATTTCTATTGCATGTTTTTAGAGAATACTTATTTTCAGGGGCAGTTCTTAGAAGGCTTCTGGCAGAGCCACGGCTCGGGCAAGTTTTTCGGCCGTAGTGCTAATTTTTCGCATTTCGATCGAAATTTTTTATATATATTATGTTTGGCCCGGGCTTGCCCGGGTTTTTTATAGTGCCCGTGTCTTTTGGCGCTTGCACGTTCAACGGGCAAGATCCGCCACTGCTAATTTTTAAAGAATACACTGTGATGTGACCCGATGATAAGACAGCCAGTTTGGGAGCCTTACATAATTTAGGTTAATTATGTGCTAAAATGATATTTAAAGGATTGAGTACATCTTAATTGAATTGACATTTATCAATTACATAAATAAAATTAATTACCACCTAGCTAAAAAAAATTTAAAAGAATTTATAACTGCACGCCAAAGTCACTTGGGAACTCTTGTTGTGGGATAAAGGTCACCTAACCATATTTGAGGGAACTTGTATATTCGAGGTGGGTTTACCATGTTTGTGGGATAAAGGTCACCTAACCACTTATGTGAATAAACTCACACGTGTGTGTAAGTTGGACGACTTGATTTGGAAACCATGAACTTAGGGTCACCGAAGCATGGGAACAAAGGTGTTGATGGAATTAAACATGCCAACTAAACATAAAGATGTTTAACCGATCCCATATGGCTAGAAATTGCAAAGAGTTGCAATTGTCAAACGTTGACTACCTTGTTAATTTAAATAGAGGGATAAAGATCACCTAACCAATATTTAAATGTAACGTTGGATTCTAGATTTTAATTATTAATTGTCTTTAAGACACAAAAGGGTATTAATGATTAAAATATAATAATATCGAAAATACTAAAATTGAACGTTGTAAAATTTTGTAGATGGCCACTAACAATATTACCCAAACCGTCCGTAACCTATCACTAAAAACAATCCTTGAAAAGGATCGTCTCAATCATAACACTTTATGGATTTATATCGAAACTTAAGAATCGTTCTCAAGTAAGAAAAGATATCCTATGTGTTGAACGATCCTAATCCCGATGACCATTTAATACATATCTTGACGGCTGTACATGAGTTTTCTAAAGACATATTTTTTTATGACTAAGTTTATAACGTTACATTTATTCAATTTAGGCAATACACGAGATTTAAACCTGACATATACGAAGTACTTTGTTGATTAAATTGGAGAGAAAATTAGAGAAACAGAGTGGAGTAGACGGTTGGTTACAACTAAAACAAAAGATATTTCTATCATAAGTTTGGTTTGATCTCTCATTACTTACATGGACCGTTTGTCAAACATTATAAAAATAAAAGGTATGAATTTAAAACCTTTAAAAGAAAGCTTGATGTTCACTTATTCAGATTTCAACCTCATGGACCAAGGTAGCGTGATAGATGGTGGAAGACTTACGGTGAATGATACGTGCCTGGACATAAAGTAAACCTTTTTGACGTTATATTAAGAAATTCTTATATTAAAATTACACCTTAACAAGTATATTATAGGGTTATTGGATTTTAATAATCCTAAGTTTCACCCGTTAGCCGATAATAATACCAACTTTAAAAATTGGGGAATTGGCCTGTAATAATCTCACCTAGACCTTATTGGTCATTAATAATCTCACCTCAGAATATTTCCCCCACCAGTCCCACCTTTCACCTATTTTTCCTACAATGGTCCCCCGTTAAAAAAACTTAACGGAGTTAAGCTTTTTTTCCAAACTACAAACAGATTTTTTAGGGCTTTTGATCAGAACGACGATACGAGTCCATCGATGTAAAACTTACTTCTAAATGGTGCTCCAAGTGACTTGATTTTTGTTAATTGGAAATTTAAACACCCGAATTGAAGCGCCGTTTTCATCGTTTGAAGCACCGTTTCGAGGCAAGTTTTACATCAATGGACTCGTATCGTCGTTTTGATCAAAAGCCCTAAAAAATTTGTTTGTAATTTGGAATTAAGTTTTTTTAACGGGGGACCATTATAGGAAAAATATGTGAAAGGTGGGACTGGTGGGGGGAATATTCTGAGGTGGGATTATTAATGGCCAATAAGGTTCAGGTGAGATTATTACAGGCCAATTTCCCTTAAAATTTCCCTCCAATAATCCCAACTTGTAAAAGTTTGGCCGCCATTGATCCTTTTTCTAACATTGGTGCACTTAAATCAATTAAGGAGTCTCTAGATGTAATTGAATCTATTGAGGAGACCAAATTCTTATATGTTTGAAAAGGTCAATGGCGGCTAAACTTTTACAAGTTGGGATTATTAGAGAGAATTTTTAAAGTTGGGATTATTATCGGCCAACAGGTGAAACTTAGGATTATTAAAATCCAATATCCCTTATATTATAACAAATCAATAAAAGAATCATATATGTTATTGAGTTCGAATTTTATATCCAAACGAAAAGCATAAATTTGAATTCGATTCAATATTAGAATATGTTTCTAATTTAATTTGAAAATCAAATTCGAAATTGGGATTCAACTGTCTCGAATTTTTTAAGTCTAATTCGAGTATTGAACACTCTTAGAACGAGTCATAACGAGACAATATTGTTAATTATTATTTAAAATTGTAGAAAAGAAAATGTATTTTGTTTGAGCAATTTTAAATGGGTAATCTACATCTGCTTTCTTTATTTATTATGACTGACAGACTAAATTATTTGGGATCTAATTTAACTTTTGAACATTTGCCAAATATGATATGAATGCGTAGTGAATAAATTGACTATGTTCACGTGTTTAACATATGTATATTGTCACGGCCCATGACCCGGTTTGACCCGTTTCAAGAGCCGCGACAGAAAATACTGCGGTATTTATTTAATTGAGTTTAACAGCGGAAACAGGATCGTTTAAAGCTAAAATTTTTCCCCGATTATTTTATTTCACAATTCGGGATAAAACCCCGATAATTTACAATAGTATGATTTTTCTAGGAAATCGTTATGTTACAAAACTTATTGCTTTATTTTATAATGAGCCACTATCTTAAGCTTGAAATGCTCCCCAGCACTTTTCCTGATTTACAACAGATCACCTGAAACATGTTTGAAAAAGGTTTTGTCAGCGGGAAATACTGAGTGAATCATTCTATTTACTAAAATGACTCATTTGTTATAATATACAGTATTAAGAGCGATTACAATGTTTCTGATATCAATCCAACTACCCACGGTACTTGCCACTCGACCCATTGGCCCATTCGTCCAATGGTGTCTGTGACTATGGTCATATCCCCCATTGGCTGCCCCAATGGTGACGATTATCAAGTAATGTATACAAAACCCCACATACCGGCTGTAATTTGGTGATTACAAAGACTTAATCCCCGTAATTATAACTTTGAAAATAAACATAATTTTGTAAATAGATTTGATAAAAAGAGAGAATGACTCACAAACTGTGAGAAAAGGAGAATGACTCACATTGCAGATTTATACGGGCAGAGCCTAGCCTACTGATTAGCCTTTATCCTAATTTCAATAACAAGCACACAATTTGGAATTAGTAATCAATCCAGCATTTACGATAACTCACGAGATCAAATTCTCACAATGAATGTCAAAATGCAATACTTTGTCCATCGAATTAACGATGATCCATTGAATTAACAATGAACGATAAAGTATAATACTTTACCTATCGAATTAACGACAATCCGTCAAATTAATGACGAACGATAAAGTATAACCCTAATGTGGGCGGCACTTAAACATTCATTGGATATTTAGATCAATCGGACAATGAATCGTAGCAGCGATTGTGCTAATACCCTGATTGCAGCTTCAATTTAGTGCATGTGTGTGTTAATTGTGAGTATTTGGATGATATCTCCGCGCCTGAAGTGAATTTCTTCGTCGTTCTTCTTCCAGAAATCAAGTCCCAATGCCTTGTATTTATAGCCAAAATTTGACCCTTACGCGGCCCGCTTTAGTTTTGGCTTATCCTCACGCGGGCCGCGTGAGACCTATTTTTTTCTATAGGGTTGCCACGTGTGGGACTAGCTCAGCTGAGTCGACGAATTTCATTAATTCAACTTGGAGAGCACGTAATTCGGATAATCGTCAAGTAGGGAATGCCCCCCCCCCCCCTGAGTTTTAGGGGCCCTAATCCTGATTCTGAAAATTATGAAAATTTTAGGGTTTGCACAGAATCACTTGGGTGTCTCAATTAGGGTTTCCTATTGGTCAAATTAATTTAATAATTATGACTTTTGATGAGAGTCGTTACATTCTCCCCACCTTAATAAAAATCTCGTCCTCGAGATTTACTGGAATAATTGAGAATACTTTCTTTTTCTTTTTTGATTCCAGTTCCCAAGTATATTAGGATCCTGTCTTTGAATCCTACTTTACTTAAACTAATACTATTTGTTTACCTTTACATCTTGGAAAGGTACTACCAAAGATTCGTCTGATAGACATTTCTGGAGATTGGATATATAAAATATATCATGTATTCCAACTAACTTTCCTGGTAGTTGTAAATTATAAGTAACTGATCCAATATGGGAATTACTGGAAATGATTCTACCTACTTTTGGACTTAGTTTTCCTTTCTTACTCCTTTCCAAGGAGATACTTCCAATTATATTTTGTCTCCAACTCGAACTTCAACGGCTTTTATCTATTATCTGCATAATTCTTATGACTATCTCTTGCCGTTTTCAGCTTTTCCTTTGTGATACTGAATATCACAATTGTAGTTATTTAGGATTTTCATCCATCTTCTTTGCCTTAAATTCTTTTTTGCCCATAAATATATATATTAAATTCTTATAATCCGTATAGATAGTATCCTTACTTCCCTACAGATAATATCTCCAAATCTTAAGGCAAATTTATGACTCTAAATTCTATCTTATGAGTGGTATAATTCTTTCGGACTTTTTCAATTGGCTTGAGGCATACGCAATTACCTTTTTGCGTTGCATTAAGGAATATCCAAACCCTAGCTTTGAAGCATTACCGTATACTTCAAAATCTTCTATTCCTTCTGGTAAGACTAGGATTATAGTATTGGTTAACTTAATTAATGGTATTTATTTTGAAAATTCCTTAATAAATTGTCTGTAGTATCGGACTAAACTTCTAATTCCCATTGTGAATTAGGTAATCTTCCATTTGGTAATTGCTGCTATCTTAGCAGAATTTATGTGAATATCTTCATGATTCACCATATGACCTAAAAATTTCACTTCTGATAGCCAAAATTCATACTTCGAAAATTTGGCGTAAAGCTTTTCTTTTCTTAACAAAGTTAAGAATACTTACCAGTGCTGTCAATGTTCTTTCTACTTTTGTAATAAATAAGTATATTATCTATGAAGATAATTACAAATTTATCCAAATAGAGTTTACCGATCCTATTTATCATGTCCATGAATGCTGCAGTTGCATTCTTTAATCTGAAGGGCATGACTATAAACTAGTAATGACAATTACTAGTTCTGAAAACAGTCTTAGGTACATCTTCCTCTGATACTTTTAATTGATAATGTACGAAACATAAGTTGATCTTAGAAAGCTATCTATCTTCCTGAAATTGATCGAATAGATCATTTAATTCTAATTAATGAGTATTGATTTCTTGATTATAACCTTATTCAATTTCCTATAATCAATACACATTCTTATGGAACCATACTTTTCTTAACAACCAATAATGTGCTAACCGATAAGGTTCCTTGGCTTATCGGTAAAATTCTTGAAATTGATAAATCCTAAATTCTATCTTCCTATCTGGTGGTAATCCAGGTAAATCTTCTGGAAATATATTTGGGTATTCGGAATTTACAGAAATTTCCTTAAATTCTGTATCTTTAGTATTAATGATTACGGAAATCATATATACTATTCCTTTGCTTTCGTTCATATTTAGCAATTTCTATTACTGATATGAACTTCATAAGTTTATATGGTTTATCTCTTGTGATCATAATTTCTCTGATAGTTGATTGAATTTCTAAGAAATTCTGATCACAGATAATGATCACAACATTGAATTCAACTGATTTCATAAATAATAGGGTTGCAGAAAACTTATAACTTATTTCTATGTTCTGCATAACCTTATTTATTTTAACTGAATTCCTATCTGCCGTTTCTAAATATAGAAATTTATCTAATGCTGGTTATCGGTAAGTTAGGAATTTGGCAGAGTAAAGTATTTATAAAACTTTGGTTTGCACCAGAGTCAAATAATACTTTTATATAAACGTTGTAAGCTAAGAACATACCAGCTATCACATCTGGAATCATCTCGACTTCATGAGTAGTCAGCTGAAAGGCTCTCGCATTCCTTTTTGCTCCTTCTGCTGATTTGGCTTGGTTGTCAAATGATTTATTCAGTTTTGGACAATCTGGCCTAAGATGTCCAGTTTCTCTACAGTTGTAGCAAACTGAAAATTTCTTCCTCCTACAATCTTCTTCTTGATGTCCTGGAATTTTGCAAAAATTGCAATATCCTTTGCATCTTCCAAAATGCTTCTTTTTGCAAAATTTGCAAAATGGACTAGTAGAAGTTTGCCCATTCCCTCTTTTCTTGAAATGGTTATGGTTACCCGAACTAAATTCTTGGGTAATCTTTTGGGCTACTTCCTTCCTTCTATTTTCTTCTCTTGTCCGTACTAGTTCGTCAGTTATAGTATTGGCTAATTCCACCGCATCATCAATTGTGCGAGGTTTCGCAGCTTTGACAATATTACGGATCTCAGAAATTAATCCCCAAATATAACGAGAAATAAGTACCGACTCTGGCGAAGCCAGGATTGGTACCACTCGAGCATATTCGAAGAATGTCGTAGTATAACCTTGACAATCTATATCCACCATCCGGTGAGTTAGAAACTTATTTGCCATTTGATCTTTTTCGTACTCAGGACAGAATTTTCTTTCTACAAGACTCTTAAATTCTTCCCAATTCATAGCATACGCCATCCTTCTTCCTTTTGCTTGTAACATCGTATTCCACCATTCTAGCGCCACTTCTTTGAAAAGATTTGATGCATACATGACCTGATCATCCTGAGCACATTTACTTATGGCAATTACTGCCTCGGTTTTCTCTAACCAACGCAGTACTGCAGTCGCTCCTTCATTGCCTGCAAACTCAGTGGGTTTACAAGCAAGAAATTCTTTGTAAGTGCAACCAGGCGTTGCAACTTTCCTTTTCTTAGGGAGCGGAGCTTGCCGTGGTTCATTATCATGATTAACATGATTACTACCTCCATTTATGCTATTACTGAAATTATCTTCAGAAATGCGTTTACTAGGAATAACTTGTTGAGGTTCAATTGGATTTTTAACAGCAGCAATAATTGCTGGAATAGCGTTGGCTATCCCTTGAGCAACTATTCCTGGAATAGTGTTGACTATGATATTTTCTATATCTTGCCTAGTCACATATTGGTTCCCCGATTGTTGCTCAGATAGATTACCCTCATTGACTGGTTCATTATTAGCGTTTTCCATCTGATATCTATTTTATAGATATATAATTAGTATAAAGGAAATAATCTAATGTCACAATTTTAGTTGCACATAATCACATAAACGAATATACAAACAAAATTGTAACTTTTCTAATATTTCCTTATATTATGTTTCTTATATACACCTGTTTTATTATTTATTTTACACATACTGATTTTACTGTTACTATTACACAATCACAGTTTCATAATCCCCTATCCTTTGTTAAATAATGTTCTAGTAACGGCGTTTCTTCTCATCGTATTTCCAGGAAATTTGTCCCAAAGTCTCTTGGATCCTATTCCCAGCATCCATGTTGTCAAAATTATGGAGTTCAGTCCTATTCTTGTTACTTATTGGTAAATTTGGTAAAGGTTCTGGATTGTACTTAGGAAAAAGCCTATAGGGATGGTTTTGTAACAGTATTTCATTATCCAACCATTCGTCTATATTCCAGTGATTAGAAGAGTTTGGAATAGATGGTTCTAAGTTCATAAAATTATTTTCATTAACAGGCTCAATAGTATCATCGGTTGTCATTATAAAATCTAATTCTTCTTGAGATGGTAATCCCTCCATTTGCCTAGAGCTTTCCCCAATTTCCATTTTCTTAGGCTTAGGTTTCTCGAAAGATAAAGCATTGAATTCTATAGGTTCTTCTATATCTGGTATATACCTATTGAAATCTCTGGAAACTTCTATTCTTACTGGATAGAGATTTAAATTCTGAAGGGCTTCCGACAGATCACTCATGCTGATTAATAAAATACACATAATTATTAAATCATAATAAAATTTTATATAACAACTTTTTAAATAGTATTTCATATTACCAAAACAACTAAAAATTTAAACATACTAGGTTTTATTTGTAATTTATTTATAAATTTTCTAGACTGTAGATAATAAAAATACTAACTTTAAATCAGAATATTTAAAGATTTATATTTACTATTTACAGTAATTAACCTATAGAAATCTATATACTAAATAAGTATGATGACTTAATTTACATATTTTAACTAGTCATTATCATGGTGGATATTGGTTAGTGCTGCCTTGTTTAAGCATAGGTGATCAGTCCATGCCTAACTAAGGCTAGGTTATCCAATATCTGCCTTTGATAATAACCATAGTATTTAAAAATAATCTTAATACTACTACTACTATTATTAATAATACAATTATTAATAATAAATAACTAGCAAAATTTTAAATAAGAGTATATAAAAATATAATTTCTTTACCATAATATAGTAATACTATATTAGGTAATTCCATATATTAATCAAATAAAATTATAATATTTTTCGATTAACAATAATAGAGCAACAAATAAAATCTGCCCATATTAAAATTAACAAATAGTCAGTTAATAAAACACATAATTACCTAATAATAATCAGGAAAAATTAAGTATTTCTAAATACTTAATTAGCTTAACCCAGTGGCTGTAATCAGGAAAAATTGAGTATTTCTAAATACTTGATTAGCTTAACCCAGTGGCTGTAATCAGGAAAAATTGAGTATTTCTAAATACTTGATTAGCTTAACCCAGTGGCTGTAATCAGGAAAAATTGAGTATTTCTAAATACTTGATTAGCTTAACCCAGTGGCTGTAATCAGGAAAAATTGAGTATTTCTAAATACTTGATTAGCTTAACCCAGTGGCTCTGATACCACCTTTTTCTGTCACGGCCCATGACCCGGTTTGACCCGTTTCAAGAGCCGCGACAGAAAATACTGCGGTATTTATTTAATTGAGTTTAACAGCGGAAACAGGATCGTTTAAAGCTAAAATTTTTCCCCGATTATTTTATTTCACAATTCGGGATAAAACCCCGATAATTTACAATAGTATGATTTTTCTAGGAAATCGTTATGTTACAAAACTTATTGCTTTATTTTATAATGAGCCACTATCTTAAGCTTGAAATGCTCCCCAGCACTTTTCCTGATTTACAACAGATCACCTGAAACATGTTTGAAAAAGGTTTTGTCAGCGGGAAATACTGAGTGAATCATTCTATTTACTAAAATGACTCATTTGTTATAATATACAGTATTAAGAGCGATTACAATGTTTCTGATATCAATCCAACTACCCACGGTACTTGCCACTCGACCCATTGACCCATTCGTCCAATGGTGTCTGTGACTATGGTCATATCCCCCATTGGCTGCCCCAATGGTGACGATTATCAAGTAATGTATACAAAACCCCACATACCGGCTGTAATTTGGTGATTACAAAGACTTAATCCCCGTAATTATAACTTTGAAAATAAACATAATTTTGTAAATAGATTTGATAAAAAGAGAGAATGACTCACAAACTGTGAGAAAAGGAGAATGACTCACATTGCAGATTTATACGGGCAGAGCCTAGCCTACTGATTAGCCTTTATCCTAATTTCAATAACAAGCACACAATTTGGAATTAGTAATCAATCCAGCATTTACGATAACTCACGAGATCAAATTCTCACAATGAATGTCAAAATGCAATACTTTGTCCATCGAATTAACGATGATCCATTGAATTAACAATGAACGATAAAGTATAATACTTTACCTATCGAATTAACGACAATCCGTCAAATTAATGACGAACGATAAAGTATAACCCTAATGTGGGCGGCACTTAAACATTCATTGGATATTTAGATCAATCGGACAATGAATCGTAGCAGCGATTGTGCTAATACCCTGATTGCAGCTTCAATTTAGTGCATGTGTGTGTTAATTGTGAGTATTTGGATGATATCTCCGCGCCTGAAGTGAATTTCTTCGTCGTTCTTCTTCCAGAAATCAAGTCCCAATGCCTTGTATTTATAGCCAAAATTTGACCCTTACGCGGCCCGCTTTAGTTTTGGCTTATCCTCACGCGGGCCGCGTGAGACCTATTTTTTTCTATAGGGTTGCCACGTGTGGGACTAGCTCAGCTGAGTCGACGAATTTCATTAATTCAACTTGGAGAGCACGTAATTCGGATAATCGTCAAGTAGGGAATGCCCCCCCCTGAGTTTTAGGGGCCCTAATCCTGATTCTGAAAATTATGAAAATTTTAGGGTTTGCACAGAATCACTTGGGTGTCTCAATTAGGGTTTCCTATTGGTCAAATTAATTTAATAATTATGACTTTTGATGAGAGTCGTTACATATATGTTGCCAAATAGACTCTTAGCCACATTGTTACATGTTTATTGTTGAAAATATAGCAATTCAAATGGTTATATTATAACAATTCAAATGGTAGCCTTGGTTATTTATTTGTTTTGTCTAGATATATGTGAAGTAATTGGTCTAGATTCTTGAAGCTGGTTTGGGGTGTTCGTGGGCTGCTGTGATTATGCGGCTTTGTTCTTCGGCCACTAAGTATTGGGCTGGGCTTTCATAGAAGAAATCAAAAGCTGGAGTTTTTTTTCTTTAAAGCGGTGTTGGTGGAGAAAGTATTTAGAGTTAATTGCCAAAATCGTCTCTGAGGTTTGGGCACGCTTGCCATTTTCGTCCAAAATGACACTTTTGTACTAGAGGTGTACAAATCGGTTTTTTTCAAAAACCGGTTTCGGTTATTAACCGAACCGGTTTTTTTCATCCAAAATGAAAACCGTTTTTTTTAATAACCGGTTTCGGTTACTAACCGGTTTTTTCAAGTCCAAAACAATAACCGATGTAACCGGTTGGGATAGGTTTTTAACCGGTTTTTGCCAAAAAAAATAATAATAACGGTTTTTACCGCTTTAACCGGTTTTTTTTAAATCGGTTTCGGTTATTAACCGGTTTTTCATACCAAGAATCCTAACCGGTCTATAACCGGCGGTTCGGTTATAAAACCGGTTCGGTTATAAAAAACTGGTTAAAAAAACCAGTTTCGGTTCTAAAACCGGTTTTTTGATACACCTCTACCAAATTGCCCCCAACGTTTGTAACTTTTTTCCATTTTCATCCAAACCACTAACTTAGTTTATTTTTTCTGTTAAGTTGAGGATATTTGGATGAAACTGGCAAATATAAAACCACATGGACGATTTTGGCAATTTACTCAAACCCTTTTTAATTTCTTTTATTTAATTATTTTGTTACATATATAATAAAAAAGAATATACATGCAGTTATTAGAAAAAAAAATTAATAGTTTTGTCACAAAATTTTGATAAATTTTCATCCAAATCACTAACTCAATTTATTTTTTCTGTTAAGCCGAAGGATGTTCTAAATTTTATAAATTAAGACAGAAATTAATTTACAGCTTCTTTATATAAATCAGTTTTATAAAGAGAAAACGTCATTAGTGTGCAACACATAACAATTAATTACAACTTTTAGGTGGTGTTTGTTTTTTTAGAAAAAGTACTTCACAACCTCTTTTGTCTTCTCCACGCAGACTACGCACAGACGTAGAGGTCTGCAGCCTGTTTGATTTTTGGAAGAGGTTTCATTAAAAAACCTCTTCCCCACCACTTCCTCGTGCAGACAAGGCCCAACATCTTCATTCCTCTTCTCTAATCATTCCTCTTTCAAAACACTGAACCCTAGCACCCATCTCCTCCTCCAGCGCACCTCACCTCCTCCGTAACCCCTTCCACCTCCGCCGCCCTACACCTCCGCCACCCCCTCCACCTTCGTCGCCCTCCTCCTCCAGCCGACACCCACCTCTGTCGCCCTCCTCCTCCAGCTGACACCCACCTCCATCGCCCTTCCACTCTAGCCGACACCCACCTCCGCCGCCCCTACACTCCAGCCGACACCTCCTCCAACGTCTTCTCCACCACTTAAAGGTTGTATGCTTTGAAGAAAGGTATGTATTGTGTCCTATAATTCCACTCCTTTTTTGCAGTTCCTTAAATTGAGGCAAATGAGGGTAGCCTAGTGTTTTGACGGAAGTATGATCATGAAATAATTTTTTTCAGAATTTAGTTGGGTGTTTATTTAGGCCAAAATTGAAATAAATTGATAAAAAAAAGTGTTTTTACTCTTTAGTATATGTTGGTTTGGTCTTTCTGCAAATGGGATTGTGTATATGATGATAATGATGATGAGTTTGAGAACAATGTTTGAATGTTTAGAACAGTGGTAGTATAGTGATCACCAACTGTTTGATAAAATGCATACCAGTTGTTCAACGATTTATTTGCTAATTGATTGCTGAATTTGCTTCTATTGAAGATGATTTGTTAATTTTGGTGTTACGCATGCCTGTAATGTTGTTTGATTATGATACATCGTGTTAAAATGGTAATTAGAATTTGTATGATGTTCAGCAGCTTGCAGAGGTTAAAACACAAACAGTCTTCTTCTGGCAGACTAAATAGGTTTGGTCCACCTCTTCTGCTGCAGATGTGGTCCGCAGACTGCAGACATTTTACCTCTAAAAAAACAAACAGCACCTTAGTATTTATCAGTTTTAAAGATACAAAAAAATTGTAAAACGTTACATATTTTTTAAATGTGTTATGCACCTATGAAATATGTTGATCATGGTTGCATAAGTCGCTAGGCGCTCCCTAGTCGGTGGACTGGGGAGTTGAGAGTACTCGGCCTTGGCGGAGAGTACTCGGGGAGTACTCGGACATATTAAATTATAAAGAAATTGGTTTTCGGAAATTAAATATATGTCAAATAGCATAAATTTACTAATATTTATAACAAAATGCGTGAAAATGATATTCATTCTTTAATATGATAAACATAGAAATTATGTTTTATTTTTTTAAGTTAAATAGGTTTGGTCCACCTCTTCTGCTGCAGATGTGGTCCGCAGACTGCAGACATTTTACCTCTAAAAAAACAAACAGCACCTTAGTATTTATCAGTTTTAAAGATACAAAAAAATTGTAAAACGTTACATATTTTTTAAATGTGTTATGCACCTATGAAATATGTTGATCATGGTTGCAAAGGTCGCTAGGCGCTCCCTAGTCGGTGGACTGGGGAGTTGAGAGTACTCGGCCTTGGCGGAGAGTACTCGGGGAGTACTCGGACATATTAAATTATAAAGAAATTGGTTTTCGGAAATTAAATATATGTCAAATAGCATAAATTTACTAATATTTATAACAAAATGCGTGAAAATGATATTCATTCTTTAATATGATAAACATAGAAATTATGTTTTATTTTTTTAAGTTAAATTCGGCCCGAGTTGACCTACTAAATCCGATTCTGGCCGAGGTTGACCGCTTTTGATCGATTCCGAGTAACTAGGCGGAGTTGAAGAAAGTCGCCTCGGCAGCCTACCTTGTAGCGACTACTCGGAAAGTAGTCGGCCTTGGAAATCTTGTTTTACAACCATGATGTTGATAGAAATAAAATATTTATTTAATTAAGTTTATGAGGGTAACTAACTAATACTTATTCTGAGTGGCTTGAGTAAAGAAACTTTTGGTTCATAGCATTATAATTACAATTTGGTGGGTGATTTTAAGCTTTGGTAACGATACGTTGTTTGATAGGGGGCGCTGGCTTCTGTTTTTCCTTAGGAGCGAATTTAAAAGAGTAGAAAATGAATTACAAACTTGGTACATATGATAAGATTTTTTTATTTGACATTTTTCAATAAGGTCACCAGCATTTTAGTTTTATAAAATTTAGAGGTTTAAGTAGATTTTATTTTTATAAAACTGATCTATATAAAAAATTAGAAATTAATTTATGTCTTAGTTTATAATTAGTGGTTGGATGAAAATTTATAAAACTTATGTGACAAAGCTATTATTTTTTTCATAAAAAAATGCATGTATATTCTTTTTTATTATATATGTAACAAAATTAATTAAATAAAAGAAATTTAAAAGAATTTAAGTAAATTGCAAAATCGTCCATGTGGCTTTATATTTTCCAGTTTCATCCAAATATTCTCAACTTAATAGAAAAAATAAACCAAGTTAGTGGTTTGGATGAAAATGACAAAAAGTTACAAACGTTGGGGGCAATTTGGTACAAAGTGTCATTTTGGACGAAAATGGCAAACCTGCCCAAACCTCAGGGACGATTTTGGCAACTAACTCAAGTATTTATCAAAATAGTGTTGGTTCAAAAATATTTACCAAAATAGTGTTTTAGTTGTCAAATCTAAAGAACATCTCACCCTATAGTTTCTACTCCTAATCTTATTAATTTACTTCAATTTATTAAATAATAATCAGTTTAAATACTTTTTTAATATAAAAACATTGCTAACCTCAATTATTTTTGCCATCCTCGTTCCATAAAAATCACTGTTACGTACATGATTGTGA
Organism: Helianthus tuberosus; assembly: GCA_030545235.1. NCBI lineage: Eukaryota > Viridiplantae > Streptophyta > Magnoliopsida > Asterales > Asteraceae > Helianthus > Helianthus tuberosus. The sequence goes on from CM060394.1 coordinate 2,168,154, forward strand.
GCTCACAAATTAATTTGTATTTATCAATAAACGATGATAAACAATAAATAAATAGATAATAAATAATATATATGTAAATAAATAGATAATAAATAATATATATGTCATAAATAAAATTGTACGTGTAATTTTATAAAAATATAAAACTTGTATATTTTGACTTCAAATAATTGAGTTGGTTCGAAATTTATAGGTTCGATTCCGATTAAAAAACTATATTCGGATTCGATTTGGATAATCAACCCATTATAGATCTTTGTTACTGTATTAACCAATTCATTATACTTTTTCATTTAGAGATTTTTCACGTTCAAGACATTACAATCCTTTCTTGAAGTCAAATTGGGTTGTTTATTGTTTAAATCGGACAATAACCTTGAAATTCGAACGAGCCGAATTCAAATAACAAAAAAAATCTATAACGGATTGTTTATACAATGTAACACCTCGAAAATTTCGGGTTCAATAATAAAACGACACGTGTCAGGTAAGACAAAACGCGTTGTAAACCCGGATTTAATAAAGATGTTTCGGTAGGATTTAAAGTGGCGTCATGTTAAATTGTTACCTCTAAACGACCTCAAGTATAAATCCCAAGACCCGATTAAATGTTATACACATCTTTTATGCCTCAACTCAGGGAATTATTGTCAATAAAGGAATTTCAAAAGCATGATATGATCCCACGAAGAAAAAGAATGGTAAACCTTCATTTTCGGGTCCTGTATACATATTCAAATGAAACAACTTCAAATGGTAGGGTATGTTACAGTATAAGACACTTCTTGAAGGTCCCTAGTTGATAATTGAGGCCCCAAAGTCGTACAAGTGGGTTACCTTTTCGAATTAATGAAAGAACAACCAAAACAGCCCCTGATGAAGCCCTACGCATCGTAGGCATAATACCCCTACGATGCGCAGGGGTCTGCCCAGCACCAAAAAACAGGCTGTTGCCTGTTATGCGCGATTTTAACCCACTTAGCCGGTTTTTCTCACTTGTGGACGACCCCTAGACATCCCTAGGCACTAGTAACAAGTGTTAATCAGTTGTGGATGGATCCTAGACTTTGTTGTCAACTTGTTATGGTGATTGCAACTAGTATAAAAGGCCTTCAAGGTTTCAAACATTCCTCACAACTTCTCCTGCACTCTTGGATCATTTCTGGAGCTATCAAACAGCCTCAAGTGATCATATCTCGTGCATAGGACTTCAGTAAGTGTTCTTGTCCTTCTCTAATTAAGTTTAGCTAGGTTAATTAGCTAAAAGTCAAACCGTCGTAATTACGGTTTGACTTCGAGATTAGTCAATTATGGCTCAGTCATATCTCGAATTAAAAGTAGTTATAAGTTGGTATTTATGTGGGTAATAAAACCCCAAAAGGGTTTCCCCTGATCACCACTCTAACTAGTTCAAATGTCGGGTCAAACATATAATTAAAAAGTCAACAGGATGCTTAAAATGTCATTTATGCATAATTAGCTATCTAGAACATATATAACCTGTTTGATCATTGTTATAACTTAGTAATTAGTGTAAGAACATGTCCAAACCTGTTCAACCCGACTACTTCCTGTTTAGACTCGGTTCGGAACCGAAAGTCACATAGTTTGACTTTCACTTTGACTTTCAGTTCTGACCCGCTTACGCATGTTTTAGAAATGCCACAGAGCTTTAATTGGACTAGGTTACATGTTAGAACAACCCTCTGTGATTATACACCTTGGTTCGTTAGTTATCCAATTAATATGCATGTTTCCGTTAATTGCTCATATGTTGACCGTTATGCCCTTATTACCTTAAAACGTGATTTATGAAAATGTAGAAGTGTAGAAACCTTTGTTACTGATATATAGACTTGTATGCAAAGTTTGACATCAGTTTGACTTGTAGATTAAGAGTTATGCTCATTATCGCAAAACTAATGCTTTATGTTAATAAAATGGCGTAATTAGCGTATAGCCTAGTTAAACATATTTTTGGTATCAAATCTTTTACCCACTGATGTAATATATTATTTTGGGATTTTTAAAGATTTTTAATTAATTTTAGGCTGAGCATAACTCATAGTCGTAGGCTTAAATCGGTAATTGTCGGCTTTGCCCTTACGGGCCATAAAATGAGTTTTACATATCTAAACGACCCCAAACCTTTTGCCACTGATTAGTTATGATAAATAAATTATTTTAAGCCTTCTGGAAATATAAAAATATCAGATTTAAGTATCAAACCCGGTAATGGCCTTTAATCGCCTTATTTAGCGTTTTTAGCGCATAGTATGTTTTAAAATCATATTGGACATACCCGGGTTGATACCTACTGATATAAGAGGCAAATTATCATATTTCAACAGTAAGCAAAGGTTGATTAACTCAGACTTCGGTTTTGAGCTTTTCGGCTTATGTGAAATTACCAAAATACCCCTACGGGGCATAGTTTGTGTCTAAACGCGTTTCGGGCATAACGAAAGACACCTTACTGATGTCACAACATATTTGAGACATAATTAACTTAGGAAACCTGTATATAGCTCTCATGACTACCCGTCACGCTTATTACGCGTACGGTTCGGTTTATGTAACAAGTTTACATAAATTAGCCGAAACGGGTCAAACCTTAATGGTTTTATCTCAAAATCCAGAATGTGAATAACAAACCCATATTAAACAAGTCTTCAAACTTGTCGGGTCTGAATCACATTCTATCCGGTCTTCGCTTAATCGTGCGTACGAACCGTATCTTGAAACTAGCCGGTTTAAGCTTAAGCTTAATAAAAGACCCGTTAGAATTCTAATAGGTTATATTAAACCTTCGTTCCAGATTAGGAGAAACAGTAAAAGCTACGTGCATTCTGCTTATTGTGATTTATACTTGCATCAGGTAAATACTTTTAACTTATTTTCCCTATACGGGCTTGGGTTACGGTATATAGTATACCGCTTGATCGGGCATCAAATCTCCACGCTTAGTGGGTAGTTGAATAATTTGATCGGCTCGTTTAAACAGTCTTGTTTACTTTACAGCCTTTGGGGGGTTAATGACCATGTCCCGGATATCCTTGGCATCATCTTACGAGATGGCCGCGACCTGAGCACGGGGTGTAGGCGTACACCGTCCGTGTATAACTCAATGATGTGGTGTGTCTATTGATCTTTAACCCGGACTAGATCCGGGCTACTGAACGCATAAGTAACATGTAATTCGTTCACAAGATTATAATATTAAATAATTCTCCCAAGTTAAATAAAAATGTTTATGCCATGTGCATCCAAACCAATTTTCAATCATTTTCCAAAATGAGTCAGTTGAATGTATTTACCAGTGTAAACTGACGTATTTTCCCAAAAAGACTGAATGCAGGTACTAAACGAAATTGGCTGGATTATCTCCTAAGCATCAATAAAAAGTCTCGCAAGCTTAGGATGCCAGAAGTCTGTTGAACCATTAATATTATTTTGTTTCGATCCGTTCTGTGGATAAACTTCCGGATATTGTTACATTGTTAAACAATATTAAATTCGGTTGTATCATATTTTAAATTTGCTTCCGCTGTGCATAATAATATTGTGTTGTTTGACTATTACGTTGCCAACCACGTCACGATACTCCCCCACCGGTGACACGTGGAAATCGGGGTGTGACATACAAGTTGAATTCAGAATTTGAAATCAATGTATACAAATTTTATACTTTTATAAAAGGTATATGTATATATTTACTATCACATATTTTATTAATTTTTGTTTAAGGTTTCTCATTGATTATATATAAATAAAACACTTATAATTACACATTAGTATGTATGCGAAGGTCAGATCCGAACAACATTTGAGGTTTACAATTTGCTTATTAAAAAAACAATGCTTAAATCAATAATTATTTAATAAAATTTAAGTTAACTAATAAGATTAGGAGTGAGAAACTATAAAGTAAGATTTTCTTTGAACTTGACAACTAAAACACTATTTTGTAAATACTTTCTACATTAATACCACTATAGAGAAAAAAAAAAAAAAAAAAAAAAAAAAAAAACCTCTCAAAAGCTGTGATGCGAATGTATCAGTTTTTAAGGCTACGTTGATAATATACATAAAGTAGACAACATTTTGCTCTCGAAGTTTCTTTCTCTCTGTCTTCAACGTTACACAATTGCATCGTAGAATTAGGATTTTCTTCATCTGAGTTTATCGGTTAATTCTGGTGTAATCAGATCCGTTAAGTTGATGATCTAAAATCTTGTTCGTGTAGTTGTATTGAGAGTTGTTCGAGTGATATACAAAGATTTGTTGTAATAATTCATAATAAAGTTTTGTTAATACCATTTTTTTGACATTTATCCTTTTTCTATGTGTATGTCTTGTCCCCTCACTAAAAAAACTAGATATGTTTGCTGTTATGGAAAACAGTGTTTTCTACTTCATCTGAGTGTTCTCTTTATAAAGATGTTTGCAGTTAGGGTAGTTGGAGTTGGGAACTTTGGTGAGGGCAATGTAAAAGCCAGCCCCGACCGGCACACCTTCCTCCGGTTTTGGGTTTTTTTCACAAAAATTCGGTGGCTGATCACTGATCAACAGGGAAGCAAACAAACACACACATATACATACATGGAGAAGGATCCGTTAGGAACCAACCTTTGTTGCGAGAACCGTGAGAACCGGTGTGAACATAACAAAAATACCTAAAAAAAATTAAAACACACAAAATAATATTTTTTTTAATCGCTAAATTTCGTGTTCATTAGATGCTTTTTATCGCTTTGTGGTTGTTTTACTTTGACGTTTGCTCTTTCATGTTAACTTAAAGAGATGCGTATTTATGTAACACCTTGTCTGATTTGTTTATAATTCAGAGAAAGTTTTGCCATATTATTATGTTAAAGTATCCAACATCGAACGGGTATAAAACTAGTTGCATACTGTTTGGTAAATATGGTGTATAATAGTGTATGTTATGGGAGTATTAAGAAGGATTTCTCGGTAATAATTTCTAATCATCCTAGTTTCTTTACAATCTATGATAAAGTTCAGCCTTTAGTACTTTGAATATGAAATCTCTCGGTTAATTTTTCTTGCAACAAACGACTACATTCTAATCACGCAGCTACATTATGATACATATGTAGCAGCAATGCTTTGAAACTAAAAAATATATCTATTTAATTGTCTTAGTAGCAGTGTAGCACTAACATACAAGGAATTCAAAAATCATTCAAATATGATTTCCTTTTCAAAATAGAGAAATCCTATTAGCCGGTAACTATTCCACCCAAAAACAAAAAACTGGACTACACTTACACGAGCATAGCATGACTGATGAATTCTTCGGTTCCAAGTTCGATCGGCCAGTCCAATACGATTTGGCTTTCAAACAATGTGTATAATTTAACCAACTCTTTTGACTCTTTTTTCTAAACAATTCCTTTTCGGCACCCACTCATGAAAGCAAAAGGCTTCAATATATTGTTTTGTGCATCTCTTTGAACTTATGCAGGAATGTACAACATATAGTGCTAAATATTTTAGTTCCTAATTCATACATAGCACTATAAGTTACCGAAAACAAGAGATTCACCTATATCCTGTAATAACTAACTAGTTTTACCTCGGGTAGAAATTGCTGTAGGAAACAGTAGCAACTGAACTACAATCATCATCACCGTCACAGTAATTTAGCAACTTTTTTCTAATGTTATTAAGTTCCATGGTGTTTTCGTCTATAAAAGGAGGCTTAGAGGGGACAGGTAACGGTTCATCAGTTTTTGCTAGCATTTTTAGCACTGCTGGCATGGATGGTCTTAAGGATGGTGCTTCTTGTGTGCAAAGAAGTCCTACGTGCATCACTTTTATGGCATCTTTTCGGAAATTAACGTTGGGATATGTATGCATCATTAGGTTTGGGTCAAATATTTCCTCCACTGTACCTTGCTTGAAATGCTTCCATGCCTGTAACAAATGATTGAAATATTTGATTAGATAACATATGTTTCAAATACCATTAATAAAAATAAGAGTAAGTTACTATTTTGGCCCTGAGGCTTAGTCATTTTAACCCTTTCGACCCAAAAAGGAATCTTTTGACATATCAGAGACCCTGAGGTTGTATTTTGTAACAGTTTTGGCCCGTAACACAAACTTTGTTACTTTTTGCTGTTTAGTGTAAGGGTATTTTAGTACTTTTACTATGGTGTTATTGATGATGTATACTTACAGTAGACACTATGCTTTCGGTATACTCTGCGCTTTTGCCTCCATTGTTTTCAATGCCGGTGACTACCTCAAGAATTAGAACACCAAAGCTATAAACATCCGCCTTTTCAGTTAACTGACCATGGGCTAGGTACTCCGGGGCCATATAACCTCTATTTATGTTTAAAAGATAAAAAAATTAGCCGACTTTTCTTTTATAAACTAAGAAGCAAGCTACTACTTACAGTGTTCCTGCTATGGCGGTGCTGATGTGGCTCTTATCATCTTGAAAAGATCTAGCCAACCCAAAATCAGCTATTTTAGCGCGAAGCCTCGAGTCTAATAAGATATTAGAAGCTTTAATATCTCTATGAATAATCCGAGTTTTTGTATTTTCATGAAGGTAAACCAGGCCTTCCGCTACACCAATAATGATGTTAAACCTTTTCTCCCAGCTTAGTTCTCTGCCTTTTGTTTCATCTGTAGACGTTAACAATTTAATAATTACATCTCATGCTATTAACTTCATGATTTTAGAATCATGGAAAGGCTTTGAAGTTACCAAAAATGAAGAGATCGAGGCTCATGTTGGGTAGATATTCATATACAAGAATGCTTTCAGGTCCTGAACAGCTGCATCCTAACAGCCTAACCAGGTTTCTATGTTCAACACTGCTGATCATGTTAACTTCATTATAGAAATCTGCTGCTCTGAATTTATTGTTGAAGAAAAGCCTCTTCACTGCTATTTCTCGTCCATCTGAAAGAACCCCCTAAAGGAATTTCACTGTTCAGATTAGTTATATACTTATATTAATTGGTGGCAAAACTCTAATATATTATAGGCTAGAGATGCTGAAATGTGTCTGGTGAAAATAAAAGCCTGGTCCATTTGGGCCGGTCCTAGGCCCGATTACGCCCGAAATATATAAGTTACACCCAAGTTTGACAAGGCCCACAATTTTTTTATGGCAGGCCCTGTCTCTTAAGCCCAGTAAAGCAATAAGTAAAATCTGTAAAAAAATTTATTCTCTAACTTTTTTAAGTGATGAAAATGTAAATTTGCATATTTTATGCTTTTGTGGCTATTTTTTGAAATTAAAAAAAAGGTTTATTTTTTATTATCTTGTTATAGTTAAGATTTTTTGAAGGTAAGTTCACATGTATCCTTACAAACATTTAATATGACATTTAAAAGGGTGCATATGAAATCAATCTTATTTGTTATAATCTGTAATATTATTAATGATAATAACAAAAACTAATAAATTGAGTAAAATGTCATTTTCCTCCCTGAGGTTTGACTACGTTTGCGACTTTCGTCCCTGAGGGCCAAATTTCGAGGGATGAAAGTCGCAATAAATTGCCAAACTCAAGGATGAAAATGGAAATAAAATGTAAATCTAAAGGACTCAAAAGCACAAAAAATATTTTGTTGAAACAAACAAAAATGACTAAACCTCAGGGGCGATTTTAGCATTTTAAACATCTCCATATAAGGAAATACCTTGTATACGGTCCCGAATCCTCCTTGCCCTAGCTTATTAGCTTCATCCCAATTTCCTGTAGCTTTTTCAATGGTAGAATATTTGAAGTTCAAGCTACTGTCATTAAGAATCTTTGCCATTTTCTCAACATCATAATAACCTGAAAATTTGTATCCAATTCTTAATTAGTTTGTCTCACCACTTCCATAACACGATCAAACTTGTTATACCTTTTCTCTTCTGCTGTATGTATCTTCGTCTCCTTACATATAAAACAATCATCAAAACAACTGCGAAAACAACCACAGAACTAACAACCGAGAACACAATAGCTACTATCCTCCCTGCAAATTCATACCCATTAATAAAATATTATCAATAATATGCAGAAAGCTTGATTGAAACAATATAAACATCATTACCTGTATTGCTACTAGATCTGCTTGCCATTGGTATTATAGGATTGAGAAAATTGGTATCAGAATACCTCATGATACACCCTGTATTCAACACGCGACCCTCAGACCACGGTAAACATTTTGATATCCATACTGACGCGTTGTTCAAACACGCCCTACAAGAATCCGGGCTCAACGTCTTCCAACACTCCGCCAACACATAAACCGACTTATTAGTACCCGGAACTAACATCTCTTCCCTAGCAAAATATGCATTGTTCGTTAACGCACGCGTTACAGCATTGAGCGCAGCCGTCCTTGTTGCATTCTGAAACAACATACTCTTCTTTGTAGTATTTCCACAAACAATACTATCATTAACGCCCTTATAGTCTCCAAAATAGCTATAGTTTTGAAGTCGCGTATAACAACCATCAAGATAGATGCGGCCCCCACTTTGTGGGTAGCAACTTGGAAGAAAAGTACGTATTTGGGCGTAGCATAAGAGGCAATCTTGTGTAGAGAGATCGCCGTAGCATTGGGTGAGTACATAGTTCTCGTTGGGCCCACTACCCACAACTGCTGTCGCGTTAAGTGAAGTTTGCAATGCGGTGCTAACTATTTCCATTGCCCTGACAAAATTTGGGACGTATAGAGTTTGATTGTTTTCGAAGCCTTGGTCACAATACATGTTGATGATTTGGGTTCTGGCATCCCCCTTTGTTTTATGTACTAGTAGTGGAAGTATGATCAAAGTGATGAAAATGAAAGTTACATGTGTTGATATCTTCATCTTCAATTCTAGTTATTAGTTGTGAGTAGGACTTGATAACTGGAAATGTAAGACATATAGTTGTTTAATAAAAGACATATAGTTGTTTAATAAAAGTAGTTGTATATGAAAATTGTAAAAAAGACATGGGGCATGATAAAACATTCATCAAATCTTTGCATGTGCACACTGATAGGTGGTTTAGGTGTAAAAGAAACTGTTGTTAAAAAAAGGACAAAATGATAAATCAATTTTAAGACTTAATCACTCATAAGTTATATAAGTTTGACATGTCAAACAATCATTAAAAACCTAACCAGTCATTATATACTTTGCACAAACAACAGGGACCATATGTGTAATTATCTCTAAAATGTTGAAATAATACATTTTGAACATGAAATTAATAAATATAATAGTAATAATTAATTAAATCTTAAAAGGAGGCAGTTTATCAAATTATTTTTTCGAATTAAATTTCTTAAATATAATTGCTAAATTTAGAATCTAAGATAAGATATGATTTAAACCACCTTCTACAATTTTTAAGGCCAAAATGTTAAAAGACTGTTGAAAGTTTCAACATGAAACAAAATAACACTCTTTAGTCTTCCATTTTTGTTTTATTTGACACCAATCACATCAAGCATGACATAATTGAAATTACTAACATTGATAGTTTTTTTAATAATAAAATAAACAACTCTCACATGTCACCAACTATTTTAACCTGATTACAAGTTTTGTAAGCATTTGTTGCACCAACTAAATAAAGAGAAGTGGGGTATGTTAGGATTGACAAAAGAGTGAAAAAACAAAAGCGTCTCAAAATTCTTATCAGAACCTTTAATTCTCATACTTTAATGATAAAGTTGCTTAAAGATCCATCAAAACATCAAAAGAATTTGTGAGTTGATATAAAAAGAATGATAACATTGACTATCAACCACATTGATAACTACGTCAGATGATATAATAAAATATAATGAATCAATTGTGCAATTAATATAAAATAAAAAAAAGCATATCATATAATGGAACAAAAAAGAATGCAATAATTTATAATTTATTTTATGATATCTTCAAAATATAATTTTTAAACTCTGTATTTCATTTAAAAAATAATGAGATAAAACACGCAATGATCAATTTATTTAACTACCAAAAAAAAAAAACTTTTTCACCATCCAAAGATCGTGTCATAGTGATGCAATGGAAACGTATTACCATCAAACTTACCTTTTATTTATTTTGATCATTTAGCATAATATGAAAAGAAAAAAGTAACGTGGAAAGCTATGGCCAAATTATATGAGTATACATCGCACCTCGACCATCCTCTAAATAAGGTTGAATCTAACATTTTACATATATTCAAACATGTGGGTCATCATTCATCAATCATTGTGTGGCGTACTAAATTCTAAAAACATAATTTTAAATATATTTCTAGAAACTTATTTTAGTTAGAAGAAATCAAGATTAGTAGAAACACCAAATAATCAATCATAACAGAAAAAATAGAGAATCCACAACGCAAAACTCCACAAACCTTTATATCAGGATGATACCACGAAAAACTCTATGTAGATAGCGATGTGCATGCTCTTAGAGCCGACTGGACATTCACTTATGTCTATGTAGATAGCAATATGCCAAAACTATTTTCCAGAAGATGTTGAAGGAACGCAAGCAACAATGGAAGAGAGAATCTTAAATGGTCAACTATTGCGTTCTAAGGAAACACATAACGCGTTAAAAGCGGATTTTGTCGAGCATGCTTGGGCGATTCGCCTAATTCGACACGATGGCAACGTCGAACAAGACTCCGAGGAAGAAGTAGACAAATTCAAAGTTGGGAACTTTGAAGACAGAGGTTTGGATGACGTAGAAAACGAAGAGGAAGAAGGAGACAACGACGATGAAGACGAAGATTAATTGTAATGTTTTTCTTAAATTTTGTAATGTTTTTTTTAAATTTAATAAAACTGTTTTTTTTAAATAAATTAGGGATTAAATGTAAACAAAATAGAAAAATAATAATTAAGTAATGATGGGTATGAGTCTTTATGACTACATCCTCTTGTGATATAAGCCCCTTATACACTTTTCCGTCACACATCGCATAACACACCAAAGGGCTTTATGGGGTTTTATACTAGACATGGCGTAATGAAATAATGATCAAGTCCAAAATTTCATACGAAATATGCAGAAACTTCCAGAAACGAAATGTCAAATTAAATTAAATACAAAAAACGTATATTTCCTATACATACATTTCCAAGATGGGGGAATAGTGCCAGGCAGCTGCCTGGCACTCCCCCATTGGACCAACAATTTTATTATTTTATATTCATTTTAAAATTACGTTTTTGCTCATGTTTAAAACTACCGTTTTGCCCCCAGCTCAAAATAAAATTACGCTTTTATCCCCATCTCAAAATTATGATTTTACCCTCACCTCAAAATTACGCTTTTGCCAGGCACCCCCCATTGGACCAACCAGTTTATTATATCCATTTTAAAATTACGTTTTTACCCCCAACTCAAAATAAAATTACGCTTTTGTCCCCAACTCAAATTTACGATTTTTCATTCGATTCAAAATAAAATTGTGGTTTTGCCCTCAGCTCATAATTACCTTTTCGCCCCTCAGTTCAAAATAAAATTTTGTTTTTGCCCCCAGCTAAAAATTACGATTTTCCCCTCTGTTATAAAATGTGATTTTCCCCGTTTAAAAAATTATGATTTCACACTCAGTTTAAAATTACGTTTTTCCCCAGTTCAAAATAAAATTGTGGTTTTGCGACCAGCTTAAAATTACGATTGTGCCCTTAGTTCAAATTTTATTACGCTGTTAACCCAAGTTCAAATTTACGAATTTGCCCCTGTGAAAATTTTTAATTTTGCCCCTGGTTCAAATTTACAGTACTGCCATCACTTTAGCTTTTGGCAAATTACAATTTTACCCCAGTCAAAAAATACAACTTTCCCTCAGTTAAAAATTATTGTTTTAGTTTTTTTTTATCAAAACTATAAAAGAGCTTTGTTTTAATTGGTTGACTCGATTTAATTGTTTTTCGTGTCAATGAGCTGCCTAACACTCGCTCATTATTCGGCCATCGCCCCACAACGCGGGCGAGGCATCCACTAGTTGATGTTATAAGTTATGTACTTATGTTTACTATTTCACCCAGATACGCCAAATATAATAATAACCATAATATATACATATATAATATAATATAATATATATATATATATATATATTATTTTATTAATTATTATTATGGGGAAGGATCCACTAAAAAGTGGATTTTGCCTAAGTAGCCTAAGAAGGAATCTTAACCATTCATTTTTCAAATCAATGGTTAAGATGAAAGGGTAGGAGAAAGGAGGAGTGCAAGGGTATCTTGGGAAAATCTTATTTATGGACTTTCTCTCTCCACATGCAAGGCGCATGCATATTTCACCCCCATTTTTTAAACGTTCATAACTTTTTTATACGACATTATTTTTTTCATAAAAATTTCACCATAAAATCGAGCGTCTTTTTATCTTTAATTTGAGTACCATATTGCTATATAAAATATGAAGACTAAAAAAACCCACTAAAATGTGTTGTATTTCTATGTTGTATAACATTTTTTTGTGCTGGATTTTTGTACTATATTTTTGTACTAAAATTTTTGTGTTGATTTTTTTTGTCTTAAATTTTTTTTTTCTCAATTATTTTTGCTGGATTTTTTTGTACTACATTTTTTTGCTAAATTTTTTTGTGCTATATTTTTTGTACTAGATTTTTTTGTGCTATATTTTTTTGTACTACATTTTTTGTGCTATATTTTTTGTACTAGATTTTTTGTGCTATATTTTTTTGTACTAGATTTTTTGTGCTAGATTTTTTTGTACTAGATTTTTTTTTTTGTATTTTTAAAAAACAAAAAGGGTGTCACATGTCATTTTCACTCATATTTATAAGGACCAAAATGCCCTTGATTCCTAATTATTAGGAGTGCCACATGTCATCATCACAATCCTTCTTAGGCTACTTAGGCAAAATCCACTTTTTAGTGGATCCTTCCTCTTATTATTATTATTATTATTATTATTATTATTAATCAGTTAAAATAAAAACTCAATGAACAAAAGAGTGTAGAACATCAAAGAGTACAAACACATTAAAAAATCTACAATTTTTTATTTATCATTTATTATTTATTATTAATGAGTAATTTCAACTCAATTTGAGTTCATGATCTTTCAAGACGAAACTTTCTAACAAAATCTATTCGGAATCAAAGCATCATGAATCAAACTAGTAAAACCTAAACAAAAACTGGATGATTATCATCATCAAACCTAAATTCCTTTTAAATTCAAAAAACATAACCAATAAATGAACAGTAGTATACATGTTTGATGCAATAAACTAATCTATACAATCATCGTTATGCTATTTCACTCAAAACATTTGAAAAAAAAAACTCAATTATTAGCAGCAATTCAACAGTAGAAAAAAAAATAAAAACAGCAAAATGAAATTAAGAGTTTGAGATTGGAGTTCATACCTGTTGGATGCGTATGAATCATGAAATCTAGCTGGATTGAAGGGATAGAAATGTAGGATTCTGGTTTCTTCTTCAATTTGGCTTAGTCTGCATTAATATACAAGGATGAAAGTAGGTGGCGCCTTTAAATACACAGAATTTGTATGCATAGTCGCATAGGAATATTAGTCAAGTCAAAAGGGGGTAGAAAATGGAAAAATATTGGATAAAGCTAAACATTAAAAAGATCACACTTTTAGGGGTCTTTTGAATTAGGAAAATTACAAAAATAATTATTGAACAAAACTATTTTCAAATTTGATAACCTCACGCGTTACTGGAGCGGCGTATCATGTGCGGGATGCCTCTTTCAAGCGCGGCATGCAACTTTGAAGCGAAACCTAATAAAAAATGGACATGTAGCCATCATGACTTCCAAAAAAGGCAACCTCATACGTCCTTGAAGCGAGACATCATGCACGGGATGCATCCGACAAGTTTCTAAGGTGTCCGTCGAGTTTCTGAAGCAAAACTTTGAGAACTAAATTATTGTTGCCTATTCTGAATCTAGTGGTTTTGGTAATAAATTAAAATTTAGTAAGACAAGAGCGGATGTATAACAAAAAGAAGCCAAGGTTTTTCATGTTACCTTCATCTATGGCCGGCTCTGGAGATGGGCGGGGGACCACCGGCTAGGACACGCATTTTTCGGAGACACATTCAAGAAAAAATCCAATATATATATATGTGTGTGTTATATTTTTCTTTATAAAATAGAAAAACCCATATAAAACAAGTTATATGTTAGGCCCATTTAAAAACCAATCTTAAAATTTATAACTTAGCACATTAGGTTTGCTATTAGTTTATTACGTTATGTTATTCACTCATTCGAATATTATGATTTTGTCATTTTAGTAATTGTATTGTTTATTGGTATAACTTCAATCGTTGTTATAAAAATAGTTTATATTATATATTTCGTTAAAGCCCAAAAGACACGTTTTTCCGGGTTCAAACAGGGCATCTGAGGTGATTGAGTGCCACATAACCTTTTATGCTCTAGATATTAAAACTACCATGCTTTGCCAGCTTTAGTGATTAGGTTGCCACTGTTATGAATTATTGTAAGCAGACAAAATTATCTCACATTCCAAATAGTAGTTTTATTGTATATATATGTATGCATATGGATCGATCATTTGAAGTAATAAAAAAGAAGAAAATTCTTTGTAAACATTTTGTATTTTATTGAGCAAAATATCTAGCCAACTTTCATACAACCTGTTGAGGAGACGTGTTCATCTAAAGCAGGTGTGAGGGATGTGAATGAGCCCTTTTGTTTGATCAGTTGTACACAAGAGTAGTTCTATTTTTCACAGTGGTTTTATAACACGTTATCAGCACGAAAGCTCAAAGTAAGTTTTTCATATGTATATTCATATCTATATATATAATATGAGTTCTATTATGAATTAAAATCAGTGCAGGAGACCTCATACTATGGATATATAATAACTATGGGACTACTAACAATCTAAATCAGTGCAGAGGACCTCATACTATGGATATATAATAACTTTGGGACTACTAACAATCTAATTTCTTTTATGCACCTAACATTTACATTCATGTTATCTAACATTTATTTATGCACCTAACATTTATATTTATGTTATCTAACATTTATTTATAAAATCTAATGTTTAATAACGTTTATTTATTTATTATTGTGCATACTAATTATATATATATATATATATATATAACCGTAAAAATGGCTATGCATATTTTACTATAAAATTACCAATTATTAATATCATCACTGTTGTTATCAGAACCATTTAGCAGTGATAATCAGCACGTTACCCACGATACCTACCGAATCTAATATTAGTTTAAACATTTTGTCTGTTACCGAAATTTTCAAACCTAAAACAGTAAAACTATTTTCAAGGTATATCATGGAAGCCTTAACCAAGCGTATTGTGTAAGCTTAATTTGTATCTATATAAGTAACCCACCACTCATGTAAATCCTCAAACCAACTGAACTTCTGATATAGTTCGACACATACCCAAAACAACTCATACTCAAAATTTTTTTGAACTCAAACAAAGCCCAATATTACTATCATGAGTCTTCAGTTTTCTACTCATGCACACGCTGAATCTTCAAACGCAGCAAAAATTCGTGCCTAGATCGAAGTCCATAAATTTCTTCAGTTTGGGGATGTACGCACCCATACGAAATGTCTAACCCTCAGGAGGCTTAATGTTAATACTATTATTAGTATCGACTGGAATATAACGGGAATACTAGACAAAGATGATCGACTGACGAGGTTACTACCAATTGGTTCACCATGGCGTCGTTTTTTTGACATCTTAGAACCTTCATACGATGAACTTGTATATGAGTTCTGGTCTACTTTTCATTTCACACGAAATAAAAACCTATCTGAGCCCTCTATCGATTTTAGACTCGGTAGAGAAACTTTTAAATTGTCATTATCTGAGTTCACAGTACATTTAGGTATTTATACAGAAGAAGAGGTTAGATCACCTATATTTATAAACGCATTAACTGAATATCCTGATCGCATACAAGATTATTGGTCTACACTTACACCAGCAGTGTGGAGTAAAAATAATAATTCAAGATCATTTAGAGATCCTCTTTATCAATATATGCATCGTGTTCTAGCCAACACGATCAGGGGGCGCACGTCTAATCTACACAGGGTTAGTGGTACCGATCTCTTCCACTTATACAATATATTCGAGTCAGTCCATTGTAATATTGCTTACTCTCTTGCTATGTACTTTGAGCAATACCAAACACGTCCCCCGAAAAACCTTATGGGAGGATCATACATAACAAAAATAGCCAAATCTCTAGGTGTCATAAATGATCAGATTATTCAAGAATTATCCCCACCACGATTACCTGGAGTGGTGAATTTTAACAATATCGAGATAATACCTATTGATATTCCTACACAAACACAATCGTTTCAATCTGAGACAGCACCGGTTATCCCAGAAAATACATCACAAAATCTACAACAATTACTGTTGCAGTTTCCTCAACCATCTTTTTATCAGTTTGATTTGTTGTCTCAACAGCAGCTAACACCACCCGTATTTGAACATATTTCAACTAACACATCTCAAACACAGCATACTCAACCACAAACACCAAGCATCTACCAGGCACTTTCACCTTTACCTTTTGGGCAAGGAGAAATGATGCAACAATCCATATTTAATGATGTCATGACATTCCAAGAGTTGTTAGCACCAGAACAACTCATGTCACCACTATTACAGCAACAATCTTCACAACATCCGGAGCAACAACAACCTACAATTGTTGAAGCCGGACCAAGTACGGTGCCTCTAATAAATCCACCTTTAGATCCAATGAAGGTTGCTAAACTAATAAAAAAGAACCAGAAAATGTCCAGACAAATAGAGTGGTTGACGAAAAAGAATGAGTGGCAGGAAGAAAGGCTAAGACAAGTAGCTAGTATTATCTCAAAACAATTTACTCCGCCACCTCCATCACCTCATGATTCTGATTCTGATTTTGATTACAATTAAGTTCAGTTGTATGCACAGACAGAGGTCTGCAAACATAACAATATACTATAATCATTTTACTACGATTCAATTATTTTAATATATCTATACAAGTATCTGGGAAATACGTACAAACTAAAAGACTTACTTGCTATAGCTGAAACTAAACCATTCGTAAGTCTGTGAATAAGTATAAATTAAAGGCTACATATCTGGATAAGTAGCCATATGAATTGAAACATGTTTACATACAACATTGATATGGAAGATAACACGAGCATTGTCATCCCAACAGCAACTCCCATCACCGTTAGATGGATCCCACCACCATATTAATAATTATGTGACTGAATTATTTTGCACTACGGAACGAATATATATTTGTATTCAAGTGTATGGATTCTTGTGATGAATCATCATAGAGAGTTGGCTATAACTGTAAACTCTCTTTGGGAAGTTAGAAAACTGTCAGGTTGATTTGATTCATAAAATCAAGTTTATATTTACAAAATATAAGTGACTTTGACAGTATAACCTTAATATGTAACGTAGTTGCATAAGATACCTATTAAATTGTAAAGACGAAGCATGATAAACATAAAAGTTTGGGTTGTACATACATACACACATACAAATGTTTTGTGGAAATACAAATGACAAACATATGTATATGAATTATTCATAAATTAGACGTATAATGCAAATAACGGTTCTGCCTGGGACATTCAAAATTAATAGAAAAAATGGGAAAAGCTAATTACCTAATGGTACAAAGCTTTTAAATAGAGGACGCTCTATTTTTCCCAAAAATCAACAAGAAACTTATTGAGTTTCAAGAATATATATATATCATAATGGATATGATACTCAGTCAAGTACTGATGGAAATAAGAAATATTTACATATTGAAAATAAAGATTATATATTGAAGAAACTACCAAAAATCCATTCTGGTTTGCATAAATGTGCCTCATGCACATATGACAGTCATAAAAGGATTAAAGGATACACATATCCTAGCATGATACCATTTAGTATTTAAATCGATGCATCGTCTAAATGGTTATCAATTCGCAACTTGAAGTTTGCACATATGGCTTAGCTAATATAGCAAGAATATTATTCCAGACTGGAAAATTTATTTTTGATAAATTCTAAATTATCAATGATCATTGGAACAAGTATTATTATTGAAACATTTACTCCCCATTACAGTTATTTAGAAACCAAATATTTATCGTCTTTGGGTGTGCGATATATATACTATATATACTGAAATTGTTACAACACAACGCACAAAGATGAGATTTAATGACATGTTGGGAATAAATAATATATAGCCATAAATGAGAGATTTCTTATGGGCTTTATTTGCCGATTATAAATCCCAACATGAGGGGGAGATAGAAAACAACTAAAAGTGAAATAAATTTTGATACACTTCATTGTATTATCTGTATCCTCGAGTAAAGATATATTAAGAAGGAAATTCATCCAAAAAGTTTTGAATTGCTCCAGTTAAAATTAATGTCCAAGAAGGACAAAGACATATTGAAAATCTTATATACCAGATGCTAATGCTTTAGCTCGAGTTGATATTACAGACAAGCAAAGGGATAATAATAATATGGCTATTGAATCCCGTTTGAAACATGGGAGGCCAGTCGGTTCAAAGGAAAAAGAAAAGGCCCTAAAAGGGAAATTGACCATATAAAAAAATGGTAATTCAAATATCGAAACCTTCCCTCAGGAAGGAGTGAATGATAATACCTTCCCTCAGGAAGAAGTAAATGATTCCAACAAAGAATTGTCGATCAATTATGGTCATACACATATATTATGGAATCAAGATGAAATAGAAAGTTTGAAGCATAATAGACCATTTGATTTTTCAAACATTAAATTTCTTGCAAAATAGGAAGTTATTGTACATGTGCTTATATTTAACCAAAAACGGAAATTTCACAAACTAGGCACCTAGCTTGGTTGACTTGGTGCGCGAAAGGGTGTGGCCTAGACCCGGGTTCGATCCCGGGGACGGCCGGTTTTCACCATTTTTATTACCATAAAAATTTAGAAATTTTTCATTAACACGATGCAAGACGAATTATATTTTCCCTTTTTCATATTCTCCTATGAAAAAAAAATGGATAAATAAAGATGACCAAGTCAAGGTAATTATCAATGGGCATCTTGAAGAAATACCGGACATAATGGTTCTAATAGAACCTAGATACTCGAAAATAAAGAGATCTCAGAAATTTATATCATGTCTAGAAGTATATTAAATCGAATATATGATAGAATTGTGTATATTATATAACGCTTGAAGTGATGAAAATAATGAGGATAAAAGAAAATATGCCTATATATATATATATATATACAAAAATGATTGACCAATATGGAAAGGCATTGAAATATCTAATTAAAATGAAAAGTTATAAGGACCGGTAGTCCATACAACTAATTTTGTGAAATATGCTAAATGGGTCTTCTGATGCGAAACCATGATATGAAATTTTATTTTTTGATGGCTCAAATGTTTTTCGCAAAGACCCAGAATTGATCATATACAATAAGAAAATAATGTAATAAGGTGAAACAAAATTTTTGATACACTTGAGGTATGTAAGGTATAATTTATATTTTTACTAACCCATCGAAACAAGTTTGGTTAGTTTTGTAAATGCAGGTAATGTAACAAAACACAATTGTGGATCTTATGATATTTGTTTCCAAAAAGGAACCAGAATTCTCATATGAAGAACATATAACACTGATCGGCAAAAGATTGCCTACCTAAGGATCAAGCGAAAAATTGTTGTCTATAAAGCTTTGATCAACTTTCAAGGAAGATATAGACAAGTCACATAAATGATACATATTAAAATGAGGGGGAGTACTATACAAGTTGCACTCTTTTTCCCTTCACTAAGTTTTATCCCATTGGGTTTTCTTAGTAAGGTTTTTAATGAGGCAACATACATGATCCAGAAATATCAGGAGAAGACTATACACTGCACTCTTTTTCCCTTAGCTACGTTGTTGTCCCACTGGGTTTTCCTAGCAAGGTTTTTAATGAGGCAGTATTCCATAGTTAAACCCCAAAGTTGAAAATTGCCATCCAACTTGGAACGTATGGATTATTGATCAAGTGAATGGTATAATATGTTTGAGGGGAAGTGTTATGAATTATTGTAAGCAGACAAAATTATCTCACATTCCAAATAGTAGTTTTATATATGTATGCATATGGATCGATCATTTGAAGTAATAAAAAAGAAGAAAATTATTTGCAAACATTTTGTATTTTATTGAGCAAAATATCTAGCCAACTTTCATACAACCTGCTGAGGAGACGTGTTCATCTAAAGCAGGTGTGAGGGATGTGAATGAGCCCTTTTGTTTGATCAGTTGTACACAAGAGTAGTTCTATTTTTCACAATGGTTTTATAACAGCTACAGACTTTTCATTTGTTTTTAATTAATTCAATGAAATTTCAATTGTTGGTGCTCATGGCATTTACTTCTCATATGATGCTAAATTGGTAACATAACATTAAGGTTCATCTTTTCTCTAGGTTAAATCATGTCATATTTATATTGTTTTTATGTATATTATCTTCTTCTCCGTTAGTTTACGTCTCTCTATTGTTCAATATTTGGATTTTATTTTTCATATTACACATTACAATGAGTAGGACATTAGTTTGGACTATGCTTTGGCGTAAAACATACCATGTGACCTTTTTTTGTTTGGTTCCATTTTCTGCTTGCAGTTCACAGCGGTTGAATGACTTGGGTGATGAAACAAGCCATCAAGGCATCTTCCTCTTTGGAGCCTTGGAGGCAGGAAGTGTTGTCTTCAATTGAAATTCTTTGAATTGTTTTAAATTGTATCTAGATCTGATTCTTTTACATATATCTCCGTATATACTAAATATATATGGTTGCTTTTGGCATATATTTTCCATTTTTATATTTGTTTATATACTTGTGGGTCGTTTGGTTCGTAATTTTTTTGGAATGAATTAGAATTTGATGGGTCAAAATTTGTATTGTGTTCGGTTGGTAAATTAATAAATGTAATTAGATAAATTAGAGAATGAAAATGATGAATATAGGTTATTTTTTTTATAATTTGTTAACATTCCATTGGAAGGTTGAAATTCTATTGGGATAGTGAAGGATTCTCACATTCCAATAAATGTTGAAATATATTCAAATTACATTTCCATTATATGCAACCAAACATTAAATTTTAATGAAATTAATTCCAATTCCTAATGGATAAAGGAACATAAATTATGGTTAACTCCCACAGTATTATTTTTTTTAACGGCAAGGAACGACGTGCCAACCACCGTGACACCGGGCGCTGTGGCTAAGGTCAACTACTCGACCGCCGCCAGCCCATTGGCTCTCCCAGATGCGCGGAAGCCCGACTTCCACCCGCCCGAAGGCACGGCAGTGGAATAATCGGTAAAACTTAGCCTCCCATCCAAGACGAACGCATTAGATCAATAAAATTACTCAAAGCTTGATTTCATCGTACGTATATCATGACACAACATATGTATACATAACTATGCAAACGTGTTCATTAAAGCTAACTTCTTTGATTACAATTCGTATAGCTAAATATATTAGGATTATTAACCAAGTTGTTTAAACCCAAGAATATATAACCAGCTTGTTGAATAAATGGCCCAGCCCAAATTGCGGGCTTGCCATTGGGGTCGGGAATTAAACCCAACAGTATTACAGTGACAAACATGGAACCATCTGATGATACAATCCAAAAATCAGGAAAAAACTAGACACAGACCATCATGATCATTATCATCAAGATGATCAATACAAGAACAAGAAACTAGACGACGTCTAGGAGAGATTCTAAAGAACAAACTCTAATACACAGACAAAGACGTAAGACGTTTGAGAAAGATTCTTAAGAACAAACTGAAATCACCTTCGATGATGCCGTTTTATATATATTCAATCAGATCATGACTGTTAACTCTAGCCATGAACAGAATAAGCCCATTCCTCAGGAAAGCAACAAGCCAGCCCATTATTCAGCAATGGCCCATATTAAACTCATACAAAGAACACCAATAAACAAAATATAAGAACACACAAAATAAAAATAAACTTGACCAAAAATTACACTAAACTTTCCAACAGTTTAATTAACATTTAGTCAACAACAAGATTGAAAATGAATATTTATTTCAACAGAGATCAAACAAAGCTATTCGGTTTCGGCCTTTCATAGCATACTTCTTCCATAATATAAATCACTAGCTAACGACAGTTTTCAAGCACGACTGTTTTATGTTACTTGTTAAATTTTATAAAATATAAAAAATATCCCCCACTGTTAACTGTTTGTCATTCTTGTTAATCCATTTGTGTGTTTGGAAATTTAATCATTTGGCATCAGAGCTTTGGTTTATATGGTTGGTCGTATTCCACATGGACATCGAAGACCCTTTGGTCCTATTACTCGTGGAACCGCTTATCAAAATTCAAAGCAACAGTGTAAAGACCTACATGATATAGAGATTGATGCATGCAACTACGGCTGCGAGAACTCAGGGACTAAACATGGCTCACCAACACAAGAGACGAATCTGAAGTACGTGTGTGACAACGTTAAGAATAACGTCTATCCTTTATTCTTTTTGGTGAAGGTTATATGCCGAGGTTTTTGTCTAGATACAACAATGTTTTTGAGTAAACAGTCCTACCTCATCAGATACAAAAATAATACCTATGTATTATGAATCTTTATAAACAATGTCACTAAGTACCCTTTTGACAAATCGTGTAAACCAAAGCAAACAAATAATAATAATATATAATACAAAAAAAATATCGGAATCTACCTTCTTCCATAGACAAGATCTCTTTGCTACCATTGATTTTGATAACAAACTAAGGTCAGCGCGGGAAGAAATGGCTATTGTCGACAGTAGCAACGGAACTAGAACTATCACTGTAAGAGTAATGTTGTGATTTTTGTGGGATGTCATTGAGCTCCATAGTTTTTTCATCTATAAAAGGCGGATTAGCTGGGAGGGGTAGAGGTTCGTCGTCTTTTGCTAGCATTTTGAGTACAGTTGACATTGATGGTCGTAAATCTGGAGCTTCTTGAGTGCAAAGAAGTCCTACTTGTACCACTTTTATAGCCTCTTTCTGGTAATTGATGTTCGGATATATATGCATCATTAGGTTCGGGTCAAATATTTCCTCCACCTTATTTTGCTGGAAATGATTCCACGCCTGTTTCGTCCACAAATAACAAACACAAACCGATTAATATCTGCATACGCTCCAATAGTTCAATGTGTACAACTATTTACTATGAGGCATTAGTACACTCAAGTATTCTGTGATTTATATTTTTACAGCAAGTTTTTGACAAGAATTGTATAGTGTATAAATAATATAAAGTTATAAGAATAAAAATTATTATACTTACTATAGCAACTAAGCTGTCGGTATATTCTGTGGTTTTGCTTTTGTTGTTTTCCATTCCAGTGACAACCTCCAAAATCAGAACGCCAAAGCTATAGACATCAGCCTTTTCGGTTAACTGACCATGGGCTAGGTATTCCGGAGCCATGTATCCTCTATTCATGTCAAAGAAAGATAACAAATTACCAAAAAAAAGTTATAATTCTAACGGAAGAAAATAAGCTACTACTTACAGTGTTCCTGCAATGGCAGTGCTGATGTGGCTCTTATCATCTTGAAAAGATCTAGCCAACCCGAAATCAGCTATTTTAGCGCGAAACCTCAAGTCTAATAAGATATTAGAAGCTTTAATATCTCGGTGAATTATCCGACATCTGGTGTTCTCATGGAGGTAAACAAGGCCTTCTGCTGTACCAATTATAATCTCAAATCTCTTCTCCCAGTTTAACGCCTTCCCCTTTGTTGCATCTACAGAAGTTTACACAAATGAGACGAATAACAGTTAGCCCGATAAAGAATGACCGGCGGTAATTGACTAATTGACAAATTTAAACTAACCAAAAATGTAGCGGTCGAGGCTCATGTTGGGTAGATATTCATATACAAGAATGCTTTCAGGTCCCGAACAGCTGCATCCTAACAATCTAACCAGGTTTTTATGTTCAACACTGCTAATCATGTTAACTTCGTTATAAAAATCTGCCGCTCTGAACTTGTTGTTGAAATAAAGTCTCTTCACCGCAATCTCTCTTCCATCTTGAAGATCCCCCTGACAGATTTTCACCATTCACATTAGTTTATAATTTTATATAACTGACCAAAACTATTACTTTGAACATTAAAGTAACAACCTTGTAGACAGTCCCAAATCCTCCTTGTCCGAGCTTATTCGACTCATCCCAGTTTCCTGTGGCTTTCTCAACAGTAGTGTATTTGAAGTTTAAGCTACTATCGTTAAGCATCTTCGACAGTTTCTTGACATCATAAGACCCTGAAACATTAAACAATCATTAACTTTGTTTTCATGAATTTTACATTTTATGTATGCTGTTAATTACTAATGTTTTTATGGTGACTTATAGTTATACCTTTTCTCTTCTTCTGTATATATCTATGTTTCCGGATATACAAAACAACTATCAATGCAACGGTTAACACCACCAAAACGCTAACGACAGAAACAACAATAGCTATTATCTTTCCTACAAAACCCATGAACAAAAAAATACCATTAGAACTTAGAAGTGTTATGTAGATAACTTTTACGGTTTGATTCACTATTTCAATATCATTTTTGTTACCTTTATTGCTAGAGCTGCTTGCGGCTGGTATAGGATTGAAAAAATCAGTATCCGAATACCTCATAAAACACCCCGTGTTCAACACACGGCCCTCAGACCATGGTATACATTTCGTTATAGTCGCAGATGCGTTCTCCAAACACGCTCTACAAGAATCCGGACTCAACGTCCTCCAGCATTGTGCCAGCACATACACTGACTCATTTTGACTAGCTGTCAGCATTGGAACCCTCGCAAAGTAATCACTACTTCGGGTTGCATCCGTTACAGCGTTTAACACAGCCTGTTTTACCGTATCTTGAAACAATGTATTCTTTCTTGTTGTATTCCCACAAACATACGTGTCGTTAGGCCCGGTATACTCATGGTAAAAGCTGTAATTCTGTACTCGCATAAAACAACCATCGAGGTAAATTCGACCACCGTTGTTTGGAAAGCAGCTGGGAAGAACAGTACGGGCTTCCGAATAGCATATGACGCAATCTTGTGAATTGAGATCACCGTAACATTGGGCAAGTCCGTAGTTACTGTCGGGTCCAGTTCCCACGACTGCTGTTCCGTTAAGTGAAGTTCGCATTTGGTTGCCAATTCGTCCCATCACGTTAATGAAGTTTGGGACAAAAAGTGTTTGATTGTGCTCTCTTTGTTGATCACATTCTATTTTTACTATCTGGGATCTGGGTTCACCTTCTGTTCTTGCTACTCCTTGTAGAACTATGATTAAAGCAATGAGAACTGAAATTGTATGTGCTGATTTCTCCATCTTTTATAATGTTAAAGACTTATCCAAGCACTTTTCTTTGGCTATAGAGCTATTCCAGAACAAGAAATTTAAATTGTAAGTGCGAGCAGAATACAAATAATCATATACATAAGTGCTATGATTTATGAGAACTTCATAAGATGATATTGTAACAAAGTTGCATCTACTGATTGACATATTGATGCCAGTATGCCACTAGTGATTTATGAAAAATCCATTAGAACATAATAAATATATGAGTGAATACACGGATAGTCCCTGTGGACCTGTGGTATTACAAAATTTTGGATTTGCTCCCTAGCTTTCTAAAAGTACACAGATGATCCTGGTGGTTTGCACTTTGCAACGCATTTGGAAACCCTCTCCGTGTACTTTACTCTAAATATATTGATGCTTAAAATGATAAATTTGAGATAATTTTACCTATCTTGAGTATTACTATCTTACATTCCTTGAAAATCTATATTAAAAATGTTTGTTATAAGTTTGTAAAAAGGAATACAATATCATGATAATAACAATAAATAAAAGTAAAAGAAATATAAGATAAGGTATTTGTATCAGTAGGAATCCAACAGAAGAAAAAAAATCAAAGGTTGGCTCAAGAATAATGTGTAAGTAAGACATGATTCAGTCAATCTCTAATTTTTCTTCTTCTGTGGCTTGGGAACTATGTGTAAGAAATGCTTAAGGCAGTCTCTGATTTTTCTTCTTCTGCTGGATTTCCACTAGTGTCAGCTCTGATACGATCATATGTTAATATGATATCTTTTATTTCTTTTACAAGACATTGCATTATGTTATCAAAACAAATATTAATCATGACCCGCTAATGATTTGGGTTGAAAAATATATATTCGGGTTCATATAGGTCGACTCAAATAAACAATGGGTGGTTAGAATTAATATGTCGATTTAAAGAACTTGATAACTTGAAAGAGTTCAAATGGGCGTGCAAGCACCACCGCTTCGGTCCCCACCATCATCGTCTCCACCTCCACTAGGGTCTCCTTCGTGTCATGACCAATAACCATCCCCACTAGCCGCCATAAAATAAATAAAGTGTCGTGAATTCACGAGCTGATACTTTTTTTTTTTAAATTGACTCATTTTAGTCCCAACCTAATTTTAATCCCACAACTTTTTTTGACTGAAGCAAAATTGTTAACTTTTTTTAAATTGGCCCATCCCCACCCGGACTCATTTTCACACAAGCCTATCTAACCCAACCCAAACCCGTTGGGCCGACAACCAACCCGACCCGCCCTTTTACACGCATTCATATATTCATGACTACAAAAAAAAATCTAAATGTTTAAAGAATGTATAAATTGGCCATTAGTTAATTGTAGGTAGCAAGTTGCTAGCAACAAAGTCAACCTTCTTGTTTTGTTTTGACAAAGTCAACACTAGGCACCGACCAAGCAACCACCCTGATTATTGTTTTCTTTTTCATTTAACCTTCTTGCGTTACACACTCCTCTTATACTATACATCTAACATAGAATATGATACACGAACAAATGTTCATGTTGCGTAAACGTGTTGTCACCTAACTCAAGTCCATACGTGTGAAATAATTGTCACACGACCATAAAGATATAACACACGTAAAAAAATGTATATTTTCATAATAACGTCTACTTTCGATTTTATTAATTGTCACATGTCTACCAGTGTGAATTCAAGTGGCTGTTGTTCTTAAATTCATGCTTATCTGCTTTAGGTACAACTAGAATATGCGTAATAATAATGTGACAACGTGTGATGTGTCTTTTAATTAAATTTGTGGGCCTATTTACTTGAATTTGTGGACGACGATTCAAATCAGTATACATATATACATCACATTTCACACTTCAACTACCCTTACTCATTATCAAAAGGTTGTAGGGCAGGTGTTGACATTTAGCAATCGGTATATGATTGTACAAAGTTCTAAACAATATAAATATATATATTATATATCTAGGTGCTCTTTATTAAACATCTTAATTTAAACACACTTGTTATTTGTTAATTGATTTTTGATGACTAGTCCTCTAAGACTAAGATCCAACACACCAACTTTAGGGTGTTCATCGAATCGGGTTATTTGGGTTTCACATCTTTTTAAACGTAACTTGAATTTGAAATATCAACTGATTCGAATTCACCCTATTTTCGAATAAATAAAATAATATATATATATAATAAATAAAAAAATATGTATTTTTATATAAAACGTAAAAGATATATATAATGCCCAGTGGCGATCAGGGGGTTCCTAGGTTCCCAAGAACCCCTCGGTTTGGAAAAAAAAATGGAGTTACTAGAAACCTTGAATGATTTTGAAAAAAATAGTTAAAATATACCAAAAGGAACCCCCTGAAAAAAAAATTCTTAGATCCGCAACTGATAATGTCAATTCTGATAACCAGTTGGGTTTATATTTGATATATTCGAGTTGACTCAAAAACCGAACTCAAAACGTTGTTCGGATAAAAACCTGATTCGAATATTCGAAAACCGAATTCAAAATTGATTTGAATAATGAACACCCTAAGCGACAATGAACCACCTTAAGTTTCTAACTAAACTTAAACCAATCTGGTTCTATAACTCCCCTGACAAGAGTTTTAATAGAGTTAATAGCACACAGTTGAGTTGAGGACCATCATTCAAAACAGTAAAACCAAACCAAAACTCATGATCAGCATCATAAAACAATTATAATAAGTAATAACTAACGATAACATAAACACCACACAATTATTGATAATAAAACATGTAGAAGCTGCTTAAAAGATGAAATAATAAAATAAATCGCAGAAAAGAATACATACCTTTTGACTACATTTGAATCATGAAAACAACAAACAAGCGGCGTTGTTTGATTATGGAATTTGTGGTTATGTGGATTGATATAGGAGAAGTGGAGAACAGTGAAGGGTTGGTGTGTGTAGACTGGGTCACGGAGGAGGAAAGTGGAAGAATAAACGATCAAGTTGACAATGGAAGGAAGACGATGATTCCGCAATACGCAAATCCAAATGACGATTGACAACTAGAAGCCGACCTTTATGCGATTACGTGGACCCCTTTACAAGATAGATATATTTTCCAATATTACAACAAAAGTCCCTGGACTATACACCATTTTCTAGTTTATGTTTTTTTAAGGCGCGGTAATAGCAACTTGAGTCTGTTCATGTGGTTGACACGTTTTCGCATGTTGAGCCCCTAGTTTTTTTTAGCAAACTTTCGTTTTGCTTCCTATGTCTTGATCGCTTTAACGGTTTTGCATCAATCCTTTTAAAATAGTCATTTTTCTCCAATAATTTATTTTGTTTTTTCCCATTTTGCTCTCCACCTCTAACTCTATCCAAGTTGTTTGTTAACTGAAATGGTATTTTGGTAACTTCAAGTATAAAAGTAAAGGGATTTTAGTAATTTTATATATAAAAATTTAATAACTTATTAGTATTTCAAAAATAAAAAATTCACATACATGGCTCTAAATCTGTATTATACAGACATTGTCTTCTCTCTCTCTCTCTTTCTACATAATCTATATCTTTCTTTCCCATCACCAACCACCACCAGGGATGAGCAAATCCCGATCCCGTCCCGATCTCGAAAATCCCGATCCCAATTTTCTCCAAAACTGGGTACCGATACCGATACCGAAATATGTCGGTACGGTACGGTAGCGATATTTGAAGGTAAAAGTCGGTATTTTACCGGTACCGTACCGAACTGGTACCGATCCCGAAAATGCCAAAAAGTTGATAGCGTTTCTGGTACCGAAAAAATTCGGTACGGTGCCACCTCCTACGACCACTCGTCCCCCACGAAATCTAAAAAACCCCAAAATTAGGGTTTTTCAACTCAGATATAAAATACTGTGGCAAGCAACAGAAGTAAAGAACTCATATGACAGCGATGGAGGTAGTCTGGCAACTCAGATCTAAAATACTATAGCTTCATCTTCAATCTTCAAACTAGAACATAAATCGGTTCAGATCTGAAAAGGGGTAAGTAGCGGCGGCTAGGGCTTTCACGCGAACCACGTTGATAATTGAATCTGAACCGTTTTGTTTTCGTGTTTTCCTAATTTAAAGGAGTTGTGTTTGGTGAATTGTAAGGTATGTTTTGATTTGCCTGTGTTGGAAGTGATTGGGTTTCAGTTGTTGAGTAGCCGGATGAGGAGGAGCAGATGGTTAGTGGGGTGGTGGGTGGTGTCGGCAGGTGGTGGTTAGCGGTGGTCGGTAGGTGATGGTGCAGGATGGTGGTTGTTGGTGGGGAGGTTGTTGATGGTGAGGCGGATTGATGGAGGAAAGAGAGCATGTAGAGAGAGAAAATAGAGAGAGATGGAGTGTATGTTTGTTTTATATATGTATTATTATATATATAATAATAAAATATAAAAAAATATGGGAAAAGACTAAAATGCCCCTCATGTGAGGGATATGTGACTGTTTTTAACGTTGTAAATGGATGTCGTTTGGGACCTGGAGTAAAATAGAGATAAGTTAAATAGATTAAGGAGTAAAATGGCTATTTTAAAAGGATTGAGGCAAAACCGTTAAAGCGACCAAACCACATGAAACAAAACAGAAGTTTACTCTTTTTTTTTTTTTTTTTGCTTTCTGAATCCTTGTGGTTGACATTTTCTTACACCCTGAGTCCTTCTGTCAAATTGCTAGCACCGTTGACCCCTTCACTTAACACTCTTATAATGGGAGTATTTTTGTCTGTTCACCCCCAAACAAACCTAATACACCTCTCCATTTGTTTCCCCCCATACGAGAACCCATTTGTGCTCCCAAACAACCAACACAACCACCTGGCGTCATCGTTCCATCCATCATCACCACCGATTATCACCTTGACTATCACATCCGCCTTCTTCATTGAGTGAACAATGCTACGCACTTTAAGCACACCCCTTTGGCGTTGTTCAAGCACACTCACTTTACCACCGAACACTCACTTCACCACTGATCATCACCTTTGATCATGCCTTCCGTCAATGTCACTGCTATTGTTAACATGTAATGTGTCAGAGGTAAGTGCCTCCCCTATTCGTATAATCTTGTAATGTGAAATGAAATTAACCAAAAATTAAAAAATATTTTGAACTTAAACTTGGCTGTGTAGCTGGAATCGGGCTTAATGCCTCCCTAAGCCACCTCGTGGTCCATTTTAGGGTCATTTTTAGGTTCTGGAACAATGCGACCTTGTACATCATCTTTGAATAAGGCAGGGGCGATAGGATCGAGTAGATATAACTAGGATGCTTAAGTATTATAATAAACTAGATTGGGTTTTTTGAAATGATCTATTGTGCTCGTTTTGTAATAATATATTCTACCCGGGTTTTTGTAACGATCTATATTGTACCCTGGTTATATGTATATAATCTATTAGTTAATGGATTATAATTATAAGTTGGTTAGTGTTTGGTTGTAATGGATTGTCAATGAACAGATTGAAGATAGTTTGACTGTTGATTGTTTGCATTTGTGCATGTAAATTATATGTTTTGGTTGTAAGTTTAAATGGACAGTTTGCTTGTAAGTTATGTGTTTCGTATAACAACTCTGATGTGTGTAAAATGCAAAATATAAATTACATCAAATGAGGCATAAAACTAACCATTTTTTAGTACTAATGTTGGAAAAAGTGTGCTTTTGTCTTCCTTTTGTATTTTCAGGACCAAATGAGCTTAAATGAACAAAAGGAACAAATATGCAGTAAAAACTAACATAAATACAAAGAAAAGGAATAAACGTGGCATGCCCGACCCCTCGACAGCATCTTCCCAAGCAAAAACAGGAAAGAGAAGGCTGACCACGGCCCGTGCCCACTAGACACGGGGCCGTGGTCAGGTGTCTGCAGAAATGGACAAAGCTGTGGAAGCTTCTATTCCCACCACGGGGGCGTGCCCAGGGCCGTGCCCAGCGAACACGGGCCGTAGTCTCGGGATCCTAGATTGATCGTAAGAGTTCTTGTGAATCAAAGCCCATGTTTGGCTAAGTCTCTTAAAACACTTGGTGAAGACAAGCATTTAATGTATTACTTTTGATTTTTAATCTTTTCGCACTTTTTATTTGGTTTTGTATTAATGACTTTAATAACTAGTTTCTTATGTTGAAGGAGAAACTTCTTTATCATTTGTCTGTGGTGTCTTGGCATTACTTTACTGTCTATATAAAGTAAAAGATTTTCACCATTCAAATCTCTATGGTCTATATAGAGATATGTTGGATACCTGGTCGGGGGTTAAGGGAATGGTTTAGTAAGGTTCTTGCCTTGTTCAGTGTATAGATCCTGCAAGGACCTGGGTCAAGCTTAATAGGACCTCCTTCAATACCCACTGGTATTGGATGGCGGGGGTGCGAATGGCTTGATCCCCTCATATGTAAACTACTATTAATATATTAAACTGGCTACTTGGGATTGTATCCCTGCTAACTCAAACCACTTAGCTGAAGGTAACGTCACCTTCAAAAGAGGGGCCTACCACTTTACGCATTAATAACTTAATTAATTATCTTCCAATATTCCAACCCTTTGGGTTGTATCCTTGCTGACTCAAACCACTGGGTTGAAGGTAACGTCACCTTCAAAAGAGGGGCCTACTACTATAACTAAGATAATCTCTTAAAAAGTGCAAAAGTGCGGAAATCATCAAAGGATACATTAAAGGCGAGTCGGATCCAAGTGATTCATCTTGTCTATCTGTTTTATTTTATTTTCAGCATTTTTAGTTTTTTTTCATGTTTAAAACCTTTTCCTAAAATTTTAGTTTGATTAGACGTTGAGGATAAACCGGTGCTAAAAGCTTTTGTGTCCTTGGACGACCTCGGTATCTTACCAACGCTATACTATGCTCACGATGGGTGCACTTGCCCATGCGTGTGTTTAGTGTTTATAGAATATCGTGTTTTATAAATTTAAAACTTGACTAATGTGTAAAATGGGCTTAAAATATTAATAAAAACATATTACACCTTATACACACCAAGTTTTTTGGCGCCGTTGCCGGGGACACAAGGATTTTAAGAAAGTTAGGAATCAACGGCCTAATCGTTTTTCTTATTTTTTTCTATTTTTTTAGGATTTTTCTAAATTTTTCAGCTTCTGCAGACTTCAGCACGGGGCCGTGCCCGCTGAACACGCCCCCGTGCCCAATCATTGGTACTGGCAATCTTGTTTTAAGTCAGACAATAGCTGAACACGCCCCCGTGCCCAAGCTTTAGTTACTGAAAACAGAACCGTAAGATCCTGACGGTTGGTAATTTCTGACACAAACATGAGTGATAATGATTATTTTTACTTTCGCTCCTCTTATGGTGCGTGGTGTCAAATATGTGGTGGATCTCATGAAGATTTAAAATTTTACTTTTTAAATTACACTCCCCACTATATAGACCCATCGTTTTCCTATAACCTTAAGATGGGCGAAAGTAAAAACGATCTCTATCTCTCCCTCGAATACTCTCAATCATCTCTTCTAAATGATATGATTCTTGAAGAACTATTTCAAATGGAAAAAGTAATTCTCCAGTTGATAAAAGAACTTGAGATGGAAAAAAATTATCCATCTCAAGATGACGATCAAGGAGAATTGTTGAGCTCGCATTCGAATTATAACAACATCGTCGATCCCGAAAGCACCTCTAACTCTTGTGAGGACATGAGTGATAGTCGTCCTTGTGTCGATTGTGTCGTGAAGGACTCCCCATCGGTTTCCGCCGATGCGTTCATAGACCTGAGCGATTCGACATATACATTCTTTAACGAGAGCCCGGATAAGGGGAATAAAGGTTGGTTTCGCCCACCAGTATTTAGTTTAGGTTTTACCCTTTCTGATAACCTCTTGCGTTCTTGTCTAAAGCTAGGGCAATTAAGGTACCTCAGGCACTTCGGTGTTGTTCCGCCCAGTAAGGAACCACCCGATATGGACAAATTCCTTAAAAATAAAGCAAACTCTCTGGCCACGGGGCCGTGTCCAGGTCAACACGCCCCGTGCCCACCTGAAAAATTGTGTCTGACTTCAGTGTCAGAATACGGACAAAATGTGTCAGACTCTTGTCTGACCACGTGGCCGTGTCCAGCGGACACGGGGCCGTGGTCAGCGTGCTGTCGTTTTCTATAAATGCAGCAAGATTCCTACACACTTGGACCCATTCCAAAGACTAAGATCTGGTGGGATCTTCACATATACCCTATAAGGTATATTCTAAAGAAGGTTCTCAACAACCATCTTGTATTTACTACTTTTGTCTCTTACCTTCTTCTTCACAAACTCCTCAAAACCTCCATTAAAACTTGAAATCTCCATGCTTTCAAGCTTTATTGTGATATTTGTTAGGTTTTTAATCAGGGAATCTTATCAAAAATAAGTTTTAAAACACTGTTTTAAGTTATTTCTGCTCAGAAATGTTTCAAAAGTCAGAAAAATAATTTTAAGCACTAAGGTTCCTTATTTCAAAAATCTGCAAACTAGTGGCCACGGGGCCGTGCTCAATGAGCACGGGGCCGTGAACGGAGTTACTGTTCCATTAAATTGAAATTTTCAACTTGTTTTCTTAGAATGTCGAGCCAGAATAGCGGAACCTCTTCAGTTCACTCAAGGAACAGTCGCAAGGAAAGAAGGCCATCGATCGAAGCAACCCTTGTGCGTTACGTAATGGCGCTAAGAGAGGCACTCGATGAGATGACATCTGTAGAAGAAGTCCTAATCGACCGTATCAACTATCTAATGGTGGGGCTAGAGAATAGCTTCCAAGAAATCAACCTTTTGCACCAAAGGTTGAACATTCTTGCAATGCGTCCTATGAAACCAATCCTTCCTCAAGAAGATTGGAACTTGGCATAAGAAGTTATTAATCCCACCGGATGGGACGACATTCCCCCGAAACCTCCTAGTGACGCCTTACAAGAGGTTCTGGTGGAAGTAGCACCTCCTCAACATGAGGAAGACAATGAGCCCGCCTTCCTTCTCCCCCGGGAGATAGAAGAATGGCTTAACAATCAGTGAGGGGCCTTTTCCGGAGAAGAAGTTCTATAAGCCTTTCTCAACTGAAAGAATTATCTTTTAGAAAATTTTGTTCTTATAATAAAAACATCTAGGCTAGGACTTCTTTGTGGTTTAAGATTTCTTGCATCTTATGACCTACTTATCCAGTTTTTAGTATGTAATTTTTGTTTTCTAGGAATTATGTAATTCACTCTTGAATGAATGATGCTTTTTATGTGTCAAATGGTGTTTGGATGATGTTGTAATGATTAAACACACTCGAAAAGGTGGAGATTACCAAGGGAAAGAATAACCCACACCCCATGCACAAAAACAGAGGTTCCCGACAATTTTTCCTCATTACAGCAAGTTCAGCATGGGGCCGTGCCTAGCCCAACACGCCCCCGTGCCCGATATTCTGCAGAAAATGCCCAGTTCAGGTAACTGGACACGGGGCCGTGCTCACTGAATACGCCACCGTGCCCAGCCTTCTGTTCACTATGATACTGGCAACCTGACCACGGGGTCGGGCCCGGATCAACACGGGCCCGTGGCCAGACACCCAGTAACATAAATTTTGTTTTTCAACACCTTTTTACACATTCAATCAACCTAAATACTTATTTTTGGGACACATTGAGGACAATGTGTAATTTAAGTATGGGGGGGATGCTAAAACCTTGAATTTTGCAAGTCCTAATAACAAGCCTTACACAAAACTCTATTGGAACCGCTAATCACCCCAAAAAAAATTTCAAAAACTCTTCATTTTTTTACTTGTCTTGGTTTAATTTTGGAATAACAAGTTCTAAAAGGTTATATTTTTTTACAAATTTACAACAGATAGCGTCATGATAAAAAGAACCAACATAAGAAAATTATGAAACAGCATGACAAATCTAGTTAACATTTGATTATATATACTTGGTCACATTATAAACCCATTCCCACAAAAAGTGAGTTTTGAGCATTTGTTGAGCATACAAGTATACATCTTTAAACAAAATGCTCATTTTTCGTTTCTTGTGTGAATAGTCGCTTGGTTCTTACGACTCTAGAACTTGCCACGACGATACATTCCCGGTCCTTATCAACTTAAACCCAAGTAAGTAAATGATGGAGGCATTAGGACTAACCCCTTTTTCTTTCAACACCATTATTTTTCATTTTCTTTATCATCTACCCAAAAATCCCCCTAGTCAACCCCTTTTAGCCTAAACCTTTAATTTCTAAACCCATAAAACAAACACCCTTTACCCACCAAAACCCTTTTTTTCTTTTCAACCCTTTGTTTTAGTAAAAAGCTCGGTTTTCTTATGACGATTCTTTATCAAATAAAAAAAAAGTCTAGCAATAAACAAACAAGTTCCTCAAAGAAACTTTGTTTGAAAATGCTTAGTTTGAATAAAAGTCACAAAAACGAAAAGTTTTACGACGACCGACACTTTTTATGTTTTTAGCCCTTTTCACTAACCACTAACCCAAAATCACCTACCTTTAACCCAAGCCTAAACCTTCCCCAAGTCCTCTTGATATTTTGTAACACCTCGAAAATTCACGTCCTATAATGTGTAGACACGTGTCATATGTTTAAACGTGTGAAAGAAATATTATAGAAGGACTAAAGTTGACAATCATGGAAAGTATGTGAATATACGTATCCTAAATGTCAACAGTGAATAAATATAATATACATTAACCCCACTTGGTGCTCATACCTTCAAACGAATAAATCATGGATCATACGAAGCTAAAAGTGAGAGATTACAAACTACAGGGGCTAAATGTGTCAACATGTTTAAGTTATACCTCTGAGTGACCTTTTGACAAACCCGAAGCTTTGTAATGGTTAATTATGCTCACTAGAATACACGGTTTAAATTTCGTAAAGTTTCGATAACGTATGAGAAAGTTATGATCGAATTCGTGTGCGAAGGGTTAAAGCGTAAACGTTGAAAGTTAGGACTTTTCGGGTAACAATAAAGTTACCCGGGGACTTAACAAAGTGGGTATATGTTTTAAAGACTTTATAGATCAAGTATGAGGGTCCATAGTGCAAGAAACAAGTGCCTAATCGAAGCTTGAAGGGGCAAGGATCAAATAGCAAAATCTAAAAATGTTGATTCTGTGCAGAAGGGGCCTAGCGCGACGCGAGGGGGGCCTAGCGTCACGCTAGGGGTGCCCAGCTATGATTTCTTTGAGTTTTGGCCTGCTGAGTGCAATCTGATCGATTCTAACTCGATTCTCCACATCCCTTGACCCCTAAAACACCCCCTAAACACTAGAAACAAGTGTTGATCAGTTGTGGGATGTGCTAGACCTTGTTGTCAATCAATTGTGGTGCTTAAATCCACTATATAAGGCCATGAACTTGCAACATTTTCTTCACACCTTCATCTGCATTTGAGGACCACTTCTGGAGCTCAACTTCCCCTCAAGTGTTCCCTAATCAAGCTTAGGACTTCAGTAAGTGTTCTAATCATTTCTAAATTGAGTTTAGCTTAGTTATTTAGCTAAAAGTCAAACCGTCGTAATTACGGTTTGACTTCAAGATTAGTCATTAATGGCTCAGTCAATTCTCGAATCAAAAGTAGATATAAGATGGTATTTATGTGGGTAATAAAACCTCAAAAGGGTTTCCCCTGATCATCACTCTAACCAGGTCAAAAGTCGGGTCAAACTTATATTTAAAAAGTCAACAGGAAGTCTAAAATGCCATTTATGCATAATTAACATTGTAGATCATTTACAACCTGTTGGATCATTGTTATAACTTAGTAATAAGTGTAAGAACATGTCTAAACATGTTCAACCCGACAATTTCCTGTTTAGACCCGGTTCGGAACCGAAAGTCACATAGTTTGACTTTCACTTTGACTTTCAGTTCTGACCCGTTTAGGCATGTTTTAGAAATGCCTCAGAGCTTTAATTGGATTAGGTTACATGTTAGAACAACCCTCTGTGATTATACACCTTGGTTCATTAGTTATCCAATTAATATGCATGTTTCCGTTAATTGCTCATATGTTGACCGTTATGCCCTTATTACCTTAAAACGTGATTTATGAAAATGTAAAAGTGTAGAAACCTTAGTTACTGATATATAGACTTGTATGCAAAGTTTGACATCAATTTGACTTGTAGATTAAGAGTTATGCTCATTATCGCAAAATTAATGCTTTATGTTAATAAAATGGCGTAATTAGCGTATAGCCTAGTTAAACATACTTTTTAATATCAAATATTTTACCCACTGATGTAATATGTTATTTTGGGATTTTAAAAGATTTTTAATTAATTTTAGGCTGAGCATAACTCATAGTCGTAGGCTAAATTCGGTAAATGTCGGTTTTGCCCTTTCGGGCCATAAAATGAGTTTTACATATCTAAACGACTCCAAACCTTTTGCTACTAATCACATATGATAAATAAATTATTTTAAGCCTTCTGGAAATATAAAAATATCAGATTTAAGTATCGAACCCGGAAATGGCCTTTAATCGCCTTATTTAGCGTTTTTAGCGCATAGTATGTTTTAAAATCATATTGGACATACCCGGGTTGATACCTACTGATATAAGAGGCAAATTATAATATTTTAATAGTAAGCAAAGGTTGATAAACTCAGACTTCAGTTTTGAGCTTTTCGGCTTATGTGAAATTACCAAAATACCCCTACGGGGCATAGTTTGGTTAAAAATGATAAATTTCACATATATGCTTTATCTTACTGTTATAACTCATTAATTTGAGTATGTTTACTGATTACATCAGACCTGTAACTCAGTTAAACACTTAAACCCTTTTACAACCTTTAAAATGACCAAACTACCCTTACGGGGCCTAGTTTGAGTTTAAACACGTCTCGGGCATAATGAAAGACATCTTACTGATGTCACAACATATTTGAAGCATAATTAACTTAGGAAACCTGTATATAGCTCTCATGAATACCCGTCACGCTTATTACGCGTACGGTTTGGTTTATGTAACAAGTTTACATAAATTAGCCGAAACGGGTCAAACCTTAACGGTTTTATCTCAAAATCCAGAATGTGAATAATAAACCCATATTAAACAAGTCTTCAAACTTGTCGGGTCTGAATCACATTCTATCCGGTCTTCGCTTAATCGTGCGTACGAACCGTATCTTGAAACTAGCCTGTCTAAGCTTAAGCTTAATTAAAGACCCGTTAGGATTCTAATAGGTTATTATAAAACCTCCGTTCCAGATTAGGAGTACCAGTAAAAGCTACGTGCATTTGCTTATTGTGATTTATACATTGCTCAGGTAAATACTTTTAACTTATTTTCCCTATACGGGCTTGGGTTACGGTATATAGCATACCGCTTGATCGAGCATCAAATCTCCACAATTGAGTGGGTAGTTGAATAATTTGATCGGCTCGTTTAAACAGTCTTGTTTACTTAAAGCCTTTGGGGGGTTAATGACCATGTCCCGGATATCCTTGGCATCATCTTACGAGATGGCCACGACCTGAGCACGGGGTGTAGGCGTACACCTGTCAGTGTATAACTCTACGATGTGGTGTGTCTATTGATCTTTAACCCGGACAAGATCCGGGCTACTGAACGCATAAGTAACATGTAATTCGTTCACAAGATTATAATATTAAAATAATTCTCCCAAGTTAAAAAGATTAATCTTGCCTCTGTGCATTTTAATCAAATTACAAAACATTTATGCCACGTGCATCCAAACCAATTTTCTTAAACCATTTTCAAAATGAGTCAGTTGAATGTATTTACCAGTGTAAACTGACGTATTTTCCAAAAAGGTTAAATGCAGGTACTATACGTAATTGGCTGGACATTTCTCCTTAGCATCAATAGAAGTCTCGCAAGCTTAAGATGCCTAAAGTCTGTTGAACTGTTGTTTCCATTTTTATGTTCGATCCTTCTGTGGATAAACTTCCGAATATTGTGACATTTGATATTACAATAATAAATTCGGTTGTATTATATTTTCAATTGCTTCCGCTGTGCATATTAATATTGTGTTGTTTGACTATTATGTTGCCAACCATGACGTCACGATACTCCCCACCGGGCCCACCGGTGACACGTGGAAATCGGGGTGTGACAGGTTGGTATCAGAGCCAACACTGAGTGAATTAAACATTAGCCTTTTGTGTTTAATCTCAGTTACACAATTGCACAATCTAAACTTCTGAGTCTAGACTTAACATAGGAATAATCTTAATCCTAATATGGAAATTTTTGCTTCCAATTTTTATTATTATTGGATACGTCGCCAAGTGAGGAAGCTGAACGAGGGATTCTCTACACTCGGAGCCTTGAAATGCTGAGCTTCGTACAGCGACCAAGATGAGACGTGCAACCAAGGAGAAAGCATTCAGGAATTGAATGAAGAAGGAACTCATTTGCTGAAAATCGTTTCCTCAATAGTCCTTATAAGGACATATTTATCTTTTTAGTCCCTTCGAGGACAACACTATTCCTTTCAAGTCCCGCTTAGGGCAACTTTATACTTTTATTTTTATATAGTGGAATGATTAAGTTTAAACTTTCATTCTAAACAAAAATATTAAATAAATGGAAAATAACATTTCCTTTTACAAGATCTATCATTATAATAAAATGGCAAAATCTAAAAAGGACAAGACCTAGCTTCGGGTCATATTAAGACCGGCCAAGATGGCAGTTCCTTAAATTAGATTCAGATCCTTATTAACATTTCAATTTAGAAATTGTTCTGCGATAAATATTAAAAGAATCTTAAGAGTGAAACCTAGCCTGAGTGTCATTATAAAGACCTGGCCAAGATGGTAAGACCTGTTTAAAAGATTCGTATCCCAGTTAACATCTGAAAACATGTTAAAACTCCAGGCAGATGTGATTCGTTGGAAATCACACACGTTATTAAGGATTCTTCAAAAGATTCCTAACCCAGTTTAATGATCTCTGAATCCTGGGTTTACATCATCAATTAAGATGATCATATTTTAACCATACGTGGTAATATAGTGCCTACAGGCCTTGCTCATTTCTAAATGAGCCAAAATACAGTGGTAGCTATGACTCCCTGACAGAAAAAGGTAATGAACTAGGTTCAAACCTCAAATGCTTTGATTCTCTGAAATCATAGCATATAAATTTATATATGTCCTTGTGACTAAGCCTGTTGTGCTAATATATTTAAAGGCCTTGATTCTCGGAAATCATGGCTTATGACTTAAAATTTGTCCTTGTGACTAGGCCTTTTGTGCTATTAAATAAAACTGTTATTGTTGCTTTGATTCTCTGAAATCATAAGCTTATAATTTATAAATGTCCATGTGACCAGGCCATTGGGTGCCACGAATAAAACTGTTAATGTTTTGTAATTAGGATAAATTATAATGGAAATCCTAAATATATATGATTAATAAATTAACCAAATATGGTCTCTGTTTACCATGGTTAATGAATTTCCCTAAAGGGCAATTTCGTAATAAACATCCCTTAGAAGGGAAGTGCCTACGGGCTATAGTTGATGTCCTCTGAGACTAAAGACAGTGGTAGCCTATAGCTCCCTGTCAGGAAAAGGTAATGAATTTTGATTCAAACCTTAATGCCGCGATTCTCTGAAATCATGGTTTATAAATTTAACTTGTCTACGCGACTAGGCCATTTGTGCTATTATTAACTTATGAATTGGGATTTATGATAAAAATCCTGAATGAAATAAATATCCTTCCTTCCCTATCAGTATGCATTTTAAAAAGAATCTTAAAGGTGAAACCTAGCCTACGCGGCCAAGATGGTGAAACCTACTCAAGGGATTCAGATCCTTGTTAACACTTAAGAACGTGTTAGCACTCTTGAGAAATGTGATTCGAGAAAATCACAACAATCATCCTTATAATGGATTCTTCCAATTCCCTTATCTAGCCTGGTGATTTAGAAATCACGGCTTATATCATCCCATAACACGATCATGTTATAAACATCCGTTAATGATAAAGTGCCTACGGGCTAAACTTGTTGACCGATAAGACAACGGCAGTGATGGTCTTTGACCTCCTGTCTAAAATATTGGACTATGTCCAAAGATAATAGTCTATATGATCAATGCGATCATGACTAATATCATCTGATGCGATGATAGTATTATTAAACATCCTTTAGTGATGTTTTGCCTACGGGCTATAATATATTGTCCATTTGAGACATTGACATTGTTATCTTTATGATTCCTTGTCTGAGGTGGTGAGCTATGCTCAAGACAAAATAGTCAATAATGCAATCATGATTTATATCATCTAATAGGATGAACCTATTGTAAACATCCATTAGAGATGTTTCGCCTATGGGCCATATTATATCGTCCATGTGTGACAAAAACAGTGTGATCTTTACGATTCCCTGTCCAAGGTAGTGAGCTATGCTCAAGCCTAATAGTCTATATGATCAATGCCATCATGACGAAAATCATCAATACGATGATTAAAAATTTTAACATCCTTAATGATGTTTTGCCTGAGGACTATATTATATTATCCAATTGAGACAAGGCAATTGTAATCTTTTGTGATTCTTTGCCCAAGGGGGTGAGCTATACTCAAATCCCATAGTCTATACTATCATTGCGATCCTGACTAGTATCATCGGTATGATGATCATAATATTAACATCCCTCGTAATGAAATGCCTACGGGCTATACTTTATTCTAATGTCGGTAAGGCAAAGATAGTAGTGATCTTTATGATCCCCTGTTCAAAATGGTGTGATTATACCCAAACCTAATAGTCAATATGATCGATGTGATCATGACTAATATTCTTAGATACGATGGTTATATATAAACATCCATTAGTGATGTTGATTGGCTTATTTTCTGCCAAATGAATCGTCTTTCAAGACGATGACAGTAGTAGTCTATGACTCCCTGTCCAAAGGTGAAGAACCTCGTTCAAACCTTGAAGCCCTAATCTAATAAGATTGCGGCTAATAAATTAAGGTCCTTGGTGATAGACCATCGAGTTATGTTTTAAAGTCATTCATGACAAGCCTATGTGCTATAATTTGTCATTCGTGACAAGCTAACATATTAAATGTTAACATTCCTGGTGACAAGGCCATTTGTGCCATATCTAAATGTCCTTTGCGACAAGGCCTTCGTGCCGTATAATCATTTAAGTCCTTCATGACTGGGCTTTATGCCATATTTTTCTACGTCCATCGAGGCAGGCTTCTATGCCATTTATGCATATATATAATAAAAGTCTTGTAAGGCTAGCCTTTGAGCTATTCATGATCGTTCGTGTGCCAAAGACAGTTGTGACATTATGATCCCCTGTCAAGCAAATATCGGACTCGCTCCAAACTTTGAATGCCATTTATGGTCCTTTTGTGACCTAGACTAAATATAATGGAAATACGTTTAAATAACATTCACTATGAATGTTCGGAACAGAATAGCCCATGCGGTTTATGAATGCCGTGGCTAACCTAAGTCAGGTTATAAGGATGATGACTAATAATTGTTAAATCTTGGTGATTAGTACCAAGTTTCGAGTATGGAAAAACTCGGATGAGGTAGACGACAGTCGCAATACTATTAATGCGACGAATGTTAATAAAAACTACAAACGTAAACCTCAATATTAATGGAGTTAATCTCCAGGCTGTGGTTGACGCAGCAGTTGGAGGGATCATGGGAAAAGGTCATGAAACAATCCCAAAGAGCCGAATGCTTCTCGCTCTGAATTTCATTCAAAACCATGTACAATTTCTCATGAGAAGAGTTTTGTTCACACTTCGTATACGAAGGATGAACCAAAGGAGGAAGATGTTAGTGCATACATCTGTTGTCTTCGTCTTATATCGAGTCTTGGACGTATTGCGGTTCGGTTCGAGCATGAAGTCATAGTCAAGAATGATGACATCACATATATGACATCATTGATGACATCATATGTGTGACATCATCATTTATATAAGAATGCACATAACAGAATTGGTCAGAATGCATGTTCTCGTGAAACGCATGAAGACAAATTAGTGATTCACTTGATTTGTTTATTAGTTGTTTGACCGCTTGAATTGTCAAATATAGTTTGGTCGCTTGAAGTCTGACCGCTTGAACATGTACATGTTCATTTCAAGCGGTCAAGGCAACACTATATATATGTGTCATTTTTTTATTTCAAGCGGACAGAACAGACCAAAGACTTGTAACGTGTACCGAAGTGTTGCCGGTATATTTTGTGCCTGTAATCATTGTTAAATCAATATACACAAGGTTTAAAGTGATAAGCAAGTTGTTTCTACATTCGTTTCTTATTTTCCGCATCTG
The DNA here is from genome assembly GCA_030545235.1 of Helianthus tuberosus. Taxonomy (NCBI): domain Eukaryota; kingdom Viridiplantae; phylum Streptophyta; class Magnoliopsida; order Asterales; family Asteraceae; genus Helianthus; species Helianthus tuberosus. The sequence continues at coordinate 2,212,014 of CM060394.1, forward strand.
AAACGGATTAAATCTCTTCTGAACGACTCGTTTGGGTCACAAAACGATCCTACAAGTGGTATCAGAGCTCAGGAGGAAGAGATTTCGCAAAAACAGCTCGTTTTCATCACTAATTCTGTTTCTACATCATTCTTTTTCAAAAATCAAAATTTTTTACAGATAAAATCGGCTCAAATTCACACATCTTGTGCGTAATCATGTATAAACAAATCCTGTGAAGTTTCGGACCTAAAATCAACTTAAAAACTGGTTATTTTCATCTACTCGCTTGAAATTGGTTCGAAGTTGCTGACATCATCAACTGTTCAAGCGAACATATCACGTCGTGTCCGCTTGAAAAATCGTTCAATCGCTTGAAATTGACTGGTCACTTGAAAAACGTCTGATCGCTTGAAAAAGACACACCTCTTGAATCACGTGTCCGCTTGAAAAAGTGCATCGATTTGTTTGAACATTTAATCAGTGTGTCAGTTGGTCACATGAGTGCTTCGTTCAAGAATCTGCATGTGACGTCGACAATATTACAATATTGAGGTCCAATCAGAATTATCCGCACAATTAAAAAGAAGTTTGTGATTCTCGTAAAGTGTCATAGCACATTCACTTTTTGTCAGTCATCAATTCTTATAGTGCATGTGCAAGTAAAGGATAACAAGGATTGTTGTCTTTAGTATAGATAGTATCAAATCATGTGTTGAGTGTCAGTATTTCATGTGATATTATTGAAAATACATTGAGTAGTGTGAACCGATTGAGTGCATTCATTGTGTTGTGTATAAAAGTCTACAAGGATGTCAGGTTATTGATGTTTGTGATAAGAGATCATGTGATTTTGTCGGGCATTGTTGAAAATGGAACAGTCTTCAATACATGTGAAATTTGTCTTGAGCATTAAAGTTTTCGGCAAGTGTATGTGATCGGATTAGTTCAAATCAGGTTCAGGTTGGGAGTTTAGTCGATTTGCACGGTTTTTATCAGTACGTTTGTAAGTCAGATCGTTTTGTGTGGATAAATCGTGTGATAAATTCTAGTTCGTACAATTTGGAGTTCAAAGGTTTCAAAGGGTCAAGTCGTTTTTATATTGGATCCGAGTCCTAGAAGTCCGCACAGTTGATCAACTTTCAGTCCGCACAGAAAATCATCAGTTCGAGTATTAGTCTTATTCAGTTATTTGATAAGCGGTTAATCTGATTGTGTTTTTGTTTTTGTTTATCGACAGGTGTTTTTACGAGGTGAACCAGTTCATTTGAAAGTTTGTTTAAGAAATTCTTCGTTACCGAAACATGGATTCTGAATTCTACAACGCTTTTGCTTCAACTCCAACTAATCCATCCGACATTGCTAAGAACATGAACATGGAGAATGAAACCGGAACAATGCAAAAACCCCCGAAACTTATGGGAATTGAGGATTATCACGGGTGGAAGAAACGGTTTGAGAATTGGGTTCAGGCGAATCATCTAAAAGCTTGGGAGAGCATCGAAACTGAATATGAGAGGCCAAAGAATACAATGGGAGCTGATAAAATCATTTCTGAATTTACTGAACAAGAGAGGGAAAGTTATAAAGGAGAGAAAATGATGATCAATTTGTTACAACAAGCGGTAAAAGAAGATATATTTGTGTTGCTTCAACATGATGAAAATTCTTATTCTATCTGGGAAGCTCTTCAAAAGAAGTTTGAGGGAAGCACTGAAATGTTACAAAGTTAAAGCAGCTTTGTTGAAAAAAGAGTTTGAATTGTTTACGTGCATGCCTGGTGAAACAACAAAGAGTCTTATTGAAAGATATTGTCATCTTGTACGCACCATGTCACAATTGAAGATTACAAAAACTCCAGCAGAATGGGTTGAAAAGCTTACTGACGCGTTACCGCAAAAGGAATGGAGTACATATCTGATGATATTAAAGAATTCCAGACAGTTTAAAAGGTTATCGATTGCACAGTTTATAGAGAAGTTGGAGGCACAGGATCTGGAGCAGCAGAAAATTGCTAGAATGAATAGTTCTACTCATCAACAAGATATTAAATTGTACTATAAAGGAAATGTTCAAACTGCAGAAGCAAGTCCAAAGATACAAACTGCATTTAGTGCTGGAAATCAATCTACACCAAGCAGTCAAGGATCAGTCAACACTAGTGGGTTCTCATCGGTGAATCCTCCAAGTGTTCAAAATTCATCTACCGGAAATGGTCATCTAATTCAGTGCAACGTGGCTTTACATCTTCAAAATGGTCAAAATTATTCTGAAGAAGTTGTAAAGCATCATATGGGATTATTGGTCACTGCATTAGAGTCTTATGAAGGGTTGATTGCCGGAAGAATTGGTAATCCGATGCTCACAAAGGAAGATTATGACCAAATCGATGCTGAGGAGCTGGAACTGATGGATATTAAATGGGCTTTAGCTAGCGTTTTGAGGAGAGCAGAAAAGTTTAGATTGGTTACAGGAAGAAATGATTTCTTGGATGCAAACCTTTCTAATCTAGGATTTGATAAATCTAAAGTTGTTTGTTTTCGTTGCAGGGAGAAAGGCCACTTTAAAAGAGAATGCAAGAATCAGGAGCCGAGAGGAGCAAAGGAGTCGTCTGGGAAAGATGATTACTATCGGAAGTCTATATATCAGCAAATCACTCATCAACCACATCAACAAAAAGAGCCACAAACAGCTCATGGAAGAATGATCGAAGATGCAAACAGGAAAGCTTACCACGGTATCGTTGATCAAGATGATGAGAAAATGGCTGAAGGATTTAGCTGGGACAAGTACATTCCAGCTGATTCAAATGTTGGAGCGTTTATTGCTCATATTATTCGAAAGCCGGAAATGCTGAAGGAATGGATGGAAGTGTTATCTGATGAAGAGAAAAGTGAAGATGAAGGATCTGTTTCATCTGAAAACAGTTCGTCAAAGACAAGTGATACTGATGAAGAAATTGAACAGATTAATATTGGAAAAACTCACTTATCTTCTGATAGTTTTGAATTTTATTTTGCAGAAAAATTGAAGAAACTGAAAGAGGAGAAAGCTGAAAATGTCAAAGTGGTTGAGAAGATTGTGGAAGTTGAAAAGATAGTTGAAGTTGAAAAGATCATTGAAATCACAAAACCTTGTCTTAAATGTTTAGAGTCTTGTAAACAATGTATAGAGAAAGATGAGAGGTTTAGTGAGTTAGAAAAGTTGAAAGAAAAGTTGTTGTTTGATGTAAAAAATTTGAAAAAGTCATATGATGTATTGAACAGAACTGTGAATAGTCTGGAAAAGACTAACACTGAAAGAGAGAAAGCTTTGAAGATGTTGAATGCTACTATGATGACAAAGCAAAAAGAGATCAACTTGTACATAGAAGAATGTGCAAAGTGGGAGAAAGAGTTGGATAGTGAAGCAACTGAGAATGAAAGAATCAGAAGATTGCTGCAAAGTTACAAAGGTTGTGACTACATAATTGATAGAATTTATCCAACAGTTGAAGGATTTGAAGCATTTCAAGGTGAAGAAACAAAGCCAAAGAAGAAAAAGGACACTGGTAAGAAACAGGGTGTCTGTTATAATAAGTGTCCGCCTCCGATTTGGGAAGGGTACTCGTCTAGAAAACCTAACGAGGAAGAACTAAAACAGGCAGTCAATATTAAGTTAGAATCCGAGATAACCGATGTTTTACCGGACAATATTGATGTCACGTTCACAGCGTCCGATACAGATCATGAGTCAGAACTGATAAAAAGAGTGGTTGATCAGGTGTTGGATAAGGATGAGGAGTCAGAGTCAAAGTTAGAATCCGAAAGTTCGTGTCAGTCAGTCAGGAGTTCGAGTTCGTCTGAAAAGAGTTCAAAATCGTCAGGAAAACGGGTGTATAGTAAAGAATTTTTGTTGTCAAAATCTAATTTGAATGACAAAACATTTGAAGTTGCATATACTTTGAATGGTTCTGACAAATTATATTTTGATAAAGAATTTCCAATAAGAGGTGTCAAAACTGATTTGATAAAAAAGGTTTTCAAACTAACTGAAATTAATATTTCTGAAATAAAAGATGAAAATTTTAATGTAAAACCTAAACCTTACACTTCAAGAGTTCAACAGCGGATAAACAAGAAAAAGGGTTACAATTCTGGTTCTGGTTTTCAAAAGAAATCAAACCACAATCGTAGCTACAAAAAGAAAGGACTTGGTTTTATTCCACCTGAAAACTATAAAAATGAAAAATATGTTCGAGATTTTAAATCAAAAATGACATATGTTGCAGGAACTAGTCATGAAGAAGAAGCAAAGAGCTCATTCTGGAAACAGTCAAACAAGGAGTTTCTTGCTGAAAAGATGAAGAATGGAGCTTTTCAAAGGAAAGAGACAAGAACTTGTTATAGATGCAATGAAGTTGGTCATATTGCATGGAACTGTCCGAAAGCGACTAACACAAAACAGGGAGTTTCTGGAAAACTGAAAGAAGTTATTGTTGATAAAACCGAACCACCAACTGAAAAATTTAAAGTTTTCAAAAATTCAACATATGAAGTTGGTGAGTGTTCGAAAAGGTTTTACAAGAAGAAGGGAAATCTTGACAATCAAGCTTGGGTTGTTAAGAAATCAGAGGTAAAATCTGGCAATGAATCTGATTCCACAAAATCAGAGGAGCCACAGTTTGATGAGAGTGATGAAAACTCAGTTCCTTCAATGGATGATGAGAACTTTCCACCATTGAGGATTGAGAATTTTAAATCAAAAGTTGGGAAAGTTGAGATCTCTAATCAATTTTATTCTGACAAGAATTAATTTGATGTTGAGAAAGCGTTTAATGGGAAAGTTAAGAAGATTTTCGGAAAAATGGTTGAAGGGAAAGTAAAAGGGGTAAAAGAGTTTTATGCTAAAAAGAAAGCAACTTACACTCCAACTGCTTCTGAATTGAAAACACCCAAGGCTGGTCAGGCTTGGGTGGACATTTTCTTTGCTTGAAAACCTGACGTGCCGGAGATCCCAAGATTGTAATCGTGGATCAGGAATCGGCATCATTCATGTTTTATGAGTTTGTATGAAAAGTTCTTAAAATTGTTAGCATTTTACAGGTTAAGTATGACTTGCCGGAGATCCCTAGTTTGTAATTGTGGATCAGGAATCGGCATCTTTCTTAGTGATTGATTGTGTGATTGAATCTTAAAGTTTGTTAAAATTTACAGATTGAGGAATTGCCGGAGCTTCCAGGTTGGTAAGTGAGAAGCAGGAATCGGCATTTTGATTGGTAAAATGGTTTGTGTAGATGTTTTATTCCTACATGTGATTAATTGTGTTGGATATACTTACAAGTGGTAAGAGGTTGATTCTGACAAAGTGATTACTCAAGGTCATTAGGTTGAACTTGATGTAATCCTGATGCAAGAGATTGAATGAACAAAATGATGAACCATACCCCTAACTTTACAAGTGGTAAAATTAACAAAACTTATTTTCCAGAAAAATCATTTTGGTTAAAACAAACTTAAGTGTTTTGAAATCATAATGAGAAAATAGTTTTGTGTAAGGGGGAGTTCTGATTGTTTATGCCTAGTGGATGGCGAATTGAGGTGATTTGATATCAGTTGTCACTTTCTGTATAGTTTGTTTTCAAATTTCCTGAAATGTGTTTGCATTTTAGGGGGAGTAAAAATTTCAGAAAATCCAAAAACATTTGAAAATTTGAAAAAGACAAAAACATGATAAAATTCAAAAAGGAGTTTCGTTGAGAATAGAGGAAATGATAGTACATCAGTGGGCTGTCACAACATGCTAAAGAATTGGAAAGTTAAAATGTGATAAACAATCTCACTGAGGATATGCCAGTAGGTTTTTGCACATTTAGTAGATTGTGAGGAGATATAAACCTATAAATCAAACTTGCTTATTCTGTGGGTAACAACATCTTGGATATATAGGTAACCCCTGAAATCTTGTTTGAAAGGTCCCTTATTCTGAGATACTAGGTCTTTATGCTCAGTGATATCTGGGGTATTATCCCGGGACTTCTGCTGAATGGAAGTTCTGACCTAGTCCTTGGATAATACTTTCCGTAAATGCTTGAAACATAGCATCGCCCTCAGCAAATTGATGAAACAATAAAATTGATAGTCATTGCTGTTGTAATGCAAAAGATCCTCTAAAGGGGACATACCCAAAAGAGTCATGATCTCTCTGCTGAACGGTAGTTCTGACCTGAGCTCTCATGATTCTTCATAAGTTATTAACCCCTTACAGATATCATCTGTGGTATACTCACCTGTAAGACTGAATATTGGGATCTGGATACGGGAGTATATTCAAGTAGTGGGACACACGGATAAGTTCAAGGCTTTAAAACATTAACATCATATCTCGGATAAATTGAACTTTGTGTGAAAATTTAAGTGGATAAACATACTGACAATCTAAGTGAATCGTTTAGAACTTAAAATGTTTAAAGCTTAACGGTGTTGGTGATTTGTCTCAGAAACTGATATGATCCTCTTACACAAACTCACAAAAAATAGTGTCTGTAAATATTTCTTTACTGCATTTCTTTTCATTCAAAAATCCAAAAAAATTTTCAGTGTGTTTTAACATAAATTTTGAAAAATTCAAAAAGATTTTCGACAACTGGTGTTGAAGAGCTAATTTTCAAAATTCCGAGTGATAGACATGACGAACAGGTTTGGAAAAATATTTGTTTGAAAATGTTTGAAATGAAAATGATCTTTCTGCAAGTGGTTCATCAGAGACTATAAATGTTGAATCATTTTAAAATATGCTCTACAAGTGGTTATCAGAAAATTTATTTCTGGGTTAAGAATGTGCAGGTGTAGCCAGGTTTCGATCTTGAACCTGAAGATAGAGTGTCAGGTTCCGATACCTGAGGTCTATGTGATTTAAACATGCCAGACTGCGATCCCAGCATATTGAAAGGGGGAGTCTGAAGACATCCTAGTAAAGATTGTTCGTGAGGAGTCTGTTGATGCTAAAGAAGAAAAAAAAGATAAAGTTTGAGGATGCTTACAACGTCAGATATTTCAGAGAGTGTTCAGACTGATAAAGACTGAAGATGTAAAGACTCGACACTTAAGACTCGTCAACATCTGAGGGGGAGTCTGTTAGTGCATACATCTGTTGTCTTCGTCTTATATCGAGTCTTGGACGTATTGCGGTTCGGTTCGAGCATGAAGTCATAGTCAAGAATGATGACATCATTGATGACATCATATGTGTGACATCATCATTTATATAAGAATGCACATAACAGAATTGGTCAGAATGCATGTTCTCGTGAAACGCATGAAGACAAATTAGTGATTCACTTGATTTGTTTATTAGTTGTTTGACCGCTTGAATTGTCAAATATAGTTTGGTCGCTTGAAGTCTGACCGCTTGAACATGTACATGTTCATTTCAAGCGGTCAAGGCAACACTATATATATGTGTCATTTTTTTATTTCAAGCGGACAGAACAGACCAGAGACTTGTAACGTGTACCGAAGTGTTGCCGGTATATTTTGTGCCTGTAATCATTGTTAAATCAATATACACAAGGTTTAAAGTGATAAGCAAGCTGTTTCTACATTCGTTTCTTATTTTCCGCATCTGAAACGGATTAAATCTCTTCTGAACGACTCGTTTGGGTCACAAAACGATCCTACAAGTGGTATCAGAGCTCAGGAGGAAGAGATTTCGCAAAAACAGCTCGTTTTCATCACTAATTCTGTTTCTACATCATTCTTTTTCAAAAATCAAAATTTTTTACAGATAAAATCGGCTCAAATTCACACATCTTGTGCGTAATCATGTATAAACAAATCCTGTGAAGTTTCGGACCTAAAATCAACTTAAAAACTGGTTATTTTCATCTACTCGCTTGAAATTGGTTCGAAGTTGCTGACATCATCAACTGTTCAAGCGAACATATCACGTCGTGTCCGCTTGAAAAATCGTTCAATCGCTTGAAATTGACTGGTCACTTGAAAAACGTCTGATCGCTTGAAAAAGACACACCTCTTGAATCACGTGTCCGCTTGAAAAAGTGCATCGATTTGTTTGAACATTTAATCAGTGTGTCAGTTGGTCACATGAGTGCTTCGTTCAAGAATCTGCATGTGACGTCGACAATATTACAATATTGAGGTCCAATCAGAATTATCCGCACAATTAAAAAGAAGTTTGTGATTCTCGTAAAGTGTCATAGCACATTCACTTTTTGTCAGTCATCAATTCTTATAGTGCATGTGCAAGTAAAGGATAACAAGGATTGTTGTCTTTAGTATAGATAGTATCAAATCATGTGTTGAGTGTCAGTATTTCATGTGATATTATTGAAAATACATTGAGTAGTGTGAACCGATTGAGTGCATTCATTGTGTTGTGTATAAAAGTCTACAAGGATGTCAGGTTATTGATGTTTGTGATAAGAGATCATGTGATTTTGTCGGGCATTGTTGAAAATGGAACAGTCTTCAATACATGTGAAATTTGTCTTGAGCATTAAAGTTTTCGGCAAGTGTATGTGATCGGATTAGTTCAAATCAGGTTCAGGTTGGGAGTTTTGTGAAAACTCCATATTGATTATGATTAGCATCCCGCTGTGGGCTGAAGTATTGTGAAAACTCCATATTGATTATGGAATAATCGAAACCTTGATTAAGTAGGTTTTAAGACATAGGCTCTTATAGCCTGACTCAATCTTCTGAGGGTTTTATATTATTAATGAATAAAGACGGTTCATATTGCTTATATATTAATTGCTGCAACCCTAATTAGGCAACAATCAAGAAATAAAGATTAGCATCCCGCTGTGGGCTGAAGTATTGTGAAAACTCCATATTGATTATGGAATAATCGAAACCTTGATTAAGTAGGTTTTAAGACATAGGCTCTTATAGCCTGACTCAATCTTCTGAGGGTTTTATATTATTAATGAATAAAGACGGTTCATATTGCTTATATATTAATTGCTGCAACCCTAATTAGGCAACAATCAAGAAATTACCATCAGCTGTTCTGAATCGTCGATTTGTTCAACTAACTTCAAGGATCAACTAATCCTTAAAATTTGTTAAGTAGTGGTTGGAAGAACCATCTCACCTTAAGATAAGCTTGTCTATGATAGCTGATACGTAAGCATCAAGGTTGTTCCCTTGGAGACCCTGTAAAGATAGAATGATAAACATCTATTGTAGGGGCAATAGTTTGGTAAATTCAATTACCAGGATCTAAGGGCCAAATTATTGGTGGATAGGCTTGAAGAAGTCTGTAGCCACTCATGTAGCTAAATGCTTGACATGTGCGCAAGTCAAAGCCGAGCATCAAAAACCGTCAGGTTTGCTACAACAGCCTGAACTTCCTACGTGGAAGTGGGAAATGGTAACTATGGATTCTATTACCAAGTTACCCAAGACAAGGAAAGGAAATGGTACAATATGAGTTGTAGTTGATAGACTGACTAAATCAGCACATTTCTTACCCATCAAGGAGACTTATAGCTTCGACATGTTAGTCCAGTTATACGTTGATAAGATTGTAGCCTTACATGGCATACCTGTGTCTAGTATCTCTGACCGAGATACTAGCTACACGTCACATTTTGGAAGAGTTTCCAACAATCTTTGGGCACACGTTTGAATTTTAGTACAGCTTATCATCCTCAGACTGACGGTCAGAGTGAGCGTACTAGTCAAACGTTGGAAGACATGCTACGTGCATGTGCGATCGATTTGGGTGGTAGTTGGGATAAGAACCTACCGTTAATCGAATTCTCCTACAACAATAGCCACCATACCAGCATTAAGGTTTCACCTTTCGAAGCATTATACGGTAGAAAGTGTAGATCGCCCGTTTGTTGGGCGGAAGTTGGAGATGTCCAATTATCGGGACTAGAGATAGTGTTCGAGACGACGGACAAGATTGTCCAGATTCGAGACCGTCTCAAAGCTGCCCGAGATAGGCAGAAGAGCTACGCAGATCCAAAGCGTAAAGCTTTTCACTTCGAAGTAGGTGATAAAGTGTTGCTCAAAGTATCACCCTGGAAAGGAGTGATGCGGTTTGGTAAGAAAGGCAAGCTAAGCCCGAGATGCATAGGACCTTTCGAGATTATCGAACGTGTCGGGTCAGTTGCCTATAAGTTAAACTTACCAGAAGAGCTCAGTGGAATTCACAATGTGTTCCACATCTGCAATCTGAAGAAGTGCTTCGCTGATGAATCACTGGTTATACCACATACAGATGTGCATATAGATGAGAGCTTAAAATTTGTGGAAAAACCTTTGTCGATTGAAGATCGACAGGTAAAGAAGCTTCGAAGGAAGCATGTACCTATTGTAAAGGTCAAATGGGATGCCCGAAGAGGTCCCGAATACACGTGGGAAGTTGAATCCACGATGATAGAAAAGTACCCTTACTTATTTCAGTAAATCTCGGGTCGAGATTTATTTTAAGGGGGTGAGGATGTAACACCTCAAAAATTCACGTCCTATAATGTGTAGACACGTGTCAAATGTTTAAACGTGTGAAAGAAATATTATAGAAGGACTAAAGTTGACAATCATGGAAAGTATGTGAATATACGTATCCTAAATGTCAACAGTGAATAAATATAATATACATTAACCCTACTTGGTGCTCATACCTTCAAACGAATAAATCATGGATCATACGAAGCTAAAAGTGAGAGATTACAAACTACAGGGGCTAAATGTGTCAACATGTTTAAGTTATACCTCTGAGTGACCTTTTGACAAACCCGAAGCTTTGTAACAGTTAATTATGCTCACTAGAATACACGGTTTAAATTTCGTAAAGTTTCGATAACGTATGAGAAAGTTATGATCGAATTCGTGTGCGAAGGGTTAAAGCGTAAACGTTGAAAGTTAGGACTTTTCGGGTAACAATAAAGTTACCCGGGGACTTAACAAAGTGGGTATATGTTTTAAAGCCTTTATAGATCAAGTATGAGGGTCCATAGTGCAAGAAACAAGTGCCTAATCGAAGCTTGAAGGGGCAAGGATCAAATAGCAAAATCTAAAAATGTTGATTCTGTGCAGAAGGGGCCTAGCGCGACGCGAGGGGGGCCTAGCGTCACGCTAGGGGTGCCCAGCTACGATTTCTTTGAGTTTTGGCCTGTTGAGTGCAATCTGATCGATTCTAACTCGATTCTCCACATCCCTTGACCCCTAAAACACCCCCTAAACACTAGAAACAAGTGTTGATCAGTTGTGGGATGTGCTAGACCTTGTTGTCAATCAATTGTGGTGCTTAAATCCACTATATAAGGCCATGAACTTGCAACATTTTCTTCACACCTTCATCTGCATTTGAGGACCACTTCTGGAGCTCAACTTCCCCTCAAGTGTTCCCTAATCAAGCTTAGGACTTCAGTAAGTGTTCTAATCATTTCTAAATTGAGTTTAGCTTAGTTATTTAGCTAAAAGTCAAACCGTCGTAATTACGGTTTGACTTCAAGATTAGTCATTAATGGCTCAGTCAATTCTCGAATCAAAAGTAGATATAAGATGGTATTTATGTGGGTAATAAAACCTCAAAAGGGTTTCCCCTAATCATCACTCTAACCAGGTCAAAAGTCGGGTCAAACTTATATTTAAAAAGTCAACAGGAAGTCTAAAATGCCATTTATGCATAATTAACATTGTAGATCATATACAGCCTGTTGGATCATTGTTATAACTTAGTAATAAGTGTAAGAACATGTCTAAACATGTTCAACCCGACAATTTCCTGTTTAGACCCGGTTCGGAACCGAAAGTCACATAGTTTGACTTTCACTTTGACTTTCAGTTCTGACCCGTTTAGGCATGTTTTAGAAATGCCTCAGAGCTTTAATTGGATTAGGTTAGATGTTAGAACAACCCTCTGTGATTATACACCTTGGTTCATTAGTTATCCAATTAATATGCATGTTTCCGTGAATTGCTCATATGTTGACCGTTATGCCCTTATTACCTTAAAACGTGATTTATGAAAATGTAAAAGTGTAGAAACCTTAGTTACTGATATATAGACTTGTATGCAAAGTTTGACATCAGTTTGACTTGTAGATTAAGAGTTATGCTCATTATCGCAAAATTAATGCTTTATGTTAATAAAATGGCGTAATTAGCGTATAGCCTAGTTAAACATACTTTTTAATATCAAATCTTTTACCCACTGATGTAATATGTTATTTTGGGATTTTAAAAGATTTTTAATTAATTTTAGGCTGAGCATAACTCATAGTCGTAGGCTAAATTCGGTAAATGTTGGTTTTGCCCTTTCGGGCCATAAAATGAGTTTTACATATCTAAACGACTCCAAACCTTTTGCTACTAATCACATATGATAAATAAATTATTTTAAGCCTTCTGGAAATATAAAAATATCAGATTTAAGTATCGAACCCGGAAATGGCCTTTAATCGCCTTATTTAGCGTTTTTAGCGCATAGTATGTTTTAAAATCATATTGGACATACCCGGGTTGATTCCTACGGATATAAGAGGCAAATTATAATATTTTAACAGTAAGCAAAGGTTGATAAACTCAGACTTCAGTTTTGAGCTTTTCGGCTTATATGAAATTACCAAAATACCCCTACGGGGCATAGTTTGGTTAAAAATGATAAATTTCACATATATGCTTTATCTTACTGTTATAACTCATTAATTTGAGTATGTTTACTGATTACATCAGACCTGTAACTCAGTTAAACAATTAAACCCTTTTACAACCTTTAAAATGACCAAACTACCCTTACGGGGCCTAGTTTGAGTTTAAACACGTCTCGGGCATAATGAAAGACATCTTACTGATGTCACAACATATTTGAAGCATAATTAACTTAGGAAACCTGTATATAGCTCTCATGAATACCCGTCACGCTTATTACGCGTACGGTTTGGTTTATGTAACAAGTTTACATAAATTAGCCGAAACGGGTCAAACCTTAACGGTTTTATCTCAAAATCCAGAATGTGAATAATAAACCCATATTAAACAAGTCTTCAAACTTGTCGGGTCTGAATCACATTCTATCCGCTCTTCGCTTAATCGTGCGTACGAACCGTATCTTGAAACTAGCCGGTCTAAGCTTAAGCTTAATTAAAGACCCGTTAGGATTCTAATAGGTTATTATAAAACCTCCGTTCCAGATTAGGAGTACCAGTAAAAGCTACGTGCATTTGCTTATTGTGATTTATACATTGCTCAGGTAAATACTTTTAACTTATTTTCCCTATACGGGCTTGGGTTACGGTATATAGCATACCGCTTGATCGAGCATCAAATCTCCACAATTGAGTGGGTAGTTGAATAATTTGATCAGCTCGTTTAAACAGTCTTGTTTACTTAAAGCCTTTGGGGGGTTAATGACCATGTCCCGGATATCCTTGGCATCATCTTACGAGATGGCCACGACCTGAGCACGGGGTGTAGGCGTACACCTGTCAGTGTATAACTCTACGATGTGGTGTGTCTATTGATCTTTAACCCGGACAAGATCCGGGCTACTGAACGCATAAGTAACATGTAATTCGTTCATAAGATTATAATATTAAAATAATTCTCCCAAGTTAAAAAGATTAATCTTGCCTCTGTGCATTTTAATCAAATTACAAAACATTTATGCCACGTGCATCCAAACCAATTTTCTTAAACCATTTTCAAAATGAGTCAGTTGAATGTATTTACCAGTGTAAACTGACGTATTTTCCAAAAAGGTTAAATGCAGGTACTATACGTAATTGGCTGGACATTTCTCCTTAGCATCAATAGAAGTCTCGCAAGCTTAAGATGCCTAAAGTCTGTTGAACTATTGTTTCCATTTTTATGTTCGATCCTTCTTTGGATAAACTTCCGAATATTGTGACATTTGATATTACAATAATAAATTCGGTTGTATTATATTTTCAATTGCTTCCGCTGTGCATATTAATATTGTGTTGTTTGACTATTATGTTGCCAACCATGACGTCACGATACTCCCCACCGGGCCCACCGGTGACACGTGGAAATCGGGGTGTGACATATTTACAAAGGTTTATAGTTAAAAAGGAGGAGGATTGATTGTTTGGAAAGCATATGGTAGAAGTAAGTTCCATGCCGGTCTCGAGTGTTTCACAAAAATACATCTTTGGCCGAGTATTGAGTGATCTCCCGTGAGGTATGCGAACTTGTATATAAATGGAATTTTAAAGAGGCATGTTATGCCCAAATAAGTAATTTCTCTTATGAAACATTCTAAATAAATCATAACAAATAGGATTGTAAATAGTATAAAAATAAAACCCAATAAAGATCTTGGATTCCCGACACTCAAGAGAAGACCAAAACTTCTCTTCTACACATTCCATTTGGGTGTGTAAGCCATGAAATAAAGAGTTTTGCTTAAGGACAAACAAATATTCAAGTGTGGGGGTATTTGATGTGTGTAAAATGCAACATATAAATTACATCAAATGAGGCATAAAACTAACCCTTTTTTAGTACTAATGTTGGAAAAAGTGTGCTTTTGTCTTCCTTTTGTATTTCCAGGACCAAATGAGCTTAAATGAACAAAAGAAACAAATATGCAGCAAAAACTAACATAAATACAAAGAAAAGGAATAAACGTGGCATCCACGACCCCTCGACAAGAAACAGAAGGCTGACCACGGCCCGTGCCCACTGGACACGGGGCCGTGGTCAGGTGTCTGCAGAAATGGACAAAGCTGTGGAAGCTTCTATTCCCACCACGGGGGCATGCCCAGCTCAGCACAGGGCGTGGTCAACTCTAAGATTCGCAAAATCTTGCAAATCTTGATAGTACAGATACGCTTCTGCACACGAGGCCGTGCCCAGAGAACACGGGGCCGTGTGGAGCCTAATGCAGACAATTGCAATTAATGAGGAAAGAGAAAGGGATTGGCCACGGGGGCGTGTCCAGCAGACACGGGGCCGTGGCCGGGCTTCTATTCAGGCTATAAATAGGGGTGTTTGGCTCACTTCAAAGGCATCCCTTGGCAAAACCACATCTCTCCCACTTTGCCACCACTCCACCACCACTACAACACCCACATCCACCTTAGATTGTGTGTAGTAGTCTCGGGATCCAAGATTGATCGTAAGAGTTTTTGTCAATCAAAGGCCATGTTTGGCTAAGTCTCTTACATCACTTGGTGAAGACAAGCATTTAATGTATTACTTTTGATTTTTAATCATTTCGCACTTTTTATTTGGTTTTGTATTAATGACTTTAATAACTAGTTTCTTATGTTGAAGGTGAAACTTCATTATCATTTGTCTGTGGTGTCTTGGCATTACTTTACTGTCTATATAAAGTAAAAGATTTTCACCATTCATATCTCTACGGTCTATATAGAGATATGTTGGCTACCTGGTCGGGGGTTAATGGAATGGTTTAGTAAGGTTCTTGCCTTGTTCAGTGTATAGATCCCTACAAGGACCTGGGTCAAGCTTACTAGGTCATCCTTCAATACCCACTGGTATTGGATGGCGGGGGTGCGAATGGCTTGATCCCCTCATATGTAAACCACTATTAATACATTAAACCGGCTACTTGAGATTGTATCTCTGCTGACTCAAACCACTTAGCCGAGGGTAACGTCACCTTCAAAAGAGGGGCCTACAACTTTACGCATTAATAACTTAATTAATTATCTTCCAATATTCCAATCCTTTGGGATTGTATCCTTGCTGAATCAAACCACTAGGTTGAGGGTAACGTCACCTTCAAATGAGAGGCCTACTACTATAACTAAGATAATCTCTTAAAAAGTGCAAAAGTGCGGAAATCATCAAAGGATACATTAAAGGCGAGTCGGATGCAAGTGATTCATCTTGTCTATCTGTTTTATTTTATTTTTATTTTCAGCATTTTTATTTTTTTTATTTTTTTTCATGTTTAAAACCTTTTCCTAAAATATTAGTTTGATTAAACGTTGAGGATAAACCGGTACTAAAAGTTCTTGTGTCCTTGGATGACCTCGGTATCTTACCAACGCAATACTACGCTCACGATGGGTGCACTTGCCCATGTGTGTGTTTAGTGTTAGTAGAATATCGTGTTTTATAAATTTAAAACTTGACTAATGTGTAAAATGAGCTTAAAATATTAATAAAAACATATTACACCTTACACACACCAAACTCTCCCAAAATACTTATAACATCCCTAAACGTCCTAAAATACATCCCGTATACGAGAAATAGGCCCGAAATACATTTAAATTAACAAAAATAAAATAAAAACAATATTATAAGTCTGTCGCGAGGCGCGACAGACTGTGCTTGATCCATCGCGGGCCGCGACCGCCGGGACACCAGGCGCGGCCCAGTGCTGCCACGTGTCGAGATCGTGTCAAAACTAGCGAGTCAACTCAGCAAACCTAAACCCTACTATACCTAGCTCGCGCCCTTGATCTCTCTCGCGGGCCGCCAGAAACCATCGGCCAGGCACTATAAATAGGAGATAACGACATTCAATTTCTCTATATTAGAATTAATACTCGGGTATAATACCCCCTAATGTCGCAACCCCCGACCCCTGCCCCAGGGAGGCGGCTGGCCGTGGCCTACTCAGAGATGGTGGTATCGGTGTTATCATTAGTTGGCAGCGGAATTTACATCAGGATCGTAGTTAGGAAATATTTTATCAGAGTAAAATACCACATTTTTAAATTAATATACACATGGGTAAACCCAAGTTTTCATTACAAATATGTTTAAAGGGATAAACCCTATTTTATTGAATTTAAAACATCGTCTTTATTTAGGTAACTTTTATAGCCACATTTTTCCAAACCTTCAGTACTCTCCAGTTGGCTTCTATTTGGCTTTCACATTTTGTTACCTGAAACGCGTTTTAAAAACATTTGTCAGTGGGAAATACTGGTGAGTGAATCCCAGTTTAATCAAAGCAGGTTTTATCATTGTACAGTATTGAGGGCGATCTCGCAATTATATTTGTTTCCAATTCTTACTTTAATTATCACCCACGGTACTGTCAACCCAACTTGTGGTCATGTTACTACTCACAGTGCAGTAACAAATTTTGTATACAAAACCCCAACATACCGACGATAATTGTAGAATTACAAATACTCAATCACTGTTTAATTAAAATGTAAAGCATTGAGGTTTTGTAAGAGCAATCTACAAAAAGGTTTACAAAAAGGAGATTACTCACATTGCTAGTTTAGACTTTTCCTAGTGGATTCCTGGTTATAATCTAATAATTTAAACAATGCACACGCGTTAGTATAATAACCCAATATTTACATTAGTTATACCCTTCCCGAGACAGAACTCCAACGACTACGTAGGGCAGAACCATGACAGCCGTTACGGAGCACTAGATCAATCGGGCAGCGTATCTAATACGTAACCGGGGGTTATAATACTTACAACGAGGCATAACTTCGTTAATTAGGGGGTATTATGCCCGAATATAAATTTTACACTTCAAAAATTAGAGAGAATTCCTGGGAAATGAGCGACGACAACTGAAGACTGAAGGCCCTTATTTATAGGTCTGTTCGACCACTTTCTCGCGCCCCGCGTAAGCCGAAGGCTTAGCCTTCGTGGCCCGTGACGTAGGGGTAGTAGGGCCTAGCTTGGGCCAGTCACAAGTGTAGCTTTGACGGATGGCCTGACACGTGGCAACACCGGGCTGCGCCCTGGTGACCAGCTATCGCAGCTCGCGTAAGACGAAGAGCAAGTCTTCGCGGCCCGCCAGAGACTCCAGAATTTTGTTTTTATTTTAACTTTAATTATATAAAGGTATTCGGGACCGGTTTTCATATACGGGGTGTGTTTTAAGACATATAGGGATATTCTAAATATACTAAGGGTGTCGGAAATAATTTAGGAGGGTTGTTATATCCTCCCCACCTTGTTTTAGAACCCGTCCTCGAGGTCTACTGGAACATGTGTGGGTATTTCCTTTGCATTTCAGATTCAAGTTCCCATGTGTATTCTGGTCCTCTCTTGGAATCTCATTTCACTTTGACTAGAACTAATCTCTTCTGCTTGAGATTCTTGACTTTCTTGTCTTCAATCTGTAGAGGCTTTTCAACAAACTATAATTTTTCATTTAGCTCTATATCCTTAAGAGGTACCACTAACGATTCATCGACTAAACACTTTTTGAGATTACATACATGAAATACATCATGTATTCCTACCATTTCCTCTGGCAGTTGTAGCTGATAAGCTACAGGTCCTATTCTTCTAATAATATCAAAAGGTCCAATATACATGGGGCTTAGCTTTCCTTTCTTGATGAATCTTACCACTCCTTTCTAAGGAGAAACTTTCAATAACACCTTGTCTCCTACCTGAAACTCCAAGGGCTTTCGCCTGATATCAGCATAACTCTTTTGTCGATCGCGTGCTGCTTTTAGTCTTTCCTTGACTTGAATAATCTTGTCTGTTGTCTCTTGTACTATTTCTGATCCAGATAATTGCTTTTCTCCAATTTCTGCCTAACAGACTGGAGTCCGGCACTTTCGTCCATAAAGTGCTTCGAATGGTGCAGCATTGATACTGGTATGATAGCTGTTATTGTAAGAAAATTCTATTAATGGTAAATAATCGTCCCAATTTCCTCCGAAATCAATTACATAAGCTCTAAGCATATCTTCCATTGTCTGATGCTCCTTTCACTTTGTCCATCCGTTTGAGGATGATAAGCGGAGCTTAGATTTAGCTTGGTTCCCATTGCTTTTTGTAAACTTGTCCAAAAATGAGAGGTAAAACGGCTATCTCTATCAGAAACAATTGATAAAGGAATACCATGTAGTGAAACTATTTCATTTACATACAGTTTGGCTAATTGTCCCATACCGAATGTTTTCTTTATTGGTAAGAAATGAGCAGATTTAGTTAGTCTATCTACAATCACCCAGATTGTATCATTACCTTTTCATGTCTTGGGTAATTTGGTAACAAAGTCCATTGTTATCAATTCCCATACAGGCATTTCCAATTGCTACAATAAACCTGAGGGTTTCTGGTGTTCAGCTTTGACCTGTGAACAGGTTAGACACTTGGCAACATAAGCTGCTATATCCTTTTTCATTCCTATCCACCAGAAATTATTTCTTAAGTCTTGATACATTTTATCACTTCCAGTATGTATCGTATATTTAGACTTATTAGGGCTGACAATTTTACACGAATACACGACACGAACCTACACGACCTTAACAGGTATCGTGTATGACCTTAACAGGTATTGTATACTAAACAGGTAGACACGAAACAACCTGTTAATTTTCGTGTCTAAACAGGTCAGATACCTGTTTACCTGTTATATACCTGTTAAGACATGTTAAGATTTTGATTTTAATTTTAATTTTTTAATTAAATAAAACATATATGATATACCAGTCAAATGACTATGACTCAAATAGATGGAACGTGTGCTACTGTGCTTATCCTTCTTTAGTTCAAAAAAACCCTAATGACCTAATCTCTCTCAACCGTCGTCGACATCATCCAGATCCACCGGCGTCATTCACCGGCGTCATTCACCGGTGTCATTCACCGACATCCCCTGTCATTCACCGGCATCCACCGCTCCACCGGCGTCATTCACCGGCATCCCCTGTCATTCGCCGGCCTCCCCTGTCCGCCTGCATCCACCGCCGGCCATCCACCACGCACAGCCACTCCGGCCATCCACGACGCATAGCCGCTCCATGATTCTTGTTTAAAAAAAGATAATTTTGTTACTGTTATGTTTATAGTTTATGTTTTGAAATGTGGAACTGTTGGTTACTGGATTATGCTCGCATTGATATTCTTCACAAGAAACCAGAGATGTGCAAAGTGTGTTGCTTTGATATTGTACATGTTGTTTGTAATTATTTTTACACTATCAAATGTAATTAATTTTTTATGCTTTGAATCTTTGATGTCTTTCTGTAAATGAGTAAGTGTGAACAGGTAATTTTCGTTAACAGGTATTAACAAGTAATTTTCATGTATATCGTGTCGTGTTCGTGTTTGAAAAAAAGGACACGAAATCTTATCGTGTCGTGTTCGTGTATGGCCTTTCGTGTATCGTGTCTTATCGTGTCGTGTCTTATCGGGTACGGGTATACACGATATGCCAGCCATAAGACTTATGGGCTTCTTCTAATATTCGGTGGCGTAGGTTTCCTAGTTTAGGTATCCACATTTCTTTCTTATGGAATCTCCAAATTCCATCTGTTACTTGTTCTAATTCCTTAATCATTCCTTTCAACTTTTCAGTATCGTCCTTGATTACTAATTCTTGTGCTTATCTAATTTGTTCATTTAAATCTATCTGCACATTTAATTTAAGAGAACGTACTTTTCTGGGTTTTTCATGATACTTCCGACTTAAAGCATCAGCTACTACATTTGCTTTTCTTGCGTGATACTGGATATTACAATCATAATCACTAAGAAGTTCCATATAGTGTCTCTGTCTCATATTCAGCTCTTTTTGCCCAAAAATGTACCTTAAACTCTTGTGGTCAGTGAAGACGACAAATTTATTTCCATATAAATAGTGTCTCCAAATCTTAAGGGCAAAAATTATGGCTCCTAATTCTAAATCATGGGTTGAGTAGTTTTCTTCATGATTCTTAAGTTGTTTAGAAGCGTAGGCTATAACCTTTTGTCTTTGCATTAACATACATCCATACCCTAACTTAAAAGCGCTACAATAAACTTCAAAGTCTTTAGTTCCTTCGGGTAACGCTAGTATGGGTGCGTTGGTTAATCTTTGCTTAAGAATTCTAAAGGCTTCTTCCCGTTTTGGTCCCCATTCAAACTTAACAGACTTACAGGTTAGCTTAGTTAAAGGAATAGCTATCTTGGAAAAATCTCGGATAAACCTTCTATAATAACCGGCCAGTCCTAGAAAACTTCTAACCTCGGTTGGTGACTCAGGGACTTTCCATTTAGTAATTGCCTCAATCTTTGTGGGATCCACATGAATTCCTTCATGATTAACTAAATGTCCATGAAACTGTACTTCTTCTAACCAAAATTCGCATTTTGAAAATTTAGCGTAAAACTTTTCTTTTCTCAGCAAATTTAAAAGTGCATGCAGATGCGCTGCATGTTCCTCTTTATTTTTAGAGTAGATGAGAATATCATCTATAAAAACAATTATGAATTTATCCAAATATGGCTTACATATTCGGTTCATCATGTCCATAAATGCGGCTGGGGCATTGGTTAGACCAAATGGCATGACAGTAAATTCATAATGGCCATACCTCGTTCTGAATGCGATCTTAGGAATGTCCTCTTCCTGTACCTTTAATTGATGATATCCTGAGCGTAAATCGATCTTTGAGAAAAATCAAGCTCCTTGCAATTGATCAAACAGATCATCGATTCTTGGTAATAGGTACCGATTTTTAATCGTGACCTTATTCAATTCACGGTAATCAATGTACAAACGCATTGACCCGTCTTTCTTTTTGACAAACAAGATTGGTGCTCCCCATGGCGATGAGCATGGCTGTATGAATCCTTTTTCCAACAGTTGATCTAGCTGTTTCTTCAATTCTTGCATTTCTGCAGGTGCCAAACAGTAAGGTGCTTTGGCAATTGGTGCTGTTCCTGGTAGCAGATGAATTCTGAATTCAATTTCCCTGTCTGGCGGTAGTCCTGGTAATTCTTCTGGAAAGACATCTGAAAATTGAGATACTACGGGAATATCTTTCAATTCTTTTCCTTTAGTGTAAATGATTATAGAAATCATATACACTATTGATCATTTTCTTGCACAACTTGCAGTTTTCATAACAGAGATGAATTTTGCGGATCGAACGGTTTATGTCCTTTAATGGTGATCTTTTCACCCTTTGGTGAACTTATTTGGATTGACTTTTGATCACATAAAATATTGGCTTTATTGACTATTAACCAATCTATTCCTAATACAATATCAAATCCAGCCAGATTCATTGGGTAAAGATTAGCAATAAAACTTTGGTTCAAAATTTCTATTCTTAATGGTTTCTCCATTTGCTGTCTCTACTAAACATTCTTGTTGGAGTTTAGTTAATGGTTGGTTGAGAATTTTGAAAATTGAAGTATTAATAAAACTTTGGTTCGCACCAGAGTCAAATAATACTTTAGCAAAAACATCATTAACTAAAAACGTACCGACAATTAAGTCCGGGATCATTTTTGCTTCTTCAGCCGTCAGAACAAATGCCCTAGCATTCTTAGTAGTCTTGTTGTTCGTAGCTGGAGCTAGTTTTGGGCAGTTCGTCCTGATATGTCCTTTTTCTCCACCATTGAAGCACACTCTATTACTGGGTTTCTTCCTACAATCTTCTTCCTTATGTCCTGGTATCTTGCAGAAGTTGCAGTAGGTGGAGCATCTTCATGAATGCTTTTTTTTACAGGCTTTACAGTAAGGTGCGGAAGTAGAACCTACATTTTTCCCACGATTGGAATTACCGTAGCGAAATTCCTGGGTAAGCCTTTGAGCTAGGTTCTTCCTTTGGTTTTCTTTTTGGGTACGTACTAATTCATCAGTTAAGGTGTTTGCTAGTTCTATAGCTTCTTCTATGGTTTGTAGTCTAGCTCCCTTGACTACATGTCTAATTTCACTGATTAATCCCCAGATGTAACGGGAGATTAATACTGGTTCTGGTGATGCTAAGGTTGGCACTATTCTAGCATATTCAAATAATGTAGTAGTGTAACCCTTACTGTCTACTCCAGTCATTCTAAGGTTTAAGAATTTATTAGCTATCTGTTCCTTTTCGTTGGGAGGACAAAATTTCCTTTCAACCATATTCTTAAACTCAATCCATTCCATACTATAAACCCTGTCACTTCCCCTAGCCCGGAGGATAGTGTTCCACCATTCTAGAGCTGCATTTTTGAACAGATTGGAGGGAAACATGATTTTGTCTCCTTCTGCACACTTGCTTATTTTTAGGACTGCCTCAGTCTTTTCTAACCTGCGAAGAGCTGTAATGGCTTCTTCATTGCCAGAGAATTCTATGGGTTTGCAGGACCAGAATTCTTTGTAAGAACAACCATAGGACATGGTTCTTCTTCTTTTTGGAATCGGCAATCGAAGTAACGGTCCATTGTTCGCGCTGTGACTGAGTTCAGTACGTGATTGCTTACTTCCAGTATTACTGTTATTATTTTCTGCTTCTCTAACATTTTGGATGATAGCTGGCATAGCATCTCTAATTCCTTGGTTACTATGTGTCAAATAACACTGTTATTTATCTGGTTATCATTATTCTGGTTTTCCCGATTTGCGTTGTCGGCCATCTGGATTTTACACACAATTATCAAATATTAATATCGCAATTTAATATTAAATGCAAACAGTCTCACAACACAAACAGGTTGGTCAAAATCGTCGTACATTGCGACTTTTACTCTATTTTATATATATGCGTCTATTACAAACCATAACTGAAAATTAAAATACAATACTAGTATGCATCAGTAGTTATTTAGATTAGCTAGATATTTTTTTTCAAGTCACACACACACACACACATATATATATATATATATTACTACTGATAGGGGTTCATCCAGTATTACATGTTACGCTCGTTGTGTGTCTCATTCTCTCACTTCCTTCTAATATCTCCTCACCAAAGGTGCAGAGTTCCTGTATGTTCTCAGTACTCATGGGTGGGGCTGGGGCTGGTATAGGGTCAGGAAACTGTGGCATCGGTTCTTCCTGAGGGTAAGGGTTCTCTAGAATTTCCCTGATATATTGGTCATTATCAAAATAGGGGTCTAGAGGGTTAAGGTCTGGGTAGGGTCCTACTAGATCTTGCATGGGCTCCTCTATTGGGATTGGGTAACGTTGCTGATAATCCCTATGGTCGTCAAACCACGGGTCATAGTCTGGGGGATGGGGTGCTGGTATTCTAGGGATTTCAGCTGGGTCTAGGTCAGGTAGTGGGTTCTGGTAACCTGGGTCAATTTCTACTTCCATGGATTGTCTTGGGAACAACGGCAATGGCTGTGGTGCTATGTGTTGTTCTAGGTTAGGGTCTGCAGCTGTGGTAGCTAATATGTGAAAATTAGCTAATCTCCTATTGATTATGTCCTGAGTTTGAACATTCATTTCCCTATTGGCCGCTGCTAAGGCCCTTTGCTGTTGTAATTTCCTCATCCTTTTTCTACGCTCATGAGCTCCTCTGCTGAACCATCATCTCTTCTTGGGAGGGAATGGCTCTTCAGATTGTGCTTTGAACATGAAAATCCCTTCTTTGGTGTCAGCCGAATACCTCGAGGGGGTAGACTGAGAAGAAGTTCCTTCGTCCCTAGGAGAGTTGGACAACTGACGGTAAGTGTCCGAAGGTCCTTGATCACTCATACTGTAAACTAACAAATTGTAACAAAACAATAATATACACGTATGCACATAATTGCATAGATTATTTCCTAACAAAATTTATAATTTCAATGTCAGCAGAACACTTCTTTGGCTTAAATTAGTGGTGATGTGTGCAAAATGCAACATATAAATTACATCAAATGAGGCATAAAACTAACCCTTTTTAAGTACTAATATTGGAAAAAGAGTGTTTTTGTCTTCCTTTTGTATTTTCGGGATTAAATGAGCTTAAAAACACAAAAGAAGCAAAAAGACAGCTAAATCCAACATAAATACAAGAAAAGGAACATAAGTGGATTGCCCGACCCCTCAACGGCATCTTCCAAAGCAAAATAGAGAAGGCAGAAGTCTGAACACGCCTCGTGCTCAGCCAGCACGGGGTCGTGCCCAAGAAGCAGCAGAAAAGACAAACCTATAGAAGCTTCTATTGCCCACCACGGGTCGTGTCCAGCGGACACGGGGGCGTGTCGAAAGTACTGCAGACGCATTAATTGTAATTGCGAATTACAATTAATGAAGAGAGAGAGTGTCAGACGGGCACGGGGCCGTGTTCAGCGGACACGGGGCCGTGCCCAGCTCTCTGTTCAGCCTATAAATAGGAGTGCTTGGATTCATTTCAACTCATCCCTTGGCACACCACCTCTCTCACACTTCATCCACCACCCACCACCATCACAACACCATCATCCACCACCATCATCCATTGTCCATCGTAGAGTGTGTGAGTCGTCTCGGGATCCAAGATTGATCGTAAGAGTTCTTGACAATCAAGGCCATGTTTGCCTAAGTCTCTTACATCACTTGGTGAAGACAAAGTGTCTAGTATAATACTTTTTATTTCTAATCTTTTGCACTTTTTATTTGGTTTTGTATTAATGACTTTAATAACTAGTTACTTATGTTGAAGGTGATCTTTCCTTATCGTTTGTCCGTGGTGTCTTGGCATTATTTTACTGTCTATATAAAATAAAAGATTTTCACCATTCATATCTCCACGGTCTATATGGAGGTATGTTGGCTACCTGGTCGGGGGTTAAGGGAACGGTTTGGTAAAGGTCTTGCCATTGTTCAGCGTTTAGAGGTCCTGCAATGGACCTGGGTCAAATTTAGTAGGACCTCCTTCAATGCTTCACGGTATTGGATGGCGGGAGTCCAAACTCTTTGATCCCCTCATAAGTTAACTACTATTAATACTATAACCCGGCTATTTAGGACTGTATCCCTGCTGACTCAGACTACTTACTCGAGGGTAACGTCACCGCCAAAAGCGGGGCCTACCATAATACTGCATTAATAACTTAATTCATTATCTTCCAATAATCCACCCTTTTAGGATTGTATCCTTGCTGACTCAAACTACTGGGGTGAGGGTAACGTCGCCTTCAAAAGAGGGGCCTACTACAATAACTAAGATAATCTCTTAATTATGTGCAAAAGTGCGGAAATAATCAAAGGTTATACTAGATACGAGTCGGAACCAAGTGATTCATCTTGTCTATCTGTTTTTCTTTTTATTTTTATTTTCAGCATTTTAGTTAGTTTTTATTTTTCTTAGTTTAAAACATTTTTCTAAACTTTTTATTTTGATTAGACGTTGAGGATAAACCGGTATTAAAAGCTCTTGTGTCCTTGGACGACCTCGGTATCTTACCAACGCTATACTACGCTCACGATGGGTGCACTTGCCCATATGTGTGTTTAGTGTTAGTAAAATATCGTGTTTTATAAATTTAAAACTTGGCTAAAAATAAGTGTTAAAGGGGCTTAAAATATACACCTAATATATATAACACTTCACACGCATCAGTGGCTAAGCTATGATACCACATTCTGTCGCAATCCCCGACCCCTGCCCAAGGGAAGCGGGCGGTCGCGGCTTACTCAGAGACGGTGGTATCGGTGTTATCATTATTTGGCAGCGGAATTTACATCAGAATCTTAGTTAGGAAATATTTTATCAGAGTAAAATACCACATTTTTATATTAATAAACACATGGGTAAACCAAAGTTTTCATTACAAACATGTTTATAGGGATAAACCCTATTTTATTGAATTTAAAACATCGTCTTTATTTAGGTAACTTTTATAGCCACATTTTTCCAAGCCTTCAGTGCTCTCCAGCTGGCTTCTATTTGGCTTTCACATTTTGTTACCTGAAACGCATTTTAAAAACATTTGTCAGTGGGAAATACTGGTGAGTGAATCCCAGTTTAATCAAAACTGGTTTTATCATTGTACAGTATTGAGGGCGTTCTCGCAATTATATTTGTTTCCAATTCTTACTTTAATTATCACCCACGGTACTATCAATCCGACTTGTGGTCATGTTACTACTCACAGTGTAGTAACAAATTTTGTATACAAAACCCCAACATACCGACGATAATTGTAGAATTACAAATACTCAATCACTGTTTAATTATAATGTAAAGCATTGAGGTTTTGTAAGAACAGTTTACAAAAAGGAGATTACTCACATTGCTAGCTTAGACTTTTCCTGGTGGATTCCTGGTTATAATCTAATAATTTAAACAATGCACACGCGTTAGTATAATAACCCAATATTTACATTAGTTATACCCTCCCCGAGATAGAACTCCAACGACTACGTCGGGCAGAACCACGACAGCCGTTACGGAGCACTAGATCAATCGAGCAGCGTATCTAATACGTAATCGGGGGTTATAATACTTACAAAGAGACATAACTTCGTTAATTAGGGGGTATTATGCCCGAATATAAATTTTACACTTCAGAAATTAGAGAGAATTCGTGGGAAATGAGCGACGACAACTGAAGACTGAAGGCCCTTATTTATAGGTCTGTTCGACCACTTTCTCGCGCCCCGCGTAAGCCGAAGGCTTAGCCTTCGCGGCCCGCAACGTAGGGGTAGTAGGGCCTAGCTTGGGCCAGTCACAAGTGTAGCTTTGAGGGATGGCCTGACACGTGGCAACATAGGGCTGCGCCCTGGTGACCAGCTGTCGCGGGCCGCGTAAGACGAAGAGCAAGTCTTCGTGGCCCTCCAGAGACTCCGGAATTTTGTTTTTATTTTAACTTTAATTATATAAAGGTATTCGGGACCGGTTTTCGTATACTGGGTGTGTTTTAAGACATATAGGGATATTCTAAATATATTAGGGGTGTCAGAAATAATTTAGGAGGGTTGTTATACCTAATTAGCGAAGCTCTGCCTCGTTGTAAGTATTATAACCCCGGTTACGTATTAAATACTCTTCCCGATTGATCTAGTGCTCCGTAACGCATGTCAAGGCTCTGCCTGACTTCGTCGTTGGAGTTCTGTCTCGGGAGGGGGGTATAGCTAGTGTAAATATTGGGTTATTATACAAATGCGTGTGCATTGTTTAAATTAATAGATTATAACCAGGAAGTCATTTGATCAGCCATTTGTTCAGCAATGAGGCCTACGAGTTCTTTCTTAGAGATGGAACCAGTGCGAGAACCCTTCTTGGACTTGGGCTTTTCGGACGAGCTTGAAGATGCCATCTAGAAGTTCGAAAGAAAAGGAAAGGATGAGACTTGATCATAATGTTTTAAGAAAACCGTTTTCATGAAATGATTCACATAACATAAAGTTTCACATAGCATAAAAGCGTTCAAATTGATTCATATAGCATATAAGGTTCAAATTGTATCACATAGCATAATCATGAATTCCACATAGCATAACATGAATAATGAAAGCATCGTAAATTTGGTTTGTTCACGAGGGATTATTATTGTTTTTGATTGCGATAGACATGCAAAATGGTGTAAAAAGTTTGAATCGAACGAACGTTCAAGTATAAAATCATATAGAAATTGAGATACATAAAAGAGAGGCTCAATAAAACATTGGATTGTTTCTGGTAGAGAAACGTCTACTATTCCAAAGTGGGTCGAAAGTCCTTTCGAATTAGAGAAATCGTGCTTTGGCCTATTGGTAAGATACTCTCGTCGAGAAGCGATTAACGGTGTCTTACCCTTCCAGTTACTACACGTCTCTAATCGATTGAAACAATCGGGACTTTGGCGAGATTGAAAATCGCGGAATGGGACTTAATCGACAAGGTGCGGGTTTCACCCCTAACTTGACGATTTCGTACCCTAAATGTGGTTGGTACTCGTCGGGTCAAAAGATAATTTTGACACTTTAATGAGGGTACACTAGATTTGAAATGGAAATTACCATTAAGTTGTGGATTTCACTCCTAGCTTAATGGTGTAAGTTCGTGCAAAAATAGTTTAAGGTAGAATGAGAGTCGTTTACCAAATTGTGGGTTTCACGCCTATTTTGGTAAAGTCGTCTCGTTTATGTTACGAGAGTCTTCAAATAAACAAAAGCGTATTCATGTTAGCCTTAGGAAAGGCATGTAAATTTAACAAACAAGAAGAATTGCTAGGAAGCATGTAAGGTAGAATGCATAAGTTTTAAACAACAAATAAGAGACAAAGTTCCTAAAATTATAGACTAGGGCAAAGCATTCCTACTTTTTCCTAATTCCCTATAGTTATGGCTCTGATACCAATCTGTCACACCCCAACCGATGGTGAAAATATCGGGATGAGACGAAAACAAGATTGCAAGAGACTTCATAACACTATGTGACAATTCTTGATTTAGTTCAAATTTCATTTCATAACTATATTGTCATACAAGATTCAAATACAAGAAACAACATTGTCTCAAAACGAACATAACATCAACATAGGTAAATTAATCTAGGTGTGTATCTAAGTTCACCTAAATCTTGTTTCATCTCGTATCATCATCTCAACAATTCAACCTGCAACATGTATTAAAATAGAGTTCAATGCAAAAGCAAAGGCGAGTATACAAGTTTTTGTTACATAGCATAATATAGCATAAAGTAGTTTAAGTGCTCATATCCAACATGAATCATAATTAGCAAGTTTACTAGCATGCCGAAACGGTGTACTTATATGTTCAAACCCAAGATTTCAATACGTTAAAATAGCCTATCCTAAATAGAATAAAGAGAGGTTAACATGTTTAACTTAACAATACCCCAAGAATCGTGGACGGTGCATTACTCCTATAGCGCTATAATTGTTAAGGTAGGCTAGCAAAGTTAATGAAGCATATAATTAACACAAATAGTTTACATTAGCATACAAGACTAAACAAGCATCATATAGTTTCATGTTAAGCATGGATAAAGTTTAAAATAGTTTCATGTGAAGTGTAAGTTTGTATCATTTACATGTTGCACCCAAAAGTGATAAAAGGAAAACGGGACCGAGTATACTCACGGTTTTTGTAAGCTTTCCTACTTGAAATCCCGCGAGTGATGTTGGTTGATGGATTAATTTGGAGCACCATGCCCTTCTACACGAAGAAAACATAAGTGTGTGAGTTTGGGGAAATCGGAAGATTATAGATTCGGAATTTAGAATAACATAAAAATAGACATAAGAAAATAATCATCCATCACATATGATGTTTAGATGATGTACTTACTAACTTGACAATGTCCACTTGTTCATCAACAAGAGTTCGGTTTGTTTGAATGTTACATCAGTATTATATAGAGTATACTATATCATATAAGTCAAGCATGAGGTAGAAGATTAAAATCTTCATTTAGGTACCTTTAAGTATTATAGAATTCATACATGAGGTAGGAAGAACAAAGCTTCCATTTAGGCACCTCTATTGCTCACCACTACACTTGTTGTTATAAACAACAAGGAGGGTCGTGAACTTACGAGAAACAATGAAATATGAACATCTAATCTATGGAAAACATCAAGAAGTGAGTGGATTTTTATGAAAGATATCCCAAGCTAGTCTAACAATCACACATACATCAAGCTTCAAGCTTGAACACTTCTTGTGGGTAAAACCCTAACTAAGACAGAATGTTTGTAAGGTTTTAACCTCTGATCTAACATGTCTCAGCCTTGTTTTTAAGCCCAACTAACCATTCGATTGATTATGAGCATTAGGACATAGGTTTGAGATGAGATAGACTCAAGTTTAGCTAAGTTTAAGAAAGTTTAAGTGAAAACAGAAGATAACATTCCACTTTGGAGCCTTTTCGGGGACATTCCAGGGCTTGGTTTTCCATGGAAAACCTCTGGAAATGTTCCTAAGGTTGTTCCAAGTAAGTGGGAAAAAGAATGGATGAAAAAGGTTAAGAATCGAGTGAGTTATGCTCACTTTTGTGAAGGTTGGTGTTTCTGCTCGAACTTTAGGTTCACAGCTGATTAGAGACTGATTCGGGAGAGTTTAGAGTGATTAGCAAAGTGTCAAATGCTTGGAGGATGATAGGTTTTTATAGGGAAGAGTTAGGTTAGGTTGTGGTTGGGTATTTAATGTTAAAAATGAGTTTAAAACTCAAAAAAAAAAAAAAAATACAAAATCCCGCAAAAAAACAAGCTGGAAAGGGGCCTGGTCTAACATTTGCGCGCTGGACATCCTTGGCGGGTCGCGAGGACTGGGCTGAGCCTGGTCGCGGGCCGCCTGGCTCGATTTGGACGAGAGGTTAAGTGAATTAAGGGCCGAATTCATTTCGATGTGAAGGCCTAGCTCAGCTGGTTATGCGTGTGTTTGTGAAGATGTTGACCCGGGTTCGAGTCCCGTGGTCTTCATTTTTGATTCAATTAATTTCCTTTTTGTTTTTAAAACTTGAACTTTCAGCAAAGAACACAATTAGTCCCTGGACTTTAATTCAACTAACTTATGTTACCATTTAAAGGAAACTAACTTACAATTTAATCTAACTAAGTTAGTTTGTATTTACTAACTTTAAAATTTTAACGAGACTAACTAGATTATTTTTATAAAATAAAAAGAATAAAACTTTTAATCGTAAATTTAATTAATTTAATTTATTAAACGATTAACAAATATATACTCATATTTATAACGAATTAAATTAACGTCAAAACCTTTCAACGATTATTTATTTTGTGAAAATTTCGAGTTGAAGGATTAGGATACGAATCTCATTACTTTACAAGCTTCAATTAGTTTAACGAGTATAGACGTCAAAGTAAAATAAAGAATCAAGAATCTTGAATAATATTTCGTTCAAACGAGAATTTAATTATCAGTTGCACCTAAGACTAATATAAATACACAAAATAGCTTCGTTTTCATTATGATTAACAGTCTCGAATTACAAATGAAATGAAAGTAGATTACAAAGAGAGTACAAGTGTCTAAGTATGGAAAGTACAACACGACTTGCTAAAATAAGAAAGTGCGAAAATGCGGAGGGTTACAGGTCAGGCCACATGGATCCATTCAGCGTGCGCGAGCTTCCCTCTCGCCAAGAAGCACTAACGGTCGTGGCAGAGTGGACAAAACAGATATTCCTTATTATCGACTACAGGCCCAAGGCCCATCAGCCTATCTCCTTCTACACCACTCTGGCTATAAATAGTGATCTTCACCTCCAGGTTTAAGGATTCTGCTTCCTTGCTTTCTCACTCTTAATCACACACTTATATCCTCAAAACATATACTTATTCTCACGCCGGAGGGTGGTTACGAGGAGAACCCCCTATTCCCCTCCTCGTAACGAGCATAACAGTGTGTTTAGTGTTTTGCAGGATCATCACATCACAGCTTGGACGAGACAAAGAAGATTAACCTTATTTGTCGAGACACAAATCACAAACTAATCACCAGATTAGTTTGGTGTTTCTTCACATATATTCTCCCCTACGTTTTTCAAGTGATCGCCGATAAAAGATCTTTCCTGTTGCTTTTTCTTTTGCCCTGATAAGCTTCACGTTGCACCTTGTTATATATTAAAATGCAACATCTAGGTCGTTATACCTTGGGTTTGTTAACTTTTTTTTAAATACCTAAATAAATGTGTTTGAATTTTTGTCGACGTCCCGGTGTATATATTTTGTTGAACACAGAGATAAAATCAAATAGAGTATTTTGACATCGTAAGTTATACGAGTGCTGATACCGAATTGGTACTATGACGAACCAAACTGATTCCGACCGAACAACATCGATATTGGTATTATTGAAACCGGTACCAGTATTCATTTTTATGGTTTTTAGTCGATGTAAAACACGTATCGATATCCTTTGGGGCATATCACGACTTTATTTTTTTTTTTGTTTCCTTCTCCGACTAATATACGTAACGAACATGACTGATACTGAATGATTTTTCACCGCGGAGCTCTAGGAAATCCCATTACATATGTTTTATTCGTTTTATTCACAAACTACTTTTAGAGAAAACTATAAAAGTTGCATTCGTTTTATTCACATTCACAAAGTATTTATTAGAGAACACTATTAGTTGCATATTAAATTTATATTTATATCGTCTAGATATTACAAAACAATTACAATAAGTATTATTTTATAACATTTCCATCTCAACCAAATGTCAAGTCATACTACTTTGACAAGTTTACGTAATAAATAGTTTTAAAAAATAAATTGGTCAAAATTCAACCTTTCAGGACTAATAATCTAGTGAATGTCAACTTTGGCCGATGGCTAAGTTTAGATTTTTTTTTTTTTTTTTTTTTTTAAATTATTATATATAATATAATAATATAATTTATATATATAAGGCCAAACAAATTACACCAAGATAGCCGGTAAGCGGGCAACAAGCTGCGCCGCTACCCCCTTTTGAATAGCGAAACCTAACCTAGTAAAAACGAAACCCCGATTTTTTATTGAATAAATAAAAAAAAATCCTCAGATTTCTTTGCCAACAGGAGTGACAACTATCGCATAATAAACCACACATAGTATTATATATGTTATAATATTAATCAACTATATTATAGTGGTACAAATTATATAATAACAAAAAAACATAATAAAATTATAACTCTCAATTGTAAGAAAGACAATTATAATAGGTATGTAGTAAACTGTAGGCCTGTAAATAAACCAAACGTTCATGAACTGTTTCAGAACTTGTTTGGTAAGAAGTTCATTTATGTTCGTTTATTTAAGAAACGAACAAACATGAACACACATTTTATTCGTTCATTTGTGTTCGTTTATTAATATTTTTTATGTCCGTTTCAATTTAAATACATAAGTAGTTATATTTATAAAACATAAAAGAAACTTTTTAACTACTTATATAAATATAACTAATAGATAACTGAGCTTTTTAGTATTATAAATGGGTTGTCCAACGGAATTTATAAAAATTGATCACTAATATATATAAGAAATTACTTTATGTTTGATTATGTTTAGTAAATTATGTTCGTTTCTGTTCATTTGTGTTATTTATTGTTTGTTAAATTATGTTTGTTTAATTTTGGTTGTTTATGTTCGTGAACTGTTCATTTAGGTTTTAAACGAACGAACATAAACGAACATGAACGTGTCCGTTTTCTTAATAAACAAACATGAACAAAGAAAAATGTGTTCGATTATACGTTCATGTTCATGTTCGGTTAAAGTTAAATGAACGAACACGAACATGTCACTGTCCGTGTTCGTTCAGTTCATTTACAGGCCTAGTAAAGTGTTTTAATGTCGTATTACCCAATTAAATAGTTTTGAGTTTAAATGCTTGAAAGGGTAGATGTGGTATGACTTCAGGCGTTACAAAAAGGATGGGAGAGAGAAAAAAACAAGGGTTTTGAATGAACCAAACCAAAACAATGAATATATATTAAATGAATAACCATCGATCTTGCCATCTTTTATTGGCCAACTGATTTTTGAAACCGTATATACCGATTAAACGCGTTCAACTCTCTAGAAGTTAAATTTTAAAATTATTACATCTTTTTAGCGAGGCATCTAGAAATTTTAGAATATATTTAACCAAGGAAATTTGATATTGAATAAAAAATGTCACTAAATTGAAGGTTGAAATTTTGGTATTGACAGGAGTACTTCTTTATTGTTGAGCCATCCATCCATCGCGGACCCACATCACTTTGGACTTTTGGACTCTTTTCTAGTGGGCTATACATATATGGTGTGGTCGAAAAGTCTTATGGACATTCTGAGTCGTCCACTACATCGTAGATACTACTCATGTAGCTTTCCTTGTATTTGTCTATATCGTAAACATTGTTTGGTCTATCGAGGAATTCTCGAAAAAGAACTCACAATATCGTGGTCTAGACGTCTAGTGATATATATCTTATATATGTATCTCATAGAGTCATAGTCTAGTATAGTATAGTATAGTAAAGGTGTAGTATAGATCCAGTATAGGCTTATATATATGTATCTTTTAGTCTAGTATAGTATTGTATACTATAGCATAGGATTAGTGTCGTATTGTATCCTAACGTGTAGTATCGTATTGTATTGTATCTATTGTATAATATCGTGTTGTGTCATGTAGTATCGTTTACACCTATATTACACGATAAATTTTTAAAAATGTTTTTAATTTAAAATATAAATAATTTTTTTTATAAAATATTGTTAAAATGATAATATTGTATGTATAAAAAACCCCTTCAATGCGCCTAGTATAGCCATGTACGAGGGGGCTATGGTTCCATTACTGGGAAACAATGGTGCCGACTAACCGGAGTAATCCATCTTATGGGGGCGCATTCCAAGTCTAGCTATATCGCTGCTCAATTGGCAGCCATGGCGGCGTGACTCAAGTCTATGTAATCGCTAAAGGAGAATGTTGAATCACTCAAATCACACACCATGTTTATGAACAAGTCCAGCGGTGTTTCGGGAAGATACGAAGGCGACGAGTTTCAAGACCCGGATGAGTTTTGTATATCATTAGACAAACGGACACGATGCAAAAGTACCGGCAAGAGTTTGCCTAAAGTTCATCTCGTGTATCTAACCGCAGAAAATTGCCTTTTGAATGTAACTAGGTTTTAATGCTGCGCGCCGCGTTGCGGCGCAACAAAACTAAGTGTTTGTAAAACTATTTATTGCGACTAAATACTTAGTTGTTATTAAAGTTGTGCTATTTAGTGTCTTATTTTTAAGTTGACAAGTGGAGTTTTCATACAACAGAGCCGTTGGTAGCAAGCGAGTTAGTAACTCCTGGCGATGACGACTATTGCGATGTCTAAGCATCCACTGACCCAACAAATAAGAAATAAGAATTGTATAAATACAATCAGAAAAACGTGTGAAAGAGGAGAAAAAGGAAGATGACGTGAAGTTATGTAAGCATAAAATGGAAAAAAAAAAAAAAAAAAAAACCCCATAATTTGAACATAAGTCCCGTTAAAACAATAAGGAAAGTTTACTATTCATTATGATGTGACAACTACTATTCATTGGCTTTGTTTTTTAATATATATTTGTTTTTTAATATATAGGATAATGGGAGATGGGTCGATTTGACCCATCTCGAATCGGGTTAACCTTGTAATGGATCTCCCATTTTCAATCCTTGATTTATGGGATTTTATCACTATCACATTAAGTTATGTTTTATATTATCCTTAAAATAATTGTGTATATGTTCATATCGGTTTAGGGTATTAGTTTATTAAGTTTCCTGGTCCAGGACTCCAGGTATATATATATATATATATACTTCTTATCTATACTATATAATAAAAGAAACTATTTGGAGGACATTTGTCATTATATGAGGCCATGTCTTATAGATAATTATAATATTAATAATATTATTAATATTAATAACTAATAAATCTATATAAGAATACGACTTAAAAGATAATACAATAATCATGCAACCAACGAATACATACACAATTGATACGTCATCCATCTATCTATTTATATTATTAATTTATTAATTTTTTTTTTTGGAAGATATTAATTTATTATTAAGTATTAAAAATATTAGTTATATATATATATATATATATCAATTAATAGTTATAATATATATTTATTTGGGCAGAAAAAATAATTGAGATCATCCCATAAAACGCCATGTGTCCTTTTATGATATAGAAAATCAAATAAATAATATTATAAATGAGACGTATACATTAAAGTTAAAATAAATTATAATTATCTATAGTTAAGTATAAGAGTTAAATAAAATAACATTTAGTAGGAGCATCTATATCTATATTACTATATAAAGCATTTAGTATGTAAAAATGGTAAATTCCCATCAAATTTTAAGATGACATATACAAATTTACTCTTTTTATTTTCAATGATATAATTATCTCTAATAAACTTTAAATTTTTACCATGGTATTTATAATGCTAGACATAAAATAAAATAAAAAACATTTTGGATCACATCAATAACTTAAGACATAATATAATTATATGTATAATATACACTTTTTAATAAAATAATACCAAGCAAAATTACAAATATAAAATCATTGACTTTACTAATAATAGCAAAGTCTTAATTTTTTTAAATTAGATTTCTTACGGGTTTCTTAAATATAAAATCATTGACTTCTCATCAAACTCTTTATATTTTATCACTCAAATGGTTGTTTATTTGCTTCTTGAATAACATGTTTGACCATTATATCTTCTTTTCAATAATCATCTACGCAATCACCAAATCTATCGCGTACCGAGTATGTCATTAGTTTTTTTAAATATAATTTTTTTTATTATTTGGTATATAAAATCATATTTATTCAAGTCGTATAATACACGAGGGTTTTTAAAGATATTACTTTTTTTATTATTTGGTAAACAATATTACTTTATTCAACCCGTGTAATACACGTGGTTTTAAATATATAACTTTTTTTATTATTTGGTATATAAAATTGCATTTATTCAACCCATACAATATGGTTCCTATAGATATAACTTTTTTATTATTTAATATATAAAATTAGTTTTATTCAACCCGTGCAATAAAAGAGGTTTTTAAAAATATATTGTTTTATTACTTAGTATATAAAATTTATTTATTTAACCCGTGTAATACACGGGTTTATAACCTAGTATATTAATATTAAAAGGCTTATTTTATGCCTGAATATTTAAGAATTAAAAAAATGGTGACTCATTCGAGTCCAACCTAACCCATATTTTTATACTAAAGAACATTGTGTATATTAATCATTAATCATATAAGGATGGATTATATATTTCTAAAAAATAGATTATAGCCTAATAGATACACAAGTAGATTACTAAAC
The DNA here is from genome assembly GCA_030545235.1 of Helianthus tuberosus. Lineage (NCBI taxonomy): Eukaryota > Viridiplantae > Streptophyta > Magnoliopsida > Asterales > Asteraceae > Helianthus > Helianthus tuberosus. The sequence continues at coordinate 2,249,435 of CM060394.1, forward strand.
TCCAATACCCATAAGACCATAACCATAATTAAGGGCTGGATGCGTGAGCTAATGAAGACTTTTATTCATCACTTCACATTCAAACCCCTCAAAAGTCAGCCTACCACATGATTTTAACCTTTTTTTATCTTTGAATAATGTATAAGAATATCAATATTCAAAGTTGGTTTATAGATTCCACCTAAATCATCATCAAAACACATATTTAGTTGTAAATTTAAGATCTAATAAAAATTTATAGTCAATGGCCAAAAAAAATTATTCAATTTGTTGACTATTTAATTAGCTTTTACAAATTTGAAAAAAAAGTAATCACACATATATTTGTACACCTAATTATTTTCAATGGCTTAAATTTCTCATATGTTGTCCCATGTATAACAATCTCAATTTTATTTTTACACTTCCAAAGATTAAATGCCATGTGGTGTTATATGCTTTTTATACTGTACTTTAGTGCTTTTAACGGTGTATAAATGTTTCGAACCTTACGGTTTTTGGGGCTTGAAGTCATGCAGGCCGGATCTAGCCTTTTTCGAGCTTGAAATGGGGGTGCAATATGAAGGGAACTCATCAAAAGGGGCTCCAAGGACGCAACTTCGGGATTACTCTCCAGCAGTTAAGTGAATTTCGTATTTATAATGCTATACACATCGATAAATAGTTGTATAAATATACACACATATATATAACAGAGAGAAGCTTGTGAGGTCAGAGAGAGCAAAAAATCTAGTGAATAAACCACTAAAAAGTGCAAGCCCTCTTTGCAAACAGAAAACTATAAAAATAACCAAAGGATTGTCTGTTGTTCGCTTCAACAGTCTGAGGTCCAAGCTTCACGTGGATGCTCCTCGTTTAGCTTGAGAGGGTGTATTAGAGTGTATGTACATATAGTGGATTTGTATAGAGACAGTTATGTTAGTTGGAGTTAGTTGAGAGATTAGTTGTATGTTGCTTGCCTATATATAAAGATTGTATGGATTGTAATTGTAATGAGAAATGAAATGAAACCTTGCAATGACTGATTTCCTTTAAAAAATAAGTTTTAACTTCTTTTTAGTCCTAAGCCCAATTATCCTTCTTGCAATGATGCAATTTGCAAAACAAGAGAAACTATAAAAATAACTTTCCTTAGTCCAAACCCAAATTTTCGGCTATCAACAGAATGAGTAGGCCCAAATGTAATCTAAATGTATCTTGAATTTAAATTTTATTTTCTTTAACTTTAAATTTTATATACATAAAGTTATATACACATACATATAAGGCCGTTCAATACATAACCGGTTTTAAGTAAAGAATTGCAAGAACTGCATAAATATTTGTATCTTTTGCTTTAACCTGATATACAAAGCGTTTTTGTAATAGTTCACACGACTCTTTTTTCTAACTTCCATTATAGCAAGCCGCTATGGTGAAATTCGTAGACGCTCCTCTTGGGAAGCAGTGTCGTTGACAGATATTGTGTACAAGTTCATTAGGTAGTTTTGTTCTTTAAATAGATTATGTATTAAAAATAAGAGATAACCTTCATAATTCTTGACATTAAGATCTTAAAAGAAACCTGACAATACAAAGTACACAAACTTAAAGACACCTTAACATAAACAAACAACGTTATTTAAAACACAACAATGATGGTGTTTTTTTACACTCAACGTAGAGACGGGCAAGACAAGATGTTGACCCACGCTTCGTTTACATGCCCAGTGAGATGTGACGATGAGTTGTACTGTGCAATGGAATACGAGCTTTTATCTTCAGAAACCGAAATGTTTATTCCATTATAAAAGAAAGATTTGGCCAAGCTAACCGCAAGAGATGACCTCTCTTTATAGATGTTATCATCTTGAGCAAAACCTGTGAATGTTCGAACTGCTATGCAATGGCTTTTCCAGTTGGAAATATGCAAGTTTAATCGATACTTAATTTGGTGTGGTCTTCATTTGCACCATGAATGTATTGGTACAATCTGTGACCAAAAAAAAAAAAAAAAACTTCAACCACCTCTATTTTTTTTACCATGAGTACATGTTACTAAACACTGGTAAATTTTGCAGGACTCCGTCAATACCCTACTAACCAATAGGGTTGACCAGTAGTATGTGTTACTGTGTTAGGCATGTGGTCTTCAAAAGGTTATGGTTGGAAACTATAAAGTAACCGTTGTCTAGTTTTTGAAACCGGTTCAACCAGTGGACCTGTAGTAAGATGGATGCTTCGTATGACGTGAAAAAAGAAACACTACTAGAAAACTGCTACTTTTCCCACGTTAATTTCCGTAGGAAATCCGTGGGTAACTGCGTTTACCCACGGATTTCCCACAAAAATGGGCTGTGGGAATTTTGCTCGTGGGTAATTTTTTTCTGACGCATTTCCTACGGAATTTCCTACTCCTTTCCCACACAAATGTTTCGTTAGAATTCTCCTACTTATTTCTCACGGAATTAATTTTCTTAACTTTCCGACGCATTTCCTACGGAATATTTATTTTAATTTTCTTATATAATATTTATTATATAATATTTATATATTTTAATTTTCTTACACAATTCCTACGGAAAAAAAATCAGCCAAAAAGGGGAAATTCCCCCTGGATCGGTGTGTGCCTGGGATCGAACTCGAGACCTATACGTTATAACCGAAGTGTCTTAACCAGTTTATCCTCCTGTACAGGAGCTGATATATCTTATATTTAATTCTATATATATACTATTTGAGTCAATATTTTCCTACATATTTCCTACGGATATTAATTAAAAACATATTTCGTGAGCAATTTGTGAGCAATTTGTCGATAATTTCTGACACACTTCCGATAGGAAATGAAACATATTTCGTAGGAATTGTGTTGGTATTTTCCTACACTTTTTCTACGGATATAAATAAATTTATTTTAAAAATAACATATATTGATATAAATAATAAAACTTTATGTTTTAATATCAGTAATTTCATTTTATTATGAATTTTTTTTAATGATAAATTGGATTCCTACGCATTTCCTACCGATAATTAAAATGAAAACGGATTCCGTAGGAGATCGGTCGGAATTTTCCTACACTTTTCCTACGCATAACAACTCCTACGAATTTCCGACTAATGGTTAAAATGAAAACGGATTCCGTCGAAGATCGGTCTGAATTTTCCTACACTTTTCCTACGCAAACCAATTTGTCGTTCTTTTGTCGCTTTTTTGTCACAAAACTAAGACCCTTTTTAATACGTCGGAATTTCGTAGGAAATGTGTAGCCATTTTCGTTCGTAGGAAATGCGTAGGAAATTTTGGTAGGAAAAATAGCAGTTTTCTAGTAGTGAAAGATTAGAATAACAAACCTGTGAAAGCCGTCGTGGGTTGATTTATTAAAGGAGGTTCCCGCGACAACTAAAGCAGTAATCCACGACGACTCAGGCTAGAGTCTAATCTCCACATCCGGAGCCGAGAGTACAACCATGTACACTGGGGATTCCGTTGCAGCATTCGCATACCAGCTCGATAGTAGCATCATCAAACTAACGTAACAATGTACAACTCCATATCCTTCACCCATATTTTCAGGAGGAATGCAATTAATATGACACTTCTCTGTTGTCCCTCCAGTTGTTTATAAAGCACATCAATAAGTATTATTATTATTCTAATCCTATTTAAACTTTAATTTATTTTAATTTAGTTTTGCTTTGCTTTGTTAAGCCCATAATTAACCCACTGTCCACTCATGTTATAAAACACTGATTAAGACACATTGAATATTCATTAAAAAGTAAGCTCTTTTCATTTTAACCTCATATAAAACAGTAACATATTTTATTGTTATATCTTGATTTCATTTTGTGTGAACTTGGTAAACTCTGTTTTATCTATATTACTAATATAATACATCTTCTTATTTAGAGTATATGATATTAAAGATATTTATAGGGTAATTAATTCCCCAATGTAAAACTAGATTTTTTTTTTCATTCCAATCATCAGGGCAAATTACATAAGGATAGCAGGTAGACGAGCAACAAACTGCGCCGCCATCCCTTTCTGAATAGAAAACCCTAATCTACTAAAAACAAAGCCTCGCCCCTGAGGGGTCGAAAAGTTGTTGTGGACCACACGCTGAACTCTAGACAAGAACCGAACTACCTCTGGCGCCAAGGAGCCGAACGTGTCAAACGCCAGGGGGACAAAGGCATGCTGATTATCCTCACAAGCTTTCGCGTGCTTTTCCACCTTCTTCGACTCTGATTTTTAAATCTTTAAATAATATATAAACTGTATTTTTTGCATTTTTATTAAACTGAAACAAAAACTAAATTTATTTTAATTTCGTTTCTTTTTTTTCTTTCTATAAAAAAAGATTGCGTTTGCCGGAGTCGAACCCGGGTCTATTGCTTGGAAGGCAATTATCCTAACCGTTGGACTACAAACGCTATTTGTTTATTAAGGATAGTACAAACTATAAATTTTGAGTGTTTATTTTTGTCTAAAAGCTTGAATACACACACACACTGAACCTTTCTATAAAATTATTTTTTATATGATGAGTTCCATGGTTACAAACTTGAAACAAATTTACAAGACTTTATAATTTTTCTTTTTAATAACTATGAGTTTTTAAAATACTTAAGCAAGAATGTTGTCGATTAAAACATGTGTGATTGTTGCATAACTATATTAGAGCTCCGCAATTGTCTATTGTTGAATGTCGAACAAATCTTCATATACTTTGACAAGTGATTGGTTCTATGATGACAGACCGATAACCCAACTAATGGGGTTGGTGACCCATTGGCAAAGACAACCTTAAGAACACCTAGGATTGAACACCGCAACGTCGCAACTAATGCCCCACCTTCACCGCGACCCATGGTGCGAACACAAATGCTAGTTTAGGCTTAATTACTTGTGTAATGTTTTGAACACCTCTTTGTGCATTAGAATAATATTTCTCTCAGTTCGGTTTTATTCATGTTTGCTATAATTTATAATTTACCTAGTATTTACACTTTAGTCTTATGTGATACTAAAGTTGGTTAACAATAAAACTTAATCACCTTTCGGTTCTGGGTCCGATTCTCAAAAGTGGGTTTTTTCCCTGATTTATTAGGTTTTCTTATAAGCATTATTGCCTAGTGGAGATGTATATGATCGGATAGTTCCGCTGATGGCATGATGATACTCCAGTAGTCCGTCAGTGATCCAAATTTGCCGTTAAAAAAGGAAAAACACACTTGAATATGAGATCTTTTAGTATAACTATATTTTATAGCACTTAATTAAACTTAATAAAAGCTTAATTCATTTTAAATACGTGATATAAGATTTGGATATTCTAAACTTAACACTCATACAATATTATTTACCGTTGGAAACGAAAGATCCACCAAATCATGGTTGTTGACGACGGGCCAATGGGGAATCCCATTTACCCATCTTGGGCTATTGTCATGCGGGCCCAACAGATAAGGCCCAAAGGCAGTTTAACTTGCCCACTAAGGTTTCCCTTATACGAAAATGAGCGGGAAGGAAAGGAACAGAGAAACACATGCTGCATTTAATACATGACATGAAGAGGATCTTGGCTGGCATTGTACTTCTTCGCCGGAAACATTTAATGAGGTGATAATCCTAACGTTGGGGGTCAGACACGTGTCTGAGCCCCCCGAAGACTGGCAGAGACCGTTAGATCGTCTCGTTAAGATATTTCACATGGGAGATAAGGTCTCGGGGTTATATAAGGAGGAGAAAAGATGATCAAGGGACAAGGTTCAAGGTTCAAGTTATTACACTATTAACTCTCTCATTTATTCCGACCGATATTCCTCCACATTAAATACACACACATTTATTAGATTCACACCATAAAGAAATATTCCGGTGATCATACTCATCGGAATAAGCTTCTCATACTCTCCGGCAAGTTTACTTATTCTCACGCCGGAGCTTGGTCACGGATCCCCCTCCCGGGGCCCTCCGTGACGAGGCTAACGGTTTACTTTTTTGTAGCGACGAAGGCTGAGATATTTCGACGTCAGCGAAGACCCTTTGAACGTCACCAGGGACTTGGGTATTCGACATTGGCGCCATCCGTGGGACCTTACAGCCTAGCTGGTGGTCCCATTCCAAAACTCCGACGTTGAGATAGCCCATTTCACGAGAAACAACATGACAACACCACCAAGCTCACGTACCATCCAGACGGTGCAGAACGAGCATGATAAGATCACAGTGGAAGACATAACCCACGAGGAAAAGAACGAAAATCAGGTGGAAATTCTGGAAAGAGAGGAGGCCATTACCCCAGATTTTGTTGCCATGCACAGAGAGAAGTTGAAAAAGCATCTTGAGGATCTAGAAAGACAAGAGAAACTTGACAGCCTCAGGGCTAGACTGTCCTTCGACACACCATCCAACCAGGAAGGGGTGGATCCACAAAACAAAAACGGTGGCAATGACCCTCTGGAAACCTTCATGACAGCCCTAAGGCAGATGTCCTCGGAGGAGAGAGAATATCTCATTACAGGGAAGAAACAAAAAGGAAAAGAAAAAGAGAAGGAGAATCAAAACGATGATAATCTGGATCAGCCTTACCTCCCTCGGGACTTAGCTGAGATCTCAAAGTTCACTAGGAGGATCGCCGAACCACCCATGCCCCCTAAGATGAAGCTACCTCCAAACTTCGACCGGTACGATGGGACAAGAGATCCTGAGGACCATCTCCATGCCTTCAAGGGTGCAGGGCAGCTGGGACAATGGCCCATGCCAGTTTGGTGCCACATGTTTGTGCAAACTCTGACGGAGGGAGCCAGGCTCTGGTTTGACAGCCTCCCCCCGGAGGAATTGACAGCTATGAAGAGTTAAGTGAGAAGTTTCTGAGGAACTTTGGACAACAAAGAAAAGTGATCAAAAACCCAAACAAAATCATGCACATAAGGCAGAGGGACTTGGGTATTCGACATTGGCGCCATCCGAGGGACAACGAACGGATAAATCAATACATGGAGAGGTTTGTCAAGGAGAGCATGAATATCAAGGATGTCCCGGAGGTCATGAAGATCAGCAGTTTCATTAATGGGTTAAAGCACGCACAACTATGTGAGAAGCTGGGGGAAAAAGGTACTCCTTACTCAAGAAAACCAGCTCTCTTGATATAATGTTGCATGATAGAACAAGGCCCTCGTATTCCCCATATAGGCCTCGGGGGAGAAGCCCATTCCCCTACTCCGACAGCTTCACCCCCTCACCAAAACTCCAAGTGAAATACTAGCCACTGAGAGGGTGAAGAACTCCTTCCCAAGACCGCCACCCATAAAACCGGGGCCAAAGGCACAACCGAACGAATACTGTGATTTCCATAGGGGCTTCGGCCATAAAACTGATGATTGTATCTAAAGAGGGAAATAGAGGCCGCGATAAAAACGGGTAAACTGGCTCACTTGGTTAAGGAAATAAAGGAAGGAGGAGGGGACTGCAAGGGGAAAGATGCGAGGGAGCTTGGAAGAGCAGATGTAGACATGATTCGAAGGAGGGATGAATTAGATACCACCAGGAGAGTAAAGGCCAGAATTCTGGGCTCCCCAGACCGCATGAAAGCTCCCATCTTGATGCCACACCTGGAGAAGAACGAGGTGCAGCGACTCCCCCTTAACATTTCAGCCATAATAGCCGGTCACAAGGTGTTCATAATACATGTGGATGGGGGAAGCGGGGTAGAGGTGATATATGAGCACTGCTTTCTCATATTTGACAGGGATGTAAGGGATAGGCTCGAGGAGGACTCTATCCCCTTAGTGGGTTTCAACAACAGTGTGTCACACCCCTTAGGAAAGATCAGACTCCCATTTACAGTCGGGGTAGGAGATCGAGTCCGAACCATAAATTTAACCTTCACAGTGGTTCGAGCACCCTCAAAATACAATGCAATCCTGGGAAGGCATGGGATTGGAGATCTGCAAGCACAGGCATCAACCCCACATGGAGCTCTAGTGTTCCATACGCCAAAAGGCTTGGCTTGGGTTAAATCTGCATATGAAGTAGTTTCTTCTGTCTCTGAGGGAGAAATATCTGAGAAACCCCAAAAAGATGGAGTCGAAGAGTGGGTCATTTGTGACAGGTTCCCGGACCAGACGGTTAAGGTGGGAAGCCACCTGAGCGACAAATGCAAAAGTGCTCTCAAGGAGCTGCTCTTCCTCAACATAGACGTGTTTGCATTCCAGCACAGAGACATGACAGGAATCCCAAGGAGTCTGACCGAACATCGACTCAATACATACACCTGGGCAAGACCAGTCAAGCAAAAGAAATGGAGCATGGGCACCAGCAAGAGGAGGGCCGCCTGTGAAGAAACCAGGAAGCTGCTCAGAGCCGAAATAGTAAGAGAAGTGAAGTATCCATCCTGGGTTGCTAACCCAGTCATGGTCAAAAAGAAAGACGGGGGGGGGGGGTGGAGGATGTGCATTGACTTTCAAGATCTGAACAAAGCATGCCCCAAGGACTGCTATCCCCTCCCAGAGATAGACGTACAAGTGGATTCCTTATCTCAGTACCCCCTAAAGTGCTTCTTGGATGCTTACAAAGGGTATCATCAAATTCAGATGTCAATGGAGGACGAAGAAAAAACCGCCTTCATCACAGACGAGGGAACATTTTGCTACACCAAGATGCCCTTCGGGTTAAAAAATGAGGGGGCCACCTACCAAAGGTTCATGAATACCCATTTCAGAGAGCAGCGGGGACGGAGCTTGGAAGTGTATGTCGATGACATTGTCATAAAAAGCCTAATGGAGACGGCCATGATAGACGATATAGCCGAAACCATCCGAGCTATGCAAGATGTAAATATGAAGCTGAACCCTGGAAAGTGTTGCTTCGGGGCAGAAGAAAGGAAATTCCTGGGGGTAGTGGTTACTAAGGGAGGAATCAAAGCTAATCCAGAAAAAACTCAAGCTGTAGCCGAAATGCGGTCCCCCAGGTCCCTAAAGGACATTCAACAGTTGAATGGAAGATTAATCGCCTTGAACCGCTTCTTATCAAAGGTAGCCGACAGGACTCTTCCCTTCATGAAGGTACTGAAGGGCTGTCTCCAAACGGACAGATTTAAATGGACCCCTGAGGCGGAAACTGCTTTCCAAGAAATGAAAGATTACATCTGCAAGCTCCCAACCTTAGCTACCCCGGTACCCGGGGAAGATCTGGTCTTGTATTTGTTTGCTTCGAAAAGGACCATAAGTGCGGTTATGATGGTGGAATGGGAGGGAAAGCAGATACTAATATACTTCATCGGCAGGACCCTCAAGGGTCCTGAGGAACGCTATATGCCCATGGAGAAGTTAGCTTTGGCTCTTGTTTTCGCATCTCGGAGACTCAGAAGGTACTTCCAAGGACACAAGGTCACTCTAATGACAGATCAACCCCTCCAAAAAATGCTAAGGAGACCGGACCTATCGGGTCGACTGGCTAAATGGGCGGTCGAATTAGGGGAGCATTCCCTGGAATTCAAAGCCAGAACTGCCATGAAAGGACAAATACTGGCCGACTTCTTGGCAGAAGTCCCTGAGGATGAAGAAAAAGAGCTTTTAAAGTGGGAAGCCTTGGAGAGGGAAGAGAAAGAGAAGGAAGACGAGGCAGTGTGGAAACTGCTCACAGATGGGGCCTCCAGCGAAGAGGGTAGCGGAGCGGGCATTACGTTGATCAGTCCTGAGGGGGTTGAGCTAACCTACGCCATCAGGCTAGACTTTGAGAATACCAACAACACCGCAGAGTACGAAGCCCTTTTAGCAGGGATGAGGCTAGCCAAAAAGATGAGAGCAAAACATGTGGAGGCCAGTACGGACTCGCAGTTAGTGGTCAAGTAGTACCAGGGGGAATATGAGGCTAAAGACAGCACAATGGCTCAATACGTGGCAAAGGTAAAAGAAACAGCCAAGGCTTTCCAGACCTTTAAGCTAGAATATATCCCCCGCGGGAGAAACAGAAAATCCGATGCTCTCAGCAAGCTGGCCTCCTTGGCGTTTGACCACCTAGCTAGAGAAGTCAAAGTGGAAGTCCTGACTTCCCCCTCCCTTGACACGGCAGAGGTAGCTACAATCGAGGACGCACAAGAGACATGGATGACACCAATTGTAGGATTCCTCAGAGACGGAGTATTACCCGAGGGAGACTGGGCAGCCAGAAAGGTAAGAGTCAAAGCTTTACAATATGAGTTGATTGATGGAGAACTTTACCGAAGGTCATACCTGGGCCCATCCCTGAAGTGCGTCGATAATGAAGAGGCTAAGTATGTGATCAGAGAAATACATGAGGGGATTTGTGGGATGCATTCTGGGCCAAGGACAGTAGTGGCAAAGGCAATGAATGCGGGATTCTATTGGCCTAGAATGTATGAGACAGCATCAGAGGAGATCAAGAGATGTGACAATTGCCAGGTCCATGCACCTATGACGCACCGCCATAAACACCCAATGATACCTGTTTCAACGTCTTGGCCCTTCCAGAAGTGGGCCATTGACATAATTGGGCCGTTCCCAGAGGGCCCGGGAGGGGTTAAGTACGTGGTGGTTGCCATCGATTATTTTACCAAGTGGATAGAGGCAAGGCCCTTGGCAAAAATAACCGGGGAGCAGATGAGACGGTTCGTGCTAGACAACATCATCTGCAGATACGGGGTCCTGAAGGAATTGGTGAGCGACAATGGTGTTCAATTTGCTGGAAAACCCTTCACGCCATGGTGCGAGCAGATGCACTTACACCAAGTGTTTACCTCCGTCACCCATGCCTAGAGCAATGGGCTAGTGGAAAGAGCAAATCAAAGCGTTATCAATGGGATGAAAGGGAGACTCAGAAGGAAACAAAAGGGATGGCTGGAGGAATTTCCATTTGTACTATGGGCATATAGGACTACCCTCAAGGACTGCAACAGGGAAACTCCCTTCAGCTTAACTTATGGGACGGAGGTTGTCATGCCAGCTGAGATAGGGTCCCCAACTGCCAGAATGAAGCTCATGGAGGCCGAAAATGAGCAAGACCTCCGGATGAACCTGAATTTGCTTGAAGAAAGAAGGGAAGTGGCAGCAGTCAGGGAGGCTAAGTACAAAAAGCAGCTCGAAAGCTACTACAATGCCAAAATGAAAAAGATCAATCTCGCCCCAGGAGACTTGGTATTAAGAGCAAACGAAGCTAGCCTGCAGGAGAACACCGGAAAACTAGGGCCCAACTGGGAAGGACCTTACCAGGTAACGTGGGCAAACGGCAAGGGAAGTTGCAAGCTGGAAATGCTTCAGGGAAAGGAAGTTCCAAGAACATGGAACCTCATGCAGCTCAGGAAGTACCACATATGAGGCATAAAGAGGCCTTTTAGGAAGAACGGCTAGGGAGCCACTTTTGTAATGATTAACCGATAGTCAGGGGCTTACCCCAAGAAAAAATCTTTTGCAAAAACCTGTACTGGAGGACTTGGTCCCCAAGAAATGAATGACAAATGGACAACTCACTTGTCCCCCTTTTGGAAAAATAACAGGTGTTATATCAAGGCAGACGTGCCCAGAAAAGCTATAAACCTAACAACAAACAAACACACGCGTACAAGGTATATCAAACTGTCACGGCCCCCGACCCGGTTTGACCCGTTTCAGGAGCCGCGGGACAGAAAACCCGTGGTATTTATTTAATTGAGTTTAACAGCGGAAGTTTATCATCAGGATCTTTTTAAACTGAAATATATTTCCCGATTATTTTATTTCACAACTCGGGATAAAACCCGGTAATTTACAATATGGAGATTTCACGGAGAAATCTTTTATTTTACAAAACATGTTTCTTTATTTTATACTGAGCCACTTCCTTAAGCTTGTAGTGCTTCACGGCACTTTTCCTGGATCACAATAGATCACCTGAAACATGTTTGAAAAAGGTTTTGTCAGCGGGAAATACTGAGTGAATCCTTCATTTTGCTAAAACGACTCGTTTGTTATAATTCACAGTATTAAGATAGATTACAATGTTTATTTCAACCAAATACCCACAGTACTTGTCATCGACTCGTTTTAGTGACTGCGGTCATATTACTATTGAGTCCGTTCACCCAATAGTAACGAGTATCATTAATTAGGTTCGCCCGTGTGTGAGTAGGCTCGCTGAGTTGACGAAATCTTAAAATTCGCTTTTGACAGATAGTTATGTGGATAATCGTAACTAGGGTTTTACCCTCCTGAGTTTTAGGGGCCCTGATCCTGATTCTGATTGTTCTGAAAATTTTAGGGTTTGTACAGAATCACTTGGGTGTCTTAATTAGGGTTTTCAATTGGATAAATTAATTTAATACATATGACTTTTGATGAGAGTTGTTACACAAACATACCAAACTCCCGGCTGTGGGGCAAAATAGGGTCTAGCTAACCCAAAGAAAATGGACAAGCAAGCCAAAAACATAATCTTACGTTATAGACTTGTCCAGCGATTGTCCTCAAACAGACAATCCTGGTTTATAAAGCAAACCAGGAAACACAACACACTTTTGTAAACAAACTACAAAAAGAAGTTTTTCATGTACAAGCTACCAAGTGAACGTACAACAAGAAGCCCTACTGGCCCTAAAAGAAAAACTAATATACAAGCTAGAGGGCCCGGTAAACAGACTAAACAGAGTTTTTTGTAAACATACTACAAATAACTAAAAGTATTCAGGAAAATGCTGGCCCGGTTCCCGGCAAAGACTCCTGCAAAAAAACAACAACATACCAAAAACAGGCAAAAACAAGACAGCAATTTACGGTCATAGGTCATACGATTAAGTACCGGGAGAGCCCCTACACAAAGACTCTCCCCCCAAGTATCAAAAAGTTAGAAGTACCCTAGAGTGCATAATTGTTTAGGTTACAACCATATCGAAGTAAGTTAATGTTCAGAAATTACGGGGAACCACCCCCAGACAAAGACTTCGGAGACGAAGGACCAGCAGGAGTAAACAAGGCTTTCAATTCATCGATGGATATCATGGGATGCTCCAGGATCTTTTCAAGAAGGGCTGGGGTCTTACCCCCAAACTCCTTGTCCAGCTTAGACAACCGCTTCTTGGCCTTGGAATTATAAAGCGGAGTTTCCTTCTTGTCCAAGCCCTGAGTAGAGTAAATGTACCTATCCTTCAAGCCTGATTGATATCCAACATCCCGATACACCCTATAAACTTGCTCAAGACCACCTTTGAACTCCTCCGATTGAGAGACAGCAGCGAGAAAGGCTCCGAAGCCTTCAGTAATCAGCCAAAGCTTCTCCTTAGCTAACCTCTGATTGTCATCAGAAGTGACCCCCCAATCAGTATACGTAGTGTTCAGCTGCTCCTGAGAAACGGAATCGGCCTCCTTCAGAAGTTTCAACTCCGCGGCTAACTCCTCTTTCTCCTCCACCAACGCCGCCATCTCCCTCTCCCAAGCTCGCTCCCTCCGCTCCAGCATAGCTCCAGCCCCCTGAGCAAAAGACATCATGAGAAATCCAAAAGCAATCAAAAATTAAAAAAAGAGGGAGAGGGGAGAAAGGTTATGCACCTTTTCTTCTTGCAGTCTACGCTCAGCCTCAACCACTTGACATCGGAGCTCAGCAGCAACAGATTGAGAAGCCTTAAGGTCATTCTTGAGTCCTTCATTCTCTTTCCTCAGATCATCAACCCGCTGCAACATGCCGACGCCCCTGAAAAAACCCTCACAGAGTGACATGCTGTACTGATCGTCGAAAAGATCATCCCTCAAAGCAGAGTTCATAAACCTATAGGAGGGAGGAACAACATGACTCAAAAAGTCCCTGGCAGTTTCAGGGGTCCCCACCACCGAAGACTGGGTAATTTTCCACTTAGAAACGTAGGGGAAAGGAAGGGCATCAGCAAACAGGGTAGCCAAAGGGGATCGATGAGCAAGACCCTCAAATTGAGAGGGTTTACTGGTCCCAGTAGCATGATGAGGAGAAACCTCAAAAGTTGAGGCAATACGAGCAATGCTTACTTCCGGAGTCTTGTCTCGAACACGAGAAGAGGAAGGGGCAGTAGGGATCTCTATTGGAGCATGAGAACTTCCCTGTTAAGAAAACTCGTTGATATGTGCCTACTTTCAAAAAACACCATCAGACGATCAAGTTAGGCTCAGTCGTAAGATTGTACATGGTTCACATTTCAATTGATTTTAAGAAACATTAAAACCTTAATTAAATATAATGCTTAAAAAAATAAGGGTATACTGTACCATATTGTGCAATTTGGAATTAAAACTGTTATTATATTTCCATTATGAATTTATGATTTGTCAATATTAAATTATGTAATTGTAAAGTATTTAAGGTCCCCTAATGTACCTTGAAAATGCTATCTTATAAATTAGTAGAATTGAAAATAACAATTGGGTTTAATGTACATGATGTACCTTGAAATTGTTTTATAAAAGTGCCATAAAGGTAGCATATTTGGGGTTGGGGTTGATCAAGGTCAAGTGTATGAAATGGCGGAAGTGTTGGGATGCAAAGTCGGGTTAGCTCCGTTTAAGCATTTGGGGTTGCAAGTAGGGGCAAACATGAATTTGGTGAAGCATTGGGACCCGGTTGTGGAAACTTTCAAGAAGAGGCTTGCGGTGTGGAAGGCTTCCTCTCTTTCATTTGGAGGACGGCTTACGTTGATAAAATCGGTATTAAGCGCACTCCCTACTTATTATTTTTCCATATAAAAGGCTCCAATCCCCAAGTCATAAAAAACTTGGAAAGGCTTCGTAAAGATTTCTTGTGGGGGCCCACTCAGTAAAAGGCAAAGATGAATTGGGTTGCGTGGAAAAGTATTATGCCGCCAAAAGACTACGGGAGGTTGGGCTTCGGGTCGTTACGTGACTTGAATATCGCAATGTTAGCTAAGTGGTGGTGGCGGTTTAAAGTAGACCGGGGGAGCCTTTGAAGGAAAGTGATATGGAGTTTGCACTCAAGAAACTGGAAATTCATTCTGATAAAACTTTCAGCGCCGGGACTATAGAAGCAAATCGTGAACATTTCATCGGATCTTGCACAATCTGGAGTGAACTTATTGGAGCAATTCAAGGTATTCCGGGCTATGATAAGAAGATAAGCTTCTGGAAGGAAGTTTGGTTAGGCGAAGTTCCATTATGCGTTAAGTTCCCAAACATTTATCTTCTCGAAAGCAATAAAAATGTTTGTATCGCTGAAAGGGTATCAGTTGGAAATGGGGAGGTGGGTTTCAAGTTCGAATGGACCAGAAACCCTTTGGAACTGGAATAACAGAACTAAGCAGTCTTGAGGCAGCGGTGCAATCATTTTCATTCGGGGTTGAACGCGATTGTTGAAAATGGAAGACAACCTCGTCTGACATTTTTCTGTACGCAGTCTAAGAGTTTTGATTGAAAAGGCTGCGTATATGATTCTCGTATTGATTTTGTGTGGAATGGGTGGGTCCCGTTGAAAGTAAACTTTCTCACTTGGCAGGTTGTGTTGGATAGATTACCCACGGCAATTGACTTACGGAGGCGAAATGTACAAGTTCCATCAGTTGAGTGCAAGATGTGTAATGTGGGCAATGAAACGACGAATCATTTGTTTATTTGATGCAATATGTCGCAACAGGTCTGGGAATATATTGCGTCATGGTGCAGAATTGGATCTGTTTATGCTCTAGAACTAAAGGATTTGATGGGCATACAGGACCGGTTTCGTGGATTGCTAAAGTGGAAGAAAGTTATTCATTCGGTGATGCAGGTTGCACTTTGGGTTGTGTGGAAGAACCGAAACGAGGTCGTTTTTGACAACAAGGTGCCAAACCTGGTGAAAATAAAAGATGAGGTCAGGATGTATGCTTATTTATGGGGTAAGGAATAGGGCAAAATGTCAATCTTTAACGTGGGAAGCATGGTGTAATTTTGAGTTGTCAAGTATGGGTATTTGATGTATGTGGTGTTTTGGTGGATGTTGTAAGGTTGCCGAGTTAACAGTTGTTGACTGACAGATATCAATAAAAGTTTGTTTGACGTTTAAAAGAAAAAAGTGCCATAAAGGTGATATATTGCATGAGAAGGTCGTTAAATTAAGGGCGGAGCTGGATGAGGTCCAAATGGCCATTGATGGGGATCCGTCTAATGTTTCTTTGTATGAAAAAAAAGGCGGATTTAGTCAACGTTTTTAATGAAACTAAACTGGATGAGGAACGTTTTTTGAAACAAAAATCTAAGGTGGAATGGCTTCAGGTAGGTGACTCAAACTCGGCTTACTTTCATAACTCCCTCAAATGCAGAAATCATGTTACTCGTATAGATTGCATCAAAGATCGGAATGGTATCGTTTTTGAAGGTGTGGAAGTTCCAAAGGCTCTTGTTGAACATTATACTCAATTTTTAGGAGTTGAGGGTAATATTTTTGAGGTCATGAATCCTGAGTTAATTAATAGGAGGTTGTGTCCTTTGAAGGCTCAGAATATGGTTCGGGACGTCTCGCCAGAGGAAGTAAAGGAAGCAATGTTCTCCATTGGTAATGATAAGGCGCCTGGCCCGGATGGTTTTTCTGCTGCTTTCTTTAAACATTCTTGGGACGTGGTGGGCAATGATATTTCTTGTGCTATTCAAGAGTTTTTTGCTAATTGGAAATTGCTTAAGGAGATAAATCATACTATTTTGGCTCTTATTCCTAAAGTGCATACTCCTAATTCGGTTCAGGATTATCGACCCATTTCTTGTTGCAATGTTCTTTATAAGTGCATTAGCAAGATCATCACAAACAGAATAAAGGTTGGTCTAGATGATGTGGTAGATATTAATCAATCAGCTTTTGTACCTGGAAGACGGATTTCCGATAATATTTTACTGACCCAAGAATTGATGCACAATTACCACCGTAATATTGGCCCGCTAAAATGTGCATTTAAAGTTGATATACAAAAGGCTTATGATACGGTGGACTGGTTGTTCCTAAAGTCTCTTCTCGAGGGTTTTGGATTTCATCCTTAAATGGTGCACTGGATAATGGTATGTGTTACTACTACTTCTTTCTCTGTTGGAGTTAATGGTAATATTCATGGTTTTTTTCAAGGCAAAAGGGGGTTGCGACAAGGGGATCCAATGTCACCTTACTTATTCACTATGGTTATGGAAGCCTTGACGCTTATTTTAAAGGATCTGGTGAATAAATCCTCTAATTTCAAGTTTCACAACCTTTGTAAAAAACAAAGAATTGTGAATGTCTGTTTTGCGGATGACTTGTTTATGTTTTCTAGAGGTGATGTCACTTCGGCTAGGGTTATCATGGAAGGGTTGGAGAGGTTCAAGAATATGTCGGGCCTTGTGCCTAGTATGGCAAAGAGCACTGTGTTTTTTGGTAATGTTACTAGGGAGGTTAAGCAAAGTATTTTACAATTGATGCCTTTTGAGGAAGGCTTCCTACCAGTTCGCTACTTGGGCGTGCCTCTTATTTCGTCGCGGTTAGTTTACAAAGATTGCAAGATTCTAGTTGAAAAGTTGGAATCTAGAATTGATAGTTGGAAGAACAAAACCTTGTCTTTTACTGGGCGTCTTCAACTTATTAAATCTGTTTAATCTTCCATGCATATTTATTGGGCTTCTGTGTTTATTCTTCCGGCTAGTATCATTGCTGATTTAGAGAAAAAGATGAGGGCTTTTCTTTGGTGTCAAGGTCCGATGAAGAAAGGCCGAGCGAAAGTTAAATGGACTGATGTGTGTCTTCCTAAATTTGAAGGTGGTTTGGGTATTAGGAGAATTCGTGACATGAACATGGCGTTAATGACTACTCATATTTGGAGTCTTCTAACTAGGAGGAATTCTATATGGGTTAATTGGATTCATGAGCACAAAATTAAAGGTCAGTCTTTTTGGCAACTTCGGTCAAGGGGTAATAGTGCAACGGGTTGGAGAAATATTTTGAACCTTCGTGATCGAATTCGACCTTTCATTGTCTCGAAGATTGGAAATGGATTAACTACTTCTGCTTGGTTCGATAATTGGGCTCGAATAGGTCCTTTATGCGCTATTATCTCATCTCGCCAACTTCATAGTGCGGGGTTTACTCTTAAGTCGAAGGTCAGTGATATTCTGAATAATGGTGATTGGAGGTGGCCGAGAGCTTGGTTGGACATGTTTCCGGTGTTAATAAATGTTCAGCCGCCAACAATTACTCCTCATAAATCTGATTCTCTAATTTGGTGTGATGCTAGTAAAGCCGAGTAGGATTATTCAGCTTCTGTTGTGTGGGATACAATCAGAAATCAGGGTGAGAGAGTCCCTTGGGTGGAGATAGTATGGTTTGCGAACTGTATTCCTAGACATGCTTTTCTCGTGTGGCTCATCTGCAAGAAGAAGTTGAAGACGCAAGATAATTAAGGCAATGGGATGTTGGTGGTCTCACTAACTTAAACCTGCTTTGTTGCCCGCTGTGTTGCTCGGAACCGGACTCGCATGACCATTTGTTTTTTGAATGTCCTTTTTCAAATGCAGGTTTGGTCCTCTATTAAATCTTTGGCTGGTATTCAGTTAGCGTCCAACAAGTGGGAGCATATTGTTGATTGGTTGATTTCAATCCTTATAAGAAGTCAATGCGAAGTGTCATTGGGCGTTTAGTTCTTGCGGCGACAGCGTACTTCTTATGGCAAGAGCGTAATCAGAGGCTGTTTAAAACCAAGAAAAGATCGGTGCCCGTGATTTGTGAAGCCATTGTTTCTACGGTTTGATTGAAACTAGCTTCGGTGAAGGTCAAGAGCTCTACGACTGGAATGAGCTTACTCGAGAAATGGAACGTGCCAAGCATGTAGTTTTTATTGGTTGTCACTAGTTAGTGTCTAGAGTTTTTTGGCTGTATTTGTAGTGTGTTGCTTGTTTAGCTTGTCTACTCTTCCTCAGGAAAGTGAACTAGTGAGGACTCTCCTTACTACTTGTACTTATTTGGTTTGTAATATATGAAATTGAACCGGGGTAACCCTTTAAAAAAAAAAAAAAAAAAATTTGCCATAAAGTGATGTGATATAGAATTGCCCAAATTGATTATCACAAAACAAGTGGATAATTCGTTTTGCCAATCAAAAGGTGTTTGGGTTTATTTATTTAGTTAATTATAGTTTAGACTAATTGTGATTTATGAGCAAATTACATGCATATAAGTAAGATAATAGCAACTCCAAAGCTATTGTGTGTTTAAATTTCATTTAGTTTTTTTTTTATTTAAAAAATTGATTAATAAACGTAATTGGAAAACTTAAAAATCAATTAACTTATACATCAAATGGCCTAGTTTAGACTAAAGGTAAATGCCTTTTATTTTTCTTTTCACATATATTTTTTTTGAACCAATTTTATTAAGAACCGGCCAACAAAAAGTTAGCCTCACCAAAAATACAATAGCGAAAAAAAAACACCACCAAGCAAAAACAAAACAAACAACTTAAAAATCAAACCCCATGCTAAACAAGTCAAAATTACACCATCAAGAACACGACAACGCTTGAACTCTAGACCGGTTTTCCAATCAAAGGAAACCAAGAGCCTTTACTTTTCCGCCACCCTCCCAAAATAAGGCTGCTTCTGATTAAAGACAACATGTCATTCTAGCTTCGGCATATGCACCAAATAGTCGTTTGCCTCACCATGTATATAGCTTTCTTGCACTTTTTAGACCTCCTCACAATTTAATGGAAAGTAACAAGATTTTTCCTATCAAAGAAATAGAGAGAGTGTAACCTGCACCGTTTAACCACAAACTCTGAGATACCTTGGGCAAACCGGCATGAAACTAATAAATAATCATTTTACCCTTATTTTTTTAACTTTAAGTTTTCATATATGCTCGTCTTTTAACTTCGTATTTTTCTATAACACATTTTAAGCTTAAATTTATTTTTACTCACTTTTTTTTTTATAAAGAGTAGCATTATTCATATATAATATTTAAGCTAAATCAATTATTTAGTTTCAAAAAAAAAAAAAAAACAATTATGTTAGAAATAAGTGCATATAATATTTGAAGTTAAAGGGCGTATATCAGATTTCAAAGTTTTAGAATAAGGGTAAAATGTCATTTATTAAATTATTCATAGAGAATTGGGTATACATGACATTTCAAATATTTTGTAAGGGTATGTATGATATTTATAATTTTGCAAGGGTATATATGATATTTCAAATATTTTTTTTGATATATACGTTTTTTTAATAATCTCTGTTTCCACCCACCTGTTTCAAGATCTATATACGTTTTTTTTCCATCGATATAGCTTTAATTTTTTTATGATCTTATAAAAACTCTGAATGTAGACGTAAAGCTAATAAAATAAAAATGTATAACTATACTACCATAAAATGATAAGAACTTTAAATATATATTTTAACTTGTCAATAAAAACCATGATTGGAAGCATTCTCATCTGAGCCATATGTTAGAAAATCTGACCGTAGCTGTCAAAATGTTTTTATTTGTTACCTGAGATACTTAAAACGGAACTTATAATTCGATACAACGAAAATTAGTTCCCAGTTATCACCATAGCTAAAAATTAAATAATAAATTATTAATACATGTTTTTAATACTAATAATAGTATAACAAAATATAAAAAGTAATAAAAGTATTATAAAATAAAGTAATATAAAAAAATAATAATTACTTTTAACTTTAGAATAAAATAATGTATTAAAGTAGTTAATTATTACCAAATTGACTAATAGAAAAAAAAAGTAAAAAAAAAGTTAACTTTTGACTTGTAGAAAAATAGTAAAAAAAAAAAACTTAATCATTAGCCTCTACCAGGTGGGTCAGCCCTACAATAATAAGACGCATTTGTATTTGATTTTTACCCTATCTGATTTAAAAGATCAAATCACATACATATTCCACAAAAGCGAGATTATCATTAATTCTTGCATTAATTGGCCATAACCCAATATATAAGGGGACTAGGGGTGGTTCACTAGTGATAGAAAGTATCACTCACACTGTCCAATAAGATCGTGCCATGTCATCAACCAAATTTCCATCACTAGTGATAGAAATGTAGGAGGGGTGGAATCACTAGTGATGGAATTCTATCACTCCCATTTATTTTTAATTTTCATTTTAAAATTAGAAATTAAAAATAAAACACTAAAATTAAATATTTCATTAAATTTAAAACATACTACTTCAATTTAACATACTAGAAACATACAATTTAAAAAAAAAAAAAAAAAACCTACTCCTCGTCCGAATCCGGAAACTCCAAGCCTAGAGAACCTACTAGTTCGATTAAATCGAATCTCAAACGAAAGTGAGTTTCTTCGTTACGCAATTGTAAATGGATATCTTGTGGAACTTGAACTTGCGTAGGAGGATCCGGCACCCAATCCGGGGATATTGCACGCCCGTCGTGTTTGATCAGCATATTGTGCAATATGATACATGCATACACTATGCTATGAATTGATTTCTTGGTCATCGCACGAACCGGTCGGTGTAGTATACCCCATCTACCATTTAAAACACCAAATGCCCTCTCAACATCTTTTCTTGCCGATTCTTGCAATTTTTTGAACGCCTTTTCTTTAGCCTCGACAGGAAATGAGGGAGCTTTCACAAAAACAGACCAAGACGGGTAGATACCATCCACAAGATAAAAGCCTCGTCTGTAATGTCGACCGTTAACATAGAAAGGAGAGGAAGGTGCGGTACCATCCGTTACGCTTTGGAACAACGACGACGTGTGCAACACATTGATGTCGTTGTTTGAACCTGGAACACCGAAATACGAATGCCAAATCCATAAATCATTCGACGCCACCGCTTCTAGTATGATGGTTGGTTTTTTGATGTCTCCCCTCACATACGCCCCTCGCAACTCTCTTGGACAATTTTTCCACTCGATATGTGTACAATCGATGCTACCGAGCATCCGGGAAAATGCCATCTAGCCTCGTGTGCGGCGTAAATACGTGAGATGTCGTGGCTCGTCGGTTTACGTAAAAACTCGTTAGTATATAACTTAATGACCGCGTTGCAAAAAAATTGCAAACATTCACGTGAAGTTCTTTCAGACATAGCTAGGTATTCATCATATTGATCGGGTGGGTTACCTGTCGCTAGTTGGCGAATGGCGGACGTGCATTTTTGTATCGTCGTGAAACTTGGTTTGCCCCTCGCATCGTAACCTTCTTGAAACCATTCCTCGCTTGCTTCGATGTCTCCAACAATCTTTAAAAATAATTCTTTGGGTAAACGAAACCGATCTCTAAACGTTTCGGCATTGTATAGCGGGTTTTCCACAAAATAATCGTTCATCAAAACTTCTTTGGCACGTATACGATCACGGTCGACCATCTTCTTCTTTGGGCGGGACGACTCGGCATCAAGCTCGTTATACACCGACACAAAATACTTTAGGGTCTCGTTGTCGGAAGACGACTCGGTATCGCTGTCGCTAGACATCGGAAACGTCGAATCGGTAGGGAATTCCATTTGAGAAAGATATAAAATTTGTGAAATGGGTTTAAAAAGATATAGTTTGGTGTGTGAAAAATGGTTAAAGTGTAGATATATTTATAGATAAAATGGATAATTTTTTTTTTTTTTTTTTTTGGATTGAACCGTTTTAAAACGGTCGGATATATCAAACGGTCGGATTTTTCAAAAGTTTAACGCGTTGTGGGTGTAACGCGTTTTGTTTATAACGCGTGGAACTTGAGGTGGCGGCGGTGTTCCGTGGCTGATCAACGCGTGATGGTCGTTCATCACGCTACCGCCCCGAGTGGCCTAATCATCAATTTTTTTCATACAATTGAGATATGGTTAACCCCCCTATTTAACCAGTGACATGATCATTGTATGTATGCTTACTTATCAGCATTCTAGAAAAAAAAAAAAAAAAAAACACCTCAACATTATTCTTGAAAACTATTTTTAGGTCGGTTTTATTACAAAAAAAAAAAAAAAAAAAAAAAAACAAACAAACAAACAAACAAATTGCAAGAAAGTAAGAAAGCACGCACCAAGTTGTTGTTGGATTATTCGGGTTCGTTTACGGGTCACGCGGTTCACGGTTTGCGGGTTCAATTTGGAGCAGCAGGTGTCGGGTCAAGAATAGATTTGTTCGAGGGGTAAAAGGGTCATTTATGCCTGTTTTGGACGTGGGAAATCTTAGTCATTTCGGCTGCACGTTTATGTAGATTTGGTAAATGGTTTGACCGGTTTCCATGCTAGTTTACGTTGGATAGAAGGAGTCACATGTTCCAACTATTTAGGAGAGCATATTAGTATATTCTTTTATTATTCACATCACGTTTGTATTTTGTATGGCTATTTAAGGCCTCTTTTTTATTGATAATGCACCCATTTTTCATTCGATACAGAAGCATTTTGTTTCTCTTCTTGTGCATACTTCACAAACAAATAGTGAGTGAGAGTTGCGTGTGGAGTGGGACCTGAACCAACAG
Organism: Helianthus tuberosus; assembly: GCA_030545235.1. Lineage (NCBI taxonomy): Eukaryota > Viridiplantae > Streptophyta > Magnoliopsida > Asterales > Asteraceae > Helianthus > Helianthus tuberosus. The sequence continues at coordinate 2,272,855 of CM060394.1, forward strand.
TTGTTTATGCAGAACACAATAATATACAACTATGAAAACTAATTCTTGTCTTGAGATACCTTCGAACATTTGTGTTCTTGTATTGTTTTCCTTGTTGTTTTCACCAATTTTCTCCTTAGTGAATTTCCGAGAAGAGAATGAAACTACCACGGCGGGTAACAAGTCGAAGAATATGAAGTTGATTAATGATCATCTTAGAAAGATCAACAAGCCTTTTGTTAAGTCAGTTAAGGTACCCTTATGCTCTATGTACTTGGTGAATTGATAATTTAGAATGCTTGTTTAGTAGTTAACGTCTTTATTAGTAACTCTATATGTATTTTTTTATTATATTAATTATTTCTTTTTAACGAATCAGAGTCCAGATGGTGATATAATAGACTGCGTTTTGTTTCATCTTCAGCCTGCTTTTGATCTTCCTGAATTAAAAAACAAAATACCAGTGATGGTAAGTAATACGATTATATGAGAATTTATACATTATTGAATATATGTATTTTGTAATAATTCTTTTGAGAGGTTTATCTCTATACAAAATTTAATCATATTACATTACCTTTATAACATTTTTATTACAGGTATTTACAAAACTTACACCTAACGTTAGATTATTGTATTTGATCCAGACCTCAAGTGATTACTTATTTATTTGTTTGTTTATATATATATATAAAATTATTGATATGGTATATGAAACTAACTTAATTTGTTATACTTGTTTGAAAACATATTATAACAAATAGGTTCAACCAGAGTTACCAAAAGAACGTGATCATAAAGCGGGTACTAACCCAGAAATCAAACAGTTGTGGAATTTAAAGGGTGAATCATGCCCAAATGGAACCATTCCAATTAAAAGAACAAGTGCTGGTGACATTTTGAGAACCAATTCAATTCCTAAGTTTGGAAAGAAATATAGTAGAAATGATGTCCCACCTACCCCAGGCCATGAGGTATACATATACTTGTTATTATCTAATCTTTTATTCTATACTAAAACAATTATTGTACTCCAAGAATACTAAAAGGTTTTTAAGTTCTAATAATAGCATGTGAGTGTGCAATCTAGGGTGATAATCATGTTCGGTTAGTGTGTTAAAAGATATCAACCTTATTGTGACTTAGACTTAACAAACCCAAATTTGACATAAAATACATATTTATTCATGTGAAAGACGTTAACCTTTTAATCAGACACACTTATTACCATGTAACCCAAATGCATAACTTGTTTTTATAAACATGCCAAGTGGATTGGTGACTTGTAAATACGTTGTATTAATCAAGCGGGTTAAATGGGTCGTGATTAGGTTGACGGATTATAAAATGTAAATTTGTTATCATCTCTAAATTTTTAAGTTTCTACGAGTTGATGGATAAACCCGCTTAATGAAAACTCAACCCGAAAATGACTTGTTTAACGTTATACATCGATCAACCTGTTTGAACCCAGCCCAACCCAAAACCTAGTTATCCATGTGTTATGTCAGGAATTAGCCATGTTATTTACTTTAAACTAAATATTAAAACTAAGTAAATATTTTTTTTACTATAACATGGCCATAATATTGTGTGTTGCAGCATTCAATTGGATCTGTAAGGGAAGGAGAGTTCTACGGAGCAAAGGCGATTCTAAACGTGTGGAAACCAAATGTTATTGGACTTGATTTTAGCGTTTCACAAATTTGGGTTGTGGCTCACGTTCCAACTCGTCCTGTCAACACTGTTGAAGTTGGTTGGCATGTAAGTTTGTCGTTCGTTCTCTTTCTAATTTATTTATTTATTATTTTAGTTATTTTTTGTTATAATGTGAATCTGGATACAAAGTATTTATCAGAATTTCTCTTTCTTATTTATTATTATTATTATTAATTATTTATTATTTTAGTTATTTTTTGTTATAATGTGAAATTGGATACAAAGTATTTATTCAGAAGTTCTCTTTCTTATTTATTATTTATACATTTATTAATCAGTTATTTTGTTTTAATATGAATTCGGATCGGATACAAACTACATAGTCATAAATATGTTTTATTTTATTGATTTTGTTTATTTTATCGAAAAATAACTACAAACATAATAGTTTCATTTGTTCGTTTCCTTTATGTTATTAATATGTGAATTGATTGTTTGGTTTTCAAAATAAGTTCCTTTTTAGTTAATATTATACATTAAATGTATCAAAAACAATGGTCATGTTCACTAAATATTAAACTATTGCTTATATGATTTTAAGTAATATTAAACTATTGCTTATATGATTTTATACTTAAAAAGAAAGCTAGTGACCAAACGATTACACAATGCGTCTGTATCGAACAAATTGTTTCCATCATCATACTTAGTAAATCTCACCAAACAAATTGTTTCCATCATCATCATACTTAGTAAATCTCACCAATAGCAAAGCTAAGGTAGGGTCTGAGGAGGGTAAGATGTAGACAGCCTTACCTCTACCCCGTATGAATAGAGAGGCTGCTTCCAATGAGACCCCCGGCTCAATCGTAGTTTTGTATCAAGCCTTGGATATGAGGCACATAACACTCAGCAATCGGGACAAAGGCCGATTTGTGCATGTACCCCCTTGTCTTTCGGCTATCAACGCCACCACATGATGCATGATTAGTCATCTGCCGCTAAGCCGGTTTTAACGTTATTTTCACGAAATTAGTAAAATAACGTTAAAATTAGTGCAATTTCACTTTTGTCTCATGAGGGCCCACACATATATACATTATATGCACACACCGCAACAAACTGTTTTCAATAAAACTAATTTAGAATTATGTTCCATTAATTCATTAAAAACATGTTCACGACATGAAAAACGTCTACAAATATAGATATATTTAAAAAAACATGCGCAAACACGTAGTAATTAGTAATGGACCAATTGGCACATATAAAGCTTGTTTTGTGTAAATTTGTTGCCTCAATTTTTGTTTTATATTTTACTGTAATAAGGCTTAAGTGGGTGACTAAAGAGAATTTATTTTTTGAAAAATAACATTTTATTTTGATGTAAAATTTTGCCCAAAAATGAAGCATTCTACATCAATTTTGCATCCTAGTTCTATTCTCAAAAATCTGAGTTGTATCAGATTAGATTTTTCGTGTGCACCCCGAAATATTTCGATCGGAAAGTGATTACGCGCCTTTAAGATCATCCGTTGCAATATCAATTTCCCCAACATTTTTAAATATAAAATTGCAACCATATACTTGAAATTATATTTCAATTAAGTATGGGTATGTGAATGTATGTATGCATTTTAATATATCTAATTTGTTATGGCAGGTGTTTCCAAATGAATACAAAGATAATCTTCCAAGACTTTTTGCTTTCTGGACTGTATGTGAACTATTATTTGTTCTATGAAATTTAACTCCTTATATCTTGGGTTATTTCAAGAAAAACAAACTTTTTGAACAATTGGTCCTTATATTTTGAATTAAAAAAAACTACAGCCCGATGGATATCAGTCAAGTTGCTACAACTTAGAATGTCCAGGGTTCATCCAAATTAATCCAAACGTGTGTCTTGGAGCTTCTATAAAACCAATATCAACATACAACGGTAAACAATATGAGATCGCCTTATTGATATGGAAGGTAAGTTTTTAATAAAACATAACATACTTTTGTAATCATATCGAATGTTACGACTTCTATATAATGCCGGGTTTTGTAGGACCCGAATAGCGGGGACTGGTGGTTGAGAGTGGGAACGGAAGTGATTGGGTTTTGGCCAGCAGAGTTATTCACAGATCTTCAAGATCGCGCAAACAGAATAGATTATGGTGGAGAAGTGTATGCTGAAAGCTTGGGTAAGCACACATCGACTCAAATGGGCAGTGGCCACTTCCCGGATGAAGGTTTTGGGAAAGCAACGTTTGCTAGGAACTTGGAAATGGTTGATCAAGATAATTATTTGAATGAAGTTTCTAATCTAAATATATATGCAGAGAAACCCAATTGTTATGGTATTGATAATGGGCATAGTGATGCTTGGGGTAACTATATATTTTTTGGAGGACCTGGATATAATCCAAATTGTCTCTAAGAATATATATATATATATATATATATATATATATATATATATATATATATATATACATATATATGTTGAATATCATTCCTTTCTTACAGAATAATTAAAAATGACGATTGGTTCAATTATGTATTTATGTGTGTTGCATATGATCATGTGATATAAAATTGCTTAACTGATTATGATCATTTTTTGATACTAATGGCCTCAGCTCATGACTTAAGCAAACAAATGTGATCCGCAGACTATAGACATTTTGCCTCTAAAAAAACAAACAGCACCTAAGTCAATTCCAAACACCCTCTAAACTTTAGAGTCAAGGTAAATTAAATTAATTTTTACTTTATTTATATTTAAATGACATATTGTCATCAATATATACAAAGGCCAGCCTATACGCACACCATTGGTGGCTATTTGCACACTTGGGTTTTATATACGTTGTGTATAGGGCTATACGCAGTGTATATAACCCAACAAAGTTTTGATTTATGAAATTTGGTGTTTTGGTATTATAAATTCTCATCCGGTTCGAACATTAAATCGTTAATTAAATAACTCCGCTTGCCTATGTTTGAACCTAAGACCTTCCTTTTAAAACACACGTGTCTCTACCAAGTGGGCCCACATTAACAAGACTCAGTTGTATTTGATTTGTACCCTGTCTTTTTTTTTGAACGACAAATTTCTTTTATTCTCTGTTGTCTGTGTGACTTGAACCCAAGACCCCCCTCTCTCCCAAAGTGTTTAAAGGTTTTGCCTTTGCCAGTAGACCACCATCGCATTGGTAATTTGTACCTTATTTGATTTAAAAGATCAAATCATATACATATTCAATAAAAGCGAGGTTATCATTAATTCTTGCATTAATTGGCCATAACCCAAAATATATTCATCAATTTTTTTTCAACCAACTGAGATATGGTTAACCCCCCTATTTAACAACTGATATTGTATGTAAAGTAGCTTACTTATCAGCATTCTAGGGAAAAAAAACACCTCAACATTATTCTTGAATTTTTTTAGTTCGGTTTTGTTATTAAAAAAAAACAAACAAACTACAAGAAAGTAAGAAAGCACGCATGCAGAACACAATAATATACAACTATGAAAACTAATTCTTGTCTTGAGATACCTTCGATCATTACTGTTCTTGTATTGTTTTCCTTGTTGTTTTCACCAATTTTCTCCTTAGTGAATTTCCGAGAAGAGAATGAAACTACCATGGCGGGTAACAAGTCGAAGAATATGAAGTTGATTAATGATCATCTTAGAAAGATCAACAAGCCTTTTGTTAAGTCAATTAAGGTACCCTTATGCTCTATGTATTTGGTGAATTGATAATTTAGAATGCTTGTTTAGCAGTTAACGTCTTTATTAGTAACTTATATGTATTTTTAATTATATTAATTATTTCTTTTTGCCGAATCAGAGTCCAGATGGTGATATAATAGACTGCGTTTTGTTTCATCTCCAGCCCGCTTTTGATCTTCCTGAATTAAGTAATAGAATTATATGAGAGTTTATACATTATTGAATATATGTATTTTGTAATAATTGTTTTGAGAGGTATCTTCTATACAAAATTTAATTATATTATATTACCTTTATAACATTTTTACTTCAAGTATTTACAAAACTTACACCTCTAACGTTAAATCTGAAATTATTGTACTTGATTAAGACCTCAAGTGATTCCTTATTTATTTATTTGTTTGTTTTTAGTTATATAATTATTGATCTGGTACATCAAAACTTAATTTGTTATACTTGTTTGAAAACATATCGATCATAACAAATAGGTTCAACCAGAGTTACCAAAAGAAGATTATCATAAAACGGGTACTAACCCGGAAATCAAACAATTATGGAGTTTAAATGGTGAATCATGCCCAAATGGAACCATTCCAATTAAAAGAACAAGTGCTGGAGACATTTTGAAAACCAATTCAATTCCTAAGTTTGGGAAGAAATATAGTAGAAAGGACACCCAACCTACCCCTGGCCATGAGGTATCTAATCTTTTATTCTATACTAAAACAATTATTGTACTCCACGAATACTAAAAGGTTTTTAAGTTCTAATAATAGCATGTGAGTGTTCAATGTGGGGTGATAATCATGTTGGGTTGGTGGGTTAAAAGATATCAACTTTGACATAAAATACATATTTATTCATGTTAAAGATATTAACCTTATAATCGGACATACTTACTACCATGTAACCCAAATGCATAACTTGTTTTTTTAAACATGCCAAGTGGGTTGGCGAGTTGTATATACATAGTATTATTCAAGTTTAAGTGGGTTTAATGGGTCGTGAATGGGTTGATGGTTATACTAAGTTGTAGCCAGCTCAGACATGTCGTAAATGGGTTGATGAGTTGAGCCTATAAAATATAAAGTTGTCATTATCTCTAAATTTTTAAGTTTAAACGGGTTGATGGACCGACTCACTCGATTACAACTCAACCTAAAAATCAACCCGTTTAAACTCAGCACAACCTAGTTATTTCAGGAATCATCCATGCTATTTACTTTAAATTAAATATTAAAATTAAGTTAATATTGATATTTTTATACTAGAATACGGCCATAATATTGTGTGTTGTAGCATTCAATTGGATATGTAAGGGAAGGAGAGTTCTACGGAGCAAAGGCGATTCTAAACGTGTGGAAACCAAATGTTACTGGACTTGATTTTAGCCTTTCACAAATTTGGGTCGTGGCTGACGTTCCAACTCGTCCCGTTAACACTATTGAAGTTGGTTGGCATGTAAGTTTCTTGCTCGTTCTCTTTCTAATTTATTTATTTTGGATTAATTTAATATCTACCTTTACAAACTTGAAAATTTTCATATATAATACCCAACATAAACTAAAAATACCATATATATATACCTTACAAAAAAAATTAAAATATCACATATCTCCAATTTATCAAAAACAATCTAATAAATAATCATTTTACCCTTATTTTTTTACTTCAAATTTTCATATATGCTCATCTTTCAACTTCATATTTTTATACAACATAATTTAAGCTTAAATTTTGTTTTTACCCATTTTTGGTTTTTTTTTTTCATAAACTATATTATTCTTCATATATCATATTTAAGCAAAATAAATTAAGCTAAAAATGAGTAAATACAATATTTGAGGTTAAAAGTCATATATGAGAATTTGGATACATGAAATTTTAAAAGGGTTATATGATATTTATAATTTATGAGGGTATATATATATAGAGAGCGGTTAACATACATTACAGCTTAACGTACGACCAGTACGTCACGAAATTACGCACGTTCATTGGAAAATCACGCACCTTATAATCTCAACAAACCAACATGCGTTATTATTTACAATAATCACGTTATTATTTCCATCTCTTGCTCCTGCAAATGGTCTGTCAAGAACATTTTAGTTAAAGTAATTCAATATCCTTTCCTTGTGTTTTACACGTTTACCAATTCAACTTCATGCTAACTGACTTAAAATTTATCATCTTATGCAATAAGGCTGGTTAACAACGGTAATACCAGAGTCAAAACCACTAAAATCATATCCTCATTATCATGACAATGGCATCATTACATTTATTCTAGACAACATGCGTTATTATTTATACACATGCGTGATTATCTCATTATCATCTTCAACCTCCAAACCTGGATTCAGCATCATCATTCCAGCTCCTTCTTCGATTCCGTTTCCAACGATAACACTTCCTCATGTTTCAGGTCTTCCGAAACCGAATCCACCGCTGACATAATCGATTTCCAAACGTACAAATTCATGCTCTGTTCTACGGATTGAATTCGAGGGTCGATTTATTGATGAAACTTTTCAAAATCAACGATGAATTCGAACCCAATTCAATGAAATTGACCGAACAATAGCCTATTTGAAGTGAAACGAAAAGAATTTTGAATCAAATTGGACAAAATTGATCAAACCAAGGGCTAATTGAAATCACGCATGTTATATACAATAATCACGCATGTTGTCGTACGTGATGTACGTTAAGCCGTAATGTACATTACACTTTCTCTATATATATATATATGATATTTTGCAAGTTTGTACGGGTATATATGAAATTGCCCTAATTTAGGATTAGTATTTTGTTATTTATGAAATTGCCCCATTTATTTATTATTCAGTTATTTTTTGTTATAATGTGAATTTGGATACAAAGCATGTGGAGGGTTGAAATGAGAAAAAAAAATTTGTAAGAAGAAAAAAGAAGAACTTTCAACCAACAAGAATGTTTCATTTTACTTCATTTAATATTTGTATTTAATTTTAATATAAGTGTATATTGGTAAACTTACATAAATCATTAATTTGTATTCTTCCCCTTTAATAACTAGCTAAATTAAATTTGTAACTCCTTTTCAAAATATATACTTTTTCTAAAAAAAAAAAAAAAACAACTTAATTCAAAGTGTAGAATAAATTACTAGTTGTGTAGGGTAAATTAGAGTTGTGTAAGATATATTTCGAGGTGTGTAGGATAAATTTCGAGTGTGTAGGATAAAATTCTATAATGTGTAGGTTATATGTAGGAAAATTTTGATTTGTGTAGGTTTTATAGATTATATGTAGGATAATTAATGATTAGTTGACTAATTAATTAAAAAGAGAAACATTAATCATATGAGTTAAAAATGAAATATCATTTTACTAATATGCCCTTTCTTCTTTTTCTTCTCAAATTAAATTTTTTCTCAAATGAACATTCCTCTAGAAAGTATTTGTTCATAAGTTCTCTTTCTTAATTATTATTTATACATTTATTACTCAGTTATTTTTTATTTAATATTTAGTTATCTATGAAATTGATCCATTTATTTATTATTTAGTTACTTTTTGTTTTAATGTGAATTTGGATACAAAGTATTTATTCAGAAGTTCTCTTTCTTATTTATTATGTATACATTTATTAATCAGTTACTTTTGTTTATTATGAATTCGGATACAAAGTATTTAGTCAGAAATATGTTTTGTTTTATTGATTTCGTTTATTTTATCGAAAGTAATTACACTTCTCTCTCATCACGTTGCAATATCAATTTCCCCAACAATTTTAAGTATAAAATTGCAACCATGTAATTGTAATTATATTACAATAAGTATGCGTATGTGAATGTATGAATGCATTTTAATATATCTAATTTGTTATGGCAGGTGTATCCAAATGCAAACAGTGATAATCTCCCAAGACTTTTTGCTTTGTGGACTGTATGTGTGAAATATTATTTGTTCTATGAAATTTAATTCCTTATATTTTGGGTTATTTCAAGAAAAACAAAACTTTTTGAACAGTTGGTCCTTATATTTTGAATTAAAAAAAAACTACAGCCCGATGGATATCGGTCAGGCTGCTACAACATGTTATGTCCAGGGTTCGTCCAAACTAATTCAAAGGTGTGTCTTGGAGCTTCTATAAAACCAATATCAACATACAACGGTAAACAATACGAAATCGCGTTATTGATATGGAAGGTAATTTTTTAATAAAATATAACCTAGTTTTGTAATCATATTGAGTGTTGTGATTTATGTATAATGTCGGGTTTTGTAGGACCCGAATAGCAAGGACTGGTGGTTGAGAGTGGGAACGGAAGTGATTGGGTTCTGGCCAGCAGAGTTATTCACAGATCTTCATGATCGCGCAAACAGAATAGATTATGGTGGAGAAGTGTATTCTGCTACATACTCGGGTACCCACACATCGACTCAAATGGGTAGTGGCCACTTCCAAGATGAAGGTTATAAGAAAGCAGCGTTTGCTAGGAACTTGGAAATGGTTGATCAAGATAATTATTTGCGTGAAGTTTCTAATCTAAATATATTTGTAGAGAAACCCAATTGTTATGGCATTAATAATGGGCATAGTGATGCTTGGGGTAACTATATATTTTTTGGAGGACCTGGATATAATCCAAATTGTCTCTAAGAATATATATATGTTGAATATCATTCCTTTCTTGCAGAATAATTAAAAATGACGATTGGTTCAATTATGTATTTATGCGTGTTGCATATGATTATGTGATATAAAATTGTTCAACTGATTATTACCATGTTTTGATACACATAAGAAATAAACTTAAAAATATCCAATGGCCACGATATGAATTAGCATCTTATTTATTATGGTTGAAACTAACGTTCTCGATCATCTCATGGCTTGAGCAACATGATCTTAAACTTAGAAGTAAAATGGCCAAATTCAATAAGTCAAATCCAAACTCAATCCCAAACACCCTCTAAACTTTAAACTCAAGGTAAATTAAATTAAATTTTACTTTATTTAACTTTAAGTGACATATGTCTAAACGTTATATTATCATCAATATATACTAAAGAGAGTATGCGCCGCTTGCGGTGTGCACGTATAATGTATATATGTGTGGGCGCTCGGGGGGCAAAAGTGAAATGGTACCAACTTTAACGTTATATTACTAATTTCGTGAAAATAACGTTAAAAGCGGCGGATGGTTAATCATGCATCATGTGGTGACGTTGAAAGCTGAAAGACACGGGGGTACATGCACCAATCAGTCTCTGTCCCGATTGTTTGAGTGTTATGTGTCTTAGGTCCAAGACTTGATACAGAACTACAATCGAGCCGGGGGTCTCACTAGAAGCAGCCTCTCAATTCCTACGGGGTAGAGGTAAGGCTGTCTACATCTACCCTCCTCAGACCCTACCTTAGTTTTGCTATTGGTGGGATTTACTGAGTATGATGATGATGATGATGATATACTAAAGAGAGTGAAAGTGAACAGTGGTAGTGATAGGAATCGATAGGACAAATACGGATTAACAAGGAAATAAACTGAAATTGATAGATGATTATATAGAAACACAATACGAAGATAACTATCATTGAAGTGATCCCGGGCTAAGCCCCTCTCCACAAGGGAGCCTCTCCACAAGGGGAGCCTTAACAAATAACAAACTCTCCTCCCTTTACATGATCTATTCCCCCTTATTTATAGCATTAGAAATTACACTTCCCCCCTCTCACAATTGAACTAAGACAATTAAGTAACAACTAGAATAGGATTTCTATCAATACTCCCCCCTTCAAAAAAAGTCTTGTCCTCAAGACTTTGATCAAGAGCGTGTCCCGGAAACCCAGTAAAGGCCTCCTCCGATGAGTCTTCAGGCGGTCGAGGCTGCCCATGTACGACCCAAAAGTGCCACATAACCGAAAACGTCAATCCCATTCCATTGAAAAGACGGTGAGACAATGAATCATTTCCCCTGTCAAATGGAGCTTTTCCCTTCTCATGCAATTTCAAAACAGAAAAAATAATGCCCACAACCATTTTCTGCCCCACACCACGACCCAGATCAGCATAATCCAGATCCACAACTGTTTTTAGCCCCACATCGTGACCCATCACTGGTTCAGAGCCCAATTTCCAGTGTACAATATCATATATAGCCCAATTAGCCCTAGTCGACATCAAACTTCCCGGACCAGACGACTTATCTTCAGAGCCGGAGATGAGCACAGTCAATTGAGCTACAGGAGACGAAGATCCATAACAAGAGCTAATCGATCATATATTAACAGCGCCAAACACATCGGATTGTGAAGTATTGATCGGAATTTTGTCAGATTTGGATCTGACGGAAGCAAGTGGCGTACCTGGAGTAGGCAATTTAGAATCATCACCTAGAGAGCGTGAATCCGTATGACCCGTCGACATCAATTGTCTACAACCACTCAAGCGTTCTTCAGCTCTGGAAACTATCGTCTCCAGTTGAGCTAATACCGATTCAGATCTAAAACTAGATCCCATCCCAACGACTCTTCTTCCCCTTTCTTCTCATGTTGTGTCATCCAGTTGAGCATAATTTTATGGAATTCAGCCGACTCAGCACGTTCTTCTTCCAACAATTTCAACGTGGATTTGATTTCGGTAACATCGCTCTGTAATTGTTTGATTTGAATGTCCTGAGCATCAATTCTAGCAACTGTACATGTTTCCATGGTGAAAAAGAAACAAGGGGCAATAACAAATTGGAATGAAAAACTGGAATCGAGCAATTGAAATTGAAGCGATAATTTCGGAAGTTGAATCTGAAATTGAAACAGAACAATGAAATTGATGAGTAGAGGTGAGGCAGGTCGGACCAATGATAGGAATCGATACGGACAATTACGGATTAACAAGGAAATAAACTGAAATTGATAGATGATTATTTAGAAACACAATACGAAGATAACTATCACCGAAGTGATCCCCGGCTAAGCCCTTCTCCACAAGGGAGCCTCTCCACAATGGAGCCTAAACAAATAACAAACTCTCCTCCCTCTACATGATCTATTCCCCCTTATTTATAGCATTAGAAATTACACTTCCCCCCTCTCACAATTGAACTAAGACAATTAAGTAACAACTAGAATAGGATTTCTATCAGGTAGAGTCCTAACGTGAGCTTGCTTCTTTTGATTGGCTAACCTTTTTCTTTTCTTCAAACGCGGTAAAAGCTTTAGCTTTGATTTTTTTTACTAGTTGCAAAATGTATGGTCCAACTTTGGTTTCTATATTTTTGTTGATTTATTCTTTTGCTTTATATTAGTTTAGAATATTCTATTTAGTAATATTTATTATTATGCTTACTTTGTTTTCTAATATTTTTGTTTTAGCTTTCTATTTTTTATTATGGTGGTTTTTGTATTCGTTTTTTTTATTTTAGTTTTACGTCTCCGTTTTGTTATCTTTGTTGTTTTGTTGCTTTTCATCTTCTGGTTTATCTTCCGTTAACATGATGTTTTTATGCAAGTATTGTAGCAAACAGAACATGATACAGATCGAGTTCTGAAAGACCGGAGACCTGGGGATCTTAACTGTTGGATTTACTATTCAACTCATAGTTCAAATAATACTTTTTTTGTATTTATATCACAGTAGAAAATAAGAAGTCGTTACTATATAAAAACATTGTCTCAGTACATAGAAACACTAAAATATGGTGCCAGCTACTAGGGGTTCTCTACCACATGCCAAGCCTTTTCTCTCTACATTCAACCTGATGTGCATACTAGAAGTCAGCTACGCTGAGTGAGTTCTAAATCAGGCAACTATAAACTTTAACGATTAACAGTCAATAAATAGTTTACACAATTAAGCACATACACCTGTACATTTTACAAAAACCACTGTATAATAACATATTTGCAATTATGTAATGTAACTATATTATGCACGCTATACTCTATGTATTTGATTAACCATCGACAAAACAAGAAAAGAATTGCCACTATCACACGCCCCTGTAGGTAACTGTCTATCACACGCCCCGTATGTAACTGTCTATCCCATACCCACGTTGGTAACCGCCTGTCTCACAACCCTGTAGGTACCACGTATCTTGTACAACATCCATACTATGACAGCGCACTGGGCACGACCCCGTGTTGACTGGACACGGCCCCGTGTTCAGAGGAAATCCTGACACATTTTGTCCGTATTCTGACCAAATCTGCAGCGAATCTTTTTGGTGAGCACGGGGGCGTGTTGACCTGGACACGGCCCCGTGTCTGGAGGCTGTTTTATGGAGTTTTGATGCTTCAAGGATCTCGTCGAAATCGGGTGGTTCCTTACTGGTTGGAACAACCCCAAAGTGCCTAAGATACCTTAATTGTCCTAGACTAAGGCGAGAACGCAAGAGGTTGTCGGTGAGGGTAATTCCTATTTTCATTCTAGGTGGACAAGTCCAACCCTTTCCCGGGCTCTCGTTAAAGAAGGTGTATGCCGAATCGCTCAGGTCTATGTATGCACCGAACGAAGTCGATGGGGAGTCCTTCACGGCACAATCGACACAGGGACGACTATCGTCCAAGTCTTTGCTAGGAACGAAGGTATTTTCGGGAGCAACGAGGTTGTCGGAATGCGGTTCCAACGTTTCTTCATGGTTATCATCTTGGGGAGGATCAATGAAATCCTTCCTAAGCTCTTTTAACCAATTTAGAATTAGTTTTTCTAGTTGAAATAACTCATCAAGGAGCATTTCCCCTAGAATCTCTGGCTGGGCGCATTCGAGGGAGAAATAGTGCTTATTTTTACTTTCGCCCCTCTTAAGGTTGTGAGAAGTCGGTGGGTCCATGTAGTGGGGCCTATAATTTAGAAAGTAGCATTTTACTTCTTCATGGTTGCCACCACATAATTGACACCACGTACCATAAGAGTGCCGAAAGTAAAAACAACTACTATCACTCATGTTTGTGTCAGAAATTACCAACCGCCGGGATCTAACGGTTCTGTTTTCAGTAACTGAAACTTGGGCACGGGGGCGTGTTGAGTGGGCACGGCCCCGTGTTCAGCTTACTGTCTGATGTAAAACAGGATTGCCAGTTCCAAAAATTGAGCACGGGGGCGTGTTCAGCGGGCACGGCCCGTGCTGAGCTCTGCAGAAGCTGAAAAAATACGAAAATCCTAAAAAATTAAAAAAAAAATGATTAGGCCGTTGATTTCTAACTTTCTTAAAATCCTTGTGTCCCCGGCAACGGCGCCAAAAACTTGATGCGTGCGAAGTGTCGTATATTTTAGGTGTATATTTTAAGCCCTTTTTAACACTTATTTTAGCCAAGTTTTAAATTTATAAAACACGATATTTCACTAACACTAAACACACATATGGGCAAGTGCACCCATCGTTGAGTGTAGTATAGCGTTGGTAAGATACCGAGGTCGTCCAAGGACACAAGAGCTTTTAATACCGGTTTATCCTCAACGTCTAACCAAAATAAAAAGTTTAGAAAAAATGTTTTAAACTAAGAAAAATAAAAACTAACTAAAATGCTGAAAATAAAAATAAAAGAAAAAACAGATAGACAAGATGAATCACTTGGTTCCGACTCGTATCTAGTATAACCTTTGATTATTTCCGCACTTTTGCACATAATTAAGAGATTATCTTAGTTATTGTAGTAGGCCCATCTTTTGAAGGCGACGTTACCCTCACCCCAGTAGTTTGAGTCAGCAGGGATACAATCCTAAAAGGGTGGATTATTGGAAGATAATGAATTAAGTTATTAATGCAGTATTGTGGTAGGCCCCGCTTTTGGCGGTGACGTTACCCTCGGCTAAGTAGTCTGAGTCAGCAGGGATACAGTCCTAAATAGCCGGGTTATAGTATTAATAGTAGTTAACTTATGAGGGGGTCAAAGAGTTTGGACCCCCGCCATTCAATACTGTGAAGTATTGAAGGAGGTCCTACTAAATTTGACACAGGTCCATTGCAGGACCTCTAAACGCTGAACAATGGCAAGACCTTTACCAAACCGTTCCCTTAACCCCCTACCAGGTAGCCAACATATCTCCATATAGACCGTGGAGATATGAATGATGAAAATCCTTTATTTTATATAGACAGTAAAATAATGCCAAGACACCACGGACAAACGATAAGGAAAGATCACCTTCAACATAAGTAACTAGTTATTAAAGTCATTAATACAAAACCAAATAAAAAGTGCAAAAGATTAGAAATAAAAAGTATTATACTAGACACTTTGTCTTCACCAAGTGATGTAAGAGACTTAGGCAAACATGGCCTTGATTGTCAAGAACTCTTACGATCAATCTTGGATCCCGAGACGACTCACACACTCTACGATGGACAATGGATGATGGTGGTGGATGATGGTGTTGTGATGGTGGTGGGTGGTGGATGAAGTGTGAGAGAGGTGGTGTGCCAAGGGATGAGATGAAATGAATCCAAGCACTCCTATTTATAGGCTGAACAGAGAGCTGGACACGGCCCCGTGTCCGCTGGGCACGGCCCCGTGTCCGTCTGACACTCTCTCTCCTCATTAATTGTAATTCGCAATTACAATAAATGCGCCTGCTGTACTTTCGACACGGCCCCGTGTCCGCTGAGCACGGCCCCGTGATGGGCAATAGAAGCTTCTATGGATTTGTCTTTTCTGCTGCTTCTTGGGCACGGCCCCGTGCTGGCTGAGCACGGGGCGTGTTCAGCCTTCTGTCTTCTCCTTTTTGCTTTGGAAGGTGCCGTTGAGGGGTCGGGCAGTCCACTAATGTTCCTTTCCTTGTATTTATGTTGGATTTAGCTGCCTTTTTGCTTCTTTTGCGTTTTTGAGCTCATTTAATCCTGAAAATACAAAAGGAAGACAAAAACACTCTTTTTCCAATATTAGTACTTAAAAAGGGTTAGTTTTATGCCTTATTTGATGTAATTTATATGTTGCATTTTACACACATCAAATACCCCCACACTTGAACTTTTGCTTGTCCTCAAGCAAAACTCTTTAATATGTGGCTTACACTCCCAAATGGAATAGGTAGAAGAGAAGGTTTTGGGCTTGTCGTAGAGTGTCGGGATTTCCAAGATCTTTTTGGGGTTTTATTTTTATTTATTTACACTCCTATTCGTAATGATTTATTTAGAACTTTTCATAAAAGAAATTACTTATTAGGGCATAACATGCCTTTTTAAAATTCTATTTATATACAAGTTCACATACCTCACGGGGAAATCACTCACACTCGGCCGAAGGTGTATTTTTTGTGAATCACTCGAGAGCGGCATGGAACTTATTCCTACCATAGGCTTGCCAAGAAATCAATCCTCCACCTTTTTAACTTTTATACCTTTGTAGATATCAAGAGGACTTTGTGGGTTAAGGGTTAGGATAGGGTTAAAGGTAGGTGGTTGGGTTAGTGGTTAGTAGAAAAAGGGCTAAAAGCGTAACAAGTGTCGGTTTTCGTATTTTTGCAAAATTTTTTTTTTTTTTTATTTTGATGAAGCTTTTATTCAAACTAAGTTATTTTTGATTAACTTGTTTGTTTATTTTCTTTTTGCTTCATCATTATCATACTTTTTTTTATTTTTTTTTTTATTTTTTACGAAGAACCGAACTTGTTACTAAAATAAAGGGTTAAAAAAAGAAAAAGGTTTTGGTGGGTAAAAAGGGTTTTTTGTTTGGGTGATGAAACGAAAAGGTTTACGCTCAAAGGGGCTAACTAGGGGGATTTTTGGGTAGGTGGTAAAAGAAAAAGAAAAATAATGGTGTAGAAATAAAAAGGGTTAGTCCTAATGCCTCCATCATTTACTTACTCGGGTTTAAGTTGATAAGGACCGGGAATGCATTGTCATGGCAAGTTCTAGAGTTGTAAGAACCAAGCGGCTATTCACACAAGAAACGAAAAATGAGCATTTAGTCAAATGATATGTAATTGTGTGCTCAATAAAGGCTCAAAACTCACTTTTGTGGGAATGGGTTTTTATGTGATCAAGTATATATAATCAAATTTTTAATAAGTTTGCTATGCCTTTTCATAATTTTCTTATGTTGGTTCTTTTTATCACTACGCTATCGGTTGTAAATTTGTAAAAATATAACCTTTTTGAGAACTTGAATTTCCCGAGTTAAACCTAGACAAGTAAAAAAATGAAATTTTTGAAAAAATTTTGGGGTGATTAGCGGTTCCAATAGAGTTTTGTGTAAGGCTTGTATTTAGGACTTGCAAAATTCAAGGTTTTAGCATCCCCCCCACACTTAAATTACACATTGTCCTCAATGTGTCCCAAAAATAAATTTTTAGGTTGATTAGATGTGTAAAATAGTGTTTAAAAAGCAAAAATCTATGTTACTGGGCACTGAACACGGCCCCGTGTTATCCGGGCACGGCCCCGTGTTCAAGTGCCAGTAACAGAATTAAATTAAAAGAAACAGAAGCCTGGACACGGGGGCGTGTTGGGTGAACACGGCCCGTGTCCAGTTACCTGAACTGGGCGTTTTACTGCAGGTGGTTCAGCACGGGGCCGTGTTGGTTGGACACGGCCCGTGTTGAACCTTCTGGAATGGTGAGAAATGTCGGGTTGCCTTGTTCTTTGTGCATGGGTTCATTTTTCTCGTTCCCCTTTTCATTCTTTACCACCATGAGTGTGTTTTATTCATTACAAACCATCCAAACCTTAAAACCATCATTTCATTTCATCATAGAGAGAACTTACATAGTCCTATATTAAGATAAAATTAAAACTTAACTAAATAGGTCAGCAGGTACACGAGGTTATCATAAGGAGTTCTACTATTTTAGGAAAATTTCGATAATAGTTTCCCGATATAGTAAGACTTTTAGCCGAATGGATTATTCCCTAAACGTTTAAAGCCATTCTTCAATCTCCCTAGGAAGGAAGAATGCGGCTTCATTTTCCTCCGCAGCTGGTGGCTGAGGGTGAACATTCACCGGGACTCCTTGCACCACTCTTCGCGGAGGCACTTGGTGCATGGCGTACCATTCGGCTGGAATGACAACTTCGGGTACCACGTTCCACGCCCTTTGGGTTATTATAGGTACCAAAGGCGGGGAGGCGAGAAGGTTCAACCTCTGGTGCAAGAGGTTTACTTTATGGAGACAGCCCTCCAGCCCCACTGTAAGATGGTTGATACGGTCGACCAATGCTTCCTCCACTCCCGTCATTTCATCAATAGCCTCTCTTAGAGCGTAAACATAGTTCACAAGAGAGTCTTCTGCTGTTGAAGATCTCCTCCCTTGTCGGTTACTTCTTGAAGATGATCCGCTTGTTCTGCTTGCCATTTTCTGTGAAGGAAACCGAAGAAAGCTAAATTTTTACAAAACAGAGCCCTGGACACGGCCCCGTGCTCGTTGAGCACGGCCCCGTGTCCAATTGTCTGCAGGATTTTTGGCTGAGGATTCTTGGAGTTTTAAATTATTTTTATAATTTTTATCTGGGTTTTAAGCTCAGATAATTTAAAACAAAGTTATACAACTACTTTAAACAAGAATCTTTAGCAAATAATCTTACAAACTTTACATAGAAGGTTGGAACAAAGGGATTTCCAAGTTTCCAAGGAGGAAATTTTGAAAAAAAAATTTTGAAAGAGGAGGAAATGAATAAAAGTGGAAGGGACAAGAGGGTCCCTTGGAACCTTCTTTTAGCACTTACCTAGGATGGTATGAGTGAAAATCCCAGGGATCTATGTCAATTGAAGTGGTCAAAATGAGCAGGAATCAGGCTGCATTTAAAGAAAACGACAGCGCACTGGGCACGGCCCCGTGTTGACTGGACACGGCCCCGTGTTCAGAGGAAATCCTGACACATTTTGTCCGTATTCTGACCAAATCTGCAGCGAATCTTTTTGGTGAGCACGGGGGCGTGTTGACCTGGACACGGCCCCGTGTCTGGAGGCTGTTTTATGGAGTTTTGTTGCTTCAAGGATCTCGTCGAAATCGGGTGGTTCCTTACTGGTTGGAACAACCCCAAAGTGCCTAAGATACCTTAATTGTCCTAGACTAAGGCGAGAACGCAAGAGGTTGTCGGTGAGGGTAATTCCTATTTTCATTCTAGGTGGACAAGTCCAACCCTTTCCCGGGCTCTCGTTAAAGAAGGTGTATGCCGAATCGCTCAGGTCTATGTATGCACCGAACGAAGTCGATGGGGAGTCCTTCACGGCACAATCGACACAGGGACGACTATCGTCCAAGTCTTTGCTAGGAACGAAGGTATTTTCGGGAGCAACGAGGTTGTCGGAATGCGGTCCAACGTTTCTTCATGGTTATCATCTTGGGGAGGATCAATGAAATCCTTCCTAAGCTCTTTTAACCAATTTAGAATTAGTTTTTCTAGTTGAAATAACTCATCAAGGAGCATTTCCCCTAGAATCTCTGGCTGGGCGCATTCGAGGGAGAAATAGTGCTTATTTTTACTTTCGCCCCTCTTAAGGTTGTGAGAAGTCGGTGGGTCCATGTAGTGGGGCCTATAATTTAGAAAGTAGCATTTTACTTCTTCATGGTTGCCACCACATAAGTGACACCACGTACCATAAGAGTGCCGAAAGTAAAAACAACTACTATCACTCATGTTTGTGTCAGAAATTACCAACCGCCGGGATCTAACGGTTCTGTTTTCAGTAACTGAAACTTGGGCACGGGGGCGTGTTGAGTGGGCACGGCCCCGTGTTCAGCTTACTGTCTGATGTAAAACAGGATTGCCAGTTCCAAAAATTGAGCACGGGGGCGTGTTCAGCGGGCACGGCCCGTGCTGAGCTCTGCAGAAGCTGAAAAACTACGAAAATCCTAAAAAATTAAAAAAAAAATGATTAGGCCGTTGATTTCTAACTTTCTTAAAATCCTTGTGTCCCCGGCAACGGCGCCAAAAACTTGATGCGTGCGAAGTGTCGTATATTTTAGGTGTATATTTTAAGCCCTTTTTAACACTTATTTTAGCCAAGTTTTAAATTTATAAAACACGATATTTCACTAACACTAAACACACATATGGGCAAGTGCACCCATCGTTGAGTGTAGTATAGCGTTGGTAAGATACCGAGGTCGTCCAATGACACAAGAGCTTTTAATACCGATTTATCCTCAACGTCTAACCAAAATAAAAAGTTTAGAAAAAATGTTTTAAACTAAGAAAAATAAAAACTAACTAAAATGCTGAAAATAAAAATAAAAGAAAAAACAGATAGACAAGATGAATCACTTGGTTCCGACTCGTATCTAGTATAACCTTTGATTATTTCCGCACTTTTGCACATAATTAAGAGATTATCTTAGTTATTGTAGTAGGCCCCTCTTTTGAAGGCGACGTTACCCTCACCCCAGTAGTTTGAGTCAGCAGGGATACAATCCTAAAAGGGTGGATTATTGGAAGATAATGAATTAAGTTATTAATGCAGTATTGTGGTAGGCCCCGCTTTTGGCGGTGACGTTACCCTCGGCTAAGTAGTCTGAGTCAGCAGGGATACAGTCCTAAATAGCCGGGTTATAGTATTAATAGTAGTTAACTTATGAGGGGGTCAAAGAGTTTGGACCCCCGCCATTCAATACTGTGAAGTATTGAAGGAGGTCCTACTAAATTTGACCCAGGTCCATTGCAGGACCTCTAAACGCTGAACAATGGCAAGACCTTTACCAAACTGTTCCCTTAACCCCCTACCAGGTAGCCAACATATCTCCATATAGACCGTGGAGATATGAATGGTGAAAATCCTTTATTTTATATAGACAGTAAAATAATGCCAAGACACCACGGACAAACGATAAGGAAATATCACCTTCAACATAAGTAACTAGTTATTAAAGTCATTAATACAAAACCAAATAAAAAGTGCAAAAGATTAGAAATAAAAAGTATTATACTAGACACTTTGTCTTCACCAAGTGATGTAAGAGACTTAGGCAAACATGGCCTTGATTGTCAAGAACTCTTACGATCAATCTTGGATCCCGAGACGACTCACACTACGATGGACAATGGATGATGGTGGTGGATGATGGTGTTGTGATGGTGGTGGGTGGTGGATGAAGTGTGAGAGAGGTGGTTTGCCAAGGGATGAGATGAAATGAATCCAAGCACTCCTATTTATAGGCCGAACAGAGAGCTGGACACGGCCCCGTGTCCGTCTGACACTCTCTCTCCTCATTAATTGTAATTCGCAATTACAATAAATGCGCCTGCTGTACTTTCGACACGGCCCCGTGTCCGCTGAGCACGGCCTCGTGATGGGCAATAGAAGCTTCTATGGATTTGTCTTTTCTGCTGCTTCTTGGGCACGGCCCCGTGCTGGCTGAGCACGGGGCGTGTTCAGCCTTCTGTCTTCTCCTTTTTGCTTTGGAAGGTGCCGTTGAGGGGTCGGGCAGTCCACTAATGTTCATTTCCTTGTATTTATGTTGGATTTAGCTGCCTTTTTGCTTCTTTTGCGTTTTTGAGCTCATTTAATCCTGAAAATACAAAAGGAAGACAAAAACACTCTTTTTCCAATATTAGTACTTAAAAAGGGTTAGTTTTATGCCTTATTTGATGTAATTTATATGTTGCATTTTACACACATCAGTGAGTATGCACACCGCCCAAAAAAAGTAAAGTAAGAGGGGTCTAGAAACTCACATGATTGCAGTTAACAACATAGTACTATAGTGTCTATGCTAGAACAATAAACACATGATCTGTGTAAAAGTTAATACCTGAAAACTTGTCGCGTTACAATATTCTCTAATAAAGTCACTGTTAAAGTCGTCGACGAAGTTGCCATCATTATTGCCTAACTCGCGTTAGGACTTTCACATCATTGCGAACAAAGTTGTTGAGCATGAACAAATTCGCCAAGCATTAACAAGTCGCTGGTAAGGTTGCTGATAAAGGTGCCCATAGGAGGATTTTCACTTGTAGTCTCGTTTTCAACTAGAAATCACAACTTTTTACGTTCAAACATTTGTTTTACTTCCATTCAACAATATATAAGCTTTTTAGCTTGCCTAACATGTAAAAAATCCGATCTTTATACTAAAAACCCAAGTTTTCCTAAAAACCCAGAACTTCACTAATCCTATATTTATGGTCGATTGTTACCTGATTTGAAGCACGACGATCCTATGATAATCCTTAAATATTCAACGATTTATTACAAACATCCAAATCCGAATTCTTTGTATTTGATTCTCTTCCCCAACTTTCTCTGTCTAGAATCCCACTTTCTATCTCAAGAACTTTTGAGAAGATGATACCTAGGGAGATCAGAGTTCTATATTTTTCCTTTTATGGATGGGTATTGAGGCCTCTTACTCCTTCATGGGTTTTCTTTTTTGCCTAATTACCCTATAAACTCCTTTTAACAAAATAACCCCATAAGCCTTATATATTATTATATTTTATTTCTACTATTTATAAAACGTTAGGTGTTACAAGTGAGGTCTTCTTACAATAGGTTTCTTCCTCGAAAACTGATATTCCGTAAGTAGACACGGATACAACTCTCTCTTATCATCCTTCGACTCTCAAGTAGCTTTTGAACCTTTTCTGTATTACCACTACACTTTAACCAGGCGAATCATTTTCTTTCGCAATTCTCTTTCATTCCGATAAACTATGGCTAAAGGCTTCTCAATGTAATTGAGTCGCTCGTCCACCACCATATCCATAAAAGGCACTGACAGACCGAGTCGTCTCGATCAGTCAAAAACTCAATTAACCTAGGTAGCTAGGGTAAGTCGAATATCGTATCCACGAAGAGCATGTGGTCAGTATTGCACGACTTGTTTGATTTATTTATGTAACACCCCAAAATAAAAAAAAATTTACATATTATGTTAATTATAATTTGGTTATAACCAAAGGTAACATAACTAGGAATAATTAACCTAGTTAGTAAATTGTATTGGAAAACAATAAGGAAAACAAGAACTAATAACCCTCTTTAAAGATCCTTGAAACTAGAGGGACTAAAAGGGATAAGTGTGAAAGAAGTTTTAATTAAAATGAATCAAAAACCAAAACACACACACACAAAGGTGTGGTCTGGTTGACATATACAAGGAGAAAAAGGGTTCTTCTTATCAAAACCCTAAACTCATCAAAATTGATCAAAATCAAGAGAAATCGAGCTAGGAAATTGGGGCTTTAACTAAATTCGTGATCACCTAAGCTAGGGAATCACAAGGTATGTAAAATTTTGTAATTTGGTGATATCTTGAATTATGATGAACACTCATAATCGAAATTCTAGGGTGAATGTTGAATATATTAGTGATATAGACATGAGTACAAGTCTAGGAACAAACCCTAGATGTAAACTTGTTAAATTATTGCCATGAATTAGTGATTCGGTTAGCTAATCATGTATGTGCTAAGTGGGTGTATGATAATGTGATGAACACTTAAATTAGAGTGTTAAATTTATGAAATTTAAAGATATGATGCAAGTCCTAGATGTTGTTCATGAACACTAGACATAGAGGTTTGATTATGATGTTAAAATGTGGTTAAAAGAAGGACCATGAGTTAGATAAAAGATGCATAAGAATCTTTCCCGCAAGGTGTTTGTTAAAATGCTCGAATGAATGTTGATATGATGAAATTATGAAAGAAACGCGTAATTGGCTAATTTGACTAATTACGTGTATATGGGATAATACGGGTTCTAAACATGATGTTGATTGAACTTAATTGTGCATATCATATGATTAAAGGTAGTTGACTTTTGAAAGTCAAACTAACCAACGATGAAGTCGAATAATAATTTCGACATAAAATCCGTAAGATGGAATAGTCGTAATTAATTATGACTAATCTAACCGTCTTACAATTTATGATGATAGTTTAACGCCTGACAAGCTAGGTGGAAGCTTGGGAAGGAAGCGGGTCAAACGAATCGACTATTAAGGAAAAGCGTATTTAGGATGGAAGGTAAATAAAGCTTACACCCTTTTGTAAGATACATATTTATTTTATAGGTTATAAATACGACAAAGGTTATATCCGAAATATGGGTTCCGACATGAAATGATATGGGTCGGAACAAATAAAATGATAAAAACCATGTTTAATGGTAAAAAGGGACGAAATGGTAAATTAGTCATGAGATGACATATATAAAATGAGTTTTTGAATGGCTACTTTATAAGGTAAGCCTAAACGAATAATAAGGGTAAAATGGTGATTTAGTCACATATGGACGGATAAAAGTTGAAGTGTAAACGACACCATATGACATAAGCCATATTGGGTTAAACGCGTAAGAAATGGATTTAAAAGATATAACCATATGGTGAGAAATCCGAAATGGGTTAAATAATGAAATGGTAAATAAATATCATTCAAATATAAGTGCAAAATGTTTGGTCGTTTAGATCAAACGGGTAAAATGGTAATGTTAACATCATTTGACAAATAACGACTAATAAGTGCTTGTCGAGTCTAGTGCTCACAGGGTAAAACGGCTTATGGAATTTACGTTGCTATGAATTAGAAAATTATTAAGGCAGGGTATTAAAACGGGTCAATACTTTGACCCGAGCCAGGTACGCGTAATTAAGATTATAGTTAAATGTGCGATTTCGGTCAAATATCTTATTGAAAGTCCGTCGTCGTACAATGAGGGACTAAAGTTGACCAAAACGCCCTTGATCGATAAATCGAGTAAACGACCCTTAAAGGTTGGTTAGGAACATGTATTATGAGCATGTAAGCCTTAGATAAGCATAAAGTTATAGGCATAAGCCTTTTGGGTCAAACGTCTAAAAATGGGTTTTTCCGTAAAATGACTAACCGAATGGTAGTATTCGGGATAAATGGTTCATTACATTAAATCTACCACAAAAATAGTTGTGGTGAAAGATAATAAAATATCTTAAATGTGGAAATATGATGTGTGAAAAGAAAGGGCGAGATTTAAACTTAAAGGTTTAAATCCTCTAAACAGGTCAAAATGAATTATGCGCATAGCTTGGGTATTGGCTGCGTAATTCATAAAACTTATGAACCCAAACTAAAGATTTTGAGTTAAATGCGCTGGTACATGCTTAATGATTATTTTGAAATAAGTTTGTGGTGTTAAACATGAACGGGTCAAATATGTTGAAATTGAATATAAAGCCGAGTGCTTAAAAACTTAGAATTTTGTTAGTTCGGATGTCGGATTTAATCTCCATATGATGGACAATAGAATTACGATCACGTAGGAAGAAACGGGTTGTGAATCGGATGATTATATTGAAAGCTATGCAAGTTAAAAGTGCTAACAAGTGAAAATACGAAGCTGTGTATCTGCAGCTCAAAAGAAAGAAACATTATGTCGAAAAGAGGCCTTGGCGTCGCGCGACGGGTGGAAGGCTTCACCGTCGCGTCACACGACGACGGTCGCAGCCCGCGACGAAACCAGAGATTCCCGTCGCGCCACGCGACGGGCATAAGAGCTGGGAATTTTTGTTTGTTTTGTTTATTTGACTTAAAGAACTTGGTTTGATGCATTATAAAACTATCGAAACTAATGTTTGTGATGGTTTATAAAATGTAGGTATACTTGAGGTGCCGGATGTCGATCAAGCTCAACGAAGAACCGAACACGATAAAGAATCAAGCTTCCGAATTATGTTCGTCGTCAAGTTTTCAACGACGATATTATTATATTAAGTCGTAACGTTCTAATTTCTTAAATGTTTTAAGAAACCCTTATTTTTCAAATGTATGTGTAATCGTAAATACACAGTTATAGTCGAAACATATATGAATATTGATAAATAGAAGTAAGGGTCTTACAAGTTGGTAATCAGAGCTCAAGGTTAAAGAGTAAAGTGTGTTCGGTTCGAGACTTGATCGCATAATCCGGTAAGTTATATTTATATTAAAAGTTTAGCATGTTAAAGTGTTGTAAACAACACATAGGGTTATCGTGTAACACACGTTACCCAATTGAATTGACAAAGGATCGATATAGTTAACGAAATTACGTGTGTTGACATATTTAGTAGAAAGCCTTGTATTATAGTACGAGCGTTTATTGATGTCGACGTTACTAATCTTTGTAAACGTTTTAGTTGAAGGACACTCGCATGTGAAGATGGCGAGAGTTTAACAATTTGCAGATATGACGGAGGAACGGTCCGAAGTATGACAAGTAGAGCATGCTCACCAAGGACCTAAATCATGTAACGATAGCGGTTAAGGTTCATGGCAAGGAAAACCCGTTAGGACAAGCATTTACCAGGTGCACGTTTTAAATTTATTGCACAAATAGTAATATGCAACAAATACGTAGAGACTGACTGTTACATATGTTGGATAAAAACTTGGAAAACCTGAATAGGATACCTATCTAGGATGATGTTTCCAAGAGAAATTAAGTAGAAATATGTGTTATTCACGATTGTGAATAACAAGACAATAACAGAATTAGTTTATATAGAAACTTAGACGGAAGTAATCATCCAAGTAAGTATTCTCAATATAAGTACTATTGAGAAAAGTAACGATCACATTAACGAATGTGATTATAAAATTGTTTGATAAAAGGAATATGTTCAAGAACAAAACGGGTAAAACTAATGATTGTTATATAGCAATTAAATAAAGTTTTACCGAATAAAATCAAGAATATGGAAATGAATAGAGGCGTTACTTACATGGGGCGTGATGTGAAAATTATAAAAAGGTCATGTGTATCATGTGTTGATCGCTTACTCTGGCCAAGTAAGTAGTGAACACATGATACCATGAACTTCTTATAATGAACGCATTTACATCTGATGTAGTAAGGATGGGGCGAATAGGACGAATTAAAAAGGTGCCCAAATGGATCAAATAAGCAAAATGTTTGATAATAAATGTAAACGCAAACCGGGTGACGGAAGCTTATTACATTAGAATAACGAGCCCGAGAGAAGGGACAAGGATCAATGTAAATGAAAATACAAAACCAACTAATGAGAATGTTAAGGCATAGGGATAAAGTTTGATTGTTCATAAGTGATGAAATTCACACGAATAAGTCAAACAGATTGAATAAAGAATAAGAACTTGGTTGAATAAAAGCGATAGATTTCGCTAAGACGACCAAATAAATCAAAACGAAGTCTTAAGGCATACCGGAATGGTTGCTTTGATAATGACTTCGGTAAAATACCCGATAGATGGGTAGGATTTTAAATATATGCGTAAACCAAGAGACGGGAACGCGGATTGGGAAGTCAAAAGACTCGGATTATGAGTTATGACAAAAAGACGATAACATTTTGCAAACAGAAATTTTGATAATTATGTTCAACTATTTCGAGGTTGAACGAGTTGAATAAAGAATAAAGTTTGACTGTCATAAGTGATGAAATTCACACGAACAAGTCAAACAGATTAAATAAAGAATAAAAGCTCGGTTGAATAAAAGCAATGGATTTCGCTAAGGCAATCAAATAATTCAAAACAAAGTCTTAACGCATACCAGAAAGGTTGCATTAATAATGACTTTGGAAAAGTACCCAGTTGATGGGTAAGATTATATCATTATGCGTAAATCGAGAAACAGGTACGCGGATTAAAAGTCAAAAGACTCGGATGATGAGCTGTGACTAAAAGATGATGAATTCACGCAAGGAATTCAGGATAAGTATGTTTAATCTTATAAGGTTGAACGGGTTGAGATAATATAAAAAGGAAAATGCAAATTAGGTAATGGGGGCGTTAAAAACATTAAGATAAAGAACCTGGATAATGGGTTGTAAAGAAATATGGGTGTAAACCGGATAACGGTAAGCGGAGAACAAACCGACGCGTAAATGACGTAAGAAGTCATAGAGTCGGAAGAATAGTCCAAAAAAAATGAATGTAGCCTTTGATTACGGTTAAATTCAATAGAATTCAAAAATGAAACTTAATGATTTTTAAACTTAAAAAGGGTGACTTGACACCAAAAACATATTTTCAGAATGAAATAAGTAAGGGGATGATCTATGGGATCACCATAACCTTTTGGTAGTAAACAGTGCGAAGGTCTACGGGACCGAACGACCATCGGGTCACGAATAAAAAGAAATGAACTATAGGGGCCTCGCCTTTGAGAAGTGAAAGCTTAAAAAAATAGCCTACGAGGCTAAGTTAAAGAACCTACGGGTCACTTGGGTAAAGCGTGGGAACAGACTACGATTCCTCGCGTAAAATGAGAACGGAAAGGAATAAAATTATTGATTGTCAATCTCTTGATATCAGTAATCGATGTAAGTTAAAGAGAAAATGTTAAACTAAAAAATTCAGTTTTTAGTAAAAAGCAACGTTTTAACAAACATAAATAGTATGAGATGGTTTAGGAAATATTTAACATTAAAAGAAACAGGTCTTGACATCAATTGGTGTAAGACAATAAATTCGAAAGGAAGATTTTTGGATGATGAAAAGTTTATATAAACTTAAACATGACGTGATACGATGCGATCATGGTCAAGAAAAAGTAATATAGAATATAATCATGTTGTAGTGTGAGTTACGGGATAGGAGATCATAAACACAAATAAGGCCGGAGATGGCAATATGGTATACCCGAATGACGGGGTATAAAGTGACGGTGACTAATCAGTCTAGCCGGTAACACTATTCAAAGTCAAAATAGTGTTATGACTTATACAAAGCGCTTGTGAATATAAGATTAGCGTGGAGAAAACATGTTGACGGACTCATACGACCGAGTGGTCAAATGACAACTTGGTCAAATAGGTGATAAAGATAAGAAATACAAGATGAAAGTTACGGTCCGTGAGGACTTACACATGAAAGACGCACACTTCAATGCAAATGATAACTTTTGACCGAAAGAATGAATGCCTTAAAAACGAAACTAAGTACGTTGGTCTAAACCAATGAACTACGTAAAGAAGATGGTTTCGGGGACGAAACCACTTTAAGGGGGTAGACTTGTAACACCCCAATATATAAAATTTACATATACATATGTAAATTATAATTTGATCATAACCAAAGATAACATAACTAGGAATAATTAACCTAGTTAGTAAATTGTATTGAAAAACACTTAGGAAAACAAGAACTAATAACCCTCTTTAAAGATCCTTGAAACTAGAGGGACTAAAAGGGATAAGTGTGAAAGTAGTTTTAATTAAAATGAATCAAAAACCAAAACACACACACAAAGGTGTGTTCTGGTCGACATATACACAGGAGAAAAAGGGTTCTTCGTCTCAAAACCCTAACTCATCAAAATTGATCAAAACAAAGAGAAATCGAGCTAGGAAATTGAGGCTTTAACTAAATTCAGGATCACCTAAGCTAGGGAATCACAAGGTATGTCAAATTTTGTAATTTGGTGATATCTTGAATTATGATGAACACTCATAATCGAAATTCTAGGGGGAATGTTGAATATATGAGTAATATAGACATGAGTACTAGTCTAGGAACAAACCGTAGATGTAAACTTGTTAAATTATTGCCATGAATTAGTGATTCGGTTAGCTAATCATGTATGTGCTAAGTGGGTGTATGATAATGTGATGAACACTTAAATTAGAGTGTTAAATTTGTGAAATTTGAAGATATGATGCAAGTCCTAGATGTTGTTCAAGAACACTAGACATAGAGGTTTGATTATGATGTTAAAATTTGGTTAAAAGAAGGACCATGAGTTAGATAAAAGATGCATAAGAATCTTGCCCGCAAGGTGTTTGTTAAAATGCCCGAATGAATGTTGATATGATGAAATTATGAAAGAAACGAGTAATTGGCTAATTTAACTAATTACGTGTGATATGGGATAATACGGGTTCTAAACATGATGTTGATTGAACTTAATTGTGCATATCATATGATTAAAGGTAGTTGATTTTTGCAAGTCAAACTAACCAATGATGAAGTCGAATAATAATTTCGACATAAAATCCGTAAGATGGAATAGTCGTAATTAATGATGACTAATCTAACCATCTTACGAATTATGATGATAGTTTGACGTTTGACAAGCTAGGTGGAAGCTTGGGAAGGAAGCGGGTCAAACGAATCGAGTATGAAGGAAAAACGTATTTAGGATGGAAGGTAAGTAAAGCTTACACCCTTTTGTAAGATACGTATTTATTTTATAGGTTATAAATATAACAAAGGTTATATCCGAAATATGGGTTCCGACACGAAATTATATGGGTCGGAACAAATAAAATAATAAAAAGCATGTTTAATGGTAAAAAAGGGCGAAATGGTAATTTAGTCATGAGATGACATATATAAAATGAGTTTTTGAATGGCTACTTTATAAGGTACGCCTAAACGAATAATAAGGGTAAAATGATGATTTAGTCACGTATGGACGGATAAAGTTGAAGTGTAAACGACACCATATGACATAAGCCATATTGGGTTAAACGCGTAAGAAATGGATTTAAAAGATATAACCATATGGTGAGAAATCCGAAATGGGTTAAATAATGAAATGGTAAATAAATATCATTCAAATATAAGTTCAAAATGTTTGGTCGTTTAGACCAAACGGGTCAAATGGTAATGTTAACATCATTTGACAAATAACGACTAATAAGTTCTTGTCGAGTCTAGTGCTCACAGGGTAAAACGGCTTATGGAATTTACGTTGCTATGAATTAGCAAATTATTAAGGCAAGGTATTAAAACGGGTCAATACTTTGACCCGATCCAGGTACGTGTAATTAAGATTATAGTTAAACGTGCGATTTCGGTCAAATATCTTATTGTAAGTCCTTCGTCGTAAAACGAGGGACTAAAGTTGACCAAAACGCCCTTGATCGATAAATTGAGTAAACGACCCTTAAAGGTTGTTTAGGAACATGTAAGCCTTAGATAAGCATAAAAGTTATAGGCATAAGCCTTTTGGGTCAAACGTCTAAAAATGGGTTTTTCGGTAAAATGACTAACCGAATGGTAGTATTCGGAATAAATGGTTCATCTTTTTAAATCTACCACAAAAATAGTTGTGGTGAAAGATACGTAAATATCTTAAATGTGGAAATATGACGTGTGAAAAGAAAGAGCGAGATTTAAACTTAAAGGTTTAAATCCTCTAAACGGGTCAAAACGAATTATGCGCATAGCTTGGGTATTGGCTGCGTAATTCATAAAAGTTATGAACCCGAACTAAAGATTTTGAGTTAAATGCGTTGGTACATGCTTAATGATTATTTTGAAACAAGTTTGTGGTGTTAAACATGAACGGGTCAAATATGTTGAAATTGAATATAAGCCGAGTGCTTAAAAACTTATATTTTTGTTAGTTTGGATGTCGGATTTAACTCCATATGATGGACAATCGAATTACCATCACGTAGGAAGAAACGGGTTGTGAATCGGATGATTATATTGAAAGCTATGCAAGTTAAAAGTGGTAACAAGTGAAAAATATGGAGCTGGGTATCTGCAGCTCAAAAGAAAGAAACATTCTGTCGAAAAGAGGCCTTGGCTTCGCGCGACGGGTGGAAAGCTTTACCGTCGTGTCACGCGACGACTGTCGCGGTACGCGACGAAACCAGAGAGTCCCGTCGCGCCACGCAACGGGCATAAGAGCTGGGAATTTTTGTTTGTTTTGTTTATTTGACTTAAAGAACTTGGTTTGATGCATTATAAAACTATCGAAACTAATGTTTGTGATGGTTTATAAAATGTAGGTATACTTGAGGTGCCGGATGTCGATGAAGCTCAACGAAGAACCGAACACGATCAAGAATCAAGCTTCTACATTATGTTCTTCGTCAAGTTTTCAACGACGATATTATTATATTAAGTCGTAACGTTCTAATTTCTTAAATGTTTTAAAACCCCCGTATTTTTCAATTGTATGTGTAATCGTAAATACACATTTATAGTCGAAACTATGAATATTGATAAATAGAAGTAAGGTCTTACAATTTAAACTATTTACAAAAATGTACAAAGTAATTATGAAGCTTGCTAAATTTCTTTGTTTGTTTGATTTAAAAAGAAATCGGAGTGAACTGACAAATTGCTATTATCTAAAACAATGGTTTATTAACTAAGATTGCAAAACTTAACTAAGTGGTTGAAAACAATAATTTAAAAACAAGTTCCACACCGGTTCGATAATTGTAAGACCTAGGGTTCCTACATGTTTTAACTTGATTCAGTTGCATATAATAATTAACGAATTTAGCGTCACGTGGCTTAGGTGCCAAAAGCTATCAACGTAATAAACAACGGACCACAATGCACTTTTTTACCAAGAACATGTAAATCCTAACCTAAGATAAGGCATAATTGCACATAACCATTTCGCAAAGTCAAATTTTATCATCACTCGACAATTTACGAATTCAAAATAAATGCAAGACAATTATCAAAGTTTTAAATACTAAACAACTTGTCACAAAATCAAACTAAACACAAATGTATAAACCCTAGAAAATCTTACAACAATCTACATCCGGGTAAACCCGAGGAGACTAGCCGCTCATGGTTGAAGGAACGCGATCACCGAATGACGAACACGAACACCGAGCCATGACCTTGAGCCTTGGAGGAATGATGAAGGTTAGGGTTGGATGGTGAGTGTGGATGGATGAAGATGATGGTGGAAAGGTTGGTGATGATGGTGATGGTGGATTAGGGTTAGGAATGTGATTGATGATGAGTTAGGGGTTAGAGAGGTTAGAGGAAGGTTAGAGGTGAAGGAGATGATGAAATATGGCTCCCAGATGTCTTCATATCATTCAAAACCCGTAACTCCTTTGATCCCACATCAAAACTTGGTCAAAATATGTTTAAATGCGAATTTCAGCGTTATGAAGATAGAGAGGGCGTCGCCGACGGCCTAACAGGGTGTCGCCGACGGCCCTTGGATCTTCTGTTATTTGCTGACGCCTTAATACGCTGTCTACGCGAGTTTCTGACCGACGCGAATATCCAAGGGGCGTCGCCGACACTATGCCCAACTCTTGGTTTCCGTTTTCTTTATTTCGCGTTCCCGGTTGATCCCGTTCGCTCCCCGATGCTCCATAAAGCTCCCGAATAGCTCCTTAAACTCCGTTGGACCTGCAAAACACAATTCTAATCAAAAGTAGGACATTCGAAATCGAAAGTCATGTAAAAACATAAACTTAAATACGATTAAACACCGGTTTTCGACCACGTATCAGGCACATGCACTGTTCATCAGCCAAACATTTCCTCGGGTACGATACATGAAAAGTACGATGAATCCCACTCAATTCCTTTGGTAATTTCAGTTTGTAAGAAACTTCTCCTACTCTAGCCAATATCATGAACAGTCCAATAAACCTAGCCTACCTTTCCTCGTTTACAAAAACGGACAATTCCCTTTCATGTGATACCTTTAACATAACTCTATCCCCAACCTTAAACTCAATAGACTATCATCTTATCAATATACAATTCTTTTGGGCCTTGCGCAACCTTCATTCGAGCTTTAACCTGTTCAAACTTGTTCAAGGTAGTTCTTACTACATCAAAATCCACATAAATTTCTATCCAATCTCCCTCAACATACGGGGGGGGGGGGTACTACACCTCCAGCATAAAGCATCTCATATGGCGGCATTCCAATGGTTGTGTGAAAACTGTTGTTGTAAGAGAGTTCTACCAAAGGTAGCTGGCTATCCAAGCTACCACCAAAATATATAATACAAGATCAGAGTATATCTTTAAGTGTTTGTATGGTCCTTTTGGACTGGCCATTTGTCTGTGGTTGGTATATTGTACTGATGTGGAACTCTGCTCCCATAACTTCATGGAATCGCTTCCAAAACTTTGATGTGAACCTCATGTCCCTTTGTAACAACCCTCAAAAAGGACACAACGGATCATAACCGAAACCCGGATCGTGTACCACGAGAACCAGCACAAGAAACGAGGTAATTCCAAGTTTTTTTTACAAATTTTCGCTACTTTTTATATATAAAAAAAACTTTTTTTTCAAAAAAAACATTGTAGTGCACATGTGCAGTACAAGTTTTTTTTTTTTAAATGTTTTTTTATATATAAAAAGTAGCAATTATATAAAATGACTGTTTATTATGAGTTTTGAAAGTTCTCCAATTATATAGAGTTCTGAAATGAACCCAACCTTATATATATACATTATAACCTCATCAATATCTATTATTCAATCAGTTATAAAAAAACATCATAAACAGTGGTTGTTGTGACTACTATATGGGTTGGGTGTGAATAACTGGGATATCAAGTATATGGCTAATGTGATTGGGTGTAATACTGATGCTATCCCGCTTAAAAATATATTTATAAAATGACTGTTTATTATGAGTTCTGAAAGTTCTGCAATTATATAGAGTTTTGAAATGAACCCAACCCTATATATATATATATATATATATATATATATATATATATATATACATTATAACCTCATCAATATCTATTATTCAATCAGTTATAAAAAAACATCATAAACAGTGGTTGTTGTGACTACTATATGGGCTGGGTGTGAATAACTGTGATATCAAGAATATGGCTAATGTGATTGGGTGTAATACTGATGCTATCCCGCTTTCTTACTTAGGTATCACGGTGGAAGCCAATATGAATAGAATCAACAATTGGGCTCCAATTGTTGAGATTTTTGATAAAAGGTTAACGGTTTGGAAAGCTAAAACTATGTCTATAGAGGGAGACTTACGTTGATCAATTCAGTTCTAGAGAACCTCCCTATATATTACTTTTCTTTATATAAAGTTACAGTCGGTATAATTAAGACTCTTGAAGCTAAGATGAGAAAGTTTCTATGGGCGGGATCTAGTGTTAATTACAAAATGAACTGGGTGGCTTGGGACTGGGTTACTTGGCCCAAGAAAAAAAGGGGGTTGGGTATTAACAGACTAAAAGAAGTCAATGAGGCTCTCCTTTATAAGTGGGGTTGGGGATATAATGTCGAAAGCCAAAATCTATGGAGGAAAGTGGTGGAAGTGTGTCATAGTAAAAACAATCAAAGATACTTTCTACTGCTAAATGGTAATTCAGGGGGTTGTTGGAATAACATTGTGAAATTGATTTCCAAAATGAAACTTAATGAAAAAGGTATAAATCGAGTGATTTTCGGTAAAGTAGGGAGTGGGGTTGATATTTGTTTTTGGCTCGAAACCTGGTTGAGTGATCTTCCATTCGTGGAAAGATGGCCACATCTGTTTGTTTTGGAATCGTGCAAATCTTGCAGGGTTACGGAGAGAATAGGACCGGAACAAAGAAATGATGGTCATTCTTGGAATTGGGTCAGACAACCCGAGTCTGATACAGAGCTAAAGGAATGGCAGGAATGTTAAGACGCTATCAACATGGTGAGTTTGTCAGATGTTAGGGACTCATGGATATGGAACGTTGATAGACAGGATGGTTTCTCGGTGAAATATGTGAAAAAAGGCTTTAATTTCTTATAGGGGAAGCAGCCACCTTCCTAATTTCGAGTGGTGCAAATGCGTGCCGATCAAATGTAATATTATGGCTTGAAGAGTAACTTGGATAGGCTTGCAACCAGAGTCAATTTGAGAAGAAGCAACGTGGATATTCCATCGGTTATGTGCCCGTTCTGTCACGAGTATGAGGAAACGGTAGATCATTTGTTTACAGCATGTTCGGTGGCTATTCGGGTATGGGCGGATATCAGTGCCTGGTGCAACATTCCCCCGATTTGCGCCTTTGAATTCAAAGATTTAATGGATACACATAATTCTATTCAAGGTGGGAAAAAATGAAGAAGATTATACGTGGGTTGGTTATTAGTTCGTGCTGTTGTATTTAGAAAAGCAGGAACAAGTTGGTTTTCAATCAGATCAGGAGAAGTCCGCAAGATATTTTGATAGAGATTAAGTCGAGAGGTTTTGGGTGGCTTAAGAATAGATCGGCATGTAAATATATTATTTCGAAGGAGTGGTGTAAATACCCTATGTATATGTTGTAATTTTGTCATTTGTCCGTTTGGGTCGGGGGTGTTGTTTTGTATTGATCTTTTGCCTGTTTGGGGTCAGAAGTTTGTTTTATTGAAGTTTTATTTACAAAAAAAAAAAAAAAAAAAAAAAAAAAAAAACTAATGAGAAACTTGATGATGCAGTTCCTCTAATCGATAGACCAATGATTTCATATTTATAAACTTGGTAAAATCACACATATTTTTCATACATGACATTAATTCAGACATTTGAAAAGCTTGTCTTATATATTTTTTATAACTTTTAGATATTCATTACTAGCTATTTGTCTTCTTCTCGGACATTTGAAAAGCTTGTCAAATATATTTTTTATGACTTTTAAATCTTCATTACTAGCTTTTTGTCGTCTTTTTTTTAAGAGTAAACTGCCATTTTGGTCCCTGAGGTTTGGTTACTTTTGCCACTTTAGTCCAAATTTGAAACCTTTTGCATCTGGGTCACTGTGGTTTCACTTTTATTGTCATTTTGGTCCAAAACTGAAATCAGGTCATATTTCTCAAATTAAATCCTGGTATTTTGCCATTTTCTTCAGGGACAAAATAGTCATTTCCTTTTTATTTTATTTAAAGAAAATAAATAATCCCCACTTCTTCTACCTCTTTCTCTCCGGACCTCTTCTGCATAACAAAACAACCACCATCCACACACACCAACCATCATTCCCCACCACAACCACCACCGTGTACCACCACTGCTATCACTGTTCTATTTTATAATAACGATTCTGTTTTAAAGATTTTTTGGCAAATAACGGCGATCAGAATCTTTGATCACTGTTCTTTGCGCCAAAACGATTTTGATACGAATCAAAATTAAACGAATTCTAATGTTAAGAAGGTTTTAGATAACCTCTTTTTGTGAAGATTCTGTCCGGAGTGTTGATTATAATTGTCGATTTGATTATTTGATTCTGAACAGAAAAACAAACTTCTCCGGTGTCAAAACGAAAAATAGGGGTTTTGATTTCTGCGTTTGATTTTGAAAACGGAACAATTCTCGATTGTATGAACGATCTGGGTGTGTATATGATAATTTTGAACATGATTTGATCACAGGTTTGATCAAATCTTTGAAACGGTCTGATTTTGATTCTTGATCAAAAAACAAGGATGTAGTTTTCTGGTTTTGGTTCGATGATACTTCACAGGATTCAAGATTGATTAAACAGGGGATTAGATT
Organism: Helianthus tuberosus; assembly: GCA_030545235.1. Taxonomy (NCBI): domain Eukaryota; kingdom Viridiplantae; phylum Streptophyta; class Magnoliopsida; order Asterales; family Asteraceae; genus Helianthus; species Helianthus tuberosus. The sequence continues at coordinate 2,310,327 of CM060394.1, forward strand.
GTTGATTGTGTGTTTGTGATTACAGGGATGGTTGTTTCAGTCGGTCGCCTTCATATTTAAATCATGTTAAGAAATACCAACATACAAATTCTAGGGTTTCCAACTTTTCACCATCGCACAATCATGGACCTATTACAGACATACAAAGACTCCTGCAACAACGACGGCGAAGACCACCGTACGTCCGACCAATCCTCACCGGACTCCTCCCCTCCCCGCCTCTCAATCGTCCCCAAATCTGCCGCCCCAAAAGTCGACGACACCATGCTTTCTTTCACCGTTGCCGCTGCAATCACCAACAAAACCCTCTTCTCTGCCGGCTGGCGTCTACTTCACGATCTCACACCTGAGCAGACCATTGTCTCTATGAGTTAGGGTTTCTAAATTGATGCAAGATGATGGTTGGATTGGGGGATGATAAGTCTGCTTCTTTTATAAGGTAAAGGTAAAGGGATTAATTAATTTAATTATTTTAATTAATAATTTGTTAAAATAATACTTGTAATGACCAAATTACCCCTGAGGAAAAGGACAAAACATCATGATTTAATTTGAGGAATTTGAGCTAATTTCACTTTTGGACAAAAATGGCAACAAAATTGAAACCATATGGACCCAGATACAAAAGGTTTGAGATTTAGACTAAAGTGGCAAAACTGCCCAAACCTCATAGACCAAAATGACAGTTTACTTTTTTTTTATTTAACTCTATAAGACATAACTATAACCTATAGTTGATAATATAGATATTAAATGGATAATGTAATATGGGTTGGTATCAAACTCACGAAGAATGCAATGTGTGAAAAGTCAATTCCATCCTAATTTGAATCACTAATAGATTATTTTAAAGTACTTTGTTAACAAAACTTTACCATTAACTAAAATGAAAAGTCAATTCAATCCTAATTTGAATCACTAATAGATTATTTTAAAGTACTTTGTTAACAAAACTTTACCATTAATTAAATGTAAATAAATATCAAAGGTCAGCAACTCAACATGAACAAAAGTTGCATTTCGCATATAAAATATTTGACTTATTTATTAGTTCTCTGTATATATGTTATCAGGTTCAGATGTATGAAATTAATCATCCAAATCCATTCACTACATGACCATAAATGGATCACCGTTAATGAATTTATATACAAAATCAATTCATAAGGTGATAGATTAAATAGAATTTACTAAATGACCATAAATGGATTATCCTTAATTAAATCATATCACTATTACTAAATCGATTTGACTCCGGAAAAGATCAATTATACTACGATACAATAGACGATTTAATTTGACTCTGGAAAAGATCAATTCTTATTGAGCTACGATACAACAGATTATTATTAATATTAACGTGTTACTTGCAAATATATTCACTTTCAAGTATCTAAAAACATAGATAATAATAATAATAATAATAATAATAATAATAATAATAAAACATATTAATATTAATAATAAAATATATTAAAATCAAACGGGTAGAAAAAAAAACATATAAACCTTAAATAATACTAGACATGTTTCTTAAGTACTTTATAGTTACTCCATTTCATATAATCATATCTAATCTACAAGATCAAATCACATACATCTCTCAGAAAGGATAAAAGGAGATGTTATCATTTACTATTGTATTTATTAGTCAGAACAAAATATTTAATTATCAGTTTTTTTTTTTCTAAAAATTGAAATTTAGTTACCCCCCCCCCCCCCCCCCCCCATATAATCGTTGACCCATGATTACAATTTTTTTAGAGGTTAAATATCGACAATTTAGAAAAACCTTACTACATCTTTTCGTGGAGATTATTTCTGATTCGATTGCATTATAAAACTAGAGAAAACAAACAACAAGAAAGGATTAAAAAAAGGAAAGGATAAAAACACTATACAACGATGCAGTCTAGTTCATATCATGAAACCCCTTGGATCATTTTTGTTCTTGTGTTGTTTTCCTTGTTGTTTTCAACAGTTGTCTCAAAGGATTTTTTAGAAGAAAATGGAACTTCCATGAGGGGTAACAAGTCAAAGAAGATGAAGTTGATTAATGCCCATCTTAAGAAGATCAATAAGCCTTTTCTTAAGTCAATTAAGGTAACCTTTATACTTTATTTGGGGAATTGATGGTTTATAAGAAAACACGTTTTTATTTTTGTTTTTTCAGAGTTCAGATGGTGATATAATAGATTGCGTTTTGTTTCATCTTCAACCCGCTTTTGATCTTTCAGAATTAAGAGGAAAAATGTCATTGGTATGTTTAAAATACCTTATATGAATTAGCATTGGAATCATGCTTGATGTGTTATATACATACATACGTATATATATATACACACATACATATATAGACACACATATATATACACACATTATGTATTTAAAATATATTTATTATATGTTTGATATATATAACTAGAAAATCTAAACACATATGTGATGTTACAAGAACTGCTTAGTAGTTATTACTTTACTTAATATATAATTTATTTGGTCTCAAAGTTTGTAAAAAGAATTGTATGGCATTTTAATTAGTCACATTAGAATATAAAAATCGACTAGACCCGTCACTACTAGAAAAGTGCATAATTTCCTACGGAAATTTCCTACACAATTATTTTTGTCACAGATTCAAACACATTTGTGACAAATTTCCTACGATTTTTTTTTCCAAAATTCTATGTCAAATTTTTGACGCAACAATGACAGAAAATAAAAAAACCCTAATTAATTGACAGTTGCGTCACAGATCTGTTAGAAATAATCTACAAAAGGTTGATTATTAAATCATTTCCTACAAGTTTGTGACAAAATATTTATTCTTTAGTTTAATTAAACATTCCGTCGGAACTGCGTCACAAGTTGCGACACATTTCCGACAACTAAGTCATATTACTTAATTTTATTAAAAATAAATACAAGGATATACACTTCTATATTTATATATAATAGTAAAATTAGTATAATAATTAAAAATTATTATATTTCCTACACATTTGTGACAAAATATTTATTTTTTAGCTGATTTAATCATTCCGTCAGAATTGTGTCACAACTTGTGACACATTTCCGACAAACAGTTTATTTCTTACTACTAAAATTATATATAATAGTAAAATTAGTATATAATAATTAAAAATTATTATATTTCCTACACATTTGTGACAAAATATTTATTTTTTAGCTGATTTAATCGTTCCGTCAGAATTGTGTCACAACTTGTGACACATTTCCGACAAACAGTTTATTTCTTAGTTCAGAATATTTATTTCCTACACATTTGTGACAAAATATTTATTTTTTAGCTGATTTAATCGTTCCGTCAGAATTGTGTCACAACTTGTGACACATTTCCGACAAATAGTTTATTTCTTACTAGTAAAATTATATATAATAGTAAAATTATTATATTTCCTACACATTTGTGACAAAATATTTATTTTTTAGCTGATTTAATCATTCCGTCAGAATTGTGTCACAACTTGTGACACATTTCCGACAAACAGTTTATTTCTTACTACTAAAATTATATATAATAGTAAAATTAGTATATAATAATAAAAAATTATTATATTTCCTACACATTTGTGACAAAATATTTATTTTTTAGCTGATTTAATCGTTCCGTCAGAATTGTGTCACAACTTGTGACACATTTCCGACAAACAGTTTATTTCTTAGTTCAGAATATTTATTTCCTACACATTTGTGACAAAATATTTATTTTTTAGCTGATTTAATCGTTCCGTCAGAATTGTGTCACAACTTGTGACACATTTCCGACAAATAGTTTATTTCTTACTAGTAAAATTATATATAATAGTAAAATTAGTATAATAATTAAAAATTATTATATTTCCTACACATTTGTGACAAACTACTTATTTTTTAGCTGATTTAATCGTTCCGTCAGAATTGTGTCACAACTTGTGACACATTTCCGACAAACAGTTTATTTCTTACTACTAAAATTATATATAATAGTAAAATTAGTATATAATAATTAAAAATTATTATATTTCCTACACATTTGTGACAAAATATTTATTTTTTAGTTGATTTAATCGTTCCGTCAGAATTGTGTCACAACTTGTGACACATTTCCGACAAACAGTTTATTTCTTAGTTCAGAATATTTATTTCCTACACATTTGTGACAAAATATTTATTTTTTAGCTGATTTAATCGTTCCGTCAGAATTGTGTCACAACTTGTGATACATTTCCGACAAATAGTTGATTTAACCTAGTTAGTCTTTTCAGTTAACTACTTCAGGGGCTGATTTGGTTATTTTTAAAAGTATTTTAACCTTATATTCTAACCGAGTTAATGGATTTGTAAAGGTTCCTTATTAAACAACTAACTTAGTTAATTTACCCAGTTAACTATTACAGGGACTATTTAGGTAAATGTGGAACCACAGGGGCCAAAGTGTAAATTTTTGTTAAAATGAATAAAAAGGTTCGAATCGGTCACCAACAAGACTCGAACCCGCGCCCCTCGAACACACACACACATGCATAACCGGCTAGACTACCACCATCGTTGTTCATATCTCAGATTTATGTTATATATATATATATACTTTAGAAATATAAAATATATATATTTAAACCTGCATATCCGCGCTGTTGACCGGACTTCGACAAACCCCGATGTTAATGGGTTATCTGATCAATGTCGTTGCACGCCTATTCTCTGCACCTCAAAAGCAACTTCCCACGCGCATTTAATTGATTTGAACGTGCCTGACTTCGATGAAACCGAAGTAGTTTTTATAAAATTAAAAGTGGAATCTACCACTAATTTCTGTCGATGTAATGTCCAAATTGAGATGGTCGACTCGCCGTTCAGCACGTTACCGGAGCCGTATTTCTGGTCCAATCGGTATATTTAACCTTGGTTAACCTTCCTGCAAATTTAATTAGAATATAAACATGACATGATCGGGTAATTTATGCGTTTGACTTCTGTTGACTTAGTTTGGGGAAGAAGATGATGTATTATTTATTTTTATTTTAGTTTAAAAACAGTTTTCTTCATTTATTTATAATAAATCGATGTTAAATATTTAAAGTCGGAAAATTTTAGCTTAAATACTTTACATATTGATACATTTATTAAAAATATAAAACCCGTCAAAATTATTTATAAAACAGTTTTTATAAATTTAAAACAGTTTAATCTTTAAAAATTCATATTAAATAAAACACAACCAATAGAAATGCAGCACAGAGATCATGATCCCCACCGTCTATTCCAATCCCATCCACACTTGAAAGATAATCTTAACCATCAAATGTTCATCTCCCTTGTGCAAACAACTAAAAACACACACAACTTGCAGACACAAGGAAAAGCCACACAACACCCCTGTCCTTTTTGTTCGATCTCAGGCCACCGGCGCCCCCCTCCTCCGCTCTTTGTACTCCGATTCACACCACCCACCTCCTTCCGATGACACCCCATACCCCCCCCCGGTTCGGCGACCTGTGTGACGACCGACGCCACCACCACCGTCTGGTGGTGGCACGATGATGAATCAGGGGCAAAGAGAGAGAGAAAGGCGATGAGAGAGAGAGCGGCGGTGACGGTGGATCCTCACGGCGGCGACGGTGGCGACGTGGTTTTGTTCAGCGGCGGAGGTGGACGCGGGACCCACAACAGGTGGCAGTGGATGGTGTCGATAGGCAGCAGATGAAAGAGAGAGAGATGGAAGACTCGCGTCGGAGCTGGTGCCGTCGTCGATGGCGGCGGTGGTTCCGGTGACTGTCCCGATTATCTGGTAAATGTATCTACTCCCTCCTCTTACACCTGTTCTGTTCAGATCTTCTTAGATCCACGTCCCTTCTTCGGTTGTGCCGATGTTTTAGGTGAGGAGGAAGATGATTGTGAAGACGATGGTGACAATGGTTCATGTTTCGGGTTCGATTTCAAGTAGACACGGTCAACAGGTGTGTTATCTTGTATAATCGTGTTTATATGGACATTGGTTGAAGAAAAATATGAATGTGTTTCTAGGATGTGTTCATCATTGATTTTCCTGCATCTTGTAGTTCTTAATCTTGTGCACAATTGATTAACCGTTTTATTGTAAATGATTTGAATGCATGTTAAAATTTGTTTTGGTGCTTTTGACTTAGAACACAACAGACGTGAATTAGAGTATATCTTTGACGTTTTTGTCTTGTATCCTTGTGATTTTTAAACTTTTTGATATATATACATAAGATTTGGAGGTTGAATAGTTGGTAAATGATTTTTGGGATCTTCGATGTATATGAGCTGTTGATATTTGATGAGTCCATAGGCTTTTATTAATATGACTATTGTAATTTAAATATAGGTTTGATGATAGAATTTTGATAAACCAGATGCTTGAGTTACTTTGAATGTAGATTGAAAAGAGGATAAGATGTGTGTAGTAAAGCATGTGTTCCTTTCTCGAATTTGATATGTATGATGGTATGACTTTTATAACAATCTGTTATATGTTTGCTGACTTATTATAGTCTTGCCACAAGTTATAATCAAGTTAATGGTCTTGGTCGAATGATTATATATTAATTGTTGACTGCAAATGTACATGAGAATTCAAAAGTTGTTTTGATTAATGGTAATACACATATGTCTGATGGTTTGTTGAAAAAAAAAATTAAAAATTATGTGTGACAATACACTTAACTGTTTCGAATACAAGTAGGACCAAAATAGGTTTTAAAATGTTGAATATGATTTAAAGAGAGTATAAAATTTACTGTTCTATCATGCTTTCTATCGGCGAAGTCGACGCGATGGGAAGCTAATTTTGACAAAGAGGGTACACCGGTGGGTTAAATAGCAGCAAAGAAAAGGTCATTAACTTGAAGTGCTGCGTCGATTATTATCAAGGTTTGTTAAGTTATTATCCCTTTTTTTGCACTATTTGTTTATGTTCAACTGTTATTTGGATTACTAAGCCCCTAAATCGGAAACAATGATTCTTCCTTTTTAAAATATTTTCATCCCATGTCCAATGTTTATTCTTCCTTTTTAAAATATTTTAGGTTCAAGTTATGCGAACTCAAATGGTAGATCTTGAAGCTCGGCTTGAAGAAGAAAGGAATCTACTTACAACTCGGCTTGACGAAGAAAGGAAAGCAAGGGAAGAACTTCAACAACAACTTCAAGAATTTATGAAAAATTGGCGTCCTCCTTCTAATTAGTTATAGTTTTTGATATCTTTTGGGAAATATGTTAAATTGTATTAGTTTACGGTTTAAACATATTTGAACTTGCGTCGCAACGCATGATTTTTGAATTTGTGTTATTGGAATTTCGATGAATTTTGTAAAACAGGTTCTTGGTATCAAAGATTATTCCTGCATTTTTTTGCTAGAAAAATGTAAATTTTAATTTTATTTTGCAATTTTTTTTTCTATTAGAAATTTAGGTCGTCGGAAAAGTGTCATAATAAAAAAACTGACTTTGCATTTTTCTGTTGGAAATGTGTCACAACATAAAACAAACTTTTGTCGGAAAACAGTAAAAAAAAATAGTAAATTTTTATTTGTAATTTCCCTATATCTGTCGGAAATTTGTCACAAAATATACTGAGTTTCGTAGGAAATTTGTAACAACTGTTTTTATTTTTCTGTCGGAAATTTGTCACGAATAATGCTTTTGTCGGAAAACAGTAAAAAAAAATAGTAAATTTTTATTTTTAATTTCCCTATATCTGTCGGAAATTTGTCACAAAATATACTGAGTTTCGTAGGAAATTTGTAACAACTGTTTTTATTTTTCTGTCGGAAATTTGTCACGAATAATGCTTTTGTCGGAAATTTGTAACAACTATTTTTATTTTTCTGTCGGAAATTTGTCACGAATAATGCTGAATGAAATTTTTTAATTTTTTTTTTGTCGGAAATGTGTAGCTAAAAAATTCAGAAAATATAATAATTAATATTTATCATAAATAATATATTAAAAATAACTATGAATTGTTGTAGGAGATCTGTAGTAGTTTGTGACACGGCGATTTTGTAGGAAATGGGTAGGAAATTGCGTAGGAAATGCGTTGGAAACAGGTTTCCTACGAGGCATTTTCCTACATCATGTATTTGTCACAAATGTGTAGGAAAACCTGTTTTGTAACGCATTTCCTACGAAAACTGGTGTAAGAAATTTCAGATTTTCTAGTAGTGCGTATAGATAATAGTGGCGTTTTGCACTCTGGCATATTGAATGTATTATGTATATATAAGTTATTGTTACTAGTTCTGTTATAAATCGCCATTTTCAGTACTCTTATTTCAGATATTAATAAAAAATTATTTGTTAACATCATACAAATTATCGTAATTGATCAAGACCTCAAGCGATTTCATATTTATGCAAAAACATGTATGTGAATAGATGAGTTATACAAAACTAATTTGGTTATGTGTTTACTTGTTTGAAACCAAATTATAATATTTAGATTCCACCAGAGTTACCAAAAGAGCATGCTAATGCGGGAAAGAACCCAGAAATCAAACAGTTATGGAATTCAAAGGGTGAATCATGCCCAAATGGAACCATTCCAATTAAAAGAACAAGAGCAAGTGACATTTTCAGATCCATTTCAATTTCTAAGTTTGGAAAGAAATATAGTAGAAAAGACATCCCAGTTTCCACACAACATGAGGTATACATTTCTTTTTCTCATATTTCCTTTGGCATTAAATAAATGTACCTTCTATATATTTGTCATACCCCCGTATATGTGAGTTGATGTGATATGTAAATAGGCGTATAAAGGGTGGCTACACATGTGTACTGACATATAAAGGGAGGTATACGAAGTATAAAAGGGGTATACATATGTATAGAGGGGAGGGGATACAATATTATTCAAGTAAATAACAAAAAAAAAGTGGGTGGGTACTTTTTATTTTGGGGGTAATACATGTTGGTTTGGTGTGTGTAAGAACTTTGAAATTAGCCCCAACATGACATATATTTGAGTAAAATATTATTTTCGTTCATGACGTTTGATCGTTTTCTGACTTTTGTAGCTGATGTGTCATTTTCATCAAAAAGTTTGAAATCTTGCCATTTTCGTCCCCGAGAGACAAATTTCAAGGGACGAAAGTCGCAATAATTTGCAAAACTCAAGGATGAAATGACAATAAAACGCAAACTTGAAGTACTCAAATGCACACAAAAAAATATTTTGGATGGAACAAACAAAAATGACTAGGGATATACGTACGTTGTGTCGGGTATAATGGGTAATTAAATTAGTCGTGAATGGGTTGACGGGTTGTAATAAAAATGTAATCATGTTAAGTGTGTCGTGAACCGATTGGTGAGTTTCTTTAAATTCCAGCGTTGAACAAGTTGATGACCAACCAGTTCATTTACTGCTCAACCCACCCGAATATTGGGTGAACTTGTTGAATCCAAGCCAACAACAACAACCTTACCTAGTGAATCCCACCCATAGCCATATTTGAATCCAAGCCAAAAATTGGTTATTTCGGTGTTGTGTTGCAAAATGATCGACTTGTTGTATTTATTTTAAACTGAATATAAAAATAAAGGTGATATTGTAATACGAACACTGTTTGTTGCAGCATGCAGTTGGGTGTGTAACACAAAGAGAATTTTATGGAGCAAAGGCGCTATTAAATGTATGGAGACCAAATGTTACTGGAAATGATTTTAGCCTTTCACAAATATGGGTTATCGCTGACGTTCCAAATCGTCCTGTCAATACTATTGAAGTTGGTTGGCAGGTAAATTCTTTTTCTTATTTATTCATTATGATTGAGTTATTTTTGTTTAAATGTGGATTTGGATATGAAACATTTATTTAGAAGTACGTGTGTATATATATATATAGGATAAAGATCCGTTAGGAACCACCCTTTATTGTGAGAACCGTGAGAACCAGTGTGAACACAAACAATAATACCTAAAAAATCAAAAAAACACCCAAATTTTTTTTTTACTATTTTTTTTGGAAAATGGCTATATTTCGTCAATAATAAAAAAATTTCAAACAAAAAAAAATCGAGTAACAGTTATCCATGCACATGTGCATATGTATCATTTCTTTGACAAATTCCGTAATTCATTACAAATATTAGACAATTGCACTTTCATTTACACTACCACGTGTAATACACTACTTTTTACGTTAACAATATTAGAAATGCACATGTGCATCTATATGTATCAACATGAAATAAGGTGTTTTGGTACACTACTTTGAATACACTTTCTCTTTCATCTATCATTCCATCCATAATACACAAACATGCACATGTGCATTTTTGTCATTTCTTTGACAAATTCTGTAATTCATTATAAATATTAGACAATTGCACTTTCATTTACACAACCATATGTAATACATTACTTTTTACATTACCAATATTAGAAATGCACATGTGCATCTATATGTATCAACATGAAATAAGGTGTTTTGGTACAGTACTTTGAATACACTTTCCCTTTCATCTTTCATACCATCCATAATACACTACCATTACAACCTACCATCCATAATACAATACCATTACCTCCTACCATCCATAATACAATATCATTACCAATATTTTCATTTTATTACATGTATATAAACACCATTTGTACCATCCAATCAACGTATTACATTATAAATTGACAACTATAACCAAACCATCAACCACTAGATATAACTAACCAAAAAAACATGTATATGGGCCTACTTCTCTATTCAAAATCACAAACTTTTTTGTACCAAAACACGTTATATCATGGTTATACATAATGATGCACATGTGCATTTTGAATATTGGTAATGTAAAAAGTAGTGTATTACGGATGGCATTGTAAATTAAAGTGCAATTGTCTATTACTGATAATGTATTACGGAATTTGTCGAAGTAATGATACATATGCACATGTGCATGGATAATTGTTACTAAAAAAAGTTTTTTTTTTTGTAACGAAATATAGCGATGTTTTTAAAAAAAATATTTAAAAAAATTGAGTGTTTTTTTTATTTTTTTTAGATTTTATTTTGTGTTCACATTGGTTGTCGCGGTTCTCACAATAAATGTGGTTCTTAAATGAACCTTACCCTATATATGTATATATATAGGGTTAGGTTCATTTGTGAACAACCCCTTTGATTATGAACACTAGTAAACTAATCTTAATCCTTGATTATCAACACACAAGTGTAATTCAATGGCCAAGATTTGATGATGAAAATACATTAATGTATTTTACGATTTTGATGATATAAATCAATGGCCAGAATTTGTTCACCCAGTTCACAAATACATTAGTGTTCACTCTAGAACCATATATATATATAGGAACGGAATCAGGAGAAAACGCCCAAAAGTGTGAGAACGGTGAGAACGCATTCTGGACCAACACATGGCGCGGGATATGATCAGGGCGTGAGGGGTTTTTTTGTCTTTTCAATCTTCTTTTATTTTCCCAACACGCTATAACATTTCTGGCGTCTAAGATTATTTTGGCGTTAATTGTATTCATTAAACTTTTTGGCGTTGAACTAATTGTTTTTGTGTCACATAGATAATTTTTTGGCGTTATAGCGTTTTCTGGTCAATTTTTTGGCGTTTTGTGGCGTTGTATAATAATTCACTACAAGTCATTAATATTTTCATAAGATTACAATAAGACCAAATGTTTTTTATGGCGTTTAGTCAAATTTTTTGGCGTTTAATACATTTGACAAGGTGCTTTGCCAGCACCTGTTCTCACAGTTTTCATACTACTAGCGTTTTGGTGTTTGTAGTTTTTGGCGTTTTATATAATAATGTATTTTATTTGTAGAGAATTAGATAACAAAACAACAGATAATTTGATAACAAAACAGTATAAAATGAAAAAGAAAAAAATTAAAAATGGTAATCTAATTTCTCATCCTAATCTTCACTGTCACCAGCCTCTTCTTCTTGAATTTGTTTTGGCATTTTGAACCTTTGAATACCTTAGCTAGATGTCAACTTTCCTACATAAACCCCGTCTTTTTTAGACGAAGCTTCTTAGTGGCATCCTATTTTTTGATGTGATATTCTTGTTTGGTGGCATGTCATTGAAGATCAACTCTTGCTTGATGTTATTTATAATAATGGAGTCCAAAATAGCATTTTACACTTGAGTTGATCCCTTTATGCCATGCATATAGTCATCAAGAACAAAGCTCACACGATGACATATCACTGTCATCAGTCTCTTTTTCTTGAATATTTGTCCATCTCATTCAGCAAAAGATTATAGAGATAACTCCCTCAGTTTAAAAATCGATTCAATGAAATCTTTGCCATCTGTGGTTATTTTAACTAACCTTTTTTGGCGTTTTAAAGTGAGTGGTTTCTAGAGAACATGGCGTTTGTTTTTCTGGGTGTGATCAATTCATTGTGTATAGACCCCTCTCTTATAGGAGTTTTTTAGCGCGTAGTTTAGGCGGGATTTTTTTATTATAATAAATGATAGTAATAAAGTAACCGTATTTTCAGTTACTGTTACTATTTGTATTTACTGTTTTGATCAACTTTATCAGTTTCTAGGGTGATAGACGTCCCCATCTTCCAAGTTTGACGTTTTTTTAAATGGCGTTATGAAGACCAAGATGACAAAATACAATAACGGAGAAAATAAAATATTAAGCAGAAAAAATATTTTTTGTTATTTCTGGCGTTTTTTAAGCAATAACTTTTTGTAGTATTTTTTTGGCGTTTTGCAATAAATAGAGAAATATATCATTTAATTATCTTAAAAAAAGAAGATTACACAGAAGAAAAAAAATTAAAACTCTTCGTCAGAAGGTACTTTATTCGAGAAGTATCCATCACTTGCGTCATCTTCTTCCTCGGAGTCTTCATCTGGATCTTCATCCATGTCATCACCCTCACTTTCATCGTCTTCTTGTTCTTGAAGATTCTGAAGCCTCCATTTGAACATGTCTTGCATTAACGCCATTTTTGAGTCTATTTCTGTGTTCAAACAAGTGGCGCTATGCAATTCTTCCATGAACCCAATCCCCTGCTTTGTCATGATGTTTTCAAGCCGGTAGTCTTCCTGCTCTCCATTGTCGTATATAACGGTCACCATGTCTGTTTCATCATCAAAACGCCATGATATCATGACAGGGTCCGGCTTTACATTTGCTTTGATTGGTCCAAATTTCCTTGTTAATGCTTTCATAAGCATATGTGTTTCATGGCATTCGTTATCCAGAGCGATGCCAAGAGATGGGATATCCCTCTGTACCTCTTCTTCCATCTTCAAAATTGCCTTGATCGTCCTAACATACACCCTCCTTCTGTTGTCAAATCGCAGGACGAATCGCCTGATTGCCAAAGTGTATCTCCACCAAACGATGGTTGCCATTTTTGGCGTTTTGGTTAAATTGGCGTTTTTTTGTTAAAGATGTTTTTGCATAAATGATAGATTGAAGTGATTATGGAAGCGATGTTTTACGTCGTTTATATAATGATGTTTTTGGTGTGTAATTTAGGAGGGGATTTCTTCTAATAAATGTTAATAACTGAATTTCAGTTACTGTGTTGTTTCCTCTTTCTGTAATCTCCAACGCCTTTTATCACTAATTTTTGGCGTTCTTTATTTAATGGCGTTTTATTTTTTGAATGGCGTGTTATCATTTGGTTGGCGTTTTGAATTTGAGCGGTAAAAGACCCTTTTACCCTTAATGAAGCGCGCCCCACGTAATAAAATTGATGTTATTTACGAAAACGCCACCGCGCAATCTAGTCCATGGATTGTTTTGATCTGACGATCCATAACCGTTCTCACCATTCTCACACTTTCGCCCGTTTTCTCTAAATCCTGACCCTATATATATATATATATATATATATATATATATATATAGAATCACGCAAAAATGAGAACCACCTCGAGTTGTAAGAACCGTGAGAACTACACCGTACGGGGCGAGGTGGACCAAAATTTTTTTCATAAACGTAGATGCGTGTATTATAAACACATTTGTAAAAAAAAATTCAAAAAAAAAAGTTTTTGAGCACCACAAGTTTGTGTTTACGAGTACCGTAAATTTTCCAGTAGGTTTTACGGTACCCGTAAACACAAACTTGTGGTGCTCAAAACTACATACACGACATTTTTTTTTTTTTTGAATTTTTTTTTACAAATGTGTTTATAATACACGCATCTACGTTTATGAAAAAAAAATTTGGTCCACCGAGGCCAGTACGGTGTAGTTCTCACGGTTCTTACAACTCGAGGTGGTTCTCATTTTAGCGGTCTCTTATATATATATAGTGGAGGGTTCAAATGAGAAGAAAAATTTTGTAAGAATAAAAAGAATAAGTGTTAAACCAATAGAAATGCTCCATTTCACTTCATTTAATATGTTTATTTAATGTTATCAATAAGGGCATATAGGTAAATTTATAATTGTAATTAATTAGCTAACTAATTAAACTTGTAACCCATTTTTAAATATACTCTTTCAAGATAAAATAATTTAGGGTGAAGGACAATTTTCGACATGTGTAGGATAAATTTTAGTATATGTGTAGGATAAATTCTTAAATGTGTATGATAAATTTAGATATGCGTAGGCTAAATTTCGGTAAGTATAAGATACATGTAGGATAAATTTTGAAATGTGTAGGATAAAATGTTTTTTACTTTTTTAATTAGAGATAACATAATTAATGGGAGGAGTTATAAACTATTTAATGTTTTACCATTATGCCATTTCTTCTTTTTATTCTCACATTAAATTTCTTCTCAAATGAACCTTCCCCTATATATATATATATATATATATATAGTGTTAGATTCTTGTAAAAATGACATTTTTCGTAAGAAGTGTGAGAAGACATAGGAATTGACATGTATGCATCATGTTTTGAACTTAGGCATGATGTATTGTGTTGTTTTGATAAGAAAAACACCAAATATAACAATTTAAAATACAATGCAATGTATTATAGACATGCAATTTAAAACACAACTAAAACACACTACTTAAACTTATATATTAAAATGCATTAATGGACTCGGGTTTTATCCTCTCATAACATCCCTTTTATATTTTCAGATAAATATGTTTATATGAATGTATATGTGCATTTCAATATCTAGTTTGTAATGGCAGGTTTATCCATATTTACACAAAGATAGTCTTCCAAGACTATTTACTTACTGGACTGTAAGCATATATGTTTATTAATTATTACTTCATATTATTAAATATCTTTTCTACAAAATATAACTCCTCATAACACTTTGGATTATTTCAAAAAACATATAGCATTTTTTTTTAACAACTAGTACTTATAGTTTGAAACTAAAACAAACTACAGGCCGATGGATATCAGTCTGGTTGCTACAATTTGGTATGTCCTGGGTTCGTCCAAACCAATCCAAATGTTTGCCTTGGAGCTGCTATAGATCCAACATCAAAATATGGCGGCCAACAATATGAAGGCGCCTATATGATATGGAAGGTAAGTAAGTTTTTAATAAAATAGAGAGTTAATTACATTTTTCGTCCATTTGGTTTGTCAAAAATCAGTATTTCAGTCCGTTAGTTTAAAAATTGCCAAAACAGTCCCTGTGGTTTCACTTTCGTAACTATTACAGTCCATCCACACTAACGCCATCCAGTTATTCTGTAATCGTATTAACTGTGTGATATAAGTATAATACTGGGCTTTTGTAGGACCCGAAGAGCGCAGACTGGTGGTTGAGAGTGGGAACATAAGTGATAGGGTTCTGGCCGTCAAATTTATTCACAGATCTTCGAGATCACGCAACGATAATAGAATATGGTGGAGAAGTGTATGCTGAAAACTTGGGTACCCACACATCGACTCAAATGGGCAGTGGTCACTTCCAGAATGAAGGTTTTAGGAAGGCGGCATATGCCAGGAAATTGGAAGTGGTTGATCATGATAATCATTTAATTGGAGTTTCTAATCTAGGTGTAATAGCAGAGAAACCCAATTGTTATGGTGTTAAAAATGGGTATAATGATGCTTGGGGTAATTATATATATTTTGGAGGACCTGGTTATAATCCAAATTGTCTCTAGATATCATTCCTTTCTACATGTAATACAATACTCTTATAATTATTGGTTAGTTGCTTAGCTTCCTTTTGACTATTTATTTAAAACTTATGAAATAAACTCAAAAATATCTAATGGCCACAATATGAATTAACATCTTATCCATTATGGTTGAAACTAGTGGTCTCAGCTCATGACTTGAGGAACATGATCTTTAACGTAGAAGTCAAATGGCCTAATTTAATATCCCAAACACCCTCTAAACTTATTTACATATTATTCAAAAAAATAATTGGAATTGTTTAATTCGTAAGTTGATATAAAAAATAATTTCAAATTCAAACTGAATTGAAATTTTTTTAAACATTATAAACAATAATTAATGAATAGAAGTTATTAATTATTAATTTTTTTACACCACCGAAAATATTTCTGTTATTTATTATAAGATATTAAGATGTTTTATTTCTAAATAATACAACTGATTTATAATTTGACAGTATATGTTTAATTTTTCGTAATCCATTAAATGATTTAATGGATTACGAAAAATTAAACATATACTGTCAAATTTTTGAGTTATTTTTTGAGTTGTAACCTGCATTTATATTATGTAACCTGCATTTATATTATGTTCCTGCATTTTTATTATGTTCCTGCATTTATGTTATATTCCAGCATGTTTCAATGAGTGATTTTTTCAAGTTCTTTTCCAGCAATAAAACTATTATCCAGGTATAAAAGTGTTAGTTTTTGAACATTTTTTTTAAACCGAGCTGGCTCGTCGAGCCGCGAGCTGGCTCGAACTTATTTCGAACCGAACTCGAGCCCTTATATCCGGCTCGCTATAATTATCGAACCGAGCCCGAGCCGGCTCGTTTAGCTTCGAGCCCGAGCCCACACTGGCTCGGCTCGGCTCGGCTCGGCTCGTTTACACCCCTAATTAAATCCTTCTTTGACCACAAAAATTGATTACTTACCTAATATAAAAAATTAATACAATCTTTTGACAAACCCATTAATAAAAAATTATTAATTATTTATCGAAATTAATACAAACTCATTTCCAAAACCAAATTCCCTCAAAACCAAAAATACTATTGCCTCACAAAGTGTCACGCGGCCTACAATGAAATTATTTATTATGTATAATAGATAATAGATTTAATTTGGCAATTAATTTGTTTCTCCCTTAGTCTAGAAGTAATTTTTGTATTGTAATTACACTAATATCAGTCAATTTTGATTCTTTATGTTAGTACCGAACCAGATAAACCGGTATGGTCAAGCCTCTTCGACCGCTCTCCATTTGATCCAGTTGGTTACCGGTTGAACCAAACCAGGCTGTTGGGCCGGATTTCCAACTTTTTAGTTTTTTCCTTCAAAATCTTGTTTTCTTATTCGTTGAATACTTGAGACCCCATATTTTATCTATTTAAGTCTTTACATATTATTAAAATTGTAAATTCACACCAAAACATTATTTATGACGTTTTTCGGTTTTTAAGTCCGGACAGACCAATGAGCGTAAGGTGTTATTTGGCCCGATTATGAGAATATTGGTTAGAACATGTGATGGGAATCAAACAAAAAGTATATTATTGTAATAATAATAGAATTTAAACTTTTATGTTTTTATTCCAACCAGATTAGGTTTTTTTTTTTTTTTTTTTTTTTCTGAAAGGCCAACCAGATTAGTTAAGTCGCATTTTCGGAAGTCCAAGAAAAGTTATAAAATTCGCCTTCTAAAGGGCCAAGCTTTAAGTTTTGAGCCCAACTAAATACCCAATCCAGCCCAACCCAAATCTAATATAGTTAAGGAGAATTGGTCTGTAATAATCCCAACTAGAGGTTATTGGCTATTGACAATCTCACATTTGGATATTTCCCCCACCAGTCCCACATTTCACCTATTTTTCCTACACTTTACAAACAGATTTTTTAGGGTTTTTGATCAGAACGACGATACAAGTCTATTGATGTAAAACTTACCTAGAAATGGTGCTCCAAATGACTTGATTTTTGTTAATTGGAAATTTAAACACCCGAATTGAAGTGTCGTTTTCATCGTTTGCATAGCATGGAGGTTGAACGTGGATTATTTTTTTTAATTACCATGCAAGCAGGTCACTCGGTTCACCCAGATGGGGGTTGTCATCCTCGACTTCTCGCCGTCGTCCTAGACTTCTTGCTATTATCTGTCTTCCTAGACTTCTAACGTTCTCCCCCGTTTAGTTCTATTTTCGCAAAGTACATAACACCTTGGCCAAAATCCATGTGAACTTAAACTAAGTAAGCCCTTCGTATAACTTAAAGAAAAACATTAAATACAGGCCCCTAAAACATCTTCTGTAATTACATACGTAAATAACAAACATGTAAATATAAATTATATCATGTTATAATAACTTTTTATTAATATCAAATTATCGTTCTAACATATATTCTTGGGCATGGAGGAAAGCAGGTTAAAAAGAAAAAAATATCGATGAATATCATATTCTAACACACCCTTTATTATAAAATATATCCATAATTTAAATAAATGATACGACAAACATGGATTGAATAATATTTAAAAAAGTTACCTTTGATGTCGAACATATCCAATTGAGGGTGACGATTTGAGACCAGAGTCTAAAGGAGTAAGAGCATCTGTAGTAGTGGGTGAAACAAATTGTCCATCTTTGGGTATTATTTGACATGTGGCATATATGGGGAATTATGAAATGTGAAGTGAAAAAGGGGTGTAGTAGAGTAGTAGTATAATGCCCCATAACCCCCATTCAATCATTACCCATTTATATTCTCTAATTTCCTATTGGCCCACTGAATTAGGTTTTTGATCATCAGACGTTTAAAATGGAACGGCCCAACCCATTTTTGGAACAAAAACGCCCAGGGGGCGGTCAGAGGGCATGGAAGGGCTTTTTTTTTTGGGAAAAAAGGCCAAAAAAACCCCACTACGGATGGTGTAAGAAAAGGATTTGCGAATTAGATTTCGGTGGTGGCAGTTATTGATTGAGGGGGGCAAAAGTGATTTGGTTTATGATAGAAATTGAGAAATTGGCGAGTCGGTGGAAGCGGTTGGTAAATATGTATGATACTCTGATGTTTGTGACAGATTGTAAACACAATTTCGTGGGACATGACGGTTAAATTTCAATTTAAACGGGGTGTTTGTGAGGACATGACGGTCAGTAGCGAAGCTTGATTCGAATATATCCCCAAAAATTTCTATAGAACCGGGGGTCGAAAACGTATTTACCCAAAAATTTCTATACAAAAATTACATATATAACACTACTAAACGAAAAGTTCGGGGGGTCGGGCGCCCCCTCCCGCCCCTTCTATACTTCGCCCCTGAGACGGTTAGATAAGGAGGTGGTTAACCTAGTTACTTTTTGTAGTATTAGTGATTTATTTAGGTGCTTAATTCTCAATATAACTCAGATGATTTTTCAAAAAAATAAAATCCCTCCTTAAATGATTATATTTATGCTATTTATACTAGTATACTACCATCGGTCGAGATTAGATTTGGATTATTTTTCTTACAGTTAAGTGATTTGAAATATAATTTTTATCGACAATTTAGTCTAAACAATTCAAAAGAGACAATCCTAAAAATAATATAATATGTTAGGGGAGGAGGGGTGGTCACTAGTGATAGAATTCTATCACTCATAATATTCAATCAACTAATGCCATGTCATTACCCACTATTCTATCACTAGTGATAGAAATGTAGTGAGGGTGGTCACTAGTGATAGAAAATAGTTATTTAAAAATAGCTAACAAAAGTTGAGGGGCTAATTTGCACTTTTCATCAAACTTCCATTAATTCAATTACATAAAGGACAAAACAATCTCTGCAAAAGATTCCATTTTCAACGCGTTAACAATTCAACGAGTTGCAAAATTAACGCGTGATACATATAGGGGCGGCGGTGTTCGTGGTGGTATAACGCGTGATGGGGTGGCCATCACGGACCACCCCGCCTGGCCTTATAAGGAAATCTTAGTTTTTGTTTTTGCCGTTGGAGAAAATACTAAATGCTTGTGGTCCGACATTTGACAATTTGTCATATTTGAATTGAATACTATTAGCTATACTTTTTAATTAAATCTATAAATTATTTGTATAAAAAAATAAGGTACTTCCAAGATTGTTGGTTCAAACTTTATGAGGGACGGGCGTTGGTTACTTATTGATTGAGTAATAATAATGCTACATTTTAAAATTGAACCTTTCTAATACTTCTCTTTTAAAACGTTATATGTGAAATCTCATAAAAAAAATATTACATGATATTTAAGCTTGTAAAATGGTCTATTGATGTTTTCTATGGAACATTTTTCTGGAAAAAATAATTACATTTTTTGAACGGCGGAATTTATTCAAGAAAAACACTAGCAAAATGCTAGAGCCAAAAGAAATAAGAGATTACAAAAATTGAAAGCACATCAGTTCGGCTAATCTACATTATACATTTTTGCTCCATTTCTAATCCAAAGAAAGCTTGTTGCTTTGATGTCCGCCATTATCTTCGCTATGTCCACCCTTTTGCTACAAAAAATGGTCTCGTTTCGTTGCTTCGAGATCCTCCAATAGGCTATTGGAACGATTGCGTGAATCATCTTCATCTTTGCCTCAAACCTGTTTGTATGCTTGTGGATTTAAAGGAGATCGGTGATTGTATGGGCGTAAATGGGAGGTATCGCAAGCCAATCGGAGATCATCTGCCAAACCACTAAGCACACATAACACGAGACGGATAAGTGTTTCACATTTTCATTATCATCGCTGCATAATGGAAAAATTAATTACTTAATCTTAATTTTTTATGATCCCTTGTTTGGTGCACCTTCACATAGGCAAGCACACCATGGTCATGTCCAAAATACATTTTCCAAATTTTAAAACTTCCAAATCACATAATAAACATGTATTAGCATATCTGATGCATCATAACATTTTCCATTCAACAATAACATTGCAAGTTAAGCATATTGCATTACATGTTCCATACTTTCAAATATTGTTTGCAACTTTGCATTACCAACGGATGGTGGTCCATTAACAAAGGCAAAACCGTTAAACACCTTGGGAGTGGAAGGTATTGAGTTCAACTCTTACAGACAGCAGGAAATAAACAAAATTTGTCGTTCAAAAAAAATAGGCCCATTCTATACACCCCCCCCCCCCCCCCCTTCCTGATTACACCCCCCCTTGTGAGAGGAAAACTGTCGGTCCCACGCAAGCCCCACCTGTAAGTATGTAAGAGGAGGGGGGTGAAAAAAGTAAATAGGGGGTGTAGAAAGTAGCACCCAAAAAATATTGTTTGCATTGCTCATTAAATGTGCATTTCACATGGTGGATGCCACCACCAAGTCACCAACTTCCCTTCGATTCTCATAAGTCATAATTTCATTTACAAAAAAGCAGAACTCCAATAATGCAACTTGATTTGAAATTCCATTTGACCAATATGACTTTTGTCATCTTTCTTTATTTTTATTCGAATTTCACTTTTAATTGGTACAAGTGACAACTTACTTCTTTTGATTTGATTTTTGAACATTTACTTGGTACGTTGTGACTTTTTTTTTTTTTTGTTAAAGTCAAAAAAAAAAGGGTAGCGGCGCACTTGTTGCTCGCTTACCTGCGATATTGATGTAACTCGGCCAGTATTTTATATATAAATTTCAATTTCAATCTAAAAAAAACAAAAAAAAAAGTCCAAGTAGCCCTTTACCCTTGTTTGAAATACTTTATCATGTTTAATAGTTTCGATTATATCGTATAAAACTACATCCGATAATCGTGATCCATTCATCAAGAAATCAATGGATATTGATGAAGAAAATACACTCATAAATTTATTAGGATCTATTAAATGTATATATAATCGATAAAGAAAATACATTCATAAATTTATTAGGATCTATTAAATGCATATAATACGCTGAAATAAGTCTATTCATATTTGAACCATTTTTAATAACGGTGTCAAGCTTCAAATGGATTCAAACAAGGAAGATTGTTTGTTTGCATTTTTTAAGGCCATGTGTAGTTATAAAGCACTTTGTAGGGCGTTATGCGACAAGTGGCGAAACGCGTAAGAGAGGGGCTTTATATAACTTGAGTGTATAGTGGGAATATATATGTATGGGGCTTTATATATATATATGTATGTATATATATATATATATATATATATGTGTGTGTGTGTGTGTGACTGGGTGGGCTTTATATAACTCCTCCCTCTCAAGAAGCATCACGCCGCGATGTCCATAACGCCTGCAAGAAAAATCACCCTCATAGCGCCTCCCGTAGTGGTGTGGGACGGCGCTATAGGGCGCTATAGCCCTTCAACCCGTGATATAAAGCCCCATTACACATGCTCTAAAGTACAACAGTATTTTAAAATTTTGATAATCGTGGTTTGAATTTAAATAAATATCTATAATTAAAGGCAAGGTCAATATTTTGGTAGAGTGACTCAAGAATATCATTATCATTATAATTTATAACTCTATAATTAAAGGCAAGGTCAATATTTTGGTAGAGTGACTCAAGAATATCATTATCATTATAATTTATAACTCTAAATATAAAAGTTTGATAAAAATATGTTTTTGGTAAGGTCTATTTAAAAATATCACTTTCGCTATAAATAAGAAATATATATGAAGCAAGGGCGGATTTTGTGATGAGGTGTAGATATTTGTTAATCTAAAGATATATTTGAAGTCATAACGGATATTAAGGTAAGTATCATAAAATAGACAATGTTGTAATTCTATAATATTAACTCAATTAAAAATAATAAAAATTCAAATTTAACGATGATATAATGTTGACACATGACATTTTTTTAAAAAGTTTATTAAAAATACGATAAGATAGGATATGATTTTAGTTGTTGGTTTGTTTTTTAAATTTTTTTTTCCTTCTTTTGGTAAGACTTCATTTGCACCTTCTGTTATGGGCTAGTTTCACGTCCCACATAGTCACAAATTGTAACTGTAGTGTGGGCCAGGTTTAAGCCCAATATAACTATACAAAACCCACATGGCGTCACGTGCCCCATTACCTAAAAGTCCAAGATAAGTACGGATATTACGGTTTCCATGTGCGTATCTGCCTGGCTACATTGATAAGCTATACGATGTTGTACTTTCTGCTAACCCAGTTGTACAATGCATTATCTGGATTCACACAATGGGCTTTTTGCGGTTGTGGTTCAGTGGATGGGATCTCATCAATAATAACTAGTTAAATTTCCGCCCGCGCGTTGCGGCGGGGACCCAATGACTGCAAAACGCGTGTCAGTAACGGCAAACAGATACCGAATATCAAAACATAAATAAAAATGTCGTGAAAAGGATAGTCAATCCGTCCTAGAAAAAGCGATTTTAAATAACCTAATATATAATAATAGGACCCACAAGTCCTACACGTTGGAAATTCGGTTGTTTTCAGTTCAGTTATTACGGTGCTAACATGTTAAAATATAGATGAGCTCGGTACAGGTAACAGCACCGAAAGTATCGATCCGGAAAATCATCGAAATTAGGTACCGGCACCGAAAATACTCGGTACAATACGGTATGGTATTTGAAGGTAAAAATCAATAAATATAGGTATGGTGCTAGAACTGTGTCGAACCGAAAGTAACGATTCTGAAAACGCCAAAAGGTGGGTACCAAATTGGTACCGAAAACGATTTGGTATAGTAAATTTGGTACCGATACGATTCCGGTTTGATTACAGGATTTGATACGATTTGGTCATCAATAATCTAAATATCCAAGTTAATTTTACATGCTACAATTCATTCATTACGTAAAAAGACAAAAAATAAAGCAAAATAAGTTGTTGTGTATATAAAACCTCATTCAAACGAAATACAATTTACTTACTGTGTGTATGAAAAGTAATCTAAACTGTGCAATTACTTGCATTGCTACGTTGCTACAGGATTTGATGAGCTCGGTACGAACCGGTACCGAATATACCTGGTACAGTACGGCTTGATACGGTCGGTACTGGTACGACATCGGTATTTGAGGATAAAACCCGATGAATACCAGTGCCGAACGGATACCGAAAATACACTCAGTTTGGTATATTTGATACCGGTATCCGTACCCAATACTACTCATTCATTTATCATTTATCTTTTTAATATTTATTATATTTATTTACTACTGTTCATTAAGTTCGCATTTTAATATTTATCTTTTTAATATTTATTATATTTATTTACTACTGTTCATTAAGTTCGCATTTTAATATATAGGTAAATTTGAAAATTTGTGGTTGAATTATTGAGTCTATATTTATTTCTGGACATTTGGTTAAATCATAAATGCGAACAGTTTATTAATTGTCATAATTACCTTAAACAGTAACTCAGTTGTTTTTAACGGCAAAGAATCTCATATGTAAATTCACCCTGTTCGGGTTATGTCTAAGGTCAACTTCTCGACCGTCATGAGACAGTGCCCCCCCCCCCCCCCCATGCACAGGAACCGGATGGAGTACGTAAACCCTCGCCCCCCGTTAGGTTCTAACCCGGGATTAAAACCCCAATTCGTCCCTTAACCCAGATGTCCCTCGAAAATGACCCAAACATGAATCGAATCTGCGTCTTCACTAGAGATGACAGATCTTTTGACCACTGGACCAACATCTCAGGACAATAGTAACCCAGTTTAATGTTTGTTCATTAAACATGCAATCACATGAACATAAATAAATTTGCATGGTTTCTTCGGTCAGTGAGATCGTATACGTTCATGTGTAGACTCCAAGACATATTTGTATATATGTCTGACTACCATCAAGTGTTAAGATTATAGAAACCCTAAATATAATTACTTGTAACCATAAAATTATAGCAAGTACTAGACCAAATCCTATAACATAATAAACCCCAAATTCTACATGTGTATGGTGTACTAGACATGTACAAAAAAAAACCGGTTTTAGGATCGAAACCGGAAAAAAACCCGATCCGGGCTCAACCCGACCCGACGGTTATAGACCGGTTCCTCTTCGCGACATTTGTAGCCTGTTAAAAACCGGTATTTTGGCCCAAACCGGTCGGTTAGTGCCAGTTCGAGTTCTTCTCATATCAAACAGGTTTAAAAACCGAATCATTTTTTTTTTTTTTTGAAAAAACGGTTTTTTTGCCATAATGGTTCATTAGCCTACAATTTTATTTCAAACATGATCTTCAATACTAGACAACCGGACTATCTATTATAAGAAATCCATTCAGTTTAGCATACATTTCTTTAACATTCTAGAATCAAATTATACAGAATATATATGCATTTCATGCTTGTAAATGTATAAATTTTAGTTATCAAACATAAATTTTATTGGATTACAAAATAAGTTTTTATAAAATAAGTGATACTTAATTTACAAAAAGTTGAAATGGCCTCAACTACCTAGATGTTGACAGTTTTACTTTAGAAACAAAAACAAAGGACTCTTAAAGGATTTAGTGTGAAATACAAAATGCCGACAGTGAAAGAGAAAAAAGAGTGTCGGTGCCACTAAATCTTGTGTACTAAATACACCCTTTATTACTTGTCTCTTTTCCATCGCTATAAATGATTAGACTTGTGTCGTTTTGTCTTTGTGGTTTGTAGGGCAATTAATCTATTAATTAGTTAACCAAGATAGTTATGGGCTGAACTGCTGAAGTAATAGATTCGATACATGGTAGCCATAGAAAAGTGGATTCTATACCGTTTAAAAAATCTCAGGTTGGAGTATGGAAGAATATAGGAGAAATAGCAAAGGATTTCAGCAAAAAGAATATCAATATCAACACTAGTACTAGTAGTAAAGTGGGGAGGGGGATAAAACTCTATTCTGGGTGGATACGCGGATCGGCAATGAACCTTTGAAGGAACAATTCCCTAGCATGTATCGGTTATCTTCAAGAAAAAGAGCAAAGGTACAGGAGAATTACAGGATCACGAATGGTGGGGTATTGTGGGATTGGGCCTGGATTAGAGCACCAAATAGCGAAGCGGAAAAGGAAGAAATGGAGGCTTTAAATCAGCGTTTACAGCAACAAATTATGTCTAACAGGGACGATGTGTGGATATGGAGACAATTCGAGAACGAAGACTTTTGTGTGAAGAACGTAAGGCTGACTTTGGGTCGAAACTTGGATATAAACGCAGCACCAAATGCTTTCTGCTGGAATAATTGGGCTACGGGTAAAAGCACAGCTTTTGTTTGGCGAGCCATAGATGAAAAAATACCATCGGTTGTGGCTTTAACCGGTAGAGGAATGTTGTTACAGGATACAACGTGCAAGATATGTGGTGCAGACGACGAGAATGCAGTGCATATTCTGCTAAGGTGCAATTTTGCTAAGAGAGTTTGGGAAGCTGTGTCTACTTGGACAAACTTTCCGATGCCGAACAATGGGAATAGTGTAACGGAACTGCTGCAATCAATCTTGGAGTGTCATAGGAGCCGATTTATAAGGAAAATCTTACATGCTATAGCAATTCAAACCATGTGGATATTATGGAGAAACAGAAATGACAGAATCTTTTCGGGAAAACAACGTACGGCACAAATGATTATAGAGGAGGTAAAAGACACATCCCTTCAAGGCGTAAGACAAAGATCAAAGCACAACACGATAACAAAACAACAATGGTGGGATTTCAATTTCAATGAGTAGAACGGTTTTGGCTTTCTTTCTATGTATTGTTTCTCGTTTTTTCCGTTTTATTTTTCTTTTGCGTCATGTTTCAGTTTCTGGCTGAGAATATTTTGGGCATCGATCTTTTATGAATGAAAAGTTTCGTTGGCTATTCAAAAAAAAGTTAACCAAGATAGTTACTTTTGTATATGTTTATTTGTAGTTTTATATATTAATTTTCCTGCCGTTAACTATTATTTATCTGCCCATGGCTTTCTAGCCTAGTGACATATTGGTGGTGAGATAGGGTCATGCTATTTCCACACGCAGGAAATTATTTTCACACCACGAAGCGCCGCGCTATGGCCATAGCGGGGCGCTTCGGTCGACAAAAGGTGATTTGATCGTTTGACTGACATAAGTTGCAGAGACATAAAGGTGATACGAGGTTGCAGGTGTCTCGTGAACCCTAAGCGCCGCGCTATGGCCAAAGCGCAGCGCTTCGACCCCAAATTTTCACTTTAAAAGGCCTCACCTGCTCAGACACAACATTCAGCATACGCGTGATTTTGTTGTTTGTCGATTTTCTTTGCTCTATTAGTTACATGTCTTGAAAAAACGATGTCGTGGTTAAACAACTATCTTTTCGGTCAATATTCTGACGAGTCAGTTGTTCCTGATTCTTACGAGGGGACCGCTATTTCTGACTCGTATGAGAAACCGGTCTCGTCCAACTTGAGGGAGGCAGAGGTTGTATCTGGCATTCGTTATCGTGATAACACGGTGACGCTGGATTTGAATACCCTTGTGGAGGACCCTTACGCATAACAAGGTTATTCGAATTTCGGTTACGGTGGCGAGTACAGCTTTGTACAGCAGGAGTGTTATCCAAACGACAGTTACGGTTGTCAACAGAGCTTACAAGGTTATTCGAATTTCGGTTACGGTGGCGAGCACAACTTTATACAGCCGGAGTGTTATCCAAACCACAGTTACGGTTGTCAACCGAGCTTTGAACATCAAGTATATTCAGACCTCGGTGACGATGGTGAGCCGGGGGATGTGTCTGTTGACGAGGAAGGCTGTTACCCGGTTACGTTTTCGTTTGATACAACGCAGACCTTTTCGTCATGTAAAGAGTTGGTGCGTTGGGTACAAGACACGACAAAAGACAACGGTTACCTCATTGTGATTAAGAGGTCGAATAAAAGAGGAGAGAATTACAATATTTGGTTTCAATGTACTTTTGGTGGGGAGCATAAGAGTATAGCTACACAGAGGAAAACGGGTAGCAAGAAAATAGGTTGCCCGTTCGAGATGATCGGGTTTTCGGAATCATCTGGAAGTGTTTGGAGGATCGAGGTGACGAAGGCGAAGCATAACCACACTCCTATTGAAAACTTAGAGGGTCACGCGTATGCGAGAAGGCTTTCTTCGGAGGATAAAAAACTGGTTAAGGAGCTGGCAGAGCAAGATATTCCCAACCAAAGTATCTGGCGAACGCTGACAAAAAACAATCCGGCTAGAAAGCTTATTCCGAAAGATATACACAACGCTGTTCAGAAGATCAACGCCGAAAAAAATGTCGGTAAGTCTCCGATGCAAAAACTTGAAAACATTCTTCTCGAAAAAAATTACACTTATTACATGCGCACGAATGAGATATCGAACGAAGTTGAAGATGTCTTCTTTGTTCACGAAAAATCATTCACTATGTGGTGTGCCTTCCCGCATGTGCTAATGATTGACGCCACCTACAAAACGAACATGTACAACCTGCCATTTGTTCAGGTCGTAGGCATGACGTCGACAAACAAATCGTTTACGGCTGCTTGTGCGGTAATTTCCGCTGAGAAGTCAGAGAACTACCTATGGGTGTTGCAGAAGATCAAGTCTATGCTGGTAGGATGTATGGAACCGCGCGTGATTTTAACAGACAGGGATTTTGCGCTAATGAACGCGTGTGAACAAGTTTTTCCAAAAGCGCATAAGTATCTTTGTCGGTTCCATATTCAACAAAATATTAATAAGAACAGCAAGAAGAAATTCTCTGACAAGGATTGGAAAGAATTCGTACGTAGATTTTGGTTATTGTGCGAGTCTACGACCGAGGAAATATACAGGTATAACTTGGAAAACCTTGAAGCACAGCTGAAAGAAGATGACCGTGAACGTAGGTATTTCTTACATAATTATGTTCAAATTTTATATAATAACAAAAACTGACTATTTACGTTTTTTTAATTTTAGAGGTTTTTGATTATTTGAAGAAATCCTGGTTGGATCCATACCGTGAAAAGTTTGTATCTTGCTGGATTAACAAAACTATCAACTTTCACCAAACTACGACCAACAGGGTTGAGGGCATGCATGCAACACTAAAAAGTCACTTTCTAAGTCATCGCAACACACTGGATAAACTTGTACTGTATGTTGATCATGTTGTTGATAGACAATACGCCGAGATTAGTAGTAGCTTTGAAACAAGCCTCCGAAAAGTGATGACGCACCACAAGAATCAGCCCATGCTTGCATATATTCTCAGAAAGGTTTCAATATATGCGATTGAGCTTTTGAGTAGGGAACTAAAACGTAAGGAAGACGGGTTGAGAGCCTACGGTGCAAGCTGTGGTTGCCAACTTTTTACCAGCTGTGGTTTGCCATGTGCCTGTCGTTTGGAAAAGTTGGAAAATAAAGGTAATTAATATCTTTGACCTTTCTCGTTATGATTTTGCCACCTAATTTGTTTTCATCCACAGGTCAGCAACTCCGGATCACACACATAGACGTGTTCTGGAAGAAGCTTGACTTCAAGCCTGCAAAGAAAAACATAGAGGATATCGATGTAGACGCGGAATTTGAAAAATTGAAACAACAGATCGATCCAACACCCCCTCAAGTGAAAAGGAGCTTTTTTGAAAAGTTTCAGCAAATCCTCAATCCAGGGAACAATAACAAAAAACCTCCTGCTGTTCTGAAGAAAACTCATGGTCGCCCAACATTGAAAACGCAGGAAGAAAGAAAGGTTGAAGCCGCTAGAAAAAGCGCGTACATTCCGTCGGGAGAAACTTGGGTCGAGGCCTCAGACGATCTTCCCCGTCACAGCTCGTACATATCACCCGAAGATTCTAGAAGACAAAAGAATACCAAACCGATCAACCTACACCCTGATTTCCCGATGATCAAGCTCGGTCCTAAGACGGATATAGCGATCCGCAACTACGCATCTCAGATTCCCGAAGTGATCCATCCATACATCGTTAGAATAAAGGACGTGAAACCAGATGGTCATTGTGGGTTTCGATCGGTGGCTGTTGGGTTAGGAGTGAAACAAAATTCATATTTGATGATCCGGAAAAAACTTATAAAGGAGTTACGTACGAACGAATCGCTTTGGAGGCAGGTTTTCGATCCGGAAAACATAGGACATTATGATGCGCTGGTTAGACGGATCGATTTCAAGGGGGTGGAACAAGCAAATATCGAAAATTACATGACGATGCCTGAGACGGGGTTTCTTATTGCCCAACGATACGGTGTGATTGTTCACACCTTCGACATGCGTGAGAGCGATACAATTTTCCCTCTGCTGGGCGGGCCAAACAAAGCTGAGGAACCTCACCTGGTGGTTGCGGTTGTGTTCGTCGACCACGGGCATTTCATACATGTAGAGCTTGGAGGTTGTTATCCAATGCCTCCCCCAAACCTACTCTGGACAGCAAACAGAACAGAGCGCGCAGCAGCCTGGCATACATTAAACAGGGATCAGATCAACGCGTACGAAATGCTTACGTATCGTGCCCCTGACCTTAATGTAACCCCATATGTTCACGATGTATGTTAAATGTGTTTAATAATAATCACGTTTGTGTTTGTTCAATAAATGTGTTTAAAACCGAATGTCACCGACGCGACGCGACCCAATCCGATTCAATACGCACTTGTACGACCCAAAATGACAATATACATCATAATACTACAATTAATGAAAAAATACGTCATGTTCATGTACGGTAGGCGGCTGATACACATAACACTACTCATAGGAATCCTTGTGCTTTCAAACCAAAATGATACGATATAATGGAATATGACATCACACGTAACCGATTTGATCCGGAACTTGCAGTATAGTCCATATATATTAAAAAATGATGTATAATGGAAAAATCGTAAAATTTAGACTATTATCGACGCGTTTGTGAATTAAAAACAATTTTAAAAAAATAAAAAAAGTCCCTAAACGCCCCGCTTTGACCTAAACGCCCCGCTTTGACCTCAAAGCGTCGCGCTATGGCCATAGCGGGGCGCTTTGATCCCTCGTTTAAACCAAAGCGGGGCAGCTTCTCCCCCATTTCAAACATAAACACAAAAACACACACAAAGGTGCGATTTCACACATTCTGAGCCGGAGATCTTCGTTTTCAAGCTTTCAACCGCTAAAAGGTAAGATCGAACACCCTTAATCGTTTTCGTTTAATGTACATGTTGAAATATGTGTTGATTGGGGCGGGTATTGATGATCTGTTGGGTTCTGTTCTTCAGAATGAAGAACCAAAGCGCCGCGCCGAGGCCATAGCGGGGCGCTTTGGTTCATCTTTATTTTTTTTATTTATTATTTGTTTAATAATATTAATTATTATTTTATATTTAATATTATTTGTTTATTATTTAAATTGTTTAATAATATTCTTTATTATTTTATATTTAATATTATTTGTTTATTATTTTATATTTAATATTATTTGTTTATTATTTAAATTGTTTAATAATATCATTTGTTTATTGTTTTATATTTAATATTATTTGTTTATTATTTAAATTGTTTAAATAATATTATTTATTTATTGTTTTATATTTAATATTATTTGTTTATTATTTAAATTGTTTAAATAATATTATTTATTTATTATTTTATATTTAATATTATTTGTTTATTATTTAAATTGTTTAGTAATATTATTTGTTTATTCTTTTATATTTAATATTATTTGTTTATTATTTAAATTGTTTAATAATATTATTTGTTTATTATTTTATATTTAATATTATTTGTTTATTATTTAAATTTAATATTATTTGTTTATTATTTTATATTTAATATTATCTTTTCAACGTGCAGGGATGGATTCCTCCGATGACGAGATTGAGCATATGGAGGCTGAGGGAGAGGTGGGAGATGTGGGAGAGCAGGGAGAGCCGGCATGTCCGTACCTGCAGTTTCCGCAGGGGTCACGGGCGAGGGGGAGATGCGCTAGGTTGCGCACCATAGAGATTGGGGGGCATGTAGGGATAGACTGGGGCCTGCTGGAGACCGTGGGAGAGGCCGCGCGGGCGCGTGATATAGTTGGACTAGATACTCCTTGGTCGCGCCTATTTGAGATAGCGATGGAGGACTCGTACCCTGAGCTTACGGTCGAGTTTCTTTCCACGTTTACATACGCGCCGCATCCGGCGGATTACGTGGAGGACCCGGATTTTCCAGTCCACGAGGTTACATTCCGTCTCGCCGGTCAGGAGTTTCAGATGAGTGTGCGGCAGTTTGCTGTCCATACAGGTTTGTACACAGAGCCCGAGCTTGATACTGATTTATATACGCAGGCGGTTACGGCGATGGACAGGCAGACGCTTATCAGTTTCTGGAGGGCCATTTCCAGGGTTCCCTTTGGGAAATCCTGGCAAAAGGCCACCACCATTAAAGACCCCTTGTACCGATACCTGCACCATGTTATCGCGGCAACTATCGTGCCGCGGGGTGCCAGCAGGGAGAAGGTCAACCTCAGTGACCTTTTCTTTCTATACTGCCTACTGCGCCGCCAGCCCTGCGATCTAGCAGCCTGCCTGGCAGATTACTTTGCCATAGCATACCACCGGCAGCTCCGCGGGTACGTGCACACTGGCTCATACATCACCGCCATTGCACGCTCGCTAGGGCTCGTTCCCGAGCTTGATCCGGAGCTGTCCGATCCGGTCACGTCTACCAGGTTGGACCGCGCGTCAGTATCTTCCATGCAGATCACCCGTACCTTTGATGTTGGTCTGAGGTTTAAGGGACGTGACGGGCTGATTTGGCATCCGGAGGTGGTGCCGGAGGTCATCCCGGTTGTTATTGAGGTGAGGCCTGGAGTGTTAGCCCCTCCTGATGTTCAGGCGGCCGCTCGGCAGGCTCAGCTACAGGCTCTGGGACTCGATCAGTTCCCGGGCCAGCCTCAGGATGAGGCTCAGCCTCAGCCTCAGGCTCAGGCTCAGCCTGTATTAGAGGATCCGGTTCAGGAGGAGCATGTCGAGGAGATCCCGGTACCACCAGTTCAGCCAGCTCCTGAGCCGCCACAGTACCCGCAGCACGTTTACGCTGACCTGCCTCCGGTAGCGCGTGAGGTGGCTCGGGACTTCGACCGGCGCCTCAGACGCCAGGGCGCACGCATTGACTGGATCGTCGAGACGCTCGTTGCTCTACCAGAGCTCGCTGGGTTGCCTCCACTTCCCCTCCCACCGTCCCCACCGCACGAGGATTAGTACCTTAGTTTGTTTGTATAGTGATTTGTTATGTATTATGTACTCAGTTGTACCTTTTTGTTTTGTATGTACAAACTGATATATATAAATATATATATATATATATATATTGCAGTTAATCTTCTATTTACATCACGTTGGTTTTGGATTGTTTACGTTTAATTCGTATGGCTTTTTGTACATTTTATTTAACGTGTTCGTTTAATTTAACAAAATAAACAAGGTTAACAGTTTATAAAGACGCACTTATATTATATACGTTCTATAAAAATAATGACGTAAAAAAACGTAATTATAAAACAACTATGAATTATATGTAACTAATATTTTATAATAATATGTCACAACCCCCGATCCCTGTTCCCCGGGAACGGGCGGACGTGATCACAGAGTTTGGTGGTATCAGTTTTATTTAGTCTCGCAGCAGAATTTTCATCAGGACCGTAGTTAGGAAATGTTTATCAGAGTAAAACCACCTTCTTTCATATTAATAATAACATGGGCAAAACCCAAGTTTCTTATTACAATACATTATAGGGACAAACCCTATTTTATTGAATTTAAAACATCGTTTATTAGGTAACTTTTATAGCCACATTTTCCCAAGCCTTCAGTGCTCTCCAGCTGGCTTTTCACTAATTGGCTGTTCACATTGTGTTACCTGTAACGTGTTTTAAAAACATTTGTCAGTCGGAAATACTGGTGAGTGAATCCCAGTTTAATCAAGAAACATTTTATCAATTAAAACAGTATTGAGAGCGATCACATTGTTTATTTCTACACAATTACTCATTCAGTATTTGCCACTCGACCGGATCTATGGCTATGGTCAAATTACCAATTGGCTAACTCGTCGTCCAATGGTAATGCACTGTCATTCAGACTTACTACTACTCGTAGTAAATTTTGTATACAAAACCCCATAATACCGGCAGTAATTGAAGAACTACAAAGACTCAATCACCACTTAATTTCATAGTAAAACATTTAAGGTTTAGTAAAACATTACCAAAAACATTAACAAAAAGAGGATAAACTCACTTTGCTGTCTTAGGCTTTTCGTAAGGGTTTCCTGGCTATAATCTATAATCTATACAAATGTACATTGATTAGTACCATAACCCTTTGAAATTATTAATAATACCCTCCCCGAGACGGCATTCCAACAACTACGTCGGGCAGAACCACGACAGTTGTTACGGAACCCTAAATCAATCGGGCAGCGTAACTATTACGAAACTGGGGTTATAATACTTACAATGGAGAAGAACCTCGCTAATTAGGGGTATAATACCCAAAATATTATGTCTATACTTTCAGATTTCGAGATTGAGAATAAGAAATGAGCGACGGAAACTGAAAACTGATGCCTGCTATTTATACTTGTGTAATTGGGTTTCCACGCGGCCCGCGTTAGATACAAGGAACATGTACGCGGCCCGCATCAACAAGAGTCAACGCAGTAGCTTAGTCCGGTCATCACTAGGCTTGACACGATTACGACACGTGTCGACCTCTGGTGCGATCGCGTGTTATGAGTCCGCGCGGCCCGCGTTGATGTAAGCTTAAGTTGAAGCGGCCCGCATGAACTAAAGAAGTCAGCGGAGTCCACATCTGGTCTTAATACGGCCCGCGTAAGCTTGAGGTGGGATCCTACGCGGCCCGCCTCAGCTCTAAATTCATATTTTTATTTTATTTTTATAAACTATTACATAATACGGGCTTGGTTTTCGCATACGGGGTGTAATATAAGACATATTAGGGTATTTTAACATATAACAGGGTGTCAGAATAATTTATAAGGGTGTTGATTTTACCGAGGGTTGTTACATTCTCCCCACCTTGTTTAGAGCTCGTCCCCGAGATCTACTGGAATAAGTGTGGATATTTTCTTTTCATTTCTGACTCGAGCTCCCATGTGTACTCAGATCCTCTTTTGGAGTCCCATTTCACTTTGACCAGAACTAATCTTTTATGTTTGAGATTCTTGACTTTCCTGTCTTCAATTTGTAGAGGTCTTTCTACAAACTTGAGTTGTTCATTTACCTCTATATCCTTAAGAGGCACTATCAGTGATTCATCAGCTAAACACTTTTTAAGATTTGATACATGAAACACATCATGTATTCCTGCCATTTCCTCTGGCAGTTGTAGCTGATAGGCTACAGGTCCTATTCTTCTGATAATCTTAAAAGGTCCAACATACCTGGGACTTAACTTTCCTCGTTTGATGAATCTTACCACTCCTTTCCAAGGAGAGACTTTCAACAATACTCTATCTCCTACTTGAAATTCCAATGGCTTGCATCGGTTATCAGCATAACTCTTTTGTCGATCACGTGCAGCTTTCAGTCGTTCCTTGACTTGAATAATCTTGTCAGTTGTTTCTTGCACTATCTCAGGTCCAGATAATTGTTGTTCCCCAATTTCTGCCCAACAGACTGGGGTTCGACACTTTCTTCCATAAAGTGCTTCGAATGGTGCAGCATTGATACTTGTGTGATAACTATTATTATAAGAAAATTCTATTAAAGGTAAGTGATCGTCCCAATTACCTCCAAAATCAATTACACAAGCTCTAAGCATATCTTCCATTGTCTGAATTGTCCTTTCACTTTGTCCATCTGTTTGAGGATGATAAGTTGTGCTTAACCTTAACTTGGTTCCCATTGCCTTTTGGAAACTTGACCAAAAACGAGAGGTAAATCTACTATCTCTATCAGAAACAATTGATAAAGGAATGCCATGTAAAGAAACAATTTCATTTAGATACAATTTAGCTAATTGTTCCATACTAATTGTTTCCTTCATTGGTAGAAAATGAGCTGACTTGGTTAGTCTATCTACAGTCACCCAGATTGTATCATTTCCTTTCCTAGTTTTGGGTAATTTAGTAACAAAATCCATTGTTATTAATTCTCATTTCCAAACTGGCATTTCTAATTGCTGTAACAAACCTGAGGGTTTCTGATGTTCAGCTTTAACTTGTGAGCAAGTTAAACATTTAGAAACATAGGTTGCTATGTCCTTTTTCATTCCTATCCACCAGAAATTTTTCCTTAAATCCTGGTACATTTTATCACTTCCTGGATGCATCGTATACTTAGATTTATGGGCTTCTTCTAATATACGATTACGTAGATTTCCTAATTTAGGTATCCACATTCTCTTTTCATGAAATCTCCATATTCCATCTGTTCCTTGTTTTAATTCCTTTAACATACCTTTTAATTTTTCAGAATCATCCTTGATTACTGATTCTTGTGCTTCTCTGATTTGATCATTTAAATCTACTTGCAGATTTAATTTAAGAGAACGTACCCTTTTTGGCTTTTCATGAAACTTTCGGCTTAAAGCATCTGCCACTACATTTGCTTTTCCTTCATGATACTGGATATCACAATCATAATCGTTAAGAAATTCCATCCAGCGTCTTTGTCTCATATTTAACTCTTTTTGTCCAAAAACATACCTTAAACTTTTATGATCAGTCAATATGGTAAACTTACTACCATAAAGATAATGTCTCCAAATCTTAAGAGCAAAAATTATAGCTCCTAATTCTAAATCATGGGTTGAATAATTCTCTTCATGATTCTTAAGTTGTCTAGATGCATAAGCTATAACTTTCTGACGTTGCATCAATACACATCCATAACCTAATTTAGAAGCATCACAATAGACTACAAAGTCTTCAGTTCCTTCTGGAAATGCTAATATAGGTGTATGGGTTAATCTTTGCTTAAGAATTCTAAAGGCTTCTTCTTGTTTTACTCCCCATTCAAACTTAACAGATTTACAGGTTAACTTAGTTAAAGGAATGGCTATTCTAGAAAAATCTTTAAAAAATCTTCTATAATAACCGGCCAATCCTAAGAAACTTCTAATCTCAGTCGGTGATTCAGGGGTTTTCCATTTGGTAATTGCCTCGATTTTTGTTAGATCTACATGAATTCCTTCATGATTGACTAAGTGTCCAAGAAATTGTACCTGTTCTAACCAAAATTCACATTTTGAAAACTTAGCATAAAGCTTTTCCTTTCTTAATAAACTTAAAAGTACGTGCAAATGCCTTGCATGATCCTCTTTATTCTTAGAATAAATTAGAATATCATCTATAAATACAATTATGAATTTATCCAAATATGGCTTACATATTCGGTTCATCGTGTCCATAAATGCAGCTGGGGCATTGGTTAAACCAAATGGCATGATAGTAAATTCATAATGACCATACCTCGTTCTGAATGCGGTTTTAGGAATGTCCTCTTCCTGTACCTTTAATTGATGATATCCTGACCTTAAATTGATCTTAGAGAAAAATCGAGCTCCTTGCAGTTGATCAAACAAATCATCGATTCTCGGTAATGGGTACCGATTCTTAATCGTGACCTTGTTTAATTCACGATAATCAATGCACATACGCATTGATCCATCCTTCTTTTTAACAAACAGTATCGGCGCTCCCCATGGCGATGAACTTGGTTGTATAAATCCTTTTTCTAACAATTCGTCTAGTTGTTTCTTCAATTCTTGCATTTCTGCAGGTGCCAAACGGTAAGGTGCTTTGGCAATTGGTGATGTTCCTGGTAATAGGTGAATTCTGAATTCAACTTCTCTGTCTGGAGGTAGTCCTGGTAATTCTTCTGGAAAGATATCTGAAAACTGAGATACTACTGGAATATCTTTTAGTTCTTTCCCCTTAGTGTTAGTGATTATAGAAATCAAATACACTATAGAATCTTTTCTCATGCAACTTGCAGTTTTCATCACAGATATGAATTTTGTGGATCTAAAGGGCTTATCTCCTTTAATTGTGATCATTTTACCTTTTGGTGAATTTACTTGGATTAACTTTTGATCACATAAAATATTGGCTTTATTGAATATTAACCAATCCATTCCTAAAACAATATCAAATCCTACCAGATTCATGGGATATAGGTTTGCAATAACTTTCTGATTTAAAATTTCTATTCTTGCTCCCTGCAAGATTTCAGAAATTCTAACAGTTTCTCCATTAGCTGTCTCTACTACAAATTCATGTGGTAGTTTAGTTAATGACTGATTTAAAAATTTGCAAAACGATGTATTAATAAAACTTTGGTTTGCACCAGAGTCAAATAATACTTTAGCAAAAACATCATTAACTAAAAACGTACCAGCAATGACATCTGGAATCATTTTGGCTTCATCTGCAGTCAGAACAAATGCTCTAGCATTTTTAGTATTCTTGTTATCTGTAGCTGGAGCTAATTTTGGGCAGTTCAGTTTGATATGACCTTGTTCTCCGCAATTATAACATAGCCTGCTGTTAGCTTTCTTCCTGCAGTTTTCTTCCTTGTGTCCCGACATTTTGCAAAAATTACAATATATGGAACATTTTCCTGAATGCTTTCTTTTGCAATACCTACAGTAGGGTGCAGAGGTAGATCCTACATTTCTCCCACGGTTAGAATTTCCAGAACGAAATTCTTGAGTCAATTTCTGGGTTAGGTTCCTCTTTTGATCCTCTTCTCGGGTACGGACTAATTCATCAGTCAAGGTATTGGCTAATTCTACAGCTTCTTCTATGGTTTGTGGTCTAGCTGCCTTGACTACGTGTCTTATCTCCCCAAATATAATGGGAGATTAACACTGGTTCTGGTGAAGCAAGAGTTGGCACTATCCTAGCATATTCAAAAAATAGCTTTGTGTACCCTTTGCTATCTACACCAGTCATCCTAAGGTTTAGGAATTTGTTTGCTATCTGTTCTTTCTCATTGGGTGAGCAGAATTTCCTTTCTACCTTGTTTTTAAATTCTTCCCATTCCATATTATAGGTTTGATCACTTCCTCTTGTCTGAAGGATAGTGTTCCACCATTCTAATGCTGCATTCTTAAACAGATTAGAAGCAAACAATATTTTATCTTCTTCAGCACACTTCCTTATCCTTAAGACTGCCTCAGTCTTTTCTATCCAGCGTAAGGTTGCAATGGCCCCTTCATTGCCCGAGAATTCCATTGGTTTACAGGACCAGAATTCTTTATAAGAACAACCGTTAGGCACAGTTCTTCTTCTTTTGGGAATAAGCATTTGAAGTACAGGTCCATTGTTCACACTGTTTTCTGGTTCAAGTGGTCGTTTACTGCTATGCCTACTTTTATTATCAGCATCCTTAACAGTTTGAAGTATAAATGGCATTGCATCTATAATTCCTTGTGCTACTATGTGTTGGATAGCACTATTGTCCACTTGATTTCCATTGTTATTGCCACTCGGATTATCATTAACTACGCTAATGTTACTCTGATTATTGTTATTCAGATTTTCTTGATTTCCTTCGTCGGCCATCTGAATTTTAAACATTTATCCCATATTAATATCACAAAATAGTAAGTAATATAATTGATCACATGATACACAATCTAACCAAAAACGTAGATCATTGCTACTTACTCTTTTCATATACTTATGCGTCTATTACACACTAGTACAGAAATAAAGATTACAATACCAACAGAAATAAAATAGTAATATGCATCCGTACACACATATTTTTTTTTTATTTTTTTTTTATTATTATTACTACCACTTCCTCCATTCTAACATTCAAGGATATGGATTTATCCAAAAATCCATATTGCGCTCATCGTATTTCCATACGAGACGCTCTCCCACCTGACGCATCCTCTCACTGCTCTCTAAAATTTCCTCCACGAAAGTCCTAAGTTCTTGAACGTTTTCTGCACTCATTGGGGGTGCAGGTTCTCGGACTGGGTTTGGAATCTGGGGTGCATTTTCCTAAAATTGGTAAGGATCCTCTAATATCTCCCTAATATAATCATCTTGATAATAGGGATCTAAAGGGTCCATACCTAGGTAAGCTTATATGTTCTGTATGGGTGGATAATCCTGGATAGGGTAACGTTGCACAAAGTCTCTATTGTCGTCCCACCAGGGGTCATAATTCGGGTCTAGAGGGTTTGGTGCAGGCACTCTAGGGATTTCTTCTGGGTTAAAGTTGTACATCTCTTCTTGATTTTCCTGATTTTCTATTTCCATGGGTTGTTCTGGGTTTTGCGGTTGTGGGGCTACTAGTTGTTCCAGACTTGCGTCAGCAGCAGTTGTAGCTAAGATATGGAAATTTGCTAGGCTTCTATTTAGCATATCTTGAGTATGAGCATCTGTCTCTCTTTTAATAGCTGCTAAAGCCCTTTGTTGTTGCAATTTTCTCATTCTTTTCCTACGAGCAAAAGCTTCTTTACTGAACCATCCTCGTTTCTTAGTAGGAAATGGTTCTTCAGATTTAGCTCTAAAGGCAAATATCCCGTCTTCCTGATCAGCAACATACCCCGAGAGGGCAGGCTGTGATGATGTACCTTCACTCCTAGGTGAATCAGCTAACTGACGATTCACGTCTGATGGTCCTTGA
Organism: Helianthus tuberosus; assembly: GCA_030545235.1. Lineage (NCBI taxonomy): Eukaryota > Viridiplantae > Streptophyta > Magnoliopsida > Asterales > Asteraceae > Helianthus > Helianthus tuberosus. The sequence goes on from CM060394.1 coordinate 2,351,003, forward strand.
TCACTCATACTGAAAACTAACAGATAGTCAAATAACACATAACCAATAATTACAGTTATGCACGTATTTCCGTAATTATTTCCTAACAAAAATTTAGAATTTAAGTGTCAGCAGAACACTTCTTTGGCTCAGACCAGTGGCTAGGCTCTGATACCACCTTCTGTCACAACCCCCGATCCCTGTTCCCCGGGAACGTGCGGACGTGATCACAGAGTTTGGTGGTATCAGTTTTATTTAGGTGCTGTTTGTTTTTTGGCCAGAAGTACTTCTGGCCACTTATGTCTGCGCGACGCAGACGTTTGACGTCTGCAGCTTGTTTGTTTTCTCGCAGACCTTTCATTAAAAAAAGGTCTGCGAGACCTCTTCTTGGAGCAGACATGGACCCAAGTCTTCTCCTCGCAGACGTTTACCTCTTCTTGGCACCACCTCCACCTCCACCCCTGCTCCGCCACCACCACCCCTGCTCCGCCACCACTGCTCCGCCACCACCACCCCTGCTCCGCCACCATCATCATCATCATCGATGGCAAACAAAACCCCCAAATCGATCGGAAACAAACCCCCCCAAATCGATCGGAAACGAAACCCTAAATCGATGGCAAAACACCCCAAATCGATCAAAGTTCAGCGACTCCGGTCGACCTCATGTTCAGCGAGTCTCGGTTCAGGTACGGGTTTGAGTTTATTCGGTTCAATCTCCGGCCAGGTGTGAAGGCGGGGGTGGTGACGGTCGTTTTGTTCGATTCGTTGCAGGCTCGGTGGTTGTGATGATGGCGGTGGAGGTGTGAAGGCGGAGGTGGTGACGGTGGTTGTGATGGTGGCGGTGGTGAAGTGGTGGCGGTGATGATGATGGCGGTGGTGCAGATTGTAGAGAGAGAGTAGAGAGAGAGTGGAGGTGCAGATTGTACTGTGTGGTGTGTGTTTTAAACCTAGAAGAAGAGGTTTTATATATAAAAAAAACAAACCCTCTTCTCCTTGCAGACTGCAGACATTTGGTCCACCTCTTCTCCTGCAGATGCCTGCAGATGTGGTCCGCAGACTGCAGACCTTTTCCTACAGAAAAAACAAACAGCACCTTAGTCTCGCAGCGGAATTTTCTTCAGGACCGTAGTTAGGAAATGTTTATCAGAGTAAAACCACCTTCTTTCATATTAATAATAACATGGGCAAAACCCAAGTTTCTTATTACAATACATTATAGGGACAAACCCTATTTTATTGAATTTAAAACATCGTTTATTAGGTAACTTTTATAGCCACATTTTCCCAAGCCTTCAGTGCTCTCCAGCTGGCTTTTCACTTTGTCAGTCCTTGTCTGTTGACCTTGTCAGTCCTTGTCTGTTGACCTTGGCCAAAACGCCCCGCTGTGGCCAAAGCGGGGCGCTTTGAGTGTGCAAAAAGACAAAGACCGTGTGCGAATAGACCAGGCCGGTGAGATAAGGCTTTAGGATCAATAGGTCCTGGGTTCGATTCCCACAAGTGGCTTTTTCCCATATTTATTGGATTTCTTTCTGAATTGGTGTATAGGCATATGCATAGTGAAAATGGATATGATCGGGTGGTTCCACTGGTGGCACAAGAATACTTCAATGGTCCGTCAGTGATCCAAATTTGCCGTTAAAAAAAAAAACTGTTATTTATCTATAGAGTACCAAAATAAGTATAATTATTTTGTAAATTTAATCTACCATAACTTGTATCATCTGAAATTTCTTGTAAGGGTGGAAACAACATAATCATTTAAAGTTATTGATATTGATGTACAAATTTTATTCATGTAATTCATGATTATATAGATACAATTTTAAAACAATATATGTATATATGTAAACAGTGGCGGAGCTTGACCAAAAGTTTCGAGGGAGCATAAAGTGACGGGACCCAATTTTTTTTTCCTATCGTTAAGTTTCAGGTCGGGTCGGGTTGGCTATTCGATTCAGGTCGGGTCAAATAATAATAGTTCCAAATAAAATAAAGTGTATATTTACCAAACTACCTATCATTTATATACAAAGTTTATAAATATTTAGGATATACAATTTAGGAAAAATAATCGGAGGGCCGATCCTATATAATTTTAAAATTTTCGAATGAAAAATCGAAACTTATACACTTCTAACCAAAACATTGGGGTGGGCGGGTGCACCCCCGGGCACCCACTATACTTCGCCCCTGTATGTAAAGAAAAAGGTTTTATTCTTATAGAGTAGAAATACAATATTAACAATATAATGAAGTTCACTTTCATAATAACACATCGTATATTAATTTCCGTACAACACAACATCATGGAGCTTGCTTTCATACTAAACACCATTTCATAGATAATTTTACATCATTTGGTGAGGTCTTTTCATAAAATCTACATGTAAACATCATTCATAATCATAAATTTATTTAGTGGTTCTAGTGGATGGGTCTCCAACCGCAGAGTTCCATATTTTTAAAGGTTTGAGATAAGTAGACCGGATGACGCCTTTATTTTCATTTTGATGACGGAAGAAAAGGAGGGGGGAGTTATGGTTGCAGCTATGGTAGTGGTGGTATGGCAGTCCAAGTGGTTGTCGCTCGAGGTGGTTGTCAGATGTTGTTGCAGGATGGGTGATGGTGTTGTGGTTTTAGAGAGAGAGAATTAATTTTTCTTTCCACATTATTATCAACGTCATCAAAAATTAACTGGGTTAGACATGAAAGAAAATAGATAGAAAGTTAAGACTGTCCTCAAATATTTTTTACTGGTCAATATGTCAAAGTCTGAATTATTAAAACTTCAATTAGGTTATAAGAAGACCGGTTGAAAACTCCCGTACAGTAGAACCAAATAATAAAACCTGCCGTTGGACTAATAGTCTAATAGGGAAGGTTCATTTGAGAAGAAAATTTTATTGAGAAGAAAAAGAATAAAAGGGTATAATTGTAAAACATTAAATAGTTTTTTTTTTCTCATCTCATTTATTATTATGTTTGAGTAATTAATTAGTCATTAAGACTATAATCCTCCACACTAAATATATTTGCCTACACACATCAAAAGTTATCCTACACATTTCGAAATTTATCCTACACATATTGAAATTTATCCTACACAACTCGTAATTTATCCTACACGCCTCGTATTTATCCTACACTTTAAATGAATTTTTATTTTTATTTTTTGTGAAAAATATATATCTTAAAAATAAGTTACAAATTTAATATAGTTAGTTATTAAAGATGAAACTACCAATTAATAATGTATGTAAGTTTACTAATATACCCTTATAGTTACATTAAGTACAAATATTAAATGAAGTCTAATGAAGCATTCATATTGGTTGAAATTTCTTCTTTTTTCTTCTTACAAAGAATTTCTTCTCATTTGAACCCTCCACTAGTCTAATATTAATGTCAATTGCATAAAAGCGTAATAGAAAAACTATATATTCAACCTTTTGAACTTTACATTCCAGATTTGACAAACAATAATAGATATAAAATTATAACTTTTTCAAACACCCATGAAAATATAAAAGTTACAGTATTTACACTTTCTAAAAGCAAGTCTATACATGCTATATCTTTTTGAGAATCATGTCATGAGATTATAATACGAGCTCATTGTTAAAGTTGAGATCAATTTAAAGGTCAAATAAATTATACTTTTAAAAAGACATCCACCTACATTGGTTACCCAATTACTATTATATGTTTGTTTTCATACTTTATATATTTATATTATATAGTGGTAATGTATAGGGTAAAGGTATACAACTTCTTCTAAATCTAACAAAGATATAAAGACATAATGGATCAAGAAATATAATACAATGTCGATGGAAAAAAACATAACGAATTGCGAAAAAGATACAATAACGAAAAAAAAACACAATGCCAAATAAAGACACAACGATTTAAACAAAAATTCTTAAATCTAAAGCAAAAACCTAAAATATAAGATTATAGAGTTCGACGAGACGGTTCCAGTACTGCTAGAAAGAGTTCAATCAAAGTCCGTTTAATACTTTTTCTACGATTTTCTATTTTTAGAAGACTTTGTAATTAAACTTTTCGTGTAACGTATAATATAGGATATCATTTTATAGAATATAATACTATAAGGCTAGGGGGTGTGGCTTAACGTCAACCCGCCACCTCAGTTATTTTAGAGCCCCGGGGTGCTATGGTCCACATCACCGGAATTAAATGGGGGCGCTATGGAGTCATCGCCTGCACACTAACGAGCATTTTTTTGAGGGGATCGAAGTGTGTTTGGTCAATATGATCGTTAATGAACGATAACTTTTAAAAAATAATTTTAAAATTTATAATATAAATACCCTAACTTTTTCTGTAATTTTCATCCCTTCTTCCTCTACTCTTTATACCAAATCTCTACACTTTTTTTTTTTTTCATAATCACACAATGTAAGGCAGCTGCACGAGCACGAGACGCGTCTTCTTCAACGCCATCGGATGGCCCGTCAAGGTTGGACGAGTTCGACAATAGACTCAACAAGCTTCTCTCGATGAAGGAAAATGAGCAAGAACTAAAAATGGAGAAACAAATCCAGAAATATATGGAATTTCTCGCGAAAGACTTTTCACATCTAGCAGAGGAGAACCGAGTCATTTTGGAGGTTCGTAAGGCACAAATTCGAGTGAAATATATGTAGTTTTTATTTTCTAGTACTTTATTTTTTAACTTTGCATTTTTTAGGACTTTGTAATGTTTTATTTTATTTTAATGAAATTATATATTTTTTTATTTTTTAGTTGTTAAAATTGGCATATAAATTAAAAAGAAAATTAGATAATGATGATGGGGGTTTTAAACCATTGCATACAAGTTAAAGGAAATAGCTTTAAAGCCCCCTGTGTGACGTGACGGTAAGGTGACGCTAAGGTGATGTTATAAAGCCCCTAAGGGCTTTAGGCTGGAGGGTGTGGGAGGGGCTTTATCAACGCCACCTCACACAGGGGCTTTAAGACATCTCCCCTTAACTTGCTGGGTGTGGGATAAAGCCCCTTCACACTATAGCGCCACCTCACATAGGGGCTTTAAGACCTCTCACCTTAACTTGCAGGGTGTGAGATAAAGCCCCTTCACACTATAGCGCCCCCTCCTTTAACCAATCCCTCCTCGTTCTTCGCGATTGAAGCTCGTTAACATGATGGAGCCTCATCAATGGCGCCCCGAGTTAATTTTGTGGGTGTGGGACGATGGCACCTCGATGCGCTATAGGGGATGAGGTGGCCTTGATGACGCCTCCATACCCTCCGGCCTTATACTACACCCTCTACCCTAATTAAATTTGACAGTATGGCTCGACTTGCTTTTTAGTATATCTATGATATTTTTTTTCTTTTTGCTTTCCGTTGTTAATGCCAATAAACCTTACTTTTTGAGATATGTTTTTTTTTTTCTTTTCGCTTTCAATTGTTAATGCCAATAAACTATTAAATAAATCAACAACTAAAGGGCCGATTGCAATTTTTTTCACTATTAATTTATATACCAACATTTATTTGTATATGGTCCAAAGTTTTCATTTTCATAGAAACTGTTTTGTACACGTTTCATTGTCAATAGATTAAGATTCATCTAAAGAAAATCTTATACATTGGGAATAGCCCAATGGTGTTGGTGAGTTAGATAAGGTGTAGAATAGTAGGAGGTCATGGGTTCAATCCCCATGGTGTGCAAGTTTAGCCATTCAAAAAAAAAAAAAAAAATCTAAAGAAAATCTTAATGTAGCCTAAAAATTACAAATTAAAAGTCCACCTAGATTAAAACGTAATCATTTTTTTCACTATTAATTTATATATCATTACCAGTGATTCAGTAACAGAACATGATTCAAGACCGTAATTTTTTTTTTTTTTTTGGAACGGCAACTTTCTTGTGTTTTTTGCCACCGTACTCCCTAAATTGGACATATTGTCGATGTATATTGAAAAACATATCTTGTGTTTTTTGCCACCGTACTCCCTAAATTGGACATATTGTCGATGTATATTGAAAAACATATTGCTATGGAATTTATTGTAATCTACAAACCTATAATGCGTTAAGGACAAAGATACAACGCATAAAGTAGGACGACGAATTTAAGTTCTAAAGCTAAAACCTTATACCAAAATCTAAACATGAAGTTCAACTCTTATGTTCATGAAAAGATTGCTTTAAACTTTATTATCTTTAACATACAAATCAATAATTAAAGATGCAACATAAGTGTGGCACAACTAAAACAATTAGGAAAAATGCAATTTATTTAACCCTATTCAACCTATACTAGCATATACTAGTAAAATAGTTTTCCATTTTTCTAGGGATTTATTTATTCATTTATTTCTATAAATTGTATACGTTGAATGAGTTATGATTGCATGAGTGAAGTACCATGTGCCTTTGTATGTACTCTCAAAATTCAGTATTAATAATCCCATTCACCACTCATCTTTGACACACATTCTTTTCTTCTTTCTTTGTATATCTCAAGAGGGAAGAGAAGAAAAAACATGAAGTTGCCAATCTTTCTTCTTCTCATTCTTGCTCTTCTTGCCCCTATCTCCACTACATCTTCACATGTACAAGATCCTCATCTTGTAGTAGAACATGTCCATAGGTACACTAATATAACATTACACTTTTGTTATTGTTTTTATTTTTTTTAAATGTATTTTATTAATTGTACCCCCCCCCCCCCCTCCCCTAATCATTTTAAAAAAAGTAACATTCTCTTAAGCAAAATCTAACTTATAAGTGTAACATATATATATTCTATGTGGCAATGTAGGAGTATAAATGAATCTAGGAGGAATTTGGGATCTCTATCATGTGGGACCGGAAATCCAATCGACGATTGCTGGCGGTGTGACAAGAGTTGGGAAAAGAATCGCCAACGGCTAGCCGATTGCGCAATCGGGTTTGGAAAACACGCCATTGGTGGACGTGATGGTAAAATATACGTTGTCACCGACTCTAAAAATGATGATCCGGTTAACCCTAAACCGGGAACTTTAAGATACGGTGTGATCCAAACCGAACCATTATGGATCATATTCGCACATGACATGACCATTCAACTCAAAGAAGAACTCTTGATGAACTCATTCAAGACCATCGATGGTCGTGGGGCCAATGTTCATATAGCCGGTGGACCATGCATCACCATACAATATGTGACAAACATCATCATACATGGTGTCAACATACATGATTGTAAGCAAGGGGGGAACACCGATGTTAGGGACTCACCGGACCATTATGGGTTCCGCACAATATCGGATGGTGATGGGATCTCCATCTTTGGTGGAAGTCATGTATGGGTGGATCATTGCTCATTGGCTAATTGTCATGATGGTTTAATTGATGCCATACATGGATCCACAGCCATAACCATATCCAATAACTACATGACACATCATGATAAGGTTATGTTATTGGGACATAGTGATACTTTACTTCAAGACAAGAATATGCAAGTCACAATTGCATTTAACCATTTTGGTGAAGGCCTTGTACAAAGGATGCCAAGGTATGTCTTACTAATTATTTATCTCCATATAATTGAAATTATCTTTATTAATATTTATATGATGTCCATTTATTGATATACAAATTTTTTGGATAAATATAGATGTAGGCATGGGTATTTCCATGTGGTGAACAATGACTATACCCATTGGGAAATGTATGCAATTGGAGGAAGTGCTTCACCAACCATCAATAGCCAAGGGAATAGATTTCTAGCTCCCAATTCATATGATAATAAAGAAGTGAGTATCAAAAAAATTTAAAAAAAAAAGATACTTTTGTCATTTTAGTTATTTATATTTATTTTTATATATTTTTAGGTGACAAAACGAGAGGAGTCGTCAGAAAGCGAATGGAAAAACTGGAATTGGCGTTCAGAAGGCGACCTCATGTTAAACGGTGCCTATTTCACTCCATCAGGCGCAGGGGCGTCTAAAAGTTATGCACGGGCATCAAGCTTAAGTGCAAGACCATCTTCCATTGTGGGCTTTGTCACAGCTAACGCAGGTGTACTTCGCTGCACTAGAGGCTCTCGGTGCTAGTCTTAAGCCCCACGGGTTCTTTCGATTTGTTTCTAAGTTAACAAAAAAGCAATATTGTGTTGATAATATTATATAAAATTACTTACATAAGCAAACAAATTTTGCACTCTTGTTAGCCTGTCTCTGTTTCCATGTAACAAATTGCCACTTAGGGAGTTCAATTATGAACCCTAATTGAAACAGATGAATCAAGAGCTACAATTGTTATTGCTTGTTAAATTTCATCAATTATAACTGTGGTAATATTATCCTTGATTATTGTGGTAATATTATTCTTTAACTTTTTATGATAGCGTTTGAACATGCATATGTTTGCTTATAAAAAAACAAATTTCTGCATAACATTCAACCCTAGATAATAATAATAGTTAAAAAAGGAAAGAAATGAAAAAAAAAAAAAAAAAAAAAAAAAAAAACAGAATGGGACCTTATAATAATAATATAAACTACATAAAAACAAATTTCTGCATAACATTCAACCCTAGATAATAATAATAGTTAAAAAAGGAAAAAAAGAAAAACAGAATGGGACCTTATAATAATAATATAAACTACATAAAAACATCAAAATTATTCCCTATTGCTCACATGAAAATTGGATAATATGGTACAAACGGTAACCAATAATTGAAAAAAAAAGCAAAAAAACAAACCACCGACTCATGACCGTACAACAAGAGAAGCAGAGAGTACAACCATTTCAAACCATATATATAAAGAGTAATACAAGTATACAACATTCAAAAGAAACTCACATTTACAACCATCCAATGCATGAAAGATGCATTAAATTTCTTCATAAAAAAACCCATCATTTTGGTAGACCTAAAAGTGTAACTAGTGACATTTGACAAGAGAAGAATTTACCTAGGGTAGTACAACACTAGAAGCACTAATGTACAACCATTTAATGCACTAACAAATGCATTTATTTCAGTCTTAAAGAACCCATGGAATTGGTAGACCTAATTCTACCGATGACAATTACATGAACAACAAATGATTTTACCAAGTTAGTACAACTTAGAAGCACAAAGGTACACTCAGTTAATGCACGTGAAATAGCATTGAATTCTTTCATAAAGAAACACCCATGAGTTTGGTAAGACCTAAGTTATATATCACCAACAAGAGAAGTTGCTCATTGACAAAACCAGGGGTGGACCTAGGTGAAGCCCATGGTGGACGGGTGCACCACTTGAAAAAAAAAATGTATTTTTTATGAAAAAACTTAATCGCATCTTCTGAAAATATGCTTGAACTACTCATCTTTATCTCCAGCAAATAATTTTGAGTGGTGGACAAAACTTAAGCAATAATTCCATCAAAAGCTTGTGTTATTTATAGGTAGTGTATTTTTTATTTTTATTTTTATTTTGTAACATCAATGTTTCATTTCCAATCAATTAAGTTCATGTATACCCCACATGATGAGACAGGTAACATGGCTTACTAAATAAAGAAGTCATGTATGACATTATACCAATATCAATAAATACTAAACTAGAAAAACTAACACCTATCCTACCCCATCTTAACTTTTACCTCCCACTTTTTTTTTATATTTTATTAAGGATTAAAGATATTTAGTTATGTGGGTGAAGATACAATAGAAAGTTTATTTGGCTAGAAAGGTTAGGAAGTGATCTTTACCATCCATTTAATTAATCAAGTGCTAAAATTAAATAAATGAAATTGAAGCAAAAAAAAAGAGGCGCGTGGGTTTGTTAGGGGCATTCTAGTCAATCCAGCACAATAGTTTCTCTCTCCTCCAATTCCCCCCATTTTTTAAACGTTAATAACTTTTTCATACGACATTATTTTTTTATAAAAATTGCACTAAAAAAACCAGCGTTTTTTTATCTTTAAAACGAGTATACTATTGCTATATTTTCGAAAAAAATTTTTGAAAACCCAGTTGCGTAAAACGCAATGAAAAAAAAAAACGTAAAAACAATGACTTTTTCTAAAACGCAACGCACCAAAAACACAAAGAAATGTCTTATTTCTAAAACGCAATGACCAGAAAACACAAATAAATAATAGCTTAAAAACACAAAAGAAGGTGTACTTTATAAAACGCAATGGACAGAAAACACTTAAAAATGTCTTATTTCTAAAACGCAATGCCTAGAAAACACATAAAAATGTCTTATTTCTAAAACGCAATGGCCTAAAAACACAAAAGAAACTGTTCTCTCTAAAACGCAATGAACTGAATACACATAAAAATGTGTTTACCTAAAACGCAATGAGTAAAAACACTTCAAAAATGTTTTATTTCTAAAACGCAATGACCAGAAACTGTTGTTCACAGAACCAGAAACTGTTGTTCATAGAACCAGAAACTGTCTAAAACGCAATGACCAGAAACTGTTGTTTACAGAACCAGAAACTGTTGTTCACATAACCAGAATCTAACTAAAATGCAATGACCAGAACCTGTTGTTTACAGAACCAGAAACACTGTCTACGAATGCAGTTTTCCAGAGGCAATTTACAGAAAATTAATTTCTCTGCCCCTTGGACCCCGCCAGGGGCTGCCGCCCCTGGGACCCCGCTACCAAGGGCGCTGCCCCCGGACCCCCGCCAAGATCGTAAAACGCAATGACTAAATCAAAAACCCAGATCGTAAAAATGAAATTAAAGAATTTCTTACATGGATCGAAATGATTTCTTCAACAATTGACGAAGTTTGAATGATTGAAACACTTATCAGCGCTCAAATCGAACGAATCGAGTGATTATCTCAAAAATCACCGGAAAAAACGAGATTTTTTATGAAATTAAACTGGGTTTTCTTCAAAAAAAAAAGCTGAAGAACACGTTGATCGGGTGTTTGAATCATTGATTTGTGATGAAAATCGCACTATAATGTAGTGATTATTGAGATAGAAAATGAAGAAATGGTTGAAGATGGTGGATTTTGAAAATGGTGGGTTTTGAAGTTACTGGGTTTTGAAAAGTAAGAAGAAAATGTTGGATTTACTAAAATACCATTTTTCTTTATTTTAAATGTTGCCACATGTCCTAATCATATTGCTTTCTACACTTCCTAGCCAAAATAAACTTCCTATTTGATTTTTTCCTTAGTTATAATACTATAAAATATTTTTAGCGATTTTTTAGAATAGATGTAACGGTTATAACTAGGCTATAAAATGTAGCTTATATTTTATTAAGATTAAAGGTATTTAGTTATGATATTAGTTATCTGGTATTACATTTATAATTATGTATACATGTTTATTATTTTTTTTTTGGAGTTAACGGTTGGTTAACCGGAATAATTACATTTATTTTAATAATTACATTTATTTTTTAACGCTCAATGTTATTACGTGTAATGTAACAAACAAATGTATAACTTATAAAGCTTGTTCTTTTTTATTTATTTTCTTTGTTGTTGTCTTGGGTTTTACTACGTGTAATGTAACAAACAAATGTATAACTTATAAAGCTTGTTCTTTTTTATTTATTTTCTTTGTTGTTGTCTTGGGTTTGACAGTATCGCTAACCCTGTTATATAAATCATAGAATCTTCTACCGTTCAAAAAAACCTATAAAGCTTCGAGTTGGTGAGCGATTTTGTGCCTGCTCCCGTTTCCAAAGCCAAGAAGTTTCTCCATGCTCTTTAATATACCACATTTTGGTTCGTGTTGAAAGAGCCTAATGCATTGGTCTCCAACAAAGTTAAATCAAACGATATCATGTTTGCCATCTTTTAGATGATCTAGGCTAAGTTTCTTTGTATATTATGGTTGTCGTTCTAAAAAAATAAAACTTAAGATATAAAAAATAAAAACCAGGAATTTAATTGTTTGAAGAGTAAATTACATAAATCGTCCTTTATGTATGTCACTTATTGCAAATTGTGTCCTTTATCTTCAATAATTACAGAAAACGTACTCGATGTTTGCAAACACTTGCAAGTTATGTCCTTTAGCACTAACTTAGTTAATTTTTTGTGGTTAAATCTGTAACACCCTTAAAAATTTCTACTTGAATTTAGTAATAATTCATAAGATCTTATACAAAAGATGTCCAAATTAAAACCTTAATTCCAAGAACCAAGTTCTAAGGTAACAAACATTAGTTATCTACCGACTAATTAAAACATCCATAAGTTGTTTAACAAACAGTTTACATCATAACATTGTATAAACAGAGTTAACTTTATCCTTATGCCTTGACATTCTAGATTGTCAATTCATATTTTCGTTTACTTGATTCTTATCTCTTCCCTTGGGCTCATTATCTTAATGTAATATGCTCCCATTATCCGGCTTCCGTTTACTTTTATTATCAAGCACTTTACTTAATTAATCCGTACACCACCTTTCTTTTGTCAGCAACCCTTAGGTCTGTTTCTTTTACAAATGTCCCGAAGGCCCATGTCTCAAGTCTTATTTGATAAACTACTGTTATTGTTATTCGGCCTTTGGGGTTTACTCGTTCATATTCTAGCGCTTTCATAATGTTTGTCTTACTAATTCTTTTTGTAGGATCGTGATCTGACCCGAACGAGTCGTTCAGAGGTGTTCAACTTCGTTTCAGGTGCGGAATAACAAGAAACAAAGGTAGAAATAGCTGATTCTTCTCTTAATCTACTGATTCTATTGATTTGACAAACGATTACAGCTTGATCTTCACACCGGCAGAGCTTCGGTATGGAATACAATGACTGACTTATGTGGTTTCGCTCATGTAACCCTATTTATAGGCTGATGGTTTCGCTTATATGTACATATGTCCATATAAGCGAAACTACCCATGTACGAATAAGCTAAACCTCATGTCCACATAAGCTAAACCCTATGCTATGACCATATGAGCGAAACCTGCATCTAAGACACATATAATCTCCTATTTTCTCATAAAACGTGCCCTAAACTATACAATACAATGTAAGACTCGATCCTAGACGAAGTCGACAGATGTAGTGCACCAACACTTTTACATATTCACCCTCATCAAGGTGACTATCATTCTTCCTCAGGAGGAATTTATTAATAACATGTTACTTGGGTATCTACCCATACCCGAGCTTCTAAATCCAAATTTATTGGTATTTCATTATTTACAGCAACAATTAATACATGTTGTCCATTTAGTTTCTTTTTTCGAGGATATTCCTATCCAAATCTTAATCTCTTGATTTCTGACTTTAACCCATTGTTACAATAACAAAATCAATTCATTTCATGTTATTGTTTCATATTGTTGTATGGAATTTATCCACATCGTTTGTTGACATAAACGATGTTTCTATCTGTTTCATTTAGTTTAGCTTAGTCTATAACCATGTCCTTGTCATCTATTACTATTGTAAACTCCTAGGGTTCGGGTGTTATTACACTCCTCCCTATTATGACGCTTATCTTTCATTACGTTCTCGGGTTCGAGTGTGCGCGCACCCCTTCCCAAGGCAATATTTATCATGATTATTTTTACCTCGATGCTCATCATACAGTTTCAGCACCTCTTATCAACAATAAGACTTTTATTATTACCTCTTTCTATTTTTTTTTCAAGGCCTTGGTAATTTCGTTAACACTAATGTAGAATGTTAAATAAATCAATATAAAACAAACGATTTATTTGCACTCGTAATAATTAAAAATTCATGCTGAAATTTAATTTACAAGAGTATACCTGAAACGACTTCAGGTTCAGCTTTAGCCTCCGTGGCTGTTATATAAAACAACTTTGTCCTTGATTTCTGGGCATCAGATTTTGTGTCAGTTGTGTCCTTGGTTCCAAGCCTCTCTGAACATTTAGACTTTTTATGTCTTGGCTTACCACATGTGCCCTTGTGAATTTTTCCACAAAATCTACACTGATGTAACACACTTTTTGTAACTCCCCCTTCTTGAGAGCTTTATTAGACTTGGACTTCTTTACGGATCTTGGATTCATATCCAACACCCTCCTTTCTTCTATTTCTTGTAGTATGCTATCTTTTAATTCAGTCATCATATCGTTTACCGCTGGCACGATTGTGGTGTGTAATCTATCAATATACTGTGATAGACTATTTTCTAGAACTTTTCTGACCTCCTCGGAAATCTTAGCTTTCATTTGTTCAGTCAATAGAGATGTCGAATCATCTCCGGTTACTCCAGACATTTCTTTAACTGAAACATTCATCACGATTTATCAATAATTATTTAATTCATTTCCATCTTATTATACGGAAATTTATATTACTCTCATTCAATCATAAATAACGTGTTATTCTTTTTCGGTTTGGTCAAGTATATATCTTGCCTTACCTTTCTTACTTAGTGTATTTTCCCGGGTTCGAGCGTATTCATACACTCCTCCCATCTTTCCGTCATCTTGAAATTGAAATGTTTACACTAATTGTTAAGCATTTCATTTATGACATATGCGTCATTCATTTTGATCTAGCCAAGTTCACCACTTGCTTAAACCATTTATGCTTAGTGCACTTTTCCGGGTTTGAGTGTGTAAACACGCACTTCCCGTGCATATCAATTCAAATTTCCTTTTTCTAGTAAGTCTACTAAAGCAATTAATTCTTACCGGACGATCGATCAAGCTTGAACCGAACACTTTGTTGACAACCTTAAGCTCTGATTACCAACTTGTAACACCCTTAAAAATTTCTACTTGAATTTAGTAATAATTCATAAGATCTTATACAAAAGATGTCCAAATTAAAACCTTAATTCCAAGAACCAAGTTCTAAGGTAACAAACATTAGTTATCTACCGCCTAATTAAAACATCCATAAGTTGTTTAACAAACAGTTTACATCATAACATTGTATAAACAGAGTTAATTTGTGCGGAAGCTTCAAAAGTTCGTGTTCGGTTCTTCAAAAGCATGCTTGACCGTCATCCGTAATCTTTAAATACCTAGAAACTGAAATGTTTATATTAATCATTAGTATTAAAGTACTTAAAAGTAATACATAATCGAAACTACGTTTAAAACGGATTCGATTTAACTATGATAAGCAAACATCTACAGACGTTTCAGAGCTCTACCGTAGTTTCAGAGCTCTACCGTAACTTACGGTACCTACCGTAAGTTACGGTAGACATTTGAAACTTCTGGTCTACCGTAAACCAGTAGACACCCACCGTAAGCATCCTGATCTTTACGGTAGTCTCTGTAACATTATGTTTTGCCTTTTTGCTTGTTTTACCCAAACCCATTTCTCGGATTTCTTATTCTAACCTACCAACATATTGATTTTTCATATTTCAATAGATCTTCTTAAAAATGTTAACAAAGACCGAGTAACCATACTACAATGCTTTACCATGCCTTATTTGGTTATTTGACCCGTTTAGCTCATCTAAGGAATCCTCCATTTTTTATGACTACCAATGAGGTCTAACCAATTTCTTGTCCTATTATTCGAACTAGCGAACATTATCGCTTAATTCCAACTCAACTTTTATTCACAAATCAATTACATATATACTACATATCAAAATTTACTCAATTGTAACTAATCAAGTTACATACCTTCATAATTTGTCGACATTGCTTTCTAATCATAATTACCCATTCCCGGGCTTGTCGACCTTAGCGTGTCCCTTCTAATCCTCGGTTTCTGCTTTTATAACTCAATTTAACGAGTGACGTTCGAGTCACTCCAACATTACCATTTCGACCATTATTTTAACACATTCTTCATCTAGTGAATTACGTCACTTTACTTACATCCCATTATGACTAATTAAGCGGTATTATCAATAAACATATTTAACCAACTATTTATTTTGACCCGCTTGGTTTGTCGAGTGAATTCCATCACTTCTTAGATTTACCAAAGGGTTTCAATTTCACTATTTCAACATCATACCTATTTCAACTATTTCTTTTGACCCGTTTGGTTTGTCGAGTGAATTCCATCACTTCTTAGACTTACCAAACGCAACTATTTTCGCTATAATAACATTAGACATATTTACGACTAGGCTTATCTACGTAAATGTAACGAGACGACAAGTCGCGTACCTTTAGAGCACACCCTTCAAACGCGTATCCGCTCCGGCTTGTCCGCTTGACGATCCGGATTCTTTGCCTAAAGAGTTCAATTCACAATCAACTTAGAACTCTTTTCATAATCATTAACGCATAATTCTCTATAAAAATCAAATCTGCGTTTTCATCTGATTTTTAACATTTTAATCCCCACTTAGGCATTTTAACAAACACCTAGCGGGTCAGATTTTTACATCATCAAAACCAAGTTCATGACTTGTAATAATCATCTAAATCAACTTCAATTAGTCACATTTACACATGTTTTAACTTCCAAATTTCAGAAAGTACCTCATAAAACTCATATTACACTAGAACAAGAATCATGATCTTAGTGTTTACCAAGTTTCTACAACTTATTAATCACCTACAATGGTGATTATGAACCCTACAAGTGTCATGCAAAATTTTGACAAGACATCATCTAGGGTTTATCCCTAAACATCATACTTTTTCTGAAATCACTTTCTAAGATCAAATTACACTAGAATGATCATTCTAAACCCTAGTGTTCATCATTATCTTGTAAAACCCATAACCCACCTTCAATGTGTTCATGGAATTTCCTGAATTTGGACATGATTTCACATGTAGTTGTCTAGGTTTTACTTCTAGACACCATCTCATCACTAAGCTAACCAAATCACAAACATGCATCATCTAATTTCAGATTTCCCAATTTCATGAGAATTTCAAACAGAGAATTAACACCAAATTTTACATACCTTGTAACCCCCTTGTGATGAGGATCACTAATCTATGTTCGGATTTTGATTTGGACTGAGTTTGATCCTTCAATTTAGAGATTTTATGCTGAACTAGGGTTTTGATGAACTTGGTCGCCCCCTGCTCTTGTCTGGTCGATCTCATACACGTATGTGTGTTTGAGATTTCTATTTTTCATGTTTTATTAAACTAAATTTTAGTTTAATCACTTTTGATCCCTCTAATTTCCTTTAGTCCCCTTTTTGTCCTTTAACTACTCACTAGTCATTATCTAACTAGGTTAGTGTCACCCCTAGTTAGTTTATTTTACTAATTTATTTACAAATAAATTGTAAATTTTATGAACTTATATTTTCGGGATGTTACAAAATCTGATCAAATGGACCCTACATGAGGGTATTTTGGTCATTTTACTCTCATGTGGGGTCTATTTGGTCAGATTTAACCACAAAAATACCGTCATGTGAGGTCCATTTGTTCAGATTTAACCACAAAAATTAACTGAGTTAGGGCTAAAGGACATAACTTGCAAGGGTTTGCAAACATCGAGTACATTTTCTGTAATTATTAAAGACAAAGGACACAATTTGCAATAAGTGACATACATAAATGACGATTTTTGTAATTTACTCTTGTTTGAATAAAGGGATAAGTTGCTTCAAGTTTTGTAGTCCCAATGAGTGTCACCACATGCTCTCCATTCATACACACACATCAACACAACCGGCTATTTAATGAAATCCATTTCCATGTGACTTTTCTGCCGTGTCGGGAAGGCTTGCTTCTTTTTTTTTTACAAGGTTTACAAGATACATTTTTTTTAATTTCTACATTTCTACATACTTAAAAGAATAATGAAGAAATTAGGACTCTAGAGGAGGAAGGGGCACCCAACGGCTTACTACTCTTACCCCGACCAATCAATTAACGTCATGTCAATTTTTTTTACAAAGTACCCTTGTATTGCAAAACACTGAGTGATTTTTAGTATTAGGGTTAGGTAAAATAAAACTACATTATTTCAATATAAAAACTTTAGTAATAATATTCTAAATTTTCTATTAAAAAAAAAACAAATTTTGAGTGAATTTTACCGGGTATATGTTTCCTTTTGGTTATCATTGTATTTTCAGCCCTTTAGTTTAGATATCAAATCTCTTATTGACCTTGATACTTATCATAATGATTTTAGTTATGTCGTCTTTGATGTTAATTGATTAGTCTTCTTTAGTCAATGTTTACTTGTAATCTTTTTTATGTTGTTACAACATCATTTTAATTATTAAATTAAAGCATATTTATTTACTAAATCATCCCTTTTCATCATATAATTTCAATGTTTAGTTAGAATAAAACATTAAAAGTATCATTACTTTCAAATCTAAAACGAAACAAACATTACAAATTTATAATATCACACTTATATTCCATAACATTGTCACGTTATAAACCATTTACAAAATATTTGTATATATTTTTTTTACATTTGGACTCAATAACCCACAATAAGGGGTTGTTTAGCAACTTCTGAATGGTTAAGTGTTGAACCAGTAAGAGGTCTGAACCAGTAAAAGCCAATATAATGTTTGGCCGTTCAGAGACAAATGTCTGACCAATTTAGATTTGAGGTCTTAACCATTCAGAGGCAAGTGTCTAAACCATTCAGACATCTGCTCGCGAAACAAACAATTTGAACCATTAAGTGCTGAACCAGTAATAAGTCTGAACCATTAAAAGTCCCGTTAAAAGCTAAGCAAACAACCTAAGTTGTAACATGATACACATAATCATTATAACCGACAAAGTGAATCTTAAATTAAACTTGTTGGAAATTTATTATTTAAAAATTATGAATAAACTTTAGTATATAGAAGTTGAGTGGATAATTGTATTATTGGAAGGCACAAGACCCCACCGTCACAAATAAAGACATGTCAAAACACACACCATCGAACACACATGCTTTGTTTGCTACTTGCTAAACTATAACAAAAGTTTCCTTTCAATGCTCATGGTTTTTTGGATCCGACCCAAAACAAGGACCCACCACACACATGCTTATCTTGTCCGGTCGATTCTAAATTCTAAAACCGTAGTTAGCAGTTAGGCACTGAACATGAACGGCGAACTCAGTACAAGAAGTGCACAAAAAAACCGGGTACAGAACCTGACCTGAATCCAGGTCTGACGTACCCGGTTGCATACTTGACGACTATAGATTGGTTCCATACTCTATTACCTGAAACTGGTTCCAGCCTGATTATACCCAACTGGAACTAGTCAAAACCCGGAACTAGAACCAGAAAAACTGGATCACTTTCTCTCCAAAACCCGGTTCTAGCCATACCTAGTTTTTGACCTTGTTGACCATACCTAGATTTGGATATTGTAGGAACTAGGTTCACTTTTTTATTAAAATATATTCCAAAATAAATAATAAATAATAACGAGACTCTCGTTATTTATGGGAAATTCGACTAGTACAATACCGGTTACAAAATTAAAATAAACGAAAATAAATACAATATAATTGTACCAATCTTGATTCAAGTCAATGTCTTTGGAAACTTCAACCGCACCTACGAGATCGAAACTCCACTGCAAGACAAGCAAAAAATCGTTGACAGTTTTGGTTGAGGCACGTGTTCAACACGCTTCCCTTAAAACAGATTCTGCGCCTCCTCTCAGACGGTCTGTCTCCTAGGGTACAACAACCGGAACAGTATGTGTACTGCCGGAGATGGCACTCACGCCCAAGATCACACCGGGTATCAGGGTGTTTAGAATTGTTGATGGAAATATGAAGTTGTGAATAATTTAGAGAATGCTCTTCTCTAAAATCTTATAAGATGTAGAGATTGCTCTTGAGTATTTTTTCCTTCTCTTCAAATGAATAAACAATATTCATTTTATAAAGAGATACATCAAGACTCATTCAACCCCTTAATGTTTGTCATAAACAAGGTCATTAATCTTGTAATTAACAAGATAATTAATCTTGTAATAACAAGAGTTTAAACTCTAAATTAATGGATATTAAGTGGTAGTAAAAACAAAACTGCCATTCAACTTATGGCACCAGTGGAAACCGTCTAACATTAACTCTCTAGTAAGTAGACTGGTTTGACCGGTCTAGTGCGCATGCAGGCGCGCCTTAGTTGAGCCTACACTACGCTTCCGCGGAGACACACCTTTTTGCACCATGCGCTAATTGGATGCCACTACGCATACCAGGACGCCACCTGGTTATGTGCCATCCATATTCGTGCGCCACTTGCAGTCTTCGCCATAGCCAATGACGTGTGCCATGCGCCATGCCAAGGCATCCGCCTACGCCACCCAAGGGTGCGCCATAAGCAGACCCACCATGTATCTGACCACGCGCTCATGGGCAAAAATACAAAGGCGGTGTGCGAAGTTCAAAGCGTACCACATTGGGATAATAGCCCACATCATATGTGCAGGTGCGGTGCACCCTTTGGTCCCCACTAGTGTTTGCCTTCAAGGAGTGCTCCTCCTTATATACCACTTTAAGTTTTGTCATTCCACCTATGTGGGACAAGGTGACAAATCTCAATCCATTTTTCTCATCTTTGTTTGTTTCAAACATACAACTTCAAGCTTCGATATCTCATTCATCTTAGCTCTATTTGGACATAGTTTGAACACAAACCCATAAATAATTATTTATACAACACATATATAAATATTATTGATGTCCAAAATATTTAGTGAAAAACTCATTTTCACTAAAATTTCCAACAATCCCCCACATGAATGGAGATCGATTAAAACACACAAAATTCCCTGATGAAAACTCGACAGTCAAGTATTGCAGGATAGGTAGGTTTTGCCTTTGAACCTTCCTTTGTGAAGCATAATTAGTCTACTAGGGTTTTGTAGATGTGATGTCCTTGAACAACCCCCCATTTGTGTAAACGACAATATACATTCACACAATACTTTCCCTAGCCGGGCCATCCCCTCACTATCGTGTCCTATAATGGTCATGGAGCACTTTCCTGGTTCTGCGGGAGCTCTAGGAATTATGCCCTAATTCCATTCGAAGCGACCACACTTCTCTCCAACATAGGTGATTTCCCTTTAAATCATTAAAAGCATTATGGTTTACTATGATTTACACAAATCATAAAACCACATATTATGCTTAACCTCACAACAATGTCACTGAATATTATAGGAATGGACTAGGACGTATTTAAACACCCTTTTATAGTTTTAGGGGGATATATGAAACATATAAACTAGCTTATATATAAACATATATATTAGCTACGCCCCCACAGTGACTACCCTTCGGTTCATGATTAAGTTGGCCTATTGAACCTAGATCTTGGGATCTCCAGTCAACTAGGTTAGGTTTCCCTCATGTCCCTTTTTCCATGGCTTTAGTCCCATTCCACAACCTGATCTGTTATCAACCCACTGGTTGTTGGATCCAAAATTATCTTTGACTTCGCTAAGTCACCAACGATAATTTAAATTGCGATCAGTTGTTCTAACGTGTTCTTGACTCGCTAGTCACTTTTGCCTTTTAGTCAATTCATAAGACTTATAACTCGTGATCTCAACCTGGATCTAGTTATGTACCTTGTCTTAGAATGACATGAAACTCAATTCATGGCTAGACACGTTTTCAGCATGCCTTTGGTGTGTCATGACTGACATCTTACTAGATTGAATCTAACCAATTGGCATTCGAGTCCAATCTACTCGATTGACTCCATATAACCATTGTGTACTCCACTTGGTCATGCGTTTGCAATATATGCAAGTCACCCCCACATTTAAGTGTAATTGGATATCATCCAAATGGGGCGATGAAAGGTTCTCCCTTTCATTTCGAGTTTGAGAAAACTTCTCAACTACCATTTCCACATTCAAATGCAAGTCACCCCCACATTTAAGTGTAATTGGATAGCATCCAAATGGGGTGATGAAAGGTTCTCCCTTTCATTTCGAGTTTGAGAAAACTTCTCAACTACCATTTCAACATACCCTAAAGGGTTTGTTTCTTAAATGGCCTCCTCCCCCCACATTGCTTGCATTTTAATGAAGTTATATTTATAGTTTTGTTTAGCACAAAATTCATTCTTGTGTCATCACATATTTTGAATGTTTAAAGTTAATTTGATCTCCGTCGAGCATATAAATTAACAAGTATTAGTCTAGCATGCTTTAGACCACAATACTCTAGCATGTGAACAGAAGATGCATCATTCTGATTCTTCACAGCCTTAAGAGATAACGCACTATCTCTTCCGAATATTCGTTTCTTAGTTTAGACACAATAATAAAATTTTATTTCACCATTCCAAAACCATCGGTTTTAGGAAGGCCTCAAAACCATAGTTAACTTCATCCATTAGGATCATAACTCGTTTGCCTTTTTATCTCCAAGGCTTCACCATAGACTTCCTAAAGACTTAAACATAAGTCTTAATCCAAGTCACTTTGATGAAAGATCTTTGTATAAAATCACTTGAGTCTTGAGATATAGCCAATTAGATTGACTCTCAACAACAAAGCATTCACGTATGCCTATAGTGATATATACATTTACGTTGTTGTTTCATTAATACCATGTATTGGGATACTCTCCCAAATTGAGGACCATGCCTCCACATAGTT
Source organism: Helianthus tuberosus (assembly GCA_030545235.1). NCBI lineage: Eukaryota > Viridiplantae > Streptophyta > Magnoliopsida > Asterales > Asteraceae > Helianthus > Helianthus tuberosus. The sequence goes on from CM060394.1 coordinate 2,373,467, forward strand.
TAAACAACATTGATGGTGGTAGAAGCATCTACAAGTCCATCACTATTGTAAATTTTCATTAATAAATTTCCTAAATTTATTAAAACATTTACAATAATAACATATATTTCTTTCATATGTTATATTCTTTGAAAACTTACATGTGCATTTCCATGTTGATGCTCTCAACATTAGATGACATATCTCGTTTTCGTGTATTCCATCTCAAACCATACACCACGTTTCTCACGACGCCGTTATGCATTTGATGTTTGATTTGTGACTTATTACATAAGTCATGATCACAACCCGCTCGTTGTGTTTGTGTAAATTACTTTTTACACTTTGTATCAAAATGTGTATCCTTTTGACAACCTATTAGTAGTCCAAAATAACGGATACACTGTAACACCCCAAAACCCGAATGTTTACATTCGTTAAATGTTATGATATGGCACATCAAGAAATAAATAACTAGGTTATTTATCCTAGTTAAATATATGGTAGAAACAATGAGAGAATAAGAGTTGTGCAAATTATAAATAAGAAAGAGAACATGAGGGACTAGGATTGCCAAACTTGAAACATGATTTTATAAAACAAAATTAAAACACCACACACACACATAGTGTGTGTGTGTGTATCGATGATCAGGAAGAAGCATGAGGGTTCAAACCCTAGTTTCTTAAAAATCTTCAAATTGAAGGGCAAGATGAAGCTTAAACTCATAACCGAGCATAGATTAACGATCACCTTCACAAGGGGATCACAAGGTATGTCTTAAAAGCTAGCTTGGTGATTATGCACGAAGTGGGTTATGTTGTAAATCGCGAATATGTATGAAATTGAGTATGAGCATGTGTTAGATTCATCATTTGGAACATGGATTATGCATGAATTAGGTTAATTTGATGTTTAAGGGTGAAACCCATTTGTTAAGGTGAAGATGATGACATGGGTAAATCACCTATGTCTAAGTTCTTGCTTAATATTGATGTATTTTGAGTTGTATGATGTATTCTTGTTAGAAGAATTGAAAGAAATGTGATACTAGTATGTTTGATGTTTATGCATGTATGAATCATGTTGATAAGGAGGAAGAAATTGATGAATTGTGTATGAGATTAGAATGATATGCATGAACTAGTTGTACACTATGCTTACAAGGTAGTACATATATCAAAAGTATGATGAATTATGAAGAACTTAAGATTAGATCACTTGTAAGTGATTAACAAGTAGTTATGAAGTGGGTTTTAGATGATGTAATGTAATTTGATAATTCACATATGTTAATAATGTTTGGAATAATATATGTGTGTGAATGTTTAAAGAAATGGGATAAGAGATGATAAATTGTTGTTAGATGAAGTGAATAGAATGTGATGATAACATGTTTGATGTTTAATTTAAATACCTCATGTTGGATTGTAGAAGCATTTGATGAACTATGTATGAATTTAGAAGATTGTGTATGAATTGGTTGTACGTTATGCTTAAAAGGTGGTACGCACACCAAGTGAATGATTAAATGTATATAATGTCGTCCGTATAGTCGATTATGATGTTACGGGTATACGTTGATAAGTCGATAGATATGTATGGTTAATAGTTGACTTTTGAAAGTCAACTAAGTATAAGCAACATGAGTTGACTCGTTGTCATAAATATAGGTTAATGAGAAGTCGTATGGTACTTGTAATGTCAATCCGTGTTAAATGTAATGACATGATGAGTTACATGAGTTAAACGTATGCGAACATGATTATATGAGTTATGTTTGTTAGGAATGATTGATGAAAGTTAAGTGTGAAATATGGGATTGATACGATTGTTATCATATACAAATGAGTATGCTAATGATAGCGTGATTTCTATGACATGAAAGTATAGGAATCATGTGGAGACGGACTCAAGCGCGAAAGGCTAACGGGTCAAGAAGAGGCGTGGAAACGGATGTGGACACGGATGCATGAGGTAAGTGATTTCCGTAATCACTTCTTAGTACTAGTAAGTAATAAAGTGTTGTAATGAATTAAACAAGAAGTTTGAGGTCAAATACGTGTTAAAGTCCTTCGTCGTAAATGATGGGTTTAAGGTTGACCAAAATGCCCTTGATGGGTATTTTGGGGTAAACGAGCTTAAAAGTAATTTTGAAGCAAGTTATTTGATTAGAGTAATGTGTTGGTCATGTGTAAAAGCGAAGAGTATGGTTTTGTTATGACATAGACTATTTAATGCACAAATACCCATAACGGGTCAAATATGAGCTTTTAAGCGAAAATGGGTCAAGAGGATGCTAGGCATCCGAGAATTTAATCTTTTATGATAGGCGTCAATGAAATTATAAAGATTATACGAGTTTGAGGTCAAATGAACAGATTATGTTGATAAATGCACATACGGGTCAAATAACTTGAATTTGATAATAAACCGAATGCAAGTAAGTTAAGAATTTCCTTGATCCGGAGGTGGGATTATAAGTTTAGATGATAGAATGTGAATTTACAAGCGTGTAGGAAGAAACGGGAGGTTAAACGGGTAAACGGTTCAAAAGTTACGCGCGTTTTAGTGCGTTCGGACGACGAAACGAATCTGCAGAAAATGAGGCTTTGGAGGGGGCGTCGCCGACGGGTATAGAGCCCGTCGCCGACGGGTTCGTATGATCAGATCTTGTCCGACGCCTTAAGTTTCTGCCGACGGACTGATGTGCGAGACGGGTGTTTCCCGAGCCCGTCGCCGACGGGTATAGAGCCCGTCGCCGACGGGTTATGTTGATTGTTTTCTCTGTTTTTTTTTTGCGTCATGCATACCCGGTTAACTTGTAACGCTCCCGAAAGGCTCTTTAACTTTGTTTGAGCTAATATGTGGGTTTGTAGGAATGTATTTAGGAAAAACTACGTAAGTATATGTACGTGTGAGTGAGAGCATGTATATGTATAGCTACATTAATTTATCGAATGTAAGTAAGCGTATAGTTATGAATGCATGTATGTTTATATGTAGGATTGATATGTACGTATGTAGTTGTGTATGTAAGTACGCATGAAGGTATGTATGAGTATATGCGCGTATGTAAAGTTGTAGGGAAGGTATGTTTGTACGTAGATGTGTATGCATGTATGCTTAATGGTATGTACGATTGAATACATGAATGTAATGATGTAAGATAGGTATGTTCGTATGTGGATGTGTATGTAGGTATGTATAAGGATATGTACAAGCTTATGTCTGTATGTAAAGATGTAGGAATGGTACGTACATATGTAGTTGTGTATGCAAGTACGTATGGAGGTATGTATGAGAGTTTGCACGTATGTAAAGTTGTAGGAAAGGTATGGATGTATGCAAATGTGTATGTATGTTTGTATGTAAGTACGTATGTACGCATGATCTAGACACATTGAGTGTTAATGGTACTAATGGTGTACCTTGAGAATGAGAAGTAATGCAGGTACATTATTGAAGCCTCACCAGGAAATGGATATGCAGATGAAATGCTTAAAGCTTAAAAGATGACGAAGTGTGAAGTGTATGCGAATGAACTTTGTTCCTTTAATATGTACTAATGTTATGAATGTATGTGGTGAATGCAGGTTGTACGGATGATAAGCGGTTATCACAAGGATTAGGAATCGAAGACCGAGTCACTTGAGAGATTGTACGGGGACGTTGAATGTAAAATGTAATAAGCGAAAGCTATGTTTCTAGTTAACGAATAAGAGGATGACAGATTTTTGATTAAGAATCAAGTTAAAGTTAAAAGTTTAAATAAGTTGAGATATTTTTAATGCAAGAAATTTTATGGTTAGTGTTTTCGCTGCGACTTTTTGTCAAATATGATTTAGGGTGTAACATACACCAATGATATCTAAACATCAAAAGCCAAAGTGTTATTATCTTCAACACTTTTTTACCGAAATAAACGCAATTATTTCGTTCGGTGTCATGTTTTGAGGCACTCCCTCATCTTGGAACTCTAAAACTTGAATAATCACAAGTTGTCCAAAATATAAAGTTGTTTACAATTAACTACTCGCAAGTAGTTAAGCAACTTATTATGTCTATAACAACATCGAGTTGTTTTTCATAAAATAGTCTCTCCAAGACTATTATATGGTTCAAGACGTTATACTTCTCGTGGAAGTATCGAATCACTTATACTTCGCAAAGACATGTTTTATTCGTCCAAAACATTTCTCGTTTTTGCAAGTGTATATTAAACTATATATTTATGTTTTGATTACAAATCAAGACAATAAACCTTATAATAGTTTAATAAATAAAACAATTTCAAACTCGCTCGTTTGAAAATAAAATGAATTCACATCGTTTTAATAAATGGTTTATCATATTCCGAGCATTTGTAACCGCTGTTAGATAATAACGATTATCAATCGTTAAAAAGAGTGGTTTGTATGATAACCAATTCTAATATGCTAATTAGAATTTAAATGTCGAACAAACATTCAAAATATTCGGTTTTTATAAAGTAAACCGGTTCTAACGCGCTCGTTAGAAATAAAACGAATACAATTATTCACTTTTGGTTTAAATGAACGTTTTCTAACACGCTCGTTAGAAATGAACACAAATCTTTTCTAACACGCTCGTTAGAAAATATATAAACCGATTACAAATCATCTTAAATAGTTTATCATAATTAACCCGGTTCTAACCCGCTCGTTAGAAATTAACGATTGGAAATCGTTAAAATAGTTGGTTATAAGATAAACTAATTCTAATACGCCCATTAGAAAATTAAATGATTATTTATTGCCATAAGCCGTTTTTGGTTTATATAAAATAAACGTTTTTTTAACCCGCTTGTTAGAAATAAACAATTGACAAAGTCGTTAAATCGTTTCTAACACGCTCGTTAGAAAATAAACAACTATCAAACTCTTTAAATCGTTTCTAACACGCTCGCTAAAAATAGTCGATTACAAAATTTGTTTCGAAGTTTATAAAAAAAATTATAAACTATTTCTAATACGCTCATTAGAAATAAACAAATAAAAATCGTTTAAACATATGTGGAAAATCCGTTTCTAACTCGCTCGTTAGAAATTAAATAATTTAGACGAAACCGTTACAAGGTTTATTATCCAAAATAATTGTCTCCAACACGCTCGTCGGTAATTATTTGAAATAATAATATTTTCTAACACGCTTGTTAGAAAATCTAAACGTATATTTTCTAGCACGCTCGTTAGAAAATCTAATCGTTTTATAACCAGTTAGTTCTATACAATCATCGTATCTAACACGCTCATTAGATATAAAAGATGATATTAAACTTATTATTCTATAAAATTCTAACACGCTCGTTAGAGATATAAAAAGTTTAATCTTGTTGTACTTCCACCAACAATGTTTCTAACACGCTCGTTAGAAAATATTAAAACTTGTTTAAAAAATAATTACTTTCTAATATGCTAATTAGAAAATAAATATATTTCAAAACTTTTAAAACCAACATTAATATCAATTATGGTTACTAAAAGCTTATAATAAATAAATTAAACGTTACAAACATTTAATTTGAAAGAGGTTACAAAATAAAATTTTCTAATACGCTCATTAGAAAATTTAGTATTTCAAAAAACCTATTGAAATACATATTATTTTGTATATGTTCGGTTTTATCTAAACACGAACAAAAACCATGAACTCCAAAACTTGAATCAAAAAGTCGTTTTGTAACCCGGTATTCGGATTAAAGATTGTACTCCAATCATAAAATTAATCCGACTCATTGTACTAAATCAATATTTCCCAAAAATATTTACAAGATTTTAACAAAAATCCATTAAATATTTTTAACTTTCGTGAACCTAAATCCTCGTAGAGATGGGATTTAAGATTGTAGCAACAATCTTCACGAAAGTCTGTTTTAAGATTGTAGGAACTAGGTTCACTTTTTTATTAAAATATATTCCAAAATAAATAATAAATAATAACGAGACTCTCGTTATTTATGGGAAATTCGACTAGTACAATACCGGTTACAAAATTAAAATAAACGAAAATAAATACAATATAATTGTACCAATCTTGATTCAAGTCAATGTCTTTGGAAACTTCAACCGCACCTACGAGATCGAAACTCCACTGCAAGACAAGCAAAAAATCGTTGACAGTTTTGGTTGAGGCACGTGTTCAACACGCTTCCCTTAAAATAGATTCCGCGCCTCCTCTCAGACGGTCTGTCTCCCAGGGTACAACAACCGGAACAGTATGTGTACTGCCGGAGATGGCACTCACGCTCGAGATCACACCGGGTATCAGGGTGTTTAGAATTGTTGATGGAAATATGAAGTTGTGAATAATTTAGAGAATGCTCTTCTCTAAAATCTTATAAGATGTAGAGATTGCTCTTGAGTATTTTTTCCTTCTCTTCAAATGAATAAACAATATTCATTTTATAAAGAGATACATCAAGACTCATTCAACCCCTTAATGTTTGTCATAAACAAGGTCATTAATCTTGTAATTAACAAGATAATTAATCTTGTAATAACAAGAGTTTAAACTCTAAATTAATGGATATTAAGTGGTAGTAAAAACAAAACTGCTATTCAACTTATGGCACCAGTGGAAACCGTCTAACATTAACTCTCTAGTAAGTAGACTGGTTTGACCGGTCTAGTGCGCATGCAGGCGCGCCTTAGTTGAGCCTACACTACGCTTCCGCGGAGACACACCTTTTTGCACCATGCGCTAATTGGATGCCACTACGCATACCAGGACGCCACCTGGTTATGTGCCATCCATATTCGTGCGCCACTTGCAGTCTTCGCCATAGCCAATGACGTGTGCCATGCGCCATGCCAAGGCATCCGCCTACGCCACCCAAGGGTGCGCCATAAGCAGACCCGCCATGTTTCTGACCACGCGCTCATGGGCAAAAATACAAAGGCGGTGTGCGAAGTTCAAAGCGTACCACATTGGGATAATAGCCCACATCATATGTGCAGGTGCGGTGCACCCTTTGGTCCCCACTAGTGTTTGCCTTCAAGGAGTGCTCCTCCTTATATACCACTTTAAGTTTTGTCATTCCACCTATGTGGGACAAGGTGACAAATCTCAATCCATTTTTCTCATCTTTGTTTGTTTCAAACATACAACTTCAAGCTTCGATATCTCATTCATCTTAGCTCTATTTGGACATAGTTTGAACACAAACCCATAAATAATTATTTATACAACACATATATAAATATTATTGATGTCCAAAATATTTAGTGAAAAACTCATTTTCACTAAAATTTCAAACAGATATTACCCAACACCCGATTTGTGCACCTCTCTTACACACCCTTTAAACCATATCCTAAGTCTACACCACTAGAACCCTCAACCATTTGGAGATGTATCCCTTTACTTATTGGTGCACAAAATAAACGGTTAATTAACCGTAATCGGTTATTATCCAAAATCGTAAGCTTTTATTAACTGCTTGAGGAATAACCAATTAGTGGTTATTTTTAACCGCAGGTTAGTAAACGGTTAGGGATATTTAGTATAGTAACCGGCAGACCGGTTAATCGAAAAAAAAAACCCGAAAAAAAAAAAAAAAAAAAAAAAAAAAAAAAACCCGGTTATTAACCGGAAATAACCGGTTAAAGTAATTAACCGGGCCAGTTTAAAAAATAACCGGTTAAAGTCAAAAAGTCAAATTAACTGGTATAACTGGTTAACCAAACCAATTATTGAAATTAACCGGTTTATGCGCCTCAACCTTTACAACAAGTCTTGTCTGACCGGGCCCAAAATTGTACAACAAGTCTGGTATAGGAAATGAGTGATGAAGTTAAAACTTAAAATGTAATGCAGGCCGGGCCCAAAATTGTACAACAAGTCTTGGCTGACCCAATATTGTACTACAACTCAACAAGTCTTATGGAACAAAATGTACTCTATAAATAAAAAGAAAACCATCAATTGTATCATACAAGTAAATCGGCCACAAGAATGGTCAATCCGTAAGTGGTAATTTCAACTTATTATTAACTTTTAAATTCGTTAAATTTCATGTCTAACATGTCAAAAAATAAATTTTAAAATAAGAGGTCAAATGAATAGAAAGTCATTGAAAGAGCAAAGTGTATATAAATGTTCTAACGTAAAAGCAACGGCGTAAAGCCTACAACGACTATCTAAAAGTTCGAGAGAGAGAGGTTCTTTCATGCATTTATTGGTAAACATATGAGTTTGGTGCGTGCAAATGCGCAATACTCTTACATGACCAATCTCAAAGTTGTCACATAAAAAACTGTAGATGAGGAGCAGATTCAACGGATGATATGCCTTGAAATGATTTATCTGGAGATGTACAAACCTCAAAGATTAAGAGATTGAGAGGTATACGAAAGATGACCATATCCATGCTTATGGATAGTTTAGAGATAAAAGAGGTAAAACTGATGTAGCGCTAACACCCCACCCTAACTATGGGGGTGTGGTAGAGGTGCACAAACCGGGCTTCTTTTAATACTCGGGTTCGGGTATATACCCAAGCACGAGTATGACCGGGTTTTGACTTTTCAGGCATACCGGGGTCGGGCATTGGCTAGAAAATATATACCCTGTGTACCTAGGTTCGGGTTCGGGTTTTCAATACCCGGGCATTAGAATACCCTATTTCCGGATCCGGGTAGGGTTCGGGTATTGGTCGGGTAGGGTTCGGTTAGTGGTCGGATATTGGTCGGGTATGGTTCAGGTTCAGGTATAGATCAGGTTTTTCGAGTCATTTTTTTGGTATAAAACATAGAAATATAATGTAAACCTTTATTTATACATATTGTATGCTTTGAAATCTGGTAAAAAAGCCTCATACAAGCTCTAGACATTCAAAAAAAGTTGTACATAACGGGTCCAGGTATTACGAAAACCCGGGTAATGGTTTTATGGAAACCTGGGTACACTAAAAAAACTCGGGTACGAAAAAACCCGGGTTCAGGTATTGAACAGAATATGCATACCCGGTCCCCAACCCACGGATAGGGTCAGGCTTGGTTTAAAAACCCCGATTTTTCTAACACCTGGGTTCGGGTTTTTAGCACATCTCTAGGGGTGTGGTCTATCATAGTGACAGAACCAAACCTTTGTCCGGATCAGTAGTCTTTCCTCTACATAACGTGTAGATGTATCACACACACAAAGATTGACGGCCGCTAACTGTAGCATTGACTGATTAATGATTGACTTAAGTTTTTTTTATCAAGTACAAAAGTCCTAAACTCCTGTGTAACTGTGTTTGACGGGATTCACATGTGCGTAGGCGAAGTACAGTCGCTTCAATGGTGAATGATTCAACCGAACCCACAGAACCAACATGCGTAGGTGAAGTACAGTAACATCAATGGTGAATCATTCAACGGAACCAACAGAACCAACATGCATAGGTGAAGTATGGTGAAGCACGTAAACCTGCCAGGCAATACAGACGGCTTCGTGTGTATGATATGTCTTAGGAAGAAGACATAGGAAGTAGGTTTTGGTTATGTATAAATGTTATCGTTAAAGACATCAAAACAAATTAGTAACATATGCTTTGTCCTTTTGAAAGCGCGATTAACAGTTCTCCCTTTTTGCAGCAAAAGTACTCACCATATAAAGAAAAAAACAAATAAAACTCGAGCAAAATTGTGTAGATCATTTCCAGGCTTTACGGCCTCTGAACTGCTTGTCAGCGCCCCTTTGCTTCATCTTTTTCTCACGTTTGACTCTTGCAATCTTTGATCTCTTGGCAACCAAAGGCATAGCCTTCTTATGCTCCTTTTGCCGGTTGCTTAACCCACCAGTCTATCAATTATCATTCAATATAAATCAGTACAACACAACTACAAATAACCTTCAATAAATAACAAAAAAAGAACTTACAGACCGTACTTTAATACCAACAAAAAGTCGTAACATGTACTATGTGACAGGACCGATTACTTTTGGGCCATATATGGGTTTGGGCATATAACGTTTGCATACCCACAAAAAATTTAAAACTATATTCTTTATTGTCATTTAAGTAAATAAAAAAGTCTTGAATGTTCCATCACTCATAAGGATGCAAATTGGATGGACATACAAATCAAGTGTATCAATTTAACAGAGTTCTTGACACTTCTGCTTCAGCATGGTTCTCATCAATTAGAAGTTATATAAGTTGTAAAATAGTTATAACACACACCTACGAAAACCAATGAACCAGGGAAAAGAGATAAATAGCAAGATAGATATAAAACAAACCTTTTTCTGCTTGACAGCAGCTTTTGATTGATACTTCCCTGTCTCTTCTCTTCCCGCTTTCATTAAGGCCTTCCTTTCTTCTTTGGTCATCTTTTTTCTTATATTAGCCTACAAATATTATAGGTATACACCAATCAAATGGATGAGAACAGAAGAAACCCGGTCAAACGGAAAGTCATCAGAGTTTATTTGTAATGCATAATATATTTCTTGTAATCATATTTAAAATTATATATTTCATGTGATCATATCCAACACTGAACAATTCAAAATTTCAGATAAACAGTATTAGGCTTTTCAAGTGAGATCCATTCTGACCAACTACCCAACCCGTCAATATTTGCCACCACTAAACAAACAGAAGGATGCTGAGAAACAAGCAACTTATATACACTAGCTAGGCGTCTTCATATAGAGGCTATGCAGTTTATATCGTTATGATGATATATCACCGATATCGGCACCATGTAAAATATCGGTGTCAAATATCGGTAAGAATAACGGTACCGATATTATCGACGATATTGACCGATATATCACCGATTTTCCCGATCTTAGTACCTTTATTCTTAGCTCTACCATTCATCTTTCTTCTTATTGCTGCTATTAGCGTTTTAAGTCTTAATTGTTATTATTTTAAGGCTTAATCAGTTCCTACTAGGGATGAGCACAATACCCCGTTCGGCACCGAACCGGTACTACCGGTACCGAAAGTACCAGTACCGAATAATGGGAAAAATTGGTACCGGTACGGTACCGGTGTTTTACCCGTAAATACCTGTACCGTATGGTACCAGTACCGAAAAACGGGGAAAATGGGTACCGGTTCCGAATATACCCGATTCGGTACCGGTACCCGGTACCAAATGCTCATCCCTGGTTCCTACTTGCTACAACTGTTAGTGTTTTAATGGTAGGAGAGTATCCTAAATTGCTATATATATAAATTCAGCATGATATTAAAATTTAAATTACCAACCTCTCACCGCGATTACCGATATCTCCAATATCGGACCTTGACCGACATCTGATTTTTTACCGCATTAACTGCTTAGTATAGAGGTGGCAATTTTGACCCATTTACGTAAGAAACGGGTCAATTTAGGTTATACTTTAATAACATATTATTATTAAAACCAAATATTTCTCGTAATCATATTTAACACTAATTAATATAATGTTTAAAACTTTCAGTAAAAGTAATTCAGCATTTTGACCCATACCAAAAATTACACGTCTTGCCACTTGTAAACAAACATAAGGATACCAACATAAATGCAAGTTTTAGCAAGTCATTCATATAAACATAGCTACAGGTTTTCATTTTATTGGAAGTATGTTCAATTACTCTCATGTGCAAATAGCATAGGAAGATACTCCTCAACATTTACTAAAACTTCTGTTAACTATTAGAAAAACGGAACTGCTGTAAGTAAGAAACTTACTTCAAGTGAATACGCATCTACTCTTTTCAAACTGAGTTGATCAGAAGTCGGGATCTTAAAGTGCTCTGATTTTGGATCTGAACCTTTTTTCAACATTCCATGCTGAGCCAATGCAAGTTTCGCTTCCTTCTTTGCCTATTTTCACAAATTGCATATTGTACAATTATAACTTTAATTTCATATGTGCAAAATAACATTTTGTGGTGTGAATTGAAACTTACCTTTAGCTCTTTGATTCTTTGGAAATCCTCATTTGAAAGTATACCATCTACTGCATCGGAAGTGTCATTATTCTCCGATTTAGCTCCTGCTAGCCTTTTAAGAGCCCTAAGACTTTGACTAGCGGAATCAAGCTGTTCATCAAAATCAGCAAATTTCCTCTTTTGCCCTTTATTTTCACCTAAGCTTTTCACATCATCATTATCATCGTCACTGCATGAAACATCACTTTCATCTTCCCTCATTTCATCCTCTTCACTTCCCATCAGCGTATCATCATCCTCGATTTCAGAGTTAAGTTCTGAACCACCTTCACGAGTGCTGACGTCATCATCACTATCGGCATCCTCTTCTCCAAGATCGTCATTAAAGTGATCATCCATATCAGAAGAACTGCTGACATCATCGCCAACATCATCATGAAGTAAATCAACCCCAGGAACATCACTGGGAATAGTGACCTCACCGAATGCTTTTGGCTTCACCTTTGGATCAATGGGCCGTCCTCGGTCTTTCTTTACAAGTAGTGAGGGACAAACCTACAAAAAAATCAGTTTCATCAGCCACATGATTCCTGCACACACAATATGTATCTATGTGTGTGTGTATATATAGAGGGAGAGAGAGAATGATTCTACGATACCTCTCTGAACAATGAGATAAGTGAACGAGCTGCAGATGAAACTGCTTTCTCATGTGATTTCTTATATAGCACAAGGTCTTGCAGCAAGTCTTCTGTCATTAACTGATCATAAAAATAAAACATAATAAACTTAGTTTTTTGTTTAACTAAAAATCTGTTATTTCTACCGAAGTTTACACGTAGACACATGGACATACAACGAAAGGCTTACCAGAGGAATTCTCAAACATATTTCACGTACAACATTCAATCCAACAGCAATTGACTGCAAAGGAAAAACATTGGAATTTTACCCAAACAATTGCATCAAAAGGAAGGATAATATGATTGAAAATATCCATCAAATAAGACCTCTGTTCGAGAGCGATCATGCACGAATTGATTAACTATTTGCTTGAACAATGGTTCAACTGCATCAGGTGGCACCTGGTACACATAACTTGTCATTTCGGTATGTAGTAGAAACAAGGAATAAACAAAAACTTCCAATTAAAACGATTTATAATGAACGATTATAATGGCTACCATATCATGACAGGCTTGAACGGCTGCGGCTAGTAAGTTCGTCACATCCCTTTGATGGGGCTGCAAACACCAATAACAAGAAAGGTATTTGTGAATGCAAATCACAATTAAAAAGCATACTGCTTGTGAAGAAAAGTAACAAGTAGAGTATAAGGCATTCAGAGGATACGATACCTGAACATACTTCTGAAGAAAAGGATAAAAGTTCAATAAAATCAATCTATGAAGACCAACAGTGCGAGCAACTACTTTTACGATCATCATTTTTATCTACATTAGATATGTAAGCCAGAATATTAAACATGTTAGACAATAATTTTATTTTTATCTTCAATTAACCGATCAAATACGAGACAAATATGTAAACAATTACCTCAAAACGCTCTTTACATGTTTGAAGTTTCGAGAACAGCTTCTCAGCAAACCCCTGCAGATAAATTATATTGCTCAACATACTTGATTTATTTCTTTCAATATAAATAATATTTACTTATTTAGTGTCTATACATACTTGAGGGTCTTTCAGAGAGGTCAGAGGTGAATAGTAGTTCACGTTATTCTCACGCTCCGAAGACATACGTTGCTGTTTTTTCATGCTACGAATTACACGTTGCAACTTTGCTTTCTTCTTCTTTTTACTAGACGTTGTTCCTGTGTTATTCGCCTATTTTGATAAAACATGAAAACTGCTTCTTAAAAAACTGTTAAAAGAAATACCCGGACCTTTAGAACCAATAAATGTCACAAATTACGCGACTAACCTTGTAAATAGCCTCTTTACTCACAACTACATGAGGTTGGTGGGTAGGTTCTTCATCACTGGACTCATCGCTGTCGTTTTCTTGCTCAATTTTTTCATAATCAAGAAGAAATGATAGAGCAGCAATCATAACCCTGATGAAACAACAAATATCTGTTTAAGTACATTATACATGATGCATTAAATAGGTTTTTTTAATATGAATACTGTAATAAACCTTGACGACATATGGAAACAGGCCCGGCATATAGCATTGGCCGCTCTATCATCAAACCAAACCTTCCTCCTATGAAGATCACATATCGTGACAAGTGACCTCATCGCTTTCTTTTCATCCTCTTCCTAAAACACCATAAAAGCCTATGATATCCAAATCATAAATAATCGTATAATATAAGGTTTAAAAGGCAAAAGAAACACCTACATACCTGTAGCATTGAAAATAAAATACTTTGGAGTGCTCTGTTTTCTGTTTCATTCTTGTGCTTCTGATTCATACGCCTGATACTATGAATCACATGAGAGAATGCCAATACCTTTAAGGGCTTGTCACTCAAAACCTGAAGTTCCATGAACAATGGAAGAGTTTCCTTGATAGCAACAATCTATTAAGACAAACATTCCAAGTCAAACCCAAAATGCTTGGTAAATGACAGAATTATACACCAAAAAATAGTAAGATTATATGCTTGTGTAACTTCACGTAACCAGAAAACTGCAAGAACTAAATAACCAATTCGTCCAGTAGACAATTTCAATTTCGCTTTGAAGTCAAATCATATTGCTTAATATACAAAACCTACCACAGCCATTGTCCATAAAAGCAAGCCTAAGCGCAAAACAAGCTATGACGCGTAGGCTTGTGCTTCACTATACAAAAAGCGCACATAGAATCAAAAAGTTTTTGTGCATCAGAGCGCTGTACACATATTATTTATATATATTCAATCATATACAGTGCTTATATTTCGGGTAACTAATCAGTTTTAAACCTGTGCCTAGCACTTTCTAAAACCTAGACCTCAATAATGTAATAAAACATAGCACATACACTTTACAAACAAAATCAAAACTTAAAGTTGAAAACTAATACACATGAGAATATCTTCAAACCGTCATAAATTCCAAAACTAATTGTACCTTCCGATTAAGAAGAAGAATCAAAGCTTGTGTAACAGTAACACGAAGCGAAGACGGAAGCACACGAGCAGATGAGCTCAAAAACTCCACAAGCTCCTTCGGATAATTCAACAACTGCACAGGATAAAACGGAGTAACATGAGCGAGAAACATAGCGCGATCACCGAGGTCTTTCGCAACGGTAGGATCACTTCCGACGCCGCCGCTCACAGCGGAGGTGAAATTCAACGCCGCTTGTTGTTGAAATAGTTGTACGGAGGACTTGAATTGGTTGTAAACGAGAGTGAGCTCGGTTTCATAGCCTTCTGGATCGCATTTCATTTTGGATTGGAGAGTTGGAAGGCTCATCTTCTCCGATGTACGGCCGGACGCCGATAACGCGTCGGCGGTTATCTCCGTCGCCGGCATGTTTTGTGCGGCGAGTTACAGGTTTCGGTTCTGTGTGTGTTTGCGGTTGTGGATTGAAACCCTAAACCCTAAAACATGATTGAAGACGAAGATGTATTGTATAACCGCCTTTAACTACTAGGGTTGCTCAAGTTGCCATATTTAACTAGTTTTATAGAGAAAAGTGTCTGGATAGTCCTTGTGGTTTACCCATTTTTCATCTTTAGTCCCTAACTTTTCAAAATTATAGCTATAGTCTCTAACTTTTGCAATTTCGTTCCCGGATAAACCCTGACACGGATGGAGGTTAGTTTTCTCAGTTAAGTGGGTATGAAATGACCAAAATGCCCTTACTAGTAAATAATTAATAAAAATATTATTAAATATCTATTTAATTATTTAATAAAGTGGGGGCCCACCTTTCACCCACATACCCACCCCCACCCCTCTCCCCTACTGTATATTCAGATATGAATTGGGTGGTGAGAGTGGAGGCAGTTTGCCGGAGATGTCAATTCGCCGGAGATGGGGGTTTGGTCTGCCAGTTCGTCGGAGGTGCCCTTCAACCCACCCAGTCATTTCCACCACCCTCTGCTACCTCCCTCAACCCACTCGTGACCACCAACTACCTCCACTCTCACCACCCATCTTCATCAACCACCACCGTTCCAAACCAGAAAAATTTCGAGCAGACAAGCAACCATCCGGTCTGTTTGCGGCTGTCAAGGTCAGAACTTTATCCAATATTCTGTCTAACCCAAGTGACAACCACTGTCACACCCCTAAAATCCACAAGCGGAGTATCACCGCAGGAGGCGTGACTGACCAGGATCTAGCCACCAATCACATTGAACTCATAGTTATATTTAAATAAAGCTTTCATTTATTAACAAAAAGTGTTACAACGTTACAAATAATTCACGGTATACAGCGGAAGCATAATTCATTCGGTACGTGTTTATAAGCCACATGTAAAAGCCATTAGTCTTGTATTGTGATTCCATGTATCTCGACCCATGACCACTCCAGCTTCCCAGACAGCAAGTCCCAACAACATGCACCTAAAGGCCTGCAAGGCATGTAACAACGAATCAACAACAAAGTTGAGCGAGTTCACAATTGGTTGTCCGTTTTAAAATTGTTCCAAAAACCATAAGTTCATTCGAAACTGTAACACCTCGTAAAATCACGTCCAATGAAGTATTGACACGTGTAATAAACCCTAATGAAGTCAAACATTGAATTTAAGGGACTAATTTTTCGAAAAATCAAAAACTTTGATTATGAAAGGACTAGAAGTGTTAACATACCTAAAATAAGTTTCTGAATAACCTCACACGATGATTATATTCACAAATGAGCCACTTGTCGATCGAGTGTAGCCGTTTGCATAATTAATTGAAAGTTTGCGCAATGAAGGGTTAAAAGCGTCAACATGTTAATTCTTACCTCTGAGTGACCTTTTAACAAACCGGGAGCTTTATGATATTTGATTATACTCTCGGGAATGCCAAATAATGGCTGTTTAAGGTTTTGATGCCTATAAGTAAAGTTACGCGCAACTTTGCAAGTTAGAGGGACTAAAAGTGTCAATATGTTTAAGTATACCTCTGAATGACCTTTTAGCAGACCCGAAGCATCGTGATGTTTAATAATACTTTCAAGAATGCCTAATATGGATTGGATGAGGCTTCGATGATATTAAATGATGAGATGCGCAAGTTTGCGCAATAGAGAGACCTAAAGCGTCAACTTTTGAATCTACGCCTTTCGGTGACCATCTAAGCGAATGAGAGCATATTAATATTTAAGTATATGCTTGGGAATGATCAATATGAGCCATGGAAGCCTTGGATATCATAAAACGGCATTTCGCGCTACTTTGCGCAATTAAAGGACTATTTGCGTCAAACTGCAAAAGTATGTCGATTCGTATGGTAACGGACCTTCCGGAATATGTTCATGAGTTAAACATGCCCTAATTATCCTTTATATAGCTTAGATATAGGCTTAGAGGTGTTCGGTGCGTAAAAATAAACTTTTAAGCCATACAGGGACTAAAAGTGTCAAAAAGTGCACAAGTTTGCATTTTCGTGCATATCTCACATTCTGAATATACCCGGACACCCAAAAATTTATGTAAGCACTAAAATATTTTATTTTAGTGTTTGGCTTGATAAAATTCCATTCGTCGCGTAGTTTGGACCGTTTTTCGCGTCCGTTCGTGTTTCGTCGTAATTAGACGAACAACGTGACCGTACGGCCAAACGAACCGAGATCCGGCATGTTTTTGAGCATGTTTCATGTCCCCTATGTGTGAGCATCATTATAGAGCCTTGAAATAAGGATAACGAGCCTCAAATGTATCAGAAATGACATTTAAACAAGTGCAGGGGCTGTTCTGCAATATTTGAAAGTAGCAGCTGATGTTAGGCGGGCCGCGTAGACTGCAGACCTGTCCTACGCGGGCCGCGAGGTCCCCCAGGTCTGCAGAAACATGTTTTGGCTGCTGGTTTTGTTAAAACAAGGTGCCATACTCACAAACTCGATTCTAGGGGCCGCCCATTGTATGATAAAACCACTTCACACTTGTAATAATCTGAATATAACTCCCCGACACTTGTCGCGATCCTACGAGGCCCCGAAAAGTATAAATAGGAGATGGGTTTCCTTTGTTTTCACACCATTTCCTTCAAATCTGCTTGTTCCCTGAATTTGGAGAGGATCTTGAACTCTTTTGAGAACCTCCCTCAGTCCTTTGGACTCTTGTAAGTATCCTTCGTGCTTAGTTAATATTATTTAGCGTTGTTAGCCGAAAAGTCAAGCGTTGTGATAAACGCTTTGACTTTTAAACGGTTGAGCCATTGTTCGTAACGAACATGGCTACGTGACCGTAATTAGGTAGGTATTAAACCCTCAAAAGGGCACCTCCTAATTATCACGTTTACTTAGTTAAATTGTCGGGTCAAATAAAAGTCAAACGGGTTAGTTTTGAATACAATTCGTAACTATTAATATAGAAACCATAAAATTAGTTTTCTCAGTTTAATAACCAGGTAAATATTAGTTGAACATGCCTAAGCATGATTCAACCCGACAATTCTAAGTATAGGCTCGGTTCGGAACCGAAAGTCGCAAAAGTTGGCTTTTGCTTTGACTTTCAGTTCTGACCCGATTTAGCTTAGTTTAGATATGCCTTAGGATTTCTTTAGGACCATGTTATAGGTTGGTGTAACCTTCTAAGGTTATACAACTTGGATCCTTAGTTATCCTATTCATTACATTTTCCCGTTATATGCCTAAATGTTAACCATTATGCCCTTTTGACCCTAAAAAGAGAATTTTGAAAATGTGAGAGGACAATAATCTTTATTACTGATTTATAAACTTGTCCTTAAAATTTGACATCAGTTTGAGGTCTAGATTATGAGTTATGCTCAATAGCGTAACTAGAAACCTTTTATTGATTAAACGGCGTAATTAGCATAAAGCCTATCTAAACCCAATTTTTGAAACCAAACTTTTTACCTACTGATATAAAATAATATTTTGGGATTTTTGAAGATTTTTATTTATTTTTAGGCTGAGCATAACATAGGGTTCTAGCTTTAATTCGGTAATTGCCGGTTTTGCCCTTTTGGCCCATAAAATGAGTTTTACATAATAATTTAATACCAAACTTTTTGCTACTGATTTTATATCATAAATAAAATATTTTGAACTTTATAAACTGATCGAAAACTCAAATTTCCTATTTAAACCCGGAAATTGCTTAAAACCGACTTTTACGCGTTTCAAGCGCATAGTATGAGTTAAAACTATTTTTGGCATATGAAACTTAATACCTACTGATGTTTTAAGTAAATTTATATATTTTAACAGTAAAGGAAAGTTTTAAACTCAGATTCTCTAATTTTGACCTTTTAAGCTTATGTGAAATTACCAAAATGCCCCTACGGTGCATAGTTTGGTTATAAATAGTAAATTTCACATATATACTATACCCTACTGTTATAAACTTATTAAATTAAGTATTTTTGCTGATTATATCAGACCCGTAACTCAGAATAATATTTAATCTCTATTATAACCTTTAAAATGACCAAAATACCCATACGGGGCATAAATTGGTTTTAAATTCGTTTTGGGCATAATGGAAGATATCCTACTGATATCACAACATATTAAAGGCATATTAACTTAGGAAATTTGTATATGACTCTTATGTTTACCCGTTACGCACTTTTCGCGTTCGGATCGGTTTATGTAACTAGTTTGCACAAATTAGCCGAAACGGGTCAAACCTTATCATTGTTATCTCAAAATCCAGAATGTGTTTAAGTTACCCATATTAAACAAGCATACAAGCTTTTCGGGTCAAAACCACATTCTAAACCGGTCTTCGCCTTATCATGCGTTTGAACCGTATCTTCCTTTGAAAACTAACCGGTCTAAGTCTAAGCTTAATTAAAGACCCGTTAGGATTCTAATAGGTTATTAAAAACCTTCGTTCCAGATTTAGGAGCCCAGTAAAAGCTATCTGTACTTGCTGATTTGATATACGGCTGGGATTGAATTTATATTTAGCTCAGGTAAATACTTTTAACTTATTTTCCCTATACGGGCTTGGGGTACGGTATATAAAATACCGCTTGGTCGGGCATTGAATCTTTAATCGTATGAAGGTTAAATTATTGAAATGACCTGTTTAAATTGTTTTGTTTGCTTAAAGCCTTTGGGGGGTTAATGACCATGTCCCGGATATCCTTGGCATCATTTTAAGAAATGGCCACGACCTAAGTACACGGGTGTAGGCGTACACCCGTTAGTGCATATATAAATAATAAGGTATAACCGCCGGTTTCGGGAATAACCCGCCGCGGGACTATATCATGTGGTGTGTCTATTGATCTTTAATCCGGTGTCAATCCGGGCTACTGAACGCATAAGAAACATGTAATTCTTTTACAAGTTTATATACAAATAATTATCCCAAGTTATAAAAAGTTTTGTGCCACGTGCATTCAAATCAATTTTCTTAAACGTTTTCAAAATGAGTCAGTTAAATTGTATTTACCAGTGTAAACTGACGTATTTTCCTAAAAAGGCTAAGTGCAGGTACTAATCGGAATAGGCTGGCTACTCCTAGCATCAATAAAGAGTCTCGCAAGCTTAGATGTTAAGATCTGTTGAACAATTACCTTTTATTTGATCCGCCTGTGGATCTTTTACATTCCGTTTGTAATACTTTGATATTACTTTATATCGGTTTGTAATATTTTATCTTTTGCTTCCGCTGTGCATTTAAATTGTGTTGTTTGACTATGATGATATCAACCACGTCACGATACTCCCCACCGGGCCCACCGGTAATACGTGGAAATATCGGGGTGTGACAGGTTGGTATCAGAGCCAACATTGAGTGAATTAAACACTAGCCTTTTGTGTTTAATCTCAATGACACAGTAGCACATTCCTTGACCTTCTGAGTCTAGACTTAACATAGGAATACTCTCATCTCTATTCGGAGAATTTTTGCTTTTAATTCTATATATTTTAATATGTCGCCAAGCAAAGAAGCCATAATGGAAATTCTCCCCATTTGAAGCCTACGGAAGGCCGAGCTTCGTGCTGCGACTAGGATTAACGTGCAACCAAGGAGAAAACATTAAGAAATAAAATGAAGAAGAAACTCCTTTTGCTGAATATCGTTTCCTTGGTAGTCCATATACGGACATCTTTATCTTTCAGTCCCTTCAAGGACAACATTATTCCTTTCAAGTCCCGCTCAGGGCAAACCTGTACTTTTAATTTTTATAGTGGGATGGTTAAATTTAAAATTTCATTTTTAGACATGAAATATGAAATAAATGAAAAATAACATTCCTTGTATAAGATCTACCATTATAATAAAATGGCAAAGTCTAAAAAGGACGAGACCTAGCCCACGTGTCATTTTAAGACATGGCCGAGATGGTAGTTCCACAATTAGATTCGGATCCTTATTAACACCTCAATTTAGGATTGTTCTGCACTTAATATTAAAAAGAATCTTAAAGGTAAACCTAGCCCACATGTCAATAGAGTTTCTCATCAGATTTCATCTCATGCGCACGTATCATTACATCATTTAACAGGTTGGCATTTCACATAAGCGGGCCATGCATTTATTAGATTGTAACTCATAGATTCATCACCTAATATGCCGTAAACATTTAGACGTCCAGTTTTACATGTCACACACACACACAACCCGACTATCACATTCCCGACGATGCTACCCATACACTAACAGTTCGTGTTGAACTAGTGTAATACCCAAAAATTTAAAACTATTATTATTATTATTATTTATTTTAGTTAATAGGAAACCCTAATTAAAATACCCAAGTAATTCCGTACAAACCCTAGAAATTTCAGAATTTTCAGAATCAGGATTAGGGCCCCTAAAACTCAGGGGGGATAAAACCTAGTTACGATTATCCACATAACTACCTGTAGAAATCGAATTTAAGAAATCCGTCAACTCAGCAAGCCTACTCATACACGTGGCAACCCTATGAAAATAGGTTGGCAGTCGCGCTGCGCGACGGCTATAGGTGTTACCAGTCGCGCTACGCGACTGGGTCAAAAATCCAGTATAAATAGAGGATATTGGGACTTGATTCTGGGCACAAAAACGACGTTCAAACTTCAAATTCACTCTGAGTTATCATCCAATTACTCTCCAAACACACACAAAACACTAATTAAGAGTAGCGGGGTGCTGCAGAACAGG
Organism: Helianthus tuberosus; assembly: GCA_030545235.1. Classification (NCBI taxonomy): domain Eukaryota; kingdom Viridiplantae; phylum Streptophyta; class Magnoliopsida; order Asterales; family Asteraceae; genus Helianthus; species Helianthus tuberosus. Next base: position 2,395,594 of record CM060394.1, read on the forward strand.
GTAATAACTCGATCGCTATTACGATTCATTGTCCGATCAATCAATATATCCAATGGATGTTTAAGTGCTGCCCACATTAGGGTTATACTTTGTCGTTCGTCATTAATTTGATGGATCATCGTTAATTCGATGGATAAAGTATTGTACTTTGTCGTTCGTCATTAATTTGACGGATCATCGTTAATTCGATGGATGAAGTATCGCACTTTGTCGTTCGTTGCGAGAATTTGATTTCGTGAGTTATCGTAAAGGCTGTATTAAGTTACTAACCTAGTTTGTGTGCATGTTATTTAAATTAGGTTAAAAGACTAATCAGTAATCTAAACTCTGTCCGTATAAATCTGAAATATTATCACAAGGTAGCATCAATTTGGAATTATTAAGGTACGGATCCTTACCCCACTTCTTATTGCTTCATATTCAAATTGTTATAAACCACTAAATTACTATATATTTTAAAACTCCTCACGTCTTTGAGTATCGATTCATTTGACACTCCGTTCGAATTCTGTTCTAATCATTTGATTTAAGCTTTCATATCATGCGATAATATTATGTTAGTTGTACTCATTATCGCATGTTCCAATATATGTTCCGTTCTGTTATGAAAATAAGTTTTATAAGTTATGTGAATAAGTCCATTTGTACTCTGATACCCTGAGTATCGCTTCTCGTGGAGTGTCCCACGAGCATGTTGTTGCGGCATCAACAGCATGTGCTCCATCTGTGACGGAGAGATTAGTTCACGGCGTCCCTAGGTACAAGTGTGGTACAAAGCTACTAGGAGGCGTATGGATCGATCCTAGAATTTAAGTTTCAGGAGGTGGATAATGGGTATGCCAACTCACCATCTCGTGTAATAATTATGCAGGAGTAGCTACCTGTGTATTGTCACATTTTCAGTTTGCTCATGGGTACATCCGTAAGATATGATTATGAAATTATGTTCTTGCATCGTATTATTTTCGCATAAAGTTCCATTCAGATAACATTTCTATAAAGCGTTACTTGTTCTTTGAGCCTATAATTCCGTACTGAGCATTCGGCTCATTCCGTATAAATTTTGTATTTACAGGTCAGCAGGTTACTTTGGGCGGGGAAAAGAGAGAAGAATAAAGCCTAGGAATAAATCCGAAGATGTTAGAAATTAAGTCGATGTGTCCGTTTGTATATTAAATTTAAGTTCAGTTGTTATATCCTTGTCAAATAAATAAATGGAATTATGACTTTTGTTTATGATATCACTGTTATTGTGACACGTCAGCCCTTCCGGGTTGGGGTGTTACAGCTATGGTATCAGAGCAAAGGCTCTTTCCTGTAGAAAACTTGAAGATAGTAATTAAAACCTGTGAGGAATGGGTAAGATATCTATGATAGGATTTAACTTGATCTCTTATTTGGTTTACTTCCTATGTTTATTCATATAGATGCCTCCTCGTCGTCCGCTACGTAGGAATACTCGTACTAACCCTGTACGTAACAACACTTCTTCGAATGAGACTCCAGTCGATCCAAGCGTAATTAATGCTATCAACCAGGCTGTTGCCGGGTTGCTTCCAAACCTGGTTGCTCAAACAGCTGAGGCCGTTATTCAACAAACTCGTCATCCAGAAGGCACTAACACTAATCCAACCTCTGGTGGTGAAACTCGTGAGAATACCACGAACAATACTAATTATAGTATAGACATATGGATTAGTAAATTCCAAAAACAAAAGCCGAAATCCTTTAGTCACGCTAATAATCCAGTCGAAGCAAGAAACTGGATAGCTCATATTGAAAAGATCTTCGGAGTTCTTGGAGTTCCGGAGCAATACAAAGTTAGATTGGCTACCTACAAATTCGAAGATGACGCACAAACTTGGTGGGAAGGATATAAGCATGTCAAAGAAGAGAAATAGGGAAGGACAATTTAAGCAGGAAAACGGCAAATCATCCACTACGCCACAGCATCAAGACCGCAAAGTGCAAGGAAATCAAAACTCTGGAAATCAGGCACGTCCATGGCAACCTAGACCACAAAACCCGAGACCTACTCAAAACCAGATTCAATTGTATGCAGAACCTATTAGAGCTCAACCACTGAATCAGCATGTAAACCCGAATCAAATTACATACCCTCTATGTAATACTTGTGGTAAGCGACATCAGGGCATATGTCACCGAGGTACAGGAGCATGCTTTAGATGTGGCCAAACTGGACACATGATCAAGGAATGTCCTAAGAAAGATACTAAGAAGAATAACCAACCCAATGTTGGAGGAAGAGTTTTCACACTTTCTGCTACTGATGCTGCTAATGTCCCAGGTACTGTGTCGGGAACCCTTCAGCTTGGTAAACATAGTATCTATGTGTTATTCGACACAGGAGCGACTCATTCTTTAGTATCCCATTCGTTTACTAAGTACCTTCCGATAAAACCAACTCTCTTAAATCATACCTTAATCATTTCCACTCCCATGGAAAATTCATCCGCAATCACTTACGTATATAAAGATTGTCCGATCCGTATTGAATCTATTGTGTGTAAGGCAGACCTATTTCCAATACATATGTGTGACTTTGATGTTATTCTAGGAATAGATTGGTTGTCTAGACATCGTGTAACTATAGATTGTCATTCTCGCCGTGTTATTTTCGGTGATCTTCATCATCCTGATATTATATATCAGGGAACTCAAGCTCATAAATCTCTTAAGATTATTTCTGCACTCAAAGCTCGAAAATTCATATCAAGCGGTTGTGCTGGATTCCTAGCATCGATTAGGGATACTTCTGCTAGTGTTAAGAGTATCGATAGCCATTCCGTTGTTCGTGAATATCCTGATGTATTTCCGGATGAACTACCAGGATTACCACCCGACCGTCAGGTAGAATTCACCATCGACTTGATCCCTGGTGCCGAACCTATTTCTAAAGCTCCATATCGTACGGCTCCAATGGAACTGAAGGAGTTGAAGGAACAATTGCAAGAATTGTTAGATCTAGGATTCATAAGACCTAGTGTTTCACCTTGGGGTGCTCCGGTCTTATTTGTGAAGAAGAAAGACGGTAGTATGCGTTTATGTATTGACTACCGAGAACTGAACAAGATTACTATTCGTAATCAGTATCCTCTGCCTCGCATTGATGATCTCTTTGATCAACTTCAGGGGGCTCAGTTCTTCTCAAAAATTGACCTGAGGTCCGGGTATCATCAGCTAAAGATCAAGAATGATGATGTTCCCAAGACCGCCTTTCGTACTCGATATGGTCATTACGAATTTTTGGTTATGCCCTTTGGGCTAACTAATGCACCCGCAGTCTTCATGGATTTGATGAATCGCGTATTTCACAAATTCCTAGACCAATTCGTAATTGTTTTTATCGATGACATTCTGGTATATTCCAAGAGTCGTGAAGAGCATGAAGCACATCTACATGCGGTACTTGGAACCTTGCGGCATGAGAAGTTGTACGCAAAGTTTTCCAAATGTGATTTTTGGCTTAGCCAAGTGGCATTTCTAGGTCATGTCATATCAGCAGAGGGAATTATGGTAGACCCAACAAAGGTTGAAGCTATTACAAAATGGCCAAGACCTACTTCTGTTACCGAAATACGAAGTTTCTTGGGTCTTGCTGGCTATTACCGAAGATTCGTTGAAAGATTCTCGGTAATCGCTTTACCACTCACAAAACTCCTAAGGAAAGGGGTGAAGTACTCATGGAATGAGGAACAAGAGAAAAGTTTTGAAGAATTGAAGAAGCGACTCGTATCCTTTCCGATACTCGCTCTTCCTTCTGGATCAGGAGGTTACCAAGTCTATAGTGATGCCTCAAAGAAAGGATTAGGTTGTATGCTAATGCAACATGGGAAGGTTATCGCTTATGCCTCCCGTCAGTTAAAGCCTTATGAAGTTAACTACCCTACACATGATTTAGAATTAGCCGCAGTCGTCTTTGCACTTAAGATTTGGCGACACTATCTGTATGGTGAAAGTTGTGACATCTTTACCGACCACAAGAGCCTCAAGTACATATTTACTCAGAAGGAGCTAAATATGAGGCAAAGAAGGTGGTTAGAACTTTTAAAAGATTACGACGTAAATATTCAATACCATCCAGGCAAAGCCAATATTGTAGCTGACGCATTGAGCCGAAAGAATTCCGGGACTATATCTTGCTTACAAATTCAGCCTCGTATTAGGAGGGATCTCGAAAGGATGAACATTTGGCTCCAGGTTGGTAAATCTGATGGATATCTAGCTAGAATGCAGATTGAACCCGACCTCATATCACGGATTAAAGATGCACAAAAGCAAGATGGAGAACTTTGGGCAATTGTGAAAAATCTTGAGGTGGGTAAGTAATCTGAATTTAGTATAGACCATCATGGGGTGATTTGGTGCGGTAAAAGACTTTGTGTACCCGATGACTCCAGCCTTCGTGAGTCATTGTTAGCCGAAGCTCACAGCTCACCATTTTCAATTCACCCAGGATCTACCAAGATGTATCGAGACTTAAGACAAAACTTCTGGTGGAATGGCATGAAGGAAGACGTTGCTCGATACGTAAGTAAATGCCTCACTTGCCAACAAGTGAAAATTGAACACAAACGAGCAAGCGGTCTATTGCAGCCACTGGATATTCCCATATGGAAGTGGGATGAGATCACAATGGATTTTGTTACCGGTTTGCCTAAGACATTCAAGAAGAATGATGTTGTATGGGTTGTTGTCGATAGATTGTCGAAGTCAGCCCATTTTCTACCGATTCAGCAAGGATTTTCGGTTAATAAGTTATCCGAAATATTTCTTCAAGAAATTATTCGACTCCATGGCACACCATCTTCCATTGTTTCCGATAGAGACCCACGTTTCACCTCACGATTTTGGAAAGGTTTTCAGACAGCTTGGGGTACACGACTGAAGTTTAGTACGGCTTTCCATCCACAAACAGATGGGCAGTCGGAACGCACGATTCAGACCTTGGAAGACATGCTCCGAGCATGTGCACTTGAATGGTCTGGAAACTGGGATGAATATCTATGCCTTGTGGAGTTCGCTTACAACAATAGTTGGCAAGCAAGTATTGGCATGGCACCTTTTGAGCTTTTGTACGGTCGAAAATGTCGAGCACCGATATGCTGGGATGAAGTCGGAGAAAAGATTATTGAAGGGCCAGAACTAGTTCAGATTACAAATGAAAAAGTCACTATGGCACGAGAAAAACTGAAAGAAGCTCAGAGCAGACAAAAGAGCTATGCAGATCAAGATAGACGACCACTCGAATTTAAAATTGGCGACCACGTTTTCTTAAAGGTATCACCTTGGCGTGGTGTTCGTAGATTTGGAATTAAAGGGAAGCTTAGTCCTCGTTTCATCGGTCCGTTTGAAATCCTTGAAAGAGTTGGAGAAGTGTCATATCGACTGGCTTTACCTCCTCAGCTCTCTCACGTTCATAACGTTTTTCATGTCTCCTCGTTAAGAGGATATAATTATCATCCACTCCATGTCCTTAGTTATCCGTTACTTACAATTCACGAAGATTTGTCTTACGAAGAGGAACCAGAAGCCATTTTAGATCGACAAGAAAAGGTTTTGCGTAGGAAAGTAATTCCGTTTGTTAAAGTCCTTTGGAAAAATCACTCTGAACACGAAGCAACATGGGAATCTGAAGAATCAATTCGATCTCTATACCCTAATCTATTCTCGCAATAGAATTTTAGTCAAGGTAACAGTGAACCTTGCTCTTTGATCTATGTTTAATTGTTTTTGTTTGTGGTCATTTATATTTTGCCTTATGTGAATATATCTTAGTTATGATTAAGCATGTCTATGTAGGAGATATCAGTACCAATAGTCACTCTATTATCTGTAAGTCTCTATTGACTTTTCGTACGGTAAGATATTTTATTAAGATGCGTTATAGGAGAACCATTAGGACATGATGATAAGGTAATTAACAATTATGGTCATAAACGTAATTATAAATTTCAGATACACATGTGTGTTTAGGAGATTCTTGTTAATAACTCTGCTATGAAAGTTCCGTTACTTATACGATATGTTCGAAAAATTTCGAGGACGAAATTTCTTTTAAGGGGGTAATAGTTGTAATACCCAAAAATTTAAAACTATTATTATTATTATTATTATTATTTATTTTAGTTAATAGGAAACCCTAATTAAAACACCCAAGTAATTCCGTACAAACCCTAGAAATTTCAGAATTTTCAGAATCAGGATTAGGGCCCCTAAAACTCAGGGGGGGATAAAACCTAGTTACGATTATCCACGTAACTACCTGTAGAAATCGAATTTAAGAAATCCGTCAACTCAGCAAGCCTACTCATACACGTGGCAACCCTATGAAAATAGGTTGGCAGTCGCGCTGCGCGACGGCTATAGGTGTTACCAGTCGCGCTACGCGACTGGGTCAAAAATCCAGTATAAATAGAGGATGTTGGGACTTGATTCTGGGCACAAAAACGACGTTCAAACTTCAAATTCACTCTGAGTTATCATCCAATTACTCTCCAAACACACACAAAACACTAATTAAGAGTAGCGGGGTGCTGCAGAACAGGGTAATAACTCGATCGCTATTACGATTCATTGTCCGATCAATCAATATATCCAATGGATGTTTAAGTGCTGCCCACATTAGGGTTATACTTTGTCGTTCGTCATTAATTTGACGGATCATCGTTAATTCGATGGATAAAGTATTGTACTTTGTCGTTCGTCATTAATTTGACGGATCATCGTTAATTCGATGGATGAAGTATCGCACTTTGTCGTTCGTTGCGAGAATTTGATCTCGTGAGTTATCGTAAAGGCTGTATTAAGTTACTAACCTAGTTTGTGTGCATGTTATTTAAATTAGGTTAAAAGACTAATCAGTAATCTAAACTCTGTCCTTATAAATCTGAAATATTATCACAAGGTAGCATCAATTTGGAATTATTAAGGTACGGATCCTTACCCCACTTCTTATTGCTTCATATTCAAATTGTTATAAACCACTAAATTACTATATATTTTAAAACTCCTCACGTCTTTGAGTATCGATTCATTTGACACTCCGTTCGAATTCTGTTCTAATCATTTGATTTAAGCTTTCATATCATGCGATAATATTATGTTAGTTGTACTCATTATCGCATGTTCCAATATATGTTCCGTTCTGTTATGAAAATAAGTTTTATAAGTTATGTGAATAAGTCCATTTGTACTCTGATACCCTGAGTATCGCTTCTCGTGGAGTGTCCCACGAGCATGTTGTTGCGGCATCAACAGCATGTGCTCCATCTGTGACGGAGAGATTAGTTCACGGCGTCCCTAGGTACAAGTGTGGTACAAAGCTACTAGGAGGCGTATGGATCGATCCTAGAATTTAAGTTTCAGGAGGTGGATAATGGGTATGCCAACTCGCCATCTCGTGTGATAATTATGCAGGAGTAGCTACCTGTGTATTGTCACATTTTCAGTTTGCTCATGGGTACATCCGTAAGATATGATTATGAAATTATGTTCTTGCATCGTATTATTTTCGCATAAAGTTCCATTCAGATAACATTTCTATAAAGCGTTACTTGTTCTTTGAGCCTATAATTCCGTACTGAGCATTCGGCTCATTCCGTATAAATTTTGTATTTACAGGTCAGCAGGTTACTTTGGGCGGGGAAAAGAGAGAAGAATAAAGCCTAGGAATAAATCCGAAGATGTTAGAAATTAAGTCGATGTGTCCGTTTGTATATTAAATTTAAGTTCAGTTGTTATATCCTTGTCAAATAAATAAATGGAATTATGACTTTTGTTTATGATATCACTGTTATTGTGACACGTCAGCCCTTCCGGGTTGGGGTGTTACAACTAGACTAGTGTGGCCCAACAGCGAAACGGTCCCAAGGCCACACAAGACCTGTCCAACTGTTGTGCGGCCCATTTATGTCTCCCGGCCCAAGAGTAATGGTGCGAACAGACTTGGTGTGTTTCAACTTAATGTGTGGCCTAACTACATAATAAGTTCAAGTAAGAATATGATCTAAGTGGGCCTATTCTTTTGGATCTCACCCTCACACCAGTTTCATACTTGCAACCTATTTATTTACAATATTTCTAGGCATTGACTTTATCAATTATGATCTTGTCTCGTGTCCATAGAAATCAACCAACCAGATTTTTCCACTAATTATGCATCCCAGATAACAAGAAGGTTAACATCCAATTCAATTATCAATTAAAAGTCCACATAAATTATAGTGCAACTCAGTTCCTAACTCACCATATAGTATTATCATGCATTTTAATGCCTGAATTCACTAGTTTCTAACCAGATTAGGCCGAACCCTCCACATAATACCACATCAGTACCGACCAATTACTTTTAAACTCAATAACTCAAATTCACACTGTTCATGCACATGATCATAATTCTAATAACCTAAAACCCACACGTATCCACATATACATCATCGAGTATCATAAGAGACAAACAACTAGTTACACGAACCTTATTACATATAGTTCATACAAGAGATTAGGGTTTACAAGGTTTTCAATAACAATCCTAACCATTAACATGCTAATCGAGCATCACATATACATCATAACATGATCATCATCAAAAGATTTATCAACATATCATAATGCTCTAATCATCTACCTTGTTCACATGTTCTTTATTCACAAATCAAGCATATGTTCATACTTGCCATTAACAGTTGCATGTAATAAGTTATTCATAAGCACATATGCATTTACAGATCACCCATATATATATCCGACATCGTCATCTCGGTTCCTGTCCACACACCTTCGTGTAATCTACGACCACGCTTACATATATATTCAGATTAGCAAGTTTCGGCAGTCGTAATGATACACGTTCAACGATCACGTTCATGCGTAACACCACATACATACTTTCAAAATCTTCAAGTCTACTGTTAGTTATATATATATATATATATACATGTATATACCCACTAATTCAGATTTGCAAACACATAAACAGTTAAGCATGATGTCACGTAAACATAGATTCACAAGTCGAACCGAAACCATGACGAGAAACCGCGATGAATGTGTTAATTTAAAGAGTTACAGATGAAGGAGAGGGGCTTTACCGGCGATCGGTAGTTGTGCTCCGGCTGAAACGGGGGTGGTGGTGGTTGCCGTAAATTTAAAAATGGGGGATGTTAGGGTTTGTGATAATATGAATGCTAGTGAATGCTAACTTATGAAAACCACGTACAATTCCTTAGATGTGTGCGTGTATATATCATCTCAACAGTGGCCGGCCCAATTCCTCAAATCTCCTTCTTGGGCTTCACTTAACCCATGTACGGTTAAGATATAATTGAGTGTGTAAGTTCAGTTATGTGGGCCTAGGGTGAAGTAAGAGGGGTGTGACCTAAGGCCCAAACGTGTGCGTTAAGCGAGCGAGTTTGCGGCCCAAATGTATCAAGTAACCCGCGGCCCGATAGGTTAGTTTTCTAAATTAGATAAATGACACATAAAAGTGTTTAACGGTTTCCACACATAAACATTTAATAATGCACGAGGTAGGTAAATAAACACAAAAACACACGCTAAGGGTTTATGGAATTTCAAATAATGTTAACCTTAATTATCCGGGTTGTCACATCATCCCCAACTTGAAAGAAATTTCGTCCCGAAATTTAGCACGTAGTTACTGAGGAAGCTAGTTAGGTTGCGTGGTTCCCTGATTTTGGTGGTAATTGGGATAACCACCTACCCTTAATTGAATTCTCCTATAATAATAGTTACCATTCAAGCATTGAAACTGCTCCATTTGAAGCACTATATGGACGTAAGTGCAGAACTCCAGTTTGTTGGGCAGAAATAGGAGAAAGTCAATTATCAGGTCCAGAAATTGTGCAAGAAACTACTGATAAGATCACACAAATCAAGGAAAGACTGAAAACAGCTCGAGATCGTCAGAAGAGCTATGCAGATAATCGCCGCAAGCCGTTAGAATTTCAAGTCGGAGATAAAGTACTATTAAAAGTTTCTCCTTGGAAAGGAGTAGTTAGATTCGGAAAGAAAGGAAAGCTAAGTCCAAGGTACGTAGGACCATTTTCTGTGATTCAACGTATAGGACCAGTTGCTTATCGTTTACAACTACCAGAAGAGTTAGCAGGAGTACATGATGTATTTCATGTATCCAATCTCAAGAAATGTTTAACAGATGAATCACTGGTAGTACCTCTTCAAGATATAGAGGTAAATGAAAAGCTGAAATTTGTTGAGAAACCTCTTCAAATTGAGGATCGAAAGATTAAGTTTCTCAAACATAAACGACTAGTTTTAGTCAAAGTCAGATGGAATTCAAAAAGAGGAGCTGAATACACCTGGGAGCTGGAATCAGAAATGAAGAGAAAGTATCCTCATTTATTCCAATAAATCTCGAGGACAAGATTTTTATTAAGGTGGGGAGAATGTAACAACTCTCATCAAAAGTTATATTTATTTAATTAAATTGCCCAATAGGAAACCCTAATTGAGAAACCCAAGTGATTCTGCATAATCCCTAAAATTTTTAGAACATTTGGAATCAGGATTAGGGCCCCTAAAACTTAAGGGAGGGTAAACCTTAACTAATGATTATCTCTAAAATACGTTGTCTAAATTGAGAATTCACGAACTATCAACTCAGCAAGCCTATACTAGTGACAAGGCTACCCTAGGGTAGATGTGTACCCCAGGCGAGTCGCGACAACATCCAAGACATCTTCCGCGACACGCGGGAGATGTCAATTTCACGTATAAATACAGGGCCTTGGGACTTGAATTCTGTCTTTGAAACGACGTAAATTCGTTTTACATAGGCTGAGTTATAACAGAAACAGTCCACAAAAACACACACTGATCACGAAGTGCTGCCACAATCAGGGTAATAACTCGATCGCTATTACGATTCAACGTCCGATCGATTATAACTATCCAACGATTGTTTAAGTGCCACTCAAATTGAGTTTATACTTTGTTAATTCATCGTGATTTCGACTTGAATGTTTGAGTGCTGTTCGAACTCGGACTATACTCTGTCATTCGTTGTGAATCCGCTGAATTGTTAAGTATTGCACTTGTAAATCGTTGTGAGGGTTTAATCTCGTGAATTGTCGTAACTGCTGTACTAGTTACTAACATGTTTGTGTGTGCATTGTTATTTAAATTAGGTTAATCAAGGCTAATCAGTAGGCTTATACTCTGCTCGTTAAATCTACAATGTGAGTCATTCTATTTTTATCAAAAATTACTTTCAAAATCATGTTATTTTCAAAGGTTATAATTACAGTGATTAAGTTTATGTAGTCACCAAATTACAGCCGGTATGTGGGGTATTGTGCACATTACTACTGTTGTTGTCACTTTAGGTGGGCGAACCTAATTAGTGATATTCGTCACCCTTGGGGCAGCCAATGGGTGATATGACCACAGTCACCGAAATGAGTCGAGTGACAAATACTGTGGGTAGTTGGTTTGATATCAGAAACATTGTAATCTCTCTTAATACTGTGAATTATAACAAATAAGTCGTTTTAGTAAAACTGAATGATTCACTCAGTATTTCCCTGCTGACAAAACCTTTTTCAAACATGTTTCAGGTAATCTGTTGTGAGCAAAGGAAAAGTGCCGTGGAGCACTACAAGCTTAGAAAAGTGGCTCAATGTAAATAAATAAAGAAACATGTTTTGAGAAATAAAGATTTCCCAGTGAAATCACTTTATTGTAAATTATGGGATTTATCCCTATATTATATATATAAACGAGCAGTTTTAATATTAATCGATCATGTTTAAAAAGACTTCCGCTGTCACTTAATTAGATACCACGGGATTTCCTGCCTCGCGGCTCTGGAACGGGTCAAACCGGGCCAAGGGCCGTGACACTATAACACAAAATTTCTGATAAGATTGGAGTCCTTCAATATAAATAGGGAGTTTGATGTCCCCCAATGTGTTTTTGGTTTCCCCACTAAATCCCACAAGGACTGAGGATCTTGGGACAATATCAGACTCTGGGATATTCATTTTCTTGAGGACATCAAGCTGAATGATGTTCACAGAGCTTCCTCCATCGATCAGGATCCTGCGAACAAAGTGGTTAGAAATAAACAATGTAATTACAAGACCATCATGATAAGGATCCTGGACATCAACACGATCATCCTCATCAAAAGTTATGATCTTATCCTGGGTGACGGTGGAGGTCCGGATGGGTATGTCCCCATTATCCGTCTTGGTTTCCTTAGCATGTCTCTTGGCTGCTAAAAAGGAAGTGCCACAACTGTCTGATCCATCGGATATGAAGTTTATAACTTGTGCATCTGCTGGAGGAGCAGGAGCCCTTTCTGGGATCCTTTCAGGATCCTTGACTTCTTTCGTCCCAAAAGTTCCTTCAAATGCCCCTTGCTCAACAAGTAACCAATTTCCTTTCTTAGTGCAACACACTCTTCAGTGAGATGCCCGAAATCCTCATGATATGCACACCACTTGGACTTATCCTTTGTAGCAGCTGGTTTATCACTTTTTCTCGGCCACCTAGCTTTCTCACCTAGATTCTGCATTGCAAGGATTAGTTCATTGTTATCAACAGAAAAACAGTATTCAGAAATAGGAGGATAATAATCATCATCCTCTTCTTGTTCCACTGCATGCACGTTCTGGTTATCAGACTTGTTGTAGGACTTGGATTTGTTGTTCCTGAAGTAGGATCCTTGTTTCTCCTGTTTTGAGGATCCTGTCAATCTATGCTGGATCCTTTTGTCATCCTCTAGGCGGATGAACCTAAGGGCCCTGGTTCTTACTTCATCAAGATTCCTGCAAGGTGTCATAACAAGATCATCATAGAATAGTGAATCCCTAAGCAATCCCATTTTAAAGGCTTCTACAGCCGTAGCAATATCCAAATTAGGAATATCTAAGGATTCTTTGCTAAACTTAGTGATATAATCTCTAAGTGATTCATTTTGACCTTGTGTTACCCTATATAGATCACTAGTTAATCGTTCAAATTTTCTACTACAAGAGAATTGACTATTAAACAAATTAACTAGATTAGCAAATGAAGTAATAGAGTAAGGGGGAAGACTTAGCAGCCATTTAAGAGCAGATCATGTGAGTGTGGATCCAAATCCCTTGCATAGACATGCTTCCTTTAACCTCTCAGGAATTGGATTAATCTCCATCCTCTCCCTATACTGAGCTACATGCTCTTCTGGATCTGTTGAACCATCATAGAGCTTCATAGATGGTATCTGGAACCTTTTGGGTATCTCAGCATCACATAAGGGTGGTGCAAAACGAGATATCCTATGGCTACCATCTGCAATTTCAGGAATGGGTTTAACTACTCCTGGTACACTGGATATCATATCCTTAAGTTTCTGTAGTTCCCTAGCCATAGCCTGATTGATACCTGTATCCTGCATTGAGCCATGGTTAGTGTTATATGAAGTATTAAAAGTGTTACCTCCCGGAGGATTCATATTTGGAATTGCGGATGTGAATCCATATTGACGGGATTCTGGTATGATCGAAGGACCAGATGAAGCAATGGTCTGCATTGGTATGAAGTCTCCTTGATGGGGTGCTCGGAGGTTGCATACTTCTTAAGAACCCCTGATCCTGAAAGATGTTGGATCCTTGAAGCTGAGATGATCCTTGAACCTGAAAGGATCCTTGGGGAAGAGAGGATCCTAGAAACTGGGAGGATCCTAGAGTCATAGAGGATCCTTGAAGCTGGAAGGATCCTTGAGCCATGGAGGATCCTTGGACCTGGGAGGATCCTTGACCCTGGGAGGATCCTTGGACCTGGGAGGATCCTTGACCCTGGGAGGATCCTTGAACTGCATGCATTCCCAAATATCCTCCTGACGTGAAGTATCCTTGATGCTGAAAAGAGGATCCCGATGGCTGAGAAGAGGAACCTTGAGGCTGGAAGTGAGAGCCAAATGCCTGACTCATAGTTGTTGTTCCATAACGCCTTTCTGATGGACCACTTTGATACTGGATGCCCGGAACTGTCGATTGTAAGGTAGTCACAACAGGAGTACCGAAATCCAATGACCTTGGTATCAGAGGAGAGTGATCCTCCACTGATTTCTTCTGTTTCTTGATCTCAGCGATCTCCCGGAGGATCCTTTCGTTGGTTTTGTCCTGCTCTTATGCGTGATTCCTCATCTGCAAAATCAGAGTGTAAAGATCATTAGTAGTAGGTGTTAGGGGAGGATTTCCAAATGATCAGTGATCCTCATTTACTGTTGGGTTTAGTGATCCTCACTTCTGATTGAATTGGTGATCCTCAGAAGTATTGCAGGATCAGGATCATGGATCATCTTAAGGATCCTTATACTAACGATTGTCTACTTTGAATATGATGTTGTTTTGCAGGAGTACCAGCTTGGACTTGGTCTTGGCGATATTCCTGGAGCATATTCCATGACTTATTCCGCACGTGCTTAACTGAAGTGGACGTTATGGAGTTCGTGGAGGACTTGCATGAAATGCGGAATGTTTGTTAGCTTAGATATTTTCCATTTTTAAAAGGGGTAGCGAGCTAAATAGAAGACACTTGGCTATTTTTAGCTTAACACACACTCTCGCAACTGCTCTCACCAGCTCTCGATAATTCACTTGGTGATTACACACTTTTTTGCACGTTACACTATAGTGATCCTTGTAATTAGCTCGCTATCATCCGAAGTTGTAATACATTTCTTGTTTAATTTGAGTTGGTGATCGGTAGTTTCCATCACCCGAGGTTTTTTATGCCGGAGATCATTTATTGATCAAGGGCTTTTTCCTCATATAAATCTTTGTGTCACTTATTCATTTCATTTCTGAGAGATTCTTAGTGTTGTTCATTGATTCAAGCATCATACCTCACAACAGAAAGTTTGGTTGCATTGTCATTGCTTGATTTTTGACCAAAACAGTTTGGCGCCCACCGTGGGGCAATTGGTGCTTCATTCCTAAGAAAATTCATACTTTTGTGGTCATTTCGGTTCATTACAACCAAGCAGATGGCTTCCTCAACAAAGAATACATCAAGTTCTATGCCGGCAATTAGTTCTTCACAAGACGTTCCACCTTTGCCTCCACCACCTTCTGGATCCCAGAAGAATGCCGAGAATGCCGCGAAGAGACAAACCCCCATTTTCACAAAACCACCAACCTCTTCTGTTTCTTCTAATCCTACTACTAATGATCTTTACGCTCTGATTTTACAGATGAGGAATCACGCACAGGAGCAGGACAAAACCAACGAAAGGATCCTCCGGGAGATCGCTGAGATCAAGAAACAGAAGAAATCAGTGGAGGATCACTCTCCTCTGATGCCAAGGTCGCTGAACTTCGACACTCCAGTCATAACTTCCCAGCACTCAGCAGCTCCGGACGTGCAATACTTTGGTGAATTACCAGGAAGGCGTTATGGAACAGCAACTATGAGTCAGGCATTTGGCTCTCACTTCCAGCCTCAAGGATCCTCTTCTCAACCATCGGGATCCTCTTTTTAGCATCAAGGATACTTCACGTCAGGAGGATATTTGGGAATGCATGCAGTTCAAGGATCCTCCCAGGGTCAAGGATCCTCCCAGGACCAAGGATCCTCCCAGGTCCAAGGATCCTCCCAGGTCCAAGGATCCTCCCAGGTCCAAGGATCCTCCCAGGTCCAAGGATCCTTCCCGGTCCAAGGATCCTTCCATGTCCTAGGATCCTCTCTGGTTCCAGGATCCTTTCAGGTTCAAGGATCATCTCAACTTCAAGGATCCAACGTCTTTCAGGATCAAGGATTCTTGAGAAGTATGCAGCCTCAGAGCTCGGATGTTCATCAAGGAGACTTCATACCAATGCAAACCATTGCTTCATCTGGTCCTTCGATCATACCAGAATCCCGTCAATATGGATACACATCTGGAATTCCAAACACGAATCCTATGGGAGGTAACACTTTTAATAATTTGTATAACACTAACCATGGCTTAATGCAGGATACATGTATCAATCAGGCTATGGCCAGGGAGTTACAGAAGCTCAAAGATATGATATCCAGTGTTCCAGGAGTGGTTAAACCCATTCCTGAAATTGCAGATGGTAGACATAGGATATCTCGTTTTGCACCGCCCTTATGTGATGCTGAGATACCCAAAAGATTCCAGATACCATCCATGAAGCTATACGATGGTTCAACGGATCCAGAGGAGCATGTAGCTCAATACAGGGAAAGGATGGAGATCAATCCAATCCCAGAGAGGTTAAAAGAAGCATGTCTATGCAAGGGGTTTGGATCCACACTTACAGGATCTGCTCTTAAATGGCTGCTAAGTCTTCCCCCTTACTCTATTACTTCATTTGCTAATCTAGTTAATTTATTTAATAGTCAATTCTCTTGTAGTAGAAAATTTGAACGATTAACTAGTGATTTATATAGGGTAACTCAAGGTCAAAATGAATCACTTAGAGATTACATCACTAAGTTTAGTAAAGAATCCTTACATATTCCTAATTTGGATATTGCTACGGCTGTAGAAGCCTTTAAAATGGGATTGCTTAGGGATTCATTATTCTATGATGATCTTGTGATGACACCTTGCAGGAACCTTGATGAAGTAAGAACCAGGGCCCTTAGGTTCATCCGCCTAGAGGATGACAAAAGGATTCAGGATAGATTGACAGGATCCTCAAAGCAGGAGAAACAAGGATCCTACTTCAGGAACAACAAATCAAAGCCCTACAACAGATCTGATAACCAGAATGTGCATGCAGTGGAACAAGAAGAGGATGATGAGGATTATCCTCCTATTTCCGAATATTGTTTTTCTGTTGATAACAATGAACTAATCCTTGCAATGCAGAATCTAGGTGAGAAAGCTAGGTGGCCAAGAAAAAGTGATAAACTAGCTGCTACAAAGGATAAGTCCAAGTGGTGTGCATATCATGAGGATTTCGGGCATCTCACTGAAGAGTGTATTACACTAAGAAAGGAAATTGGTTACTTGTTGAGCAAGGGGCATTTGAAGGAACTCTTGGGACGGAAGAAGACAAGGATCCAGGATCCTGAAAGGATCCCGGAAAAGGCTCCTGCTCCCCCAGCAGATGCACAAGTTATCAACTTCATATCCGGTGGATCAGACATTTGTGGTACTTCCTTTTCAGCAGCAAAAAGACATGCTAAAGAAACCAAGATGGACAATGGAGACAGACCCGTCCGGACCTCCGTTGTTACCCAGGATAAAGCCATAACTTTTGATGAGGATGATCGTGTTGATGTCCAGGATCCTCATCATGATGGTCTTGTAATCACATTGTTTATTTCTAATCACTTTGTTCGCAGGATCCTTATAGACGGAGGGAGTTCCGTGAACATCTTTCAGCTTGATGTCCTCAAGAAGATGAATATCCCAGAGTCTGATATTGTCCCAAGATCCTCAGTACTTGTGGGATTCAGTGGGGAAACCAAGAACACATTGGGGGACATCAAACTTCCAATCTATATTGAAGGATTGCATTCTTATCAAAAATTTTGTGTTATAGATTGCTTATCTTGTTGCAACGTTATCCTTGACAGGCCATGGATACATGATATGAAGGCAGTCCCATCCACCTATCATCAGTGTGTAAAGCTTCCAAGTCCATGGGGAGTGGTGAAAATTGAAAGTGATCAACAAGAGGCTAAGAATTGTTATACCTCATCAATGAAGCCAGCCTCAAGACCAAGGGAGCAATAGCAATTAAAGTATCCTTCAAGAGATATCTTGGAGGTAAGAGAACAGTATTTGAAAGAAATCCTCATGGATCCTGATGATCCTGAATCCAAGATCTTCATAGGATCAGGGATCCTTAGCGATATTGAACATGAGCTAGTATCCTTCCTTAAGAGGAGGACATCCACCTTTGCCTGGAAACATGAAGACATGACAGGTATATCTAAGGATATAATTACTCATAAACTTGGCATTGACAGGTCATTCAAGCCAATTCATCAAAAGAGGAGGAAGTTTGCACCTGAAAGGAATGCTATTATCCAAGAAGAAGTAGATAAACTACTTCGGGCAGGTATGATAAGAGAGGTTAAGTATCCAAGATGGTTAGCCAATGTGGTTGTTGTTCAAAAGAAAAATGGAAAGTGGAGGGTATGTGTCGATTTTACTGATTTAAACAAGGCATGTCCCAAGGATCCTTTCCCATTACCCCACATTGACTCCATGGTGGATGCTACTGCGGGTCATGAGTTGTTGACTTTTATGGATGCTTCCTCTGGATTTCAACAAATTCAGATGGAACCATCTGATGAAGAGGATACAGCCTTTATGACCCCAACTGGTATATACTGTTATATTGCTATGCCGTTTGGACTAAGGAATGCAGGTGCTACTTATCAAAGGCTAGTCAATATGATGTTCAAGGAACAAATTGGACACACTATGGAAGTCTATATTGATGACATGGTGGTTAAGTCCAAGAAAGCTGAGGATCACCTTAAAGACTTGGAGGAAGCATTCAATATCCTTGATAAATTTAATATGAAACTAAATCCTTCCAAGTGTCATTTTTGTGTTAAGGCAGGTAAATTCTTAGGATACATGGTGACAAAGAGGGGCATTGAAGCAAGCCCAGAGCAAATCAAGGCTATTGTGAATATCAAATCTCCTGCCAATGCTAAGGATGTGCAAAGATTAACAGGCACGATTGCAGCCTTGAATAGATTTATATCCAAATCCTCAGAAAAGTGCAAGGAATTCTATGACATCCTGAGGAAGAACAAGAAATTTGAATGGACTGAGAAGCATGAAAGTGCCCTTAAAGCTCTTAAGGATTACCTATCCTCAGCCCCAGCCTTGATGAAACCAGAAAAAGGGGATATATTATCCTTATACTTGGCTGTATCCTCAAAAGCAGTAAGTGCGGTCCTTGTTAAGGATCACCAAGGTACACAACATCCTGTTTATTATGTAAGTAAGAGTTTACTTGATGCTGAATCCAGGTATTCACACTTAGAAAAAATTATCCTTGCATTAATTATGGCATCTACTAAATTGAGACATTATTTTGAGACTCATGCCATTATTGTTAAGACTAATTTTCCAATTAAGAATGTTCTCAGGAAACCTGAAATGTCGGGAAGGATGGCTAAGTGGGCAGTGAAGCTTAGTGCATACGATATAAGATATGAGCCTAGAACTGCCATCAAATCCCAAGCTTTAGCTGACTTTGTGGCAGATTTCAGTAGTGGCTTGCAAAAGGAAGCTGAGTTAGAAGTCCAACAACTTGAAGAGACTAAGGATCCTTGGATTCTCTTCACTGATGGAGCCTCTAATGTAAAAGGAACAAGGCTTGGAATACTACTAAAATCGCCACAGGGGGACATAATACCCCACTCCATAGCTTGTGAATTTCAAACTACCAACAATGAGGCTGAGTATGAAGCCTTGATAGCTGGTTTGCAAATTGCTAAGCATATGAGGATCAGGTATCTTGAGGTACATGTAGATTCATTATTAATCACTAATCACTTTAATGGATCCTATGCTGTTAAAGGTGAAAAGCTAATCAAATATTTAGAGATAGTCAAAGAATTGGCACTCTCTTTTGTTTCCTTTAGTTTGACACAGGTACCAAGGGAAGAGAATGCAGAGGCTGATGCATTAGCCAATCTAGGATCATCCTTGAAGATCCCGGAAGATATAAGGATCCCTATTATCCACATCCTTGCCCCTGCTATCGAGGATCATGTAGCTATGGAGATAGGAGAAGATTCTGCAATCATCCCTAGTGATGATACTCAATCTCATTCAGGATCATGGATCCTCCCAATCATGAGATACATACAACATGGAGAGATTCCTACAGGAGAAAACCCTAGGGCTTTCAAAATTAAGGTATCTCAATTTACAATATTGAATAATATGTTGTATAAACGATCTCTTGCAGGACCATATCTAAGATGCATTGAGGAAATTCCAAGTTGGTGATATGGTATTAAGGAAAGCATTTCAAAATACCACCAATCTTGCTGATGGAAAGCAAGCACCAAAGTGGGAAGGCCCCTATTTGATTGAAGCTGAAGCAGGAAAGGGGGCATATCGATTGCTAACAATGGAAGGTGATTTTCTACCAAGAGCTTGGAATGTTGTCCATTTGAAGAAATATTTCATGTGATCAGGATCCATGATCCTTACCTGACAAGTATCCTTGAAGGATCCTTACAGGGCAGAGGATCCTCATTTTGGTAATAATCTAATCTCAAACTATTTCATTTTTTAATTATCCTTTATAAGGATAAGGATCCTGTATCATTTATCCTCCTTTCACTTGATTCTGAGTTTTGAAGGTTCAGGTATCCTTAACTAAGGATTGAGTATCCACAGAAGTACCCAGTTATTTGGGCTTGACCCCAGTTATTTGGGCTAGTCCCTAGTTTGGGCCTGTCCCCAGTTTCGCCAGTAGCGCACGATGATCCTGGTATAGTTCATGGCAATGGGACCAGTACTCGCTTTAGGGGCTGACAATTTCATTGTACTGGCTATATTCAGGATCCTACGTACAATGGTAGACGTACCATACATCCGTTCCTAAGGTTTCTAACGTTTTCACGTTAGCTAAGGTTTTGGCATTTTCATGTCACTAAGTTTGGATAGTCGCCAGTGAGGGCCATACTCCAGTTTACACACGATCCTTTGGGCTTGTCCCCAGCCATCCTTTGGGCTTGTCCCCAGCGATCCTTTGGGCTTGTCCCCAGTTATCCTTTGGGCTTGTCCCCAGTTATCTTTTCGGCTTGTCCCCAGAATTGTTGGGCTTGTCCCCAGTTACTAACTTTCATCTTATATTGGCTTAGTCCCAAGTTAAATCCTATTTCAGGTTTTTGAAGCTAAATGACCAAGGATCCTTGATCCTTACCTTCTACTAAGGTTTGTCTTTTGGGTTATCCTGATTATAAGTGTTAAAGGTTAGGATCCTAACTTGGATTCTCAGGTATGATCCTCAACTATTTTGATTTTATTCATTATTCATTTGAGTAACCCTTATCCTTTGACAACTGAACTTATGATCCTTAAACTATATTACTTTTCAGAACTTATCGATTATAGGATATGTGATCCTTAAACATATCCTAAACTTTTTAAGGATATTTATTAAATATTTCTTTATTTGATAAGTTTAGACTAAATGAATATCACAACAATTGAAAAGTAAAATACTAACAAGGATAGTAACACGGGAGATAGCCAAAAAGTTAAAGTTATTTTATTCACAAAACGTTGAACCCTTTAAGGTTGTCAAAATTGCCAACCCATGTTTCTACCAGCAAAACGTGGCCCGTCCACATGGGTTGGCAAAGGGTGTCCATTGTTCATAGGTCTAGAAAGTGCAGGAATCAAAAGATGGCAGGATCACAATGGCTTCATCCCCCAAACAGAGGATCCCTCCACCATTTGTAATCCTACCTATTGTTCGAAGGATCCATGATCCTTAGACCTAATTACTATTGTTCAAATACAACCCATCATTGTTCAACAAAAACACCATAACCAAAATAAAATACCAAATTCTAAAAAAAATGGGCTCCGGCTACGTCTAGAAATGTCCTTCATCGCCCATTCCTGCAGCTTACACCTTCGTTGCATCACCATCTCCTCCAGCTCCGGTATCCTTCATATGATCCTTGCCACTGCCACCAGCCTCGATTGCCAGAACCTCATCAGCCTCTTCTTCGTCCTCCAACTCAGCCAGCCTAGCCTTCCAGCCCTCCATGTCCCAGTTGCTTCTGTCAAAATTAGGATCCTGAGCTTCTTGGGCCATCTGCAACTTGGTCTTGTACATGGCAATGGCAACAGAGACTTTAGCATCCTCCGTGATCTCGTACTTCTCATAGTCAGCATTGATCTGAGCTGCAACCGCCTGAGTTTTGGCATCATTGAGATCCTTTTCGAGGGAGGCAATCTTGTGATCCTTGAGCACCGCCACTTTTTGGAGATCAGAGTATTTTTCCTTAAGCTCTTCGACGTTCCCAACATAGTCCTCGATTTCAGCAAATTTCTGCAAAGAAGACAATGTATAGTTCAGGATCATGTGATCCTCAAATGGGCAGGATAATCAAGTTAAGTCAGTGATCCTTACATCAGCAAAGTACTCGAGGAACTGTTGGCGGATCAGAGGCAAGCCTTCTAGGTTGTCAGCTTCAGAGGTCTTCCTTTTCTTTCCACCTCTTCCCTTTGAAGTGGTTGCCTTGGGGACTATGATGGAGGGGCTAGCAGCAGACTTTTTCTTTGAGGATCGGACAGTGTCAAGATCAGTGACACTGAATTTGGAGGCAGATCTTGAAGGTTTTCCAGCGCCTACACACCCAAAACAGATAAGTATCCTTATCCTATTTCTATTTAACTATTTATTTAAACATTTAATTATGCAAAAAACAGGATACTTACTTGACATAGTGACAGAGCCTGAGGATACTTCTTGAGAATCCTGGGTGTTTGCTTTAAATGATCTTCTTGCAGGATCAAGTCTCTGGAAAGCGGCAAGCCTTTCCTTTGTTGCAGGTGTTGTGATGAGGTGTGCGACAGTAATAGCTGCAAAAAAGGAACAGAAGTACGTTAGTGATCCTTAAACAAAAACAAGGTCATCTGGTGATCCTTCTCAGGATCCTCTATCCTACCATGGGTGCTCAACTTCCTTGGCAGATCATTTCCGTCAGGGATAGAATCCCTTCTGACAAAGAAGAATCGCCGTTTCCAGTTGGTGTCATTCTTAGTGGCTTTGAAGATGGGGTGTTCTTCACCGGGTTTATGCTTGAGTAGATATCGGTGGGATCCAAATGTTACGAGGTCATACATCTCTGCCAACTCCGACATTCCCAGAGCAATTCCTTCTTGCTCAATGATCCTTTCAAGGGTATATAAGACCCTCCAGATCATTGGCATAGCTTGAATATAGGAGATGCCGGTGAGGGAGAAGAAAGACTGGGTGAATTCAGGGAAAGGATACAAGTATCCTATTGTGAAAGGAGTGACCGGAAAAGCTACCCAGGTTTCAGAAACATAATCACTTAGAAAGGTGGGATCAAATGGTTTGAAGTCGGTGTTTGCCGGAAAACAATGGCGGATTCTGTCTATTTGTGGATCAGTGAAGCAGCATCTTTCTTTCGCTGAATCTTTGATGATCCCCTGGATCTTAAGAGGACTGTCTTTTGTGTGATCCTTAGCCGGAGAGGATCTTAGCATCATCTTGGTCATGAGGGTAGAGAAAAAGATGAACAGAGAAAGAAAACGTAAAGGGAGAAGAGGAAGAGAGATACCTGCTTGATATTCGGATGTGGATTTAAAGGGAGTTTCTCTTGAATTTAAATGCGAATTGATCCCTATCTCTAACTTCAATTTATAATGATGGTCTTGCAGGATAGTCACTTCAGTGACATCAGGATGGTAACGGCTAGTCCGATTACAACGGCTAGTTATCCGTTGATTCATTACGGATAAGGACAGAAAATATAACTCGTTTATTTACATAATTACTCCTTATATTTTGGGGGCAATTGTTAGGGGAGGATTTTCAAATGATCAGTGATCCTCATTTACTGTTGGGTTTAGTGATCCTCACTTCTGATTGAATTGGTGATCCTCAGAAGTATTGCAGGATCAGGATCATGGATCATCTTAAGGATCCTTATACTAACGATTGTCTACTTTGAATATGATGTTGTTTTGCAGGAGTACCAGCTTGGACTTGGTCTTGGCGATATTCCTGGAGCATATTCCATGACTTATTCCGCACGTGCTTAACTGAAGTGGACGTTATGGAGTTCATGGAGGACTTGCATGAAATGCGGAATGTTTGTTAGCTTAGATATTTTCCATTTTTAAAAGGGGTAGCGAGCTAAATAGAAGACACTTGGCTATTTTTAGCTTAACACACACTCTCGCAACTTCTCTCACCAGCTCTCGATAATTCACTTGGCGATTACACACTTTTTTGCACGTTACACTATAGTGATCCTTGTAATTAGC
This sequence comes from Helianthus tuberosus, assembly GCA_030545235.1. Lineage (NCBI taxonomy): Eukaryota > Viridiplantae > Streptophyta > Magnoliopsida > Asterales > Asteraceae > Helianthus > Helianthus tuberosus. The sequence continues at coordinate 2,419,613 of CM060394.1, forward strand.
TCGCTATCATCCGAAGTTGTAATACATTTCTTGTTTAATTTGAGTTAGGGATCGGTAGTTTCCATCACCCGAGGTTTTTTATGCCGGAGATCATTCATTGATCAAGGGCTTTTTCCTCGTATAAATCTTTGTGTCACTTATTCATTTCATTTCTGAGTGATCCTTAGTGTTGTTCATTGATTCAAGCATCATACCTCACAACAGAAAGTTTGGTTGCATTGTCATTGCTTGATTTTTGACCAAAACAGTAGGATTAGAAGAAACATAAGAAGTTGGTGGTTTTGTGAAAATGGGGGTTTGTCTCTTCGCAGCATTTTCAGCATTCTTCTGGGATCCAGAAGGTGGTGGAGGCAAAGGTGGAACGCCTTGTGAAGAACTGATTGCCGGCATAGAACTTGATGTATTCTTTGTTGAGGAAGCCATCTGCTTGGTTGTAATGAACCGAAATAACCACAAAAGTATGAATCTTCTTAGGAATGAAGCACCAATTGCCCCACGGTGGGCGCCAAACTGTTTTGGTCAAAAATCAAGCAATGATAATGCAACCAAACTTTCTGTTGTGAGGTATGATGCTTGAATCAATGAACAATACTAAGGATCACTCAGAAATGAAATGAACAAGTGACACAAAGATTTATACGAGGAAAAAGCCCTTGATCAATGAATGATCTCCGGCATAAAAAACCTCGGGTGATGGAAACTACCGATCACCAACTCAGATTAAACAAGAAATGTATTACAACTTCGGATGATAGCGAGCTAATTACAAGGATCACTATAGTGTAATGTGCAAAAAAGTGTGTAATCGCCAAGTGAATTGTCAAGAGCTGGTGAGAGCAGTTACGAGTGTGTGTGTTAAGCTAAAAATAGCCAAGTGTTTTCTATTTAGCTCGTTATCCCTTTTAAAAATGGAAAATATCTAAGCTAACAAACATTCCGCATTTGGTGCAAGTCCTCCACGACCTCCATAACGTCCATTTCAGCCATGCACGTGCGGAATAAATATGTAATATGCTCCAGGAATATCGCCACGACCAAGTCCAAGCTCGTACTCCTGCAAAACAACTTCATATTCAAAGTAGACAATCGTTAGTATAAGGATCCTTACGATGATCCATGATCCTGATCCTGCAATACTTCTGAGGATCACTAATTCAAACAGAAGTGAGGATCACTAAGCCTAACGGTAATTGAGGATCACTGATCATTGGAAAATCCTCCCCTAACACTTGCCATGACTGATTACTTCTCTAAGTGGATAGAGGCTGAAGCCTTTGCTCAAGTCAGAGAAAAGGAAGTGATATCATTTATTAAAAGAAACATTATTACTAGATTTGGTATCCCTTCTGAAATTGTTTGTGATAATGGATCCCAATTTATTGGGAGTAGAACTACTAACTTTTGTGACAGCTGGGGGATTAAGATGATAACATCAACACCAGTCCACCCACAAGCTAATGGTCAAGCAGAATCATCCAACAAGATCATCATCAACAACTTGAAGAAGAAGCTTGGATCCAAGAAAGGGAAGTGGGCAGAAGAACTACCTTATGTACTATGGGCTGATAGGACAACTCCCAAGAATGCCACTGGCCAAACTCCATTTTCTTTGGTATCTGGGGCAGAATCAGTGATCCCTACAGAGATGGTGGTTCCTACTGCAAGAACAAGCATTCGTGATCCTGAAGGAAATGCTGAAAACTTGGTTCAAGACTTGGATACTATAGAAGAACTCAGGGATTTAGCAAGGATAAGGATGGCTGGAGCCTACAATAAGAATGTCAGGATCAGGAAGTTCCAAGTTGGTGATATGGTATTAAGGAAAGCATTTCAGAATACCACAAATCCTGCTGATGGAAAATTGGCACCAAAGTGGAAAGGCCCCTACCTGATTGAAGCTGAGGCTGGAAAGGGGGCATATCGATTGCTAACAATGGAAGGTGATTTGCTACCAAGAGCTTGGAATGCTGTCCACCTGAGGAAATACTTCATGTGAAAAGGATTTGTGATCCTTAGCAATATTCATGATCCACATCCTTGAAGGATCCTTAGAGGATGGATGATCCTCATTTTAGTAATGATCTAATCTCAAACTATTTCATTCTTTAATTATCCTATATACAAGGAAAAGGATCCTGGATCCTTTATCCTCCTTTCACTTGATTCTGAGTTTTGCAAAAGGTTCATGTATCCTTAATGAAGGATTGAGTATCCACAGAAGTCTCCAGTTTTTTGGGCTTGACCCCAGTTATTTGGGCTTGACCCTAGTTATTTGGGCTTGACCCCAGTTATTTGGGCCTGTCCCCAGTATCGCCAACAGTGCACGATGATCCTGATTCAGTTCATGGCAATGGGACCAGTACTCGCTTTAGGGGCTGACAATTTCATTGTACTGGCTGTATCCGGAATCCTACGTATAATGGTAGACGTACCATACATCCGTTCCTAAGGTTTCTAACGTTTTCACATTAATGTCACTAAGTTTGGACAATCGCCAGTGAGGGCCATACTCCAGTTTACACAAGATCCTTTGGGCTTGTCCCCAGTTTTTTGGGTTTGTCCCCGGTTTTTTGGGCTTGTCCCCAGTATATTGGGCTTGTCCCCAGAATTGTTGGGTTTGTCCCCAGTTGCTAACTCTTTTCTTATAATGGCTTAGTCCCAAGTTATGTTCCATTTCAGGTTTTTGAAGCTAAACAGCTAAGGATCCTTGGTCCTTACCTTTTACTAAGGTTTATCTTTTGGTTATCCTGATTGTAAATGTTTTAGGATCCTAACTTGGATTCTCAGGTATGATCCTTGATCATTTTGATTTTATTCTTTGTTTATCTAAGTGACCCTTACTCTTTGACAACGGGACTCGTGATCCTTAAGTTACATTACTTTTTTGAATTTATCGATTATAGGATATTTGATCCTTGATCATATCCTAAACTTTTTGACATAATCTGTTAAACTTTTATTCTCAACTTATGAATTCAAACAAAGTATATAATCGCAACTGAAAAGTAAGGTATCCACAAATGAAACAACACGTAAGATAGTCAAAAGATTAAGATTTTATTTACCAAAAGTTAAACCCTTTCAAAGGTTGTCAAAATTGCCAACTCAAGCTTCTACCAGCAAAACGTGGCCCGTCCACTTGGGTTGGCAAAGGGTGTCCATATCTAATAAGGTCTAACTGTAGGAAATAAAGGCGGGAGGATAACAAGTGGCTTCATCCCCCAACCAGAGGATCCATCCACCACCCATTATCCTACCTATTGTCCAAAGGATCCATGATCCTCAACCCTAAAAACTATTATCTAAGTTATTACAGACCAACAATTGTTCATGAAAAACACCATCAAACAAAAACCACTACCAAATCATAAAAAATGGGCTTCGGCCGCGTCTAGATAAATCCATCATCGCCCATTTCAGCAGCTCACACCTTCGTTGCATCACCACCATCTCCTGCCCCAGCATCACCAGCCTGATCCTTAGCTCCACTGCCGCTTGCCTCCAGCATTAAGACCTCTGTAGCCTCCTCCTCATCATCAAGCTCAGCCAGCCTAGCCTTCCAGCCCTCCTGGTCCCAGTGGGTCCTGTCAAAGTCAGGATCCTCAGCCTCTTGAGCCATCTGCAGCTTGGTCTTGTACATAGCAATGGCAGCAGAGAGTTTGGCATCCTCCATCACCTCGTTCTTCTCATGGTCAGCATTGATTTGGGCCATTACCAGCTGCTTCTTTGCCAAGTTCAGGTCCTTCTCAAGGCGAGAGATAGTCTCATCCTTAGCCAAAAATATTTTCTGGAAGTCCAACTCTTTCGCCTCAGCCTCTTCAACATAAGCATCAAATAGCATCTGGATCTCGGCAAATTTCTGCAAAGAAAAAGGGGGTCATTTCAGGATCACTTATCCTCATACGTGCAGGATAGGATTAAGGATCAGGGATCCTTACCTCATTGAAGTATTCCTCAAATTGGTGACGGAGGAGGGGCAGGCCTTCAAGGTTGTCAGCTTCAGAGGACTTCCTCTTCTTTCCTCCTTTGTCCTTGGAGATGACAGGCTTAGGGACTGTAGCGCTTGGGCTAGCAGCAGTTTTCTTCTTTCCAGACCGAGGAGCCATAGTGCTAAGGTCACTGACACTAAAGCGGGAGGCTGACTTTGAGGATTTTCCAACGCCTATCAATCCAAAACAACAGATAAGTATTCTTGTTTCATTTTCATTTAAACATTTAATTATATACAGACTTGGATACTTACTTGACATTGTGACTGAGCCGGAGGATACTTCTTGAGAATCCTTTGAGTTTGCTTGAAATGATCTTACTGCAGGATCAAGATTCCAGAAAGCAGCGATCCTCTCTTCTGTTGCAGGTGATGAAATTATATGAGAAACGGAGATAGTTGCACAAAAAGACACAAAAAGGGGTCAGTTATCCTCACAGAAACAGGGTTATCCTATGATCCTTCTATAAGGATCCTCTATCCTACCATGGGTGGCCCATTTTCTTGGGAGATCTTTCCCATCCGGGATAGAATCCCTCCTAACGAAGAAAAACGCTTCTTCCAGTTGGTGTCATTCTTGGTGGTCTTCAGGATTGGGTGTGCTTCACCGGGTTTATGTTTGAATAGAAAGCGGTGTGAACCATGGCTTACAAGGTTGTACAGTTCAGCAAGTTCCGACATCCCTAACTCTATACCTTCCTGCTCAATGATTCTCTCTAGGGTGTATAAAACCCTCCACATCATAGGCATTGCCTGAACATAGCACATGCCGGTGAGAGAGAAGAAGGATTCAGTGAAGGCAGGGAAAGGATAGGAGTATCCTATTAGGAATGGAGTGGCCGAAAAAGCAACCCAGGTTTCAGAAAAAATATCACTTTTGGTGGTAGGGTCAAAGGGCTTGAAGACGGTGTTCGCCGGAAAACAATGGCGGATCCGATCGATCTCCGGATCGGTAAAACTGCAGAGTTCCTTCAGAGTAGTTTTGATAATCCCTTGGCTTTTCAAAGGACTATCTTTCTGGTGATCCTTGGCAGGGGATGATCGTAACTTCATTGTGGTCTAGAGATTTCGGAGAAAGAACAGATTAAGAAGATGAAAAGAGAAGAAGGAAAGAGAGATACATGGTTGATCTTTGAATGAGGATTTAAAGGAAGTAACGCACGAATTTAAATGCCTGCCAATCCTTATCTCTAACCTATTTATAATGATGATTCTGCAGGATTGTCACTTCAGTGACGTAAGATCAGCAACGGCTAGTTCGATCCAACCGGCTATATATCCGTTAGTCAGTTGGAGATAAGATCAAAAATATAACTCGTTAAAATTACACTTTACTCCTTATATTTTGGGGGCAATTGTTAGGTGAGGATTTTCCAATCCTAAGGATCACGGATCCTCAAGCACTGCCAGGATCACGGATCCTCAAGCACTGCCAGGATCACGGATCCTTAATTTTGTTTGAATTAAGGATCCTCAGGAGGTGTTGTAGGATCAGGATTCAGGATCCTCATGGTTATCCTTACACTAACGATTGTCTTTGCTATGTTTGAGTTTGTTTTGCAGGAGTATACGCCTTAGACTTGGTCTTGCCGATATTCTTGGAGAATATGCTCTCAATATTCCGCTCGTGCATGGCTTAGTGAACGTTATGGAGATCGTGGGAAGCTAGCATGAATTGCGGATAGTTAGTTGTTTTAGTTATTTCTAAATTTAAAAGGGGATAACAAGCTTGAATTAGAACGCTTAGCTAATTTAGCAAACACACACTCTCGTAACAGCTCTCAACAGTTTACTTGGCGATTTCATACACTTTTGCACTCTAGTGATCCTCGTAACAAGCTTGTTATCATCCCGAGTTGTAACAACCCTTTGTTTAATTTTAGTTGGTGATCGGTAGTTTCCATCACCCGAGGTTTTTTATGCCGGAGATCAACTCTTGATCAAGGGTTTTTTCCTCGTATAAATCCTTATGTCAATTGTTCATAACATTTGCAAGTTATTCATACATTTATTCATTGTTTCAAGCATCATTCCTCACAACAAAGATTTGGTTGTATTATCCTTGCCTGATTTTTTACCAAAACAACACACACACACCACATAATCGTATGATTTACCAAGAATTAAGAAAAATAACGATGATTTTTATGGTGAGAAAAAAAAAATATTTGTGTTCTTGGAGTATAAAATTACTGAATAAAAAACTTGTTTAAAAAGAAAAAAAAATCAAATAGTTTATATAGTTTCATGAGTTAAAAAATGTTTAATGTAAATTATAATGTTCAAACTGGGATTCCAACTAAGGGCCCATTAATTGCAGAAGTAAATGCTAAACCAATGGACCAACATCAAGTTGTTTTTTTAATAAACTAGTTGATTTTCCGCCTGTGCGTTGCGGCGGGGAGCTAATGTCTGCAAAACGCGTGTCGGCAACGGCAAGCAGATACGGGAAATCAAAACATAAATAACAATGACGTGGTAACGATAGTCACTCCGTAAAAAAAAGATTTTAAATAAACTAATATATAATAATAGGACCCCACACGTCCTACACATTGGAAATTCAGTTGTTTTCAGTTTAGTTATTACGGTGCAAACACGTTAAAATATGGATGAGCTCAGTACCGGTAACCGGCTCCGAGAGTACCGATCCGGAAAATCATCGAAATTAGGTACCTGCATCGAAAATGCTCGGTACGATACGGTATGGTATTTGAAGGTAAAAATCAGTAAATGCAGGTATGGTGCTAGACCGGTGTCGAACCGAAAGTAACAATTCTGAAAACGCCAAAAGGTGGGTACCAAATTGGTACCGAAAATGATTGGTATAGTAATTTTGGTACCGATACGATACCGGTTTGATTACAGGATTTGATACAATTTGCTCATCAATAATCTAAATATCCAAGTTAATTTTACATGCTACAATTCATTCATTATAGGAAAAGATAAAAAAGAAAACAAAATAAGTTGTTGTGTATATAAAACCTTAATCAAACGAAATACAGTTTACTTACAGTGTGTATGAAAAGTAATCTACACGGTGCAATTACTTGCGTCGCTACAGGATTTGATGAGCTCGGTACCAACCGGTACCGAAAATACCGTTACTGAAAATCTTCAAAAGTGAGTACCGGTACCGATTATACCTGGTACGGTACGGTTCGGTACCGGTCGGTACTGGTATTTGAGGGTAAAAACCGGTGAATACCGGTGCCGAACCGATACCGAAAATGTCAAAAGTCGGTACCGATTCAGTACCGAAAATATACCCGGTTTGGTAAATTTGATATTGGTACCCGATATCATTTGCTCATCCCCTTGACGATGTTACTATTCATTGGATTGTGTATGACAAATAATCTAAACCGGTGCAATTACTTGCGTTGCTACAGGATTTGATGAGCTCGGTACCAACCGGTACCGAAAATACCGTTACCGAAAATCCCCAAAAGTGGGTACTGGTACGGTATGGTTTGGTACCGGTATGGTTTGGTACCGGTACGGTACTGTACGGTTCGGTACCGGTACGGTACCGGTATTTGAGGGTAAAAACCTCTGAATACCGGTGCCGAACCGATGCCGAAAATGTCAAAAGTCGATACCGATTTGGTACCGAAAATATACCCGGTTTGATAAATTTGATACCTTATTGCCCTGATTTGATGAGCTCGGTACCAACCGGTACCAAAAATACCGTTACCGAAAATCCCCAAAAGTGGGTACTGGTCCTGAATATACATGGTACGGTACGGTTCGGTACCGGTCGGTACTGGTATGGTACCGATATTTGAGGGTAAAAACCGCTGAATACCGGTGCCGAACCGATGCCGAAAATGTCAAAAGTCGATATCGATTCGGTACCGAAAATATACCCGGTTTGATAAATTTGATACCTTATTGCCCTGATTTACTGTTTGATTTAATAAATTTGATTTACTGTTCATTGCGTTTAATTTTTAATATAAGGATAATGATACGTATCAATTTACACTACTGGAAGAACTCAAAAAAAAAAAAAGAGAGAGAACCCCAAGAATCGAACTAGGTACCAAGGCTTTAAAAGGTGACATGCAGTGACATTATGACGAGCGTTGTGTTTATTTTGGACAAAATTAAAGAAAACAACCTTTATGTTATACCCAAACTGCACTTCGTACCTTTCACTATGAAATCGGCAAAAACCAACCTTTACGTTCATGTTTTGCTACAGATTCAACCTTTACCACAAACCTCGTTTAATTTATTGGTTAAGTTACCTCACATGCTTTGCATGTGAGGGTATTATGGTCTTTTCAAATCAATATTTGATGCATATTTAAAAAGGAGCCAACAAAACCCAAATCATCAATCGCCCTTTCCCTTTTTTCCAAAACCCAGATCAACAACATGCTTCCATAAATGGCGGCGGTGCTGGTTGGTTTTAGAGGTGACGACTGTTGCCGGCGATCTTCAACCAGTTTCAGAGAGGTGGAGGTAAGTTGTGTGGAACTTGCGAGACCCTTTTGTTCAAGAGTATTAACAAAGTTATCAGTTCCTAATTTGTACAATCAATTCATTTGCCATGCTTTAAATCCAGGTTAGAAGGTTAACTTATGGAAGCATGTTGTTGATCTGGGTTTTGGAAAAAAGGGAAAGGGGGATTTATGATCTGGGTTTTGTTGGCTCCTTTTTAAATATGCATCAAATATGGATTTGAAAAGACCATAACACCCTCACATGCAAAGCATGTGAGGTAACTTAACCAATAAATTAAACGACGTTTGTGGTAAAGGTTGAATCCGTAGCAAAACATGAACGTAAAGGTTGGTTTTTGCCGATTTCATAGTGAAAGGTACGAAGTGCAATTTGGGTATAACATAAAGGTTGTTTTCTGCAATTTTGTCTTTATTTTGTTATACAATATATATACTGTACATACAAAATTTAGGGCTCGAGAAAAGTGGGCTTCGACCGGGGGTGGGGGGGGGGGGGGGGGGGGGCAGCCCTGATTATTTCAATAATAATGCACCCTTTTTTTAGAATGAAATAGAAGGTTTTACACGTTTAGTTAAATTTTCAACATGTTTCTTATTAAGCTAGTTATTTTGACTTTACTTGTTTGACCCTTTAGAGATAAATTTCTTGGAATGGAGTAATCATGATGTATTTGTACAAAATAGGAAGGATGCGTCAAGATGTAACATTCACGCATGGAGATTGGTATTGGACAGAATTTCTACCAGAGAGGCTCTAAAGAGAAGAAACATTCAGTTTGGAGATTCGGTTTGTCCTTTGTGTTTCTCGGCTGAAGAATCTTCCTTACATCTTTTTACTGGATGTTCGGTGGCGTCTAATGTTTGGAACGGCATCAGTCTTTGGTGTAAGATCCCGCACATCCTCGCATTTTCTATTAAGGATCTTCTCAGTATACACAAGGAGTTGAGAGCTTCGGAAAGAAAAAAAGAAGCGGTTCAAGGTATTATTATAACTGCCTGTTGGTGTATTTGGAAAACGAGGAACAACGTGATTTTCTCTAATAAACCGATCCGTATTGATAGTATTCTCTGCGAGGTTAAGGCTACGGGTTTTCTTTGGTTCTCTAATAGATCGAAACATAAAGGGATTGAATGGGGTGATTGGTGTTCGTTTGTAAATATGTAATTTTTTGTCTGTGTTTGTTTTGGGCCTTCCCGGTTTGTGATGGTTTGTTGTGTTTAATGAAGTACAGCTTTCAAAAAAAAAAAAAATGCTCATCCCCAAACAATGGACCAGCCTCACGAATCCTATTCTTTCTTGATCCATGGTGTCCTTCAAGACAACGTCATGAACCATGAATGCACCCTCGGGTCGGATCGGGTCGGGATCATGCTCAGGCTCGGGCTTAGGGTTCTCGTTCCTTTTTTGTTCTCGGGGATGAATTGGTGGACGGCAAAAACTAGATAGTGGATTTAGAGTACAAGGTCTAGTTTTCTTTGATTTTACATATGGTTCAGGTTCAAGAATAAATTGAAAAGAGATAGGTTACATGGACCACATATGGTGCTCGTCTACCCCTTAATTGTGTTTCAGCTTTAATGTTGGGTAGTCTTCATCAATGGGTCAGTCAAACATAATGAACACCTTTGCTTAATTAAACGGGTCGGGTCGTGTTCAAGTTAACATTTTTAATTAATCAGGTTGACATGTTTAACCTTAACCATTTATACGTTTATTGTTTGATTACTACACATCAACCCATCAGCCATGTTTGACACGTTTAGATAAATTGGTTAAATGAATGATGTGTTACGTTTTTTCAGTGTGATTGGGTTAAGGTTGATTTTTTTATACGTGTAAATATATGGTTCATCTGTGGGTTGACACCCTAATCCTAACTTGTTTATGTGTATAAAAAAGATAGTAGTGCTTGTACAAATATTAAACTTGCCTATGTGGCCTTTCTTTATAGGTTTTTAATTTAAGTTCCAGTTTGACCTCTTAAGCTATATATAATATATGTATGTATTTAAAGGCTATGCAGTTAATGCGGTAAAATATCGGATATCGGTCAACGACCGATATTTGAGATATAGGTTACCTCGGTGAGATATCGGTGGGATATCGGTAATTTTAATATAATGCAAAATTTACATATATAGCAATTTAACAATAATAATTCAGTGATATATCAGTGATATATCGGTCAAATATCGGTGATATATCGGTTATATCGGTGAAATATCGGTTATATCGGTCAAATATCGGTCAATATCGCCGATAATATCGGTACCGATATTCTAACCGATATTTGACACCGATATTTTACTAGGGGACCGATATGACCGATATAACCGATATCTCACCGATATTAACTGCATAGTTTAAAGGAACTAAAAAGTTCAAGAATAAAGTTCTTTTCAATTCAAATTCAGTCCAAACTAATCATAAGCATTCATCAAAAACTATATTTGTATTAGTCTCTTAACAATTTTAGAAATAAACACCAATAAAAAGATAAAACAAAAAATAATTTTTTTTATTACTTAACTAGAAGATAAACATAGTGTGTCTAATGAAACCACACATCTTTTTAAAGTAAACAATTTTATTGTAACCATAAGGATCCTTACAATCATTGCAAGGAAACATAGTTTTTAAACCGATAAAACATTCATTAGGAGCGGAAATCCTCAAATACGAATTACATAAAACATCAATTTTCAAGTCAAATCATCAAAATTAACATTAAAAGTCATATAGCTCCTTGCTAGTTTTTAAATAAAATCTTTCTTATATTGGGTTGCTTCACTTCACCTTATATTCGATCATATTAAATTATGAAATTTCTATTGAAAACGACAACATGTTGCTTGACACAAGACAAAGGATCAAAATCTAGAATCAATCGTTCAATGGGTGAAAGCATATTATTGAAATCCAAAGAGGATATAACAAGAAGCTAAAAGATGAATAGAATCTACATGCACTTAACATTCTAGAATTGATCTATGACATTGATGTTTGGAATATTGGATTTTAATAATTCCAATTATTCGCCGTTGACTGACAACACAACAGTCTTAACTTCAAAAATAATCACTGGCAGTCCCAACTATTAACATATTGGCCTCCAATGGACCCTGACTAAAACCCTAACGCCGTTAGTCTCCGGTCGCTGGAAAAACGTTTTTGGCCGGGAAACTCAACATTAGGGTTCTGTTAGTCAGGGTCCATTGGTGGCCAAAAATGGTTTACCAGCGACCGGAGACTAACGACGTTAGGGTTCTGTTAGTCAGCGTCCATTGGTGGCCAATATGTTAATAGTTGGGACTGCCAGTGGTTATTTTTTAAGTTGGGACTGCTGGTGGCCAACGACAAATAGCAATATTCCTTGATGTTTGATACATATATATTTCATGTAATAGTCACATGAGACCGGCCAATTTTCTAATAGGTTCAACAATCAACTTCTACATATATAGCTTCTTCATGCTTTTGGTTTTTGAAACAGTTTGAAATGGACAATAATCTCATAATAAAACATGAAGGTGACTTGAACATCTATTTAATATTATTTGTTTAAGTACAAGCCGGCCAAGAGAACACAACTAATACCTTTTAGCTCAAGTGGTTACAACATAAATAATTTATGTTGGCTTTAAATTCTATATATGGTTGATGTTTTAGAAAATGAACAAATACATTGGATACATGTATAATAGAAAACTTGGCCGGTAGACGGATAAAAGGATCCTTTGGACCTTTGTAGTTTCCATCTAGAGTGTAAATAAGTCAAGTCTGAGTGACTCGTTTACCTTAAGATTCCCCTAGTTGGTTTGTTTTGGGCTCTACTCAAACTCTCTAAAAACAACTTTCGAAATAATCACATATTAACAAATATAACTGGATCGGTTGTTTAATTCGGTTGGTTAAAAATAGTACTTCGGTTTAGTTAAAATGAAGGTTAAGCTACAATATCGGCTTGGTTATTCGATTATCACAAAAACCATAACCATATTTAAACCACACAAAGCTATTTCGATTCGATTTTTTTGTTATAGTTTCTGACTTATTATTATAATTAAAATGTTTGTTTAGGGCCTAATCAAGCTTGGTGTATTAAATTTAGCTTGATTCGAGCTTATAGCGAATCGATCTCAATTTGTTTAGGCTTAAAACTAGGGGTGTGCAAAAAACCGAATTAACCAAATAAAACCGAACCAAATCGAAATCCGGTGGGTCAGTTAATTGTTTTGTTAAAAACCGAAAGTAGCGGGTCGGTTATGGTTATCAATCTTTCCATACCCACCTTAACCAAACTGACATATAGTAAAATCTTTTTCAGATTTGGACTTTCATCATTCTTTCAATATTTGACGTTTTTGGTTGAACGGTGGTTTAAGTTTATGTGTTATATCATTTCGATTTTTTATAAACGTTTGTTTAAATTTATGAATCATTTCGTTTTTTTTTTTTTAATATTTGATAATCATCGGTATTAATATATATATATATATATATATATTATATGTATTTTTTTGCTATGTAATATAATAATATATAAAAATGTGTAATAAAAATTTATTCCATGGTCATAAATTTCAAGCCCAAACTTAGACCCAAATAATGCACAATTATATTTTCTTGAGTTACTTTTAGGTAGGCTCAAATTCACGGTTAACCGACCATAACCGACCCGCTATAACCATCAAAACCGAATAACCAAAACCGCCATAACCGATCGGTTATGGTTATGATTATTTATTAACTGATATCTCGGTTATAGTTATGGTTTTTAGCCCAAACCGACCCATGCACACCCCAACTTAAAACCCAATAAAACCAACTTAATGAACAAAGTTAACGGCCAGTCACTCTCAGTTAAACAAGAAGCATTGTTAAATATTCATAGGCATAAAATAGAGCATAGCATTTGGAATATTATAGTAAAACTAAAAGTCTAAAACAATACTGCAGGCACTAAAGTTAACAACAAAACAGCAGCCAGCCACCAAGTATTCTCATTTCCTTATGAGTATCTCAATTGTTGGCAAATGGCATTTTCCAACATTGCCATGATTTATTTTATAAAAATATGTCATTATTCATTTTGTAATAAACAAGTCATAGTTTTTGTCATGAAACTGACAAGTGACTCTGATAAGGAGAGATTAACTAAAGATGCTGACATACAAATCCGGTTAGCGAAAATGATTATATATATAAACATTTGTCACATACCATCTAATTCTATATATACAACTATGTTGTGTGAAATATAAGATCAGAGTGAATTAAGATAGATAGATGGGGGGAAAAGGTGGAATGTTTTATTATGCAGATGGCATAGATAAGGTGCTTATGTTATTTGGTACATTAGGTTGTCTTGGAGATGCTTTAATGTCTCCACTTACTATGTTAATCCTTAGTGGGATTCTTGATGATTATGGTGGTGGTGGTATTTCTTTCTCCATTGATGTGGTGAACAAGGTACATATGTATATCTATTTTTTATTTATTAAAGTTTCATAGTATTTAGACAAAATAATGGAATAACTAGCTAGGATGTTGAATTGTTGATCACTCGTCGAGTTGATTTGGATAGGAGGAAATTTGTTCTAGGTTCGGTCTGGTCTGGTCCGGTCCAGAAGTAGCTAGATGGTTGGTTATCGACTGCTCAACTCAACACAACTTTTACGAAGAAAAATCAATTAATACACTTGACCATCGTAAACAAATGAGTTGATTTGGGCAACTTTTGATAGTAAATGAGTTTCGTCGGCCACTCAAATTATACGCTTCATAAACAACCGATGCATGTCACATCACAAACCCACTATGTTTTTTTTTTCTTTTTGTAAAACGACATGTTTCAACACAAACCCATTTGACCCGATTAAGCTTGACCCATTAGAATACCTGCCCGAACCGTAGGGCCTACGGGTGACTCAAGAGGGAGCTTTGGGCTTTCACTTCCTAGGCCCCATATTCTAAAAGAAAGTTATATGTAGGTAATTTGACCTTCACGATTGTTAACGGTGGGGTACTGGGGTTTGTGGTCTATAATCATAGGATTGGCGAAAATGGTCGCAATTTTATTATCCACTCTAGGCCCCCAAAAAACTTTGAGACGGCCTGTTGGCCAACCGTTAAGCCATACTTAAAATGAACCTAAAAAACGTCGATATGTTAATTGATATGTTGTTTATGATCTTATAGTATGCGCTCAAGCTGCTCATTCTTGCAATTGGTGTTGGAATATCAGCTTTTCTTGGTGAGTTTAGTTCCAAACTAAGGGAAGAAAAGTAGCAATCCTTAATCTTGTGACCAACACATGTATTGATTCATATTATGCAGAAGGAATATGTTGGACAAGAACTGCCGAAAGACAAACATCGCGTCTAAGGATGGAATACCTTAAATCTGTACTTAGGCAAGAAGTCGGTTTCTTTGACACACAAGTTGGTTCTTCCATCAATTTCGAAGTTATTTCAACCATTTCGGGTGATGCGCAACTCATTCAGGACGTCATGGCTGATAAGGTACTTTAAACACTCATATTCTCAGAGTCGAAAAATGGAAAGTTTGTTGGGGAAATTTCAGAAACCGGATGATCAGAGAGGCGTGTTGTCACTCTCAGATCAAATTATTTCGGTGGTTCACCTGAATAATTCAATCGGATACAACTCTGATTTTCGAGATTGAACCAGGGTATGTTTTTCGTGTGTATTCTCTAAACCAGCAGAATGATCAAGAAGAAAACTGACTACGAAATTGGATTGGGGATTGCCAACTGCCATTAGGCAGTTATGTCACAATTAAGACATAACTGCCACATAAAACTGCCAATTTTTATGTTTCGAAGATAAGCCATTTTCCAGAAAATATATATATTTTTTTTTTAATGCCGCCCCTTGGACCCTGCTCCCAGGGGCGCTGCCCCTTGGAACCCCCGTAGAGTACGGGCTCCGCCCGTACACTTCGAATTATAACAACTCAAACAAGCGTGCACTCTCGCACCTCCTAACTTGCTTGATGTGTATTATTATTCGCCTTGATCACCAAGTCAATCCCCGATTACACTAAAGTATCTAACAAAGTTTTGGTAAGAATCAGGCCGGGTCGAATAAGATTTTATTAACATGAAAGTTCTTTTTTGTCTAAAAAGTTCAAATTGTCTTCATAAAAAAATTGTTGTATCACATATTAATAACAATAAATATATTGAGTTTCTTAATTATTGTACACAAGGAGAAACACACAATTTAGGGAACAAGGGAGTATTTTTCAAATAAAAGATTTTGTAGGTTTAATGTACTAAAAAATATACTAGGGCATTCTTTTAAACCGTTTTTATTTTAGCTATTTTTTTAGTTGACTCTTTCTTTATAGATAAGGTAAATTATATGTTTCGTCCTTTACGTTTACACCATTTTTAGTGGATGTCCTTTAGCTTTAAAAATGTCTGGATTTATGGCAAAGGATGTGACTTGCAAGTTTTTTTAAACGTAAAGGATGATTTCCGGCATTTTTAAAGCCAAAGGACATCCGTTGGAATTTAGTGTAAACGTAAAGGACAAAAAATATAATTTACCCTTATAGATAATATATACATAGAAAGTTTTTATTCATAGGTGGTTTAGGAAAATGATATGCGTTTATAGGAGGTTCTTGAAGTTGTTTAAATTTCTATAAAGTATGCAAGTCAAGAGAGCATACTCATGATTACCTGGGAGCATGGTTGTAAAACAAGGTCTCCAAGGCCGAGTAGTCGCTACAAGGTAGGCTGCCGAGGCGACTTTCTTCAAGTCCGACTAATTACTCGGAATCGATCAAATGCGGTCAACATTGGCAAAAATCGGATCTAGTAGGTCACCTCGGGCCGAGTTTGACTCAAAATAAAATAAAACATAATTTCTATGCCTATAATATTAAAGAATGAATATCAATTTCACGTATTTTGTTATAAATATTAGTAAATTTATGTTCTTTGACTTACATTTAATTTCCGAAAACTAATTTCTTTATAATTTGGCATCTCCGAGTACTCCCCGTGTACTCTCCGCCTAGGCCGAGTACTCTCAACTCCCCGGTCGACCGACTAGGGAGTGCCTAGCGACTTTTACAACCATGCCTGGGAGTCCATGTCAGCATATTCAAAGAGTTCGCCTGGAAACCAAAACACTCCCAAAAACCTCATAGAAACACTTGTCATTTTGCTAGACCACTTGGAAATCCAAAAAATATAATACATACATAACATAACACAACTCGACCCATTCATACTAAGTGAACCTAAACTATCACCTCTAATGTAAAATATTTTCCTGTTCATTAAAATAACTCACCATTAACTAAAATGTCATGCAGTTACCCAACTGTCTATGTCACCTATCGGCAATCGTATTCGGTACGGTAGTAGGCTTCATACTTTCATGGCGGCTAATGTTGGCCTCCCTCCCTTTCGTATTTCTGTTTGTGGGTCCCGTGTTAGGCATGGGGGCGTTGCTAAAAGGTCTCGGGATGAAGATGAAGGGTGCCTATGATAAAGGTGGTGGCGTGGCAGATCAGGCGATCTCATCAATCAGAACCGTCTATTCTTACGTTGGTGAACAACAGACGATCGATAAGTTTAGTAATGCGCTTGAGACGAGTATGAGATTAGGTATAAAACAAGGATTTACCAAGGGTTTGATGATTGGGAGCATGGGTATGATCTTTGTGACTTGGGCATTTGTTGCTTGGGTAGGAAGTTATCTTATTACCCAAAAGGGCGAAACGGGTGGCCCGGTTTTTGTTTCGGCAATCTGTGTCATCATGGCAGGCCTGTAAGTCACTATTTTGTATTCATATCACTAAAAGATGGTTAGTTTAATAAGTAGAATGGGACAATAATCTTTTTTCACATTTCCAAACATTTATATGGGAAAATGACTAGCAACATTATTAGAAAAACATGATTTTATACTACATAAGATTTTAGATGCTATTTGTGCTATTCGCTAGAGGTGTCAAAGGGCGAGTTAGCCAGTTGGGTAACATGCCAAAACTAGCAACTTTTTTAAAAACATTTTTTTGTTTAGTTTTTCTCCAATAAATAATGTCTCAACTATTACTATAAATAGTATATCCCTTCAATAATTTAATTTTGAATAAAAATGATTAAGTTTTTCTTTTAGAGTAAGGTTCCGTTACATATAGGTCTTAACATAAGAAGTGAAAAGGGGGATTTTTTGTTTTTTGAAAATCTGTTTTTACATCTTGTCAAACACATATTTTAGTCCCAAAATCATAAAAAAAGAAAAAAAAATCGATACACGAATTTTTTTTTTTAAATTTTGGGACTAAAATACGTGCTTGACAAGATGGGAAAACAAATTTTCAAAAAATAAAATCTTACACTAGTAATTATGTAATTACTATAGAGTAAAAAAAATCTTTCTTCACTTCTCATGTTAAGACCCGATCTTTACACTTTTCTTTTAAGCTACTTTGTATGACTTTACTGGTATGACGCGTAATGGAATACGTAACCCAAAACAGTCCATTGATAAGTAAATAAGTCGAAAACGGATCTCTTTAAAGATTTCTCAAGAAAAAAAGTCAACAAGTTTTCAAATTCTAAAGTCTAATGGAGTTCTATCTTCCAATTTCAGGTCAACTATGAGTGCACTACCTAATGTCCCATTCATTTCAGAAGCAAAAGCCGCTACATCAAGAATGTTCGAAATGATCAACCGTGTTCCACGTATAGACATCAATAAAACCAAGGGCAAAACAATACCATCAGTAAGGGGTGATATCGAGTTTAGAAACGTTGACTTTTCATACCCATCAAGACCCGACACTCCAATCCTACAAGGTCTCAACCTTCGGGTCAAAGCGGGTAAAACAGTTGGTCTTGTAGGTGGAAGCGGGTCAGGAAAGTCAACGATTGTTTCTTTGATCGAAAGGTTTTATGACCCGGTCAACGGAGACATCCTTCTTGATGGACATAGAATAAAGGGTCTTAACCTTAAATGGTTGAGATCTCAAATGGGGTTAGTTAATCAAGAACCGGTTTTATTCGCAACATCGATTAAGGAAAACATACTGTTCGGCAACGAAGGTGTTTCAAACGAACTTGTTGAGGTTGCAGCTAAAAGAGCAAATGCACATGATTTTATCACTAAACTACCCGAATCCTATGAAACACAAGTTGGTCAGTTTGGGATTCAGTTGTCGGGCGGTCAAAAGCAACGAATTGCTATAGCGAGAGCTTTGCTTAAAGAACCCAAGATTCTTTTGTTGGATGAAGCAACAAGTGCTTTGGATTCGGAATCCGAAAGGGTTGTTCAAGAAGCTTTAGATCAAGCTTCGGTCGGAAGAACTACTATTATTGTCGCACATCGGCTTACCACAATCCGTAAAGCGGATAAGATTGTGGTTCTCCGGTCAGGAAAAGTGATCGAATCTGGTTCACATGAAGAATTAATGCAGAACAACGGTATGATCTATGCAGTTAATGCGGTAAAATATCGGATGTCGGTCAAGGACCGATATTTGAGATATAGGTTATCTCAGTGAGATATCAATAATTTTAATATCATGAAGAATTTATATTTGTATAGCAATTTAACACTAACAATTCAATGATATATCGGTTAAATAGTATATCGGTGGCTATATCAGTGATATATCGGTTATATCAGTCAAATATCGGTCAATATCGCCGATAATATTGGTACCGACATTTGACACCGATATTTACATGAGGGCCGATAACCGATATATCCGTGATATATCACCGATATTAACTACATAGGGTATGATTTAATTATGTTTCCTTTGTAATTATCTTAATGATACATAATATCTTACGAGGTTTTCATTATTCTACAGGTGGGGCTTACTACCAAATGGTGCAGCTGCAACAATCAGCTGCCCAGAGCCAAAACCTCGATAGTCCGCATACACCAATCAGAAACACACATCGTCGAAGAAATTATAGCCCTCAAACACCAAGAACACCGATTAGCATACGATCGAGCTTCCAAAATAGCCCGATGTCGCCTTTCAGCCCAGCGGTTTCCATTAACACGGTTCATTCGGTTCAAATGATTTCTTACGAAGAAAGTGATGACGAGTACGACATAATATCAAACCCTAATCCTTCACAATGGCGTTTGTTGAAAATGAACGCACCCGAGTGGAAACGAGCCGTGTTAGGGTGCCTAGGAGCCGCCGGATTCGGTGCTATAACGCCTATACACGCTTATTGTTTAGGATCGGTCGTTTCAGTATATTTTTTAACTGACAAATCGAAGATAAAATCCGAAACAGCGATTTACTGTATCATTTTCGTAGGTCTTGGAGTTCTTTGTTTCTTCACCAACTTACTCCAACATCATAACTTTGCGGTTATGGGAGAACGCTTAACAAAAAGAGTACGTGAAAAACTACTCGAAAACGTGCTCACTTTCGAAATCGGATGGTTTGATCGAGATGAAAACACAAGTGCAGCCGTGTGCGCACGCCTCGCAACAGAAGCAAGCCTGATACGGTCACTAGTAGGAGACCGAATCTCGTTACTCCTGCAAGTTTTCTTCAGCGCATTTCTTTCGTTTCTGATTTCTTTAATCATCAACTGGAGAGTTGCAGCTGTCATGATTTCAGTCCAACCATTGTTGATCGTAAGCATTTACTCCAAAACTGTGTTGATGAAGAGCTTATCTTCTAAAGCGAGGAAGGCGCAAAACGAAGGAACACAGTTAGCAAGCGAAGCGGTTGTGAATCACAGAACGATTACCGCATTTGTTTCACAAGAAAGAATCATGAGATTGTATGCAGAAACTCTTAAAGGACCAAGAAAACAATGCATCAAACAATCATGGTTTTCGGGTTTGGGTTTATCCGCTTCCCAGTTCATAACAACCGCTGCAATCTCATTGGCGTTTTGGTACGTTAGCTGAGTTTATTATCTGTTATAGATTTTCATTATTTGATTCATTATTTATCTTTAAGCTTGTTTGTTAGTCAGTATTAGGATTTTTTTTTTGTCGTTATTGAGTTTTCATGTATTCAACATTAAACATGTTATCTAAGCAGTTAATGCGGTAAAATATCGGTCAAGGAACGATATTTGAGATATGGGTTATTGAGGTGGGATATCGGTAATTTTAATATCATGCAGAATTTATATATATAGCAATTTAACACTAACAATTTAGTATACTCTTCTACCATTAACAAATTAACCGTTTGTTTAACATTTATTAATTAATTATATTAATTATAATTTATATTTTATATATCAATTAGTTATTTTTTATTATTTTATAGATATTAATTATTATAATTATTTAAATATATTAATAAAAAAATTATAAAAACACTAGGCTCGTTTGGCCTCGCGAGCCGGCTCGAGCTCGATAAGCGAAGCTCAGGCTCGGGGTCGTTTACTAAACGAGCTTGTGTTTAGGCTCGGGCTCGTTTAAGCTCAGCTTGTTCGTTCGAGCTTTTTTTCAAGCTGAGCTCAAGTAACGCGCGAGTAGCTCAGCTCGTTTGCACCCCTAATATCGGGAATAAGAAGAAAGACGAATGATAGAACTAAGAAGAAAGGTACTGATATCGGGAAAAATAATCGACATATCGGTCAACATCGACGAATTAACTTTTTTTTTTGAAAGGTATCGACGAATTAACTGCATAGCATATTATTCACCAATATCGTTTTGTTTTTCGTTTCAATTCTTTCAGGTACGGTGGGAGAGAGATGAACAAAGGGAACGCAACCGCGAAACAAATGTTTCAGGTTTTCTTCATCTTAATGACCACCGGCAAGAATATTGCAGACGCGGGAAGCATGAGTACCGATCTATCAAAAGGTGGCGGTGCAGTACGGTCCGTGTTAGCAGTACTCGACAGAAAAACCGAAATCGACCCGAATGACTCAAACGGGTTGACCGCTAGAAGAATCAACGGTGACATAGAGCTGAAAAACGTTTACTTTTCATACCCGTCAAGACCCGAGCAAATGATTTTCCAGGGGCTTTCTTTGAAAATTGAAGCGGGAAAAACAGTTGCACTTGTAGGTCAAAGCGGGTCGGGTAAGTCAACTGTTATCGGGTTGATAGAAAGGTTTTATGACCCGATGAAAGGTTGTGTACTCGTTGACCAGCGGGATTTGAAAAATTACAATTTGAGAAGCTTGAGATCACATATTGCGTTGGTGAGTCAAGAACCGACACTTTTCGCGGGAAGTGTTCGTTATAATATTGTTTACGGTAAAGAGGAAGCTAGTGAAGCTGAAATAAGGAAAGCAGCAAAGCTTGCAAATGCTCATGAGTTTATAAGGTAGTGTTTGGTGATTGGTTTTATGGAATTAAAGAAGCAAATTTTAGAACTTAAATAACTATATTTTCTTTAGATATAGTAAACCAAACATATATTTTTATCTCATTCCCTTACCCACTATTCTCAGAACCAGCTGGACCAGTACTTTTGAACCGTCTTTATTTGGACTGGTCGGTTATCATCAGACCAGTGAGCCAGCTAACCAAATGATGGTTGGAACCAGGGATGAGCATCAGGGGCGAAGCTTCATAGAGGCTGGGGTTGCAAGTGTCTGCCCCCCTGAATTTCCGTTCAAGCTCTTCCACTGATGAACGTTCGGTACCGGTACCCATTTTCGGGATCGGTACCGGTATTTTTGGTTGTTTTACCTTCAAATACCGGTACCGTACCGATTATTTTTGGTACCGATACCCATTTTTCCCATTTTCGGTACCGGTCCAGTACCGAGCTCATCCCTAGTTGAAACCGGTCATCAAATGTATTATTTTTCTTTCCAAAATCACATATACTACTTTTGGCCTCATCTTTTGAATACTTCAGGTTTCATACTTTGTTAACATTGCAAGTCCACATCAAACGATAAACTACTTCCATATTTTATTTTAAACTTTATTCTTCTAATGAATATGAATTTCACTGCAGTTCTATGAAAGATGGATATGAAACTTACTGTGGAGAAAGAGGAGTCCAACTATCAGGAGGCCAAAAGCAAAGAATTGCACTTGCAAGAGCAATACTCAAGAATCCAGCTATTCTTCTTTTAGACGAAGCCACCAGTGCACTTGATAGTGTATCGGAAAAGCTTGTGCAGGAAGCATTGGAGAAGATGATGGTCGGTAGAACCTGCGTAGTAGTTGCTCATCGATTATCAACGATACAAAAATCCGATTCGATATCTGTTATTAGAAATGGGAAAGTTGTAGAACAAGGGTCTCACACTGAACTACTTTCATTGGGGAATAATGGAGCCTACCGCGCTCTCATAAAGTTGCAACATTTGTGAGTCTTCGAAAAAGTTTGTAAAGTTTTGGACAATGATATAGATTCGCTCTGTAGTTTAGTAATGTTGTTATAATGTTATAGATGATTTGCAGGCTCAAATTTGCATATTTAATATTACTTGTTTTGGGTAAATATGATATCATTAAAAGTTACACTACGTATATAGTTAGTATTTTATGGAGGTATATGTCAAATATACACAATGACTTAACCGTTTTTCTAAAATAGTTAGTATTCAATATTACTTGTTTTGGGTAAGAATTACACTGCGTATATAGTTAGTATTTTAATAATTTAATTGATGTATATGTGAGCCGGCCCTGAGAATTCGTGTATCCTGTTCGAGCTCGAAAAAATGTGCCCTTAGGCCTTAACGAAATTGGGTATTTGACTCACTAAAGGTCTAAACCTAATGCCAAAGGGGTTAATAACTAATCTAAACCATAAGAATAGTTTTGTAAGGGAGCCTATGATGGTGTTTGTATGTGTGTACCCTATTAAAAAATATTTACATATACATATCGAGTTTTTTTCATAAAAAAACGTGTCCCTCGAAATATCGGGCCCTGGCCGGTGGTCCTCCCCGCCCACCCCCAAGGCCGGCTATGTATATGTCGAACATACACAATGACTTTACCATTTTTTCTATAAAGTTAGATTCAATCATATCCACCTTTGTAAAAATATATCTTTGTTATTTAACAACAACTGAAATTTATGAACAAGTCATCATCAAAATGATATTAACTTACGACAAATTAAATTTTTTAAATATCTTTCATGTATAGCGTACAAGTCACTCACCTTCGCCCGTAGGGTTTACTGCATCTTGAATCTTCCCATCCACCGTTGACTTCCTGAAGTCAAACACATAACATAATTATTATCAACTTCATGAATCATGATAATGCTTCTAGCTTCCACACACATGAATTACTTCCACATTTTGAATCCTCTCGTTAACTTGTTACAATTACAACTCAATTAACCACATTTACCATCAATAAGTACAAAATTTCAATACTAGCCCATGTTAGTGATAGGGCTGTAACCGAGTCGAGCTTCACGTCATCTCAAATTTAGCTTTTTTAGCTAGTTTTTCTCGAGCTTCTTTCAAGTCGAGCTGCAAGCCGCGAGCTTTATGAGCACAGCCCTAACAATGGGCTACATTATATATTTAATTCATAGCAAAACTTTTATCCAAATTTATAGAATTCACCAAAAGAAAACTATTCAACAAATTAAAATTCTCTTTCCTGATCAAATGTGAACAATTTAGAGCCAATACAATATACATATCATATCAGAAAGCTTACAAAATTTAAAAAATAATATGTTTTAAATACTGGAAATCCTTCAAGCCACAAATGAATAACAAAATTAAATTATATATTGATATTCAATATGGTGAACAAAAACAAGCTTCTTTACTTGAATATCAATTTTTTTTTTTTTACGATCATAAGCAGTTGTTTGTTTTCATTCCAATCATCAGGGCAAATTACATAAGAATAGCAGGTAGACGAGCAACAAACTGCGCCGCCATCCCTTTCTGAATAGAAAACCCTAATCTACTAAAAACAAAGCCTCGCCCCTGAGGGGTCGAAAAGTTGTTGTGGACTACACGTTGAACTCTGGACAAGAAACGAACTGCCTCTGGTAATAGTATGAACCCTAATTATTCAAATATCAATTGATTTGAATAACCGAAAGCTAGTGAGCTACTCAATTGAAATATATAAACATAGATTTTCATTTTCACTCTTAATCAAATTTTATTTTAAATTTGTGTACAAGATTCTCAATTTCATCACATTAAACCAAATCGCCCAATTTAGAGTAGAAACCCTAATTATTCAAATTTATTGTGACATAGAATAGATGATGAGAGGTTAATGACTTACAACAGAAGCTTCTTTCCTGGTAATAATATCCATAATTGAGAATTTGATTTCAGCACACTCCTTGTTTCCCATTCTGCGTTCGTTAATTTCCCCCATCCACTCATATTTATTTATTTATTTTTACCACCAAATTTAAACTTAATTAATACAACTCACCAAAACTCTTTCTTGTTTTTGGTGTTTTCATAAAGGTGAAAGCTCATAATGACAATTATATATATATATGGAACCCATTAAGTCTAACTACCTTTCAAATGAATCTCTACCATTGGATCTTGCTAAAATCAAATCCTGACAATTTAAACTCACATTTTTAACTGCTATTGTGGCAGTTCTATGCAGTTTTATGGTTCCTCCTCCTCTTCCCACGTCCCTGATAACTTCCCCTTGATTCTAGGGTTCCGTCAGTTTTTTTTCACCCATAAAACTCACCCTGTCTTCCAAATTCAGTTACTGACTTTCCTCTCTCTCGCTCATGCTTTGCTGCTGTTGTTCAAGGGACCTCTATTCAATCGACAATTGGCCTCAACTCATTTGGCGATATGTTCGATGCCATCTCCATCGCTGGCGATCTTGGGTTTTCGGTTGCTCATCCTCCCTCTCAGGTTAATTTTTATATTTGTCATTGTATACTAATGTGCTGTGATTATTGTTCAGTTTGAGGATTTTAGGGTTTAGGAATTTGCAATGCCCTAACGAGGTAAATTGGTGACTATTGTTGGTTAGTTAGTTTGTGCTTTGTGTCATTTGTTGAGTGATGAGTTGATTTAGTTGACTTCAGTCAAACTTTGTTTCAAATGCAGACAGAGGGGGAAGACATAAAAAAGCAGATGCGAAGTTGATAATTGTTCAGATACAAAGCTTACCTTTTGCCATCTTCAAGGCGTAGGGCACCATGACCTAAAGCCTGAGGTTATAATGCATGCCTTTTTTTAGAAATTTCTTTTTATTTTTTCAAATCAATTAAGTTTCAAGATATAATTATTAGTCATGTTTTTTCTTAATATTTACCGGCCCTCTGTTGAATTTCTTGTCTAAGAACCTCCTTTTCATGTCCAAAAGTAAAGATTCTGATATGAAGCTTATTGGTTTTGGTCTTTCAGATTTCACTAGGTTGGGTAATGATCACAGGTTCACAGTAAGTTGACCATGAGGAGTTAGCTTTGAGTTGCTCTGCATTCTTATTGTCATTTGATTCATTTTGTTGAAGTTCTTATTTTCATGATGTGGTCAAGTATCCAATGGATTTTGCAACTCGGAGGAAGAAGCTTGCAAAAGGATTGTATGTATCTCTGAAAGAATTTGAGGTTAGCAATTGATTTGAAATTACACACACAGATTATTCCTTGATTTGGATATTGATAATCAACATATAGATATCTTTTATGTTATGCATCTAACAATCTTACACATTTATTTTCATAATTTTTACACTACAAGAAGAATCGTCGTTGGATTGTATGGTGAAATTGTGTAAAAAAACTGTCGGAGTTGCTCCAGATCGCTTACTTGCAATGGTGTTATAAGTTGTGATTGATAATGGTTTCACAAAGAGAACCAGTAGCCGTGATAAGGCAATGAGGCTGAATGAGCTGGTAAATGATCAGGAGAATCAGAGAAAAAGTGATTGTGATAAGGACAAGAGGGTGATCACTGATGAAGAGGATCTTTCTGGAACCACTGAGAATACAAATCCACCAGGAAGTAAACTTTTTTATATGCAATGTACGAACATCTATTTTTTAAAGGGATGGTTTTCTGTTTTATAGGGATCGTTTCAATGGCACCAAACCATGAGAGCTACTATGGGGCCAACCGGCCCAACCCTTCTGAACCTGGTATATTATTCATAAGTTTGTGATATTTGTGACAATTTTTTTGATCTTGTCATATATAGCAGTGCAGAATTCTTGCTTGAAGGGATAAATGGACTTCTTTCGGACACCAGGTTTCAGATATGGCAGACATCTCAGCAAGATCCAATGGTGAATATTGATTTCAAAGTTGGTTACACTTAATCGACATAATAATAATAATAGTTATTATGTCCATTTACAAAAAAGGTTTATTCGTATTTATAGTTTTATACGCATACTTGAAAGGATATTCTTTGCAGGAAGTAGAAGATGCTCTTAGAATCCGTAGGAGTATCATCGACTGCTTTGAAAGGGCAAGTCTTCTGAGTGTAAGTGAAGACGAAAAGAAAAGAATTGTGCATTTTGTGGTGGTCGGAGGTGGGCCAACAGGGGTGGAGTTTGCAGCCGAGCTTCACGACTTTCTTCATGAAGATTTGGTTAAACTGTACCCTGATCTTGAGGAATATATGACGATAACACTGCTAGAGGCCGGTGATCACATATTAAGCATGTAAGGACCTTAAGTTTTCAAATATGAAAGCATTATACATGATGGTTTGATTAAGCATTATACTCGCTTTTTTGTTTGTCTGTAGGTTTGACAAAAGAATAACTGATTTTGCTGAAGAAAAGTTCAAGAGAGATGGTATTAATGTGAAAACCGGGTCAATGGTGGTCAAAGTGTCTGACAAATCAATATCTCTTAAAGAAAGATCAACTGGTGAAATGAAAGATTTACCATACGGAATGGTTGTGTGGTCAACTGGAATTGGAACCCGCCCTGTTGTAATGGATTTCATGAAGCAAATTGGCCAGGTTAATTTCATTATTCATACATGCTTTCTTTCTAGTGTTCTTATCGACCTTCAACCGTAAATAATTTGTTTCTTGAATTACAGGGAAACAGACGGGTTATGGCAACCGATGAATGGCTTAGGGTGGAAGGAGTGCCGAATGTGTATGCTCTTGGTGATTGTGCTACGATAAATCAACGTAAAGTAATGGTATATTGTTAACTTATTATAAACACAAAGTTAAAAATAAAAATATAAGTTGAATAAATGTTATAATGCAAAATGGGTTTGCAGGAAGATATCTCAGCCATATTTAGCAAGGCGGATAAGAACAAGAGCGGAAAGCTGAACGTAGGAGACTTTGCTGAAGTAATCAACGACATCATCGAGCGGTATCCTCAAGTGGAGCTTCATTTAAAGAGTAAAAAGTTGAAG
The DNA here is from genome assembly GCA_030545235.1 of Helianthus tuberosus. NCBI lineage: Eukaryota > Viridiplantae > Streptophyta > Magnoliopsida > Asterales > Asteraceae > Helianthus > Helianthus tuberosus. The sequence continues at coordinate 2,447,388 of CM060394.1, forward strand.
AATTTCGTCGAGTTACTGCAGAGTAATCAAGACGATGCTGTAAAAAAGGCAACTCAACTGGATATTGAGAAGTTTAAAAAAAGCACTTTCTGAAGTGGATACCAAAATGAAAAGTCTTCCTCCAACTGCACAAGTAAATCCAAATAACAACTACCTTGATCAATAAAAACATACTCTGTTATTAAATCTAACGTTGTTATTGTTATTGTTGCCTTAGGTGGCAGCTCAACAAGGTGAATATTTAGCCAAATGCTTCAACAGGATGAAAGAGTGTGAAGAGAATCCCGAAGGTCCGATTAGATTCAGAGATTCTGGTCGACACCATTTCAAACCATTCAGGTTTTTATACACATTATAGTGTCTTTTGATAAATATAATTTTATTGAAGTGTAAGTAATAGTTTTTTTAATAAAATGAATGATGAAGGTACAAGCATCTGGGCCAGTTTGCTCCATTAGGTGGTGAACAAACTGCAGCACAACTTCCTGGTGATTGGGTTACAATAGTCAATGGAAGTCACCAGGATTAACAGTAGTCAACATTCGCATGGATGTTCTCTTCACAAATTTTATAAATCAGTATATAGGAAAAGCAACAATGGTCAACAGGATTTATCTTGGACTTTGGTTCTTTGAATGTGAGCATAAAGACCTTAGTCATTGTACTGGTCTCTTCATTTTAATGAGTATAAAAATATATAAGATGCATACATTGGACTAAGATTATGCTATGAATTAGTGTCTCCTACCATATACGCAATATATGTGAATTTGCCCAATATTTTTTAAACGATTAATTGTAATGAATTGACCTTTTAGCATTGGCTATTGATGATTTCATGTTCTTGGGGTTAATTTAATTTGGGCACAATTTTTACCAGGAGACTACAATCACATTATTATTTCAATATATGATCAAAGCAAGTATAATATACATTATAAGTCTATTTTCTCTTAAAATTGGACCTGAGAAATTTGGGGCTCAAAGTCTTTTCTAGGTTTTTAAGCAAAACATAAATGTCGACAAGTGGCTGTGGAAAACAGGTAACAGCAAGGTGGAGTATTCGGTTAAGTGTGCTCTAGCCTGTAAGATAGCTTTGACGGGGCTGCAAGTAATTCAATGTTTTTATGGAGTAAAATGGCAATCCCGAAGGTTAACTACTTCGTTTGGAGGCCCTGCAGCGGGAGCATTCTAACTGTTGCGACCTTGGCAGTCCGGAATGTGTTTTGAGAATGAGTTTTAGTGGTTTGAAAAGAAGAAAAGTAAAAGTTAGATGATTGTAACCTTTTCAAATAGGAGATGGAAAATAAGAAAAGGAGAAGCAAACCGAAATACCATCAATATATATTATCTTTGTTTGTTACGTTGTTAGCGTAACCCGTCCACCGGACGGGTATTAAACTAGTTTGGATTGGATTTTTTTATGTGGAATTACTCAGGCGTGAGCAAAACGCAAAATCCGACCCTACCCTACCATTACCCGACCTGACCTGACCCGAGAACCGATCAAACATAAAATACATAACCGATTCACTACCCTAAATATAGGGTCGGTTTCGGGTTTTTATGTAATCGGGTTTGTCGGGTACTAAGTATAAGAACCGACCCGACATATTTCATTTTTGAGCATGTTTTGTTATGAACTTGGGAAGACTATTGTACATTCACAAACCATCCGATGATGAAGAAACACCACATTCTCCTTGATTTCAGCCTTATATAGATTTCAATCTATGTTTCTATTTGAATCCATATGATGGTGAGTTGTTTCTTTGTTAATTTTCATTCGAATGTTATTGATAGTTATACCTAATTTGAACTAATTTGACCACGCAGGTATAATATGTTTGTTGTATATTAAGTAGTTCTGTAATAGTGTATACGAATTTGCAAGTATTTCATGCTTGATAGGGTGTTTATGCTTCAGTCTAATGTTTATTATCCATGATTAATAATCTCTTTGCACACCAAATGTTCGATAAAGTGTCCGAGTGAAAAATTTGACGAAACATATTACCAAAGGTTGTTGTTTTTTATGAATTACACTACCAAACGTAGATAAAACCTTATAACAAAAAAATCATGACTTAAGCATCCAAGAATTCAAAAAGTATTGAGTAATTCACAGTAGCAGCCAAGAAGTTGACTGCAAATTCAATGCAGATGGTTTCTTTCTCTATATGAAGTGTTTGTGGGAGCATCATGTAGTCGTTGTATGTTATATATTTTAAGGATTCAAGCCCCAATCGCTACTGGGCTACGACCTAGTCTGTTTTTAAGTAGCACTTTAGTTCGGTCCATAGGTCCAAGTCGGGTTTCACCATGAAAAGAACCGACCCGACCCGACCCGATTTTATATGCAAAATTGGAACTGATCTAAATACCTAGGTACTTGGGTTCGGGTCGGGTTGGGTATATTTTCGGTTCGGTTCTCGGTTATTTTCGGTCCGGACCTAAACTTGCTCACCCCTAGAATTACTGGTCGGTACAAATATTGTTTAGACGGTGTTGGTTCGGTTTGTTACTGATGCAGTTTCCCGTGCGATCAAATAGCTCAAGAACAATTGACTAATCAAAGACTGATAAAAGAACCAAAAGGTTCAAGAACATAGTTCTTTCTATTCAATAATAAACCAAAAACTCCACAAACTTGGGAACTTAAACAATAATAAAAATAAAATAAGTAAAGGATAAAATTTAAAATAGATTAGGATCTCCTGATTCTTCAAGTCGGGTTCTAGAACTGGCCCGCCGGGTCTGGATCAAGTGTCGGGTCTGGGCCATTCGGGTCCGGGTCTGGATCGACATCATTCTCCCCCTCTTGAAAAGGACTCGTCCGCGAGTCAAAATCGTCACCCTCCACATACGGAATTAAATCCGAAACATTAAAAGTAGTCGAAACGTTGTAATGGCCAGGAAGATCAATCTTGTAGGCGTTATCATTAATCTTTTTAAGAACACGAAAAGGACCATCTGCGCGTGGATGTAACTTACCAAATCTTCCCAGCGGAAAACGTTCTCGACGCAAATGAATCCACACCAAATCATCTTCATTGAACACAGCCTTGCGCCGATGTTGATTAGCCCGAGTTTGATACTGTAGGTTATGCTTAATGATCTGTTCTTTAACTTGCTGATGCAGCTCCTTAATCTGTGTGGCTCGTTCATCCCCGTCAGCACTGAAATGGAGAGGATCTTGGATAGGTGCTAGGTCTAAAGGAGTGAATGGGTTACGACCATACACGATAAAAAATGGACTTCTTCCCGTAGACCCATGATTTGAGCGGTTATAAGCAAATTCGGCCCGAGGTAAAGCAAGATCTCACTGAGTGGGTTTATTACCAACGAGACTACGAAGAAGGTTTCCAAGACTGCAATTAGTAACCTCGGTTTGCCCGTCGGTTTGCGGATGATGTGAACTACTGAATTGTAATTGCGACCCCATCTTCTTCCAAAGCGTCCTCCAAAAATGGCTTACGAACTTGACATCACGATCAGATGTGATAGTCTTAGGAATTCCATGTAACCTTACAATTTCAGCAAAATAAAGTCGCGCAACCTGCGAAGCATCAAATGTCTTTGCGCAAGGAAGAAAATGGGTCATCTTAGAAAAGCGATCGACAACCACCATAATGGAATCTTTCATTCGCTGTGTTCGAGGCAACCCCAACACAAAATCAAGACTAACATCCTCCCAAGGACCCTCAGGCACAGGTAGAGGGGTGTAAAGTCCCTGGTTCGTGTGCGTGGTCTTTGCAACATGACAAACTCGACACCGCTTAAGAATACGCATGACATCCTTATCTAATTTCGGCCAATAAAAACGAACACGTACCAATGCCACAGTTTTATCCCTCCCAAAATGACCCGCAAGACCTCCTTCGTGGCATTCTAATATAATGGCGTCACGAAAAGACGAACGTGGTGATCGGAGTGTTGCGCTCCGGTCAAAGATAATATTTATATGCCCTAATTACCCTTAACAAATAGCTAGTGGTAGTGAGGGGTCGAACCACGAAGAGTATGTGGTTTGTGTATGGATTCGAATGAATTAGAACAAATGTCACGATTTAGAAAGCTTACTAGAATGTTTTTGTATTTTTGTTTAATTGAGAGATGTGAGTTTAGACTAAGTGAATTGATTAACAACTAATGATTAATGATTACGAGAAAATTGATTACGAGAACAATAATAAGAAAAAGGAATCACACCCGGTTTCGGTAATTGCTAACCTAGGATTTCTACAAGTTTTAGATTCAACTCAAATGCATTCGATTAACGGATTTAGTGTACCTTGACTTAGGTGCTAATAACTATCAACGTCCCGAAGAACGGACAAGAATACACTTTCTAATCAACACAAGTAAATCCTAACCACGACAATGCACAATTACATATCACCATTTCGCAAAGTCATAACTTTTAACATCGTTTGACAATTTACGAATTCGCAACAAATGTAACACTATTGTCAAAAGTTTCAAAAATCAAACACAAATTGTCACTAAGTTGAAACAAGAACAATTCGAAACCCTAGAATTAACAACTACCTACACCGGGGTGATACCGAGATGATTAGCCGCTCATGGTTGAAGAAGCTTGATCACTGGATGATTGGAACTTCATGGAGATCATCTTGAAGCTTGAAGGATGGAAGAATGGTGGATGATGAAGGTTTGGTGAGATGGTGATGATGATGGACGGAATTAGGGTTTGTGGTTGTGATTCGGGATGTAGAGATGATGATTCCTTGATGATGTTGTGATGATAGATGCAATGGTAGGTGAATGATGATGAGAACTGGCTCCCCTATTGAGATTCAAACTCCAAGGATAGTGTAACTCCCGACTTGAATGACCCTTGACCAATACAAATCGTTCCCAACACCCGTTTACCATATTTTCGCGTTTCAAAGATTTACAAGCCGTCGCCGACGGCCCTCAACCCGTCGGCGACGGGCTCTGGATTTCACATCTTCGTCCGACGGGTTATGTGACTGTTTACGGCTAAACTATGTCGACGGGGTTATTTAGAGACCGTCGCCGACGGGCTCTCCAGCCTACTTCTCCGATTTCTTCGTTTCGTGCTTCCGTTTGATCCATAGCGCGTTCCAGTGCTCCGGTTTTCGACCCGGTGGCTTGTAAAGCTCCCGAAAAGCTCCTTAAACTTCATCAAACCTGCAAAACACATTTTTGATTAAAAGTAGGCTATCCGAAATTAAAACTTACGTAAAGACATCAAATTATACAATAACGAGCACCGGTTTTCAACCACGTATCACATCCCCACACTTGTCTTTTGCTTGTCCTCAAGCAAATCTGTTTTTCACTTTCACGTGGGTCGAACAACGAACACATTCCCCATTCCCGAGACAAAGGTCAAGGTCTAATGTCATACAAAAGTTCAAACTCCTTACAAATTCCACATATTTACCGGTTAAGTGAAGAATCACATATAATAATGGTTATCCAGGATTAACCCGCCCGTAAAACTAACAAGTCATACATATCCCTCACAATGTTCTCTCCACTCGGCTTAAAAATTGGCTAATGTGTATAATGTATTAGCACTTCAATCACTTAGTCGCTCAAAACCGATTAGAACACGTACCCGCATAGGCTTGCAACTCAATCATTCTCCACCACCGATCACGAATACTAAGCACAAGTCATAAGGTCTTTGTAAGGTTTGTAACGGGGCTAGGCTAAGGGTAGGAAGTAGGACATTTTAAAGTGGCTAAGGTGATGAAAATTCGATTTTTATTACAAAAGACTATTCTAAACAAAAGTAAACTATAAACATCAACTACAAGGCAACAACTTTAGCCTTTTATTTCTCAAACTAAGAACATATTTTTGTTCTTTTCTCAACAACTTTCTATCTTTTTCATGCGTTTTCTGATTTTTTTTTTTTTTGCAAACAAACAAATATAACTATACAAACTTTACTTCTATAATCAAATTTCCATCACACGGGTTTAAAAGAAAAAGGTTTAAAGGTTATTTTGGTTAAAGGGTAATCAAACGAAGGGTTTAGGCTCAAGATTGGCTACTAGGGGATAATTTTTGGGTAAAGGTATAAAAATGGTGTAAAAGGAAAAGGTTTACCTAATGCCTTACTCATTCTTGTGCTTGTATTCGGTCTATGGTCTCAAACGTATCAAAAGTTGCAAGTTCTACAATACGCGACTAATGGTCCACTCAAACAAAGAAACATGTAAATGTAAATCTATGATATAAGAGTGGCTCAAACCTCACGTATAAGGGTATGATATGTGATATGCATAAAATGCTAGTTCCTTAGGCGAATTATTCCCAAATAACCACCCGCTAAATACCCGTTATGCTTATTAATTTGAACTTGACCATGACAAAAGACCAAATGGGTTGTGACATCCCTTGTTGACTTGGTTACTTGTGCTTTTAAGATCGCTTTTGAAACAAGAAATTTTGAAAATTTTTTGAAATTTTCCCCCATCCCCACACTTGAGGTAAACATTGTCCTCAATGTGTAGAATTTAAATGAACGGGTCAAAATCGACAACTTTTACTACTCCCCCATCCCCACACTTGAGGTAAACATTGTCCTCAATGTGCAAAAACTAGAGTTTTAAAACGCACAAGGGATGTGACACGTCTAACCTTCCCAAAATCTCACCCGGAAAATAAAATACAATGTACACTCCACTTATTACTAACTACGAATCAAAGTAAAAAGAAACACATGCACCTGATTTTTGTCGCTTGATACTCATATCTCCTTCGTCTCTTCATAAAAACGGTCGTCCCGCGAACATGTTGTACCTACAAATTCTAATCCTTGTGTAGAAGCATGCTTCTCACAACCATCAAAATTTGTTAGTTACCTAGTTCTACCCTTTTTATTAACACATTACCAAGCCATGCGTTATTTCACTTCGATTTATGTGGAAAAATAATTTACAACAACAACAAACCTAACTCACTTTCGTATGAATCACGGTTGCATTTAGCGTATGCAACAAGCCCTTTTAAACCCCCCAATAGTTTGGGAGGACGAGTAGGTCTCGTGAGGGTTATATAGGGAACACACCCACAACGTTCATTTAACTAGGCAGAAATTAAATAAAAAAAATGACAAAGAAATAAAGAACCAAAGTATACAACAACAACACAAAACATACCATACCTCTACCGCTGATATCGCTCGTTGGGATCAACTGGCGGGTTTGGCTGGTATTGATAACCAGTGAGGGCCTCAAACATCTCCCTATAGTTATCGAGTGGACTCTGCTCCCCTTGAGGCGGTGGTTGGTAAGGGATCTGGATAAAACTAGAGCCGACTGCCTTGGGCCAATGAGGAGATGGGTCGGATGGGCCTCGTGGAACGGAGAGATTTGAGTATTCGATCCACCCCGAATGCTCGACATAGGGACGGCCAGCCTCAAGGTCTCTTTGGTGTCTCTCCTGATCGTGAAGGATCTTGGCATTATTAATAGCCATTTCGTGTGAGACATAATAGGCACTCCAACGGTTGTCCCCCACTATGTTTCGATCATGCCGTGCTTTATCCTCCATTTCCTCCCGTGCCCGTCTACGAGCTACCTAATCCTCTTGCATCTTCACTAATTGTTCCATGTGCGACCTCTGCATTGCTTGGAACAGTTGTTGCTCCTCCACAAACTTATCCATCCTCTCCCGATGGGCTGCTTGAACTGCCCAAAACTCCTGCATTTGGGGTCCCTGTGCCTCCTCCCAGGCTTCCCTCCTTCGGTTATACTCTCGACCTTCACCTATGCATGCAGAGACATTGTCATATATCTCTTGCTGTCCCCGATCAAAATTTTTGTAGGAGGGCACCCGTCTAATGTTCACAAAGCCCGCCACATCTGCATTAATTTCCCTATGCGGCCTCATGTATCTTTGTCTTGGTCTTTGTGGACCGGAGGGCTCAGTTTCCTCCTCTTCATCACCCATCTCTTCATCTTCTCTCGATTCCGGTTGTGCCCCTGAAGTAAGAAACTCATACTTATGACCCATCCTGTCGGTCACAAAATACTTGTTCCCTGAGAGCTTAACCTCTATCTTCCGGTTCTTCCTCATGGAGGCCTTGTTAATTTCCTCCAACGGTTTAGTTACCCATAGTGATTCCGGTGGTAAGCAATTTTGTTGAACAATCATGGCACTAATGAGGTGTGCGTATGGAATAAAACGCCTCTGGGACGACTCCCGAGTAGTCCACGTATTCATCATCACTATGTGTCTCCATGACAATGTAGGGTTCCCGTATAGCAAAGAGTGGACAACCCTGCAATCGCTTGATCTAACTCCTCCTCGATCACCGAATCTTACCATCACATTTTCTAGGGAAATTCCTTGAAGAATTTTCCCTTCGAGCGTCATTTGAGCTCTTTTAGCCTCTCCCCCATCACTGTATGGTAAAATAACTGATGTCATCTCCTCCGGGTCTCCCTCGTTCATATTATAACAATCCTAATTAACCGACACCCTTGATTATTTTTCCCGATACTCTAATATATTTTAAAACACCCAATATGTCCTAAAATATACCAGTATGTGAAAACCGAGCTCGAAATACAATATAGTATTAAAAATAAATTAAAAACAAGTTTATTTAAGTTGAGGCGGGCCGCGTAAACCCACCCCAACCATTTACGCGGGCGGTGTCAAGGTGGATACCGGATTCCTTTGATTCCTTTAGTTAAAGCGGGCCGCGTAAGACCCCGTTTAAGGGTACACGGGCCGCGATAGATCAACAACGCGGAGACACCCTGAGCTGACACGTGTCGTCATCGTGTCAAGCCTAGTAGATGACCGGGACAAGCTACCCTGTTGACCAGGGTTGACGCGGGCCGCGTAAGCGACCCTTGTCTTTCACGCGGGCCGCGTGAGAGTCCAATATCAGCCCTATATAAGAGAGCAACAGGTTTTCGTTTTCCGTCGCTCACAATTTCATTCTCAATCTCAAAATTCTGTAGTAGGCTTATTATAGTCGGGTATTATATCCCCCTAATAAGCGAAGTTCTGCTCAGTTGTAAGTATTATAACCCCTGGAGACGTATTAGATACTCTGCCCGGTTGATCTAGGGTTCCGTAACGGCTGTCGTGGTTCTGCCCGACGTAGTCGTTGGAATGCCGTCTCGGGGAAGGTATTGCTAATGTTAAATTGGGTTATTATACTAACACATGTGCGTTTGTGTAATTTATAGATTATTCCCAGGAAATCCTTACTGAAAACCCTAAAACAGCAATGTGAGTTGATCCACTTTTTGTAAACCTTTTTGTGAACTGTTTTACAAAACCTTAAATATCTTTCCATGCGAATAACCGTATTGAGTATTTGTAAGAATACAATTATAGTGGGTATGTTGGGGTTTTGTATACAAAATTTGTTACCACCTGGTCAAGGAGTAACATTTCCACAAGTTGAGTATGACAGTACCACTGATGTTAATTGTTATATCTTGGAAACAAATGTAATTGCGGATGTGCCCTCAATACTGTACACTGTGACTTTTTATTTAAACTTGATTAAATTGGGATTCACTCACCTGTATTTCCCACTGACAAATGTTTTTAAAACGCGTTTCAGGTAACAAAATGTGAAAGCCAAATAGAAGCCAGCTGGACAGCACTGAAGGCTTGGAAAAGTGGCAATAAAGTTACCTAAAATAAAATAGATGTTTTTATTAAATAAAATAGGATTTATTCCTATGAAAACGTGTGTACTATGAACTTGGGTTTTATCCCATTTGTTTAATATTATAAATTATGGTGGTTTTACACTAATAAACATTTCATAACTACGGTCCTGATGAAAAAAATTCCGCTGCCAAATTAGACTAATACCACGATACCACCGAAACTGACTCGCGGCCGCCCGTTCCCAGGAACAAGGGATCGGGGGCTGCGACAGAAGGTGGTATCAGAGCTAAGCCACTGATTCAGCCACAGAGGTGTTCTGCTGACATCAAAATGCAAAGTGTTAGGAAATAAATTATGGAAGTACGTGTATAACTATAATTATTTGTTATGTAGTTTACAGTATGAGCGACCAAGGACCATCTGACGCGTATCGTCAATTGTCTGGTTCGCCTAGAAGCGAAGGCACCTCCTCTTCTCAGCCTGCCCTCTCTGGGTACTCTGCTGACACGGAAGAAGGAATCTTTGTGTTTAAGGCTCAATCCGAGGAACCATTTCCTCAAAAGAAAAGGGGATGGTTCAGTCGAGGGGCGCATGAGCGTAGAAAACGTATGAAAAAGTTACAGGAACAGAGGGTATTAGCAGCAGCCAAGAGAGAGACAGATGCCTATGCCCAAGATATGATCAATAGGGGTGTAGCCAACATCCACATATTAGCAACCACTGCAGCTGACCCTAACCTAGAACAAATAATAGCACCCCAACTACAATTACCTGACCAACCCATGGAGCTAGAAATCCCTGAAAACCAAGTAGAGATGCATGACTTCAACCCGGAGGAAATACCAAGGGTAGCAGCACCAAACCCCCTAGACCCAAATTATGACCCCTGGTGGGACAATAATAGGGATTATGTGCCACGTTACCAAATGCACGAAGACATGCCTATGCCAACCCTAGGAGACTACCCAGGTATGGATCCTTTAGACCCTTATTACCACGATGAATACATTAGGGAGATTCTAGAAGATCCTTACCATCTCCGAACTCATACACCTCCATATCAGGAACCCGCACCCCAGATTCCAAACCCAGTCCTAGAACCTGCACCCCCAATGAATGCAGAAAACGTCCAAGAACTTAGGACTTTCGGTGAGGAAATTTTAGAAAGCAGTGAGAGAATGCGACAGGTGGGAAAGCGTCTCGTCTGGAAGTATGACGAACGCAATATGGATTTCCGGATGAATCCATATCAGGGAATGTGAAGGAAAGAAACGGTAGTAGTAATAATAATAATATAATAATACCATAAAAAAATAAAATATGTGTGTACGGATGCCTACTATTATTAGTGTAATTTTCTTTCAGTTGGTATTGTAATTTTTATTTCAGTACTAGTGTGTAATTGTCACACCCCGAATTTCCACGTGTCACCGGTGGGCCCGGTAGGGGAGTATCGTGACGTGGTTGGCAACATAATAGTCAAACAACACAATATTTAAATGCACAGCGGAAGCAAAGTATAGATTTAATTCAACCAAACGCTATTGTAATATTAAGTATCACAAATAGTCGAATATAAATCCACAGGTAGATCCAATAAAGGAAAACAAATGTTCAACAGTTTATAACATCCAAGCTGGCGAGACTTAATGTGGATGCTAGGAGACAGGCCAGCCTATTTCGCGTAGTACCTGCACTTAACCTTTTAAGAAAATACGTCAGTTTACACTGGTAAATACAATCAACCGACTCATTTTGAAAAGAGTTTAAGAAAATGCATTTAAGGCACAAGGCACAAATAATATTTTATAACTTGGGATACTTATTTAAATATATAAACTTGTACAGGATTTACATGTTTCTTATGCGTTCAGTAGCCCGGATCGAGCCGGGTTAAAGATCAATTAACACACCACTTTAGTTATGAGACACTGACAGGTGTACGCCTACACCTGAGTGCTAAGGTCGTGGCCATTTCGTAAAATGATGCCAGGGATATCCGGGACACGGTCATTAACCCCCCAAAGGCTTTAAGCAACAAAACAAATTAAACGGAGACATCTCAATCATTTAACCATAATAAGATTAAATATTCAACGCCCGACCAAGCGGTATTTTATATACCGTACCCAAGCCCGTATAGGGAAATAAGTTAAAAGTATTTACCTTTGCAAGTATTAATCCTTAATCGAATAAATTTGCAGATAGCTTTTACTGGGCTCCTAATCTGGAACGAAGGTTTAATATAACCTATTAGAATACTAACGGGTCTTTAATTAAGCTTAAGCTTAGACCGGTTAGTTTTTAACGATACGGTTCGTACGCACGATTAAGCGAAGACCGGATAGAATGTGATTTAGACCCGACAAGTTTGAGGACTTGTTTAATATGGGTTTACTACTCACATTCTGGATTTGGAGATAAAAATGATATCGTTTGACCCGTTTCGGCTAGTTTATGCAAACTAGTTACATAAACCGAACCGAACGCGTATAATGCATAACGGGTAACCGAAAGGGTCGCGAACAGGTTTCCTAAGTTAATACGCTTTAAATATGTTGTAATATCATTATGATATCTTCCATAATGCCCATAACGAGTTTATTCCCTAATTATGCCCCGTAGGGGTATTTTGGTCATTTTAACGACCATAAAAGGGATTTATAGTACTTCTGTGATACGGGTCTGATTAAATCAGAAAAAACATCTTAACTTAACAGGTTATGTCTAATGGTATTAAGTCTTACGTGGCAAAATGGTTTTAATACTAAACTACGCGTTTAATACGCGTATAAAGCCGTTTTAAGCGACGTACGGGTTAAAATACAAATCTGAGTTTTCTGATCAGCAACACAGGTTCAAAATACTATATTTATTATTTTAGATCAGTGGCAATTGGATTGGTATCAATCGGATTCGTAAAACTCGTTTTATGGCCTAAAAGGGCATATTCGGTATTAACCGAATCAATGCGATAAGCCTAGCTTAAGATCAGTTTAAAAATAATTAAAAATCTTCAAAAATCCCAAAATATTATTTAACATCAGTGGGTAAAAGTTTTGGTACCGAAAATCGGGTTTAGATAGGCTATGCGTTAATCGCGCCGTTTAATTAATAAAAAGCTTATTATTTACGCTAATGCGCATATCTCCTAATCTAGACCTCCGATTGACGTGAAAATTTACGTACATGTTAATTAATCAGTAACTAAGTTTATTGTACTTCCACATTTTCAAAATTCTCGTTGTAAGGTCATAAGGGCGTTATGGTCTAATTTAAGCGATTAACGGAAACGTGTGCATGCATCGGATAATCAATGAAACAAGTACAGAGACTTATACTAGCATGTAACCCAACCCTAATGAGACTTTAAGGCATGTCTAATTCAAACTAAAACGGGTCAGAACCGAAGTCAAAGCAAAAGTCAAGGTTTTGCGCCTTTCGGTTCCGAACCGGGTTTAAACAGAAATTTGTCGAGTCGGGCAAGCGTAAACAAGTTTTTATACTTATTATCAAGTTATATTAAGTTTAAAACAGGTTGCACGCCTCGCGGATTGCTAGTCGTGCATTAAATCGCATTTTGTAATTCTGTTGACTTTTTCGGTCAACGTTTGACCCGACAAATGACCTAGTTAGGTCTGGATTTGGTACTTGCCCTTATAAGGGTTTAATACCCATATAATTACCTATCTAATGAAACTTTTAATTCGACACACGACTGAGCTATCGTTAATTAATCGCGAAGTCAAACCGTAGTTACATCGGTTTGACTTTTAAGCTAATTACTAAGCTAGAATTAATTTAGAAGGGATTAGAGACTTACTAACTGATTAATTGATGTTTAGGAAGTCCTTTGATCAGCTTGGATACTCCACGATTTGAGCAGAAGTGAATGAGAATGGAATGATCAAATGGGTTGCAACTTATGAGCTTATATAGTGCCCAAGGCACCATGATTCTTTGACAACAAGGTCTACAACATTCCATAATCATTAAACACTTGTCCCTACTGCTTAGGGAAGTCTAAGGTTCATGCACATGCAAGAAAACCGGTGAAACAAGTCACAATCGCGAATTACAGGTTGCTGTCTGTTTCTGATGCTGGGTACACCGCTAGCGCACCGTTACGCTACAAATGTAGCGGTGCGCTAGCCCGCTATTCAGGGCATTTTGACTTAATCAAGGTAGCGCACCGTTACGCTACATATGTAGCGGTGCGCTAGCACTGTTCTGAGCCAAAATTTGTTGTTGTTTGTTGAAGTTTTGGAAAGGTATTCACTTGCACGACATCTAGACCTCATTTATCAATTATAGGACCCTTTTTTTTCAGTGTATGATACTGTGTAATACCCTACCATTGAACTTGTTTCAATTTGAATGCATTAACAAGATCCGAAAACATCGGTGTACCACTCAAATTATTTGTGGGATCACATCATGCTTTATCACATCCATTATTAGAAATAATTTTCCGCATCGAGGGTAATAAAAGATGGGTATAATATTTAATCGGGTCTTGGGATTTATAATTTAGGTCGTTCAGAGGTAACAGTTTAACATGACGCCACTTTAAATCCTACCGAATCATCTTTATTAAAAATCCGAGTTTACAACGCGTTTTGTCTGACATGACACGTGTCGTTTTATTATTGAACCCGAAATTTTCGAGGTGTTACATCCTCACCCCCTTAAGATAAATCTCGACCCGAGATTTACTGAAATAAATAAGGGTATTTTTCTTTCATCGTGGCTTCAACCTCCCACGTGAAATCGGGACCTCTACGGGCATCCCATTTAACCTTAACAAAAGGTATATGCTTTCTTCGAAGCTTCCTTACCTGTCGATCTTCAATCGACACAGGTTTTTCCACAAAATTTAAGCTCTCATCTATGTGCACATCTGCGTACGGCATGACATGTGAATCGTCAGCGGAACACTTCTTTAGATTGCAGATGTGGAATACATTGTGAATTCCACTGAGCTCTTCCGGTAAGTTCAACTTATAGGCAACTGACCCGACACGTTCGATAACCTCGAAAGGTCCTATGTATCTCGGGCTTAGTTTGCCTTTCTTACCAAATCGCATCACTCCTTTCCAGGGTGACACTTTAAGTAGAACTTTTTCACCTACTTCGAAGTGAAAATCCTTACGATTTGGATCAGCATAAATCTTCTGCCTATTCCGGGCAGCTTGGAGATTGTTTCGAATCTGGACAATCTTGTCCGTCGTTTCGAACACGATCTCTGGTCCTGATAACTGGACTTCCCCAACTTCCGCCCAACAAACTGGTGATCTACACTTTCTACCGTATAATGCCTCAAAAGGCGCAGCCTTGATGCTGGTATGGTAGCTATTGTTGTAGGAGAATTCGATTAATGGCAGGTTCTTATCCCAGCTTCCTCCCAAATCGATCGCACATGCACGTAGCATGTCTTCTAACGTTTGAATAGTACGCTCACTCTGACCGTCAGTCTGTGGATGGTAAGCCGTACTAAAGTTCAAACGTGTGCCCAAAGATTGTTGGAAACTTTTCCAGAAATGAGACGTGTACCTAGTATCCCGGTCAGAGATAATAGCTACAGGTATGCCGTGTAAGGCTACAATCTTATCAACGTACAGTTGGGCTAACATATCGGAGCTGTAGGTCTCCTTAATGGGTAGGAAATGTGCTGACTTAGTCAGTCGGTCAACTATCACCCAGATGGTGTCATTTCCTTTCCTGGTTTTGGGTAACTTGGTGATAAAATCCATTGTTACCATTTCCCATTTCCAAGTAGGGAGTTCAGGCTGTTGTAGCAAACCTGACGGTTTTTGATGTTCTGCCTTAACTTGAGCACATGTCAAGCATTTAGCTACATAGATAGCTACAGACTTCTTCAAGCCTATCCACCAATAATTTGCTCTAAGATCATGGTACATTTTATCAGCTCCTGGATGAACAGAATATTTAGAGCTGTGGGCTTCCTGGAGGATAACATCTCGGAGTCCTCCATAAATTGGAACCCATATTCGTCCATTCAATCTAAGAATTCCATCCTTACTAAGAGATAGCTGCTCCTCAGTGACTCCTAGCTTTTCGTTAGGATAGTTAGCTTCCAACACAGCTTCCTTCTGTGCAGCTAACAACCTTTCCATCAAACTGTTCTTTATTTCCATGCTCTTGGCATTGATTCGGATGGGTTTTACCCTCTCCTTCCGACTCAAGGCATCGGCGACTACATTCGCTTTGCTGGGATGGTATCTTATTTCACAATCGTAATCATTAAGAGTTTCCATCCAACGACGTTGCCTCATGTTCAAGTCCTTCTGGTTGAACAGATGTTGAAGGCTCTTGTGATCAGAATAGATCACACATTTGATTCCATATAAGTAGTGCCTCCACAGTTTTAGTGCGAATACAACGGCACCCAATTCCAAGTCGTGGGTGGTGTAATTCTTTTCGTGCACCTTTAACTGACGTGAAGCATAGGCAATGACTTTGCCTTTCTGCATAAGCACACATCCCATTCCGGTGTGTGATGCATCACAATAAACTACGAACTCCTCTATTCCATCAGGCAATGTCAGTACTGGAGCATTGCTCAACTTCTGTTTCAGAATTTCGAAGGATTCCTGCTGCTTAGGACCCCAGTCAAACTTAATCTTCTTACGTGTCAGTGAAGTCAGGGGTGCAGCAATCCTTGAAAAGTTTTCTATGAATCGCCTATAGTATCCTGCCAAACCTAGAAAGCTACGTATTTCTGTAGGCGTCTTTGGCTCGTGCCAATTCATGACAGCTTCCACCTTAGCGGGATCTACTTGGATACCACGCTCACTAACAACATGTCCAAGAAATTGGACTGCTCGAAGCCAGAATTCACATTTTGAGAACTTGGCATAGAGCTTCTCTTTATGAAGTAGTTCCAGTATGCAGTGAAGATGCTTCTCATGGTCAGCTTGGTTCTTTGAGTAGATGAGAATGTCATCGATGAAGACGATGACGAATTTATCTAGGTGCGGCTTGCAAACGCGATTCATGAGATCCATGAACGCGGCTGGTGCATTAGTGAGCCCAAAAGGCATCACTAGGAACTCGTAATGACCATAACGAGTCCTAAATGCTGTTTTGTGCACATCTTCATCTCTAACCTTCAATTGATGGTAGCCCGACCTTAAGTCAATCTTCGAGAAGAAACTTGCCCCTTGAAGTTGATCGAACAGATCGTCGATTCTGGGCAAAGGATACCTATTCTTGATAGTAACCTTATTAAGCTCACGGTAGTCGATGCACAGTCGCATCGATCCATCCTTCTTCTTTACAAATAAAACTGGTGCTCCCCAAGGAGACGAACTAGGTTTGATGAAACCTTTGGATAGTAAATCATCTAGCTGCGTCCTCAATTCCTTCATCTCTGTTGGTGCCAACCTATAAGGCGCCCTTGCAACTGGTGCTGATCCAGGAATAATGTCGATTCTGAATTCCACTTGTCTATCTGGTGGCAAACCAGGTAGTTCTTCAGGAAATACTTCGGGGTATTCAGAAATGACTGGGATATCTCCAATCTTGGGTTTCGGCTCATCAATAATCACCTGTGCCATGTAGATGACACAGCCCTTCTTCAAACACTTTGAGTCTTTGAGTATAGACATTTTCTCGGGCAGCCCATACTGGGTATCTCCCTGGATAGTAAGTGATTCACCAGACGAAGTCTTGATCCTCACTTGCTTCTTATTGCAAATAATCTGGGCCTGGTTATGAGATAACCAGTCCATACCCAAAACTATGTCGAATCCGGCTAGTTTGAAAGGAAGTAGGGACAAAGGAAAAGAGTGATTCTTAATGGATATGAAACATCCATCTAATAAGGTTGAAGCGGTTTCTAAAGTGCCATCTGCTAGTTCCACCTCATAATTCACACTTAAAGTTCTAACAGGCAGTTTCAGCAATTCACAAAACTTATCATCTACAAACGACTTATCAGCGCCCGAATCAAATAACACTCTCGCGTATACATCATTTACGAGAAAGGTACCTGTTATCACGTTGTCGTCCTTGACAGCTTCCTTAGCATCCATTCTGAAGACCCTAGCATTGGTCTTCTTCCCCTCTTCATTCTTCTTTGCAAATTTTGGGCAGTTGGACTTGATATGCCCCTTTTCATTGCAACCATAGCAGGTCGCATCCTTTATCTTCTTGCAATCCACGGTTTTGTGCTCCCTGGATTTGCATAACCCACATGAAAAAGGCTTCGATTGAGTTTGTGAGTTGGATTCAAACCTGCACTTTCCAAAGTGCTGCCTCTTGCAGATTTTGCATTTGGGTTTTTCACCCGACTGCTGACCATCTCTCTTGAATCCTGACCCCTTCTTTTGGTCATTATTTCCCTTCTGCTTCTTATCTGAACGCCGTGAGTTGTCATCCTCACGCTTTCTTTTCTCCGTATCAGTTTTCCTCAGTGACCTCAGTCTGACAGCATCTGAGGTCAGAGATAACGATATGTCCGTTACTGACCGAAAAGTGGTTGGTCTGGAAGCTTTTACACTTGCTTTGATCTCCGGTTCCAAACCCCCGATAAAACGAGCTATACGTTTAGGCTCCGGAGTCACCAAATAAGGGACCAACCTTGACAAAGTATTGAAGGTGGTAAGGTAGGCCTGACAGTCCAGGTTCTTCATGACCAGTGCTATGAAATCAGATTCAATTCTCTCAACCTCGTGTTGAGGGCAGAAATTCTCCTTGATGAGTGCCATAAACTGTTCCCAGGTCATGTTGTATAGCGGAACTTTCCCTGTGGCTTGGATCAAAGATCTCCACCAGGCTAAGGCTTCTCCTTTGAAAGACTGCGAGACAAACTTCACAATGTCTCTGTTATGACAACCACTAATATCCACCACAGTATCCATTTCATCCATCCACGTCATGCAATCAACCGCTCCCTTTTCCCCATTGAAGTCTCTGGGTTTGCATGACACAAAGTATTTGTAGGTGCAACCCCTATTACGAGGTTCTTGGTGCTGTACTGCTCTTTGGGATGGATTACTCCTTTGATTCGAGGAGTGGTGAGAATTACTGTTGTGGGCAGTGTGGGTCCTGGAGGGTGTTCTAGTGTGTGATGCAGAATGGGTCCTCGTATGGGTACCACTTGATCCATGGTGCTGTCTACCCATAGCGATATTAACCGCATTATTTATCATAGCTTGCAACTCTGGACCTGCTACGTTAACTTGGGCATTTTCATTCGCTATCCCTGGGTGACTGTTGACCTCGTTTGAGTCTGCCATGTTTCTTGAACTGTAACACATTGGCAATAATTTATCGGTGAGTTTATTATATAATTGTCTTTTATGGCAATTTTTATTAACCGTGGTAACATAGACCATATATGGTTAATTTATTACTCACCTTTATTTAGGATTTCTAATATAATTTATCCTAATTAAAATAATAACAGTATCTATTAGCACATAAGGCCTAGTCACAGGGACAATATAGATTATAAGCTAGGATTTCAGAGAATCGAAGCATGAAGGTTTGAACAAAGTTCATTACCTTTATTAGACAGGGAGTCAAAGCTACCACTGTCTTTTGGCTCCTATGGAAATGAGCAGGGCCCGAAGGCATTTTATTACCACGTATGGTTAAAATATGATCATCTTAATTGATGATATAAACCCAGGATTCAGAGATCATTAAACTAGGTTAGGAATCTTCTAAAGAATTCCTTTATAAAAAGACGTATGTGATTTTATCGAATCACTTCTGCCAGGAGTGTTAACATGTTTTAAGATGTTAACAGGGAATTGAATCTTTTAAACAGGTCTTACCATTTTGGCCCGGTCTTATATTTGACACGTGGCTAGGTTTCACACTTTAAGATCCTTAATTAAATAAATTTCATAGGCAGATTAATTTAAAAGGAATGGTTTTAATTTATTTATTTCATTTATAAATTTTTATATGCTCATAATGGCAAACATGAAATTTATAAAACCAGCATTCCATTAATTATACATAAGTTACATATTGCCCTAAACGGGTCTTTTCACACCAACATCTTCCCACGTAGGGGTCAAACAAGTACTTACCCGCGCAGGGGTTAAATTTAAAACATAAGTCCTCGCAGGGACTGATTACATAAATAGATGTCCACTCAGGGACTAGGTACAAAGATAAATGTCCACGCAGGGACTACATACACACATAAATGTCCACGCAGGGACTTAATTTTTAAAGTAGACATACACACATAAAGGATTTACTGATCCTTCTTGCTCTTTCCCTTGATTAAGTTCGTCAAGGTCTTGAACATCCCCTGGTTACGCCTACGGTCTTCCCGTGCCTCATGCCGCACCTCCCTAATACTTTGTAGGATTTCCTGATGCAGTGGTGGCGACATCTGCAGGGACGGCGGGGGTTGTTGGTAGTACGGGGGTTGTGTAGGCATCTGGTATCCTTGTGCTGGGTAGCCTACTCCCCAAGGACCTCCATACGGTCCCTCCTGGTTAAGGGCGTTGTAATTTGCTGCTACCAAATACGGGTCGGCTTCAGCGTATCCGAGGTTAGGGTGAGTCGGTGGCTCAAACGGGTTGTACATCGCAGGACCCGTGTATGCTGGTATCTGATTATCGAAACCCATTGGTGGCGGTTGCTGCTCGTAGGGGTTTGATGGTCCACCTATCTGTGGATCTTCTGGAAGCGGCTGATAATTTCTGCCACTTGAGTGTAGAGGAGAGTTAAAGTGAAACTCTTCTCTTCGTGTGGACATCCGGGCTCCGGATCTCCTATGTCTCTGCGGCTGTGGAGGCGCCGGCTGTACTGGTGGCGGTGGAGGCGGTGGCGTAACTGCCTCAAACTGGTGATTCCCAGAGGAATCTTGATGATGCTGCTGCTGCTGCCCATGCGGCGAAGAATAGTGAGGCTGATGCTGCTCATGCGGCGATGAATGGTGAGGCTGATGCTGCTCATGCGGCGACGAATGGTGAGAAGGTGTATAATACCATTCTTGCCGAGTAAAGATAGCCTGGAAGCTATCTGAACCATTATAGGGTGGCCCGTGATAAATGGAACTATCCGAGACCTCGATTGGGTGGTTGGGAGTTCCTGATGCGGGCTCTTCGGGGTCGTCTTCCTCATCCATATCGTTTCTTCCAGAAAAATGGTCCTCCGGCCCCAATGGGTTAAAACCCACTGGTTCTTGTATATAATCCGCCGGGTTAAACTGGCCTTGAAAGATTGGAGTGGGGTCTCCAAAAGGGCGGTGCGACATAGATCGCTGTAATGGTATGTGCGAATGGTGGGGGTCTCTAGGCTCATTTTCTGATTGTGGCCCGTATGAGTCTTGAGCAGGAGTCGTAGAGCTGTTTGAAACCGACCGTCTTGCCGGTTGAAAGAGACCTCTCTGGTTCCGCCGAGTACCATCACTCTCGGCAGGTGTAGGAGCTCGTGTATTGGACGGCCCAGCTTCATGGTCGTTGGGGGCGGTGGTCGGCCCCTTTCCTCCTCGTCCTCGCATACGTAAAAATCTCGGAGGCATCTTTTGTTATTCCTGTCAATAAAACATAAGATAACAATAACAAAAATATAAAGTTTAAAGGACAAAAAAAAAACCGAATAAGGTGGAATTTGTCCTATGTTATAAGTCTAGACTCAAAAGTTTAGATATGTGCAATTGTGTAACTGAGATTAAACACAAAAGACTAGTGTTTAATTCACTCAGTGTTGGCTCTGATACCAACCTGTCACACCCCGAATTTCCACGTGTCACCGGTGGGCCCGGTAGGGGAGTATCGTGACGTGGTTGGCAACATAATAGTCAAACAACACAATATTTAAATGCACAGCGGAAGCAAAGTATAGATTTAATTCAACCAAACGCTATTGTAATATTAAGTATCACAAATAGTCGAATATAAATCCACAGGTAGATCCAATAAAGGAAAACAAATGTTCAACAGTTTATAACATCCAAGCTGGCGAGACTTAATGTGGATGCTAGGAGACAGGCCAGCCTATTTCGCGTAGTACCTGCACTTAACCTTTTAAGAAAATACGTCAGTTTACACTGGTAAATACAATCAACCGACTCATTTTGAAAAGAGTTTAAGAAAATGCATTTAAGGCACAAGGCACAAATAATATTTTATAACTTGGGATACTTATTTAAATATATAAACTTGTACAGGATTTACATGTTTCTTATGCGTTCAGTAGCCCGGATCGAGCCGGGTTAAAGATCAATTAACACACCACTTTAGTTATGAGACACTGACAGGTGTACGCCTACACCTGAGTGCTAAGGTCGTGGCCATTTCGTAAAATGATGCCAGGGATATCCGGGACACGGTCATTAACCCCCCAAAGGCTTTAAGCAACAAAAAAAATTAAACGGAGACATCTCAATCATTTAACCATAATAAGATTAAATATTCAACGCCCGACCAAGCGGTATTTTATATACCGTACCCAAGCCCGTATAGGGAAATAAGTTAAAAGTATTTACCTTTGCAAGTATTAATCCTTAATCGAATAAATTTGCAGATAGCTTTTACTGGGCTCCTAATCTGGAACGAAGGTTTAATATAACCTATTAGAATACTAACGGGTCTTTAATTAAGCTTAAGCTTAGACCGGTTAGTTTTTAACGATACGGTTCGTACGCACGATTAAGCGAAGACCGGATAGAATGTGATTTAGACCCGACAAGTTTGAGGACTTGTTTAATATGGGTTTACTACTCACATTCTGGATTTGGAGATAAAAATGATATCGTTTGACCCGTTTCGGCTAGTTTATGCAAACTAGTTACATAAACCGAACCGAACGCGTATAATGCATAACGGGTAACCGAAAGGGTCGCGAACAGGTTTCCTAAGTTAATACGCTTTAAATATGTTGTAATATCATTATGATATCTTCCATAATGCCCATAACGAGTTTATTCCCTAATTATGCCCCGTAGGGGTATTTTGGTCATTTTAACGACCATAAAAGGGATTTATAGTACTTCTGTGATACGGGTCTGATTAAATCAGAAAAAACATCTTAACTTAACAGGTTATGTCTAATGGTATTAAGTCTTACGTGGCAAAATGGTTTTAATACTAAACTACGCGTTTAATACGCGTATAAAGCCGTTTTAAGCGACGTACGGGTTAAAATACAAATCTGAGTTTTCTGATCAGCAACACAGGTTCAAAATACTATATTTATTATTTTAGATCAGTGGCAATTGGATTGGTATCAATCGGATTCGTAAAACTCGTTTTATGGCCTAAAAGGGCATATTCGGTATTAACCGAATCAATGCGATAAGCCTAGCTTAAGATCAGTTTAAAAATAATTAAAAATCTTCAAAAATCCCAAAATATTATTTAACATCAGTGGGTAAAAGTTTTGGTACCGAAAATCGGGTTTAGATAGGCTATGCGTTAATCGCGCCGTTTAATTAATAAAAAGCTTATTATTTACGCTAATGCGCATATCTCCTAATCTAGACCTCCGATTGACGTGAAAATTTACGTACATGTTAATTAATCAGTAACTAAGTTTATTGTACTTCCACATTTTCAAAATTCTCGTTGTAAGGTCATAAGGGCGTTATGGTCTAATTTAAGCGATTAACGGAAACGTGTGCATGCATCGGATAATCAATGAAACAAGTACAGAGACTTATACTAGCATGTAACCCAACCCTAATGAGACTTTAAGGCATGTCTAATTCAAACTAAAACGGGTCAGAACCGAAGTCAAAGCAAAAGTCAAGGTTTTGCGCCTTTCGGTTCCGAACCGGGTTTAAACAGAAATTTGTCGAGTCGGGCAAGCGTAAACAAGTTTTTATACTTATTATCAAGTTATATTAAGTTTAAAACAGGTTGCACGCCTCGCGGATTGCTAGTCGTGCATTAAATCGCATTTTGTAATTCTGTTGACTTTTTCGGTCAACGTTTGACCCGACAAATGACCTAGTTAGGTCTGGATTTGGTACTTGCCCTTATAAGGGTTTAATACCCATATAATTACCTATCTAATGAAACTTTTAATTCGACACACGACTGAGCTATCGTTAATTAATCGCGAAGTCAAACCGTAGTTACATCGGTTTGACTTTTAAGCTAATTACTAAGCTAGAATTAATTTAGAAGGGATTAGAGACTTACTAACTGATTAATTGATGTTTAGGAAGTCCTTTGATCAGCTTGGATACTCCACGATTTGAGCAGAAGTGAATGAGAATGGAATGATCAAATGGGTTGCAACTTATGAGCTTATATAGTGCCCAAGGCACCATGATTCTTTGACAACAAGGTCTACAACATTCCATAATCATTAAACACTTGTCCCTACTGCTTAGGGAAGTCTAAGGTTCATGCACATGCAAGAAAACCGGTGAAACAAGTCACAATCGCGAATTACAGGTTGCTGTCTGTTTCTGATGCTGGGTACACCGCTAGCGCACCGTTACGCTACAAATGTAGCGGTGCGCTAGCCCGCTATTCAGGGCATTTTGACTTAATCAAGGTAGCGCACCGTTACGCTACATATGTAGCGGTGCGCTAGCACTGTTCTGAGCCAAAATTTGTTGTTGTTTGTTGAAGTTTTGGAAAGGTATTCACTTGCACGACATCTAGACCTCATTTATCAATTATAGGACCCTTTTTTTTCAGTGTATGATACTGTGTAATACCCTACCATTGAACTTGTTTCAATTTGAATGCATTAACAAGATCCGAAAACATCGGTGTACCACTCAAATTATTTGTGGGATCACATCATGCTTTATCACATCCATTATTAGAAATAATTTTCCGCATCGAGGGTAATAAAAGATGGGTATAATATTTAATCGGGTCTTGGGATTTATAATTTAGGTCGTTCAGAGGTAACAGTTTAACATGACGCCACTTTAAATCCTACCGAATCATCTTTATTAAAAATCCGAGTTTACAACGCGTTTTGTCTGACATGACACGTGTCGTTTTATTATTGAACCCGAAATTTTCGAGGTGTTACATCCTCACCCCCTTAAGATAAATCTCGACCCGAGATTTACTGAAATAAATAAGGGTATTTTTCTTTCATCGTGGCTTCAACCTCCCACGTGAAATCGGGACCTCTACGGGCATCCCATTTAACCTTAACAAAAGGTATATGCTTTCTTCGAAGCTTCCTTACCTGTCGATCTTCAATCGACACAGGTTTTTCCACAAAATTTAAGCTCTCATCTATGTGCACATCTGCGTACGGCATGACATGTGAATCGTCAGCGGAACACTTCTTTAGATTGCAGATGTGGAATACATTGTGAATTCCACTGAGCTCTTCCGGTAAGTTCAACTTATAGGCAACTGACCCGACACGTTCGATAACCTCGAAAGGTCCTATGTATCTCGGGCTTAGTTTGCCTTTCTTACCAAATCGCATCACTCCTTTCCAGGGTGACACTTTAAGTAGAACTTTTTCACCTACTTCGAAGTGAAAATCCTTACGATTTGGATCAGCATAAATCTTCTGCCTATTCCGGGCAGCTTGGAGATTGTTTCGAATCTGGACAATCTTGTCCGTCGTTTTGAACACGATCTCTGGTCCTGATAACTGGACTTCCCCAACTTCCGCCCAACAAACTGGTGATCTACACTTTCTACCGTATAATGCCTCAAAAGGCGCAGCCTTGATGCTGGTATGGTAGCTATTGTTGTAGGAGAATTCGATTAATGGCAGGTTCTTATCCCAGCTTCCTCCCAAATCGATCGCACATGCACGTAGCATGTCTTCTAACGTTTGAATAGTACGCTCACTCTGACCGTCAGTCTGTGGATGGTAAGCCGTACTAAAGTTCAAACGTGTGCCCAAAGATTGTTGGAAACTTTTCCAGAAATGAGACGTGTACCTAGTATCCCGGTCAGAGATAATAGCTACAGGTATGCCGTGTAAGGCTACAATCTTATCAACGTACAGTTGGGCTAACATATCGGAGCTGTAGGTCTCCTTAATGGGTAGGAAATGTGCTGACTTAGTCAGTCGGTCAACTATCACCCAGATGGTGTCATTTCCTTTCCTGGTTTTGGGTAACTTGGTGATAAAATCCATTGTTACCATTTCCCATTTCCAAGTAGGGAGTTCAGGCTGTTGTAGCAAACCTGACGGTTTTTGATGTTCTGCCTTAACTTGAGCACATGTCAAGCATTTAGCTACATAGATAGCTACAGACTTCTTCAAGCCTATCCACCAATAATTTGCTCTAAGATCATGGTACATTTTATCAGCTCCTGGATGAACAGAATATTTAGAGCTGTGGGCTTCCTGGAGGATAACATCTCGGAGTCCTCCATAAATTGGAACCCATATTCGTCCATTCAATCTAAGAATTCCATCCTTACTAAGAGATAGCTGCTCCTCAGTGACTCCTAGCTTTTCGTTAGGATAGTTAGCTTCCAACACAGCTTCCTTCTGTGCAGCTAACAACCTTTCCATCAAACTGTTCTTTATTTCCATGCTCTTGGCATTGATTCGGATGGGTTTTACCCTCTCCTTCCGACTCAAGGCATCGGCGACTACATTCGCTTTGCTGGGATGGTATCTTATTTCACAATCGTAATCATTAAGAGTTTCCATCCAACGACGTTGCCTCATGTTCAAGTCCTTCTGGTTGAACAGATGTTGAAGGCTCTTGTGATCAGAATAGATCACACATTTGATTCCATATAAGTAGTGCCTCCACAGTTTTAGTGCGAATACAACGGCACCCAATTCCAAGTCGTGGGTGGTGTAATTCTTTTCGTGCACCTTTAACTGACGTGAAGCATAGGCAATGACTTTGCCTTTCTGCATAAGCACACATCCCATTCCGGTGTGTGATGCATCACAATAAACTACGAACTCCTCTATTCCATCAGGCAATGTCAGTACTGGAGCATTGCTCAACTTCTGTTTCAGAATTTCGAAGGATTCCTGCTGCTTAGGACCCCAGTCAAACTTAATCTTCTTACGTGTCAGTGAAGTCAGGGGTGCAGCAATCCTTGAAAAGTTTTCTATGAATCGCCTATAGTATCCTGCCAAACCTAGAAAGCTACGTATTTCTGTAGGCGTCTTTGGCTCGTGCCAATTCATGACAGCTTCCACCTTAGCGGGATCTACTTGGATACCACGCTCACTAACAACATGTCCAAGAAATTGGACTGCTCGAAGCCAGAATTCACATTTTGAGAACTTGGCATAGAGCTTCTCTTTATGAAGTAGTTCCAGTATGCAGTGAAGATGCTTCTCATGGTCAGCTTGGTTCTTTGAGTAGATGAGAATGTCATCGATGAAGACGATGACGAATTTATCTAGGTGCGGCTTGCAAACGCGATTCATGAGATCCATGAACGCGGCTGGTGCATTAGTGAGCCCAAAAGGCATCACTAGGAACTCGTAATGACCATAACGAGTCCTAAATGCTGTTTTGTGCACATCTTCATCTCTAACCTTCAATTGATGGTAGCCCGACCTTAAGTCAATCTTCGAGAAGAAACTTGCCCCTTGAAGTTGATCGAACAGATCGTCGATTCTGGGCAAAGGATACCTATTCTTGATAGTAACCTTATTAAGCTCACGGTAGTCGATGCACAGTCGCATCGATCCATCCTTCTTCTTTACAAATAAAACTGGTGCTCCCCAAGGAGACGAACTAGGTTTGATGAAACCTTTGGATAGTAAATCATCTAGCTGCGTCCTCAATTCCTTCATCTCTGTTGGTGCCAACCTATAAGGCGCCCTTGCAACTGGTGCTGATCCAGGAATAATGTCGATTCTGAATTCCACTTGTCTATCTGGTGGCAAACCAGGTAGTTCTTCAGGAAATACTTCGGGGTATTCAGAAATGACTGGGATATCTCCAATCTTGGGTTTCGGCTCATCAATAATCACCTGTGCCATGTAGATGACACAGCCCTTCTTCAAACACTTTGAGTCTTTGAGTATAGACATTTTCTCGGGCAGCCCATACTGGGTATCTCCCTGGATAGTAAGTGATTCACCAGACGAAGTCTTGATCCTCACTTGCTTCTTATTGCAAATAATCTGGGCCTGGTTATGAGATAACCAGTCCATACCCAAAACTATGTCGAATCCGGCTAGTTTGAAAGGAAGTAGGGACAAAGGAAAAGAGTGATTCTTAATGGATATGAAACATCCATCTAATAAGGTTGAAGCGGTTTCTAAAGTGCCATCTGCTAGTTCCACCTCATAATTCACACTTAAAGTTCTAACAGGCAGTTTCAGCAATTCACAAAACTTATCATCTACAAACGACTTATCAGCGCCCGAATCAAATAACACTCTCGCGTATACATCATTTACGAGAAAGGTACCTGTTATCACGTTGTCGTCCTTGACAGCTTCCTTAGCATCCATTCTGAAGACCCTAGCATTGGTCTTCTTCCCCTCTTCATTCTTCTTTGCAAATTTTGGGCAGTTGGACTTGATATGCCCTTTTTCATTGCAACCATAGCAGGTCGCATCCTTTATCTTCTTGCAATCCACGGTTTTGTGCTCCCTGGATTTGCATAACCCACATGAAAAAGGCTTCGATTGAGTTTGTGAGTTGGATTCAAACCTGCACTTTCCAAAGTGCTGCCTCTTGCAGATTTTGCATTTGGGTTTTTCACCCGACTGCTGACCATCTCTCTTGAATCCTGACCCCTTCTTTTGGTCATTATTTCCCTTCTGCTTCTTATCTGAACGCCGTGAGTTGTCATCCTCACGCTTTCTTTTCTCCGTATCAGTTTTCCTCAGTGACCTCAGTCTGACAGCATCTGAGGTCAGAGATAACGATATGTCCGTTACTGACCGAAAAGTGGTTGGTCTGGAAGCTTTTACACTTGCTTTGATCTCCGGTTCCAAACCCCCGATAAAACGAGCTATACGTTTAGGCTCCGGAGTCACCAAATAAGGGACCAACCTTGACAAAGTATTGAAGGTGGTAAGGTAGGCCTGACAGTCCAGGTTCTTCATGACCAGTGCTATGAAATCAGATTCAATTCTCTCAACCTCGTGTTGAGGGCAGAAATTCTCCTTGATGAGTGCCATAAACTGTTCCCAGGTCATGTTGTATAGCGGAACTTTCCCTGTGGCTTGGATCAAAGATCTCCACCAGGCTAAGGCTTCTCCTTTGAAAGACTGCGAGACAAACTTCACAATGTCTCTGTTATGACAACCACTAATATCCACCACAGTATCCATTTCATCCATCCACGTCATGCAATCAACCGCTCCCTTTTCCCCATTGAAGTCTCTGGGTTTGCATGACACAAAGTATTTGTAGGTGCAACCCCTATTACGAGGTTCTTGGTGCTGTACTGCTCTTTGGGATGGATTACTCCTTTGATTCGAGGAGTGGTGAGAATTACTGTTGTGGGCAGTGTGGGTCCTGGAGGGTGTTCTAGTGTGTGATGCAGAATGGGTCCTCGTATGGGTACCACTTGATCCATGGTGCTGTCTACCCATAGCGATATTAACCGCATTATTTATCATAGCTTGCAACTCTGGACCTGCTACGTTAACTTGGGCATTTTCATTCGCTATCCCTGGGTGACTGTTGACCTCGTTTGAGTCTGCCATGTTTCTTGAACTGTAACACATTGGCAATAATTTATCGGTGAGTTTATTATATAATTGTCTTTTATGGCAATTTTTATTAACCGTGGTAACATAGACCATATATGGTTAATTTATTACTCACCTTTATTTAGGATTTCTAATATAATTTATCCTAATTAAAATAATAACAGTATCTATTAGCACATAAGGCCTAGTCACAGGGACAATATAGATTATAAGCTAGGATTTCAGAGAATCGAAGCATGAAGGTTTGAACAAAGTTCATTACCTTTATTAGACAGGGAGTCAAAGCTACCACTGTCTTTTGGCTCCTATGGAAATGAGCAGGGCCCGAAGGCATTTTATTACCACGTATGGTTAAAATATGATCATCTTAATTGATGATATAAACCCAGGATTCAGAGATCATTAAACTAGGTTAGGAATCTTCTAAAGAATTCCTTTATAAAAAGACGTATGTGATTTTATCGAATCACTTCTGCCAGGAGTGTTAACATGTTTTAAGATGTTAACAGGGAATTGAATCTTTTAAACAGGTCTTACCATTTTGGCCCGGTCTTATATTTGACACGTGGCTAGGTTTCACACTTTAAGATCCTTAATTAAATAAATTTCATAGGCAGATTAATTTAAAAGGAATGGTTTTAATTTATTTATTTCATTTATAAATTTTTATATGCTCATAATGGCAAACATGAAATTTATAAAACCAGCATTCCATTAATTATACATAAGTTACATATTGCCCTAAACGGGTCTTTTCACACCAACATCTTCCCACGTAGGGGTCAAACAAGTACTTACCCGCGCAGGGGTTAAATTTAAAACATAAGTCCTCGCAGGGACTGATTACATAAATAGATGTCCACTCAGGGACTAGGTACAAAGATAAATGTCCACGCAGGGACTACATACACACATAAATGTCCACGCAGGGACTTAATTTTTAAAGTAGACATACACACATAAAGGATTTACTGATCCTTCTTGCTCTTTCCCTTGATTAAGTTCGTCAAGGTCTTGAACATCCCCTGGTTACGCCTACGGTCTTCCCGTGCCTCATGCCGCACCTCCCTAATACTTTGTAGGATTTCCTGATGCAGTGGTGGCGACATCTGCAGGGACGGCGGGGGTTGTTGGTAGTACGGGGGTTGTGTAGGCATCTGGTATCCTTGTGCTGGGTAGCCTACTCCCCAAGGACCTCCATACGGTCCCTCCTGGTTAAGGGCGTTGTAATTTGCTGCTACCAAATACGGGTCGGCTTCAGCGTATCCGAGGTTAGGGTGAGTCGGTGGCTCAAACGGGTTGTACATCGCAGGACCCGTGTATGCTGGTATCTGATTATCGAAACCCATTGGTGGCGGTTGCTGCTCGTAGGGGTTTGATGGTCCACCTATCTGTGGATCTTCTGGAAGCGGCTGATAATTTCTGCCACTTGAGTGTAGAGGAGAGTTAAAGTGAAACTCTTCTCTTCGTGTGGACATCCGGGCTCCGGATCTCCTATGTCTCTGCGGCTGTGGAGGCGCCGGCTGTACTGGTGGCGGTGGAGGCGGTGGCGTAACTGCCTCAAACTGGTGATTCCCAGAGGAATCTTGATGATGCTGCTGCTGCTGCCCATGCGGCGAAGAATAGTGAGGCTGATGCTGCTCATGCGGCGATGAATGGTGAGGCTGATGCTGCTCATGCGGCGACGAATGGTGAGAAGGTGTATAATACCATTCTTGCCGAGTAAAGATAGCCTGGAAGCTATCTGAACCATTATAGGGTGGCCCGTGATAAATGGAACTATCCGAGACCTCGATTGGGTGGTTGGGAGTTCCTGATGCGGGCTCTTCGGGGTCGTCTTCCTCATCCATATCGTTTCTTCCAGAAAAATGGTCCTCCGGCCCCAATGGGTTAAAACCCACTGGTTCTTGTATATAATCCGCCGGGTTAAACTGGCCTTGAAAGATTGGAGTGGGGTCTCCAAAAGGGCGGTGCGACATAGATCGCTGTAATGGTATGTGCGAATGGTGGGGGTCTCTAGGCTCATTTTCTGATTGTGGCCCGTATGAGTCTTGAGCAGGAGTCGTAGAGCTGTTTGAAACCGACCGTCTTGCCGGTTGAAAGAGACCTCTCTGGTTCCGCCGAGTACCATCACTCTCGGCAGGTGTAGGAGCTCGTGTATTGGACGGCCCAGCTTCATGGTCGTTGGGGGCGGTGGTCGGCCCCTTTCCTCCTCGTCCTCGCATACGTAAAAATCTCGGAGGCATCTTTTGTTATTCCTGTCAATAAAACATAAGATAACAATAACAAAAATATAAAGTTTAAAGGACAAAAAAAAAACCGAATAAGGTGGAATTTGTCCTATGTTATAAGTCTAGACTCAAAAGTTTAGATATGTGCAATTGTGTAACTGAGATTAAACACAAAAGACTAGTGTTTAATTCACTCAGTGTTGGCTCTGATACCAACCTGTCACACCCCGAATTTCCACGTGTCACCGGTGGGCCCGGTAGGGGAGTATCGTGACGTGGTTGGCAACATAATAGTCAAACAACACAATATTTAAATGCACAGCGGAAGCAAAGTATAGATTTAATTCAACCAAACGCTATTGTAATATTAAGTATCACAAATAGTCGAATATAAATCCACAGGTAGATCCAATAAAGGAAAACAAATGTTCAACAGTTTATAACATCCAAGCTGGCGAGACTTAATGTGGATGCTAGGAGACAGGCCAGCCTATTTCGCGTAGTACCTGCACTTAACCTTTTAAGAAAATACGTCAGTTTACACTGGTAAATACAATCAACCGACTCATTTTGAAAAGAGTTTAAGAAAATGCATTTAAGGCACAAGGCACAAATAATATTTTATAACTTGGGATACTTATTTAAATATATAAACTTGTACAGGATTTACATGTTTCTTATGCGTTCAGTAGCCCGGATCGAGCCGGGTTAAAGATCAATTAACACACCACTTTAGTTATGAGACACTGACAGGTGTACGCCTACACCTGAGTGCTAAGGTCGTGGCCATTTCGTAAAATGATGCCAGGGATATCCGGGACACGGTCATTAACCCCCCAAAGGCTTTAAGCAACAAAAAAAATTAAACGGAGACATCTCAATCATTTAACCATAATAAGATTAAATATTCAACGCCCGACCAAGCGGTATTTTATATACCGTACCCAAGCCCGTATAGGGAAATAAGTTAAAAGTATTTACCTTTGCAAGTATTAATCCTTAATCGAATAAATTTGCAGATAGCTTTTACTGGGCTCCTAATCTGGAACGAAGGTTTAATATAACCTATTAGAATACTAACGGGTCTTTAATTAAGCTTAAGCTTAGACCGGTTAGTTTTTAACGATACGGTTCGTACGCACGATTAAGCGAAGACCGGATAGAATGTGATTTAGACCCGACAAGTTTGAGGACTTGTTTAATATGGGTTTACTACTCACATTCTGGATTTGGAGATAAAAATGATATCGTTTGACCCGTTTCGGCTAGTTTATGCAAACTAGTTACATAAACCGAACCGAACGCGTATAATGCATAACGGGTAACCGAAAGGGTCGCGAACAGGTTTCCTAAGTTAATACGCTTTAAATATGTTGTAATATCATTATGATATCTTCCATAATGCCCATAACGAGTTTATTCCCTAATTATGCCCCGTAGGGGTATTTTGGTCATTTTAACGACCATAAAAGGGATTTATAGTACTTCTGTGATACGGGTCTGATTAAATCAGAAAAAACATCTTAACTTAACAGGTTATGTCTAATGGTATTAAGTCTTACGTGGCAAAATGGTTTTAATACTAAACTACGCGTTTAATACGCGTATAAAGCCGTTTTAAGCGACGTACGGGTTAAAATACAAATCTGAGTTTTCTGATCAGAAACACAGGTTCAAAATACTATATTTATTATTTTAGATCAGTGGCAATTGGATTGGTATCAATCGGATTCGTAAAACTCGTTTTATGGCCTAAAAGGGCATATTCGGTATTAACCGAATCAATGCGATAAGCCTAGCTTAAGATCAGTTTAAAAATAATTAAAAATCTTCAAAAATCCCAAAATATTATTTAACATCAGTGGGTAAAAGTTTTGGTACCGAAAATCGGGTTTAGATAGGCTATGCGTTAATCGCGCCGTTTAATTAATAAAAAGCTTATTATTTACGCTAATGCGCATATCTCCTAATCTAGACCTCCGATTAACGTGAAAATTTACGTACATGTTAATTAATCAGTAACTAAGTTTATTGTACTTCCACATTTTCAAAATTCTCGTTGTAAGGTCATAAGGGCGTTATGGTCTAATTTAAGCGATTAACGGAAACGTGTGCATGC
Organism: Helianthus tuberosus; assembly: GCA_030545235.1. NCBI lineage: Eukaryota > Viridiplantae > Streptophyta > Magnoliopsida > Asterales > Asteraceae > Helianthus > Helianthus tuberosus. The sequence continues at coordinate 2,480,967 of CM060394.1, forward strand.
ATCGGATAATCAATGAAACAAGTACAGAGACTTATACTAGCATGTAACCCAACCCTAATGAGACTTTAAGGCATGTCTAATTCAAACTAAAGCGGGTCAGAACCGAAGTCAAAGCAAAAGTCAAGGTTTTGCGCCTTTCGGTTCCGAACCGGGTTTAAACAGAAATTTGTCGAGTCGGGCAAGCGTAAACAAGTTTTTATACTTATTATCAAGTTATATTAAGTTTAAAACAGGTTGCACGCCTCGCGGATTGCTAGTCGTGCATTAAATCGCATTTTGTAATTCTGTTGACTTTTTCGGTCAACGTTTGACCCGACAAATGACCTAGTTAGGTCTGGATTTGGTACTTGCCCTTATAAGGGTTTAATACCCATATAATTACCTATCTAATGAAACTTTTAATTCGACACACGACTGAGCTATCGTTAATTAATCGCGAAGTCAAACCGTAGTTACATCGGTTTGACTTTTAAGCTAATTACTAAGCTAGAATTAATTTAGAAGGGATTAGAGACTTACTAACTGATTAATTGATGTTTAGGAAGTCCTTTGATCAGCTTGGATACTCCACGATTTGAGCAGAAGTGAATGAGAATGGAATGATCAAATGGGTTGCAACTTATGAGCTTATATAGTGCCCAAGGCACCATGATTCTTTGACAACAAGGTCTACAACATTCCATAATCATTAAACACTTGTCCCTACTGCTTAGGGAAGTCTAAGGTTCATGCACATGCAAGAAAACCGGTGAAACAAGTCACAATCGCGAATTACAGGTTGCTGTCTGTTTCTGATGCTGGGTACACCGCTAGCGCACCGTTACGCTACAAATGTAGCGGTGCGCTAGCCCGCTATTCAGGGCATTTTGACTTAATCAAGGTAGCGCACCGTTACGCTACATATGTAGCGGTGCGCTAGCACTGTTCTGAGCCAAAATTTGTTGTTGTTTGTTGAAGTTTTGGAAAGGTATTCACTTGCACGACATCTAGACCTCATTTATCAATTATAGGACCCTTTTTTTTCAGTGTATGATACTGTGTAATACCCTACCATTGAACTTGTTTCAATTTGAATGCATTAACAAGATCCGAAAACATCGGTGTACCACTCAAATTATTTGTGGGATCACATCATGCTTTATCACATCCATTATTAGAAATAATTTTCCGCATCGAGGGTAATAAAAGATGGGTATAATATTTAATCGGGTCTTGGGATTTATAATTTAGGTCGTTCAGAGGTAACAGTTTAACATGACGCCACTTTAAATCCTACCGAATCATCTTTATTAAAAATCCGAGTTTACAACGCGTTTTGTCTGACATGACACGTGTCGTTTTATTATTGAACCCGAAATTTTCGAGGTGTTACAGTAATAGACGCATAGTATATGAATAGAGTAAGTCGCAATGATCGACGCTTTTGGTTAAATTGCGTGTCATGTGATTGACTATGTTAAACATTATTTTGTAATATTAATACAGGGTAAATGTTTAAAATTCAGATGGCCGACGAAGGACATCAAGATAATCTGAATAACAATAACCAGAGTAACATTAACATGGTTAATGAGAATCCAAGCGACAATAACTATGGAAACCAAATGGATAATAGTGCCGTTCAACACATTGTGGCACAATGAATTATAGATGCAATGTCATTTATTATTCAAACGGTTCAAGAAGCGAATAATAAAAGTAAACATAGCAGTAAGCGACCAAGTGAACCAGAACACAGTGTGAACAATGGCCCTGTACTTCAGATGCGCATCCCCAAAAGAAGAAGAACTGTGCCTAACGGTTGTTCTTACAAGGAATTCTGGTCTTGTAAACCAATAGAATTCTCGGGCAATGAAGAACCTATTGCAGGTCTACGCTGGATAGAAAAGACTGAGGCTGTTCTAAAAATAAGTAAATGTGCGGAAGAGGACAAGATAATGTTTGCTTCTAATCTATTCAAGAATTCAGCCTTAGAATGGTGGAATACTATCCTCCAGTCTAGAGGAAGTGATAAGGTTTATAATATGGAATGGGAAGAATTTAGGAATACAGTGGAAAGGAAATTCTGCCCTCCTAATGAAAAAGAGCAAATAACAAACAAATTCCTAAATCTTAGGATGAATGGAGTGAATAGTAATGGATACACTACTACATTCTTTGAATATGCTAGGATAGTGCCAACCCTTGCATCACCCGAACCGGTATTAATCTCCCGTTACATCTGGGGATTAATTGGAGAAATTAGACATGTAGTCAAGGCGGCTAGACCCCAAACCATAGAAGAAGCCGTAGAACTAGCCAATACCTTGACTGATGAACTAGTTCATACTAGAGAAGAAGACCAGAGGAGAAACTTGACTCAAAGGCTTACCCAAGAATTCCGTTCTGGGAATTTTAACCGTAGAAACGTAGGTTCTACCTCTGCACCGTACTGCAGGATCTGCAAAAAGAAGCATTCTGGAAAATGCTCCATTTACTGCAATTTCTGCAAAGCACCAGGACATAAGGAAGAGACCTGCAGGAGGAAATCCAGTAATGGATCGTGCTTCAACTGTGGAGAAAAAGGTCATATCAAGCCAAACTGTCCGAAACTGGCTCCAGTTGTGAACAACAAGAACACTAAAAATGCTAGAGCATTTGTTCTAACTGCAGAAGAAGCCAAGATGATCCCAGACGTTATAGCTGGTACGTTTTTAGTTAATGATGTATTTGCTAAAGTATTATTTGACTCTGGTGCAAACCAAAGTTTTATTAATACTTCGTTTTGCAAAATTCTAAATCAGCCATTAACTAAACTACCACAAGAATGTCTAGTAGAGACAGCTAACGGAGAAACTATTAGGATTTCTGAAATCTTGCAGGGAGCAAGAATAGAAATTTTAAACCAAACGTTTAGGGCAAACCTTTATCCAATGAATCTGGCAGGATTTGATGTTGTTTTAGGAATGGATTGGTTAATAGCCAATAAAGCCAGTATTTTATGTGATCAAAAGTCAATTCAAGTAAATTCATCTAAAGGTAAAACGATCACAATTAAAGGAAATAAGCCATCTAGATCCACAAAATTCATCTCTGTGATGAAAACTGCAAGTTCTATAAGAAAAGGTTCTATAGTGTATTTGATTTCTATAATCACTAACACTAAAGGAAAAGAACTAAAAGACATTCTAGTAGTGTCTCAGTTTTCAGATGTCTTTCCAGAAGAATTACCAGGACTACCTCCAGACAGAGAAGTTGAATTCAGAATTCACCTGCTACCAGGAACAGCACCAATTGCCAAAGCACCTTACCGTTTGGCACCCGCTGAAATGCAGGAACTGAAGAAACAATTAGATGAATTGCTAGAAAAAGGATTCATACAACCAAGCTCATCGCCATGGGGAGCGCCAATCTTATTTGTTAAAAAGAAGGACGGATCAATGCGTATGTGCATTGACTACCGTGAATTAAAAAAGGTTACGATTAAGAATCGGTACCCATTACCGAGAATCGATGATCTGTTTGATCAACTGCAAAGAGCTCGATTTTTCTCAAAAATCGATTTAAGGTCGGGATATCATCAATTAAAGGTACAGGAAGAGGATATTCCTAAAACCGCATTCAGAACAAGGTATGGTCATTATGAATTTACTGTCATGCCATTTGGTTTAACCAATGCCCCAGCTGCATTTATGGACATGATGAACCGAATATGTAAGCCATATTTGGATAAATTCATAATTGTATTTATAGATGATATTCTAATTTACTCTAAGAGTAAAGAAGATCATGCAAGACATTTGCACGCACTTTTAAGTTTACTACGAAAGGAAAAACTTTATGCTAAGTTTTCAAAGTGCGAATTTTGGTTAGAACAAGTACAATTTCTCGGACACTTAGTCAATCATGAAGGAATTCATGTAGACCCAACAAAAATCGAAGCGATTACCAAATGGAAAACCCCTGAGTCACCAACCGAAGTTAGAAGTTTCTTAGGATTAGCCGGTTATTATAGAAGATTTATTAAATATTTCTCTAGAATAGCCATTCCTTTGACTAAGTTAACCTGTAAATCCATTAAGTTTGAATGGGGACCAAAACAAGAAGAAGCATTTAGAATTCTTAAGAAAAGATTAACTAATACACCCATACTAGCGTTACCAGAAGGAACTGAAGACTTTGTAGTCTATTGTGACGCATCTAAGTTAGGTTATGGATGTGTATTAATGCAACGTCAAAAAGTTATAGCTTATGCATCCAGACAACTTAAGAGTCATGAAGAGAATTATTCTACCCATGATTTAGAACTAGGAGCTATAATTTTTGCCCTTAAGATTTGGAGACATTACCTTTATGGTAGTAAGTTTACCATATTTATTGATCACAAAAGTTTAAGGTATGTTTTTGGGCAAAAAGAATTGAATACGAGACAAAGACGTTGGATGGAATTGCTTAGTGATTATGATTGTGATATCCAGTATCATGAAGGAAAAGCAAATGTAGTGGCAGATGCTTTAAGCCGAAAGTATCATGAAAAGCCAAAAAGGGTACGTTCTCTTAAGTTAAATCTACAAGTAGATTTAAATGATCAGATAAGAGAAGCACAAGAATCAGTAATCAAGGATGATACTGAAAAATTAAAAGGTATGCTAAAAGAATTAGAACAATGAACATATGGAATTTGGAGATTCCATAAAAAGAGAATGTGGATACCTAAATTAGGAAACCTTCGCCATCGTATATTAGAAGAAGCACATAAATCTAAGTATACGATGCATCCAGGTAATGATAAAATGTACCAAGATTTAAGGAAGAATTTTTGGTGGATAGGAATGAAAAAGGACATAGCAACTTATGTTTCTAAATGTTTAACTTGCTCACAAGTTAAAGCTGAACATCAGAAACCCTCAGGTTTGTTACAGCAATTAGAAATGCCAGTGTGGAAGTGGGAATTAATAACAATGGATTTTGTTACTAAATTACCTAAAACCAAGAAAGGTAATGATACAATCTGGGTGATTGTAGATAGGCTAACCAAGTCAGCTCATTTTCTACCAATGAAGGAAACTTTTAGTATGGAACAATTAGCTAAATTGTATGTAAATGAAATTGTTTCTTTACATGGAATTCCTTTATCAATTGTTTCTGATAGGGATAGCCGATTTACCTCTCATTTTTGGTCAAGTTTCCAAAAGGCAATGGGAACTAAATTAAAACTGAGTACAGCTTATCATCCTCAAACGGACGGACAAAGCGAAAGGACCATCCAGACGATGGAAGACATGCTTAGAGCTTGTGTAATTGATTTCGGAGGTAATTGGGATGAACACTTACCTTTAATAGAATTTTCTTATAATAATAGTTATCACACAAGTATCAATGCTGCGCCATTCGAAGCACTTTACGGACGAAAGTGCCGAACCCCAGTCTGTTGGGCAGAAATTGGGGAAAAGCAATTATCTGGACCTGAAATAGTACAAGAAACAACTGACAAAATCATTCAAGTCAAGGAACGACTGAAAGTCGCACGTGATCGACAAAAGAGCTATGCCGATAATCGACGCAAGCCATTGGAATTTCAAGTAGGAGATAAAGTATTGTTAAGAGTCTCTCCTTGGAAAGGAGTAGTAAGATTCATCAAACGAGGAAAGCTAAGTCCCAGGTATATTGGACCTTTTAAGATTATTAGAAAAATAGGACCTGTAGCCTATCAGCTACAACTGCCAAAGGAAATGGCAGGAATACATGATGTATTTCATGTATCTAATCTTAAAAAGTGTTTAGCTCATGAATCACTAGTAGTACCTCTCAAGGATATAGAGGTAAATGAACAACTTAAATTTGTAGAAAGGCCCCTACAAATCGAAGACAGAAAAGTCAAAAACCTCAAGCATAAGAGATTAGTTCTGGTCAAAGTGAAGTGGGACTCCAAAAGAGGACCTGAGTATACATGGGAGCTTGAATCTGAAATGAAAAAGAAATATCCACACTTGTTCCAGTAGATCTCGAGGACGAGCTCTAAAGTAAGGTGGGGAGGATGTAACAATCCTAATTAACCGACACCCTTGATTATTTTTCCCGATACTCTAATATATTTTAAAACACCCAATATGTCCTAAAATATACCAGTATGTGAAAACCGAGCTCGAAATACAATATAGTATTAAAAATAAATTAAAAACAAGTTTATTTAAGTTGAGGCGGGCCGCGTAAACCCACCCCAACCATTTACGCGGGCGGTGTCAAGGTGGATACCGGATTCCTTTGATTCCTTTTGTTAAAGCGGGCCGCGTAAGACCCCGTTTAAGTGTACACGGGCCGCGATAGATCAACAACGCGGAGACACCCTGAGCTGACACGTGTCGTCATCGTGTTAAGCCTAGTAGATGACCGGGACAAGCTACCCTGTTGACCAGGGTTGACGCGGGCCGCGTAAGCGACCCTTGTCTTTCACGCGGGCCGCGTGAGAGTCCAATATCAGCCCTATATAAGAGAGCAACGGGTTTTCGTTTTCCGTCGCTCACAATTTCATTCTCAATCTCAAAATTCTGTAGTAGGCTTATTATAGTCGGGTATTATATCCCCCTAATAAGCGAAGTTCTGCTCAGTTGTAAGTATTATAACCCCTGGAGACGTATTAGATACTCTGCCCGATTGATCTAGGGTTCCGTAACGGCTGTCGTGGTTCTGCCCGATGTAGTCGTTGGAATGCCGTCTCGGGGAGGGTATTGCTAATGTTAAATTGGGTTATTATACTAACACATGTGCTTTTGTGTAATTTATAGATTATTCCCAGGAAATCCCTAATGAAAACCCTAAAACAGCAATGTGAGTTGATCCACTTTTTGTAAACCTTTTTGTGAACTGTTTTACAAAACCTTAAATATCTTTCCATGCGAATAACCGTATTGAGTATTTGTAAGAATACAATTATAGTGGGTATGTTGGGGTTTTGTATACAAAATTTGTTACCACCTGGTCAAGGAGTAACATTTCCACAAGTTGAGTATGACAGTACCACTGATGTTAATTGTTATATCTTGGAAACAAATGTAATTGCGGATGTGCCCTTAATATTGTACACTGTGACTTTTTATTTAAACTTGATTAAATTGGGATTCACTCACCAGTATTTCCCACTGATAAATGTTTTTAAAACGCGTTTCAGGTAACAAAATGTGAAAGCCAAATAGAAGCCAGCTGGACAGCACTGAAGGCTTGGAAAAGTGGCAATAAAGTTACCTAAAATAAAATAGGATTTATTCCTATGAAAACGTGTGTACTATGAACTTGGGTTTTATCCCATTTGTTTAATATTATAAATTATGGTGGTTTTACTCTAATAAACATTTCATAACTACGGTCCTGATGAAAAAAATTCCGCTGCCAAATTAGACTAATACCACGATACCACCGAAACTGACTCGCGGCCGCCCGTTCCCAAGAACAAGGGATCGGGGGCTGCGACACATATGATTATCCAGAAATTGTTGCATGGTTGGATAGTCATATGCGTTCACCCCCAATGAATCAAAACGGGCGATGCAGTTAATTGTTTCGAAGGACATCGTCATTGGCCCTCGGGCTGTTTTACCAACTAACTTCCACTGAGAGGGCGGACTATCTTTATTCATGAGCCTCAACGTGGACAACCACCAATCAAGCACCCTCTCCCAACCTTGGCGTTCAAACATTTGCACAATTCCGATTTGTCTGAACTCTTCAACATTCACAACTCTTTCACATAACCTCCTTTCCGGAACTGAGGTATTCACTTTGTTGACCATTTTCCATTTCCAGAGCTTGGCCTCTAACTTCCTATCTTGATAACCCGATAAGGGTTTGTTCTTCTCCTCATCCCAAACTTCGGCGCTTTTGCTATCCCTGAACTTTGCCCACACCCAATCTTGTTTATACAGTCTTGCATCACCCTCTTCGATGGAGCTTAATTGCTCCTACTTCCTCGGTATTAAACCGGAAGAAGAACCGACTCCCGATGATGAAGCTTGCCCTGTAGTCTTTTGTCTTTTACCACCGGCCATAACTACAATCACAAACAAACATAACATCAATATAAACCCAAACCTTTACTAAACTCTCAAACTTTGAACATGAGGTGTGATGTTGAAGTTTTTATTAACAAGTGAATGTAAAATCGCCTTTTTAAACTTCCAAAGTCGCTCATTTTATTATTTACTTATCAATTTCCTTGTTAATCTTGCAATTTCTTATAAGTTCAACAATATATTCAACATCACTTTCATGTTCAATCATGTTCATAACAAGTGTAATCACTTCACTATGGTTATAACATGCTCAAATTCCATCCAAAGCAACTAATCTTACTCAAAATCATGCTAGAACAACATACATTGTCTAAACAACCTACTTTTAAACCAAAAAGTTTAAAATTTCAGAAGAAGGACAATAAGCATATGATAATCATGCATAAAATTAAGGATAATCCATACCTTTGTGTTGTTGGAATAAGAAAAACTATGAAAAGATGACAAGCAAAAAGATTGATGAACACCCCTTCAAAACCTTAAGTAACACGCCCAGAAATCTTGCAAAATAGCAAGAATTGATGAAAACTGTGTTGGGGGTTTTGTTCCTCTTGAAAAATCACGCAAGATGGACTCAAAAATCAGTTGAATTGGTGGAGAATTGAGAAAGTTATGAGAGGTTGAAGGCTTCTAGGGTTCTTGGCAAAGAATGAAGAAGATGAAGTGATAGGGAGAGTTAAGAGAGAGATGGCAGGTATTTTTGAGAGTAATGAATGAGGTGGGGTTGGTGTAAGTCGAATGGGTAGTCAATATGGAGTTTAGATTATGTTTGGTGAGGTTTAAGAAGAGTTTAGATCAAGTTTTTACGTTTAACAACGAACTAGAACCGGAGCACAATTGATAACCCGTCACCGACGGTACCCAACCCGTCGCCGACGGGTAAGGGAAATGAGGTGTTTGGCCGACGCCTTATGTGTCTGTTTACGGAGTTTTGGTGCCGACGTGCATTTAGGAAGCCCGTCCCGGACGGCCTTCTACCCGTAGCCGACGGGTTCTACTTTTTCAACTTTAAAAATATTTTTTTTTTTAAATAGGAGGAGAAATTATATGATTTTTGAAAAGGGACTATATACAAAGAAAATTTATATGATTTTTGAAAAGGGACTATATACAAAGAAAATTCCTAAAAATTATTAAAAAAAATTTTGTGAATTTTTATAAGTTAAATTTTGAAAACGCAATAACCGTCAACGACCCTACCACCTCCCAAAAAGTCGTGTATTGTCCTCAATGCACATAACAAAGCCTAAACACATACCTTGTGTCTTCGTGACCCGTTCGGAATGTCCGGACTTCACACAATCAAGAGAGATTAGTATGAAACGAAAACGATTATATTCAAAACACACAAACAATTAAATAGATGGTACATAACTTTACAAAATTTGTTACCGGTCCTTTTCATTCGACCTCATAAACCGGGATGCTTACCACGAAGCTCACCGATTCCTTATTTTCATCCATCTTTTCATTACCATCGAGAAACGGTTTTAATCTATGACCATTTACCGTTTGTCGTATCCCATCCTTCGGGTCCTCGATTGTAACATCACCCAATTGTCCGACCCGGGTGATCACATAGGGTCCCATCCATTTGCTCCGGAGCTTTCCCAGAAAGAACTTGAGCTTCGAATTGTAAAGCCACACCTTTTGGCCAACCTCGAACTCTTTCTTTCTCAACTTGGCATCATGCGCTTTCTTCATCCCATCCTTGTACTTAGACGCGCATTCATATGCCATTTCCCTTAGCCCCTCCAACTCACATAGCTTGAGTTTCCTTTCCTTACTTGCATCATCATATTGAACATTAACTTCCTTAATAGCCCATAATGATTTGTGCACAAGTTCAACCGGTAAATGACAATTTTTACCGTAAACCAACCGGTAAGGTGTAGTGCCAATAGGTGTCTTATGTGCCGTACGGTAGGCCCATAAAGCATCGTTCAACTTAATTGACCAATCCTTACGGTCCGCCCGCACGGTCTTTTGCAAAATCTCTTTGATTTGCCAATTTGACACCTCAACTTGCCCGCTTGTTTCTGGGTGATAGGGGGTAGCAATCCTATGGTCAACACCAAATCGTTTAAGAAGTTTCCCAAACCGAAAATTTTTAAAATGAGATCCTCCATCACTTATGATGACACGAGGAATCCCAAACCTTGAGAAAATATTGGTTTGAACAAAATTACACACTACGGAATGGTCGTTTGTCTTGGTGGCTATTGCTTCAACCCATTTTGAAACGTAGTCAACGGCCACCAAGATATACAAATTGCCATAGGAATTGGGGAATGGGCCCATGAAATCAATACCCCATACATCGAAAACATCGACTACAAGGATTGGTTGCATGGGCATTTCGTCCCTTTTTGAAATACCCCCTAATTTTTGACACTCTATACAATTCTTGGAAAACTCATTTGCATCTTTAAAAATAGTAGGCCAATAAAGACCACTATTTAACACTTTATGACCCGTTTTGTGACCACTAAAATGGCCACCACACGCAAACGAGTGTAAATTCTGCAACATGCTTGGAATTTCTTCGTCATCTATGCATCTTCTAATCACTTGACCCGCACACTCTTTCCACAAGTGCGGTTCTTCCAACCGATAATACTTGATTTGAGACATGAAGTGTTGCCTCTTACGTCTATCCCAATGTGCCGGTAAGTCACCTGTAACAAGATAATTCACAATATTAGCATACCAAGGTAACTTATCCAATTTCATAATATGCTCATCGGGGAAAGACTCATTGATCTCTAACGATTTAGGATCCTCATCAACCATCAACCGGGACAAATGGTCCGCTACCACATTCTCGGTACCCTTTTTGTCCCGTATCTCCAAATCAAAATCTTGGAGCAACAACACCCATCAGATCAATTTCGGTTTTGCATCTTTCTTCTCCATGAGGTACCTAACTGCAGTGTGATCAGAATAAATAATCACTTTACTACCCCATATGTATGACCGAAATTTATCCAATGCATATACCACCGCAAGTAGCTCTTTTTCGGTAGTGGTGTAATTCAATTGTGCATCCGAAAGAGTCTTACTCACGTAGTATATGGCAACGGGTTTCTTGTCAACCCGTTGTCCCAACACGGCCCCCACCGCATAATCACTCGCATCACACATAACTTCAAAAGGGAAAGACCAATTTGGCGATTGCAAGATTGGGGCCTCAACTAACTTTTCTTTTAACTTGTTAAAAGCATTTTGACAATTTTCATTAAAATCAAACGGTTGATCTTTTAACAACAAGTTACACAAAGGCTTTGTTATATCACTAAAACCCTTAATAAACCGTCGATAAAAACCCGCATGACCTAGAAATGACCTAACACCTTTAACACTCGTGGGATAAGGCAAAGTAGATATAACTTGCACTTTTGCACGATCAACCTCTATCCCACGGCTCGACACCACATGTCCCAACACGATTCCCTCTTGAACCATAAAATGGCTCTTTTCCCAACTTAGGACCAAACTAGTTTCAACACATCTCTTTAGTACTTTGTCTAGTTGGTCCAAACAAGCCTCAAATGATGACCCAAAAATCGAGAAATCATCCATGAAGATTTCCAAAGACTTCCCCACCATATCTGAAAAGATACTCATCATACACCTTTAGAAGGTGGCGGGGGCGTTACATAATCCAAACGGCATTCGCCTAAATGCGAAGGTGCCGTAGGGACAAGTAAATGTGGTCTTTGATTGATCTTCTGGATGGATGGCAATTTGGTTATAACCAGAATAGCCATCTAAGAAGCAATAAAAATTTTGCCCCGACAATTTCTCAACTATTTGATCAATGAACGGTAAAGGAAAATGATCTTTGGAAGTTGCGGTATTCAACTTCCTATAATCAATACAAATTCGCCACCCGGTTACCGGCCGAGTGGCTACCTCTTCACCTGTGTCATTTTTGACGACTTGTATACCCGCTTTCTTTGGAACCGTCTGTGTTGGGCTCACCCATTGACTATCCGAGATCGGGTAAATGATACCCGCATCAAGCCACTTTAGCACTTCCTTTTTCACTACCTCCCGCATATTCGGATTTAATCTCCGTTGTGCATCTCGAACAGGAGTTACATTCTCTTCCGTGATGATTTTATGCATCACCACCGAGGGACTAATACCCTTCAAATCAGCAATGGTCCATCCAATCGCCGCCCGATTAGTGACCAAAACACCCATCAATTTATCCTCTTGCTCCATGGTTAAGTTTGATGCAATGATAACCGGGAGTGTGTTGCCTTCACCAACATAAGCATACTTGAGATGCTTAGGCAACGCCTTCAATTCAACCTCCGGAGGCTCTACTAACGATGGCTTCAACTTGGTGTCAATGTTCTCCAGTAAACTCTCAACTTGGTGCGTCCATGTCGGTTTTCCCTCTCTAACCGCAAGCACCTCCAAACTTTTCACTTCCTCGTCTATGCTCTTTTCCACCTCTACCTGTGACCTGTCAAACATATAACAATCCTCCATTGTGTTTTCCCCATCCACGACTGTGTCGCAAAGAGGTATACACGTGTCAACAATGTCCGCCATATAGCATTCATCATCAACTGGAGGGTTCATAAGTCCGAAAAAAAACATGCAACCTCAACCTTCGGTTTCCAAATGTCATGTCAACCGTTCCTGTTTTGCAATCAATTTGAGAATTTGCGGTTGCTAAGAACGGTCGACCCAAAATCACCGTAGGTTGTTTGGTTGGGTCCTTGGCCACGTAATCAAGCACTAAAAATTCCACCGGATAGTAAAAATCCTCGATTTTTACTATCACATCCGAAACAATTCCACGGGGTAGTTTGGGTGTCAAATCGGCTAACACCACGGTGGTGTTTGACGACTGAAGTGGACCAAACTCGTATTGGTCATACAAACTACCCGGTAGAATGCTCACGCTAGCACCAAGATCTAGAAGTGCACGGTTGATTTTGAAATCGCCTACTTGAATTGAAATGATAGGCGCACCCGGATCTTGGAGCTTAGGTGGAAGTGCACCCGAAAGAATCGAACGCACATTTTCGGTTAAATCTAATTTTTTAGGAAATTTATGAGTTCGTTTCTGGGTACACAATTCTTTCAAGTACTTAGCATAAGACGGTACTTGTTTGATTGCATCCAAAAGAGGTAAATTGATTTTTACTTGTTTGAAAATTTCCAACAACTCTTCTTGTTGTGGACCTCTTTTGTTTACAACTTTTTTAATGGGTCCCTTCAATGCTTCGGGATAAGGGGCGGTATTAGCCTCCACACCCTTTTCCTTAGCCTTGGGGACGGGTATGGTCACAACGGGAGTGTTATTATTCTTTTTCAAATCACTTTTATTTTGACCCGTTTGACCATCCTCATTTTCATCCTCACTAGCATCTTCCACCACCCCTTCAATAAACTGGGGTGATGGTGTTTTGACACCATTATCAACGACTCGACCACTACGTAAAGTAATTTTATTAATTGGTACCTCACGTGTGTTCCTTGAGCTTGACCATTGATGCTTAGGGTTCACCGTTGTGTCACTTGGAAGCTTCCCCATGCTTCCTCTCACTTGAGCCATTTCCTCCGCAAGTTGGCCTACTTGTTTCTCTAATGCCTTTTGGGATTTATCCCTCACCTCAAACTCTTTCCGCATTTCAATTTTAATTTCTTGGTTTGAATTCCGCATTTCCGTTTTAAGTTCTTGATGTGAGTTGGTGAGAGTGCTCATAGTGTTCATGATAGCATCTAGTTTCGAGTTAATCGAATTATCACCTTGGGAGTTGAATGCACCACCCCCATTACCACCTTGGTTGTAACCCCGTTGATAGTTGCCTTCACGGTTTTGATATCCTTGGTTACCACCTTGGTTGTAATTCCTTTGGTAACCCCCTTGGTTACCACCTTGCCGATTATTGTACGATGACCCACCTTGACCTCCTTGATTTCCCGCTTGAAAATTCGGGTTCATTTGATTTGAGGCATTACCATACCGGAAATTAGGGTGTTTTCTCAAGCCTGGATGGTAAGTGTTGGAGTTCATGTCATATTGCTTCCGATCTCCATACACTTGGTTGACTTCCTCGGTGTAGTCACTCGACCCCGTTGGACATTGCTCCGCTCTATGTCCAATGTTACCACACTCTTCACACACCTCAAATTGAACCGCACTAACTTCCTTCTTCTTCATTCGAGCCATTTCCCGCTCTAAGGTAGAAATCCGATCTTTAAAGTCGAGATCGGGAAGTGACCGGGAAATGGGATGTTTCTTAGCACGATCGGCCGATTCTTTCTCTTTTGACCGCTTACTCATCCGCTCCAAAAACTCCCAATCATCGTCTTCATGGTTACTCAAAAGAGTCCCATTACTCGTCGACTCGAGACGATTCCATGTTGTGTCATCCAATCCACGTACAAAACACTTCACCAATTCCCACTTTTCTATTTGGTGATGTGGGCATCTCCGCATCAATTCCTTAAATCGAGTGAACGCTTCATGTAACGATTCAATCGATAGTTGCCGAAATGATCTTATCTCATCCCTAGCGTCGTCAGTTTTCGCCATCGAATAATATTCGTCTAAAAAGGCTTGTTGCATCTCACCCCATGTCCGAATGCTATTCGCCGGAAGTGTGAGAAACCATTGTTTTGCTTTGTCTTTCAACGAAAATTGAAACAAACGAAGCTTGACCTCTTATAATGCGAAATTGTGCCCCCCAATAGTGTTACAAATGGACGAGAACTCCGCCAAATGCGTATACGGCTCATCATTCGACCTCCCATTGAAGTGGGGAAGTATGTTCATGTAATGCGGTTTACAATCAAACATTCTCCGTTCGCACACTATTGGAGAGTCATTCTCGATAACTATTGGTCGGAAACAGTCATTCACTCCCCGTGGAGGTTGTTGACGACGTTGTGGACCGTTTACTTCTTGATCACCCGGTCTTCGATTATCCCTTCGATCACCGCCCATATCACCTCTTCTATCGTCCCTTCGATTTCCACCTTGGTTACCTCTTTGGTTACCTCCTCCCACAAAACGAGGAATCCGGTTAGGGTTAGCATTGTTGTTGTTATTGTAAAACTCATCATTCCGGTTCCTTTGGTTGTTATTTCGTGGTTGGCGGTTATTTTCGTAACCGTCATTCCTTCTATCCCCATACCCGTAGTCTTCATCCCCAACATAATTGGCATTTTGATGGCCAAATTCTTCATCTTCATACCCTCTCGCATTATAGCCATTACCCCGATTTATGTATCCCCAATCTTCGTCATCATTGACTCGATCATCATAGTACCCCCCATCGTCCGAATTTTCTGTATGAATATGTTCCGGCGATTGATAACCGGGAACACTAAAAGGCTCATCATCGGGGATAGCATTTCTCAAATCATCGATATTGAAAAACGGGTCTTCGTTCGCGGGATTGCCGCGATCTCGATTACCTCTACGATCGGAGTTGACATTTCGATCATCGAGGTTATTGGGTAAGGAGTTATGTCGGTGAAGGTTTTGTTGTTGAGGTGTTCTTTGGTTGTTATTGGGATTTTGGGTTCGGAATGGTGGTGTGGGTGGTCTAGAATTGTTGCCACCCGGTTGCTCTTGAGGCATAGGTTGAACATTTTGGGTGGGGTAAAAGGTTCCTTGGGTTTGGAATTGATTCTGGTTGAGGTTTGGGTGATTGGAGTTTTGGTTGAAGTTTTGGTTAGAATTTTGGTTTGCCATTGAATCGGTTTCAATGGTCGGTGTGAGTTGTGGTGTTTGGTTGGTTTGATTAGAAGCCAGTGTTGCCTCTAACCGGCTTGCTAAGTTTCTTCTTGCTACTCTTTCAATTTCCGGTTCGTAGACTAAAGGTGAAGTCCTCCCGGAGTTTCGCGTATGCATACACTACCTGTAACCTGCACAAGTAACACACCCGCGTAACAAGGAAAAAGACAAATTGCAAAAAGAAACTAAACAATTTAAACAGATAATCACGAAATTCAAACAATATCCAAACACAAAGCGCACGCACTCCCCGGCAACGGCGCCAAAATTTGATCGGAGTGTCGCGCTCCGGTCAAAGATAATATTTATATGCCCTAATTACCCTTAACAAATAGCTAGTGGTAGTGAGGGGTCGAACCACGAAGAGTATGTGGTTTGTGTATGGATTCGAATGAATTAGAACAAATGTCACGATTTATGAAGCTTACTAGAATGTTTTTGTATTTTTGTTTAATTGAGAGATGTGAGTTTAGACTAAGTGAATTGATTAAATTGATTAACAACTAATGATTAATGATTACGAGAAAATTGATTACGAGAACAATAATAAGAAAAAGGAATCACACCCGGTTTCGGTAATTGCTAACCTAGGATTTCTACAAGTTTTAGATTCAACTCAAATGCATTCGATTAACGGATTTAGTGTACCGTGACTTAGGTGCTAATAACTATCAACGATCCAAAGAACGGACAAGAATACACTTTCTAATCAACACAAGTAAATCCTAACCACGACAATGCACAATTACATATCACCATTTCGCAAAGTCATAACTTTTAACATCGTTCGACAATTTACGAATTCGCAACAAATGTAACACTATTGTCAAAAGTTTCAAAAATCAAACACAAATTGTCACTAAGTTGAAACAAGAACAATTCGAAACCCTAGAATTAACAACTACCTACACCGGGTTGATACCGAGATGATTAGCCGCTCATGGTTGAAGAAGCTTGATCACCGGATGATTGGAACTTCATGGAGATCATCTTGAAGCTTGAAGGAAGGAAGAATGGTGGATGATGAAGGTTTGGTGAGATGGTGATGATGATGGACGGAATTAGGGTTTGTGGTTGTGATTCGGGATGTAGAGATGATGATTCCTTGATGATGTTGTGATGATAGATGCAATGGTAGGTGAATGATGATGAGAACTGGCTCCCCTATTGAGATTCAAACTCCAAGGATAGTGTAACTCCCGACTTGAATGACCCTTGACCAATACAAATCGTTCCCAACACCCGTTTACCATATTTTCGCGTTTCAAAGATTTACAAGCCGTCGCCGACGGCCCTCAACCCGTCGGCGACGGGCTCTGGATTTCACATCTTCGTCTGACGGGTTATGTGACTGTTTACGGCTAAACTATGTCGACGGGGTTATTTAGAGGCCGTCGCCGACGGGCTCTCCAGCCTACTTCTCCGATTTCTTCGTTTCGTGCTTCCGTTTGATCCATAGCGCGTTCCAGTGCTCCGGTTTTTGACCCGGTGGCTTGTAAAGCTCCCGAAAAGCTCCTTAAACTTCATCAAACCTGCAAAACACATTTTTGATTAAAAGTAGGCTATCCGAAATTAAAACTTACGTAAAGACATCAAATTATACAATAACGAGCACCGGTTTTCAACCACGTATCACGTGGGACGCACAACCGGTGACCCTTGAATAAAAACCCATCCTTGCGAATATAATCTTGGAATGGCGAGACATTGCATTTATTCCATTGTTCCTGAAAATCTGGATCATCATGGTATAAGTGAGAAAGAGAGTCAAACCCGGTTACCTGGACACGTAAGGACGAGAGGAGATTAGGGCGACGACTTAAGGCATCGGCCACCGTATTTGTTATTCCGGACTTGTGACGAATGACAAATGAGTAGTCTTGCAACATTTCAACCCATTTAGCGTGTCGCGGATTTAGTTTGGGTTGCCCTTGGATGTATTTTAACGCTTGATGATCAGAGTATAAGATAAACTCGTCGGGTAAAAGATAATGACGCCAATATTCGAGACTACGTATAATAGCATAAAACTCCTTGTCATAGGTACTATATCTCTTTCGAGCGTCACTGAATTTTTCACTAAAGAAAGCAACAGGTTTATTTAATTGGCTTAAAACACCACCGATGCCGAGACCGGAGGCATCACATTCCACTTGAAAAACTTCATTAAAGTTAGGCAAAGCTAATACTGGGGCGCGCGTGACACATACTTTCAACTCATCAAAGGCTACTTGAGCCGCCTTCGTCCACAAAAAAATGATGGCCTTTTAAACACTCCGTAATGGGTGCCACAAAAATGGCTCGACGTGAAGGTGAATACTTGTTTGCTCGTAGAGTCGCCGACAGAGGCAACGGCATGAGTGTTTTCTATTCACATGCTCATGGTGAAGATCGACACCCTACTCGCAGAGTCGCCGAGATGTCGATCCAGACCCGGACCCGAATGGCCCAGACCCGACACTTGATCCAGACCCGGCGGGCCAGTTCTAGAACCCAACTTGAAGAATCAGGAGATCCTAATCTATTTTAAATTTTATCCTTTACTTATTTTATTTTTATTATTATCACAACCCAACCAAATAATTTTTTTTCACGAGTCGTCTCGCCTCGCCTGGCACCACCTGGGTCGAATGGAATGGACTGCGTCTCATTCACTATTGACTTCACATGCTCAAATAATTCAGCTCCAACTAGATAGCCATCCAAATGTAAACCATGAACCCTATTGCCTTTTTACATAGAGTAAATGTTTAGCCTAACCAAATTTTCACCAATTTTTCCCACTTCGTTAGTAAAATTTGATAGACACGAAATAGGCCCACAAACTACTATCAATACGGTTACCAGTTGTGAGCCCATGGGAGAATTGTTTTGTGGCTCCAAATCATAAATAATTGCATTCAAAAGCCCACTAAATATATGAGGATGTTGAAATAATTTCATTGCAGGCTCAACCACGAGATCTACCAACCCACCGTTTAACTTAATTCCTTGGCTCACTATCCTATAGCATTCGTTATTTAAATCCCGTGAATTAGCTGGGTCACCACGTGTGCCATCTTTTCCATTCGTATCTTTTGCAACCTTAATATTTGCATTCATTAGATTATCTGTTTCCATTTGAAAACCCGATTTTTCTCGGTCAAAGTTCAATCCCATTGAAACTTCCTGAAAGATAGTAGGGGTTTCCAAAGAGTTTGTTTGAGTACCGCAAGCTGCCGCTAGACCATTGTTAGCCTCCGTAGTATCACCACCACCAACATGACAACTTTCGAAACCTGATTCATCGAACAAAACAGGCTTCAGTGTAACTGAAACCTCATGGTCACCCTTGACCACCGCCTCACATCCCACGGCCATAGTATCACCGCCGTTGACAACCACATTTTTATGAAAAAAATCAAATATACCTGACGTAACCTCCGCATACTCACCCAAAGCCACCGCGGCGTCATCGGTAGCCATCGCATCATCACCTTCAACAAGCTTTTTACCCATTAAAAACTCATCAAGAATAACAGTCATCAAATCGTCATCCCTTGCATCTTCTTCGTTATCACTTTCGTCCCAAACGACGGTACTCAAATTGAATTCGTCAGCCGTCAAACTCTCCTGATAGATAGGTTCGAAGAACCAGGGGTGGGGATGGCATAAAGGATGCTCCTCTTCCTCGTTCACATCGTCCCGGACGATAGTTCCCGATTCGGTTTCCTTAACGCGCATCTCCCGTCGTAACTCAAGATCTCGGACTCTTTGGCGGAGCCGTTTGATCTCTTCAAGATCTCGTGGATCGTGATAGACTCCATCGCTGCCTCGATCGGCGAATCTACAAGTAGGGTGTCGATCTTCTCCACAAGCACGTGAATAGAAAACACTCATGCCGTTGCCTCGGTCGGCGACTCTACGAGCAAGAAAGTATTCATCTCCACGTCGAGCCATTTGATAAACCATAGCTCTGATACCACCTGATGCAGTTTCCCGTGCGATCAAATAGCTCAAGAACAATTGACTAATCAAAGACTGATAAAAGAACCAAAAGGATCAAGAACATAGTTCTTTCTATTCAATAATAAACCAAAAACTCCACAAACTTGGGAACTTAAACAATAATAAAAATAAAATAAGTAAAGGATAAAATTTAAAATAGATTAGGATCTCCTGATTCTTCAAGTCGGGTTCTAGAACTGGCCCGCCGGGTCTGGATCAAGTGTCGGGTCTGGGCCATTCGGGTCCGGGTCTGGATCGACATCAGTTACAATATCATTGCCGTCACAACGTTGTTTGATATGGTAAGATGATATTTCAAATAAAACTTTTATTGAATCGTGTTATAAAACACTGTATTATATAGCTAAAATAACGAAAAAAGGTAAATTAAAACTGTTTTTTTTTTTCAAGTAGAATTACATTCTTATTTTAAAGTTGTTACATATTCAATAAAATGTCACATATACAATGAACCCTTATCTTAAAATTGTTCCATATACAATAAGCCCTTTTATCATAAAGTTGTTACATATATAATCACCCTTGTTCAACCACCAAGAAACCCCACTGGTAATAGCAAAGACCAAAAACAAACATTTGACGCTCAAACTTGAAAAGTCGTTGTGGATGCAAACGAATTACCAGTAATATTATGTGAAAACGGTAAATGAGGTCAGATCGACATCATTGTTGCCATGTCGAACAATGAATATCTTTTGTCATCATCCCAACCACCTAAACTCAGACGAAATAACTATTCATTAACCGTTGCAAATCATATAGAGTTAATAATGTCGTGGATACATACAACGCTTATTCAAGGAATTTGAAGGATCAAAATTGCTAGATCATTGTGGTTGCAAATAACATAATTACGCCTTCTAGTTTTTTTTGTTTCAGCTTATTGGAGCTATACAATTAACCATCAACGTATGAGTTCACGGCTTGAATGAGCCCTGACCCGCTATCACAAGCATGGGTAGCTTAACATGTTGAAGTTTTCGCTTAGCAAAAATGAGCAACCCATTAATCGCGAGAAAACGGATACTAACGGAAGGGAAACCACATTAAACGCGTGGATGGCGAATGCAGATACAGGTCATCCATGAGGTATATATATATATATAGGGGACCGCTAAAATGAGAACCACCTCGAGTTGTAAGAACCGTGAGAACTAGACCGTACGGGGTGAGGTAGACCAATTTTTTTTTTCATAAACGTAGATGCGTGTATTATAAACACATTTGTAAAAAAAAATTCAAAAAAAATGTCTTGTGTGTAGTTTTGAGCACCACAAGTTTGTGTTTACGGGTACCGTAAATCCTACCGGAAAATTTACGGTACCCGTAAACACACACTTGTAGGGCTCAAAAACTTTTTTTTTTGAATTTTTTTTACAATGTGTTTATAATACACGCATCTACGTTTGTGAAAAAAAATTTGGTCCACCTCGCCCTGTACGGTGTAGTTCTCACGGTTCTTACAACTTGAGTTGGTTCTCATTTTAGCAGACCCCTATATATATATATATATATATGGTCTAATCAATAGTCAACACGTGGCTAGTGCCCCAATCAAATAAAAGAACTACATATCACGCTTTGCAAATCATATAGAGGGTTAATTCACTTAATTGTGTTGTCCCATGTCATCAAGTTTTGCCTAAGACCATGCGTAGTGGGCAAGATCCACCTAGGGCGTTTTGCGTAATCTGGCAGCCCAGTCAGCAAGGGGCATTATTGGGCGTTTTTCTAAAACGGGTGTAGTGGGGATGTGGGCATTATGTTAAAAGGGTGTAGAGAATTAAATATAAATAAAAAAAACAACCAAAAAAGTAAGCTAAACTGTGATTGGCCAAAAAATTGCCCCAAGAGCGTGATTAAAACACGCCTAAACAAAAAAAATGCCAAACATGCCCATGCGTAGTGGTTGCTCGGCGTGATTGGGCGATATTAGGCACAAAAAACGCCATTTGAGCAACCACTACGGGTGGTCTAAGAGCCAAAGACTATTGTGTCCCCAACATAATCAAGTTTTGCACCAAGTCAAAAACTAATTTGCCCACAACTAAACGTATATGGGCTAAAAAGTAAATTTCTTTATGAAAGATGTATAGGCCTACAAGAGGCAACAATGTTCATGTTTACATCCCAAAAAAAACTAAAAAGGGCATTTGGAATCACAACTAAAAAAAACATAAATGAATTTTTCAAGAAAAGAGCCGTTACAAGTTGCCACGTCATCCCAACCAAGAGAAAGGGCATTACAGTAATTAACCATCAACAAATTAGGGTTTACCTACGCCTACAAATACCCACACCTCAATTCATACCATCATCACCTTCACCTTCACCTTCACCTTCACCGCCGCCGTCAACCGTCCGCCGTAGCAGGCGGCGACAAGTATCTCCTACCTTTTTCCCCATCCAACCCTTTATCTTCACACTTTTTCCGTTGCTTTTGATAGGCGTTACGTTCACCGGCTCCCGGCGGACGTGTCAACGAAAGCATAAATCAAAACATTCAAACCCACCGGAAATTTTCCGGTTTATTTATTCAAACAATTCACTTGTGGATTGTTTGTATCTGGTTTTGAAACATAAACATCTTTAATTTTGTACCATCAATTTTGTTGCTTCATAATGGTGAAATCTCTCAAACAAGTGAGGGAATTTCAAGTTTCCGGAGCATATATTAAATATTTTATATATTGCTAGTATTAAACAGCTCGATGTGTATACAATCGCATCGATGTTACCTGTCTCCTGGCACATTTTTTTATTTTATTCATAGTTTTTTTTTTTTTGCATCGAAATAACTGATTACCAGCGTTTTTTTTGTTTTAATAGGCGTTGTGTATGAGCCGATGCGATATTAATTATCCGGTTTTGAAATTTTCAGTTTTTGAAGGTGCAGATTTTATTTATTGAGCTGCATTTGTTTCAGATTCGGAGATATTTTCATTTATTTATTTATTTTTATTTGATGGATGTAGGGGTGCAAACGAGCCGATCCGAGCCCGAGCTCGACCAGGCTCGAGCTCGAGCTCGGCTCGAAGGTAATTATACAAGCTCGAGCTCGGGCTCGACTCGTTTAGTATTTATTAATTAATTTATATTAAATATAATTATTATTATACATATAATTTAGTTATTTTTTTATATTTATATAAATGGTAATTAATATTAATTTAAATATATGTTTAATATATTAATAAAAAATATATAAACAGAAAGCTCGTTTAGGCCCGCGAGCCAGCTCGAGCTCGATAACCGAAGTTCGGGCTCGGGCTCGTTTACTAAATAAGCTTGTTTTTAGGCTCGAGCTCGTTTAAGCTCGGCTCATTCGAGCTTTTTTTCGAGCCGAGCTCGAGTAGCTCGGCTCGTTTGCAGCAAAATGGATGTGATGATTATTTCCCCAGATGATCGAATATGAAATAACTGAGCGCATTATTTAAGTTTCTCCTTTTGGAGAAACTCAAGCCAGAAATCTGATCCATCTTTCTTTTTTTTTAATTTTTTTTTTTCAAAGGTTTATTTGATTTAAGCTTTGTAATTTGATTTTTTTGTATTGGAGAATTGAGATGATGATTATTTCCCCAGATGATCGAAGTTGATTATACTGAGCGCATTATTATAGTTCCCTTTAATAGGGAATTCCAAGCCAGAAATCTGATCTTTTTTTTTTGTATAATTGTTTTATGATTTTTTTTAATTGTTTTTGTGAATGTGAATGCCTGCCTCTGATGATGATTCAAATAAAACTTTCGTTCTTCTGAATATCTTTGAGGAAACGATTATTGGAGACCTGAACTGAAGAGGCTAACCATACTTGTATTATTTTTGTTTAAGTAACAACTTGAATTTACACTGGCGTATGTATAAAAACAAGCTCATCCCAATAAATTCATAAAATATACAATTTACATCACAATAACACGTAATACATATGTATCCAATGTCTTTTATTTGCTGTCAGAACTTGAACTCTCATCTGGCTCATCCCAAGCCTTTATCAACGATGATTTTACCTTAATTAGTTTATCCTTCTTTATTTGGCTGGTGATTTTATCAACCAACCCATCAATGCGTGTCAATATCTCTTTTTTTTCGTCTTCGTCTTTTTTTTTCTTCTTAATATAGCTTCTGTTTGAGGATTCTGTCAATAAATCATTAGAGCATTCACATTCTATCCATCAAAATATGTGAGGGGGAGTTTTTATATTACAAAGGGTATAACAAGTGGTTGTGAGTGGAGGAGAGAGAAAATGTTACTGTTCATCTGTATATTTGGGGGGACACTGTTCACCCAGTATAATTTTTTTAATATATATTGAAAGTGGTTGTGAGTGAAGGAGAGAGAAAAATGTGATGATAACATTATTTAATTGAAAAGGAGAGAGAAAAAATATTTGTTTTTAGTGGAAATATATTGATATAGGAGTTGTTTTTTAGTGGAATGTATGTATAATTTGATGGTTTGGATGTGAATGCTCTTTAGCACCAAATGTTTGTTAATTCACATTATATTATTTAACAAATAAAATTAACAGACCTTTTAAGAATACATTCTTTAATAATCTCATTACCTTGAGAGTAGGGATGAGCTCGGTTCGGTACCGAACCGGTACCGGTACCGAAAGAACCGATACCGAAAATCCTCAAAAGTGGGTACCGGTACCGGTATCGAATATACCCGGTTCGGTACGGTTCGGTACCGGTACCGGTATTTGAGGGTAAAAACGAGCAAAATACCGGTACCGTACCGGTACCGAAAATGTCAAAAGTGGGTACCGAATCGGTACCGAATAGGTACCCGGTTCGGTAAATTCGGTACCGGTACCGAGTCCGTTTTGCTCATCCCTACTTGAGAAGAAATAGCTTTGTGAGATATAGGCAAGCTGGGTTCATTGGAACATCCATGCTCTTTACTTGACTCATCGGATAGAATCTCATTCCATTTAAAATACGAGTCGTTGTTCATAGTGAATTCAGCCTACAAAATCAATGCAAAGACTATGACTTTTAAGTGAAAGTTCCAATAGTTGAACTCTTAAATTGCTTAAAGCTGCAATATAAATTAATCACTTATTGGAGAAAGTATGAAGAATCGATAGACTGGCATTCTCTAATCCTTAAAAGCAAACTTATCTTGTGTCATATCTTCTACTCTTTCTTATCTCAAAAGGTCAAACATTGGGCACCAAACGGTCAACCGAAAAGGGTCGGGCTAGAACATAGAAATGTGAATTAACTGTGCTCTATCGGTGGTTAGGCATAATTTCAATTGATTTCCAGATTCTTTTACCTAATTGAAAACAAATTCAACTTCGGAAGCTAACGAATCTAACCTGGAGAGGGGAACGGACGAACGGTGGTCGCAAATCGTGGAACAACGTACGAACGGTGTGGCGAGATGGTTTATAAATCGATATATGGCTGGGAGCACTTTAGGTGATTTGCTCAGATTTTGAATATTTTGTACTTTGTGTGGGTTTTAAAACTAAAAATGATAACCAATTATTTAGCATCTACACCGAGAACTCAAGTATTGTATATGTCATTAGTCTGATCCTTTGTAGAAACCACTTGTAATAATGAACTTGCAAAATGAAATTGCTTATCATAAAGAGTGTTGAATAATGTTTCATGGTGTTATCATGTGTATAAATCAAAGGTGGGCATTTCCTACTAAATATTCAAAACACTACTCGGATATCGTCTACCAAAATCAAACCAAAACATGGATCCAAGGTTTACTCTCCCAAAATATTTGTTCTTCACACAAGTGGTATGTGATTGGCTAGGCTAGCCTGTAAACGACTATTTTTTTCAAAACATTATATTTAATATCATAAGCACACATATAACACCATATATTTTAGTGGATATTCACTAGGGATAATCTTTCAACCCCTTATTTTGTTAGTTTCGTTGTTCACTGCTTGAACTATGTCATTTAAGAACAATCACATCTCATTCCTCTTATCAACCCCATCCTTACTTTATGGACTCGCGTCTCATTCGTACACGTGTGGAAAATTATTCATTCCACATTCATCTTTCCTCATATTTTGTGAGTGCAACAAGAATAATGTGTCGCAACCCCCGCCCCCTATCTGTCCTGGGAACGGGCGGCCGCGAGACCAGTTTTGGTGGTATCATTTGTTTATCATTTTGGCAACGGAAATTTCATCAGGACCGTAATTATGAAATATTTATCAGAGTAAATACCACACTTTTATAATATTAAACATATTGGGATAAAACCCAATTTTTCATTACAAACATTTTCATAGGAAAAATCTCTATTTTATTGAATAAAACATCTTCTTTTATTTAGGTAACTTTTATAGTCCCTTTTTCCAAGCCTTCAGTGCTGTCCAGCTGGCTTCTAGTTGGCTTTCACATTTTGTTACCTGATACGCGTTTAAAAATATTTTGTCAGTGGGAAATACTGGTGAGTGAATCTCAGTTTAATCAAGAAGAGTTTTATCCTTTAACAGTATTGAGAGCTATCACATTGTTTATTTCTACACAATTACTCATTCAGTATTGTCAATCCTGACTGGTGGGTCATATTACACATTGGCTAACTCTTTGTCCAATGGTAACGTGTTCCGCATTTTGTATACAAAACCCTAACATACCGGCAGTAATTGAAGAACTACAAAGACTCAATCACTGCTTAATCACATTGTAAAACATTTAAGGTTTTGTAAAAACAATTTACAAAAAGGAGATTACTCACATTGCTGTCTTAGGTTTCCTTTAAGGGTTTTCTTGAAGATTATCTATAGTTTACACAAATGCACATGTGTTAGTATAATAACTCATTATTTACATTAGTAATACCCTCCCCGAGACGGCATTCCAACGACTACGTCGGGCAGAACCACGACAGCCGTTACGGAACCCTGGATCAATCGGGCAGCGTATCTAATACGTAACCGGGGTTATGATACTTACAACGGAGCAGAACTTCGTTATTTAGGTGGGTATTATGCCCGAAAATTATAATTGCTATTCAGAAATTAGAGAGAGAGCTCGAGAGATGAACGAATTTCAACTGAAACCGTTGCCTGCTATTTATAGTGCCTGAATTCAAGTCCCTTGCGGCCCGCGTAAGATTAGGCTAAGGCTTACGCGGCCCGCGTCGTAGGGGTGTAGACCCTAGTTCTGATTGGTCATTACTACTAGCTTCGACACGATCGTGACACGTGTCGGCCAAGGGCTGCGCCTCATTGCAGGGCTGTCGCGCCCCGCGTAAGCAGTAGCCAAGGGCTACGCGCCCCGCGACAGCCTTAATTTTCTTGTTTTTATTTAATTTTTATAAAAATAAAGGTATTCGGGGTCCGTTTTCGCGTATGAGGTATATTTTAGGACATATTGGGATATTTTAATATATTAGGGCGTCGAAAAATATTTTGAAGGGTTGTTATAGAATGACTACTAGAAACTATGAAAAAGTATTATTCAATTGAATTGATATGCAAATTGAGGAATAAATTATTCAATTATAATTCCTGATTACAATAGGTTTATATAGATGACTAAATTACTTTTTAATACCCTCTGTTATTATAAATTAATTATATCTAGACCACTAGTCTAATAATAATAGATGAACACGTTTCTAAGGTAATTATGTATTTAGATAAACTAGGGGTATTCGCTGTCACGCGTTGCGCGACATTACACGTTAGATTCGTATATATGTTAATATCGACTTGTTATAAATT
Organism: Helianthus tuberosus; assembly: GCA_030545235.1. Taxonomy (NCBI): domain Eukaryota; kingdom Viridiplantae; phylum Streptophyta; class Magnoliopsida; order Asterales; family Asteraceae; genus Helianthus; species Helianthus tuberosus. The sequence continues at coordinate 2,508,509 of CM060394.1, forward strand.
TATCATGCTGCATTTTGTATACGTAGTGAACAAAATCAGGTATGCCTAGGCATACACCTTGTTGTCGTTAGTCTATAGTTGACACTTAGTTTCAAGTTTCCCTAGCTAATACATCGAGCTGGTTATCTACGCCTTTTGAAGGATGGTCTGAACAAAAGGAACGCTTTAGCGATTCCGGTTCTTCACTGCTATCCCACCTTGGCTGCTTCTTATAGATGGACAAAACGACTTTCTTCTACGAACCGTGGTCTACTCCGCCAAGCCTCCTAAAAATTCCTGAAAAATACATTAATCTGTAAGATGACACTTATAAGATGTTTAAAAGGCTCCAATATAAAACTTTTAGGCAGCAGTACTGACCGGTTTACTTTTAATATGGGTTATATAATGTAGGGTTAGTTCATTCAGCAATCTATGTAGCTGCTGCATTCACCTCTTAAAATAAATTTCAAAGAAAATTAGCAACTATAATAATAATAATAATGATTTGTTGCACAACTTGTATAAATATATTAAATTTTACATACTCATATGATCTGGAGATCAAGCATGATCTGTTTCTACAATTCTTCATAAACACCTTCCATAAAAATCAGGAAACTTATCAGTTTTATTTATAGTAAATGCGGGTGCAAATCAAATTGAATTACTCGGGTTCACAAAACATTTTTATGAATGACAAAGAGCACTGAAGCAAATCAATTTCATTGTTATCTCTCACAAAAAGCAATTCATAATTCAATTATAATCAATTGCACATAGTTGTTGATCATCAATCAAGAGATCTAATTAGAGCTCGAATTATCAATTTAGTATTAGCTTCAATCTAGCTAAAAACTGTAAAATACAATCAATAGTTTCAGATTGGAGGCTGTACCTTTTGAATGCATTTAGATTATAAAATCGAGCTTAACCGACGGAATAGAAACATAAGATTCTTGTTTCTTCTTCAGTTCGTCGCCGTCTACATAAATATAGAACGCTGAAAGTAAGTGACACCTTATATATACAGAGCTGAGGCATGAACTATGACCAAAGTTAAACCATCAATATCCCCACCCCACAAAGATCAGCACCAAAAAAAAAAAAAAAAAAAAAACCATCAAACACAGAATAAATTGCAGGAAATATACACACACACACCAAATTTAGTTGGAATAATAAAATATAACCGAAAATGCAACTACAAAGACCATAGAACTTGCCTGTGTCACTATCGTTCACCTGCAGCACATCATTATCAATGTTTACATTTTTTGATTCTCACTAACACCATTTAAATGTGCTGTAAATACAAAAAACATTAGGCAATGGAGCAGGTTTTAGACCAAGGCTTTATATGCATTGAAGACTTTGGACCTACATAGGCCACTGCCACATTAAGATAAATCCATCAATCGTGTCTCTTAAAACCATTAAGCACAGTTATGATAATTATATACATACCATAAACAATGCAAACATTTCAGGAGTCCTTGATTGCTGCAGGAGCAGGCCTATCCTTGGTTGATCATGTGGTAATGCCTAACAATACATATTATCTAGTAAAAGCTAACCTATTTGACCCGTTCCATTTAGACTAAAGATAATATTTACCCCTTTAAGATTTAAATTCATTTATAAGCTAATGGGTCAAAATTGCCACATCTAGGATTATTGTTTTTTGTCACTGAAAAAAGTTTTATATGATGTAACTATTTTAACTCAATATGCTCAACGGTCCATGGGCTAAAACGTGTTTTTATCATCAACTTTGATGTCCATCATGAGAATGGGACTAATGATGCATTTTATGATGATCCAAACATATTCTTTTTTTCAAAACACCAAGTAGGCAACACACATACATCTATTTATTTATTATTTACTTTCAAAGTGCGGTTTAACAAATTAATTTAGTATTTATATGGTGTTTTAGGCAGGAAGCTACCCTGGTACAGGGAAAATTGATAACATAGGATGTGGGAATGGTGAAGGGGCAACACTTAATTCACCATTAGCAGGAGGTTTCTTTTTTAAGAAAAATAAAAGCAACTTTGATACAAATGTTATGAAGCTAGTAAATTGTTTGTAGTGAATTCCAAACACTCAAAACTATAAATGAAAGCAAGCAAACCTGCTGCAACATTTGAACCTTATCTCACATCTTTCTCGTTCTGTCTCAGTTGTATATGGGCAATCAGATGGTTGGTGATTGAGGATCAGCGTGTTGTTGATGAAAACCCAAAATAACCCTTTTGTTGATGAAATACCAAAATAACCCTTTTTTACTGTTCAAATCATTCATTTATTAATATATAGGATAATTATAGGGATATGGATGAAGAATCCCATGTGAATGCTATAAGCATTCCATGACCAATTTTTTTTTTTTTTTTCATCTTGAGCATTATATACATTTGGGCAAAAGACTAAAATCATCATTCTAGGATCATTTCTTCTAATTACTGATTCAAGTTATAAAATAACAATCCACTTGTTTGACTTTTAAAGGCCAAACAAGAAAAAAGTAGCAATTTTATTATGTAGAACCACTCACATGCATGGGCTTCTACGGGTTGTATGAACGAAATCAAACACTTAAACCATATTATAATCACCTAAGGTAATAAACGCATCAAATTAAAATCTATAACTGAATTTCATGAGTCGGATTGCATGTTCACTGAATACTCATGTGAAAAGTTAGATTTCGCTCACTAAATAGGTTCAATCCATCTTAACCAACACTTAAACACGTTAGTTTAAAATAAAGCTTTATCCATTCGCCTTTAACTTTTTATATGAGTGTGTTCAGGGGCGCAGCTTAGGCATAGCCTGAGAGGGCGCCCGACCCCCGAACTTTTCGATGCGTAGTGTTATGAATAGTACTTTCGTATAGAATTTTTTTAGGTATATACGTTTCCGCCCCCCTCCCCCACCCTGGTTTCGGAAAATTTGGGGGGGGGGGGGGGGGAAGCTTCGCCAATGAGTGTGTTAACATCAATTTGCCAACGCAAAAGTTTGGTTAAAACACACAAATGCCCTCTTAACTACAATTCTCACAAGTAATTTGGTTAGAACATACAAATATCCTCTTAACTATAAACATATCGTTGATTAAAAAGACAAACAAAAAGTTGCATATCATTATGCATCCTATATTGATCACACGAAGTAAGATTTGAGTACACAAATTAAGTGGATGTGTTATATACAAGAGTTTTTTGTAAGTAAGCGTAAAATGGTAAATGTATCAGTTGGATGAAATCGAGCCATCCAAAATAGGACGTTGTGAGATACTAATGGGGGATGGCGCAATATTAAAACTCGTGCTATTGATGACTTTGAACCACTGGGAAGATGGATCACACGAGTACTCTTTACTTAAGCATTTACAATAATTAGTAACAATGTTGTTTTTGGAATCTATGTCAAGGCAAACAATATTGCCATTCTTGTCCGTTGATGAAAGGTGCATTTTAGATGCTGAAATGGCTTCCCATCTAGTTGATGAATCATCGCCACACATGACACCTACTCGTACCGGAGTATGCATCTCACTAGCTTCTAGACAGTAGTTTGTACCCTTCACTATTAGAATCTTTTCTTGTGTGTAGTCGAGTTCCAATGCGTTGGAACATGGACCCAAACTCGAGTAATGGGATTGCATGCAAAGCCCTGTAGACGGATGAAATATGATTTTATGTCCCAGTGCGTTGGAATCTGGTGCTGCAATTCATATAAGACATGAGTTTGAATGAACCTCGTTGACGGTATAAAACTAGTCGTGTTTACAGATTAGCGTGTTGAACGCTACATAAGCAGACACGACTTGCTTTTCATTGAAAAAGAATATAAAACAATAAAGATGGTGTGTAGTTTCTAGTTACCTTGAAAAGGAGATTGAAGAGGTGAAATCTTTTCCAAAAAACTTGAATTCCTAAGCTCACGCCAATTCCAATTCAAAAGCCCATAAGTCTCCTCCATCCCAATCACACCTTCTCTATAATAATAACTTCCAACAAGTGTCCACAAAGCCCAATCAAGATCATTTTCAGCGGCCCAACCCAATAAGCAATTCAAATATCTATTGTCATTGTCATTTGTACCACTTTGATCCACCCCCCACTCACTCACAAACAAAGGATAACCTTGGTCCAACAAAAACAATGCATTATTTGCTATTTTGTCGATAACCCGACCACATACTTCGTTTGCGTTACCTGTGATCCAATCGTCTCCATCTGAGAAGCCATACCAATGGATCTCGAAAACTAGTTTTTTGCTAAAAGATAAACTTACAGGATTCGTCTGAAGAAAAGACAAATCTAGGTCGTAGTTCAAACCCGATATGATAATCAAAACATTAGGGTTCATTGCATGAACCCTCTCCGCACCTATTTGCATGTACCTGGTTCATACGACAAAAGAAGCACCCCACCACTTGAATCTTCATTTTTGAAACCATAAAAACATTCGAAAAGAATATCATAAACATGTTTTTACTAGATATACATACTTGTACCAAGTTTTGAGATTCTGTCTACGCCCACGAAGTTCGTTTCTCAAGCTCATACCTATGACATTGTTATAACCTTTGAACATGGATGCAACTCGACTGATACCCTCGATCCAAACTTTAGGGTCGAAGTAGAGGTCACCAAAAAAACCATTACCGTCATTGTCACTACAACACCATCCGGGCTTGCTTAGATGATTGTCTAGTATTATCATCACGTTGTTCTCGTTAAGGTTCGAAACTACTTCCTGGTTTAATATATTCATGGACATTTTGTTTGTCAATTATCTAAATAATACATTGAATAAGTTATTTAAATTTAGAATACAATAATGAATAATACATACCCACCTTCATATTTATTCTACTCACTAGCCATGCCATTGCCATATAATGTTGCTAATTAAACTAGTTATAGCACTTTGAACAACATCATTTTGTATAACATTTTATTTTTTCTTTCTTCCAAAAAATATGGACCATACGAAAATAATAGCTTTTATAATTCCTAGCAAGTCATGTATCTTTTTAACTTGATTTTGATATTTTAATTATAAAAGGAATAATAAAAAAACCAATCAGGTTGATGTATTCTCATCTTCCAGTTCCACACCTTTAATTTGATAAAATAGATAAATATTGAGTCGTTTTCAAAAATTTATTACTTTTGACAAGTTCTGCTCTAGCGCACAAAGAATTTTTTTTTTTTTTTTTGTTAATTATTAATTATCAAATTTTCTTTTGTGCTAAATTTGATTTTGACTAGACAAATTATTTCCATTAAAAATAATGTATACACACGTATAGATCAAAATTATTTTTAAAACTCTAAAAATATAAGAAATTTGATTTCTATCAAAAAAAATATTTTATTTATTTATTTTATATATTTAACATTATTTAATGATAGTTTTATCATTTATTATATGTAATTTTATGATTACATATATGCATATTGGTTATTACACATATGTAAACTTGTGATTACATGTGTGTAATCACAAAATTTCATATAGTAAAAAATTAAAATTACCCGCCAATATTATTAAATATATGAATAATTGGTTCTTAAATTTTTTCGAGATTCTTATACTTTTTAGCTTTCTGAAGAGATCCAAACCATACACACGCACATCAAAGGACTTGTAGGCTAGTGATACGAATAAGTGATGAAAATTCAATGTATAAATTTAAAAGTTTGATTAATGGGCGTGAGTTAAGCAGCCTAACACACACGTGTATATTTATTATAAAACACTAAGTTATTGCGAGAATAATATAACAAATCTTAAACGTTTATTCATTTTCACCAAGGCTTATATTTCAAAAATTTTGCACTTATTAATAGAAATACAAATACGTATATTTATTTACAAATACGTATATTTATTTATATAAATACAAAATTTCAAACTAAGACATTTGAACTCATACGTTGTCTAATATAATAACATGTAATGTAATAACTTTGAAATATTCATATGATAAAGAGCATGGATGTTCCAATGAACCCAGCTTGCCTATATCTCACAAAGCTATTTCTTCTCAAGGTAATGAGATTATTAAAGAATGTATTCTTAAAAGGTCTGTTAATTTTATTTGTTAAATAATATAATGTGAATTAACAAACATTTGGTGCTAATGATTTATTGACAGAATCCTCAAACAGAAGCTATATTAAGAAGAAAAAAAAAGACGAAGACGAAAAAAAGAGGTATTGACACGCATTGATGCGTTGGTTGATAAAATCACCAGCCAAACAAAGAAGGATAAACTAATTAAGGTAAAATCATCGTTGATAAAGGCTTGGGATGAGCCAGATGAGAGTTCAAGTTCTGACAGCAAATAAAAGACATCGGATACATATGTATTACGTGTTATTGTGATGTAAATTGTATATTTTATGAATTTAATTCATAAAATAACACGTAATACATAAAAATTGTATATTTTATGAATTTTATGAATTTAATTCATAAAATATACAATTTACATCACAATAACACGTAATACATATGTATCCGATGTCTTTTATTTGCTGTCAGAACTTGAACTCTCATCTGGCTCATCCCAAGCCTTTATCAACGATGATTTACCTTAATTAGTTTATCCTTCTTTGTTTGGCTGGTGATTTTATCAACCAACGCATCAATGCGTGTCAATACCTCTTTTTTTTCGTCTTCGTCTTTTTTTTTCTTCTTAATATAGCTTCTGTTTGAGGATTCTGTCAATAAATCATTAGCACCAAATGTTTGTTAATTCACATTATATTATTTAACAAATAAAATTAACAGACCTTTTAAGAATACATTCTTTAATAATCTCATTACCTTGAGAAGAAATAGCTTTGTGAGATATAGGCAAGCTGGGTTCATTGGAACATCCATGCTCTTTACTTGACTCATCGGATAGAATCTCATTCCATTTAAAATACGAGTCGTTGTTCATATTGAATTCAGCCTACAAAATCAATGCAAAGACTATGACTTTTAAGTGAAAGTTCCAATAGTTGAACTCTTAAATCGTTAAAGCTGCAATATAAATTAATCACTTATTGGAGAAAGTATGAAGAATCGATAGACTGGCATTCTCTAATCCTTAAAAGCAAACTTATCTTGTGTCATATCTTCTACTCTTTCTTATCTCAAAAGGTCAAACATTGGGCACCAAACGGTCAACCGAAAAGGGTCGGGCCAGAACATAGAAATGTGAATTAACTGTGCTCTATCGGTGGTTAGGCATAATTTCAATTGATTTCCAGATTCTTTTACCTAATTGAAAACAAATTCAACTTCGGAAGCTAACGAATCTAACCTGGAGAGGGGAACGGACGAACGGTGGTCGCAAATCGTGGAACAACGTACGAACGGTGTGGCGAGATGGTTATAAATCGATATATGGCTGGGAGCAATTTAGGTGATTTTGAATATTTTGTACTTTGTGTGGGTTTTAAAACTAAAAATGATAACCAATTATTTAGCATCTACACCGAGAACTCAAGTATTGTAATAATGAACTTGCAAAATGAATTTGCTTATCATAAAGAGTGTTGAATAATGTTTCATGGTGTTATCATGTGTATAAATCAAAGGTGGACATTTCCTACTAAATATTCAAAACACTACTCGGATATCGTCTACTAAAATCAAACCAAAACATGGATCCAAGGTTTACTCTCCCAAAATATTTGTTCTTCACACAAGTGGTATGTGATCGGACAGGCTAGCCTGTAAACGACTATTTTTTTCAAAACATTATATTTAATATCATAAGCACACATATAACACCATATATTTTAGTGGATATTCACTAGGGATAATCTTTCAACCCCTTATTTTGTTAGTTTCGTTGTTCACTGCTTGAACAATGTCATTTAAGAACAATCACATCTCATTCCTCTTATCAACCCCATCCTTAATTTATGGACTCGCGTCTCATTCGTACACGTGTGGAAAATTATTCATTCCACATTCATCTTTCCTCATATTTTGTGAGTGCAACAAGAAGAATGTGTCGCAACCCCCGCCCCCTATCTGTCCTAGGAACGGGCGGCCGCGAGACCAGTTTTGGTGGTATCATTTGTTTATCATTTTGACAGCAGAAATTTCATTAGGACCGTAGTTAGGAAATATTTATCAGAGTAAATACCACACTTTTATAATATTAAACATATTGGGATAAAACCCAAGTTTTCATTACAAACATTTTCATAGGAAAAATCTTTATTTTATTGAATAAAACATCTTCTTTTATTTAGGTAACTTTTATAGCTCCTTTTTCAAGCCTTCAGTGCTGTCCAGCTGGCTTCTAGTTGGCTTTTACATTTTGTTACCTGATACGCGTTTAAAAATATTTTGTCAGTGGGAAATACTGGTGAGTGAATCCCAGTTTAATCAAGAAGAGTTTTATCCTTTAACAGTATTGAGAGCTATCACATTGTTTATTTCTACACAATTACTCATTCAGTATTGTCATCACTGCTTAATCACATTGTAAAACATTTAAGGTTTTGTAAAAACAATTTACAAAAAGGAGATTACTCACATTGTTGTCTTAGGTTTCCTTTAAGGGTTTCTTGAAGATTATCTATAGTTTACACAAATGCACATGTGTTAGTATAATAACTCATTATTTACATTAGTAATACCCTCCCCGAGACGGCATTCCAACGACTACGTCGGGCAGAACCACGACAGTCGTTATGGAACTCTGGATCAATCGGGCAGCGTATCTAATACGTAACCGGGGTTATGATACTTACAACGGAGCAGAACTTCGTTATTTAGGGGGGTATTATGCCCGGAAATTATAATTGCTATTCAGAAATTAGAGAGAGAGAGAGCTCGAGAGATGAACGAATTTCAACTGAAACCGTTGCCTGTTATTTATAGTGCCTGAATTCAAGTCCCTCACGGCCCGCGTAAGATTAGGCTTAGGCTTACGCGGCCCGCGTAGTAGGGGTGTAGACCCTAGTTCTGATTGGAGTGTAGACCCTAGTTCTGATTGGTCATCACTACTAGCTTCGGCACGATCGTGACACGTGTCGGCCCAGGGCTGCGCCTCGTTGCAGGGCTGTCGCGCCCCGCGTAAGCAGTAGCCAAGGGCTACGCGCCCCGCGACAGCCTTAATTTTCTTGTTTTTATTTAATTTTTATAAAAATAAAGGTATTCGTGGTCCGTTTTCGCGTATGGGGTATATTTTAGGACATATTGGGACATTTTAATATATTAGGGCGTTGAAAAATATTTTGGAGGGTTGTTATAGAATGACTACTAGAAACTATGAAAAAGTATTATTCAATTGAATTGATATGCAAATTGAGGAATAAATTATTCAATTATAATTCCTGATTACAATAGGTTTATATAGATGACTAAATTACTTTTTAATACCCTCTATTATTATAAATTAATTATATCTAGACCACTAGTCTAATAATAATAGATGAACACGTTTCTAAGATAATTATGTATTTAGATAAATTATAGGGATATGGATAAAGAATCCCATGTGAATGCTATAAGCATTCCATGACCATTTTTTTTTTCTTTCATCTTGAGCATTATATACATTTGGGCAAAAGACTAAAATCATCATTCTAGGATCATTTCTTCTAATTACTGATTCAAGTTATAAAATAACAATCCACTTGTTTGACTTTTAAAGGCCAAACAAGAAAAAAGTAGCAATTTTATTATGTAGAACCACTCACATGCATGGGCTTCTACGGGTTGTATGAACGAAATCAAACACTTAAACCATATTATAATCACCTAAGGTAATAAACGCATCAAATTAAAATCTATAACTGAATTTCATGAGTCGGATTGCATGTTCACTGAATACTCATGTGAAAAGTTAGATTTCGCTCACTAAATAGGTTCAATCCATCTTAACCAACACTTAAAACATGTTAGTTTTAAATAAAGCTTTAACCATTCGCCTTTAACTTTTTATATGAGTGTGTTAACATCAATTTGCCAACGCAAAACAAATGCCCTCCTAACTACAATTCTCACAAGTAATTTGGTTAGAACATACAAATATCCTCTTAACTATAAACATATCGTTGATTAAAAAGACAAACAAAAAGTTGCATATCATTATGCATCCTATATTGATCACACGAAGTAAGATTTGAGTACACAAATTAAGTGGATGTGTTATATACAAGAGTTTTTTGTAAGTAAGCGTAAAATGGTAAATGTATCAGTTTGATGAAATCGAGCCATCCAAAATAGGACGTTGTGAGATACTAGTGGGGGATGGCGCAATATTAAAACTCGTGCTATTGATGACTTTGAACCACTGGGAAGATGGATCACACGAGTACTCTTTACTTAAGCATTTACAATCATTAGTAACAATGTTGTTTTTGGAATCTATGTCAAGGCAAACAATATCGCCATTCTTGTCCTTTGATGAAAGGTGCATTTTAGATGCTGAAATGGCTTCCCATCTAGTTGATGAATCATCGCCACACATGACACCTACTCGTACTGGAGTATGCATCTCACTAGCTTCTAGACAATAGTTTGTACCCTTCACTATTAGAATCTTTTCTTGTGTGTAGTCGAGTTCCAACGCGTTGGAACATGGACCCAAACTCGAGGAATGGGATTGCATGCAAAGCCCTGTAGACGGATGAAATATGATTTTATGTGCCAGTGCGTTGGAATCTGGTGCTGCAATTCATGTAAGACATGAGTTTGAGTGAACCTCGTTGACGGTATAAAACTAGTCGTGTTTACAGATTAGCGTGTTGAGCGCTACATAAGCAGACACGACTTGCTTTTCATTGAAAAAATAATATAAAACCATAAAGATGGTGTATAGTTTCTATTTACCTTGAAAAGGAGATTGAAGAGGTGAAATCTTTTCCAAAAAACTTGAATTCCTAAGCTCACGCCAATTCCAATTCAAAAGCCCATAAGTCTCCTCCATCCCAATCACACCTTCTCTATAATAATAACTTCCAACAAGTGTCCACAAAGCCCAATCAAGATCATTTTCAGCAGCCCAACCCAATAAGCAATTCAAATATCTATTGTCATTGTCATTTGTACCACTTTGATCCACCCCCCACTCGCTCACAAACAAAGGATAACCTTGGTCCAACAAAAACAATGCATTATTTGCTACTTTGTCGATAACCCGACCACATACTTCGTTTGCGTTACCCGTGATCCAATCGTCTCCATCTGAGAAGCCATACCAATGGATCTCGAAAACTAGTTTTTTGCTAAAAGATAAACTTACAGGATTCGTCTGAAGAAAAGACAAATCTAGGTCGTAGTTCAAACCCGATATGATAATCAAAACATTAGGGTTCATTGCATGAACCCTCTCCGCACCTATTTGCATGTACCTGGTTCATACGACAAAAGAAGCACCCGACCACTTGAATCTTCATTTTTGAAACCATAAAAACATTCGAAAAGAATATCATAAACATGTTTTTACTAGATATACATACTTGTACCAAGTTTTGAGATTCTGTCTACGCCCACGAAGTTCGTTTCTCAAGCTCATACCTATGACATTGTTATAACCTTTGAACATGGATGCAACTCGACTGATACCCTCGATCCAAACTTTAGGGTCGAAGTAGAGGTCACCAAAAAAACCATTACCGTCATTGTCACTACAACACCATCCGGGCTTGCTTAGATGATTGTCTAGTATTATCATCACGTTGTTCTCATTAAGGTTCGAAACTACTTCCTGGTTTAATATATTGATGGACATTTTGTTTGTCAATTATCTAAATAATACATTGAATAAGTTATTTAAATTTAGAATACAATAATGAATAATACATACCCACCTTCATATTTATTCTACACACTAGCCATGCCATTGCCATATAATGTTGCTAATTAAACTAGTTATAGCACTTTGAACAACATCATTTCGTATAACATTTTATTTTTTCTTTCTTCCAAAAAATATGGACCATACGAAAATAATAGCTTTTATAATTCCTAGCAAGCCATGTATCTTTTTAACTTGATTTTTATATTTTAATTATAAAAAGAATAATCAAAAAACCAATCAGGTTGATATACTCTCATCTTCCACATCTTTAATTTGATAAAATAGATAAATATTGAGTCGTTTTCAAAAATTTATTACTTTTGACCAGTTCTGCTCTAGTGCACAAAGTTTTTTTTTTTTTTTTTTGTTAATTATTAATTATCAAATTTTCTTTTGTGCTAAATTTGATTTTGACCAGAAAAATTATTTCCATTGAAAATAATGTATACACACGTATAGATCAAAATTATTTTTAAAACTCTAAAAAATATAAGAATCTTGATTTCTAACAAAAAAATATTTTATTTATTTATTTTATATATTTAACCTTATTTAATGGTACCTTTATCATTTATTATATGTAATTTTATGATTACATATATCCATATTGGTTATTACAGATTTATTAAATAAGTTATTACACATATATGTAATTTGGTTATTACACATCTGTAAACTTGTGATTACATGTGTGTAATCACAAAATTACATATAGTAAAAAATAAAAATCACCCGCAAATATTATTAAAAATATGAATGATTGGTTGTCAAAATTTTTCGAGATTCTTATACTTTTTAGCGTTTTGAAGAGATCCAAACCATACAAACGCACATCAAAGGGCTTGTAGGCTCGTGACACACGAATGTGTGATGAAAATTCAATGTATAAATTTAAAAGTATGATTAATGGGTGTGAGTTAAGCAACCTAACACACACGTGTATATTCATTATAAAACACTAATAAACGTTTATTCATTTTCACCAAGGCTCATATTTCAAAAATTTTGCACTTATTAATACAAATACGAATACGAATACGTATATTTATTTATATAAATACAAAAGAGTTAAATGTCATTTTAGTCCCTGTGGTTTGGGTCATTTTGCCAGTTTAGTCCAAATGTTTCATTTTTAACCTGTGGGTCCAAAAAAGTTTCACAGTTGTCATTTTAGTCCACTGGGTTAACTTCATCCATTTTTTCTGTTAACGAGAAGGCTAATTCGGTCATTTTATATGGCTGAATTGTCCTTTTAGTTAACAGAATTACATACAAAATGACCAAATTGGCCTTCTCGTTAACAGAAAAAATGGATGAAGTTAACCAAGTGGACTAAAATGGCAACTGTGAAACTTTTTTGGACCCACAGGTTAAAAATGAAACATTTGGACTAAACTGGCAAAATAGCCCAAACCACAGGGACTAAAATGGCATTTAACTCAATACAAAATTTCAAACTAAGACATTTGAACTCATTCGTTGTCTAATATAATAACATGTAAATGTAATGTAATAACTTTTAAATATTGATATGATATAAGCTTGCTTACCTGGAAAACATTAACAAGAGGAAGGTCAACGAGCAACGGATTGTTGACTTGAACTCCAGCAATAGATCCCGACAACCCCAACCCCAACTTCATCATCGACTGTCTCATTGTCATCGAACCCAACTCATCATCCGTAAACAAAAACAACGGATACGTGATCCTCACGCAATTGAAACCCATCTCCACAATCTTCTTCGATATCACATCCACCGGTTGTTTACTCAATCCCTCGGCCACCGCGGCATCTAGGTGGCTAACCCAATTCACACATGATAACTTCACCCTCTCTCCCCCTTTTCTATCGTCAACTATCCACCGCGAGCTGGTGGATAGTGCAAGGGCGAGATCGTCATCATCAACCACCGCGTTGTGGTTGTTGGTATGGCGGCGGCGGTTGTGGATGACGGTCTCGTGGAGGACGAGGAGGAGGGGGAGGAGGAGGAAGAGGAGATAGGACCGGAATGATCCTCTCATGGTTGTGACTTGTGATGGTGTTTTTATGATATTGTCAAAGGTTAATAGTCATCTTGTTTATATGATAATTTATATATATATATATTTTTATTTGTTTAATTATTAGTGGACGTTACTTTTGTCATATGTTTACACAAACAATTGACCATACGAATGATTGGATAATGGAACGTGATAGAAACAAATTTGTTGTCGTGTTTGATATCTTGTGTGATGGAATTGTTTTGATAATAAATAGAAAAAGAACCAATATACTAATAATTAATATTAAAAAAATCTAAATAATTGTTTTGATAATAAATAGAACAATAACCAATATACTAATGATTAATATTAAAATTAAAAAATTCTTAATATTGAAAAAATTCTGATTATATATTTTATAAACAACATAGTCTTGGTTGCGGGAGTGGGGCGATGGTAGCTACCGATTTATAGGTAGTAGCGGCCTTACCGTCTGTTGTGAAAGTCGCCGTTCAAAAAAAAAATATTTTATAAACAAGATTACAACTAACTTGTTTTAAATTACCGACCATACTTTCATATTCAAAAAAGGTAACATGTCTTAAATTACATTTAGGAAAGCTAGTGACTTAATTAATGAAAGTTTTCAGGAAAGTTAGTTAATTGTTTTTTTTTTCTTTTAATATAAATGGTTTTAGTTACAAGGTCAATTATCACTGAGTGTCTAAAATTATAAACAAATTTTGTTTTAAAATTTTGATTCAATTCATTGTTTGTTTACTTGAAACGGAGTAACCTGGTAAAATAAAAACTTAGAATAACTAACCGTTTTTTGAGAGAGAAGTTATAGCCTATAGGTTCGGTTTCTAATTTCGAGGTTTTTCCGGGTTTTAACTGGTTCGGGTGATGTATTATCAGAGTTGGAACCCGTTTTAAAGCTCAGGGTTACAACCTGATGTATACTCGACGGGTGGGTCGGTTCCATAACCGGTTCCTCCATGCCTGGTTCCGCGGTATTTTTCAGTTTCAGTTCAAGAACCGGTTTTTCTTAAGCTAATGGTGTGAGGTGAATTGGACTAAGTGGATCAGACTCCATGTCTCACCTATGTCAAATACGAAATATCATACAATTTGATTTCATTATTAGGCTTAAAGCTTATGTTTTTATCTTTTCTAATAACGACAAATGTTACTCATACTTTACTTTTCTCTAATATTCCTTAAATAATATATTTGCCCAGATTTGAAACTAAGACCTCCCCTTTAAGAGGTAAATGTCTCTACCAAGTGGGCTACGGGCTACCCCACATTGCCAAAGCTTATGTTTATCTAATACATCAAAAAATAGAAGGTGAAGTAAAAGCGTTTACTTTCACATTAGCATTTGGTTTTTAAGGAAACAACAGGACGATTAATGGTCAAGGAGGCCCGTAGTGGGTGAAATATTGCGCAAGCAAGTTAAAGTACACCCGACCATACCTATTTATCATTATCACAATCTATTAAATTTTGAAGTTTGGAAACAATATTCTAACGGTTGGTAACACCGTTCGTTACGCGTCTGCCTCGACATGCGTCCCCTTCTAATGCAGCCATATATCAATGATAAGAGCAAAATGTTTGTTACATTTGTACAATCTATAATATTTTGTAAATCTTTATGTATTTTTAAGGCTAGATTTCTATTTTTATTTGTAAAATATTACGGACATAAGGGTATACGGTGTCGAGTCGGTAAAGGTGGTCGGCACCGATCGGTACCAACGCCACATTTGTTTACCGTTCAACATTACCGATTTTGGGGGAGAAATCGGTGAAGGTTCACCAACTCGGTGAAGGGAGGGAAGGGGAGAGAGAGGGGTGTGTGCGGTGGGGTCCATGGCCTTCTCAACCAATAACACATTTTTTTTTAAATAGTTTACCTAAAGCCCATTAGGTAAACCACCGCCAACGTTTTTGAGCATTAGGGAAACTTAGAGGGGGCAATTCTGACCAAAAAACTATCATATGGGTCAATTTTAACCATTTAAAAACTACAATGGGTTATTTTAGATTAAATAAATTAGACAAGGGGGTTCAAAGTGGGTCACTTAAAAAGTAGATGATTTTATTCATGGGTTAAATTGGGTCAATTAAATTATCACTACGGGTCATTAGGTTTGAAATAGAAAACCACGGGTGAAGATTGAAGAACAAGAAGTCATGAACGTCTGAAATCTCTGAAGATAAAGACTGAACATCATCATCCACGCCCCAATTTCCACCGTCTCCGCCGTCTCTGTCGTCTCCTCCGCCACAAACCCCCTCAACCCTCTGTCGTATGTAACGACCGATTGATTATCAACCGCTCATACAACAACAACAAGATTGATTATCATTCTCTAGGGTTTTCATTCTTCAATCGCCGATTATTGCAACTGTTAATTCGTTCGTGAAGAAACACGTAACTAATTTTATTGTTAATTAGTTTGGTTTATGTTTCAAACATAGGGGTTAATCTTTTTTGGTTTCCTGAGCTCCTTAATGACTGGCTAATCCTGCAAAACAGAACACCGTTACTCGTTAAGAGGGAAATATGGGGGTTTCCCTCTTAACCGGGCTCCGGCGTGAGAATAAGCGACCGTTTTGAGGAGATAAATGTGTATTAAGAGTGAGAGTAGAGGGAGTAGAATGTTTAACCTGTGGACTGAGGTCTCTATTTATAGCCGGAGAGGTGTAAGAGGATGTGGGCTGATGGGCCTTGGGCCGGAAGGCGACAACTTAGAGGATATGCTCTTTGTCTCACTGGTTTCGACCGTTAGTGGCTTCTAGGAGTTCCCTGGTGCTGGCGCACCGTGATTGGAGCCACGTGTCATGGTTGTCGGCCTGGCCGCCCTTCTGCCATCAGCAGGTAAGTGGAGATCGTGGGGCAGGTGTCTCTGCCCTGTGATTGGTGCCACGTAGGCGTCCTCGAGTACTTTCTGTCTCCTGCATGTCAGACGATCGTGGAGCACGATTGAGCAGGACCAGAAGGACGCGGATTGACCCTTTTCTTCTGCCACTTGTACCTTGTGTACTATCTGAAATAGCCTTGCGACGCAGCCCCGCGCGATTCTTACTGAACATGTAACTATCCTGCGCGGGGTATGGGTGACTGAATGCTCTTTCAGAATGTTAAGTGTTGAAAGTGTAGCTTCCTACTATTCAGATCTCGCGCCCGATCAATTAATGGTGATGTAACCCGCACGAGGTTGTTAATAAGACATTTGTCGAATAAGGAGTATGGTCCTGCGCGCGACCTAAACGAAGGGCTGCGCGGCTTTTTTGGGACCATACCCCTTCAAGTCCCCCCAGTCCAGTGCTGCACCATGCGCGAGGCAAGTGGTTGGAGCTCTGGACTTAGAAGAAAATTGCGGAAAATGCTTGTTTTTTGTTTGATAGGCGCGCGGGTGCAAATGTTTTGACAGTTGTTATGGTGCGACTATCATATCTGGCGGCTGATGATCATTTGCTTGGCATTGATAACGCACGGTTTTCTTGGGTAACCATAGATACGGCGCGGCTTGAGTAACTTCTGCATTAAGTGTCTTGAAATTTGAGCGGGAAAATCCTCGATATTTGAATTCTGACAGTTTGGTGAGGATTTTCGCTGATGGTGACGTTTGAGTTGACCGCTGACACGGCTGTCATCAAGTTGTCTCTGACGGTTCCACTTTCCGTTGGGAGAGTGAGGTCCACGCGCGCGTAGTAACCGTCGCTCCGGGATTCTCGCCTTACGTGGCGTCTTCTGATTGGTCACGTGCGCGGCAAATTCGGCACGTTTTTCCCATCGCATTAAATGCGATGGGTATATATATTCGACGAGGTGGAGAGGTTTACTTATTTCCTCTGCTGTTGCTATCCTTTCTCTCCACTCATCTTCTTCAGATCTTCAAATCTTCAAGTTACCTGTAGCAGATCTTCAAGATTTTCCTTCATATCTTCAAGTTCCCTTCTTGAATATTTAAAGTTTCATCGACGAATATCCATGGCCGAAGAACATCAAGAAGAAAATCCTGGAGAGGAGGGTCCACTTCGTGTCTTGAAGTGGGATCTAGGGTTATTCGAGCAGATCACCAGGGGCTTTCGGTTTCCACCAGAGTGGGATGCCAGATATCCCGGTCAAAATCAGACCGCTGCTGACACACCGCCGGGATACATAACTCTTTTTGAAGACTTCTTCTTACAGGGCAACTTCCGGTTGCCGGCGACGAACTTCATGGCCCATATACTGCAGTATTATGGGTTTCATATTTCTCAGATGAGTCCACCAGGGATGGTGAGAGTTCGACACTTCGAATTTTTTATGTCGATCTCATGATGTCGAGCCGACGGTTGAGAGGTTCAGGGCATTCTACTAGCTTATTCGGAACATGGGCTTCTATTCGTTTGGCAACCGAGGGGGTGCTAAAAAGATCTTGTTGAACCCACCGAAGAGTTTCCACAATTGGAAACAAAAGTTCTTCTTCATTCGCGAGGAGGTGATACCTATTGCTATGAATTTTCGCCCATGGACTCAGGTGATCGAGAAGGAAGAGTTGGCGATTCCTAAAAAGGATGACAGGTACTTGAAGCTCACTGCCGCCCCTAACCAAGTTTTTGGAGAGAATGTCCTCGTTGCTGCGCGGATGATTGATCAATGGTCGCCTGAGAGCAAGGACGTTCCAGTTCTTAAGTTCCAAGACAGAGGTTAGCTTATGTCGTTTATTCTTATTTCTGCCTTCATAGCTCTTAACTTGTTGAATTTGTAATGTAGAGGTGCGCCTGTATCAAGCGGCTTTCCCCGCATTTGGTGGCTCCATGGGTGTGCGCCCGCTTGAAGCAGGGAGCAATATTGGTACGACGAGATCAATGGCAACTTTATGTATCCAGTTGCTGGAGCTTTTTCCGATCCACCTTCTGCTACTGAAGGTGCGCATATACCTAACCCTCGTCCCTTGCGCGCATTGACTTCTGCTGGGAAAGAAATTGTCTATCTTTCCAGCGAGGAGTCTGTGGGATCATCAAATGAAGAGCTAAGTTCGTGGTCTAACATCTTTGCAGGTGTGTTGCGCGACTTGGGTATTGACCCAGAAGAAAAGAAGAAAAAACCGATCAAGCGGAAGAAGGTCATCAACTTAGATGCGGACGTGACTAGCAATAAGGGCGGGAGTAGCCGCGCAGCAGCTGGTGCTGCTGAGAAAGGTACTCTTCGCCTTCGTCAGAGTAACTTGGAAGATTACATTATTATTAGTGACTCACTTGAAGGTTTGTCGCATATAGGCGAGAAGAAGACGGGAGCTGCTGGTTTGGGGAGTGCGGGTTCTCGAAACCCGGATGCTGGGGCTACTCCCTCCTCCATTGTGCATGACGAAGAGGAGGAAGAAGACGAAGAAGAAGAGGAGCCTGCTGCCAAGTTGGTAAGCAGGAAAAGAAGTAGAACTGAGACCACTGCTGGTGGGTCTGTTGCGCCGAAGGCTGTTGCGGTTCCCTTGATTGGGAAGCAGAGCAACTTGCACTCCCTTTACAGATTTTCTCCTGGTTAGTTTTCCTTAGTTTCTTTGCTCTTTGTTGCTTCCTCTTTTTTAACACTTAGCTTCTGCAGAGGCCAAGAAGAAGACCCCTGAGAAGAAGGGTGTCGCGTTTACAGAGCCCTCAGAGCCGGCGCAGAAAAGGCCCAAGGTTACCATCAAACCTTTCAAGACTGCTGGTGTAGAGTCTGAGAAGGATAAACAGGCTGCTGAGGGGGAGAAGGTGAAAGCTGCTGAGGAAGAGAAGAGGAAGAAGGCTGCGGAAGAGAAGAAAAAGAAAGCTGAGGATGAGAAGAGGAAGAAAGCTGTTGAAAGAGAGGAGAAAGAGAGAGATAAGGAAAAGAAGGATAAAGCGGCTGTCGACAAGCCTGTCGGAGGTGAGCCGAAGGATACCGGGGGTGCCGCTCTAATTACTCATGATAAGGCGCAGGGTCCGGAGGTTGTTCAAACTACGGGGCTTGACCAGCCCCATCATGAGAAAAGGAAAGAGCCCGAGGCTGTGAAAACTACCCTGACTACTGCGGGTGGCGCGAGTTCTGGTGGTGCTGAAGGGTCTGTGCCTCAATCTCCCATCGGTCCTAAGGATACTTTGGGAGATCTTTATTACAAGACTTATACTGAGGAGGCGTGTGGTAATGCTCCACATCAAGCTCCCTGGGGTCTGAAGCAGAAGGATACATTTATGGACTTCGCGTCTTGTCGTGATTGGTTCTTAAATTCTTTCCCTCCTGGTGAAGTTAACCGACAAAGGGCGCGAACCCATGATGGGTTATACCAGGCGTACGTTGTTGGAGAGGCCAACGCTCGCTCCGCCAATCACCAGATCATGCGAGAATGGCGCACAATGGTCAAGGAGCGGGCGGAATGGGAAAAGTATCGTGAGCGCCTGTTGAAGCAGGTTAAAGATTATGAGAAGGCTAAGGCTGCCTTTGTTGAAGAGAAGGCCCAGTTTGAATCCGATAAGAAATCAGAAGAGTGGGGCCATGAAGGCCTTAAGGCTAAGCTTCGTGCTGCTCAGGATCTGCTGGCGAAGGAGAAGGCTGAATGGAAGAAGATATGCGAGAAGGATAACCAGCGCATGTATGCGGCTCGCGAGAAGATTACTGATCTTGAGGGTAAAGTTGCTGAGCTGATGTAAGGACTCTCAAAAATGTCCCTAACCAACCCGTAAGTAAAAACCCGGACCCTTGTAACCCTACTATGCATAAAAAACCAAGAAATCAAGAATAATGGTCTTCAGGCGGGCCGCGTAAAGGTAAGCATAGGCTTACGCAGGCCGCGTCAACATCAAGTTTGACCGGATAAGCGTCCAGATCCACGTGTCACACACGTGGCATACCTACGCGTGACACGGATGCCCTAATCTACGATATAGGTGCCCTCGCGGGCCGCGTAAAGGTCGAGCTAAGGTTCACGCGGGCCGCGTGAACCCTATTTTTCACCTATAAATAGGTTGGACATTGAGCTTTCATCTGGTGTCGAAATCACTTCACAAAAACGAAATTATACTGTCCAAAAGTTGAAATTACAAGTTATAATAGCGAGGCGCTACTACGATACATGGTATTAACTCAATCGCTGCTACGATTCAATGTCCGATCGATTAAAACTATCCGATAAATGTTTAAGTGCTGCTCAAATTGGGTTTATACTTTGTCATTCGTCGTGAATTCGATGGATGTTTAAGTATTGCACTTTGTCATTTGTCGTGAGAGTTTAATCTCGTGAGTTATCATAAATGCTGTATTAGTTACTGACCTAGTTCGTGTGTGTATTGTTATTTAAATTAGGTTACAAGGCTAATCAGTAGGCTAAACTCTGCCCGTATAAATATGCAATGTGAGTCATTCTCTTTTTATCAAATTGTTTTCTTAAAACTCTACTGGTTTTCAAAGTTATAATTACAGTGATTAAGTCTTTGTAATCTTCAATTACAGCCGGTATGTGGGGTTTTGTATACATTACTTGATAACCGTCACCATTGGACAACGGGTTAGCCAAGGGGTGATATGACCATAGTCACAGACACCATTGGACAACGAGATAGCCAATAGGTGGCCGAGTGACAAATACCGTGGGTAGATGGTTGATATATAGAAACATTGTAATCGCTCTTAATACTGTAAATTATAACCATACGTCGTTTTTAGTAAAAAGAATGATTCACCAGTATTTCCCCGCTGACAAAATTTTTTTCAAACATGTTTCAGGTGATCTGTTGTGATCCAGGAAAAGTGCCGTGAAGCACTATAAGCTTAAGGTAGTGGCTCAAAATAAATAAAGAAACATGTTTTGTAAAATAAGGATTTCCCAGTGAAATCATTTATTTGTAAACTACCGGGGTTTTATTTCGAATTATGATATAAAATAATCGGACATTTTAAGTTTTTAAAAGTTCCTGTGAAAATCTTCCGCTGTCACATCAATTAAATAAATACCACGGGATTCCTGTTCCGCGGCTCCTGAACCGGGTCAAACCGAGCCGGGGGCTGTGACAGGAAAATGTGGTATCAGAGCCACTGGTTTAAGCCAATTAAGTATTTAGAGAATACTTAATTTTACTAAATTTCCATTTTATGGTTACGTGTTTTATTATTTGAATATTTGTTTACAGTATGGGTAAACAAAGACTTTCGGACATCTATCATAAATTAGATACTTCACCGAAAGAAAAAGGAACTTCATCCTCAAAATACCCAACAGATACTGAAGAAGGAATATTTATCCGTAAGGCACTGTTTGAGAAACCACTTTCTCCTAAGAAAAGAAGTCGGATTATTAGAAAAAGTCAAGAGAAAGTGAGGAAGTCACAACCAAAAGAAGGGATGATTCCTAAGGAAACTCAAGAAATAGGCAATAACCCACCATGGGAAGATGAGTTAGATGAAAAATGGGCAGATCTCTATATGTTAGCTACTATAGCAGTAAATGCTAACGTTTAAATACCCTGACCCAGTATTATCACCCATATCATCTACAAGCCAGAAACTCTAAAGAAAATTTTATCCAGTAAATAAATAAGTTTACAATAAACCCTAGTATGTTTTAATTTTCAGCTGTTCTTTGTATTAAATTAGTCACACGGTATGCAATAATACTTGAATGTTTATCTGTGAAATTTTTATTATAAAATTTTAACTTAAGCATTTTTTTGTGCATTTTTGCATATATGCTAAACAGCATGAATGAGTTATCTGAAGCCCTTCAGAATCTCCATCTCTATCCTGTAAAAGTGGAAGTTTCCAAAGACTTTACTGGTTACTTACCCGATATAGAAGAACCTATGGAATTTCAAGCTCCACCTCCGGAGAAACCAAAGACTAAGAAAAGGAGAAGATTTGTAGGCTGGAGGCGGGTACGCAGGAGGAAACCAGCAACTAGGAAAATTCCCAAAATAGAGAATCCCATGGATAAAGGAAAAGGGATCGAGATTGAGGAAAATGCTAGGCAAGTAGAAATGGAAATTGGGGAAAGTTCTAGGCAAATAGAGGAATTGCCATTACAGGAAGAATTAGATCGTCTACTGGCAAGCTGTGATATCATTAGACCTATCAACACCAATCTCTACCCTTATCCTGCTGAAACCCAACTTCCAATAAACTTAGAACCGGCTATTCCAGATCCTCTGATCCATACCCAACCTCTAGGAGAAATAGACGAGTGGTGGACCAATGATTGGCAGTTTCAAAACCTCCTCAATAACCCTTATACCTTTTTCCCTCAGTTCGACCCAGAACCTGCACCAAACCCACCAATGAGCAATGAAAACCTAGCTGAACTCCGCCATTTTGGTGAAGAGTTGATGAATGCAGGGAATAGAATTCGGGAGGTAGGAGAACAGATCTCCTGGAAATACGACGAGAGGGAACGTCGCTTCTAAGGTGCCCAAGGATAGGATGGTAGTGAATCTGTGATTGTATAATAGTAATAGTAATAATAAAATAAGTCTGTAAAATAACCTACAAATAAAACTTTTGTAAGATAACGGTGTGTACTGATGCATATTATAATATATAAAATTGGCAGTTGAGAAATCAACAATCTTGACTAAACATATGTTGTTATATTGTGTGATTGTTTGCATATCGCTATTATTTATTTTTTTATGCTAATAATTTATATATATATTAATTACCAGATGGAACCTGCTAATAATGAACCAGTTAATGAAGTTAACCAATCTGAACAAAATCAGGAAGATCAATTCATGACTAGGCAAGATATCGAGAATATCGTTGCTCAAGGAATAGCCAATGCTATTCCAGCAATCCTTGCTGCTGCCCAGAAACCTGTTGAACCTCAACAAATTATTCCTAGTAAACGTACTCAAGAAGATAACTTCAGTAATAGTGTAAACGGAGGCGGAAACGTACTCAGCTGAATTTGCAGGCAATGAAGAAAACCGGAAAAAGGAAGTAGCTCAGAAAATTTCCCAAGGATTCCGTAACCGTAGTAATTTCAAGAAAAGGGGAACCGGACAATCTTCCACTATTCCATTTTGCAATTCCTGCAAAAGAAAACATTTTGGAAGATACAAGGGGTATTGCAATTTTTGCAAAATTCCAGGACACCAAGAGGAAGATTGCAGAAAGAAGAAAGCAACAGTTTGCTACAACTGTGGAGAAGCTGGACATTTTAGGCCAGACTGCCCGAAATTGGTCAAACCAGCTGATAACAAAGCCAAACCTGCAGAAGGAACTACCAAGAAGAATGTAAGAGCCTTTCAATTGACTACTCAGGAAGCAGAACTAATTCCTGACGTAATAGCTGGTACGTTCCTAGTTCACAACGTTTATGCAAAAGTATTATTTGACTCTGGTGCAAACCAAAGTTTTATAAATACTTCATTCTGCCAAGCTCTTAAATTACCCTTAACCACCCTTAGGCAGATTTTTACAGTCGAAACAGCAGATGGGAATTCTGTTCACATAGATAAGGTTTTGCGAGAAGGAAAAATAGAACTCTTAGGTCATAAATTTTCTGCAAACTTGTTACCTATGAAATTAGCCGGATTCGATGTCGTGTTAGGAATGGATTGGTTAGTAGCCAACCATGCTCGAATCCTTTTGTGATAAAAATGCCATAGAAATTCATACACCCACAGGAGAATTAGTAGTGATTACAGGAGATAAACCACAAAAGCCACTGAAATTCATTTCAGTAATGAAGTTGGCCAGTTATTCAAGAAAACAAGAAATGGTGTATATGATTTCAGTAATCATTAACACGAAAAATAAGGAACTTAAGAAAATTCCAGTAGTCTCAGAATACCCAGATGTATTTCCAGAAGAACTCCCGGGATTACCACCCGACAGGGAAGTAGAATTTAGGATTCATCTAATTCCAGGAACTACACCGATAGCCAAGGCACCTTATCGGTTAGCACCCACAGAAATGCTAGAACTGAAAAACCAATTAGATGAATTACTAAGTAAAGGTTTTATACAACCTAGTTCATCCCCGTGGGGAGCACCAGTGTTGTTTGTAAAGAAAAAGGATGGTTTGATGCGAATGTGTATCGATTATAGGGAACTAAATAAGGTTACAATTAAGAATCGATACCCATTACCTAGGATTGACGATCTCTTTGGTCAACTCCAGGGAGCTAGATATTTTTCTAAAATAGACTCACGCTCCGGATACCATCAATTGAAGGTACAAGAAGAAGACATACCTAAAAATGCTTTCAGAACTAGGTATGGTCATTACGAGTTTACAGTCATGCCCTTCGGACTAACGAATGCACATGCGGCATTCATGGACATGATGAATAGAATCTGTAACCGTATTTGGATAAATTTGTAATTGTCTTCATCGACGATATACTTATTTATTCCAAAAGTCAGGAGGAGCACTGTCAACACTTGCATGCACTCTTAACCTTATTAAGAAGGGAGAAGCTTTACGCCAAATTCTCAAAGTGTGAATTTTGGCTACAGGAAGTGCAATTTTTAGGTCACATGGTGAATCACGAAGGTATTCACGTAGATCCTGCTAAGATAGAAGCAATCACCAAATGGAAAGTTCCACAGACAGCTATGGAAATTAGAAGTTTTATAGGGTTAGCCGGATATTATAGACGGTTTATTAAGGATTTTTCCAAGATAGTTGTACCATTAACTAAGCTAACCTGTAAAGCAGTTAAGTTTGAATGGGGACCTAAGCAAGAAGAGGCCTTTAGGATTTTAAAGCAAAAGTTAACAAATGCCCCAATTCTAGCCTTACCAGAAGGAACAGAAGATTTTGAAGTTTACTGCGATGCTTCTAAGCTAGGATTAGGATGTGTGCTAATGCAACGCAAGAAAGTAATTGCGTATGCCTCAAGGCAATTGAAAAAATCACGAAAAAAACTATACGACTCATGACTTAGAGTTAGGAGCCATAATTTTTGCCCTTAAGATTTGGAGACATTATCTGTATGGAAGTAAGTTTACTGTCTACACGGATCATAAAAGCTTAAGATACATCTTTGGGCAAAAAGAATTGAACATGAGGCAAAGGATATGGATGGAGATTCTAAGTGACTACGACTGTGATATCCAATATCACGAAGGAAAGGCAAACGTAGTTGCAGATGCCTTAAGTCGTAAGTATCATGAAAAACAAAAGCGAGTTCGTGCCCTTAGATTAAATCTACAATTAGATTTAATGGAACAACTGAAGAATGTTCAAGAAACAGCAATCGAAGATGATGCTGAAGGAATGAAGGGACGAGTAAAAGAATTAGAACAAGGAAGTGATGGAATTTGGAGATTCCACAAGAAAAGAATATGGGTACCTAAGCAAGGTGAGTTAAGAAATAAGATTCTAGAGGAAGCTCATAAATCTAGGTATACCATGCATCCTGGTAACAATAAAATGTACTAAGATTTAAGAAATAATTTCTGGTGGATAGGTATGAAAAAGGACATAGCTAGATATGTTTCTAAGTGTCTTACTTGTTCACAAGTTAAGGCAGAACACCAGAAACCTTCGGGACTACTTCAACAGTTAGAAATGCCTGTATGGAAATGGGAACTCATAACAATGGACTTTGTTACTAAGTTACCCAAAACCAGAAAAGGTAATGACGCGATTTGGGTAATTGTAGATCGATTAACCAAATCAGCTCATTTTCTACCCATGAAGGAAACCTATAGCATGGAAAGGTTAGCAAAATTATACGTAGATGAAGTAGTATCCTTACATGGAGTTCCACTCTCCATTGTGTCGGATAGAGATAGTCGTTTCACTTCCCACTTCTGGATAAGTTTTCAAGAAGCAATGGGAACCCGAGTAAATTTAAGTACGGCATATCATCCTCAAACAGACGGGCAAAGTGAAAGGACGATACAAACCCTGGAAGACATGCTCCGAGCATGTGTGATAGATTTTGGTGGAAACTAGGACGATCACCTACCTTTGATCGAATTATCCTATAATAATAGTTATCATGCAAGCATTGAAGCTGCCCCATTCGAAGCACTACATGGTCGAAAATGCAGAACTCCAGTTTGCTGGGCAGAAATAGGAGAAAATCAATTATCAGGTCCTGAAACTGTACAAGAAACCACCGACAAGATTACTCAAGTCAAGGAAAGACTGAAAACGGCTCGTGATCGTCAAAAGAGTTATGCCGACAATCGACGCAAGCCACTAGAATTCCGAGTTGGAGACAGGGTACTCTTGAAAGTTTCTCCTTGGAAAGGAGTAGTTCGATTTGGTAAGAAAGGAAAGCTAAGTCCAAGATACGTGGGACCATTTCCAGTGATCCAACGTATAGGACCAGTTGCTTATCGTTTACAACTACCAGAAGAACTAGCTGGAGTACATAATGTATTTCATGTATCCAACCTCAAGAAATGTCTATCTGACGAATCGCTGGTAGTACCTCTCCAAGACATAGAGGTAAACGAAAAGTTAAAATTCGTAGAAAAACCGCTTCAAATAGAAGACAAAAAGATCAAGTTTCTCAAGCACAAAAGACTAGTACTAGTCAAAGTCAAATGGGATTCCAAAAGAGGACCCGAATACACTTGGGAGCTGGAATTGGAAATGAAGCGAAAGTATCCTCACTTATTTCAGTAAATCTCGAGGACGAGATTTTAAATAAGGTGGGGAGGATGTAAGGACTCTCAATAATGTCCCTAACCAACCCGTAAGTAAAAACCCGGACCCCTGAAACCCTACTATGCATAAAAAACCAAGAAATCAAGAATAATGGTCTTCAGGCGGGCCGCGTAAAGGTAAGCATAGGCTTACGCGGGCCGCGTCAACATCAAGTTTGACTGGATAAGCGTCCAGATCCACGTGTCACACACGTGGCATACCTACGCGTGACACGGATGCCCTAATCTACGATATAGGTGCCCTCGCGGGCCGCGTAAAGGTCGAGCTAAGGTTCACGCGGGCCGAGTGAACCCTATTTTTCACCTATAAATAGGTTGGACATTGAGCTTTCATCTGGTATCGAAATCACTTAACAAAAACGAAGTTATAATGTCCAAAAGTCAAAATTACAAGTTATAATAGCGAGGCGCTGCTACGATACAGGGTATTAACTCAATCGCTGCTACGATTCAATGTCCGATCGATTAAAACTATCCGATAAATGTTTAAGTGCTGCTTAAATTGGGTTTATACTTTGTCATTCGTCGTGAATTCGATGGATGTTTAAGTATTGCACTTTGTCATTTGTCGTGAGGGTTTAATCTCGTGAGTTATCGTAAATGCTGTATTAGTTACTGACCTAGTTCGTGTGTGCATTGTTATTTAAATTAGGTTACAAGGCTAATCAGTAGGCTAAACTCTGCCCGTATAAATCTGCAATATGAGTCATTCTCTTTTTATCAAATTGTTTTCTTAAAACTCTACTGGTTTTCAAAGTTATAATTGTAGGGATTAAGTCTTTGTAATCTTCAATTACAGCCGGTATGTGGGGTTTTGTATACATTACTTGATAACCGTCACCATTGGACAACGGGTTAGCCAAGGGGTGATATGACCATAGTCACAGACACCATTGGACAACGAGATAGCCAATAGGTGGTCGAGTGACAAATACCGTGGGTAGATGGTTGATATATAGAAACATTGTAATCGCTCTTAATACTGTAAATTATAACCATACATCGTTTTTAGTAAAAAGAATGATTCACCAGTATTTCCCTGCTGACAAAATTTTTTTCAAACATGTTTCAGGTGATCTGTTGTGATCCAGGAAAAGTGCCATGAAGCACTATAAGCTTAAGGAAGTGGCTCAAAATAAATAAAGAAACATGTTTTGTAAAATAAGGATTTCCCAGTGAAATCATTTATTTGTAAACTACCGGGTTTTATTCCGAATTATGAAATAAAATAATCGGACATTTTAAGTTTTTAAAAGATCCTGTGAAAATCTTCCGCTGTCACATCAATTAAATAAATACCACGGGATTCCTGTTCCGCGGCTCCTGAACCGGGTCAAACCGAGCCGGGGGCCGTGACAGCTGACCGGGAAGGTCGAGAATGTGCAGGTTGCTAAGGAGCAAGCTGAGGTTTGTAAAACGTTTACCCTTTTCCTCTATGTTTTGTTTGCATAATAGCCTAAGTCTTTTGCCCTTTTGTAGGTTGAGCTGGCTGAGGTGAAGGCGCAGCTGTCTGGTAAGGATAAGGATTTGATAGCCAAGGACGTCGAGATTGCTGAGTTGAAACGTCGCCTTCAAGAGCAGGTTGACAGAAGCGAGTCCTTGGAAATCGACCTTGAAGCCGAGAAAGTTAAGGCTGCTACTGCTGAGGAGGCCAAACAAAAAGCTGAGGAAGCGCGAGACATTAGCACATCTGCTCTCAATGTGGCGCAAAACAACTACTCCGAGGCTCAAGGCATCGTTGATACTTTGGTCTTCGAGGCTGAGTGGCTGCGCGGCAGAGGATTAGTTCTGGTATGATTTTCCTCTTTGGCTTTATTCATCAAAACCTGGTGTCTTATATATTGCGTTTGTTGTGGATGGCCAACTCCATCTTAAATGCTGGAGAACTAGATAAAGTTGTTGCTGCTCTTATAGATGCTTCTCTCGCGGTTGGTCACCGAGGCGGTTATCTGGAGTGTGCGCAGCATGTTGAAGAGATTTATGGGCAAGAGTTTGACACAAGTCATTGCTCAGTGACGAACGGAGCTGATGCCGAGTTGGCACGCGCTGAAAATGCTTATGATCACCTATCATTTCCCGTCATGGACTTGGTCGCAAAGGCTCTAGAGCATGATGACTGGTGCCACCGCCTAAAGACATTCTCGACCCACCAGAAACTGTTGAATTATCTGATGAGGAAGAAACGGCGGGAAATGATGGCGATGGCGAAGGCGATGGTGATGGAGATAAGCACGACGATGATGATGCTGGTGATGGCTTTAAATAGATAGTGTTGATAGGCTTTGTGCCTTGTAATTGTTATCTTTAGGTGACAAATGTAACTTGTTGCGCGGTCGCGCTTGTTTTGAATCAATGATAATTTGTTTTTAACTATTGCGCATTTGCGCTTGTTAAATATAATGTTTATGTTTATTCTGTCTAGTTACAATTATTGCACTGTTGTTAGAAACTTTGGTTAAGTTAGCGCGAATAAATGTAAGTGTGGCTCTTGTGCGAGTGTCACTACCCGGGCTCGCTCTATGTTCGCGAAGGACCTTGGGGGCATAACTCAAGAGCTCGTAATTTACTGTAGTGTTTTCGTGCTAATCAAAAGTTTAACATGCATTTGTAACGTAGAAGTCATCATGATAAAAGAAAACAGAAGCCGTATGCTTTCATTGATTAAGAAACAGGCGCTTAGGCCAACATACATCGCATTTATGTAACATAAGGGCGTTTAGCCAACATAGGAAATTAAAAAGGCACGTGGCCAACATGAGTGAGTAAAGGCGCAAGGCCGAGAGCAGTTACATATAGCACTTGCGCAGTTGTTGCGCGTTCCACGTGCGCGGGATGATGTATCCATCCAGAGTGCGCAATTTGTATGCCCCTTTTCCTAGAACTTCATGAACCAAGTATGGGCCTTCCCATTTGGGTGCTAGCTTTCCTGGGCGTTAAGCGTTTGAGGCTTCATTGTCTCTGAAGACATATTCTCCTGGAGTGAAGGTACAAATGCGCACTCTTGCATTGTAATACCTTTCCAGCTGTGTCTTGTACTTGGCTTCTTTGATCCGCGCAATTCCGCGTCTTTCTTCCAGTAAGTCCAAGTCGAGACGTCGCTCTGCCTCGTTATCAACCGTGTTGACTTCTGTCAAGCGCGGTGAGGGGAGTCCAACTTCAGCTGGGATAACTGCCTCCGAGCCATAGACTAGGCTAAAGGGAGTTTCGCCAGTACTTGTTTTCGGCATGGTTCGATGAGCCCATAGGATGCTTGGGAGCTCATCTACCCATCCTCTTCTCTTTGTGCCCAGTCAGGCTTTGATCCCCTCGACAATACTTTTGTTCACACTTTCTACCTGCCCATTGCCTTGAGGGTGCGCAACGGAGGAGAAACTGTGTTCGATTTTCATCTCTTTCATCCACTTATGGAGGTCATCTGACGCAAAGTTGGTACCGGTGTCTGTTACGATTTTGAGTGGGAGACCAAATCTGCAAATGATGTGTTCCCAGATAAACTTGCACACCATCATTGCAGTTGTTGAGGCGAGAGCTTTGGCCTCCACCCACTTAGTAAAATAATCAACGGCCATGATTATGAACTTGATGGCACCAGGAGCGTCTGGGAAGGGTCCCACCATATCAATCCCCCACTATTGAAAAGGCCAAGCAGTGGATACCGGGATAAAATCATTTTTTGGGCGCAGGGTCTTTGGAGAATGCCGCTGGCAAGAGTCGCATTTGCGCAGCTCTTTCAAGGCGTCGACGTGCATCCCTGGCCAGTAATATCCTGCATTCATAATCTTCGCAACGACCATGCGTGGTCCTGCATGGATGCCACAGATCCCTTCGTGAATATCTCTGATCAAGTAATTCGCATCTTGAGGGTCCACGCAGCGCAACAGTGGCCCCAAGAAGGACTTGCGGTATAAGATACCACCATTCATTTCGTAATGTAGGGCATTGTTTTGAATCTTTCTTGCCTCTGCTTTGCTCTCCGGGAGTGTACCTTCTTGCATGTATTGAATTATAGGGGTCATCCAAGATGGCTGCCCTACTTCGATCACATTCACTTGGCGCAGCAGGACTGATGGATTTTTGAGTACTTCAATCCTGACATCTTTGGCGAGGTGTTGAAAAGAGGTTGAAGCAAGCTTGCTCAAGGCGTCTGCTGGTTTGTTTTCGGAGCGATTGATGTGAACTACCTTGTAAGATTTGAACTGTTGAAGCAACTCTTTTGCTTGATTTAAATACAGGGCCATAACTTCACCCTTTGCATCGTATAGACCGTTAATTTGGCTGGCGATCAAGAGTGAATCAACGTGCGCTTGCAAATTTCTAGCTCCCATTTTTATGGCGAGGCGCAAGCCTGCCAAGAATGCCTCGTATTCTGCCTCGTTGTTGGTATTCTTGAAATCCAACTTGATGGCGTATGTAAATTCGTGTTTCTCGGGGCTCACAAGGCGCAACCTAGCTCCTGCGCCATCCTCATTTGAAGCCCCATCAGAGTACAGCAACCACAACTCATTAGATGTGTCTTTCACGGGAGTTTCGACAATCTCGCAATCCTTGATTTTTTCCGCTGGGACTTCTGTGATAAAGTCCGCAAGGAATTGACCCTTGATGGTTGGGCGCGACCTGTACAAGATGCTGTGGCCCCCCAGCTCGATCGCCCACTTCGCTAACCGCCTTGATGTTTCTTGCTTTTGTAAAATAGTGTCGATGTGAAAGTTGGTGAGTACTGTTATCACATGCCCTGTAAAGTATCTGCGCAGTCTTCGAGAGGCGTGTAGCAGCGCAAGTACCAATTTTTCCATTGTTGAGTATCTCGTTTCTGGATCGGTAAGCACCCTACTTACGTAATAAATTGGAGTCTGTACTTCGTTTCTCTCCACAAGTAATACCGACCATACCGCCTAATCCGAAGAAGATAAGTACAGTATGAGTGGTTCTTTTTCGAACGACGCAGTCAGAGTAGGGAGCTTTATCAAACATTCTTTCATCTGTTGAAATGCAGTTTCTGCTTCGGGCGTCCATTTGAATTCTTGTTTCTTTACGCAGTTGCGCAAGGTGCTGATAAAAGGATATGACTTTGCAGTGTGGTTTGATAGAAAACGGTTTAGCGCGGCTAAACGGCCGGCCAATCGTTGCATTTCTTTGATTGTTTGAGGCGACGACATCCGCTCTATGGCTTGAACTTTTTCTGGATTAACCTTAAAGCCGCCATTTGTGACTATGAAGCCCAAGAATTTCCCTTCTTCCATACCAAAAGAACATTTGGCATGATTCAACTTCATGTTCACACTTCTCAATGAGTTGAACGTTTCCTCAATGTCTTTTAACATTTGGTCCTCCTTGGGACTCTTGATTACCAAATCATCGATGTAAACCTCGATGTGTTTTCCGATATCTTCAGCGAAGATTTTATCCATCAGGCGCTGATACGTTGCCCCAACATTCTTGAGGCCGAACGACATCTTTGTATAGCAGAAAATCCCAAGATCAGTGCGAAAAGTTGTCTTGTCTTTGTAAGTCCAGGAACACTACACAATCGGATATCAAACACTAATCAAAGTGCGGAATACTGAGAAAAGTGTTAAGAACAAGAATAATCAATCGATTATAACAACCAAGGTGCACACGGTTTCTAGAGAACCGTCTGGTACACCAACACAGAGAATTCGAAGATGACAAGAAGAAACTCTCAAAATGTCTAACCTTCTTAATAACCTAGGTTCACCCTATTTATAGTTACATAGGGTGATCTAGTTACAGACCGGGCCAGGCCCACATGCACAATATTACTAACCAAACAAGCCCAAATCACTAATTAGCCCACATGGCTTATTCCATTACTATCTAACCCACTACAAGGCTAAGCCCAATAGCCCATATTTGTGTTTGATAAAGATAGGTGTAAACCTACACCATTATAGGGCCTTACAATATCCCCCTAGGTTTATGCTGTCTTTATCAAATTGTTGTCTTCATCATGAATCTGTGGGAAGATACTTCATCTTTTCATCTTCAAACTTGGGCTCTTTTGTTCTTCTTACCCGTGATCAGATTTGCTTAAAAATCTTGTTGAAAAGAATGCAAGCGGAGGATTCTCAGCAACTCTTTTCTTTGTCAATGTCTTTAATTTCAAGCTGGTTCACAGGTACTTCTTCAAATGCACTATCACTGTCAGATGATGACTTGTATCTGGTTCTTCTGACTCAGGCACATCTTGTTGTTGTGATGCTTCATGCTTTATCAGCAGCCAACAGCATCTCAATCTTCAACAACCCCTATTTCTTGACTTGAATTTTAAATTCTGCACATACTCAGAAATTCATAAGCAAACATTTATGTGCAACAGAGGGAAATACCACATGAACACTTGGTACATCCAAGTATTTGTACTCGGATTTTACAATTCAAATTATGATGATCAATCAAATCTTCAAGAACGGTTAAATTTTTTTAATAAAACAAAGAAGCACTCTATTTTTGGATTTTTGATTTTATAAAAACTAACAATTTAAACTAAAACACAAATAAACAAAGAAACTAATATACAATTACAATTTGCAATGGGATCAAATCATAGTGTTTCAGGCCAAACTACACTTATCAACACTAATTTACTTTGGGTGATCCGAGCGATTGCCAGTATATTTGTCCACTTAAACTTATCTCCCTAGGCCTTTTTCAAATGACGGTCTGCAACTGATTTATCATGTTTTCATTTTAATTGATATGAACACTCAATTCAATCACGATCAAATCCTAGAATTTTTAATCAGAACACGCTATCATACATGCAGTTTCCCTACCACATATTTCACAAGCCCGTTCTAGGATTCTGAAATCTTGACTGGGACTGGATTGAGAAGAGAAAAGAATAGATCATTTGCAGAGATGGATATAATATACAGATCAAATGAGTTTTCTCAGTTTGATATAGGTTTTTTTTCGGGTTTCTTTTGGGCACTAGAGGGCCTCTTTCGGGTGTATTTGATCTATAGCGCGACAACGTACAGCTAGGTCAGCATGTATCTGGATGCAGCAGAAGCTGACGTTGCCTAGCACCTCCAGGTCTTTGCTCATGCAAAACAGAGGAGATACACGAGTTGGACAGAAAAGATTTCAGAACTAGAACGAAATTGTGTGTATCGGGACGTCACACACGCATTCAAATAGACATGTCCTAATTCCAAGTGACCGATCTTTCCTGAGGTCATAGAATAAATTTAGTGTTCTAAGCAATACCAGTCAAAGAGTCTAGCCATCAGGATAAAGCCTACCAACATATCACTCTAGAGTCAGATCATTTCAATATTGGTCTTACATGTGTCAGCCTTAATCCACATAATGAAATTATTTCATTTCCCATATATGCAACAAAATATTTGATTTTTCTGATTTTTTGAATGTTTTTGTATTTTCTCATTTTCTCTATTTATAGATATCTCTGGATATCCCCCTAAATTTGTGCATAAATTTTATGCGCAAATTTACCTAACAACGAAAACATATATACAAAGAGAAACACAAAAGAAAAGCTAAAATATTTTTGTTGTTTTTGCCTAACCGTTACATCATAAGATTTAAGATTAATCAATATCAAAGTTAGAATGCGAAATTTAAATTTATACATTTTCGTTGATCTTGTCTTACCTCTCTTATCTCCTTTAAAAGAAACATATCAACTGTAAAGAAATATACCTTTTGCAATAGTGAAATGTTACCCGTTTTGTCTCTGGAACAACCGCTATCAACATCCAAGGCTTGTCAACAGCTCCTCCTTGGTGGTCCCTGAAAAGTAAGTAGATTAGCAAGACATTGGTACCCAGGCCATCGTGGTCCTGGGTATTCCAGAAGCATCAACGTAAGATACTTCTCGAAAGCACATGCCCCCTTTAGATTCAAGGACTGGTGATGTCGCTGCTTTGTGTTTTGCCCTCCAAACTTGTTTAGGCTTCTCTAATTTCTTAGGAGCCTTGGGCAAAACATTCTGCTTTTCAACCTTTTTTGTTTTTCAAAACTTGTTTTGGTTTCAAAGCTTGTTTTCGTTTTGTTTTAGCAGCATTCCAGTCCCCATCAGATGGTTTAACCTGGGGATGCTTATTCATCATTGCCTTTGGTTTTTCAACCTTCATTGGCTTAGAATAAGATCTGTCCCTTGGTGTAACCTTCTGATGTTGTGTATAATACGGCACGTAGGGACGATGTGTGCAGTTTCTTGCAATGTGACCGGGTATGCCGCAGTTGTAGCAAGTCTGCTTCTTTACATAAGGGGCATATCCCGATCCATTCCATCTAACTGATGCTGGATTTGAGTTATAAGGATTGTTGGATGATTTGTTTGCAGACTTTTCAACCTTTCTACCCTGCTTCTTATGTCCCTGTCTGCAACAGTTAGCACATTCACTTTTAGGGTTAGCATTTTCATTTCTAACTGTTTGCTTTGGAGGCACATATTTGTTTGAAGGGCCTCTCAAAGCTGGCTCAGAAACAGCCTTTCTCACATATGGAGGGGCATCAGCAGACAAATTTGATGTTTTTGAACAACCATCGTTACCCTTTTGGAAAACAACATCATCATCCTCAACCCAATCCTCTACTATTACCTCATCTGCACATGAAGTAGAGGCATCAGTAACATTCACACATTTAAAATCAGGGACTGGCCTTGTTATTTCAACTTCAGATGTTTTGGGCTCAGTCACTGTTTCACTGGTTGATTCAACTGAACCACCTGAGTTACATTCCTTTTGTAGTGGCTCTGCTGATTCCTCTGCTGCTGAGTCAGCTGCTTCAGAAGACTCACAGCTGGATTCACTAGATTCAACTGATTCCAATTTATCAGAATCAGTTGCTTCAGGTGATTCACATTTGGAGTCAGATGGAGCAGGTGGCTCAGATGCTACTATTGTTTGTTCTGATTCAACTATTTCAGGTGATTCGTTACTAGACTCAGCTGAATCAGCTAACTTTGACTTTTCACAGTTAGCTGTCTCCGAGGAGTCACATGACGAATCAGATGAAACAGTTGACTTAGTTTGTTTGCGAGACCATTCAACAAACTCATTCAACATAGCAAACTCAAAATTGAAAAATTTTGTTTTAGACTCTTTCTCTTGTTGTTGTACTTTAGGTGAATTTTGAGAAAAACTTGACACAGTATTATCTAATACTTGAAAATGTTTGTCAATGTTCACATTATTCTCAAAATTTAGAGTCTCGGTTTGCTTTAAAACATCAGCAGGTTTCACGAAAGTTTTATCAAATGCCTGTTTTTCTAGAACAATTTCAGTTTTATCTGGCCTTGTGATTTTGACTTTCTTCGGCTTAACAGGCTCAACCTTCCTATCCCCGGGCTTCCCATATTCCATTTCAGGCAAGTCGGCTATCTCCTCCTCAGTCATAGGAATAGAGGTGTAATTGTGATTGTATGGTGGAGGTATGCATACAAATCCCAATCCTTTATTCCTCACTTCTTTTTTGCTATACTTTAACTGTTGATTTATCATCTTTTCGACCTTTTCGCTTGAAACATCAAATTTTTTGAAATTAAATTCTGTATTTTTGAAAGTCGATTTTAAGTCGTTTAATTCAACAGTTAATTTTTCAGATAGCTCCTTGAAGTGGAGATATCGACATTTTGCTTCGCTTAGATCACTATGCAACTGTCGAATGTCACGTTTTTGAGCCTCTACCACTTCCTTATACCCATCCAGTTTCTTTTTAACTTCGTAGCTACTGGATTTGGAACATTGAAGTTGCATAGAAAGCGATTGAGCCTGTTCTTTAAAACCTTTTACTTTCTCTCTACATTTTACAGTACAACAAACATCGTCTACACATACCTCAGTGGGAATGGGAGTGAAGTCATGAATTTGAATACTTGCATCAGAAGTGGATGAGCAAACTACAGCAGGCAATGGAGCAATAGGAGTAGGAGTGGGTGAGCAAACTGCATCAGATGTGTTGCATTGAGCCTTCTGCTTGTCAGCATTGTCATATGATTTGATGAGTGAGATCAGCTCATCCGTCTTCATTTTGTAACAGTGGCAGTCGGTTGTTACAATTATCTGATTAACATTTCTAAACCAACTACAGTTTGCCTGATCTGGAATCCTTTTTATAGCATCCAGAAGCTTTCTGTTGCTCGTGCGAGTAGACACCACCATCTCTGCCTTCTCCATCTCAGAGAGTAGTTCAGCAAACTGGCCTGTAAGTGCTTCTATAGTTTCACCATATGAGTATCTGAATCCTTGAAGTTCCTGCTCAAGCACCTCTCTCTTAGAAGACATTTTTAGATTTTGAACTGTGATCCCCCGGAAGTATGATCCCCCGAATATGTGATCCCCCAAAAATGTGATCCCCCGAAAATGTGATCCCCACTATTTCTTCAAAACACAAGCCAAATCAAGAACTCGTGTACTCGCTAACTCAAGCCCTTTGTAACATGCACGAATCCGTTTCCTTTACCGCGCCTCCAAACCTGTCAAAACCTATTACCGAACAATAACAAAACCTTAATAATAATTATTTTTTTTATATAAAGTAATACTTGTTATTTTTATTAATTTTATAATAAAAAACTCAATGATTTGGTAATGATTAGATTATGATTATTATTATTAAAAATAAAACCTAAATCACGTTCTGTATCAAACTTCTTCTTCTTCGGTAGACACTAGAAACCAAAACCCTAAATATGAAATCAGCCGCCAAACCCTTTTAATGAATTCTGATGATGTGATGATTATAAACGATGATGATGAGGGTTACGTTGAAGAAGATGTGGAATCGACGTGAAGATCGAAGACGGTGCGATGTTGTTGCCGGAGAGGGTGGTTAATCATGAACACTGGAGGATGTACGGTAGTCGGTGATGACGGTTGCCGATAATAACAGTTAAGGTGGAGGTGGTTGATGGTTGAGTTGCAGGTTGTTCGAAGTAGTCTGTCGGAGACGTGTGAAGAACGATGACGATGACCGGTGACTAAAGGTTATACGGTGGTGAACAGCGAGCACGGTGGTTATGAAGATGAACGGTGTGGAGGAATGATGGTGGCTGTGGTGATCGTTGATTGTAGTGCGATAACGGAAACCCGAACTTGAACTCGAACTTGATACTGAAACGGAGATGATGAAGATGATGAACGGTGACTGTTGATGCAGTGGTGGTGGTTTACTGTTGCGGCGGTTGATCGGAGATGATGAAACGATGACCTGAGATGAACGATGATGAGTGTTGATGATGGAGAATCACAGTCGCACAAGTTTGATGTTGACGTCACTTCAATCGCACAAGCCAAGTATGGTTCGGTCGCACAAGATCAACTTATTGGATCGCACAAGACGGAAATTCAGTCGCACAAGATTGGGGTAGTCGCACAAGATCAGTTGCTTCAATCGCACAAGAATAATGAAGCAATGATGATGATGACTAGCTTTGATGGCTGTTATAAAATCGTAATCGCACAAGGTGTTTCTGTCGCACAAGAGAAGAGAAAGTTGTTGCACACTTTGACTTTCCAATCACATGCACTAAATCGCACAATTTTATATTCGGAAGAAGATCACTAACTCCAATCTCGTAAAACAAGGAAACAATTTAGAAAATCAATTTTCCTTATTCTTTCCACCAAACTTTCCTAAAATCATACAAACACTTTCTCTCTCTTTCCCAAACGAATCAAAATGCAGAATTTCTAATTGTTCTTCGTATCTTCAAACTGTTCTTCGTGTTCTTCGATCTTCAAAAAAATATCCGATTAAAACCAAGCCTTCGTGAGACTACTTAGGCTCTGATACCAATTGTAAGTCCAGGAACACTACACAATCGGATATCAAACACTAATCAAAGCGCGGAATACTGAGAAAAGTGTTAAGAACAAGAACAATCAATCGATTATAACAACCAAGGTGCACACGGTTTCTAGAGAACCGTCTGGTACACCAACACAGAGAATTCGAAGATGACAAGAAGAAACTCTCAAAATGTCTAACCTTCTAATAACCTAGGTTCAGCCTATTTATAGTTACATAGGGTGACCTAGTTACAGACTGGGCCAGGCCCACATGCACAATATTACTAACCAAACAAGCCCAAATCACTAATTAGCCCACATGGCTTATTCCATTACTATCTAACCCACTACAAGGCTAAGCCCAATAGCCCATATTTGTGTTTGATAAAGATAGGCGTAAACCTACACCATTATAGGGCCTTACAGTCTTCGTCTTCAAGCTTCATTTGAACCTGATGATACCCTTTGTAACAATCCAAGAAACATTTCCACCTGTATGGTGCGAGAGAGTCTATCTTTTTGTCGATCTCAGGCAATGAGTAACAGTCTTTAGGGCACACCTTGTTGAGATCAGTGTAATCGACACACATTCTTCATCCTCCATTAGACTTCTCGACCATGACAGGGTTCGCGACCCAGCTCTGATAGCGCACTGCTCTCAAAATTCCTGCTTTGAGTAGTTCGCATACTTGCTCATTCATTGCTTTGGTCTTGTCTGCCCCTAAGCTGCGCCTTCTTTGGACCTTCGGCTCAACAGAGGGGTAAGTGTTCAGATAATGCTCAGTAACATCGCGCGAGACACCGGTCATGTCGGCCGGAGTCCAGGCGAAGATATCCATATTCCTGAACAGGAGTTGTTTGAGATGCGTTCTGATGTTTGGTGAGATTGCGTGGCCTATCGTCACCGTTTTCTCCGGGTATTTGCGGTTTAACACCCATTTTTCTGGCTCGGTTGTTGAAACCATCGCCGCTTTTGTTGGGCGCAACTCCTCCGTCGACATTACTTCTTTTTTGGCATAGATAATTGCCACCCCCGTCTCAGTTGGAAACCCTATTGCTGAGTGGGGCGTGGAAGTTACCATGTTCAATTCGCCTTGGGTTTCTCTCCCAATCAACACATCATGTCTCGATTTGACAGGCATCACCATGAAGTTTACATTCGTTGTTCTTGAATGCTTCCCTTCAGAGAGCGTGACGGGGAAGCTGATTTGGCCTAGTGGGAAGACCATTTCGTTGCAAAATCCTGACAGTGGATAATCAACCGGCTCAAGTCTCGCTTTATCTTCGTCATCAAACTGATTAAAGCATTGCTCATAGATGATATCAGCCGTACTTCCTGGGTCAATGAAGACATACTCTGTTTCATAATGGCCGATAATACCGGTAATGACGACGGGTCGAGTGGCACGAGGACCGCTGTGCACTACCGGGAAAATGACCTGTTGCTCTTGCCATGAAGGTTCGTAAGGGCGCTTGCCTTTTTCTCTTGCACTGTATCTTGGTCCATTGACCATATGGGTTTCTAGACGCCGGACCTTCTTGTGATTTCCTTCCTCGTGGCGCTGGATCTGACGTGTTTCTTTGTGCACGTTTTTCACCAGGTGGCCTAACTTTCCGCTCTTTAGCGCTTTCTCGATCTCTTGACGTAAGCTGATACAGTCATCTGTGAGATGGCTTGTATCCTTGTGGAAATCGCAATACAGGTTCGGGTCTTGCCCCTTCTTGTTTGTCATAGGCCTTGGAGCCTTGAAGTCATGGTTCTCCGTCATTAGCACCTCTTTTGGTGTTTTTGTGAGCGGAGTCCAGTGTTTTTCTCGGTTTTCATCCCTGACTGCTTTTCGATACCCAATTCTGTCAATTGTCTCTCGCGCGTCTTCTCTGTAGCGCGGTCTT
Organism: Helianthus tuberosus; assembly: GCA_030545235.1. Lineage (NCBI taxonomy): Eukaryota > Viridiplantae > Streptophyta > Magnoliopsida > Asterales > Asteraceae > Helianthus > Helianthus tuberosus. The sequence continues at coordinate 2,549,627 of CM060394.1, forward strand.
TCGTCATAACCTCTTGCTTTACCGGACTTCCAATCTTGACTTTTGTTTTTGTTGCGCATGTTGTTGTCTCGCGAGCTTCCTTTGGAGAAGCGATCCTCGGTGTAAGAGTTCTTGTTACCGGCTAATGACTCTTTAGTTTGCGCAACTATTTTCGCCGCCTCCATGAGTTTATCCCATTCTTTGGGCATTCCATCTTTTCCGGTGATAGTTCTGATGAGACTATCACAGCAAATGGCCTTCTTAAAATGGGCGTGCATGAGTTGCTCACTTACGCCACCAATTTCCAAGCACTCCTTGTTGAAGCGAGTGATGAAATCTTCCAAACCTTCATTCTCTCGACGCCAAATATCTGTTACCTCAGCTGTGTCGCGCTGGTAACGTCTCTATTGACTGAAGTGATTAACAAACTGTGTTCTGAAGTCGACCCAGGATTTAATCTTTCCTGGTGGGAGGCTGTCGAACCAGGCGTGAGCAGCTCCTGTGAAAGTTTGGATAACCAGGTGGCATCACATGGGCATGTTCCATCCTCCCATGCAACCAACACTTGTGAATACTCTGACGTGATCATCAGGATCAGTCAGCCCATTAAACTTTCCAACTGTGGGAGGCAATTTTTCCCTTGATAATGGCGCTAGAGCGATCTTTGGGATGAACTTTGAATGTTCTGCAGCTTCAGCTGGTCGATAGGCGAGGCAAAAGTCTCGCTCTGCCTCTTCGCTGTATCCGACATGTTGCCTTGGTTTGTAATACTCGTGATTCTTCTGTAAGCGATTGAAGACTGATGACCCTTCGTCATCTTGCCAAGTTGGGTCGTCTGGATCTGTGTCATTCCATTCATTATTCATATTGCGCGGCGTGAGCCGGCTATGAACTGGACCTCTTTGGATATTTGACGGGTGGTCATAATAGCTTTCTGTCTCTCCCCGTGTGTCGCGCGTGTCATGCACGCTTGGTCGTCTCTGGGGAGGAGGCCTGTGGATTCTTCCTTGGAGGTTTTGCAGTGGGGGTATCTGGCGCGCCCCCTGGCTCGGACCCAAAGGTGTGATTAAAGATGGTTCTGCTTGCAAAACCGTTTGCTGTGCGCTCAAATACTGGTACGCAGCATTGATGGTAGCAATTTGTTTGGCGTACCAAGAGGCTGGAGTTTCGCCTTCTGGTAGCCCTAATAACGCCGAAATGTGCTGAGGTGGAGGTGGATTTGAGGGTCCAGCACCATTGTTTCCCGGGGTTACCGTCTGGGTGATGTGAGTGATGCTCGCGCGGGGTCTTCTAGTGTTGGTTACTTCGATTTCACCGGTTTCTTCTACATGTTGGACTTGGACGTTTTGATTGTCCTCCCCCAACACTGCATTAGAGTTTGCTCCAAAACCAAACTCAGGAATGATTCCTTGACCAGCCCTGATCGAAGGAAAAAACAACGAAAACTCAAAAAAAAGAAGATGAAAGTGATTTGTAGAAAACTGGTGGGCGCCAATGAAGAAACACGTAACTAATTTTATTGTTAATTAGTTTGGTTTATGTTTCAAACATAGGGGTTAATCTTCTTTGGTTTCCTGAGCTCCTTAATGACTGGCTAATCCTGCAAAACAGAACACCGTTACTCGTTAAGAGGGGAATATGGGGGTTTCCCTCTTAACCGGGCTCCGGCGTGAGAATAAGCGACCGTTTTGAGGAGATAAATGTGTATTAAGAGTGAGAGTAGAGGGAGTAGAATGTTTAACCTGCGGACTGAGGTCTCTATTTATAGCCGGAGAGGTGTAAGAGGATGTGGGCTGATGGGCCTTGGGCCGAAAGGCGACAACTTAGAGGATATGCTCTTTGTCTCACTGGTTTCGACCGTTAGTGGCTTCTAGGAGTTCCCTGGTGCTGGCGCACCGTGATTGGAGCCACGTGTCATGGTTGTCGGCCTGGACGCCCTTCTGCCATCAGCAGGTAAGTGGAGATCGTGGGGCAGGTGTCTCTGCCCTGTGATTGGTGCCACGTAGGCTGTAACACCTCGAAATCGGGATTGGTAATTAAACCATGTTAATAATAATGAATGGGTAAAATACCGTTAGTGGTAAAAGTAAACCCGGTGGATATTAGGAATTTAATAGATAAACCTAATATTAAATAAAAAGTGAATAAAAGCTTTTGAGGAAATAAAGATAATAAGAGGCCCGAGTTAACGGGATTTAAAAATAAAACGGGTTATGACTTCCCCGAACCCACTAAGTAACTAGGAATATCAACCTAGTTAGTTAAGTGTTGTAAAAACAATAAAAGAAACATGAAAGAGATAACCCTTTTATAAACTATGGAACTAGAGGGACTAAAAGAGGCAAAAGGGAAAGATGTTTTTAATTAAAACAAATAAACACCAAAACACACACATATGTGTGTGTTTGGTCGATGATTTCACAGAGCCAGGAGAAGGGTTCTTCTCAAAACCCTAAACTCACTAAAATCCATCAAAATCCAAGGGAAATCGAGTTGGAAATTGGGGCTTTAACTAAATTCGTGATCACCCAAGCTAGGAGATCATAAGGTATGTTGAAATTCATCATTTGGTGATATCTTGAAATTTGGATGAACATGCATGAACGAAATTCTAGAATTAATGTTGTGTATATGAGTGATATTGGGTTGAATCTATGTCTAGAAACAAACCCTAGATGCAAACTTGTAAAATTGTACCATAAACTAGTGATTAGTCAATTAACCAAGTATGAGCCAAGTGGGTTTTGACTAAATAGTGAAGATGATGATATGCATGTGCTTAGAAACATCATATTTGATAGTTGGAGCAAAATACTTGAACAATTTATAAGTTCGAGTGAATGCTCATATGTGACTTGAAATGGGTTATTGTACATTATGATGAAATTAGTGTTTTCGTTCATATAAATAGGTGTTTGGAATCATGATGTCTACTAATTAATTTGTAGAGCCTGATTATATTAGATGTTCGGATAAATGTCTAATGCTATGATGAAACGGGTTTTTACATGTACGTAGAAACCTTTAGTTCTTGCTTAACAAATGAATAATTAACTTTGATAATCAAGAGCTAAGTTAAATTGGTGTTAATAATAGCATGAACTTAGACTTGAAAAGTAGTTAAAACGGTGGCGTAAGAATAATGCCTATCGAATACTTGACAAAGTGCTTAAATGAATTGTCGAGGTTTATAATATAATCACTTATGTTAATAGGCAGTTTGACCTTTAAAAGTCAAACTGACCAAAATGAAATCAAATGGTGAATTTTGATGTAAAACCCGTAAGATGGAATAATCATAATTAATGATGACTAATCTAACCGTCTTATGAATTATGATGATAGTTTGACGCTTGACAAGCTAGGTGGGGGCTTGGAAAGGAAGCGGGTCAAACGAAGCAAGTATGAAGGAAAATCGTAATTTGGATGCAAGGTAAGTATATCTTACACTAGTCATATATTTTAGAATATCCTTTTGTCGTGTTACGAAAAAGACAATTATGACGTAAGCCATAGTAGGCCAAAAAGTTTTAAGAAATGGAATTATAAGTAAAGTGACCGCACGGTGTAAATCGGAGCGAGTCATATATACGAGGTGGTAATAAATGTCATCTCGCTAATATAATTGGTCATTTAGACCAAACGGGTCAAAAGGTGAAATTATCACCCTTGACAATATCGACTAATGGGTTGTCGAGTTGTATGATTTTAGGGAATAAATAGCACATGGATGTTTACAGCGCTATCATTTAGCAGCCACTAAGGCAAGGTATTGAAACGGGTCAATATATTGATCCGAGCCAGGTATGTATAATAACACAACTCATCATGTAGAATTTGGAGTTCTATAAGAGTTAGACAAGGTTAAAATATAGATATTCGGTTATCTTTTAGGTAAGCCGAATAAATTGAGTTATGATTAAAATGTTTTAGAAGCACATGGGTTTACAAACAAGAACTATAGTTAAAAGGTCGGATTTTGAGTCAAACAAGTATTTAAAGGTCCTTGTAGTGAAAGAAGGATGAAAATTTACCAAACTGCCCTTGTAAGCTAATTCGAAGGAACGACCCTTAAAGGTGGTTCGGAAACGAGTCTTTTGATTAAATAAATGCTTAGAATGAGTATAGGTAGTGAAAGATGTAAATTCTTGGGTCGAAAGACTTTATATGAGTCTTTGCCGTAAAATGATAATTCGAGGGGTAAAACTCGGAATATATAGATCTCCACATTAAATCCACCACAAATATAGTTGTGGTGGAAGATTACTTGGTAAGAAAGGTGGAAATATAAGGCTAGATACAAATGAAAGCGAATCATGTTTAAAATATACTTAAATACCCTTAACGGGTCGAAATAAGCATACGAGCGAAAACGGGTTAAAATATATAAGAAACCCGCAATTAGAACCTAACATGGTAGAAAATATTGAATTTAGGTGGTTCATGTGAAATAAGGATCAAACAAATATGTTTGTTTGATAAATGCGTAAACGGGTCAAAACTTTGTAAAAAGGTAATAAGCCGAAGGCATAAAAGTCTCAAAATTTATTAAGCCGGATGTCGGATTTTAACTCCATATGATGGAGAATCAAATTACAAACACATAGGAAGAAACGGTAGGTCAAACGGACAAGCGGATTGAAAGATACGAAAGTTTTCGTGTCAAAAACGGCAAAATGGAAGAATCTGATACAGGGGCCACCGTAACTTACGGTGGGCACCGTAAGTTATGGTGGGGACTGAAAACGCTACGGCAGTTATCTCCTACCTTACGGTGGAGTATTTTAAAACAGGGGCTACCGTAAATTACGGTATCCACCGTAATTTACGGTGGACCCTGTACAAAAATGTATTTTAATCAGTTTTGTTTCCCGGACTCGTTTAGATACGTTTTAAACCCCGTATGACTAAAGCTTTTCGTGTTTATGAAATGTAGGTACTTTTTGGATGCCGGAAGACGATCAAGCTCAACGAAGAACCGAACACGATAAAGATACATGCTTCCGCACATTGCCTCGTCATAAATTTTAAATGACGAATCTGATCACGTTATGTCAAATAACTTATGATTTGTAAAAGTTTTAATAAATCCATATTTTTATAGTATGTGTAGTCTTAACTACACATCTAATTGTTGGTATTTACATGTAAAACCGTTAAGTAGCAACTAGGGTGTTACAAGTAGGCGTCCTCGAGTACTTTTTGTCTCCTGCATGTCAGACGATCGTGGAGCACGATTGAGCAGGACCAGAAGGACGCGGATTGGCCCTTTTCTTCTGCCACTTGTATCTTGTGTACTATCTGAAATAGCCTTGCGACGCAGCCCCGCGCGATTCTTACTGAACATGTAACTATCCTGCGCGGGGTATGGGTGACTGAATGCTCTTTCAGAATGTTAAGTGTTGAAAGTGTAGCTTTCTACTGTTCAGATCTCGCGCCCGATCAATTAATGGTGATGTAACCCGCGCGAGGTTGTCAATAAGACATTTGTCGAATAAGGAGTATGGTCCTGCGCACGACCTGAACGAAGGGCTGCGCGGCTTTTTTGGGACCATACCCCTTCAGTTTGGTAATCTCTCAACTTCTGTTTTGATTATTCTCGTAACTTTGGGTTTTCATTGCTGCAAATTTGGCTTAAATTCTGTTGAATTTACTGTGCATTTGGTTGTTATTATGTGTGCCTCATGTTGATTATTGTGTATTCTGATGGAGACAACTCCCATCACAACTTAATGTATTATCATCAACAACGCAATGTTCAGTTCAATTATGGTGAATTAACTGTAAGTTGGTTTAAATATAGATTAAGGTATGCTTTTATTCACTTCTTTTTTGTATTTTGTTTCTGAAACTAGTGCTACACAATAGAGCAAAATTGATATCAGATTTGCGAAAATATAATGACAAACATGAAAATAAAAGTGTCTTTTGTTCATTTTCTTTTACTGAGTTTTCTGTGTTTTGCTTTAGTTAAAGCAAATTAAATGTTTTTTATAAAAGATATAGTTTGGTAGTGTTGGATCTGAGTTTGATTTTGATTGTATTTTACGTTTGAAATTAAGATGAAGATGGATGAGTTGTGCAGCGGAATTAAGATGAAAACAAACTTTGCATACAATCAAACGAGAGTATTGCTTTGATCAAGACATTTTCTACAAAGAACCGAAAGATTGAATTTAGTTTCAACACCGATTACAATGTAATGCTTAATACAAACTCCCCCTCAGCCAGAGCTCAGCGTTTGTTCGTGCAGGAAAACAAGTTTGCAAAGAGCTAATAGAACAGTACAGAGCATTGTTCTATTTATAGGCACTAGCAAACCACTGAGCATCTAAGCTGACGTCACCATGAAAGTGACATCTAACCTCCTAACAAACTCTAACATCTGATCTATACAAACACTGCTATAATATATACTGCTATTACATTTCATTACATATTTAAACAACTGCTGTTTCCTTCCACTGCTGTGAACCCGGCAGTGCTTGTCCGGATCAGCAGTACTTGACTCAAGGCAGTAAATTGAGCAGCAGAGCTTTAGTTTTCCATCAGCCTTTACTTGAGCAGCAGATTGACGGTCAGTGGCTTGTACGATCAGTAGATAGGAGGTCAGCAGATGTTGAAATCACTTTCAAGGGGAGAGACTTGTATATAACATCTGCTTATTCTGGATCCACTGCTCTGACCCAGTTTTGGCTTTAATTATCTGTTCCTCTGGTAGGGTTCGATCCCAACAATCTCCCACTGGAACAGATAATGCCAAAACTCTTCGTTATTGTGGAATTCTTTATTGCCTCATCAGCAGTTCCCTTATCTGACCTTTAAACTATAGTTCAAAATCTAGGGCATCTGTGTCATCATCATCCCTGCTAAGTGGAAGATCAAGGAGATCCTGCAAATCTTCAAGACTCAGGCCAAGAGCTTGTTCCCTTGATATTTTCTTCACTTCTCCACCAGACCTGAGCAAAGTCAATACGTAGGTCTGTTTGTCAGTTTCCCACTTTTGTATTTTTGAGCCTGGTGGGTTTCTTGGGAGATGTTTATTTACAGAGGTGTTTGGTGAGGCTGGCCTATTCATGACTGTCTGAGCAGTACTTGCAGTTTGTTCCAATTCAAGATCTTCTTTTATCATTAATTTAATGCCTTCTTTTACAATAGCATTTCCAGCTTTTAGATCTTGAATTGTTTCAGCACCTGACTGGTTTTGACTCCTTCTTTTGTAGATGGCAGCACCAGCTGGAGCAGTGGTTCTTTTGATTTGCAGCTTTGGTGGTCTTTTTGAGACCTCTGCTTTAGAGTAGTCAGGTTTTTGAGGAACTTTGGGATCTTTCTTCCTTAGTTCTTCCAACCTTTTGTAGGTGGCCCTGACTGCATCTTCTTTCCACCTTGCTATTTGTCGTTTAGACCCATAATCAGCAGCAACCAATTCCTCTTTCATTCTCTTCAGCTCAAGTGATTTATCAGGCACATTCTTTTTGAATTTTGACCATTCTAGAGGAGTGTGTTTGACCTCATTTTTTTATCATTTCTTGAATCCTGGCTGCTTCTCGTTCAAGCTCAGGAATGGTCCACTCCTTGTACATGTGCTTTTCTCCCTTGTATTTCTTTGTTGCCATGATGCTTTCAATGTAGTCTTTTCTCAGAGTTTCATCTGCTCTTTCTGAAATTTGTTGACATACATTTTTGCAAATTGTTCCAGGGATCTGACTTGTGTGAGCAAGTACTGATAGTTCTGTTGTATTTCCCTATCAGGTTTCCCTTTTGTGTTTCTTTTTTAGATATCCTCTGCTTGCTTAGCCTTGAGTTTCAAATATTCTTCAATATTGTTAGGCCTGGGATATCCTTCAACTGATGGCAATCTCCTTTTAGCAGGATCATCCTCATAATAAAAGGACTTGATTTCATCTCTGACTGCAATGAGCTCAAGAGGAAATTGGACACCTGCAGGAGCTAAGAGCTGTTGAACTTGTGCTGATGAGAGAGGAACAAGTTTGGGTATTGTAACAAGTGACAAGGATTTTGAAGATGTTGGTGGTGGTGAATTGTCATCATCTTTAAGAATTAGCCTTCTCCTTTTTGTTTGAGGAGGGACTGATGATGTTTTGGGTGGAACAGTGGTTGTGATTTGAGTGGCAGTGGTTTGTGATTGACTAACATCTGTTGTCTTCTGCTTTTTGTCAGCAGGTGATGTTGTTTTTGGTGGTGATGATAGTGGTGGTAAAACAGTGGTTGTGGTGTGTGTTGAAGTGGTGTGTGTTGAAGTAACAACAGATGTTGAAACCTCTGAAGTACCAGCAGTAGTTGATACAGCAGGAGTTACAACAGCTGTTTTGGTGGAGGTTTGATGCTGATGGCTTTTGGATGGTGGTTTTGGAATATGCTTTGAAATTCTGGATGGGATGGACTTAGGTTTCCTTTTTGTCTTAGGATTTTTTGAATCCTTTGACCCAGAACAACCCTGCTCATACAGCTCCATGAAGGCTCTTTTCTCCTCATTCCACATTGAAATATCCTTTGCCATTCTATCTCTTTATACACTTGCTACTCCTTCATTAAGTGCTTCTTGAGTAGCATCAACCTTTTTACTACCATCTGGCACAGGAATTTTTCTGGTCATAGCATCCTTTTCAGGTTCAATGTACAGACCATCATCTATTCCTCTCTTCTTCCACTCCTGAATTTTCTCCCCCTTTTTGGCATTATCTTCTGGGAGTTGATCAATGAAAAGTACTGTTGGAGGAGCAGTGCCAGTGGTTTCCAATAAATGGGCCTTGATTGCCTTAATATCTGCTTGAGTGTTCTTGTACCCAGACTCCATTATGTTTCTCAGCTTTTCGACATGCAGTTCATGTTGCTGATCAACCATTTCTTTTTGTTGTTGGAGAAAAGGTTTGAAGAGATTCCAGAGCTCATTTGTAGCATATGCTTGTGATGGAGCAGGTGCTTGAGGTGGAATAACAGTGGATTGCATCTTTTGTGTTTTCAACACCTGTTGTAGCATATTTTTAAGATCTGCAACAGATGTATCCAACTTTTCAATTCGTTCCGTCAAATCCTGATATTTTAAATCATCACCCAATTTAATGGGATCATCTGATTTCCCACTATCAGTGGTTTTATCAGTGGTTGAGGTAGGGAGTGTACTCCAAACACTAACCACTGATGCCCCTTTTTCTTGGTACTGGGGTCTTCTTCCTTCAACACTTGACAACCTTTTGATGTTGCCAGTGGGAAAAATAAATCCACTGGTGGTTGGCAGAGGTGCTATGTAAGGAATTGCCTCCAAGGAAGTCTTATTAATGTAACCACTGGCCAACTGTAAACCAGTGGGTTCAACAGTTGTAGTGGCTGCTTCACTTGGACTACCACCAAGAGTTACGTATAACTCAAGGGGTGTAACCTCCTCAGGTTGTGTTGGTGGGTTAGCAAAGATTGATACATCAGACCCAGTCATTTGTTGAGGTATATTCTCATTAATGGGTGATTGAGAAGGACTGGTTAGTGCCTGGTTCAAATCAATTGCATCCAACAGAAGTTTAGTGGGTGTGGGGATTGTGGATGTAATGGTTGGTGTAGAAAAAGGATTTGCCCCGGGAAGTGGGCTGTGGATGATGGAAACAAGTGCTTCCAGAGCATCATGATGTGGTGTCCCAATTTGTACAACCTGTTCTTTTTGTGAAGAAGCAGGAGGGGTTTCGGCTATGGGTTGAGATATTTGTACCAACTGCTGTGAGGAAGTAGCAGCAGTGGTTTCTTGTGACTTTTGTGTTGTCACTGGCAGTAGCTCTGGTATCTCATCCTCCAGAGATGCCTTTTTGATGGGTTTGGGGGGGGGGGTTTGTGTTTTTCTTTTTGGTTTTTTGGTGATTTTAGGTGTGGGTTTCAAAGCAGTTGTTCTGCTGCTTTGATCACCTTGAGCAGTGGGCTCAACAGCAGATACCTGAGGAGCAGTGGTAGCTGCTAAAATCTGCTCAGGCCCCTCTGCTTGTGTTTTGCAAGGTGTTAACATTCTTGAAAAAGTTTCAGCAGTTAAACTGTTTATTTGAATATAATCACCTTGGTTTATTACAGCAATATCATCCTTACTGAATTTCTTTTCAAAATAATAACTTAGAAACCTTGGAAACAGTAGGAATGATTTTGTTTCAACATTATTAACCAAATCATTAAAGATTTCCCGAGAATAATTAAAATTTTCTTCTTGAAGAATAGCATATCCCAGATTTTGAATCTTTAATGGTATTTCATTAAAAGAAGTGGTTTTGTTTGAAACACACATTAGGAGGGTATGGAATAAAAATCTTGTTGCAGAAGGAAAGAAACCTTTTTGTAAAGTAGCTTTCTTCATCATTGTGTCTGCATACCCTCTCTCAATGAAGTCAATTTTTAACTCGTTTTTAGGGAAATAAATTTTACCTTCCTGATCATCGAGTTGAAAGACTTCTGAAATTGATTGTGATGTGATCTTGATGGCTTTACCCTTTAGGGAAGAGTTGATGGCTATTACAGTGTCTCCTTGTTTTTCAAGGGTTGCATTTGTCCAGAACTCTCTTTGGGTTGTCAAGTATATTGGTGCATCGGCTGTTAACAAAGTTTTGTACTTTGATTTAGCCATTTTGGCGATGATGGAGTCGAAAACATCTGTGGTGCCGGGTTTTGTGAGAAGACCCAGAAGATTGTGAGATGGTTTGTGTGGGATTTCAGTGGTATTGACCTTTTGAGAGGCCGTTTTCGACGATGATTTGGAAATGGGTTTTGCAGATGGCTTCGATTTTGTCATTTTGGTGATGATGATCGAAGAAATTTGTGAAGGAATGTGAAGAAAAACTGCTTTGAGAAAAGAATTTTTGAGAATTCAATTCGACAGTAAAACCCTGTTTTTGGTGTGAAGTGGGGGTTTTATAGAGGAAAAAGTGAAGGCTGACGTGGCAGCGGTTACAAAAGTACTGACCACTATGTACTGCCCACATGCCAAACTCTGAAGAAATGAAGGACAGTACTTTTATGAAAGTTACTGATGAAGGCAGTGGTTACAACGGTATAATGAAAGCAGAGGATGATTTTCACTATCAGTGGATAGCATATCAGTGGATAAGACACTGCTTTTGAACAACAGAGTTTATCAAGGAAATGAGAGAACAGAGGATGGCTTTCAGCAGTGGACAGACTTTGAAGTAGAGCAGACTTTTGAACAAACAGTGGTTATGGCAGACTTTTAAGGATTTTAATGAAAACTTCATTTTTAGCTATTTTAAGGGTGGATTTTTGATTTTCTGAAAACATTTTAATGCTTTTATTCATAGAAAAACAAGATTTTGCTTGTTATTCCATGTTTAGCATGCCAATCCTAGAGACCAAGCTTTCAAAAGTGGCTGTATCTAGTGCTTTTGTGAGCACATCTGCCAGCTGGTCTTTAGTTGCAACATGATGCAGAGAAATCAAACCTTTTTCATAGCAATCCCTCACTGATGGGGTACGGTACTAGACCCGACCCGAGCGGTCGGACTTCCCGTTACTTATTGCTTTTATATCAATTATTTATTATTGTTGCTTACTAACCCAACCGCGAGGCCCAACGCGATGTAGTTTACACTACTTTGGGTCGGGACTTGTAGAGATAACCCCTAACTGGGCCTGGCCCATTGAGGTTAGGGGAGGCCCATATCCCCTATATAAAGAGGTCTTCACCTCATTATTAGGGCAGATGGAATGGAGCCACCACACTTTTTGTAGCTGGAAACAGGAGAATCTTCTCCTACCGGCAATCTCTACAGCTCCACTTTCTTCTCTTCTCCATTGCAGATCTAGGTTTAAGAGGAAGAACAAGATGTGATTCTTCACCCTCATGTAGAACGCGGTCCAGTCATCCCGGCGGTGATTCCGTGTTTCTTCATTGGCGCCCACCGTATCAAATTCTAAACCCATCAAGAATCACAACTCGGTTCCTTCTCTAACCGACCTTCCAGATCTGTTTTCCTTGAGTTTTACAAACGGTTCTCGGTAAAAAACTTCAGGTTTGAGTTTTCTTATTCCTAGATCTGATACTTCTACGGTTTCAGAACCACATCTTGTGGTTTTTCTCTTCACAAAGTTCTAGATCTTAGTTCTGGAAGAATTCCGCCCTTGAATCTTGCTTCAGATTGAAAACTTTTAATTTTTAGCAAAAAAAGGGGGGGGGCGTAAAATTTCGGATCTGAAACTCAAAGTTTCTTTTTTGCGATAAGACTCAGATCCGTTGGGATGATGCTTGTTTTCTTGTTTATCATACAACTTGGGATTTGTCCATCCTATCATGTTAACGTTAATCATATTTTACATTATCTTTCTCTCATATGGTAAAAGTGAGTTTATAGGTGGTAAAGCATGATGTACAAGTGGGAGTTGCACAATCTCCTTTTATTGCTTGCCTCAAACCACTACATCGTGCATGATACCAAATGATAATTATATATGGTACAAGTTATGATGCATGGTGTACCTGTAACCTAAAGGTACAACTGATTATGCATGATGTATAAGCATATTGTGCATGGGTTAGTCAAAATATCTCACAATGATGTATACAGATGTATTAATTTTTTTTAGAAAGTGTGTACAGTTGTCAAGTTACAAATCATGTTACACAAGGTATAACCCCTAGATGCATACACTTCCATTTGAGGGGACACAAACTGACAAGACAGAAAGGTGTACTGGACATTCCCCTATTTTGTCGCCAATGTACTAGACTCCTTTTTTTTGAAAGGTATGTACTAGACTCCTAGTTACACCCAAATGATCTCTCTAATTTACCCCGTTATAACTGGAGTCCGGTCGCGCTACCACCACCGGCCATCACGTCGCGCGCATCAACCTGCCATCTTCGGCATCAACCACGTCGCGCACATCAACCTGCCATCTCCGGCGTTAACCACGTCACGCGCAACAATCAAACAGCCATCTCCCGCAACAACTACGTCGCGCGAATCAAACCAGCTGTCATCTACAGCATCAACCATGTCGCGCATCAACTGATCACCTGCCATCTCCGACACTAACTACGTCGCGCACAACCACCCACCATCTCCAGCATCAACCACGTGCGCATATATCACCCTGCACAACAAAGGATATGCCTCGTTCACCCTCCGCACAATGAACGGTTTTTCTCCTATACGTGATGCAAACAAACTTCAAACAAGGTACAACTTTTGCCTTCATCTCTATTATGTCTCAAACAAAGTACAACCTCTACCGCGCGAGCTCGAGTAAGTTCCATATGCGCGAACACACTCCACCGCCACGGGAGTGCATCCGCTTGTCGGACACACTCCGTCACCGCGCGAGTGCCTCCACCCTTGCGAGTGTGAGACACACCCTCTGTCACCCGCGCGCTGGAGGCACCTGGTTGTTGGAGTCTCGCGCCCCCCGGACAGATCCAACTACCTGTGAGTAACTCCGCAGCCCGTCGGTAAAGCTCCGCGCGCAGACACATTGTGCATGCGCACGGTTCCACCATTTTGTTTAAACACAACATTATAACAACGCTTGTATTTTGATTGGCAAATTTGTTATAAATTGTCATGCAACTGTTCGATGCGGGAACTTCAAACAAGTTTAAATGTTCATCAAATAAGTAAAATGAAGCATGCACTACAATGAATGCTGTTGGACTTTAGTGGCATTCTCACCAGGATATAATGACCACCTGTCATAGAAAATGAGTAACAACTTTGGATAAAAAAACCCATCTACAATTTCGTTAAATAAGCTATCATTTTCGTTAAAAAGGGAAATTTTTGTTTTGTTGGATACTCCGCGCGCGGGTCATTCTGTGGCGCGAGCATACTCATCACCGCGAGTCATCTCTATATCACGAGCATGCTTCTCCGCGCGAGTACTCCGTCACGCGGTAAACCCCGTTACAAGAGCAAACTCCACCTGCGCATCACATGCTCTCCCAGAGGATCACCTCTGCTCCACGCAACACAGGAATACAACAACGGATGATTTCCGCCCGCGCACGCGAATATGTACCGTAAGGCGCCAGAGTTGAATCCTCTCCGCCATGCTACATTTAAAAGACCAAAAAGAACCTGGTTCAAAGTTTTGATTGAGAAAGAAGCTAAAAAGGTGTGAGTATTTAATGTTTGTGGGTGTCTGACTTTTTTTTTTTTTTTTTGAAGTTAACATCTCTACTTTTCCATTTTACTCCACAACTTACAACCTTTTACAATATTGACCCTTACATCATCATAAACTGACAAGACTTTTAAGACTTTTCTACCAATGCCATCATGCTTACATTTTCAATTAAAATAGTTATATTCAATTTGCCACAAAGTAAAAAACAAAAAAAAATGATTTTTTACTATGTAGATGTGTGCCCGTTTTTTCGTTAAGCAATAACCAACACACTCGTTATTTATATATACACATACGAGTACACACTTGCTACTTATCTAATGTCAATATTTTAATATAATGTTACTAACATTTTATTTAGTAGCAATAAATTGAGAGACTAGCATGGTGCAACACCATTCCAAGAGTCAAAATTGCTTTCACATTTTGCGGAATTTGGATGCGTAGAACAAACACCTCATAAGGAAAAAGTTTCGGTACAATATTTTCTATACACCCAACCATTTATTACAGTTTACCTTGTCAGGTTTTCTACAGGAAGGGCAATATATTCAATCGGTAAAACGAGACAAGTGGTCCTCACGCACACCGATGAAAGCTGCTTTACATACGAGCACGTAAGTCGTCATACACGCATGCTCCTCAACATACAAGCACGTAAGGCGCCATGCGCGCATGCTCCATTACTTATGAGCACGTAAGTCGCCGGCTGGCGCATGCTCCATTACTTATGAGCACGTAAGTCGCCGGCTGGCGCATGCTCCTTCACATATGAGCACGTAAGTCGTCATACACGCATGCTCCTCAACATACGAGCACGTTAGTCGCCTCGCGCGCATACTCCATTACTTACGAGCACGTAAGTCGTCATGTACGCAAGCTTTTTTACATACCAACACGTCGATCTCCATACGAGTCTGTTCTACTTACGATCATCTCAGCCTCCATGCGAGCCTTGCTGCTACACATGTAAGCACGCGAATATCCACGTGACCCTGGTGCTTTACATACGAGCGTGTGTGTTGCCCACGCGTGCATGCTTAGCCATATATGAAAACGCTTACAAAAAGTAAACTGTGCTACAAATGCACGCACCACTTTGGGTATACGCAAAAACACATTGGCTGAAATAAAGTTTCGCTTACACCTACAATCTTCAAGACAAGCCACATCTCCTTACTTCATGCCACATTGTTGTTGTGTCACACCAGAGGATTAGCGCAGGCTCGGGTCTCCACTTCATTATTCATGACGCAACTTTATGCCAATTCTCATTCGCGATAACCTCTTCAAAGTGGATTAACACGTGCAACTATTGTAGACAGCAGTTTACAAAGATTCAAACACTATAAATACATACGCTTCACGGCTTAAGACACGCGCGCACCCTGCGCTAACCAACAGAAGTCACCAAAAGGTGAATATTTTAGAGTAGCCACGACTGTGTGCACACTGCTAGAGCTTGGCCTCACTCGCCTGACAAAAGACGAACCGTCAGTGTCAGCATGATGATCGTCGTGTCAGTAGTCAACTCAAGGGTCGCCATCAAACGACATTTGCACCAACCTGTCAGAATTCAAAATTCGAAGAATTTCCCGCTTAAACTTGCAACGAGACTTCATACTGAAGCTAGCAAGGGTTGCCCCGCATGCATCATCAGTCGATAATCATGCGCGCCAACCCTCAAAAGCAACACCTATCAGTAAGCAAGCCTGTTGGCCGCGCCGTAGTAATTGACAAACAATTACACGCGCGCCGGCTACCATGACCTAACAAATGCTTTACAGACCAACACACTTTCTTTTTTCTAAGTCCGGAGCTCCAACCATTTACTTCGCGCATGGAAGCAGCACTGGACTGGGGGGACTTGAAGGGTTATGATCCCAAAAAGCCGCGCTGACCAATCAGATCGCACGCAGGACCATACTCCTTATACATTAATCTGACTAATCAAAAGACACCCTGAATGAAGGCCCTCAATGCCTACACCTCGCGCAAGCTGTTTGGACACTCACCAAAGACCGCGCGGCATAAGAGTAAGCCAATAAACGTCTAACAGGCTGTATTCTATCGTGCTCCACGATCACCAATCGTGCAGGAGACAGAGGGTACACAAGGACGCCTACAAGGCACCAATCAGGGGGCGGCGACAACTGCCCCATGATCTCCACTCACCGGCGGAGGTCAGAGAGACAACAAGGACGACCATCCGGACACGTGGCTCCAATCAAGGTGCGCCAGCACCGGAGATCTTCTAGAGGACACTAACAGCTGCCACAGAAGAGACAAGACGGATATTCCTTGTTGTTGCCTTCAGGCCCAGGGCCCATCAGCCCATCTCCTCCTACACCACGCCAGCTATAAATAGGGACCTTCACACTCAGGTTAAACCGCTATGTTCTCTACTCTCTCACTCTAACCACACTCAACCGTCAAAACTCAGCCAGTCCCAAGACTCGTGCACGAGACCTAACCACGTACACGCAGCCTTGACAAGTTCATGGCAATGCGCCAGAACAATTAGCAACTCCCCGCGATCAATCAACGTGCGCCATGTTTGCCAAACCAATTTCCACGATGAGCAATCGAGGGATAGTCACTGCTCCATTATCTCTACTCACAGCGAAAGACAGACGCAACAAGCACGGCCAACAACTTTCCCGCACCCGGGCGACAGGTAAGCCGAAAACTCAACCCTTACTTTCGAGCACTCCTAACAAGTCTAGTACTCCTACCACGCTTGCACGCGGGAGCAGCACTAGACTGGGGGACTTGATGGGGTACGGTACTAGACCCGAACCGAGTGGTCGGACTTCCCGTTACTTATTGCTTTTATATCAATTATTTATTATTGTTGCTTACTAACCCAACCGCGAGGCCCAACGCGATGTAGTTTACACTACTTTGGGTCGGGGCTTGTAGAGATAACCCCTAACTGGGCCTGGCCCATTGAGGTTAGGGGAGGCCCATATCCCCTATATAAAGAGGTCTTCACCTCATTATTAGGGCAGATGGAATGGAGCCACCACACTTTTTGTAGCTGGAAACAGGAGAATCTTCTCCTACCGGCAATCTCTACAGCTCCACTTTCTTCTCTTCTCCATTGCAGATCTAGGTTCAAGAGGAAGAACAAGATGTGATTCTTCACCCTCATGTAGAACATGGTCCAGTCATCCCGGCGGTGATTCCGTGTTTCTTCACTCACAAAGTGATGTCTGATGTCGATGTATTTGGTGGTTGAATGGGAAACTGGATTTTTGATGATATTTTCTGCTGCCTGGCTATCCAACATGAGTGGTGTCTTTAAGGCAGTGATACCAAAATCCAGCAACTGATTTTGAAGCCACTGGAGTTGGGCTGTACATCTTGCAGCAGCAATGTATTCAGCTTCAGCAGTGGATGTTGAAACAACTGCTTGCTTTTTGCTTTGCCATGAGACTAAGCAATCACCTAGAAACTGGCACCCTCCTGATGTGGACTTCCTTGTGGTGTTACATCCAGCAAAGTCACTGTCTGAAAATCCTGAAAGCTTGATATTCCCATTAGCTGGATACCAGATACCAAGTGTGGGAGCACTTTTTATGTATCTGAATATCCTTTTTACAGCAATAAGATTGGATTTTCTACGGGCTGATTGACTTCTTGCACAGACACATGTTGCAAACATGATGTCTGGCCTAGATGCAGTTAGGTACAATAAAGACCCAATCATGCTTCTATATAAAGTTTGGTCAATCAGCTCATCCTTTTCATCAGACATGACAAGCTTATTTATTGCCATGGGTGTGCTGCATGGTTTACAATCATTCATATCAAATTTGTTTAAAAGTTCTTTTGCATATTTGCTTTGGTGAATGAAAGTTCCATTTTGCATTTGCTGAACTTGGAGACCAAGAAAACATTGCAGCTCACCCATTGCACTCATTTCAAACTCAGCTGTCATGAGTTCCCTAAACTCTTCACACATTTTGTTGCATGTGCTTCCAAAAATAATGTCATCCACATAAATTTGGACAATCATTAAATCCTTTCCTCTCCATTTTAGAAACAGTGTTTTATCAATGGTACCTCTTTTGAAACCGTTTGAGAGTAGAAAGGTGGAAAGAGTTTCATACCAGGCCCTTGGTGCTTGTTTCAGGCCATACAGGGCTTTGTTCAGCCTGTAGATATGATCTGGATAAAATGGATCCTCAAAACCTGGAGGTTGACAAACATACACCTCTTCTTGAATTGTACCATAGAGGAAAGCACTTTTGATATCCATTTGAAACACCTTCATGTTGTGGTTGACAGCAAAGGCCAGGAACAGTCTAATGGCTTCCAATCTTGCAACAGGGGCGAATGTTTCATCATAATCAATCCCCTCTTCCTGTCTGTAACCTTGAACCACAAGCCTGGCTTTATTCTTGACAACAATGCCCCTTTCATCAGTTTTGTTCTTGAAGACCCACTTTGTGCCAATGGGACTAACCTCTTCTGGCAGTGGTACAAGCTCCCATACTTGTTGTCTTTTAAACTGTTGGAGCTCCTCTTGCATGGCTTCTACCCAGCTGTTGTCTTTCAGTGCCTCTTGGTACTTGACTGGCTGATGGAGTAATAGAAAACTAGCAAAAAGACAAATATTTTGGGTTTGGCTTCTTGTGAGCACCCCTTCATTGATGTTGCTAATGATTTGATCAGGTGGATGAGATCTCAAGTAGATTAAATCTCCTTGGTATGGAATGATGGCATTTGTTGGTGAAGGCTGCAAATGTGTATCATCTGAGCTAGCCACTGCTGGGGACTTTGATGATCCAGCAGTGGTTTCAAAAGGTGGTGGAATTGGAGGTAATGAAGTGGACACATGCTGACTTTTATCCACTGTTTGGGGACTTTTGTCAGCAGTGTTTGAGGATGTGGAAGCAGTGGTTGATGGGCTACTTTGGTCAACAACTGTTGAGGTAGCAGTGGTTGAGCTTTGACAGTTGTTTTGAACAGCTGATGCTTTTCCCATTGTGGCAGACCTTTGAGGGATGATGATTTCATACCCATAGTCTGGTGTTGAATCCTCTGATGGACCTGCACTGTTAGTCTTGACAGCAGTATTTTCAAAAGTAATTTTTTCAAGATCAAACAGATCTGCTGGATTTGCTGGGATTTTCATTGATGAAAGTTCATTGAACTTTACATTCAGAGTCTCCTCCACTGCCTTGGTCCGTGTATTAAACACTTTGTAGGCCTTGGCAGTGGTTGAGTATCCCAGATGATAACCACAATCAATTTTGGCTGCAAATTTTGAAATGGAATATTTTAAGTTCAAAATAAAGCATGGGCAGCCAAACACTTTGAAGTATGAGATCAGTGGTTTGATTTTATACAGAATTTCATAAGCAGTCTTTTTGTGCCTGGGGTTTATTAAAACTCTGTTCTGGACATAGCAAGCAGTGTTTACTGCCTCTGCCCAGAAAGTTAATGACAAACCTGAATCAGCAAGCATGGTTCTGGCAGCCTCAATCAATGTTCTGTTCTTTCTTTCAACTACCCCATTTTGCTCTGGTGTTCTAGGGATGTTGTACTGCCTTACAATCCCTTTCTTCACATAGAAGGCATCCAACTCCTTATTTTTAAATTCTGTGCCATTGTCACTCCTGAAGCTTTTCACTGGAAGGTCAAATTGCTTTTCAACCTGTATCACAAAGTCTTGCAAAATACATGCAGTCTCATCTTTTGAGTGTAAAAAGAAGGTCCATGTAAACCTAGAAAAGTCATCAACAATAACCAGACAATATCTCTTCTTTTTGAGACTCATGACTTGAACTGGGCCAAACAAATCCATATGTAGCATTTGCAAACACTGGGTTGTTTTGGACTCTTCAATGGACTTATAAGAACTTTTATGTTGTTTTCCTTTTAAACAGGAAATGCAATGTTCAGGACACGAAAACAATTTTTGTGGTAGGCCTCTCACCAAACCATTTTTTGAAATTTCAGTGATTGTCTTAAGATTTGTGTGCCCCATCCTTCTGTGCCAAAGTTCTGTCTCTTTGTTAGAGGCAGCTGAGAACAGACAGGCATCAGCTCTGGGACACTCTTTTGACATATCAACAACATAAACATTGCCACTTCTTTGAGCAACAAGTTTTGTTTGACCAGTTTTTATTATTGCTTCAATCTTTTTGACCATTTCTGGTCCAACAATCCTACAACACTCCTTTGTGAAGAATGACCCAAAACCCTTGTCACTCATTTGTGATACACTCAGGAGGTTGAATTTCAGACTGTCTATCAGATTGACATTTTCAAATTTTACATTTCCAGACTGTACTGTACCAGACCCCAGAACTTTTCCTTTACTGTTATTCCCAAAGGATATATCACCCCCTCCATGAATTTTGAAATCTTTGAGTAGGGCTTTACATCCAGTCATGTGCCTGGAGCCTCCACTATCAACATACCAAAGGCTATCTAAACAGGCAGAAGCTCCCTGCACATGAAGTAAAAGGATTAGTTCATTAGGGTTTCCAAAGCCAATAAGGCTTTGGATGGGGTCTCAACAGTGTCTGGGATGGATGCACATTGATGGACAGTGGTTAGGTCAGGGGTTTGGACAGTTTTAGTACTGTTTCTTGCTAACCACTGTTGGGGGTCTTGACCAATCACCTGTTGGTACCCAAAAGGATGCCTGTTCACTTTAGGTTTAGAGGGCCTTTTGTAGGCCTCATAAACGTGTGGAATCCTTTGGTAAGACTGTTTTCCTTGCCTTTTCTGAACTGATTGGCAGGGGGTGCATTAGTAACCTGAACATCTCTTTTGACAGATGTTTGGTTCAGCTGTTTTGTGACAGCTGTTTGAACTGGCACAAACAGTGGTTGGTTCTTGGTGAATTTGACAGATGATGTTGATGGACTCAAGGATGTTTTAGCAATGTACTCATTCTTTTTCACATCAAAGTTTTTGAGATACACACATGCTTGAGTTTTGTGGTTTGTTTTACCACAGACAATGCAGCTTTCAGTTGGAACAATGACACTTGTTTTGTTCAAATCATAAGCTTTTAAATGGAAACAGTCTTTTGTTAGATGATTCCTTTTCTCACAGAATTCACAAAACAGGTTATTGATCTTTTCTTTCTTCTTTCTCTTTTCGGACTCCTTTGCAGCAGAGGTTTTAACCTCTGTTGGGATGTCCTTGAGTGGAATGACTTTAGCTTTTGGCGCTTTAACACCATCAGTTGATGTAAAGTCCATGGGCTTGAAATTTTCAAGAATATCACACTCATCAGACCATTTTGGTTTAAACTAATAATTTTCAAGCTCCTCAAAAGTAGAGGATCCCATTGGTCTGTCAAGTGTGATTTTGTTACCAAGTTTATCTGTGATTTTCACTTCTTGGCCATTCTTGTTTGTGGGGATGAACTCAGTTGCTACATCAGTGGTTTGAACAGATTTTTCAAAAGCAGTGTTTTCATCATCATGTTTTCTATAACCAACACCAAATTTTACATTGCTTTTAATCTGTTTTTCAAGCATAACCTCATACCCTTTGCAAGATTCCACCCATTTTTCACAGGTAATCTGGGTGGACTCTAACTCCTTTTTACAAACTTGGTATTTTTCTACCATAGTTTGGAGTTGAGTTTTGGTTATGCTCTGCTCTTCTTTCAGACTGCTGATTTCTTTATCTTTTTCAGCCAATTTGTTTCTAAGTTCTTTTAACAACTTTTCAAATTTGACTTCATCAGACAAGACTTTGTTCCTAAGGTTTTCATTTACCTCTTTGATGTTAGCAAAAGCAATAATGCAATTGTCTGAACACAGTTTTTCAAGAACTTGAGGTGATACCTTGGCAGCAGCCATCATTGCACAATCACATTGATGATCCTCTTCATCATCAGCTCTTGCTTCTTTCTCACTTGCTCTTTTCTCTTCCTCTTCTTCTTTGTCCTCTTTGGACCATGGATCTGTCAGTGGTTCAATCAGAGTTCCTGAACTTTCTCCCAGCAGTAGTTCACCAGCCACAGCAGTAATCACTGCTTCAGTCACTTCATCCACTGTTTCACCACTTAGCTGTTCACCTTCAGTTTCAACCCCCTCTGGTATTGACTCTAAAGCCATCAAACAAAATTCATCATTAGAAGGTTCATTAAAGGCATAGAGAGCAAAATTTTCATCACTAAGCTCATCAGGCATACTGCTCCAGTCAACAAAGCCTTGAGTGAAAAAACTTTGCTGATCTGGTTGTACCACTGCAGAAGCAGCTGTTTGAGGTGCAACAGGTTGCACTTGTGCCTGGGGAACAGGGGTTTGAACATATTGAATCTGTGGAACAGTGGTTTGGACATAATGCACAGGCACAGGGGCAGCAGCATAATGAGCAGTGTTCACATGTGCTGCAGGGGTATATTGGGTATAGTGCACAGTGCTTTGATTTTGAGGTCTAGGGTTTGAGCTAGGATGAGTGATTATAGGACCAGTAGTTTGACTCCTGCATTCCCTAGCGAAATGACCTAGCCTATTGCACTTGTAACACTTGATTTTCGATTTATCCAACCCAACCCTTAGATTCCCATGTAATCCTGGGAATTTTCGCCGTGTTCTTTTGTAGAATTTGCTAGTTCTAACACTAAGCAAAGCCAATTGGTGCAGGATGTCCATCTCTTCTAAGTCAGTGGGATCAAAATGTTGTAAATCATTGAGTTCAAAACACAAATTATCTGACATCTGGTTTTCAGTGTTTGCAGTAAAAGCAAAATTTGCAGAGTGAGGATCAGGGTTGGTAAAGTTACCACCAGCTGTTATATCAATGAAATGATCATAACCCTGTTCCTTACTGCTGCTACCAGATTCTTCATGACCCAAAAGAGCTATGCTACCGAATGAATAATCATCAGCAACTTTGCCAGACTCTTGCAACTTCCTTTTCTGGTTTAACTCCCTTTCATAGGTCAGGAGTCTACCATGGAGTTGGGTCAGGGTCAGATCTTTGAACTCAGCTGAGTTTCTAGCGACAAAAGCTATGGTGTCCCATTTTTCTGGTGGTGACCTAAGGAACCTGCTATTTTGAGTTGAGTTTGGAAAAGTTACTTTAACAAGCCTTAGTTCACTAATGAGACAACTGAATCGCTCAAACTGCTGAGTCAATGATTCACCTTTGATGTGATAGAATGTTTCATACTGCTGATTCAGAATTTCCCTATTGTTTTCAATGACTTCTTCAGTTCCCCCAAACTGTTCCTTTAATGCATCCCATAGCTCTTTGGCACTGTTACAATGTAACAGTCCAGCATAGATCTCATTTGGTAATGCAGATGCTATGATGCTAAATGCTTTGGCATCGAGTTCGAACTTTTGAAAATCAATTTCGGTATAGTTTTCAGAAGGTTTAGGAACGAACTTCTTTGGATCCTCAGCACTTGGCACCGTAGGAACATGGGGACCAAAGACAACAGACCTCCAACATCCAGTGTTCTGTTGAGCAAGGATGTGACCCATCCTTCGCTCCCAGATGTTGTATTCATTTCTTTTAAGCATGGGTGGTTTAAAAAGAGAGCCAATGTTATTCTTATCATCTTGTGATTGTGACGTCATCGTGGTTGTTTTACAGGCACTGATTAATTAACTTTAATGATGATTAAACCTTACTCTGTTTTTCAACACAAACGAACAAACTATCGATATCAACGATTTTGAGCTGAACTATTTATGTCAAAATGACTGTTAAATCAAATTTGACTGTCCAAGCTCTGATACCAATTGTTGGATCTGAGTTTGATTTTGATTGTATTTTACTTTTTAAATTAAGATGAAGATGGATGAGTTGTGCAGCGGAATTTAGATGAAAACAAACTTTGCATACAATCAAACGAGAGTATTGCTTTGATCAAGACATTTTCTACAAAGAACCGAAAGATTGAATTTAGTTTCAACACCGATTACAATGTAATGCTTAATACAAACTCCCCCTCAGCCAGAGCTCAGCGTTTGTTCGTGCAGGAAAACAAGTTCGCAAAGAGCTAATAGAACAGTACAGAGCACTGTTTTATTTATAGGCACTAGCAAACCACTGAGCATCTAAGCTGACGTCACCATGAAAGTGACATCTAACCTCCTAACAAACTCTAACCTCTGATCTATACAAACACTGCTATAATATCTACTGCTATTACATTTCATTACATATTTAAACAACTGTTGTTTCCTTCCACTGCTGTGAACACGGCAGTGCTTGTCCGGATCAGCAGTACTTGACTCAAGGCAGTAGATTGAGCAGCAGAGCTTTAGTTTTCCATCAGCCTTTACTCGAGCAGCAGCTTGACGGTCAGTGGCTTGTACGATCAGTAGATAGGAGGTCAGCAGATGTTGAAATCACTTTCAAGGGGAGAGACTTGTATATAACATCTGCTTATTCTGGATCCACTGCTCTGACCCAGTTTTGGCTTTAATTATCTGTTCCTCTGGTAGGGTTCGATCCCAACAGGTAGTTTAGCTGGTGTTTGTTAAGACAGGTGGTACGAATGCACGGTAGCTCGTTAAGTTCATATCAGTTGTTTATTTTGCGCAAAATATTACGAGTTGCTTACTCGCTTATAGAGGCTGACTGTGAATCTTTGTATCATTTAATGTACCTTTAGTGAACCCATGTATTGATATGGATAAAGAGGCTTCTTGGTACCTAACATGATGCTTTTATATAATTTAGTGTATCCAGTTTTGTGTAAATAAATAACCGGCCCGACCCGAAACCCGTTTTGACCCGGACCCGTTCTGAACCGAACCCGTTTCGACCCGAACCAAAACAACCCTTTTTATAATTGACCCGTTTTGACTCGAACCCGTTTTGGCCCATGACCCGACCCGTTTGCCAGGTCTAAGGTAAACAATTGACATGGCGCTATGTGATTGGGTGATTTGAGAGTTTACCTATTCAAAGTGTCTAACGACTCTCTACACCCTAAGATATTGTATCGGAGAATGGTTTTAGTCCTAAATAGAGATATATTAGGGTCTACAAATACATATTTGGGGTTGAATAAAGATGGTATCGAAAACTATTTATTAGTCTCTAAAAGAAACACGTTGGAACCGAGAAAAATTATGAGAGACTATTCTTTAGTCATTGAAAGATAAGATCATTTTAGGTGGGTCTAATTTTTGTTAATCGTTATTGACAGATAAGACCAACAATTAATAGCATTTATGATTATGAAAAAGAGAAATAGCAAGAAAGGTTATACGGATAACAAAACTAAGACCCCCGGGGCGTTTTTTTTTAAAATTGAAAAATAACGCTAAAAAACGCCCACAACCCATTACATAGGGGCGTTTGTCGGCGTTTTTTTCGAAAAAAATTTAGTCCGCGTTGTTTTAAGCACGCCCCGAGAACTTTGACCAGCCAATCAACAACTAGCAACGGCTAGTTTATAAACGGCTAGTTTATATATATATATTTTTAACATTTTACTTATATATATATATATATAAACACTCCCATTTTATAAAACTCTCTCAAAAACACTCTCAAAAACTCTCTCAAAAACACTCCAATTTTATAAAAATTAATGGATTCGCCTAGTTCTTCATCCATGGTAAATTTTTACTTCAAAGAGTTTTTTGCGGATTGCGATGATTCCACCGATGAGGAGGTCGAGCAAGAGGCGGTTACGAGTGCTTGTCAACTAGCGGTGAGATATGTGAAGCATTGTCGTCGCC
This sequence comes from Helianthus tuberosus, assembly GCA_030545235.1. Taxonomy (NCBI): domain Eukaryota; kingdom Viridiplantae; phylum Streptophyta; class Magnoliopsida; order Asterales; family Asteraceae; genus Helianthus; species Helianthus tuberosus. The sequence goes on from CM060394.1 coordinate 2,575,417, forward strand.
CCGAACCAGAAAAAAATAAAAGAGGTTATATTGAACGAGACCGACGCGCGGCACACGATCGTTTGATGAAAGATTATTTTGATGAGGCGCCGACATTTTCGAACCAAATGTTTAGGCGTCGTTTCCGAATGAGTAAGCGGTTGTTTCTACGCATCGTCGACGACTTGGAAGCCAACTACGATTATTTTAAACAAAAAGCGGATGCGAGAGGGGCACTTGGATTTACCGGTATCCAAAAGTGTACGTCGGCGTTACGAATCCTTGCTTATGGAAACACAAGCGACATCAACGACGAGTATCGAAAAATGGGCGAGAAAACAACGCGAGACACCTTGGAGCATTTTTGTCGCGGTACAGTTCCTATACTTTACTATAATGTTTACAATTTTTTTTTGAAGCTTATGTTTGTGTATGTTTTTTTTATAAAGGTATTATTGATGTGTATGGTGCGCGTTATCTTAGAACGCCCACATGGGACGACCTTCAAAAGATCTACGAGGTACATTCGGCGGAGCATGGTTTGCCTGGTATGATCGGGAGCATAGATTGCATGCATTGGCGTTAGGATAACTGCCCGACCGCATGGCGAGGCCAACACACACGGGGTGACCAAAAAGCCACTGTTATTCTTCAGGCGGTTGCTTCACAGGACCTTTGGGTTTGGTCGGCTTACTTTGGCGTGGTCGGGTCATGCAATGATATAAATGTTTTTGAACAATCTCCGTTGTTAGAGGAGTGGATTTCTGGCAAAGCTCAAAAAGCGTCGTTTTATGCAAATGGAAAGTACTACCCTCATGGATATTATTTGAGCGACGGAATTTATCCTAAGTATTCGATTTTCGTGAAGACGTTTAGTGATCCTATTGATGAAAAAAGAGCATACTTTAAAAAAGTTCAAGAGTATTCACGAAAAGACATTGAGAGATGCTTTGGGGTTCTTAAACAACGCTGGCAATATTTGAAAAATCCTTGTCGTGCATGGAGCAAGCAAAAAATGAGAGATGCTATGTACGCTTGTATAATCATGCACAACATGATTTTGGAAGACGAAGGAAAGACGATATGCCAGAATTATGTGCCAGAAGCCGTTCAAGAGGAGCATCCACATGCGTCAATGGAAGAAAGAGTGAATAATGCGCGAGAGTTGCGTTACGAACCGTACCATTCCGAGTTAATGGTTGATTTGGTATAACACGCATGGTCGGTTCGGTATGTACCACCTGAGGGTGAGGAAGAAATGGAGGACGAGGAAGACGAAGTTGGCGAGGGTGAAGAAAGCGAAGACGAAAACTAGTGTATTTTTTTTTTATTTAGTCGGTTTTTATTTATTTATAGTATTGTATTTTTTTAATTTAATGAAGTATTTAAAGTTTTTAATTAAAAAAATAATTGTTTAATGATTGGAAGGGGCGTTATTGGGCATTATTCCCACTACGGCACTTTTGCAATAACCCCCAATAATGCCCCATGCTGACTGGACTACCGCATGTCGCAAAACGCCCCATGGTGGGGGCATTATTGAGCTAAACCACTACACATGGTCTAATAGACAACATGATATACAATACATCACAAGAGGATTGATAAATTAATAAAAACAGGTACCGCGTTGTAAATTGCCGCCACCACATCACATGGGTTTCCTACTAGTTGTAAGAGCACCCACAACGGTTGGTCCGCTGTGGTGCTCCACTAAACAAACCACGTGGAACGGACGGGGGCCTATTGGAGAGGTGGCGACTAGGCGGTCCGGTGGTGTCCAAGTCCACTCAAGTGGACCGTTGTGGGTGGGTCCCACTTGCTTTTTTGAACGGTAAATTTATAAAAAAAAATCACATTTTTTCAATTTCAAACCTTTTTCCACGGTAAGTTTTTTTTTTAATTCTAAATTTCAATAAACATCAACCAAAATCACACTTTAAAAACCTTTAGCAAATTCACACTAACCTAAAAAATTCCAACATTCAAGTGTTTTTTTCTTATTAATTGTTCACGTTTTTGTTAGGTTTAAGTGTGTTTTTTTATTATTAGTATGTTTTTTTAGGGATTAAGTTAGGTTTTTATTTAAAATTGTTGTAAGTGTGTGCTAATTTTAATGGATTGTCTAGTTTTAAAATTTATTTTTCATGATTTTTTTAAAATTTTATAAATAACAAAAATTAAATAAATAAGTTGATAAAAAAATTAGTTTATACTTGTCTATATAGAGTAAATTACTTTTTGAGTCTTCGTGTTTTAGTGGCTTTAACCACTTGAGTTCAAAATCAAAAAAGTTTAACGCCTTGAGTACCTAACCGTTCATGTTATAACGTTTCGAGTCTCTGTGTTTTAGTTGTTTTAACCACTTGAGTCCAAAATCAAAAGTACAAGTGTTAAAAAGTTGGATTCAAAATGTTATAAAATGAGTAGTTAGGGACTACTGGCGTTGAACTTTTTTAATTTTGGACTCAAGTGGTTAAAACGGGCCGTGTTAGTTGAGATGGTTAGGGTCGGGTTTCATTGAAGAGCCCAGTAATTTGGTCCGTTAATAATCACAATCAAATCAAACCCTGCGTGCAACTGAAGCACAAGACAAAACTGAAACCGAAGTTGATGATTGTATTCCGTTAATTCCCTCCCTCCCTCTCATAAACACATTCAAATCCACCGTCGCCACCACCACCCACCGCCTCTGCCACCATCACCACCGGCATCAAATCTTCTCTTACGCACAAATTGACTGACGACGGAGCGGATGATACCACATACTCAAAATTGGGGAAAAATTTAGGGTTAAGGGTTAGCTGCATCAATATCCCCAAAATACAAGGTATCTACTCAATTTCTACGTATTCTTCCCTCGCAAATCAGCACCAACGATCCATTAAATCAATTCTTTTAACCCATCGAAGTTAGGGTTCTTATCTAATTGCATATTGGTTGGGATTATCAGGAATAAGGATTCATCAAGTGCTATGGGACCCATAATCCATCCAGATCGATCCATTACTAAGAGAATGTTTGGTTTACTAAATGGACACCTTTGAATGGCAGGCCTCTTAGTTACCCCCATACTCTCTCTCATCACACATTCTCTCTCTATTTCTTCAATCGCACAAATCATCAACGAATAAACTTCAACTCATACACTGAAACACACAAATCAAGCAAAAGTTCGCCAGGTGAACTCTAAATCTCTCAATTTCAATTTCTATGGTTTCGTTTTGTTTCTGTTCGTAATCGCTATTAGACTTATTCAACAGCCGTAAGATGATTTCTCACTTTTGATTTGTTTTTTCTTTTGTTTATTATACTTGTGCTGTGAATTTCTGATATCTGGGTGTAGATAAAGATTATTAGAAAGTGTAGATAAGGTGTTCGATGTTATGTCTGTGTGAGAAAGGTTTTTTTTTTTTTTTTTTTTTTCGATTTTGGTAGTAATATGTTTGATCTGATGAGTGGCTGACTACTGGGTGAAAAATTGATGATAGATCTTGAAAAATCGTGGCCGAAATAGCGGTTGTCTCGCGATATCTTGGCTGGGCCAATTCTGTATAAAAAAAAATTCTGGATCTGAGCAAAAAAACCGAAGTTAAAAGGTGTAAAAACTGCCTCACGCGGGACCCGGGGTTTCGGAGCCGCAGGATGCGCGGGCACGCACAAGTTCAACCAAATTCCAGCTCAGAAACCCATTTCTTTGCACCCCCCCCCCCTGCGCGCGCGGGTAGGACTTGTGGTAAAACATGTCATAAAGCTACAATGGAGTAGTAAAGGCTTTACCTTATAAACAACCACTCACTTTGTCCCCACACCGATGTGGGACAAAGTATTTACCACCTTTTGAGACTTTCATTCCCACACCTAGACTTTATACCACCTCTTGTATATATATAAATATATATATTTATGCATGATATTAGACTTCTAGTATATATATAGGCTCTAGATATGAATATAAATATAAATATATATATTTATGCATGATATTAGAAATTACCGATATCTCACCGATATCTCACCGCGATAAACGATATCTCATATATCGGTCCTTGACCGATAACCGATATTTTTCCGCATTAACTGCATAGGTGAATGGTGAAGTATGATCTATCTAGCTGGTATGAGCATAGCTAGAAAACAATAGTGTTTCTCTTGACTTATTATCATTAGTAATTAGCAATTTAGCATTAGGTTAGCATTTTAAATTAAACCTACTGATGCAAAATACTACTGCAGAATACAATTGCATAAATGTGAGAATGGAAAAATGTGATGTGTATATTTTGGGTAGTAGCTAAGTGAGTTAGTTAGTGTCAGCTAGTGTCAGCTAGTGTCAGTTAGTGTAGTTAAGTCGGTTAGTAGGTGGTCAAACAAGTCAAAGTTCCAGTTACAAATAATGAAGCCATGTATGCAATACTCATGTCTAATGAAATCCACTTACAGCCAGATCACTTTCTTTTCTCAAATTTCACTGATTGTGTTTTAACTGTGATTGATCACTGATTACAAGAATTGCAGATCACATCAAAAAGGTTGATCAGGTAAGACAATAAAAATATCAGGTTCCTTGATATCATTTAAGTGATCATAGTCCAATAATCTCAAAAAAGTATCATCTTTGTAGTAACTTTAAGGGCCTACGAGTTTTTTAATTTTTTTGATTTTTTAAAACTTTTAATTTTTTTTTGATTTTTTTGAATTTTTATATTTTTTTGATCTTTTGTGATTTTTTTTTATTTTTAGAAATTTTTATTATATTTTTTATATGGATCGATCCGGATAGTGATCCATCCGTTTAAAATTATTTGGATATGGATTGGATCACGATCCATTATGTTGGATCATGGATCGGATCATGATCCATTTAAGTTGGATCATTAATGGATCGGATCATGATCCAATCCATATCCATCCATTGACAAGCCTACGAGTATGGGTTCATGACTTTGTACCATTACCCTGTTAAATAATTATTCTTTATAGAAATAGTTTACCTATTGTCATGGGAGTCTTTTCTAGGGGTGTAAACGAGCTCGATTAACTTACTAGAGCTTGAGCTCAGCTCTTTGGTAGTTTTTCAAGCTCGAGCCGGCTCGTTTATTATCTATTAATTAATATATTAAATAAAAAAATATAAATAATAGACTCATTTAGGCTCGCGAGCTAGATAAGTGAAGCTTGGGCTCGTTTACTAAACAAGCTTATTTTTAGGTTCGGGTACGGTGGTATCGGCTCGTTTACTAGACAACTTTAAATAAGGGGTAAATGTTATTAAATATTAATAAAAACTAATATTACACTAAGGCTCGAGGAGCTTGACGAGCTTCACATGTCAGGATCAAGTTCGGGCTTGATAAATAAACGAGATTTATTTCAGGCTCGATTAGGCTCGGCTCAGCTCGTTTTGAGCTTTTTCTCGAGCCGCTCGGCTCGTTTGCACCCCTAGTCTTTTCCTAGTGGCAAAAATATTTTGTGATCACTATTTAACTTATAAAATCTTATTTTCTGTTTTAGTTTTTGTTACTTGATGCTTGTTAACGGCAATGCTATGCCCTAGGCTATCACATTATCCGATAATGTTGTTTCTTTAGGCGTTTGCGTTATAATTATGTATGATTTAAGTATCACACAATTTGGTTAAACTCAAAAACAGAAGATATACAGGTATACATTGCTAATAATTTGTTCTGTTGATGGTTTCTTTACTTCATTATTCAACAACACTGTAGGTTATTTTTAATCGGAGATGTGACGTGGTAATGTTTTTTTAACATTAGTTGTACGGCCTCTTGTTGTAATGGTATTCAAAAATAGAATTTAATATGCTTTCGGTTATCTTTTGTGCTGATGAACTCTTCTTGATGCTTACATTCAAATGCATATAAGAATTGGTTTAATGTAATTGTGTTGATTGTGTGTTGTAATTCAAATACTCACTTCTACTCTTTTTTTGCAGGCGCGTAACTCTTTGTACAACAAAGCTGAAGCATTCCCTTTGATATATTGGTTCTTGACTTATTTCACAATGTATGTCCTAGTGTACTTTTATCCATCCTTGTTATATTATATATTTATTTCTTTTTCTTTGAATACCTTAAATCCAACGTTGTATCGAATGTAGCATTGGTTTTAAATGTTTAATTTACTTTAATTTAATACAGGCTTATTAACTTTGTTGATGTTTTATAATCAGGGGTATTGTACAATTCGATCTTCGATGTCCCCAATGCGTTAATGGGATTATAGCTGATCCACAAACTGATTGGAGTTTCGACGAACTCATATCAGAGCTTAAATCCATAGACCAAAAACTTCAAGCATCCTCACCGGTCCCTTTACATTTCACCAAAACACACTCAAGGTACCATTATGTCATTATAAAATCTACAAAAGATCCCTTGTGTATTTTATGTTTTATTTTTTATAAATAATCATCTACTAAGGAGGTTTTTCTTGCAGTGATCTTCCAGTCGTTGATAAAAGTAGGAAGGCCTTTGTGATGCATGTATCAGATGATGAAAGTAACGATGATGATGCTTATGAGGATAATAATAACAGACATGTGACGATTGGTAATCGTTTTGGTTGCGAGGATACCTATTTAAGGTTGTTACTCATCGTATCAGTTTCTACTTGTTAACGATAAATTTTCTCAAATTGACCCATTTATAAGTAAATAGGTTGGAAATGGCCAACCATATCTGTAATTTTGACTTCATTGATGATTCTAACATGTAAATATTTTCAGTGACAGTACAGAGTCTGATAGCGAGTCAACTAGTGAGGCCCAATGGGCTTTGATGGACAAAGGTGGAGTTATTGAAGGTGCATTAATCGAGCTAAGCCATGAACACCAGCTTAGTGTTGCGGTCCGTTTTTTTATCCTTTTTACTGCCATCCCACCTTAACTGTTGGATCTTTATTTATCCCTTCTTTTGGTTTTCACACGGTTACCATACACTTGAGGTGGCAAAATTAGGCCTGTAAATGAACACGAACAGAGGCATGTTTATGTTCGTTCATTTAACTTTAACAGAAAACGAACACATACGTATAATCAAACACATTTTTTTGTTTATGTTCGTTTATTAAGAAAATGGGAAGAGATAAGAGCCCGTATATCTGCATACATTCAGTATTAAACCATCTCTTTATACATTCAGTATTAAACCATCTCTTTATATACCTCTGATTAATAGGAAGAGATAAGAGCCCGCATATCTGCATTTGGAGCCGATCTTACAAATGAAAAAGTCAAATTTACCCATGCTCTCTCCCGAGCTGAAAAAAATAAGGAGGCACGGCGTGAGTTAGATCGGAAACGCGATTTGCAATATCAACGCCAAATGTAAGACCTAATTATATTGCATTAAAAAGGTTTGAGCTTGTTATTCTGTTTCATCTTTTTTTAAGTTTTTATTGTTTTTGTAGTGCAGAAGAACTTGATAATCATCTGACTGATGTTCAAAGGCACCATGAATACAAATCCCAGATAGAAGAAAAAAAGATACGAGATGATGCTGCAATTGAAGAGGCCAAAAGAAAGCAAAAGGCTTTTCAGGAAGAGAAAATCCGTCAAGAAAAAATTAAAGCAGAAGAGGTATTTAAAAAATATTAAACTGTTATATTATTGCTAAAGAGTTGTTTAATTTTTCATGTTTTGTGTGCAGGCCAGGCATCAAGCGGAAAAGAAGAAAGAGGAAGAAGCAAAAACGATAGCATTGGAAGCTGAAAAAGCTGCAAAAGAAGCAGCTGAAACGGCGGCTGCGGAAAGTCAAAGAAAGGCTGCTGAGGCTTTGACTGCTTCACATGGAGCGGTTTCTAAGGAATCCGGTTCTGGTAGACTCAATAAAGCACCCGAAGGTGAATCTATATCTATTAGCCAATATTGTTTGATATTGAATCACCGTACAATATGTTAATCTTTCTTCTCACTTTACGAGTGGTTGAGTTGATTGCAGGAAATGTCCTCAAGGGTGCTGAGAGTGCTTTAAAAATGGAAGAAAGTAGGCTGCAAATATATAACGAAGTGGTTGGAAAAGGTTTTGCTTCTGAAATGGATTCTAATCGAGTAAGTCATGAATGACATGCTTTAAAATTCCAATGTATGCACCAAAACGCAAAAAGAACGGTGTTACAACCATGTTTCATGGTCCACATATTGATGAAATATTTAACATAACAAGTAAAAGCTAATTTACAAAAAAACCTGTTATTTACAAGGTACCTTTTCTGTAGGAATATAGCAGGCAGGGTATGCAAATGGCTAGACGTATTAAAACCATAACCGGCACAAAAGAGAGTGTAAGGTGCGTCGATTTCCTTTTTCACCATAAAACAAGAAATATTGTAACTTGTAAGTTCGTATTTGGTGTTTGCGTTTAGCTTATTTTCGTCTCTTATGAGCTTTATTAACTTTTAAAACACAGTAACTTCTTTCGTAGTGTTTGGCCAAACTTATCTGCTTGTTGCGCCCATTTTGTAAGCTGTTTATCAGTTTTTCTTGGGCTCATTTGTCTTTGTACAATTTTACCCCTATCTTTTTTTCTACACCTTTTGGAGGTGTGTCCTTTTTAGTCATTTTACCATTGTAGCTTTTTTTTTGTTATTGCAAAAGGTCATAAGCGTTTTGTTAGAGAAGTGAGAACATCTTGATTTGACTTTAAGCTATGTTGACCAGGGCAAAAGCAGAAGAGCTGGTGAAACTTATGAATTCAACCCTTCCCCAATCCGTCAATATCGGGATCTTTGCAGATAAAGTAATTCACTTTTCTATTCAGAAACATATTTTTGAACTAACTGTATTTGTATATACTATACTATGGGTATGTTTGGCATGGAGCTTTTAGGAGCTTCTAGCTTTAAGCTTTTAAGAAAAAGCTCCTACTAATAAAAAGCCTTGTTTGGTTGAAGGAGCTTGAAGCTTTTAGGTTAGAAGCTTGAAGCTTTTGGTTGAACGCTCCTACTAGTAGCGTTTAGAAGGAGCTACAAGCTTTTAGGGAAAAAATGACTATTTTAACCTCTAAAGATAATGAACTTTTTAATGCACAAACTTTTTACATTTTTAGTTATGTCCATTTTGGTCATTTTATACATTATATTAAAAGCTCCAGCTACTCTGCCAAACACCAAATATATCTAAAAAGCACCAGCTTCCAGCCACCAGCTACCAGCTACTTTTGCCAAACATACCCTATATATTCTAAAACATAGGTATTATGTCAATGGAAAAGCTTAAATTATTTTTGTTTTAACTTTTAACGTAACAGGTCGTCTATTTTTGCACAAACGCTAGCAGCAATGCCGCCATATATGCTTATGGGCATGTCATTGTTATGGTTACATCACAGGTGAGAAACATCATACTTTTTTTCTCTTCAAAAGAAGGCAATACAAGATTATGAAACAATTTCAGAAACAAATTAAGATGCTGGACATTTGCTTAGATGAATTAATTTTTTACAATCAATGAGACATTTTATGATTTAAACTTACTTGCCGTTGTTTTTCATGATGATTCTAGGTTCCCCGTGCCATGGAAATTTTTCTTGCAAAATTAAACAAAGTTTGCATCTTCACAATTCCAAAGTACTTAAGTTATTCAGAGGTACTCCCCTATATCCTGGTAGTTTTTCCTAAAAGATGTGTGTATTTTTTTGTTTTAATTTTTTGTTCAACTAATTTGCTTGTATATTTCTTAAAGCATGAACTTGGCATTGGCTAAAAACCCACAAAGACTGCATGTTTATCCGTTTTTTATAAATAATCTGCTTTGTCACATTCTGTGAGCCCTGAATGGCAATCGTGTCGGGTTGACGGGTTACGGGTGGGTGGGTTGAAATGTTCAACCCGGATCCAACCCATATTATTATTTGGGTCGCAGATTTCAACCCTAACCCACACATATATAAATTTGGGTCAACCCGAACACGACCCGTTTAACCCGTACTTTTAAATGAGTCATTACAAGTTGACGATTTATAAGCGAGTTGTTGGATTTTAAGCGCATTGTGGATACCATGTAAATAAAAACGGAAAAACAAAAAAAATATATAAAAGTTAATTTTTCTCTAAAAAGTTAATCGGGTTAACGGGTCAACCCATTTTATACGAGTCAACCCGAACCCGACCTGTTTTTAATGCGGGTCAACCTGAACCCGACCTGTTTTTAGATGGTTCGTGTTAGTCAACCCAAACTAGTTTTTTTCCGTGTTGGGCTCGGGTCGGGTTTCGGGTCCTGTCAAGAATTGTGTCAAGAATTGTCGCCCCTGACCCCATCATCACGTCAAGTAAAAGAACGCAATCACATATTAAATTGTCTTTCACCATATATGGCAATCTTGGTTTTAAAAAGCGAGAGGCGCACAAAAGCGACGAGGTCTAAAATGAGGTGCAAAGCGCAAAAGCGGTGGGATTTTCGTACCCGAGGTGCAAGAAGACTATATAATTTTTTTTATATATATCCCATAGGTTTTTAGCATCCCTTATCCAAAATATAGTTATAACTAAGGTTTATATATGATTTTACCTACATGTACAAGCCAAAAAACCTATTGTCCAACACTTTCATGCATAAAAGCACCCAAAATATATAAGGCGCGCGCCTCAGACTTCAAAAACCCAAAAAAATCCGCTTTTCTTGCGCTTTGTGGAAAAAGCGCGCCTTAGGTGCCCTGGGGCGCTGAGGCTTGCGCCTTAGGGCGCCTCGCACCTAGGCGCGCCTCAGGCGCGCTTTTTAAAACCCAGATGACAATTAAAGCGGCCATTCTTATCCTATTATGTGAAAAGAATGTGTCGATTTAGGTTGTGTTCTATCACTATCGGGTCAGTAAAACCGAAAATTCATCAAATGAATAACAATTTTGCTTCTCCAGGCGGCATTTGAATCAAGAAACGCTTACTTGAGAGCTATTGGTTACCAAGAAGAAGATGGGAAGCTTGAAAGTACCGATGATTATGTAGCAAGATTAACCCAATATATGAAACTATACGGGGCTCTAATTCAGGTTTTCTTTCTAACAGTTGATCAATCTTATAACAAGTAGAAAATCTCTTCTACCCACTGCTTAATTTATAACAGTATACGTTTTTTGTTAATTTTATTAGACTGAAGTTAACGGCGTCCAAAATCTGCATGGAATTGAAGAGGGCTGGAAATGGCTTGCTAGGTTTTTAAATTCTCTGCCGGCGAATATATACACCGTAGTGGCACTTGAGGCTTTCCTTGAGGTGAGTTTATATCATGACTTATTTTATAAATAGTAAATGTCTTTCTAATGATTAGAAAGCCAATATCATTACCATAACAACTAGATTGTTGCCATAGGCTGCGCGTTGCGGCGGTGACGCCTTAGTTGTTCATGGCTGGCGGCACATTATGTGATGCGCTAACAATATGAAAACGCGTGTTTCGATGTATCCGATCTAGCTTAGTGTAACCTATATATGCATTGCAGTTACAATGTACGATGATGACATTAACATGTGGAGCCCGGCTGCCCGCACTTGACATTACGTGTTTTTTACTTTGTTACACGTTATATTCGTGACATTAACATCATTAGACCTAGATAAAAAAAGTGTATGTCTCGGTCGTTGCGGTGTAAAGGCGTAAAAGTAATCTAGACAGCAGTGTAAAGTTGTAAAAGTAATTTAGGCATTAACATGGTTGAGCATAGATACAAAAAAATGATAATAATGTGTCGCACGTTGCAATGTAAATTTGTAAAAAATAAATTAAACAAAATAAAGTGTCAAGTTATTAAGTAGGAAAGTTTGGAGGGTCAAAGTTATCAATTACCAAAAGTTAGAAGTGAATGTGTAACTTACTTAAAGAAAAGGGAGTGTAGTTGTGAAAGTTTAGCGGTGTTTTGGTCTTATGTTGAAAGTTTGGGGTGTATTTGATTTTATGTTGAAAGGTTGGGGGTGTTTTGGTCAGTGGCAAAAGCCACCGATCTTTTGTTTTAAGATAGAGTAAATCTGAATCTTTATATGAAACGATTTCTCAGGTGGCAGGGTTTGCTTTATATAGAAGATACAAAAACCAGTTCAAGAAGCTATTAAACATTATATCCCGCGACTTCCTTAAAGCATTGAAGGAAAGTAAAGATCCGAAAGTGACAAAAGCTGTGATGAGTTTAGAGAGCTACATTCAGTCAGACAATTTCCAAAAAGAACCTGAAGGATGGCGGCTTCGGGATCATTTACAATCAAGCGATTTCAACGCTAGCGAGTCCGATAATCAACAACAGTATCATAATTCGTCACAAGGATATGGGGGGTACCACCAACAATACAATTATAACTCACCAAATAGGTTTGTTTATCGTCGATGACAGATTCACATTTGAGTATTTATGGCTGAATTCATAGTTGAACATCCATTTTTTTCATATTGTTAGATTGATTGTTTGTACTATTAACTCACTAAATGTAATGTTTGCAATGAGTGTATATTTGTTTCAACTCTTGGATTAAAAAACATTTTAATTACCCTGCCCCGTTCGATTACCACAAGAACCAAGTATGGGAAAATGGTGGGTCAAAGCTTATTAAAACAAGTTTTGATCAAGGTTGAAAAACTATGAAAATGCGTTCAACCACTATTTTTTTTTTTTTTTGCATGACAGTACGGCCACAGTCGTACGCCTCAAAACTATTTAAATACAGCCACAGTTGCACGACTCCACTAACTACGTCGCTAGTGGAGTTGTACGGCTGTGGCTGTATTAACCTTATTTTATAATTAGCACAAATAACGAGATGCCTTGAATGCAATATCTAAATCAATAAACGTTGAACCCCTTTTTTACAACAAATTTGTAATGACCACAAATAATCCATACCTTTTCACGGCATGCTCTACTTCCTTTCGGGTTTGGAGTTGTATAAGTGCGTGGGCCAAAATCCCCCCGATCTTTGCTTTTTCTTTCTCGGATCTTCTGGATTATCATAAAAGTTATGGCGGTAGCTCGAAAGCCAAAGATATTGTCTGTGGGATTATTTTGGTGACGTGTTGGTGCTTACGGAAAGCGAGGAATTCTAAGATCTTTTCTAACGGAAGCGGCGTGGGTGACGAGATCTTTAGGGATGTGAAGTCTCTTAGTTTCTTTTGGTTAAAAAATAGTTCCAAACACGGTAGCTTAGTTTGGAGAGAATGGTGTAATTTTTCTTTGTACATGTAATCGGGTTTTGGTCCGGTCCTGCGCTTTTTTGATTAGGCTGGCTGGTTCTTAATGAAATTTACCTTTCAAAAAAAAAAAAAAACAAATAATCCATACCTTAAATGCATATAACTTAAGAATTAAGTAAACATATACAATAGTAGAAAAGCTTTGGAAAACTTCAAAAGTTAATGGGGACATATCAAAAAGGCCATAAATATAAATATTTCTAAGATGATCCGTAATGCTTAAAACTTGGTTTAATAGTACCATAACTAGTAAGATAAGATTTAATATATATAAAAAAACATAGAAAACAATAATAAAAGATGTAACGTGTAAGTCGTGTCAAACATTAAATAAACAAGAATAATGCTCGTGTGATGCGGCGGGGAACACAGACACTTCCAAATGTGTGCATGGTTCGGTTCAGTTCATTTCAGTTATTAGCCTCAACCGAAACTGAAGGCATCTAATCGATCTTATTAACCAATTGATTAATTGGTTTGGTTTATTTGGTTAGATTATCGATTTTCAGTTCGGTTCAGTTAATTTTGGTTAACTGAACATTAAATAAAGGAAAATTGGTTTTTAATAAACCAACCTTTGCCCCATTGGTAAATAATAATCCTACCTACAGAATTAGTAATTAATAATCATACGTTTCAATATGTTGGTACTCAATGGACCTCCGTTAGTTTTTTTTAACTGAAGTTAGTTTTTAAGTTTTATTTATTACACAAACAGTCCCTGTAGTTATAATTTACTAGTTTTAAGTTTTATTTATTACACAAACAGTCCCTGTAGTTATAAAAAAAATCATAAAAATAAAAAAAAAATCTAAAAATTCAAAAAAATCATAAAAATTCTAAAAAAATAAAAAAAAAATCATAAAAATTCAAAAAAATAAAAAAAACTCTAAAAATCATAAAAATTCTAAAAAACATAAAAATCCTAAAAAAATCAAAAAAACTCTAAAAAATCATAAAAATCCTAAAAAAATAAAAAAAAAATCTAAAAAATCCAAAAAATTCTAAAAAATAAAAAAAACTCTAAAAAATAAAAAAAATTCAAAAAAAGCAAACGTTTCGACGCGAACCGTTTCGACCCGAACCGTTTCGACGCGAACCGTTTCGACCCGTACCGTTTCGACCCGTACCGTTTCGACCCCCGTTTCGACCCAGACCGTTTTCGACCCGGACCGTTTCGAAAACGGTGGTGGTGGTGGTGGTGGTGGTGGCGGCGGTGCTGTGGTGGTGGTGGTGGTGGTGGTGGCGGTGCGGTGGTGGTGGTGGTGGCGGTGCTGTGGTGGTGGTGGTGGTGGTGGTGGTGGCGGTGCTGTGGTGGTGGCGGTGCTGTGGTGGTGGTGGCGGTGGCGGTGTTGTGGTGGTGGTGGCGGTGGCGGTGGCGGTGCGGTGGTGGTGGTGGTGGTGGCGGTGCTGTGGTGGTGGTGGTGGCGGTGCGGTGGTGGTGGTGGTGGCGGTGCTGTGGTGGTGGTGGTTTATTAGATTTTTTAGATTTTTTTTATTTTTTTTTATTTTTATGAATTTTTTTATAACTACAGGGACTGTTTGTGTAATAAATAAAACTTAAAACTAGTAAATTTTAACTATAGGGACTGTTTGTGTAATAAATAAAACTTAAAAACTAACTTAAGTTAAAAAAAACTAACGGAGGTCCATTGAGTACCAACATATTGAAACGTAGGATTATTAATTACCAATTCTGTAAGTAGGATTATTATTTACCAATGGGGCAAAGGTTGGTTTATTAAAAACCATTTTTTCTTAAATAAATTAGAGAGACGTTACTATAGTAGTTAGACTAGTGCCTCTTGGTTCTCATGTGTGGAGGTTGTCTTCTCATCAAGGGTTTTTTTTGTTATATATATATATATATATATATATATATATAGGTAAAGGATCCTGTACAAAGTCATACTTTTGTAAGAAGTGTGAGAAATAATTTGGTGATGACAAGTGTCCTCTATCTTAATTAATTCAAAAGGGTATATTAGTAATTTACATTTCTTATCAATTAATTGACTTTCAAGATAACTGGAAAAAAAAAACTGTCGTCCTATTTTTTTGCAAGATCCAATTCGATTTTAACCTACGTATCATTTCTTCATCATCTTAATCGCAACCCTCTCCAAGTTGTTCAAGATCTGTTCGAGTTTGTTCCAGTAGTTGCGGTTGTTATTTCTGTAGTTGCCGACTGCTATTATTGTTGATGATCCAGTGTGGATCTCAGGTTTTGTTGTATTAGATCCGTCTTGTGGATCTGCAGCTGTTATTAGTTCTGTGTGTTTAAAACACCACACCATGAACAATGTATACAGATAAAACACCATGACTTGAATCATAGTCATGGTGTTTTAAAATCTGGGAATGTTTTTGTTTTGATAAAACACCACGCCATGAACAATGTCTCCTGATAAAACACCATGACTTGAATCATAGATGTTTAAAACACCACACCATGAACAATGTCTACAAATAAAACACCATGACTTGAATCATAGTCATGGTGTTTTAAAATCTGGGAATGTTTTTGTATTGATAAAACACCACGCCATGAACAATGTCTCCTGATAAAACACCATGACTTGAATCATAGATGTTTTAAAACACCACGCCATGAACAATGTCTCCAGATAAAACACCATGACTTGAATCATAGTCATAGTGTTTTAAAATCTGGGAATGTTTTGTATTTGATAAAACACTACGCCATGAATCTGATTATAGAGCTATTTATGATAAAGTATGAAGAAATTCGCTGATTTTTTGGAGATTGATGACGGTTACCATATAATTCGCTGATCTTTAGGAGATTGATGGGTGGTTTTCAAACGGTTACCATATTTGAAATGTTGGAAAAGTCACTATTGCCCTTCAATTTTTACATAAGGTCCTTCTAATTAAAACACAATTTACATTTTATACCCTATTGATCTCAACCATTAGATCAAATATCCAATGGTTTAAAACACTTCTTACCCTTCTTACATTTTAGACACTTTTTACCATATCCCTACCCTATATATATATTGGTTATAATCTTTTAAATATTAATCTACATATTATGTTCCAGATGTTTGAATTATATCACATGAACATCCACCTGACTCATGAGATCGTATGTAGTACCACAATTTACGAAAATACAAACAAGAGTAAACTGCAATTTTACCCCCTGGGGTTAGGGGTTATTGGCATGTCTACCCCCCCCCCCCAAGGAAATAATTGCAATTTTACCCCCCAATGTTTGCTCTTATGTCGCAACCTTACCCCCCGGCGTCAAAGTCAATGTTATCTTTAAACGGTCAAAGAGCATAAAGGTAATTTCACCCTTTGGATCTTTATAAATCCCCTGTACTTCTCTTCCACCTTCACCCTTACCCCCTAAGTTTCACTCCACTCCTTCACCCTCCGGCGACTGCACCTCCACCTCCGGCGACTGCACTTCCAGCTTCCACCTCCAGCTCCGGCGACCACAACGTCAACACCCACCGGCTTCCACTTCACAATGAGTGAATCGCAGAACCCCATTCTTCCACCTCCACCTCCGGCGACCACAACGGCGACCACACCTCCGCCGATGCACCTGGTTGCAGGCGACAACCACCGATCCTCCCTGTTGTCTCTGATGTCAGGTATAAACATCGATCTTTCTGAACAAGTAAAAAACAGGGGGTTATTGAAACATCGATCTTTTTGTGTTTGCAGTGGACATGAGGATTCGTTTTTCAGTCCGATCGATTGTGGTTTCCGTGGTTGTGAAAATGCGGGGCCGCCCTTTCCTGCACTTCCAGTTTCCCCCGCAGCAGGAAATGGTTGTGTAGTTGATGTTTAATATATTAGGATCTTTTGGTTTAATATATGTAACACCCCAAAAACGGGTTTAGTAATCAAGCCATGTTAATAGTGACGACGGGTAAAATACCGTTAGTGGTAAAAATTAACCCGGTAAATATTAGGTTTTTAAATAAATAATCCTAATATTAACTAAAAGGTGAATAAAAGCTTTTAAGGAAACAAAATGGATAAAAGGCCCGAGTTAACGGGACCTAAAATAAACTTAGTCATAAATATTCCCGAACCCGCTAAGTTAACTAGAAATGTAAAACCTAGTTAATAAGTGGGAATATTATTGAAAGTAATCTAGGTTGTAACCTAATTAATAACTAACCAAACACGAGGGACCAAAGCCGGGTAACTTGAAAATGAATTATAAACTTAAGAATAAAACACAAACACACACACAAGAGTGTGTGTGCGTGTGTGAGGATCGACCAGGAAGAGCTTTAGGGAGCTCAAACCCTAACTTCAACAAATCCATCAAATTGAAGGTTAAATCTGGCCCAAATCGGATGCATGAACACATATTAATGATCACCAAGTTGTGGGGATCACAAGGTATGTTGAATCTTATGATTTAGTGATACTTTGAAATTATGATGAACAATCATAATCAAAATTCTGGAATGAATGTTGAATCTATGAGCGTTATTGTGATGAAATCCATGTTTAGGAACAACCCTAGTTAATAATTTGATAAACTAGTGTTGAAAAAAATAGAAATTTGATGATTACCCATATGTGTGCTAAGTGGGTTTTATGACAAGAAGATGAACACTTGAATTAGAGTGTTAAATTGATGAATATTGATGTTATGATACTAGTACTAAGTGTAGTTCATGAACACTAGACATGAAAGTTTGAATTTTGATGTTAATCTTGGTAAAAATAACTAGTTAGGAACTAGTTAGTAAATATGTAGAATTATGCACATTAGGTGTTTGTTAAAATGCCTAAATGAGAACTAAGTGTTGATAATGTGCCTAATTGAGTCTTGTGAACTTGATAGTGCAATCATATGTGTTAATTGATGATTTGACTTTTAAATAGTCAAACCGACCATTAATAAGATCGAATGGTAATTGTGATAGAAAATATGTAAGATGGAATAGTCATAATTAATGATGACTAATATAACCGTCTTACGAATTATGATGATAGTTTGACGCTTGACAAGCTAGGTGGAGGCTTGGAAAGGAAGCGGGTCAAACGAAGCAAGTATGAAGGAAAAGCGTAATTCGGATGCAAGGTAAGTATAGCTTACACTAGTCTTACATTGTGGAATATTTTCTTATCATATAAATTATGAATGAGATATCTAAACAATTGAAATATGATGTTCCGTCGTGTAGTCGAATGGAACAAGAAAATCAAAGATGAAAGAAACCATAATAATGGTTAAAAAGAAGTAAATCGATAATTTGGTCATATTATGTCGAAAGCAATAAACGGTTTATAAGTAAAATGACCGTACGATGTTAAACGGAACGAGTCATGTAGATGGGATGATAATAAATATCATCTCGCATAGATAAACGACCATTTCGGCCAAACGGGTCAAAAGGTGTAGACATCACCTTTTGACAATATTGACTAATGATTCTTTTGTCGAGTTATATGCTTACAGGAATAGATATCCAATGGATATTCGTATCGTTCTAAATTAGCGAATATAAAGCAAGGTATTAAACCGGGTTAACAAGTTGACCCCGGGCCAGGTATGTATAATAGATCAACTCCTCATTTAGGACTTGGAGATCGATGAGATTTAGGCAAAGTAAAAAGAAACATTCGGTTACCTTAAAAGGCAAACCGAAGGATTTAAATTATAGACAGAGTGTCTTGAAAATAAGATTCGGTTAAAAACGAGATTTTGGGCGTACATGGCTTAAGCAAACCCTTCGTTGTAAAAGAAGGGTTAAAAATGACCAAAACACCCTTGTAGCACAATTAAGCAAACAACTCTTAGAAGTTGCTTGAAAATGAGTTTTATAATCAAGTTAATACTTAGAATAAGTCTAATAGCGTAAGATGTAAATCCTTGGTCAAAAGACTCTATATGAGTCTTTGCCGTATATTGATAATGCGAAGGGTAAAACTCGGATAGATAGACCGTCACATTAAAACCATCACAAATATAGATGTGATGGAAGGTCACTTGATAACTAATGTGGAAATAAAATGCTAGAAAGAAATGGGTGTGAGTTATGCGTAAAAGTTGCTTAAATGACCTTAACGGGTCAAAATAAGTACTTGAGCATAAGCGGGTTTAAAATGCGTAGGAAACCCGTGGTTGAGCCAAATATGATAGACGATATAGAAATTAGGAGATTCACGAGAATTTGGGACCAAACAAATAAGTTTGTTTGATAAATACATTAATGGGTCCAAATGGGTAAATTCTAGTTTAAGCCGAAAGCTTAAAACTCTATAGATTTGTTATTCCGGAAGTCGGGATTTAACTCCATATGATGGAGAATTAAATTACAATCATGTAGGAAGAAACGGTAGGTCAAACGGATAAGCGGTTTGAAAGATACGAAAGATTTCGTGTCAAAAACGGCAAAATGGAAGAAGCAGATGCAGAGTCCACCGTAATTTACGGTGGTACCGTAAATTACGGTGGGGATTAAAAATGTTACGGTGGTTTGTTTCTGATTTACGATGGAAGAATATTGTTTCAGGGGATACCGTAAATTACGGTACCCACCGTAATTTACGGTGGGCCCTGATCAAAATTGTATTTTTTTTATCAAGTTTCGCTTCCCGGACTCGTTTAGCCACATTTTAATCTCCGTATGACTAAAGCATTTCATGTTTATGAAATGTAGGTACATTTTGGATGCCGAAAGACGATCAAGCTCAACGAAGAACCGAACACGATAAATATACACGCTTCCGCACTTTGCCACGTTGTAAATTTTAAACA
The DNA here is from genome assembly GCA_030545235.1 of Helianthus tuberosus. NCBI lineage: Eukaryota > Viridiplantae > Streptophyta > Magnoliopsida > Asterales > Asteraceae > Helianthus > Helianthus tuberosus. The sequence continues at coordinate 2,595,351 of CM060394.1, forward strand.
ACGAATTTCGATCACGTTATGTAGAATAAATTATAATTTGTAAAAGTTTTAAGAAACCCGTATTTCCGATGTATATCTAATCATTAATTACATGATTATTTTTCCAAAATATACGTTAAACCTTGATTTATAAGAACGAGTGTTACAATATATTAGGATCTTTTGGTTTAATACTGATCTAATTGTATATATATTAGGATCTTTTGATTTAATATAATGTGTCTAGTCATGACCAATGTTTACAGGTATTGTGTTATTGATAAGCCTTTTTTATACTCTCATGATGGTATATTGGTGTTCTTGATACAGGTTAGGATCAAAATGTGCCTAGTTATGACAGTTACATGATCATAGTTGATGACAGTTACATGTGCAGTTACTGATCATAGTTGATGACAGTTACATGTGCAGTTGTGATGTTTGATGTTTTGATAAGTTGATCATACATGTTAGGATCAAAATGTGCCTAGTTATGACAGTTACATGATCTTACATGATCAAAATGTGCAGTTGTGAAAGTTTGATGTTTGATTAGGATATACATTTTGTGCATTTGATCAACAACCTGTTTAAAGTCTTTCAACTCAAAATGTGCAGCAGTGAGTGTGCTTAATCAGTGAATGTGATAACAGATTCTAGTGTGCTTAATAGTCATAACAGATTATAGAACACATTGTTAGTGCAGCAGTGAATGTGAGTGTGCTTAATCAGATTCTAGAACACATTGTCTGAATGTGTTACAATGTCTGAATGTGAGTTACAATGTCTGAATGTGTTACAATGTGTGAATGTGAGTGTGCTTAATCAGATTCTAGAACACATTGTTAGTGCAGCAGTGGTTTAATACATTGTTAGTGCAGCAGTGGTTTGATTCATGGTCAGAGCAGCAGTGGTTTGATTGTGATCAGATACATTGAATGAAATTGTTAGTGCAGCAGGTATGCTTTATTTTTTTGAGTATAGAACACATTGCAGCAGGTATGCGTTATTTTTTGAGTATACAACACATTGCAGCAGGTATGCTTGATTTTGAACAGGTATGCTTGTTAGGTTTCAGATTTTTGAACAGGTAAACTGATTTTGATTCTATAATAAAAAATCTTAGGGGGGGGGGGGGGGTAGACATGATTCAGGAATCTTAATTAGGTTAGATGATTTAAGAAATAAAACAAAATCACAGTGAATTGATTCAGAATTAGGTGTTTATATGATCAAAATCAGATTACGTGTTCAAAAATCAGAATTAGGTTTCAGATCATATAACAGGTTCAGATTTTTGATTATAGAATCATAGATCAGGTTTTTGATTTTGGCGGGAAGGGTTTTGGAAGTTGCAGGGGGTAATGTTGTGTATTAACACAAAGTACATGGGGTAATAACAAAGGACAAATTAGTAATTTACCAGTGGGGGGTAATTGTGCGACTTAACAGGAATGTTGGGGGGTGAAATGGAAGGGTAATATAGTCATTTCAACTTAGAGTTAACAGATCTGTTATTGACTTTGACGCCAGGGGGTAAGGTTGCGACATAAGAGCAAACAGTGGGGGGTAAAATTGCAATTTATTTCCTTAGGGGGATAGACATGCCAATGACCCCTAACCTCAGGGGGTAAAATTGCAGTTTACTCTACAAACAATATAACATTTTGGTTATACACACAACCAAAAACATACAAGTAGAAAATAAAAAATTAAACTCCATCAGCTATAATTTTTCTCTTTAATATTTCTGATGCCAACACCGATAAAAGGAAAAAGTTTTTATATGACATCTTGTCATATGCCCAGCTAAAGAACAAGAATCCGTATCCAAACCGCATATAATGTTATACGCTCCAAGATTTTCCCCATCTATACGAGCCATATAGCATTATACGACCTAATATTTGATATGTCAGATTATTCTATATGTCATGTCAGATTATTCTATACGGATCGTATAACCCTACCCGAGCGACAAGGTTGTGATGCTTTAGGGATTCAAGGAAAGGTGTGGCTAAGCAATGACACAGATAGGGGTGTAAACGAGCCGGGCCGAGCCTGAGCTCGGCTTGTCATGTTTTTATGAAGCTCGGGCTCGACTTGGTTCGAGCCTACTTATTTGAGCTCAAGCTCGGCTCGCGAGTAAAACTCAAAGCTCGAGCTATTTTGAAAACAACCTAAAACGAGCTAAAAACGCGGCTTGAGCTCGCTTCAGTATTACTTAAACGAGCCAAAACTCGGCCCGAGCTCGGCTCGCCAATGTTATCCGTCAATTACAATTACAATTTTTTTTCAAATAAAGTTTAGCGTATGATTGGGTTCAACGCTGCTGTTCAAAAAGTGTTGGTTAGGTAACTCCAAATTCCTTCTTCTTCATTCGTAATTCCCAATATTTGCTTAAACCCTAACGATTCATCATCAAATTCTCACAAATCTGCACACACATTCAATCATAATCCATCCACAACACTTAACAACCCTTCAATCAATCAATAATTCATCAATTAATCGATCAATCGATCAGTTTCACTCAATTTTGACCTAACAATGGCGGACGGAGACGATAACGACGCCGTATTGAGCGATGTAGAAGAAGACGACAATCCTCCGGCACCGATCGTCACCGGACCGATCAGTTCAATCAGAACTCGATCGTCAACTGATGACGTATCGAATATATCGAATAATGTATCGATCGAGAGGTTTCGAGAACTTATAACAGAGCTAGATCGGGAACGGCAAGCTCGTGAGGCAATTGAGAAATCAAAATCTGAACTGCAGGTTTCATTCAACCGGTTGAAGGTGTTGGCACATGAGGCGATCAAAAAGCGAGACGAGGTTGTTAGATCGAACGAGAAGTTATCGGTCGAATTAGCGGAAACTGTGAAGGAGAAGGAGGAGTTGATGAAACAGAAAGAGGAGGTTGTGAAGGAGTTGGAGGAATCTGTTAAGGCTAAGGAAGGTGTTAAATCGGAGATCGGAACCGCTGCACAGATGTTAGTCACCGGAATCGATAAAATATCCGGTAAGGTTAATCGGTTTAAGAATTTTACTGCTGGTGGATTGCCTAGGTCTCAGAAGTATACCGGATTGCCTGCTGTGGCTTACGGAGTGATTAAACGGACTAACGAGATTGTCGAGGAGCTTGTTCGACAGATTGAGTTAGTAACCAAGGGTAGGAATGAGGCTCGGGAGCAAATGGAACAGAGGAGTTATGAAATCGCGATTGAGGTGTCGGAGCTTGAAGCGACGATCAGTGGGCTTAGAGATGAGGTGGCGAAGAAGACGTCGGTTGTTGAGCGTTTGGAGAAGTTGAATGAGGAGAAAGATGAGATGATGGGAGAGCTGGAAACCGAGTTGAAGGAGAAGCAGGATTTGGTTAGTGAGTATGGTGATAAGTTGAGGGTTTTGGAGGAACGAATGGATTCGCAAAGGCCGTTGTTGGTTGATCAGTTGAGTCATGTTTCGAAGATACATGACCGGATTTGTGAGGTTGTTAAGGTGATTGACGGTGATAAGAAATCGGATTTGTCGGATTCGTTGTTTCTTCCGCAAGAAACGGATTTAGAGGAGAATATACAGGCTTCGTTAGCTGGGTTGGAGACCATAAATGAATTGAGTTCGATGGCGTTGGAGAAAGTGAAGGATTTTGTTGCTGAAAGGAGTCGAGAAGTTAAAGGTCTGAATGAAACAGTTACTCAGTTGACAAGGGAGAAAGAGCATATTGGTTCTTTACTGAGGAGTGCTTTGTCAAGAAGAATGTCCGCTGATCCGTCTTTAAAGACCAACGAGTTGTTTAAAGTAGCGGAAAAGGGATTAAGGGAATCTGGGGTTAATTATAGGTTTAATAATCATATTGGGCATGAAAAGACAGTTTCAAGTAATAAGGATGGTAATGTGAAGTTAGATGATGACGATGATGATGAAATATCTACTTTGGTGCGTGTTTTATGCATTAGTTTCTCATATACAAAACTTTCACGGTTAAGTTTTTTGGCTGAGATGATTGATTATCTGAAAATAATATGCAGGCTGGTGCTCTTGAGAACATTATAAAACAGTCTCAAATCGAGATAATTGAACTGCAACATAGTGTTGATGAATTAAGGTATTTTCCTTATATAACATAAAGACTGGTTATCTTGTAGTAGCCTTTTGTTTTTAAATAATCTTTTTGAGATGGTACAAGTAAAAAGATCTAAAATTTATCATCTTTATATCTGTATGCTAATTGTAATCAAGGGCAGAGTCAAGTTTACTGAAGGAACGCGTTGAAGCTCAAGCTAAGGAGCTTCTGCAAAGTAAACAAAAGCTAGAGGAACTTGAAGAAAAAGAGAGAGTGGCAAATGACAATGTAGGTTACCGTTTCTATTATATTTGATATATATTTATGAGTGTATATATAATCTTTTGTAATTGTATGGTGTAGGTTGAAGGGCTTATGATGGATATTGCTGCAGCCGAAGAAGAGATCACTAGATGGAAAGTAGCAGCTCAGCAAGAAGCTGCAGCAGGTAAAGCAGTGGAACAAGATTATGTAGCGCAGGTATGCTCACAGTTAAGTTTTTCTGTTTTAATGTATTCATCGGTTTATTCTTTAGATTATCAGATACTGTTGATTACATAATCACTCTCAAAAGGCCCATCCAAACGCCACTTATGCGATCTACTACCATCCCTGCAGTTACATACAATACGCCAAGAACTGGAAGAAGCAAAACAATCTGTAATAGAATCCGAAAAAAAGCTCAAATTCAAAGAAGAAACAGCTGCTGCTGCCATGTCAGCAAGAGACGCAGCTGAATCTTCATTAAAATTGGCAGACACAAGGGCTGCTCGTTTGAGGGAAAGAGTAGAAGAGTTGACTAGTCAACTTGAAGAACTGGATACACGAAGAAGCTTAATTAACGGGAAAAGGCCTAGATACATATGCTGGCCTTGGCAATGGCTCGGTTTGGACCCAATAGGACCCCGCCAGCTGGACACACACGGACCTACTTCAAATGAAATGGAACTTTCAGAGCCTCTTCTCTGATAAGTGATAACCTTCATGTTTCTGGTCAGTTTTTTTTTTAATCTATACACTAAAAGTTATAGTTTTGTTGTCAATTTATCGTGCAGCAGATGCGAAATCCCTGACTTTAGACAGTTTATGTGATCAGCCGGTTGAGTTTGAAAATTAAAAGGTGTAGATTTTTATCGAAGTGTGTAATTATTTGTTTTTTGATTTTTACTTGTACCAAAGGGATTGACATACAGTGAGTTACACTTCCATTGTAAATGACCTGCAATTAAATTTGCTAAAGATTTATCGTGTTTTACTTATCAGTTGCTGCAATTCACTTTCTTCATGGGGCAATCCTTGAATATGTAATGTGTCTATATGTATATAAACCTTATTCAAAGTGTGATCCAACTTTTTGAACATCATTAGTGGCTTTTATTATGTTTTCTCGTAACCGGAATGGACGGGCCGGTTGGACTGGAATCCGCCTACAAAACCAGTCTGGTTGAGTACTCTTAAAGCGCTGTCATTCGGGCCGGCTGGTTATCGGTTTTGAAGCCAACTGCTGGATTTCATTTTTTTTTTGTCCAATATCTCGTTTATGATTTATTTACAACTTCAGTCTCCATAATTTGTTTATTTCGGGCTTCATATTTTGTTTAACATTGTGTATTGAATTATTTATGACATCCGTGTTTTTTATATCGGTCCAAAAAAATGGACTGGAAAGGCGACTGGTCCGCCTATGAAAACATTGTTATTGTCCATTGTTGTGAACAAAGAAGCAGAAGGCTATCCGCTATAGCCTCAAATCATTAAGATGGCTTCAAGTGGTTCAGGAATTTAGGTGTTTGGGTGTGAACCGCCTTTTGCGGGCTTATAGTTAGGTTTAAGCCCTTTTACTGGAAGGTTATGAACCAATGAAAGATCAATTACAACGCGCTGGCCTATTGTTGACTTCCTCGAGCTTTGCTTGTGTTGTCAATTCGGTTTCTCACTAACAGACACCGAGTATTCTTAAATGCCTTGAACGCTTAAGACAGTATCTTTTATGAAAATGTTTTTCTTAATAAGACGGGTAAATCTCGCTCATTATCAACTTAATTACATGTTTGGATTGATATAATATTTTTTGAATGGCGATATATTATTAGAAAAGGTCGCTACTAGCAAGGTGCTACAACGATGGATACGTGACTGTAATACAAAATTAGCTTGAGTAAACAGTGCACCATTTTTTGACCCATGTTTTATCCACAAGGAGTTCCTGAGGATTGTTGAAGGTGCTTTCCCTTTGTTGTTGAATCAAGAATTATTCTTTTTGTAATTTAAAAATAGTTGCCCCAATTTACCACACATATTTGAAGAGCAACTCTAATCAAAATATCATTCAGAAACAAATACAACTCAATCTCAGTTCTTGAATCTTAGATACAAACCTAAATTCTAACCCTTTAATCAAACATAATCCAAATCAGATGTGGTCCGCAGACTGCAGACTGCAGACATTTTACCTCTGAAAAAACAAACAACACCTTAGTATGCTTGACTAAACCGGATAACTCTGTAGAAAAAGATAATAGCATGTAACAGTGACTAAACCAGATAAATCTGTAGAAAAAAAAATAACATGTAACAGCAAAGTACATAAAATTATGCTTAATCATACAAACATACTCTTTCTTGTACATCATCCTAAGTTATAAAAATGTGTGATTTTTTTTTTAATTCTATACAACAGACTTGTAAAAGTGTTTCATTCTGCTGATTAACCTTCTAAAGTATCTAGGTCCGAAAATAGCAATAACTGTCTAACTAACACATGATTTGCATCAATATCTCAATGAATTATACACAAATTTGTGTTGCATGTTTCTTTGATATTGAAAGATGTTAAGCAACAATGAGAGCGCCTTGAAAGTGATGATTGACTATTGGGTCTATATTCCACCTGTTGCCTGTTGGGTGGTGGCTGGTGCTTGTCATGACGGAACCCTAGGAGCCTGCAACCACCGCCGTTTCCTCAAGTCTGAAGGACACTCTCCTCCTTAACCATTTCTAGATATACCAACAGGAACGTTCCTGTTCAAAATCAAAAATCATTATTAAAACATAACAGAGAAGAATCCTAATATATATCATGTGTATATAAGCGTATGCAAATTTATATGTGTGTATAAAAGATTCTAGCTAAAAGATGTACGAAACATTATGTTTTTGATATACACAAGACACTCTGCTGAAACCAATATTAAGCACACAAGGTATAAGCAGCCAGCCATCTCATAACCCAGGATAAAGACCTTCTCTACCAAGACGCGTGTTGCCTGGGCGAGCAACTCGTCGGGTAAAAACAAAACCGTGACTTTCTGGATGGGCAACCCATCGGGGGCAAAGCGGACAATATCTTGGCACGGTTTACTTGGGATGTTACAATAAACATACTTAAAAAAACTTGTATTGTGTTTTAATCATTGCAACATCTTTTATTCTTTTTCAGTAGCTTGAGACTAAAAACTCGTGTCGGCCGTCAAGATGTTTGCCGACATATGCTTGTGTAAACATATATAAACATTCTATCCAGTGGCGAAGCTTGACCATGAAAACGGGGGGGGGGGGGGGGGGGGGGGGGGTCGAAAACGTATATACCCAAAAATTTCTATAGAACCGGGGGGTCAAAAACATATATACCCAAAAATTTCTATGCGAAAACTACATATATAACACTACTGAGCGAAAAGTTCGGGGGGTCGGGCGCCCCTCCCGGCCCCTCTTAAGCTACGCCCTTGATTCTATCATAGTTGTTAATAGCGAATAGCGGACTATAGCGACAAGCTACCTATACGGTACGTAGCGATAGAGATGAAATAGCGTGCACTATTTTATGTTTAGCGATGCACTAGAAGATAATTTTAGAAATATTTTATGTGTATTTTATCAAAATACATTGTTTTCATATGTATATTTAAAAGAAACGAAAATCCTGCTATTTTATAGGCATATATTATCACTATTTATATTAATACATAAAAAACCTATAATCCCGCTATTTCCACGCTATAGAGGCGCCAAAATTAGATCTCGACCTGCCGGCGCATCGCCACACTAAACGCTATAGCGAGCGCTATGCTCGCTATTAACAACACTGCATTTTATTGATTTATGGTCATTGACTAATGACTAGTGAATCTTCAATTACTGTTTTTTATCTTAAAACACAAAAAATACAATAAATTTGCAAAAAAATTAAAAAACTGATACAAGAAATTACAACAAGCTTGCCTTTCTCTGCAGCGTAAACTCCACCAAGAAAATAACGGCAACACGGCTGATTTTGACTATTCAAGATGGCATGTAGTCATCAAACGATTCTCAACTCACGCCAATGTTAAAAATCACATTTTTCCACCTGAAATTTCATGTAAATGATTAACATGAACACGCTTTAATATATACTGGCATACGAACTAATGGATGCATCATGTATAATTAACACACATACACACCTTTTCCATTACTTATGCTAGATAAGTCTTCTGAATTGATAGCATTACTAAGAGTCTCTGATATATCTCTATCAAGCGTAAAACCTTTATCCATCATCTGCTCCCACACCGTACAAGCCAACGAGAGCTTATTTTCACGTAAAAGTCCTCTAATTATCAACTTATACGTCACTTCATCCGGACACAAACCGTCAACTTGCATCCGCTCAAAAAGATTCATCGCTTCACAAACCCTAGAAGCCTTACAAAACCCGCTAATTATAGCGTTATACGAAACAACATCAGGCGTAATCTTATGCTCTATCATATCACAAAAAATTGTATGAGCCATCGATATTCTCCCGATTTTACACATATGATCAATAGTCGTTGTGTACAACACACGATCAGGTAACAAACCCATTTCCGTCATCTTGTCGAGAAGTGTTTTCGCTAAACTGGAATTACCGTCTCGGAGAAACGCTTTTATTAAAATGGTGAACGTAATGATATCGGGTCGTATACCTTGAACACCCATTTCTTCGAACAATTCGTAGGCCCGTTTAACACGCAAACCCTTGCAGAGTGCTCGAATAATCGTGTTGTACGATACAACATCGACCACACCTTTTACTTCCATTTTTCTCACCATTAACATGTACGCTTTTTCGATAAGATTAGCTTTACAAAAACCTTTGATAATTTGGTTATAACTGTAACTATCTAGTTGCATCCCGTTTCGTTCCATTATCTTCATCAGTTTTTCCGCTTCATCCAACATTAACTTGTCACAGCAATAATTTAACAAAATATTGTACGTAACCAAATCCGGCGGACACCCGTTTTTTCTCATGAAGCTAATAATCGCTTGTGCTTTATCGAGTCTACCCGCTTTACAAAACCCATTAATAAGAACGTTATACACCGAAGTACTGAAATCAAGTTTCATCACACCTACGGTTAACTCATAAGCTAAATCGGTCTTCCCGACACCACATAAACCTAACACAAGCGCTCTACACGCATTAGCATCCGGTCGTATACCCTTTTGGATCATCGACTGCCACATTTGAACCGCCTGATCAATCTGTTTAACCCGCATTAAACCACTAATAACCGTCGTGTAACTCACGACATCTGGATCTCTCCCCTTTTCCGACATGTTAACCAACACGCTCAACGCGATATCGACTAAACTTTCCGAACACAAAACATTCAAATACATATTATACGCCCACATATCCGGCACAGCGCCTATCCTATTCATATCGTTTAACAACTTATCAATCAATCTAAAGTCTTTAACTTTACACAAACCACAAATAAATCTTGAATATGTAAACGAGGTTAAAGAATACCCTTTTGGAACCATGGCATCATAATACAATTCCACTAGCTCAAAACGTGAATGGCAGACTAAAACGCCGATAATACGGTTGTAATCAATGCTGAAAACTCGACAGTTTGATTGAGACATTTCGTCGAACACTTGGAGGGCTTTGTCAATGAGACCAGTTTTAACGTAGTTGGATATGAGGGAACGGTATATGAGCCGTTGTTTACCAAGAGCTCTATACATATCCAACTGGGTATCTCAAGATGATCATATTATCATCGGATTGAGTGAACTGAATCAACTGGGAGATGAATTGTGGTCTGTTGGTGAAGTGTGTGAAATTAATGAGGCGGAATATGGATTTACAGGACCGATTTGGATCCTATAAAGACGAATGTAGAGAGAAGAGTGAAGTGTGAGATACCTGGTTGGTCGGAGAGCAGAGTGCAGACGGCGAAGTGGTGAACGAGGCGAAAGAGAAGAGAGATCGATGGACTTTGGGCCTGGGTCCAGTTATTCTAACTAGTATGGGCTTTAATGAAATGGGCTTAAAATTGGGCTTTTTAGATATTGAGCAACTTTTTCAACCCGGGTCAGATTCCAAACCGGTTCAAGTTGTGGTTAGAGGTGCAAACCGGTTAATTTCAATAACCGGTTCGGTTAACCAGTTATACAGGTTAATTTCACTTTTTAATTTCAATAACCGGTTCGGTTAACCAGTTATACATGTTAAAGTAATTAGGAATATCCCTAGTTACTTTAACCGGTTCAGTTATTTTCGGTTGATAACCGTTTTTTTTTGTCTTTTTTAATGTTTCGGCTTTTTTTTTTTCGGTTAACCGGTCTACCGGTAAAAAAATTGGTTACTATACTAAATATTCCTAACTGGTTTCCGGTTAATAACTGGTTACTATTCTAAATATCCCTAACTGGTTACTAACATACGATTAAAAATAACCAATAACCGGTTATTCCTCAAGCGGTTAATAACCGGTTATGGTTAATTAACCAGTTATTTTGTGCACCTCTAGTTCCGGTCAAAACTGTTTTTAGTTTTATATAGGTTTTCCAAGTGTGGAAGTATTGATTTGGTTCCTAACCGGTTATTTTGTGCACCTCTAGTTCCGGTCAAACTTGTTTCTAGTTTCATATCGGTTTTCCAAGTGTGGAAGTATTGGTTTGGTTCCAAACCGGTTCCGTTTATAAATGGTGATTATGGTCTGGTTTTAACCAGTTTTAAATCTGATACAATAAGGGGATTCTCGGACATGTCTAAAGCTGTTGGTTTTTTGCTCACATCTAAAGAGAATTAAGTAAGTGCATATAAATGACTTTTTAGAACACATGTAAGGCAATATATGTAAATGATTATCTGGGTGATTATGGTCTGGTTTTAACCAGTTTTCAACTTGATACAATAAAGTGACTCTCGGATATGTCTAAAGCTGTCGGTTTTTTGCTCAACTCTAAAGAGAATTAAGTAAGTGCATATAAAACGACTTTTTAGAACACATTTAAGGCAATATATGTAAATGATTATCTGATATTTACAATTTTCTATTTAAAAATAATTTTGTATTGAACGGTTATCAATTTTTGTATCATCATATTATTTAACCTATTTAAGTATTTATTCAATTATACTTTATATATAAACTTGTCTATTTAATCGAACTATTTCAAAGGATAAGTAAATTCATGACAAAATCAAAAGTTTTTAAGATCAATTTAAAAAATTCAGCTAACGAAAATAACTGAGTAAGTTATTATTTCTTTATATTTAATTGTGAGGTAAAACACACATATAGACGTCATAAAAATTATATACTAAGAGCATCCACAACCGATAAAGGGTTTACGGACCTCCACCACATCAGCAACCGATCAGAAACCCCATCAACGTGTTTGTATTTGAAAATTTTTATCTCTAAAGTTTAATCATTGATGAAAAAACCAAGATCACCCAAATAAAAAAAAAGTTTTACGATAAACCCCACAAAGTTCTTAACTGTAAAGGAATGTTTGTTTCATAGAATTTGATAAAATTAGAATTTCAAAATATCTTCAGAAAATGTATTTGGTTAGTTAAAAGTAGAATTTGAATTGAAAATTAGTGAATTTATTCAAAATGAAGGTAATGTGTATATGACTAGATGTTTTAGAAATGTAACCTTCTACTATATTATTGTTCTTTTACTTTTTTTTATATAATTAATTAGATTAGAGTGTATAATATATTATAAATATAAATTTCAACAATTTTGATGGTATACAGATTATTTACACCAAGGAGAATTTGATTAGTGGGTATCACTACATCATTTTGAACCGGAATTTAAAAATAAAAATTTCGTTTGACTCTTAAGACAATTGGGGGTGATTTATGTTATATACGAATAGTTGCGGGTGATTTACATAGAAAACTTCGACCTGATTTTAATAGTCTTCAAAACTTTTAGAGAAAATGGTGAAATTCTTTAAAAACCACCACTAGTATAAATAGAATATATTTTACAAAATACAACACATAAAGTGAAGTTAAAAAGGATAAAATAACGACTTTTTATAAAGATGTTCATATCAAAAAAAAAAAAAAAAAATTGTAATTATTATTATTATTATTATTATTATTATTATTATTATTATATTTATTCTATATGATTTGTAACGGCGGATGAATAATTCTTTTGGTCGATTGGGCCGCAGATTATCATAAATACATCTATTATATTTTTTAATTTTTATTTTTACCCTTGTACTATATATAATATAGGCTTTTATTTAGATAAAATGGCAATATAGGCTTTTATTTAGATTAAATGACACTAAATATACGATAAATAAAGGCCAATTGGATTTTAACACCTTTAACTTTGAAGAGTTGGCCAATAACACCCGCAACTAACACTTTGATCTGTGACACCCCAAACTTTTAATTTTGTTTGTCATTTCACCACTCAGTTAAATCTTTACTAACTGGGTTTGTTTCTTATCCTACATGGCGCTGACTTGATGAGGTGGACATGATTATGTGGCGAATGACGTGTCACTAACCTTCATCTCTTCTTTATAACACTGTGGAACCCTAATCTCCTCATAAGTTCAATAACTCAGTGATAACCCTATCTACGGTGGCGCACTTGACGGAATCAAGCAGCGACAACAACCGCATATTCTCACCGTGCAACGATGCAACCGTAGAAAAGTCCGGAGGTTTCACTCTCGAAATCGCTTTTGGGTCGAGATCTGCGTTTTTCTTCAACAAATCTGTTCAGTTATCACCGTGTGATCGGAGGCTCTCTCCGTCTTCTGCGAACTCACAGCTCTCGGTTTTTCGCCGGTAATTTCAGTAAGCTATTCGCCGGTAATTCAAGTAGCTCTCGGTTTTTCGCCGGTAATTCCAGTATCTCTTCTGCGAAATCTGTTCAGGTAGATGAGATCTCTCTCCTCACCGTTAATTCCAGTAGCTTTTCGCCGGTAATTTCTCATCAGTAGTTAGTATTTGTGCGTTTAATGATGAGATTCCGGTGGTGTGAAGACACGGTAAACCTAACGAGAACAGATAACTCGTTTTCGGTTGTTTAGATTTGTCATATGGACACTTGCTATGTGAAATAGTTTAATCGAGTAGATAGTCATAGGAGTTCAGTATGATAGATTGGAAGTTATTGAACATCACTCATGTCTCTCATTGAAGTCTCGTTAGATCTGTTTTTCGATATATGATCTCTGGTGCTATAAAGAGGAGATGAAGGTTTGGGACACGGAGTTTAGGTCTCTGCCTCCGAACGGTGGCGTTTGGTGATGGTTTAGTGTCGATTAGAAGGTTTAATTTGCAGTTGATGCTGAGGTCGATTCAGGAGTTCAGATGAAGTTAACTTGGTGAATAACGTGAATTTGTGAGTTAATTAGGTTGTTAAGAGTAGGGATGAGCATATGAATACCAATACCGATCCCATACCGATCCCGTACCGATCCCGTACCGATCGGTATCGGTATCGGTATCCCGATCGGTATCCACATTTTAGCGATTTCGGTATCGGTACGGTACGGTATCGGTATTATACCGATACCGACCCTCAAAATACGGTATAATACCGATACCGTACCGATACCTAACCGACATGTTTCGGTATCGGTATCGGTACCTAGTTTGGGTGAAAATCGGTATCGGTATTAGTCGGTATCGGTATCGGTACGGGACGGAATACCGACATGCTCATCCCTAGTTAAGAGGTGGTGTTGTAATTTAGGGTTTGTAAGTTAGTATAGGATTGGGATGTATGTTTGTTGGATGAATTGGGAGATGAGTTTTATACCCATGAATGTGCCACATCTGCAAAAATAGTCCACGTAGGATGCCACCTAGGATTGAAAACTAACTCAGTTACTGATTTTTTAACTGAGTGGTGAAATGACAAACAAAATTAAAAGTTTGGGGTGTCACAAATCAAAGTGTTAGTTGCGGGTGTTATCGGCCAACTCTTCAAAGTTAAAGGTGTTAAAATCCAATTGGCCATAAATAAAATGTGTAATATACCATTTATAAAAAAAAAAGTTAAAACAAATAAGAATGATAAACTAACCCAAACCTGACCGAAAGCATAAACATTCGGATGGGTATTTGTGTATGAGATTATTTATATATTTTGCGGGCGTGAGATGGTATGATACCAGGTGATACCCAATCCATTTATCCAAAATATGTATACCCGTTTATCAAAACCATATTCATAATCATTTTTCTTTTGATTTTTGTTTCTTTTTTTTATCTATATGTAATAGAGTAATCTAGTAGTCCACTGTCTCTTTAATTTTTATATATCTACTATTTTTGGATAATAAGATTATATAGAAATTAAAATGGTAAAAATGTACATAGGATTCATAACTGATAATTTTATAGCGAGTATACCCAATATGGCGACAAGTAATTACTAACCGGTCCCCGAAAGGTACGAGACAGTATCTGAAACTTGATTTTACAATTAGACATGAATCGAGAATTACGGATACCGGTTACAAACTCCTCAATTTCCATCCTAATTAGACATGAATCGAGAATTACGGATACCGGTTCCAAACTCCTCTATTTCCATTCTAATAACACTCGGGACAACAAAAAGTAATTTAATGTGTATTTTGAGAAGATTGAAAAGTAAAACATAAAGTATTATTTTGGTCAGGGTAAGGATAGTGTAAAAAGGGCATAAAGTGTGAGAAGTGTGAGAAGTGTATTATAACACTATATATAATACTATATAACACCATATAAACACCGTATAACAATATGTAACACCATATAATACCATATAACACTATGTAACACTATATAACATTATATAACAAATATAACACTATACATCTATCATAGACATGCTATCAGACAACCTATAGTGTTATATTTGTTATATAATGATATATAGTGTTACATAGTGTTATATGGTGTTACATATTGTTATACAGTGTTTATATGGTGTTATATAGTATTATATCTAGTGTTATAATACACTTCTCACACTTCTAGCACTTTTTACAGGATCCTCTACTATTTTGGTCATAAGTATGAAAAGAAAGTGAAATTTTCGTTTACAAATCAAATCATCCCACAATTCAAAAGCAAGCATTTGGACTTTTGACTTTATGGTCAAAGATGGCTTTCTTAGTCATTCAATCTTCAAAAAGCTTGTAACTTTTCCTTACCAAAATCCATTTCAAACATGGGTTTCCAACCATTATTATTATAAATAAAATGTTACAAAGAATTTATATTGATTTTGGTTTTAGGGTTCTTCATTCCTCACCAATCATCCATCAAACAGGCCTCTGCTTTTCCTAGTAAGTCTTCATTCAACTTCTGCCCCCTTTTACTATGCACCATTTGCTCAATTATTAATCTTGTTATTTTATTGGTCCTTAGAGAGAGATATATAGTCTATTGTTTTAGGTGAGAAATATATGTAATGTAAGAATAATAGATGTACCCATATAAGTATTTGATCACACCCAACATTTTAGTTGAAAATTTGTAATGTTAGGGGAGAAAGATAATACTAACAC
Source organism: Helianthus tuberosus (assembly GCA_030545235.1). NCBI lineage: Eukaryota > Viridiplantae > Streptophyta > Magnoliopsida > Asterales > Asteraceae > Helianthus > Helianthus tuberosus. The sequence continues at coordinate 2,611,219 of CM060394.1, forward strand.
CATCCCACCACCACCGTTGCCACCCGCCCCCACGAGTAACGGGAAGAAATTTTTGCAGCCAGTTTCATGGGCTGGCGTGTCACCTATACGTTCAACTTCTAGAAACTCAAAGTCAAGAACTTGTTTGCCTCCCATTTTGGTTTCTAGACCGAAAGCGATGGAGTGGCCGAAGGCGGGGGCAGATGATATTGGGGTGTGGCCAAATGTCACTACACCTCGTGCTAGCCTTAAAGCACGAGTCGAATTTGACAAGGAATGTTCAAGAATCATAGATCATGTTTTCCTAGGAAGCGATCTAGTTGCGAAAAACTTAGATGTTCTACGTGAGAATGGGATCACGCATGTTTTGAATTGTGTCGGTTTTGTATGTCCCGAGTATTTCAAGAAAGATCTAGTGTATAAGACTCTTTGGCTAAGAGACACCCCTACGGAAGACATCACGAGTATCCTATACGATGTTTTCGATTACTTTGAGGATGTTCGAGAACAAAAAGGTCGTATTTTTGTTCATTGTAGCAAAGGGGTGTCAAGATCAACATCTTTAGTTATCGCGTATCTAATGTGGATTAATCGTCTTAGCTTTGAAGAAGCATTTGAACAAGTGAAAACCGCTAGAGGGGTGATCGACCCGAATATGGGTTTTGCTTCTCAACTCTTGAATTGCCAAAAACGGGTCCATGCGGGCCCCATGAGCCCGAATACCGTTCTAAGAATGTTTAGAATCGCCCCACATTCCTCGTATGACCCACTTCATCTTGTGCCTAAACTGTTGACCCGGCCCGATTCAAATGCGCTTGATTCGCGTGGAGCCTTCATCGTTCACGTGCCTAACAACATTTACGTGTGGATTGGAAAGAACTGTGTTTTGTTAATGTCCGAGAGTGCGGTTTTAGCGGCTTCACAAGTGATTAGATATGAAAAGGCAACTGGGCCGGTTTTGAGGGTTTTAGAAGGGGAAGAACCGGTTGAGTTTTGGGGGGCGATTTTGGGTGAAAAAGAAGCGAGTTTAGGCGAAAGGAGAGTTGTTGATTATGATTTAGACTTTGCAATTTTTGACAAGGCGGTTAATGGCGGGGTTGTACCGGCTTTGGCTTCGAGTAATAACAACCATGAAATGTGCTTACCGGCTAGACGAAGCAGCTGGGAAAGGTTGAAAAGAAAGTTCACTAATGGTGTTATGCAAGAGTTAATGGATCATAAACTAACTTATGAGGATGATTATGAGCATGATTTATGTAAATCTCCCTCTCTTATTGTTAAGAGGCTCAAGAAAGTTTACTAATTTGTTCAACCTTATGATGTCTGAAAATTCAGATCTTTTGTGCACAACTGAAATAAAATCAGTTGTATTTTATTTCAAAACCAATAAATATTTGATGAATGTTGAGTACATATCATATGTTACTCTCCTTAATCACTTGTAATCATATTTGACAAACTAATTATACGTATAAGAAATTATAATTTCTCAACAAAAATATAAAAACACGTTTCTTTTTACCATACTCTCGGATCTCATAGACGACCGCCAATGATATCCCGTTGTTTGGAACATATTCCATTTTGAGATAGTTGAATAAGCACTATCTCGTTGAAAAGTTCTATACGCCTGCCCTTTCTCAGTGATATGAATTGGACCGGCTGTTTAACATTTATTAGTTACTTTTCTTTCGTTTTAGGAATACAGAATTATGTTTTAAAATTACTACACGATTACACTTTAAACAAATAATCAATGTAAAAGCGTCAAACTATAAAAACCAAATTGTGTCAAACCAATCCAACCAACTCAGCCGGTTTGGTTTGTCATTTTCCAAAACTGTAATCAACGATTTGAATATTTGATTCGGAATTTTCATCAGAACCAGCTGAATCGGACAGTGAAACACACCTAGTTTGTATATCGGTGTAATTTTGAACAAGTCTTATGACCAACATCTATATCCAATTGACAAGTCTCAAAATCCAGAAACACCGGGAAAGTTCAATTCAAGTACATGTATATTGAATAGATGTGCTTGAGTTTTGGCATAAAACAAACATTTTATTCAACTAAACTCTTGGAATATTCTATGAAAAATGTACTTGTAGCAGATCAAAGCAATCTAACAACTCACTTGTGCGTTTGGCCATGAGTTACAGTCCAGGAACATGGTCAATAACCCCTGCATTGACCGAGTAAAGCGTGTCAGATAACGCAAAACTTAGATAAATCGAGAATGGACCAGATCAAACGGGTCAAAAGTCAACTTATGTTACATGCATTTGTAATTAAATGGCATAGCATATCGAATTAGTAAATCTCTTCTATATAAATTTTGGTTCGAATCGAAACTAGATTAAATCACGCAACTTTTAATATCTTCTTGTATGCATCAACATTCACCTTTTACCGGTACTATCACTGACATCAACATTCATCACTATTTAGTGTTCTCTTAATCATGGCATATCGAGTTAGAAAGTTTCCTTTCTCTATGAAGTTTGGCTCTAACAGGAACCAAATTAACAGGAGCAGTTCAGATCTTCTCATGTAACCAGTAAGTGAGTTCAATTAGCTTCATCATGTAGATAACAGAAAACAAATTTTGAATTGCTATTACTGCATATCAAGGTCCAACCTAAAACAGTAAAACCTAGGGATGTAAACGCGCCAAGCCGCTCATGAGCTACTTGAGATTGGCTTGTTAAAAGCCCGAATCAAGCCACTCAAGATTGAGCTCAAGCCTAAAACTAAGCTTGTTTAATAAACACTAAGCGAGCCTATTATTCACACAGTCATTATTTGATATATTAAATATGTATGTATTTAATTAATTATTATTGTTTATAAATTTACTATTTTACCATTTTACCCATCCACAATCTTAAGGCGGGGGTCTATCTGGAAGCGGCCTCTCGGTCCCTAGGGATGGAGGTAAGGTTTGACTACATACCACCCTCCTCAGACCCTACCATTAGCTTTGTTATTTGGGGGATTTACTGGGTATGGTTGTGGTTGTTGTTGTATTATTGTTTATAAATTATGATAAAAATAACTAAATAATATATATTATGAGTAAAGATCCCGTACAAATAGACCTATCGTACAAAACATACGAATGGCGTGAAAAAGTTAAAAAAAAAAAACGCGTCAAAATTACCCTACAAGATCAAAATTACCGATTATTTGTAAAGTAATTTTGATATTTACCCTGCAAGTAAAATAATTACGAAAAAGCCACCGCATTCTTTTACTTTTTCACGCTATTCTATTTGTAAGTTTTGTATGATAAACGTATTTGTATTTGATCTTTTCTAATATATTATATGTAAAATTTGTATACCAGTGTATATAAATTAAGCTTAAAAACACAAAATTCAAAAAAACTCATAACCAAATGTTGGTTCATACCTACCTGACTTTTTTAACAAGAACTAGGTTTATCACCCTAGCCGCGTTGCGGCAAACTTCTTTTGTTATTTAGTATGTGTTTACATATGTTTTAAAATCACTATGAGGGCGTTGCACACGGAACCACTAACAAAAATAAAAAGAAAATGTAAAAAACTGTAAAAAATAATCGAAAGAAAATAAACCAAAAAAGTTGTATGTTAATGATGTTGTTCGTATGAAACCCGTGGTCAGAGATGAGCAAATAATATTGGGTACCGGTACCGAATTTTCCCGAACAGAAGGATCCTAAGTACCAATTTGGTACCAACTTTTATATGTTTTAAAATCACTACGAGCACGTTGCACACGGAACCACTAACAAAAATAAAAAGAAAATGTAAAAAACTGTAAAAAATAATCGAAAGAAAATCAACCAAAAAAGTTGTATGTTAATGATGTTGTTCGTATGAAACCCGTGGTCAGAGATGAGCAAATAATATTGGGTACCGGTACCGAATTTCCCGAACAGAAGGATCCTAAGTACCAATTCGGTACCGACTTTTGGCGTTTCTAGTACCGGTTCGCTACCGATTTTTACCTTCATATACCGGTACCGTAACCGGTATTTTCGGTGTTGCCACGGAGCTCTGATCAGGGATGAGCAAATGGTACCGTGTAGCAGTACCAAATTTCCCGAGCTAAAAGATTTTCAAACTCAATCCGGTACCGACTTTTGGCGTTTTCTGTATAAGGTTGGTACCGATTTTTACCTTCATGTACCGATAATAAACCGGACTGTACCGGTATTTTCAATACCAGTATTGGTTGACACAAAGCTTATCCAACTTAGAAAGTAAAGAAATAATAATAATTCTTAATATATTAATATATGGTTATAATATATTATAATTACTGTTCATTTCAGTTGCTTTTTTAATATATAGTAATAATAATAATAATAATAATAATAATAATAATAATAATAATATATAGTAATAATTCCATAAATCCATTACCTCACATGACATCTCACACAAAAACCTTCAAAAGGGTATTTCTGTAAACGTTTCGACCGTAACAAATCCATGATTCTCAGGTAGAGGAGCGTTTCCAGGCCTAACCGAGATGATCACTTCCAGACCTGAGACAACAACAGTCCAAATTAACTCAAAAGTAAAACAATCACGCAACCATTTATGTGCGTGCGTGCATGAGTCCATGCGTTTTGTACGTACCAGCTGCCTTTGCTGCTACCGCCTCTTGAATAACATCAGTTACAAACAGAACTTCGGATGGCTTGTCGACTCCAAGGGACTCCGAGATTTCAACATAACTTTTTGTTTCTCTTTTATTCCTGCAAATTGTAGACATTAAAATGAGGCTTTACACTAAGTATTCAAGATCAAAGAATCAAGTTTTACCCCACTTTGGTGTCGAAAAATCCGCATAAATATTTTCTTAAGTCGCCATAGTTTGTATATCCAAATATTAGCCGTTGTGCCAATCTGCTACCACTCGAATAAATGTACACCTGAATTAAAACAAAGACATAGCCCGTTAAGGCTGAAACCACAGTTGCAAAACAGGTTCGGGTCAAAAGTCAAAACAGTAAACTTTTAGTTGGAACCTACCTTGACACCAGAAGCATGCCATCTTTCAAAAGTTTGAACAACATCATCATAAACAACACCTTTTATTTCATTTTTCTCGAACCCGGTGCGCCAAATGTGACCCTGCATTATTGAGTGTTAGTAGCGGGGTCCTGACTCTTGATGGAAGAATTGTTTAATGAATGATGTTCTTGATTACCTGCAATTGTTTTAGTGAAGTAATTTTCCTGTCGGCTTTTATCATTTCTTCAACATTAGTGACCAAAGCAGCAATCACCTCTTCTTTGCCTGCATCATCTGATGGAACAGGAACCGCACCCACAACTCCGTTTTGTAAATCATCTTCTATCTTCAAGAAAAATCACAATGGGTTGGTCAACCGGATTGTATGACGGTTACAGGTCAAGTTGGGTTATTTTACTTATTTTTCTGAATAAAACGATTAAGAGAGTTTTGACTTTTAAGCATTGAAATTACACTATAGGAGACTTTTACTTGTTTGATGAGTTAGAGAAAAAAACATAACCCAAATCGAGTTGTTCATAAGTAAATGGGTCGAAACTGAAACCTCCAATGAAGTCTGTCGGGTTTATTGGGTCTTACTTGAGAGCGTAACAAGTTGATATCATCTTTAGTATCAGCCATATCATATGTTTCTTCCAAATGCATGCGCACATTGTCACGCGCATATGGGAAAAGAACATCAGTGACAAATGAAATAGGCGTAGTTGTCCCTTCAATGTCCAAAACAACACAACGCTACAAAAAAAAATAACCATTATATTTTTTCAGGAAACGATAATCGGTACACGGACTATTTATGAAACATGAAGTGTTACATTTCTTTAATAAGAAAAAAACTTACTGGAGTATTTCCAGCCTCATTTTTTATCGTAAGAGCCCTTGCTTTGAGTGTTGTGTTTGTCGTCCGAAGGCCCAAAATTCTTTTGGATTTTTGGATTGAATCATAACTTCTGGTCAGCGGGCCCAGGTTCAAGTGGGTATGTTTGATTGTAGCGTCAAAGGTATAGTGATGGTATTCTGCCTGAAATTAAAAAGATAATGACTTTAACAAAACCGTATGCAGAAAATAGTGTTTGGGTATGCTCCTACTGTTTGATGTTGTAATAATACGATGTATCATGTATGAGTGTTCGAAAACTTTTGATTATTTAAGAAATTAGCAGATAAAGTGACCAGAAAAGTAAAAACTCAAAACAAACCATAGTTTCAGACCTGCACAGCTGTCATTTTTGGGTATGATTCAGTTTGTTGACCATGAGAAAAGTAATAGCTCAAAACAAACACTAAAGATGCATCATATAAGAATAAGTATTACAACCAAGTTCAAGAAGCATACAACTATCCTTGGCAAAGCAAATCTACGCGTTTAAATTTGGGTCATCATGGGTAATCGTGATTACATATTGGATCACTTTGGGCCCTACATAATCTATAAGTGGGTTGATATGGGCAGAATGAGCAAAAGGCCTAATACCATAGAATACACAGATGAAAATAAACCATGGGTCATAACGACACAGTCACTTCTTTTTTCATCCAGGTATCGTTATTTTGCCATAGGCTCATCCTCATTGCCGCTGTTGTTCATCATGAGTAAGTTTCTCATTGTCGTTCGCTTTTATCGGCTAGTTTTCCTCCATTTTGGACATACTAATGCTTTAATATTGTTAAATTTAAACATAATGTTGCTGCCATATTTGTCCACATGGAATTAAGATTTGACCACACCAGTATCCAGATATATAATCTCATAAACATACTCAAAAACCAGTCATCAATAATACTTATTTATGCATACCTTTCATATTTAGTAAAAAAAAAACAACCAAATTAATCATTTTTAAAATGACCCGTTTCAACCCGTTTCCATTTTTGTCAAATCCCGTTCTCGCCCGAACCAAAATGACATTATTCTAAAACTACACATTCTAACCCGTTACTCCAACGACCCGACCTGCCCATTTTGCCAGGTCTACATAAACATGGATGTTGAATGTAAAGTGACAAAATAGATGTCGAATGATCAGCTTAAAACATACATAAAGATGGTAAATTCCAACAAATTTAAGACAATTATTGAAAAATTGAAATCTGCTGCAAGTACCTTAGTGAAAAGAGGGGCACATTTGGGAGATTTGTGGGAGAACGGGGAAAACAGGATTGATGGAATTGGAGTTGGAGATAACACAAACATGTCGTCTTCTACCCTTGTTTACTTATGGATACACCTATATATTCATTCATAAAACCCCAAATTGTTATCTTTTTACTTGCGATTAAAATAAATAAAATCAAAATATTTTCAAGAAAAATAATCGCCACACAATTTTTTTTTTATTTTTGAGTTGGCAAGTTGTTGTTCAGAATCTTCACTCGGATCCCCCTCCATTGCTGTGAATCGGAGCTCCGGTTGGTTAATCCGACGATTGGGCGTGAGGAAATGCGAGTGGACATGGAGATTATTAGGGCTTTGATTTGGGTTTTGGGAATTTTTTTATTTTTCTGAAGTAATTTGGGAAAATTTGTTTTTTTTTATTGGGCTGATTTGTATAAAGCCCGGAAATTAGGAGTGTAAAAAAGCTCAGATGGTCGAGAGCTACTCAAACAACTCGGTTAATAGCTTGAACAGGCCGAGTCTTAATAAGTCCGAGCTTAAACTCAAGCCTGAAATACAAAGCTTGTTTAGGTTGATATAGTAATAATGATAATAACGTTGGGGAGCTGAGCTTTGGCTCGTTTAAGTGATATTTAAACGAGCTCGAGACGAGCTTTTAGCTAGTTTGAGGTTGTTCTCAAAATAGCTAAAGCCGAGCTCAAGCTTTGAGTTTTACTCGTGACTCGAGCTTTGCCTTGTTTAAGCGATATTGAAACGAACTCGAGACGAGCTTTTCGCTAGTTTGATGTTGTCCTCAAAATAGCTCAAGCCGAGCTCAATCTTTGAGTTTTACTCGAGACGAGCTTTTCGCTAGTTTGATCTTAAGCTTGAACCGAGCCAAGCTCGACTAGGCGTCGAGCCTGGCTAGGCTCGGGCTTCGCTCGGCTCGTTTACACCCTAGCTGTAATGCATTCATCCATTGGAAATTAAAGATAGACAAAAAGAGGTGTACAAATCTGTTTTTTTTTTATTTAACCAGTTTGGGTTATAAATTGAACCCGGTTAATAAACAAAAAATAGAAATTGGTTTGAAAAAAGTTGGTTATACACCTGTTTAGGAGGAAAAATGTTTGAACCTGTCAAATTGATTGGAGTTAGTTTCAAACTGGTTTGAGACAAAAAGTTGGTTTTTTACATGTTTTTCAAACCCGGTTGGGTCCAAGCCAGTTTCAGAGAACGAGATTAGAAACTGGTGGTTGGGTCAGGCCCAGACAGATTTGACCCAAACCGGTCCTCTTGATGAATTGGGTCGGGTTATCAACCGGTTTGGCGGGCCCAAACCGATTTCAAGGAGTGAGACTACAAACTGGTAGTTGGGTCGGGTCCAGGCCAGTTTGACCCAACCTGGTTTTCTTGATGAATTGGGTCAGATTATCAACCGGTTTGGCTAGCCCAAATCAATACTTTACAGTTTACACCTCTAGACAAAAGGGTCCAGATTCTGAAGGCCCGGTTTGTTGACTGGGCCTTATTCATGTAAAAGTAAAAGCGCTAACCGTAATCCACTATTATAACGAACCGAACCGAATCATAATCCAATTGATCTAAAGAAAATAAATAAGAAACTTGAGAGAACTTAAAGATTTTTAAAAAAATACTTAATTCGTATTCATTTCATCATATCCAGTAGTGAAACACATAATGCCTTTTATAGGCTTAAGCTAACGGAACACAAATGCAAAAAATAAACTACTAGCCCACTAACATGAAAGATAAAGAAGCAAATTTAATATACTCCTAACATAGTGACAACATGCAGAACATTGTTGAAATACATGATGTGAACGTGGTTGCAAGGTATTGACCATATTGGAAGCACATAACACACTAATTCACTAAAACTTAAAGAGTAAATAATGAAAGTAAAAATAAAATAAGATTAATATGAATAGTTTTATATATATAGTTGAAGCGTGTCTTTGATATGAAGAGATGAAAAATGTTTCTTTTCTTGGATAAACAAATCTAAAAAGACATATACGTGAATCAAATTTACATATCATTTAGAAGACAGGAAAGACGTTTTTAGGGTATCCTTTTACTAGTCCGTACCAAATCAACCTAATTTGATATAGATTCGAAAATTCGAATGCAGATTCTAATTTGAAATCTCGAGTATTTGAATTTGATTCGTTTTAATTAATGTATATTCTTTTATGTAAAAACATGATGGCATGGGATTGTGGATGAGAATTTGGCATCGAGTATGAACGGTTTTAATTTTGGAGTTGTGTTTGGAACAAGCATTTGGTTTTTGGAATATTTCCAATTATGAGAGGAGCAAACTTTGTTTGTATGATATTGTGAACCGATGTGTTTATCACATTTATGGTATAAGGTTCCGTAATGAATAAAACAAATGTGAAACGTTAACTTTCTTTTGTTTTCTATATCAATAAATACTTGCGTATGGAACAAAATTGTGTACATTTAAAAACGATAATAAGTAACCGAAGCGAACCAGTTAGATTTTAATTATTATCTTTATTGTACCTATAACACAAACTTGAAACATTTTGAGATGAGTATTCAGGTATAAAATGAAAGCTAGAAGTGTTATTCACACGATGCGTCGGATATTTTTCACTATTATAGTTGGTTCCAATTTCATAACAGAGGCTAGTATTTATACGACAAAATGTTACATCTCAGAGTAACATCTAATCTGACTTATAATAAAGAATTCAAACAAATGTCACAAGACAATTTCTCATGCTACCTAATATTTTGTATTTAAAATAATTTATGGGAAAAAGGATAGTTTCATTGATGATTCAGAAGAATTGGGATGGGAAAAACGGATACAGAATTGGGGATGAGGGAAAAGGGATAACTGAGATCTAACCAAATTCTTGCCTATCTCATGATTTCTCAATAATTATATTAAATAGTGATGTAACCAAATTCTGTTATGGCTGAGCTGATCTGGCACCCATCACATGATCTTGGTATTTCTTTGGTAGCATCCTTATTCTTTCACTTTTCCTATTTTGCCTTTGGTTGATATTAGATGTACTACCCTTAGCCAATGGGTCAGCTGAGTCCATGACACCACACCAGTATCCAGATATATAATCTCATAAACATACTCAAAAACCAGTCATCAATAATACTTATTTATGCATACCTTTCATATTTAGTAAAAAAAAAAACAACCAAATTAATCATTTTTAAAATGACCCGTTTCAACCCGTTTCCATTTTTGTCAAAACCCGTTCTCGCCCGAACCAAAATGACATTATTCTAAAACTACACATTCTAACCCGTTACTCCAACTACCCGACCTGCCCATTTTGCCAGGTAAAGTGACAAAATAGATGTCGAATGATCAGCTTAAAACAGACATAAAGATGGTAAATTCCAACAAATTTAAGACAATTATTGAAAAATTGAAATCTGCTGCAAGTACCTTAGTGAAAAGAGGGGCACATTTGGGAGATTTGTGGGAGAATGGGGAAAACAAGATTGATGGAATTGGAGTTGGAGATAACACAAACATGTCTTCTTCTACCCTTGTTTACTTATGGATACACCAATATATTCATTCATAAAACCCCAAATTGTTATCTTTTTACTTGCCATTAAAATAAATAAAATCAAAATATTTTCAAGAAAAATAATCGCCACACAAACTTTTTTTTTTTTTTTTTTTGAGTTGGGATATAAACAAATTTATCCTCTGCATGAAAGCTAGGCCTCACTCCAAGTTGTTGTTCAGAATCTTCACTCGGATCCCCCTCCATTGCTGTGAATCGGAGCTCCGGTTGGTTAATCCGACGATTGGGCGTGAGGAAATGCGAGTGGACATGGAGATTATTAGGGCTTTGATTTGGGTTTTGAGAATTTTTTTATTTTTCTGAACTAATTTGGGAAAATTTGTTTTTTTTATTGGGCTGATTTGTATAAAGCCCGGAAATTAGGAGTGTAAAAAAAAGCTCAGATGGTCGAGAGCTACTCAAATAACGCGGTTAATAGCTTGAACAGGTCGAGTCTTAATAAGTCCGAGCTTAAACTCAAGCCTGAAATACAAATCTTGTTTAGGTTGATATAATAATAATGATAATAACGTTGGGGAGGTGAGCTTTGGCTCGTTTAAGTGATATTTAAATGAGCTCGAGACGAGCTTTTAGCTAGTTTGAGGTTGTTCTCAAAATAGCTAAAGCCGAGCTCAAGCTTTGAGTTTTACTCGTGACTCGAGCTTTGCCTTGTTTAAGCGATATTGAAACGAACTCGAGACGAGCTTTTCGCTAGTTTGAGGTTGTCCTCAAAATAGCTCAAGCCGAGCTCAATCTTTGAGTTTTACTCAAGACGATCTTTTCGCTAGTTTGAGCTTAAGCTTGAACCGAGCCAAGCTCGACTAGGCGTCGAGCCTGGCTAGGCTCGGGCTTCGCTCGGCTCGTTTACACCCTAGCTGTAATGCATTCATCCATTGGAAATTAAAGATAGACAAAAAGAGGTGTACAAATCTGTTTTTTTTTTTTTTTTTATTTAACCAGTTTGGGTTATAAATTGAACCCGGTTAATAAACAAAAAATAGAAATTGGTTTGAAAAAAGTTGGTTATACACCTGTTTAGGAGGAAAAATGTTTGAACCTGTCAAATTGATTGGAGTTAGGTTCAAACTGGTTTGAGACAAAAAGTTGGTTTTTACATGTTTTTCAAACCCGGTTGGGTCCAAGCCAGTTTCAGAGAACGAGATTAGAAACTGGTGGTTGGGTCAGGCCCAGACAGGTTTGACCCAAACCGGTCCTCTTGATGAATTGGGTCGGGTTATCAACCGGTTTGGCGGGCCCAACCCGATTTCAAGGAGTGAGACTACAAACTGGTAGTTGGGTCGGGTCCAGGCCAGTTTGGCCCAACCTGGTTTTCTTGATGAATTGGGTCAGATTATCAACCGGTTTGGCTAGCCCAAATCAGTACTTTACACCTCTAGACAAAAGGGTCCAGATTCTGAAGGTCCGGTTTGTTGACTGTGCCTTATTCATGTAAAAGTAAAAGCGCTAACCGTAATCCACTATGATACGAACCGAACCGAATCATAATACAATTGATCTAAAGAAAATAAATAAGAAACTTGAGAGAACTTAAAGATTTTAAAAATATACTTAATTCGTATTCATTTCATCATATCCAGTAGTGAAACACATAATGCCTTTTATAGGCTTAAGCTAACGGAACACAAATGCAAAAAATAAACTACTAGCCCACTAACATGAAAGATAAAGAAGCAAATTTAATATACTCCTAACATAGTGACAACATGCAGAACATTGTTGAAATACATGATGTGAACGTGGTTGCAAGGTATTGACCATATTGGAAGCACATAACACACTAATTCACTAAAACTTAAAGAGTAAATAATGAAAGTAAAAATAAAATAAGATTAATATGAATAGTTTTATAGGATTAGGATCAAATACAAAGGATCCTAATTGTAAGAAATGTAAGAAAGATTTATAGAGTGACAAGTGTCCAATAACCTAAAAAAAAACTCACTACACAAAAAAAACCCCACTAGAAAAAAAAAAAAAAAAAAAAAAAAACGTAAACATCCACCACCACCAAAAACCTAACCCCCCCCCCCCCCCACATCACCCACCCAAAAAAATTTTTTTTTTTTTTTTTTTTTTTTTGCTGAGGGGGTGGGGGTTTAGGTTTTTGGGTGGGGGTAGGGGTGGGTGTTTAGTTTTTTTTAGGTTTTTTTTTTTTTTTTTGGGGGGGGGGGGGGGGGGGTTACGTTTTTTTAGGTTTTTAGGGGGTGGGTGGGGGGTTAAGTTTGTTTTAGGTTTTTGGGGGGTGGGGGGTTAGTTTTTTTTGTGAGGTATAGTTTTTTTTTTGTTTTTTTGCCCGAGGGTGGGGGGTTTAGGTTTTTGGGTGGTGGTGGGGTGGGGGTGGGGGTGGGTGTTTAGGTTTTAGGTGGTGATGTAGTGGGTTTAGTTTTAGGTTATTGGACACTTGTCACTCTATAAATCCTTCTTACACTTCTTACAATTAGAAGCCTTTGTAGAATAACTTGACCCTAGTTTTATATATATAGTTGAAGCGTGTCTTTTGATATGAAGAGATGAAAATGTTTCTTTTTTTGAATAAACAAATCTAAAAAGACATATACATGAATCAAATTTATATATTATTTAGAAGACGGGAAAGGCGTTTTTAGGGTATCCTCTTACTAGTCCGTACCAAATCAACCTAATTTGATATAGATTCGAAAATTCGAATGCAGATTCAAATTTGAAATCTCGAGTATTTGAATTTGATTCGTTTAATTAATGTATATTCTTTTACGTAAAAACGTGATGGCATGGGATTGTGGATGAGAATTTGGCATCGAGTATGAACGGTTTTAATTTTGGAGTTGTGTTTGGAACAAGCATTTGGTTTTTGGAATATTTCCAATTATGAGAGGAGCAAACTTTGTTTGTATGATATTGTGAACCGATGTGTTTATCACATTTATGGTATAAGGTTCCGTAATGAATAAAACAAATGTGAATCGTTAACTTTCTTTTGTTTTCTATATCAATAAATACTTGCTTATGGAACAAAATTGTGTACATTTAAAAATGATGATAATAAGTAACCCAAGTGAACCAGTTAGATTTTAATTATTATCTTTATTGTACCTATAACACAAGTTTAAATAATATAAAACTTTAATTAAACAAGATTACATGTTACTAGGAACTAGAATAATCAAGAGATTCAGAGTGCAAACAATTCTAAAACCCAATATTGGGTATTCATAAAACCTGATGTGGGTTTTTCAAAAACCCGATTACGGGTATTCCTAAACCCTGGATACGGGTATTATAAACCCGATTATACAAAAAACCCGGGTTCGGGTTTGGATACTTAGCTGAAATATCATACCCTGACCATACCAGGGTCGGGTTTAAAATACCCAGGTCCGGGTTTTTTTTTCAGGTTCGGATTTTTTGTGCACCTCTATTTGTAAGCTTCTGAAATGACTATCATATATATCTACTTGTTTTATTGTGTTATAAACAATTTTCATTACTTAACTTGTGTAATACACGAGATTATAACCTAGTAAACTAATATTTAGTTAACAAAATAAGCTAATATTTACATGTTGCGACTAATATAAACTTGATCGGTTTTGATGCAATCGCTATAGCAGCAAAGAGTAAATTACGATTTTGGCCTCTGTGGTTATATCACTTTTACCTTTTTAGCCAAAAAAGAATTTTTTACCATCTGAGTCCTCAACGTCTTTTTTCTAACTTTTTTGGCCCCTAACACTAACCTCATCCATTAAATGTTAGGGGCCAAAAATGTTACAAAAAAAAAAGACGTTAGGGGCAAAAAGGGTTAGAAAAATGACGTTGGGGGCTCAGATGTTAAAAAAAAGATTCTTGGCTAAAAAAGTAAAAATGATATAACCACATGAGCCAAAATCGTAATTTACTCCAAAGCAAATACTACGTATTAATAGGATAATATTATTTAATAAGTTTTACGAAAATATTAAAAAAAAACAGTACAATAATGAAAAGAATTAAAGTATTAAAACACTGAGGAACTCTCAATATCTTTCACCGACGCCACTGACAATGACTCCTGACCGGAGATGTTAAAAACACGCCGAACAAAACCCGACGAAAATATCTTCAACCAACCGCCCCATCACGCCGGTTAATTCTCCACCTATCCCACGACGTCGTTTCATCAATCCATCATACCCCATCTCTATCATTAACCATCATTAATACCACATCTTTCAACCATCACCACACTATAAATACAACATCTTTTCATTAATTCAATGGTCAAACACCATGAATAATAACCTTATCTTCTTCTTCCTCGTCATCCTTTTCGTTGTTTCCTCTAAAAGGTGCCTTCTTTTTCCACTTCATGTTGGTTGATTTTCATGGGTTTGCTCTAACCCTTTATGTTTATTTGATAAAGATTGTAAAATAGAATTAGAATTTCATTAATTTTCATGGGTTTGTTTTGATTTGATTAGCTTGAATGGTAGTTTTAGATGTTTTTATGAAATCGTTGACTTTTATAAGTCAAAGTTGGTTTATAGAATGTGGAGTGTTTATTCTAGTTCTTTAATTTGATTGATATTAGGGCTGTAAACGAACCGAATGAACACGAACATGGCCTTGTTCGTGTTCGTTCGTTAAGGAACAAGCTTGTTCATGAACTGTTCACGAACGCTTACCGAACGAGATTTCTTGTTCGTGTTCGTTCATTAAGGAAACAAACATGTTCGTGAACTGTTCACGAACACTTACCATATGCTAATGAACTCTAACAAATGTTCATGAACATAAATGAATACAAACGACGTTTATGAACACAATATTCATTTTAGAATAAAATCTGCATTTTCATCACAAACATTACGAAGAATCCACAAAAAATAAATAAACACTTAACATAATTATCCGAACACAGTTGGCGTGATTATCAAAAACATGATAAACACAAAATTAAGAGTTTGTCAAGATTTAACACAAACTAAAATTGAAATATTGAAATAAAGGATGTTGTGAGAGGCATATAAGATAACTAGGGTTTCAAAATTTTAAAAACTAGAAATAATAAAACAAAATACAACATATAAAAACCTTTAAACGAACTAACACAAATAAATATTAACGAGCAAACATAAATGAACTCATTACTGAACGCTCACGAACAAAAACGCACACATTACCGAACGTTCACGAACATAAACGAACGAACGCAACCTCTGTTCATGTTCGTTCGTTTAACTTAACGAACGAAATTTCTTGTTCGTGTTCGTTCATTTACTAAATGAACGAACATAAACGAACTTCCCGCCGAACGGTTCACGAACTGTTCGCTGAACGTTCGGTTCGTTTACAGCCCTAATTGATATGGTTTGTGTGATCTGGGTTCAGCTGAATAATGTTGCTGGTTTTATAAAAATCACAACTTTTGGCTTTTAAATGGTTTTTTTTTTTTATAAAAAAAGATGTTTTGTTGGGATTTAAAGATCAAGATGAGCTCTAGTTGTTGAGATTGAGGACTCAAAAGTTGTTTGTTTTTGGGTTTGAAGATAGTGTGAAGATGATTTTATTATTTGTCTCTGTTTTCCCTTTTTTTTGTTACTGTTTGCTAGTAATGAGAGTTGATTTTGACTTTCAAAAGTCAAAAAGTATCAATTTTTTATAAAAGGTGCCTTCTTTTTCCAGTTCATGTTGTTCAAGTTCTTAACTTTGGTTGATTTTCATGGGTTTGCTAAAACCCTTTATGTTTATTTGATAAAGATTGTAAAATAGAATCACAGTTTCTATTATTTCATGGGTTTGTTTTGATTTGATTAGTTTGAATGATAGTTTAGAGGCCTTTATGAAAATCCACCATCGTTGACTTTTATAAGTCAAAGTTAGTTTATAAAATGTGGAGTGTTTAACTGTTTATTCTAGTTCTTTAATTTGATTGATATGGGTTGTGTGATCTGGGTTCAGCTGAATAATGTTGCTGTTTTTATAAAAATCACTACTTTGGCT
The DNA here is from genome assembly GCA_030545235.1 of Helianthus tuberosus. Classification (NCBI taxonomy): domain Eukaryota; kingdom Viridiplantae; phylum Streptophyta; class Magnoliopsida; order Asterales; family Asteraceae; genus Helianthus; species Helianthus tuberosus. The sequence continues at coordinate 2,627,902 of CM060394.1, forward strand.
TTTAAATGTTTTTATAAAAAGATATTGTGTTGGAAGTTTAAGATAAAGATGAGCTCTAGTTGTTGAAACTGAGGAGTGAAATTTGTTTGTCTTTGGGTTTGAAGATAGTGTGAAGATGATTTTATTATTTGTCTCTGTTTCCCCCTTTTCTTTCTGTTAATAAGTTACTATTGCTAGTAATGAGAGTTGATTTTGACTTTCAAAAGTCAAAAAGCATTCTTTTAAATCTGCAAGAAGCTAAAACATATTCTTTAATTTGTTGATTCTATTATTATATCTTGTGTTCTGTAATGCATAACCAGAATGTATTCAATACTTCTGATTTGTTGTTGATAAACAACTGCATGAAGTCAAAGGTAATACCACAACTTTGTGTGTTAAGCATTTCAAATTGTGACAAGATTATGTATGATTTTTTTTTAATTTTTATTTCAGGGTTTTATCGGAAAATCATGCCAGTTTACCGCCACGCGGTTGGAATTCCTATGATTCCTTTTGTTGGACCATTTCTGAAGAAGAATTCCTTCAAAATGCTCAACTTATTTCACAGAGATTACATGCTCATGGCTATGAGGTCTTAATCACTACTCCCTTAATCCCTTTGGCCCATAAAAATAATAATAAAAGTTCCATTTTTGTAAAGTTCTTAAGTTAGAATTGTCTATTTGACCATTGTCATCATCAAAAAAGGTGGATGATGTTAGCATGAAGTTCAGTACTTTGCTGTTACTAAAGGGTATTTTAGGTATTTGATTAATAGTCATACACATCTCCAAAACCATATTCTTGATTTTAATTTACAATTTAAAGAATCAACCAATCTTATTCAAAATCATTGTTAAAACATTTTCTTTGTTTCATTTTGTTAAAACCATACCCTCTAGCTCATAAAAATTGAAACTTTTTCTTTTTTGTGATTTATTGATGAATTAGTATGCGGTGGTGGATTACCTTTGGTATAGAAAGTTAGTCCCGGGTGCTTACGTTGACTCCCTTGGGTATGATGTGATTGACGAATGGGGGCGGGTGATTCCCGACCCTGGTAGGTGGCCTTCATCGAAAGGCGGAAAAGGGTTCTCGGAAGTAGCCAAGAAAGTTCATGACATGGGTTTGAAGTTCGGGTTTCATGTTATGAGAGGCATAAGTACACAAGCTGTCAATGCAAACACACCAATCTTAGACGTTACAACGGTATTATTCGCCAAAATCTTAAGCTCTACATTATGGATGATACCATTTGATTTGTTGGAGATAAAATTATGGAAGCAAATTTTAAGTATATTTTAAATATAACTTGTGAATAAATTTTAGGGGAAAGCTTATGTGGAATCAGGAAAGATATGGCATGCAAAAGATATAGGAATGAAAGAAAGAGCTTGTGCGTGGATGAAAAACGGTTTCATGAGTGTCGACACTACATTAGGAGCCGGTAGAGCGTTTTTGAGGTCTCTTTATCATCAATATGCCGAATGGGATGTAGATTTTGGTATTTTTTCCTCTATATTACATTAAATTTTCAACAATAATACTCTTTTAAGTAATGTAAATGGTCTTAACCTTTTTATTTACCATTTATGCACATATAGATTAACTGCCACCTAATATTAGCCATTCTATGTGTGTAACAGTGAAACACGATTGCGTGTTTGGAGACGATTTTCAACTAGATGAGATAACTACTGTGTCAGGGGTATGCATATTTATCACACAATAATTTAATTATACCTTTTTTGTTTGTATATAAGTTTTAACAAATAAAAAAATGTAGATCTTGAAGGGGTTAAACCGAACAATTCTTTATTCTCTATCACCGGGAACTAGTGCCACACCAACCATGGCAAAGAAAGTTGCGCCGCTTGTTAATATGTATAGAGTGACCGGTGATGACTGGGATAATTGGGGAGATGTTGCAACCCATTTTGATGTTGCAAGGTATGTACATGGTGTTGACTTTTTGTGGTCAATAATATTTAGCGTAAGCGTATCACCACTTTTGTGTTTCTGGGACTTGTTATGAAACTTAATAGTGTTAATTTCTCTCTAGAGATTTATTGTAGAAATTAGGACGAATTCAGCGTTGTTGATTACATGGGTTGACTTCAAAGGTCAAACTTTGTTATTTCAATGAGAAATGCTTTATGCTTTATGTTTTTAATTATATGCCTAATTTGGAGGATTTATCATTTCTCATTTTCATTTAATTTTAAAAAATCTCGTTGTTTTCAGAGATTTTGCAGCCGCCAGTATGATAGGCAGCAACGGTTTGTTGGGGAAATCATGGCCCGATTTGGATATGCTTCCGCTCGGATGGCTCACGGATCCCGGTGAGTTTTCGTTCTCAATTTGACCATTTGTTCAGTCATGCCCGCAATCTTAAACTTCAATTCAAAATTTGTTTCTTGATTTTACAAGATATTGATATTGACTCTAATCAGTTTAAATACTAATTTAATTTATGTATTTTTTATAGGAGCCAATGTTGGTCCACACAGGACTTCAGGACTTTCGCTAGACGAGCAAAAGACACAGGTAGGTCCATTTTGGGTGTTCTCTTAAGACGCGTGAATCAATTTCGTTAATCATTCTTGCATTTTAGTTTTTGTTGACTTTTTCGACATTCTACAGATGACTTTATGGTCAATGGCCCGGTCTCCTTTAATGTTCGGAGGAGATATGAGAAAGCTCGACGATACAACATATGGACTCATCACGAATCCAATTCTATTGGAAATCAACTCTTTTAGCTCAAACAACAAGGAGGCATGCTTATTTATTATATATAATACTAGGGGAAGGTTCAAATGAAAACCACTAGTTATTGCGAAAACTAATTAAAAAAGCCAAAAAAACATACCAATTTTTTTTTTTTTTGCATGCCAATTTTCGCTATTTTTTATATATAAAAAAATTTCAAAAAAAAAATATTTTTTTTTGTAGTGCACATGTGTTATATATAAAAAATAGCGATTTTTAATAAAAAAAATTTGATGTGTTTTTTAGGCTTTTTTTAGTTAGTTTTCGAGTTTTCACAATAAAAGTGGTTTTCATTTGAACCTTCCCCTATAATACTAATACCATTTTTATTATTTAAATATAGTATCACCTTTGTAATAGATATTATATTTCTTGTCACTTTCATAATTGGTATATAGATCATTTGACTCGCAAAAGTCAATTATGGTTTAACAATCTTATTTTTTGTTCTTTTACAGTTTCCTTATATTACAAGTACACATGAATTCCCATTCTCGAAGCCAGGTCCAAAAATTCGAACACGAAGTCCACATCATATGGGTGTGTCGGAAAAACTTGTCGTTGGGCTGTCCAGCTGTCACGTTCCCGAGGCTAAAGGTTGGTTTTCGCAAACGGTTGAAGAAAATCTTGAACAAATTTGTTGGAGATGGGGTTCAAGAAGCAAAAGGGCCGAGCCTTTTTGTCTATACAAGACAGAAGCGTCTTTGCAATCGTAATTTTCTAAAACTCTTTAATGTTTCATGTAAAAATCGATAATTTTATCATTTTATGTTTGGTTGTTTACTTTTATGTGTTTTTTTTTTTAATTTTATGTTAGGGATGAAGACGTCGAGTATAGTGAAAAATATAGAGGTAAACTTCACTTACATGCAAGTAATAGAGAAGGGTTTTGTTTTGATACATCGTCCAAACGTAAGCGTACGTCAAAGGAGCATAAGAGGGCATCATTTTCGCCTTGTAGACTGGATGCCAACCAGGTATGTGTAATTATTTATAACTTTTTGTACAACAATTCGACCCATTAACTTATAAATGTGTCGCTTAGGGATATGTTTCATCTCTTAACGGGTCAAATCTTTCTATACTAATAAATAAAAATCCTTTTTGGACACGTGTCATTTCCTCATGTTTTCTCACCTTATTTTCCTATTTATCTCTCATATTAAATAATAATAATAATAATAATTTTAAACAAAAATATTAGATAAGAATAAATATTTAGATAAGGATAAACATTTGTTTTTATTATTATCAGATTAAATTGGGCAATTGGTTGACAGACAGCCGAAGTGTATTTTCAAGAGTTAAATGCTTGGTTGGTCCCTGTGGTTTGCAAAAATTTCATACTTGGTCCTAGTGGTTTACTAATTACACGCGTGGTCCCAAAAGTTGTCAAAAATGAACTCGGTTGGTCCCCTGATCTAACCTCTGTTAAATTTCTCAGTTAACTATGTGTGAAATGACTATATTACCCTTAAACAATTAAAAAAAAGACATACCCATCATCTTCTTCTCCACCCTTTCTTCTCAAATCAACCTGCAACACCCCCACCCAATCCCCCATTTCTATTTCCCGCACACCATATTGTTTGAGCCGGTGATCTGGTTGCATCCGGCGGCGTTGTGGAATGTCTTTTTTTTTAATTCTAAACTTCAAAGTTAACTGATCAAAACTGAAAGGGGATACTCCACAACCACATTGCCACATACATACAGTCTGATCATACAGATTCAACCAGTTTGATCTGTTAACCTAAAACAATCAATCAGCAACTGACCAACTGAATTCCGTTCAATCGTCACCGCCATTGCGTTGTTTGAGGGTATGGTCCTCTTCGATCCTTCTTCTTCTTCTTCTTCTTCTCAATTTCCAGCAGAATTACCACTAGATCATACTAATAAACACGATGATTCTGTTGAACTATCGAATCATCATGAAATTAGTCAACAATCTGTTCAATCCACCACTTTTGGAGCTTCGTTTGAGCCGCTAGATGAAAACCTGTTCTCGGATCTAACCCTAATTCAACCGCAATCCGAATACGACGATGTTTCCAACTCTCCTCTCGATCCTCTGCTTTCACCGTCCTCTTCATCCACATCATCTCGTAGTACTGTTACTACTGATTTCGCCGCAACGACGTCGTTCGCATCGATTCCACAAACCTCAATAACTTCAACCAGATCACTCACTTAGCAGATATCATCCACCAGGAAGAAGAAGAGAGCTGGATTACGCATCGGTTTTGGCAGAACTTCTGCTGTTCAATCACTCGATTCCGATTCTGCCATTGAAGTTGATAATTCGCAGGTTCCGGTTCCGGCTTCGGTTTCGATTTCATCTGTATCATCGCCTGTAGTTGTTTCCTAAGTAAAACTTGAATTAGAAGAAAGGGTGTGCGGGAAACAGAAATGGGGGATTGGGTGGGGGTGTTGCAGGTTGATTTGAGAAGGGTGGAGAAGAAGATGATGGGTATGTCTTTTTTTTAATTGTTCAAGGGTAATATAGTCATTTCACACATAGTTAACTGAGAAATTTAACAGAGGTTAGGTCAGAGGACCAACCGAGTTCATTTTTGACAACTTTTGGGACCACGCGTGTAATTAGTAAACCACTAGGACCAAGTATGAAATTTTTGCAAACCACAGGGACCAACCAAGCATTTAACTCTATTTTCAATGCATACAACCTCCTAAACTGTTACTCAGAAACTTAACTTAGAGTAAAGTACACGGATGGTCCCTGTGGTTTACCAAAATTTTGGATTTGGTCCCTAGCTTTCCAAAAGTACATGGATGGTCCCTATGGTTTGCACGTTGTAACACATATAGTCCCCAGCCAACAAATCTAAGGGTTTCTAGGGGCTAAATGCGTTAAAAAGTGCAAACCACAGGGTCATCCATGTACTTTTGAAAAAAGCTGGGGACTAAATGCGTTACAAGGTGCAAACCACATGGACCATCCGTGTACTTTTGGAAAGCTAGGGACCAAATCAAAAGTTTTTGTAACCCAGAGGGACCATCTGTGTACTTTATTCCTTAGGTTATTATCAAAATACTATGATTTTGTAATCATATGTAACACACTAGTGTTTATTGATAAGAAGTGTTTTTGGTGGACACAACGTGTTTGTTAAATTCTTTTGTATTCAGATGTGGGAGCTGAGCAATAACGGAACGCTCATGAATAGTTATTCCGGTTCCTGCGCTTCTATCAAAGTAATGAAAGCCAATACGGCCCCGGGAGGCATTCGTTCGTGGATCGCAACCGGAAAGAAAGGTAAGCTTTAGACTGTATTTTTGCGCGAGTCACAAATCAAAATGAATAAGCTTTGAGGACATGTTGGGTTGACCCGAAACACATTTTGTTTAAAAATGTTAATTAATTTTGTAAATAACGTGTGTGTTAGTTAGAATTACAAAATTTATATCATTTATATACTAATAGAGGATTTTGAATAAATATATAGAAGGTTTATTACAAAAGATGTATTATCTAATTAATTTGATATAATTACTCGTTATCCATGGGTCGAAATTGTCATCTCTAGTTTATGCAACAAAAAGGCCAAAACAATAATTTCGGAAGTAAAATCACTCGAATAAGCTTTGACTTATTGACTTGACTGATCTTTTGTATATGTTAATGATTCAGGAGAGGTGTATCTTGCTTTTTTTAACCTGAATTCCGCAAGAACGGTTATTTCCACGACTGTATCGAGTCTTTCCAAGGCGTTTCCGACTATAAACTTCGGGTCATGTTCATACAAAGAGGTCTGGAGCGCGAAAGATCACGGGTCCCTACAGCATTCGCTCTCGGCTTCTGTAGCTTCACATGGTTGTGCACTTTTTATTCTGACCTGCACTTAAGCGCCGCGATCGCGTCTCTTTGGGTTATATTTGCATCATGGACTCTTGAACTTGTAAGCAACAAGAATCCAATGATTTAGAGTGGTTCTTGAAGTTTATATATAATTCCCAAAGGGTTGTTATCTGGTGATTGATTTAATGGAATTTTATTCACTTTAGGATATATTTTGTTGAAGAGTGAACATACAACAATTTTTATTACAAATCTAATACCATCAAGTGATTAAAGAATCAACAACCATAGGGATTAAAGGATTATACTCAGTGGCCAGTGGCAGATTTAAGATTTTTTTTTGTTGAGGGTCAATCGGGGAGCTTAACTAAATTTTTAGTTGGGACCAGGGGCAAGGAATCAGGATTTTTGCTTAAAAATTACATGGCCCTTCTAGTTGATATATATGGGTAACGATACCCAGAATATTAATATGACCAGTGTAACACCTTATACAAATCCCATATCCCGTTTTAGGCGTATTAGTTGTGGACCAGTGTAACGATACTGGTATATTTGTTGGTTCATAAGACGTGCACCGCCTCTTAAATCACTGACGCGTTTTGGGTGTATTGGTTGTGGAGCACACGAAAACTCAACAATTAAACGTGCTCCTAGTACTAGGATGAGTGACATCCTGGGAAGTCTTAACCAGAGCAACCAAAAACAAATTCATGAGTTTCTGTCTTTCTGAAAAAAGTTCATACACTTCAACCTGAAACCAACTCAAACTCATGAATTTTATCCTAGTTTCGTGTCATGCTAAAAAAGTTCATACACTTCGAAATTGGGTACGGGTACCAAAAGTGTTCGGTACGGGTATCGGTACCTAAATCGCTAAAAAGTGGGTACCGAATCGGTACTGGTACTGAAAATAATTCGGCACTGATACCAGTTCGATACCAATATCTAGTACTAAATAGGGCTGTAAACGAACCGAACGAACACGAACGAGGCCTTGTTCGTGTTCGTTCGTTAAGGAAATAAATGTGTTCACGAACGGTTCATGAACACTTACCGAACGAGATTTTATGTTTGTAACACCCCGGCCGGAGGCGGAAAAGCCAAAGGTGTCACGAAACTTGATAGAATGCATTTGAGCACATGGAGATTATATTAAGTTGAAATATAGTTTAAGTTCAATTCAATAGATTGCATTCACATCTGAAAATATAAGAGTACATAAACAAATACAACATAAATTGTTTCACAAATGATAAATTCGGATTTAATCTAAGGCATAAGTCTTGATCAATCCTATGTAAAATATTCTTGCAAATCATGTCATCAAACATTGTCACCTGAAACATATGTTAGGGAAAATATTGGGTCAACAAACGGTTGAATGAATTCATAGGTTTTGTTATGCAAAAATAACAATGTGATATGAAAATGAGTTAACACTGTGGCATGCGATATGTCTTTAAGCAAAAGAGTAATACAAGTAGTTACTTAGTGGTACATTCAAACCTTCGTTATGACGTAACACGGGTCTATTACCTCACTTCTAAGTTTCACATGAGTACCAACAACAACAACAATTGCAACAAAATGAGAAGTGAGATGGGGCGTCAATCCTATAGTGCTATAATATAACCGTTGGGCTTTTGCAAGTTAATGAACGTAAACTTCTCAAAGCAACAACAACAAGTATTAAGCAAATGCAAAGGCAATCAGGGGAAACCACAAAATAGGAAATAGTTTGTATCACATTGTAACATATGTATCATCCCAAAAATAATGTGAAAAGGGACTATGAACTCACCTTGATTTCGGGTAAGTCCAAACAAGTATGCAAAGTGTGAGAGTTCTTGGAATTAAGATTCCACGTCACTCTAATTGGTTGAACATGCAACAATATGGAATATGTATCAACAATAATGTTTAATTGGATAATTGGAAATCCTAAATCTATAGGTTTCGGTATGGTTTGTCTAAATGGTAACTATAAGGTTTGGATAACCTAATAGAGAACTCGGAAAATGAATATGGAATTATCTATGAAAAATATTAATTTAACATAAATAATAAAATTGCAAAGATATGTAATTGTTTTAATATAAACCTTTGTAATAATAAATCAAATATAATTAATTAGTATAACTAAATAACATAATTAAATATAATGATTGTTGGTAAAATATTGTACAAGTGATATAATTAATTTATAAAAATTATAAATTAATTTAGATGGTTAAAATATATATATATATATATTGATAAATAATAAATATTTTGTTTAAAAGAATAAATATGATAATTATATGATTAATTATCAAAATAATTATATTAAATCTGAATAATTAAAAATTACATTTTTAGTTATTGAACTTTAATATTACTGATTTAAAATAATTATTATGGTCTTGAAATCATTTTAAATAAATAAAATGAATTAAAATGATTTAATAACAATAAATAAGTTTATATAAGTTTAATTATCTAAATAATTAAATATAATAAAAATTCAGATTCTAAATTTATATAACCTCAGAATAATGCACATTTTGTCATAAAAATAATTTTGGATGAAAATTATATAGTTATATAATTTAATTACATTAAATTAAACTATATTTATAAGTATAAATACTGATTTAATTATATAAATATCAAAATTATATAAAATATCAGTAAAAATATTATTTTTGTAAAGTTTATCATTTAAAATAATTTGTATAAAAATTTCAGCATTTAATTCATAAAAATGGATTTATTATGAATTATTAATTATTAAACTGTTTTAATATTATAAAAATTAGTTTTATAAATAATTTTACAGATTTTATATTTTTAATAAAGGTAACAATATATAATAAAGTTATAAAATTATGAAAAGGTTAAAAGGATTAAAAATAAAACGATTAAAAACAAAAGCAGACCCCAAGGTTTGAACTTGGGTCTGTGTTGTAACCAAACAGAGTCTTAACTACTGGGCTAAGCTTCTGTTTGTGTTTGGTTTAGGACTGCTAAACTTATAACCAAACAGGACCTGGTCATCTTCTCCAAAGAGAAGTCAAAGTCAGAAGACTCGGTCAAACTAAAAGTCAAACTCGTGATTTCTACGGGTAACCTATGTTATATCTAAATTAAATCCTAGGAATCATTGTATAAGTATAATGGAACTAATTGGAACAATAAAAACGAACCGGTAATGTGTGAAATGACGAATCGGTTAAACTCCGGCGACTTTGAAACTTCCGGCGAGTTGCAGGTTCGAATTCCGGCGATTTCGGATGTTTGAGTGATTGTGAAATGGTGTGGAATGTTGCTAGGAATGTAGGGAACTTAAATACACGAAGTTTGGATCTCAGATTCAACAAAACTTAGTGGATTAGATCCACTTTTATTTTTATAAAAATTCTTTTTCTTTTGAGTGTTTTAGCACCAAAATGTGTCGTTTGAATGATTGGAACGAGTTGGGATGGGTTAGGGATCATGTGGGTAAGCTTTACAGGTCAAAAGAATGAATAAAAATCGAATTTGGTGAGTTTTTTTGTCGGATCCGCGACCTGTTGCGCTGTGTAAAAATAATTCAGGTTTATTTTAAAGTCAATATATATATTATACAATCTAGAACATAACACATGTGAGCTGGTAGACCAGCTGGTTGTTGCGCGTGCTTATGATGCGGGTGTGCGCGGGTTTGAGTCCCACCTGTGACCGGTTCAAACCCCATTTTTGATTAATTTTGAAATATTTACACTTTGGCCCCTCAAGTTTCATTTTATACAAAAATAGTCCCTCAAGTTTCAGAAATTTACAAAATCAGCCCCTGAACTTTCGAAAAATATTCAAAACAGACCCTGAAGTTTCGATAATATGCAACTATGGTCCCTGAAGTTTCGGAAAATGTCACAAATAGTCCCTGGAATAGTCAGTTAGTTAAACTAACTGGGTTAAGTTTTAAAGAAGAATTTATTATATAAGGACTAACTCAGTTAACATATTTCAGTTAAATAGGGTTTTAAAATGGCAGAGTTAGCCCCTAAAGTTTAAGTTTTAGATAATGACCAAATGAACCTTGGACTTTTAAAACTAAATATATATTTTATTTTTAATAATATAAGTTTCAAAAATGACCAAAAGGACCCTAAACTTGTAGTTTTCAATAATTGCACTTTTAACCCTTGTATTTCTAAAGTTTCAAAGAATGACAAATAGATCCCTTAGATTGTAGTTTCACAAAATGTCACAATAGGACCTTATAGTTTATGTAACCTTGTTTAATAGCATAAAACTCAACAAATTTGCAATTGTTTCACGTGTTTGTATTGGTATAAGCTTGTATAAGCACAAAGCAAGTATGTTCAAATAAGTTTTCATTCCAAATACGGTATTTGTTATAATGCAAGTCAAAACAAATGCGAGTGTGAAAACCAGGGTGGTTACAGTCTCCCCTACTTTAGAAAATTTCGTCCCGAAATTTATTCAAAAGAGACCGTAGAATGTAATTGTAATGATTAGAAAGATAATCAAGTCATTGTTTGGTGCTGATAATTTTGAGGAATTTTACGAGGATCATTGTATAAAAATTGTTTTGCATGGCGTTATGTTATGCTGGATTTGTAATGTAAATATTATGCAAACAAATGTGTGTACAAATAAGCAAATAATGGATAATCACATAACCATATAATGTTTTTATCTGCCACCTTACTTAACAATGCTTACTATGATTCTCATGCGTTGAACCTCGTAATTAAGTGTGCACCCAAAATTACGCGTTTCGTCGCATGGTCCACATAACACTTCTAGTAAAGTGAGGAAAACAATTAAGATTGAGGTATTGTTTAAATCAAACAAGCATCAATATAACACAACATCAAATGAATCGAAACGTATTTCACATTAGCAATGATAGCATTGTTTGTTTGACAGTCTATTGAACAAATTTACATTTGAAATAAGTCATGTAATGGATCAAATTCAGGATTATAAGGTGGTGGAGGTGGTAGAGGCAGTTGCATATGATCAGTTAATTGTCTCAGCATGCTTTCCAACCATTGATTTCTTTCTGTCAACCATTTTATTTGTTGAGACAAATTTCGAACTTGATTGTTTAACCTAGTCACTTCGACTCCCATTGAATCTAGAGGTAGATGCATTTGAGGCATCGTACTTGGGCCTGCTATATCAGTTGGTGGCAGTTGTTCTACTTCGTTCAATAGTGACTGGAAAGACTGTGGCAGTAACGGTGATTGCAAAAATGATTTCGATACTAATTGATCTTAGATCATCATGCTTTCATCAAACAAAGCTTCTTGCGTCGTTGGATCCTCCTCGAAAACTATCGGTAAGAAGTTTGGTGTTGATGGTTGGGATAAGTTAGTTGTAATATGTTCTTGTATGTATGGCATAGGTGGTTGCATATCAAATCGATAAAAAGACGATTGAGGAAACTGCAACAATGATTGTTGTAAATTTTGTGGGGAGGTATTTTCTAAGATAACTGGAGCTCCCTCCGACTGGGATGGTTGAGTTAGTGTATCAATATGAACAGGGGTTAGCCTAATGGTGTAAAAATTTACAATCTCATGTGCCTTTGGTGGAGATAATCCTTGGATAATCTGATCACTTAAGACACCTAATGATTTTGCTATTTTTGTAATGTAAGACCCTCCCATGAGACTCCTCAGAGGATGTGATTGTTGACTAGAAAAATATACAGCAAGCTCGTGGGCAATATTACAAGGAACTTGCTCAAAAATACTATACAGATAGAAAGGTTCGATTGTTCTAACCCATTGTTGATTATACTTGCGCCCCGTGATAGTGTTGGCTAAAACACGGTGCATATATTGATAACAAGGGTCTGTGAAGTTCATAGAATTATTGTGGCCACACCATTCTTTTAATGAATGGCATTGCCAATAATCTACCATATCCGCGGAGGAATAAGAGGTTGATGCCTCCGTAAAAATGGGTTGTTTAACTTCTTCATCTGTATATATGCCCAGATGAACTGCGAATTTTGTTAATGACATAGTATGAGGTTTCCCACAAAGTTGAAAATGAATGGATTCATTGGTAAGATTTTTATTATATTTGTAATAGAAAGTGGACAAGAACTCATACACCAGTTCATCGTATGATGGTTCTAGGATGTCGAAGAAACGATGCCAGGGTGTATTAGGTAGTAGTAATCTTGCCAGTAAACCACTGGAATCAATCGTTCCCATTCGTTGCCAATCAATACCGCTAATAGTAAGAACTTCATGATGCTTGAGTTTTTGATACCTCTCTCGATTGTGTAAATTGGTAAACTGAAGGAAGGGATGAATTTTTGCTGCATTTGAAGATTCAGCATATGTGTAACACCTCGAAAATTCACGTCCTATAAAGTGTTGACACGTGTCATATGTTTGAACGTGTGAAAGAATATGTTGAAAGGACTAAAGTTGACAAACATGAAAAGTATATGAAAATACGAGTTCTAAATGTCAACAGTGAATAAATATATGGTACATTAACCCTACATGATGCTTATATCACCAAACGAATAAATCATGGATCATACGAAGCTAAAAGTGAGAGATTTCAAACTACAGGGGTCAAATGTGTCAACATGTTTAAGTTATACCTCTGAGTGACCTTTTGACAAACCCGAAGCTTTGTAACGGTTAATTATGCTCACTAGAATACACGATTAAAATTTCATAAAGTTTCGTTATCGTATGAGAAAGTTATGATCAAATTCGTGTACGAGGGGTTAAAGCGTCAACGTTGAGAGTTTGGACCTTTCGGGTGACAATAAAGTTAACCGGGGACTAAACAAAGTAGGTAAATGTCTTAAAGCCCTTATATGTCAATTTGGAGGGTTCAAAGTGCAAGAAAATAAGTTAATTAACCTTTCGGAGGACCAAGAGCCAAGGATGCAAACTGAAAAAGAGGTTTTTGTGCCTGATGTCAAGCTTACGGACCGCAACACTGGGAAGCTTACGGTCCGTAAGCTAGTGCCCAGCAACAGAAAACCGGTTGTTGCCAGTTTAAACGCGAATTTCGACCTTTAAACGATTTTCCTCATCTCCCTTGGCCCCTAAACAATCCCTAAACATCTAGGGACACTTGTGGATCAGTTGTGGTAAGTCATAGACTTGTGTGACAACCTTTTGTGGTGTTCTTGATCACTATATAAAGGTTTCATGTGCCACAAGTTCTTTACACCATTCATGTGCACATTTGGGGCATTTCTGGAGCTAAGGATCTTTCTCTAAGCATCACATTTCGTGCATAGGACTTCAGTAAGTTTGCTAATCCTTTCTTAATTAAGTTTAGCTTAGTTATTTAGCTAAAAGTCAAACCATCGTAATTACGGTTTGACTTCGAGATTAATTAATAATGGCTCAGTCCAATCTCATATTAAAAGTACCTTTAAGTAGGTAATTATGTGGGTAATAAAACCTTAAAAGGGTTCCCCCGGATTCCCACTCTAACTAGGTCAAATGTCGGGTCAAACTTACTAATAAAAAGTCAACAGAATGTTTAAAATGCAATTTATGCATGATTAGCAACGTAGAACACTTATAACCTGTTTGATCATTAATATAACTTGGTAATTAGTGTAAGGACATGTCTAAACATGTTCAACCCGACAATTTCCTGTTTAGACCCGGTTCGGAACCGAAAGTCGCATAGTTTGACTTATACTTTGACTTTCAGTTCTGACCCGTTATGGTATGTTTTAGAAATACCTAAGAGCTTCATTTGGACCAGGTTACATGCTAGTATAACCCTCTGTGATTATACACCTCGGATCATTAGTTATCCAATTAATATGCATGATTCCGTTAATTGCTCATATGTTGACCATTATGCCCTTTTCACCTTAAAAACGTGATTTTTAGAAATATAAAAGAGTAGAAACTTTAATTACTGATATATAAACTTGTATGCAAAGTTTGACATCAGTTTGAGGTGTAGGTTAAGAGTTATGCTCGTTAGCGTAAAATGAAAGCTTTATGTTAATAAAACGGCGTAATTAGCGTATAGCCTAGTTAAGCCTACTTTTTGATATCAAAATTATTACCCACTGATGTAATATATTATTTTGGGATTTTTGAAGATTTTTAATTAATTTTAGGCTGAGCATAACTCATAGTCGTAGGCTTAATCCGGTAATTGTCGGTTTTGCCCTTACGGGCCATAAAATGAGTTTTACTTATCTAAACGACTCCAAACCTTTTGCTACTGATATTAAATGATAAATAAAGTATTTTAAGCCTTCTGGAATAATAAAAATATCAGCTTTATGTATCGAACCCGGAAATGGCTTCTAATCGCCTTTTTAAGCGTTTTTAACGCATAGTATGTGCTATAACTATATTAAACATACAAGGGTTGATACCTACTGATATTTGAGAAAAATTATAATATTTTAACAGTAAGCAAAGGTTGTTGAACTCAGACTTCAGTTTTGAGCTTTTCGGCTTATGTGAAATTACCAAAATGCCCCTACGGTGCATAGTTTGGTTAAAATTGATGAATTTCACATATATACCTTACCCTACTGTTATAACTTAGTAAAATAAGTATTTTTGCTGATTACATCAGACCTGTAACTCAGATAAATACTTAAAACTCTTTTATATAACCTTTTAAATGACCAAACTACCCCTACGGGGCAGAGTTTGTGTTTAAATTCGTTTCGGGCATAATAAATGATATCTTACTGATGTCACAACATATTTGGAGCATATTAACTTAGGAAACCTGTAAATGGCTCTCATTATTACCCGTTACGCTTATTACGCGTTCGGCTCGGCTTATGTAACTAGTTTACATAAATTAGCCGAAACGGGTCAAACCTTATCGGTCTTACCTCAAAATCCAGAGTGTGTATGAAATACCCATATTAAACAAGTCTCCAAACTTGTTGGGTCTAAATCACATTCTATCCGGTCTTCGCTTAATAGTGCGTATGAACCGTATCATTGAAACTAACCGGTCTAAGCTAAGGCTTAATTAAGGACCCGTTAGAAATCTAATAGGTTATTATAAACCTTCATTCCAGATTAGGAGCCCAGTAAAAGTACTTTCATTTGCTGTAATTGATTGATACTTTGCTCAGGTAAATACTCTTAACTTATTTTCCTTATACGGGCTTGGGGTATGGTACTATAAAAGTACCGCTTGGTCGGGTATGTAGTCATTTAAATCGGATTGTGATTAATGTATTTACATAACTCGCTTTATTCTGTATTATTTGATGTATGGCCCTTGGGGGTTAAATGACCATGTCCCGGATATCCTTGGCATCATTTTACGAAATGGCCACGACCTAAGCACGGGGTGTAGGCGTACACCTGATAGATGCATTATGTAAAAACTGGTAATCCACTAAAGGAATCAACCTTGTGGGCACTATACCTGTGGCGTGTCAGTTAACTTAAACCGGCTCTTCTAACCGATGCTAATGGACGGCAAATGAGTAAAACTGTATACAAGATTATTTTAATAATTGTCCCAAGTTATAAAGATATTTTGTGCCGAAGTGCATTCAAATCAATTTTCAAACTCTTTTCTAAATGAGTCAGTTGAGTTGTATTTAACAGTGTAAACTGACGTATTTTCCAAAAAGGCTAAGTGCAGGTGCTAGACGAAATAGGCTGGCTACTCCAGGCATCATTACTCAAGTCTCGCAAGCTCTAGATGTCAAAGTCTGTTGAACAGTTTTCATTTTATTTTGATCCGCCTGTGGATCCTTTACTTTCCGTTGTAATACTTGGATATTACTTTTTATTCGGAATGTAATATATTTATCTTTTGCTTCCGCTGTGCATTTATATAATTGTGTTGTTTGACTATTATGTTGCCAACCACGTCACGATACTCCCCACCGGGCCCACCGGTGACACGTGGAAAGTCGGGGTGTGACAGGTTGGTATCAGAGCCAACACTGAGTGAATTAAACACTAGCCTTTTGTGTTTAATCTCAGTTACACAATTGCACAATTCTAAACTTTCGAGTCTAGACATATAACACAGGACAAAATTCCACTTTGTTTGTGTTGTCCTTTATTTTGCATATATTTTGTTTTGTTATCTCATGCTTTATTGACATGATTAACAAAATGCCGCCAAGATTCTTCAAGAGAAGAGGACGTGGAAAGGGGCCAATCACCGCCCCCAATGACAACGAGGCAGGACCCTCGAATGTGCGAGCTCCTTCGACCACGGAGAGTGATGACCCCCGGCAAAACCAGAGAAACCTCTTCGAGCCGGCTAGACGGTCGGTCTCACACAGCTCAACGCCTCCAGTGCATAACTCATATGGGCCATACTCGGAAAATGAGCCCAACAACCCTCAACCTTCATATATACCCTTACAGCGATCCTTATCGCACAACTCTTTTGGTGACCCTACACCAGTTTTTCGGGGCCGGTTTAACCTGGCCAATTATATACAAGAACCAGTGGGTTTCAACCCATTGGGCCCGGAGGACCACTTCTCGGGAGACAACGCGGAGGATATGGACGAGGACACGGATCCCGTCGAACCCGCCAGTGGCACACCGAACCATCCGATCGAGATTTCAGATGGATCTTCATTCCACGGATCACCCTATGTTGGTCCAGATAGCTTTCAGGCGATGTTCACCAGGCACGAATGGTACTATACACCTCCTCACCATTCGTCGCCTCAGCAGCAGCAGCAGCAACAACAGGATCCCTCTGTGGATTCAAGGTTTGTGGCAGTCACGCCACCACCTCCACCGCCGCCAGTGCAGCCGGCACCTCCGCAACCACCAAGGCGTAGGAGAACCGGTGCACGCATATCTGGACGAGCAGGAGATTTTCATTTCAGCTCCCCTCGTCAAATCCAGTGGCAGTCACTATCCGCCACACCAGGAGGACCCACAAATGGGTGGACCTTCTAACCCAGCTGTACCGCAGCCACCGCCGATGGGTTTTGATAACCCAATTCCAGCATATACGGGTTCTATGGCATACAACCCGTTTGAGCCGCCGGTCCACAACAACTACGGTTACGCTGAGGCCGACCCTTACATGGTAGCGGCAAATTACAACGCCCTGAACCCGGAAGGACCGTACGGAGCTCCATGGGGAGTAGGTTACCCAACACATGGGTACCAGATACCTCCCAGACCTATTATACGGACGCAATCGCAGCCGCCACGGTTTTCTCCCCCAGAAAGGGAGGAAATTTTACAGAGGCTGGACTATGTAGAGCGAGAATATCACAAGGAATGAAGGGAGCGACAAACCTTCTTCCAAGGATTGGCAAGCTTGATCAAGGGGAAGGGCAAGAAGGACCATTAAATCCTTCAAATTGTTTGTTGTGACTTCTTTGTAACAATTGAGCCCCTGCGTGGGCATCTCTTATTGTATTAACCCTGTGTGGGTATATATGTTGTTTATTTTGACCCCTGCGTGGGTCTGTATCTCTGTTAACCCCTACGAGGGTGTGTTATTGTTTAAGTCCCTGCGTGGACTATTATGTTTGTTATTTAAGCCCCTGCGTGGGTGATGCGTGTGAAGTGTTATATATTTTAGGTGTATATTTTAAGCCCCTTTAACACTTATTTTAGCCAAGTTTTAAATTTATAAAACACGATATTTTACTAACACAAAACACACATATGGGCAAGTGCACCCATCGTGAGCGTAGTATAGTGTTGGTAAGATACCGAGGTTGTCCAAGGACACAAGAGCTTTTAGTACCGGTTTATCCTCAACGTCTAATAAAAAATAAAAAGGTTTAGAAAAATGTTTTAAGCTAAGAAAAATAAAAACTAACTAAAATGCTGAAAATAAAAATAAAATAAAAACAGATAGACAAGATGAATCACTTGGTTCGGACTCGTATCTAGTATAACCTTTGATTATTTCCACACTTTTGCACATAGTTAAGAGATTATCTTAGTTATTGTAGTAGGCCCCTCTTTTGAAGGTGACGTTACCCTCACCCCAGTAGTTTGAGTCAGCAAGGATACAATCCTAAAAGGGTGGATTATTGGAAGATAATGAATTAAGTTATTAATGCAATACTATGGTAGGCCCCGCTTTTGGCGGTGACGTTACCCTCGGCTAAGTAGTCTGAGTCAGCAGGGATACAGTCCTAAATAGCCGGGTTATAGTATTAATAGTAGTTAGCTTATGAGGGGATCAAAGAGTTTGGACCCCCGCCATCTAATACCGTGAAGCATTGAAGGAGGTCCTACTAAATTTGACCCAGGTCCATTGCAGGACCTCTAAACGCTGAACAATGGCAAAACCTTTACCAAACCGTTCCCTTAACCCCCGACCAGGTAGCCAACATACCTCCATATAGACCGTGGAGATATGAATGGTGAAAATCTTTTATTTTATATAGACAGTAAAATAATGCCAAGACACCACGGACAAACGATAAGGAAAGATCACCTTCAACATAAGTAACTAGTTATTAAAGTCATTAATACAAAACCAAATAAAAAGTGCAAAATATTAGAAATAAAAAGTATTACACTAGACACTTTGTCTTCACCAAGTGATGTAAGAGACTTAGGCAAACATGGCCTTGATTGTCAAGAACTCTTACGATCAATCTTGGATCCCGAGACGACTCACACACTCTACGATGGACAATGGATGATGGTGGTGGATGATGGTGTTGTGATGGTGGTGGGTGGTGGATGAAGTGTGAGAGAGGTGGTGTGCCAAGGGATGAGTTGAAATGAAACCAAGCACTCCTATTTATAGGCTGGACAGAAGGCTGGGCACGGCCCCGTGTCCGCTGGACACGCCCCCGTGCCTGTCTGACACTCTCTCTCTTCATTAATTGTAATTCGCAATTACAATTAATGCGCCTGCTGTACTTTCGCCACGCCCCCGTGTTCACTGGACACGGCCCGTGGTGGGCAATAGAAGCTTCTATAGGTTTGTCTTTTCTGCTGCTTCTTGGGCACGGCCCCGTGCTGGCTGAGCACGGGGCGTGTTCAGTCTTCTGCCTTCTCTATTTTGCTTGGGAAGATGCCGTTGAGGGATCGGGCAGTCCACTTATGTTCCTTTTCTTGTATTTATGTTAGATTTAGCTGTCTTTTTGCTTCTTTTGTGAATTTGAGCTCATTTAATCCTGAAAATACAAAAGGAAGACAAAAACACTCTTTTTCCAACATTAGTACTTAAAAAGGGTTAGTTTTATGCCTTATTTGATGTAATTTATATGTTGCATTTTACACACATCAAATACCCCCACACTTGAACTTTTGCTTGTCCTCAAGCAAAACTCTTTAATATGTGGCTTACACTCCCAAATGGAATGGGTAGAAGAGAAGGTTTTGGCTTGTCGTAGAGTGTTGGGAATCCAAGATCTTTTTGGGTTTTATTTTTATCTATTTACAATCTTATTCGTTATGATTTGTTGAGAACGTTTCATAAGAGAAATTACTTATTTGGGCATAACATGCCTTTTTAAAATTCCATTTATATACAAGTTCACATACCTCACGGGAGAAATCACTCACACTCGGCCGAAGGTGTATTTTTAGTGAATCACTCGAGAGCGGCATGGAACTTATTCCTACCATAAGCTTGCCAAGCAATCAATCCTCCTCCTTTTTAACTTTTATACCTTTGTAAATATCAAGAGGACTTTGTGGGTGAAGGGTTAGGCTTGGGTTAAAGGTAGGTGGTTGGGTTAGTGGTTAGAAAAAGGGTGAAAAAGCGTAACAAGTGTCGGTTTTCGTAGGACTTTCTATTTTTGTAACTTTTATTTTGATGAAGCTATTATTCAAACAAAGTTATTTTTGATGAACTTGTTTGTTTATTTTCTTTTGCTTCATCATCAACACATTTTTTTTAATGATCATACGAAAAACCGAACTTGTTACTAAAACAAAGGGTTAAAAATAAAAAAAGGTTTTGGTGGGTAAAAGGGTGTTTGGTTTGGGTTATGAAATGAAAAGGTTTAGGCTCAAAGGGGCTAACTAGGGGGATTTTTGGGTAGGTGGTAAAAGAAAAAGAAAAATAATGGTGTAGAAATAAAAAGGGTTAGTCCTAATGCCTCTATCATTTACTTACTCGGGTTTAAGTTGGTAAGGACCGGGAATGTATCGTCATGGCAAGTTCTAGAGTCGTAAGAACCAAGCGGCTATTCACACAAGAAACGAAAAATGAGCATTTAGTCTAAAGATGTAAATTTGTATGCTCAATAAAGGCTCAAAACTCACTTTTGTGGGAATGGGTTTTTTATGTGATCAAGTATATATAATCAAATTTTAACTAAGCTTGTCATGCCGTTTCATAATTTTCTTATGTTGGTTCTTGTTATCACGACGCTCTCGGTTGTAAATTTGTAAAAATATAACCTTATTAATCTTATGATTCCAAACTTAAACTTTAGACAAGTAAAAAAAATGAAAATTTTTGAAAAAAATTTGGGGTGTTTAGCGATTCCAATAGAGTTTTGTGTAAGGCTTGTATTTAGGACTTGCAAAATTTCAAGGTTTTAGCATCCCCCCCACACTTAAATTACACATTGTCCTCAATGTGTCCCAAAAATAAATTTTTAGGTTGATTAGATGTGTAAAAAGGTGTGAAAAGCAAAAATTTTGTGTTACTGGCAGTCTGGACACGGCCCCGTGTTCAGGTGCCAGTAACAAAAATTTAAGGAAAGAAACAGAAGCCTGGACACGGGGGCGTGTCTGGTGAACACGGCCCGTGTCCAGTTACCTGAACTGGGCATTTTTCTGCAGGGGATTCAGCACGGGGCCGTGTTGGTTGGACACAGCCCGTGTTGAACCTTCTGTAATGGAGAGATTTGTCGGGTTGCCTTGTTCTTGTGCATTGAATCATTTTTCTCGTTCCCCTTTTCATCCCTTACCACCATGAGTGTGTTTTATTCATTATGAACCATCCAAACTTTAGAAACCATCATTTCATTAAACTCATAGAGAGACCTTACATAGTCCTAAATTTATATTAAACTAGACATGAAAACAAAGAAATATTAAACCATGGAGTTCTAGCCTCTACTTTATTTTAATTAGCAAAATTTCCAAGAAGCTACTAATCTTGGTAAGACAAGGCCTTTTAGAACTCCTTCTTCCGGGTGCGGCTTTCCTCATATGTCGGCGAGCCACTCTTCCACCTCCCTTGGAAGGAGAAAAGAAGGCTCATTGGCATTAGTTTGAGGAGTTTCGATTTCCACCGGGATCTCTTGTTGGTGTTCCACGGGAGGTTCCACCGGAAAGTCTTCCCACCCGGTAGGGTTGTTAATTCCGAGTGCCAGGTTCCAATCCTGTTGAGGGAGGACTGGTTCCATTGGGGGTGCTACAAGAATATTTAACCTCTGGTGCAAGAGGTTAATTTCTTGAAAGCTGCTTTCGAGTCCTACCGTAAGATCGTTAATACGGTCGATTAGGACCTCCTCTACTGATGTCATTTCGTCGAGAGCCTCCCTTAATGCTATCACATAGTGCACAAGTGTAGCTTCAACGGAGGGCCTCCTTCCTCTTCGGCTGTTTGATGAATGCACGGAAGATGTTTCGCTGTTTTCACTCGACATTCTACGAAAAATAAACTGAAAAATAGTTTATTTGATGAAACAGTGACCGGACACGGCCCCGTGCTCATTGAGCACGGCCCCGTGTTCATCTTTCTGCAGAATTTTGGAGCAAGGAATCTTGAAATTTTTAAGTTATTTTCTGAACTTGTGGGGTCTTTTTATTAATAACTTAAAACAATGTTTCTCAACATATTTTTACCAAGATTCCTTGAACAAAACTCATTAATCCCTACCACAAAGTTGGAAGAATTCAAACTTCTTAATGGTAGTTCTTGGAGAAAGATGGAGAAGAAGGAAATGGCTAAAAGAGGAAAGGACAAGATGGGTTGTTGGAACCTTCTTTTAGACTTACCTAGGATAGTTGAGAGAAGATTCCTTCAAATCTCTGTCCCAAGTTGGTCCAAATGTGCAGAATTCTTGGCTGCATTTATAGAAAACGACAGCATCCTGGACACGGCCCCGTGTCCATTGGACACGGCCCCGTGTGCAGGTGGAGTTCTAACACAGTTTGTCCGTATTCTGACGTACTGATCAGAAGGGAATCTTTTGGTGGACACGGGGGCGTGTTGGCTGGACACGGCCCCGTGTCGAGGGACTGTTTTATGAAGTTGTCTAGTTTTTTTAAGGAACTCACTAGTATCGGGTGGCTCCTGATTGGTTGGAACAACCCCAAAGTGCCTAAGATACCTTAATTGTCCTAAACTAAGGCGAGAACGCAAGAGGTTGTCGGTGAGGGTAATTCCTATTTTCATTCTAGGTGGACAAGTCCAACCCTTTTCCGGGCTCTCGTTAAAGAAGGTATATGCCGAATCGCTCAGGTCTATGTATGCACCGAACGAAGTCGATGGAGAGTCCTTCACGGCACAATCGGCACAGGGACGACTATCGTCCAAGTCTTTGCTAGGTATGAAGGTATTTTTGGGAGCAACGAGGTTGTTGGAATGCGGTTCCAACATTTCTTCATGGTCATCGTCTTGGGGCGGATCAATAAAGTCCTTCCTAAGCTCTTTTGACCAATTTAGAATTAGCTTTTCTAGTTGAAATAACTCGTCAAGGAGCATTTCCCCTAGAATATCTGGCTGGGCGCATTCGAGGGAGAGATAGTGCTTATTTTTACTTTCGCCCCTCTTAAGGTTATAAGGAATCGGTGGGTCTATGTAGTGGGGCCTATAATTTAGAAAGTAACATTCTAATTCTTTATGTTCGCCTCCACATAATTGACACCACGTACCATAAGAGTGCCGAAAGTAAAAACAATTACTATCACTCATGTTTATGTCAGAAATTACCAACCGCCGGGATCTAACGGTTCTGTTTTCAGTAAGTGAATCTTGGGCACGGGGGCGTGTTGAGTGAGCACGGCCCCGTGTTCAGCTTACTGTCTGACTTAAAACAGGATTGCCAGTTCCAATGATTTAGCACGGGGGCGTGTTCAGCGGGCACGGCCCGTGCTGAGCTCTGCAGAAGCTGAAAAACTAAGAAAATCCTAAAAAATTAAAAAGAAAAATAAAAATATGATTAGGCCGTTGATTCCTAACTTTCTTAAAATCCTTGTGTCCCCGGCAACGGCGCCAAAAACTTGATGCGTGTGAAGTGTTATATATTTTAGGTGTATATTTTAAGCCCCTTTAACACTTATTTTAGCCAAGTTTTAAATTTATAAAACACGATATTTTACTAACACAAAACACACATATGGGCAAGTGCACCCATCGTGAGCGTAGTATAGTGTTGGTAAGATACCGAGGTCGTCCAAGGACACAAGAGCTTTTAGTACCGGTTTATCCTCAACGTCTAATAAAAAATAAAAAGGTTTAGAAAAATGTTTTAAGCTAAGAAAAATAAAAACTAACTAAAATGCTGAAAATAAAAATAAAATAAAAACAGATAGACAAGATGAATCACTTGGTTCCGACTCGTATCTAGTATAACCTTTGATTATTTCCGCACTTTTGCACATAGTTAAGAGATTATCTTAGTTATTGTAGTAGGCCCCTCTTTTGAAGGTGACGTTACCCTCACCCCAGTAGTTTGAGTCAGCAAGGATACAATCCTAAAAGGGTGGATTATTGGAAGATAATGAATTAAGTTATTAATGCAATATTATGGTAGGCCCCGCTTTTGGCGGTGACGTTACCCTCGGCTAAGTAGTCTGAGTCAGCAGGGATACAGTCCTAAATAGCCGGGTTATAGTATTAATAGTAGTTAGCTTATGAGGGGATCAAAGAGTTTGGACCCCCGCCATCCAATACCGTGAAGCATTGAAGGAGGTCCTACTAAATTTGACCCAGGTCCATTGCAGGACCTCTAAACGCTGAACAATGGCAAAACCTTTACCAAACCGTTCCCTTAACCCCCGACCAGGTAGCCAACATACCTCCATATAGACCGTGGAGATATGAATGGTGAAAATCTTTTATTTTATATAGACAGTAAAATAATGCCAAGACACCACGGACAAACGATAAGGAAAGATCACCTTCAACATAAGTAACTAGTTATTAAAGTCATTAATACAAAACCAAATAAAAAGTGCAAAATATTAGAAATAAAAAGTATTACACTAGACACTTTGTCTTCACCAAGTGATGTAAGAGACTTAGGCAAACATGGCCTTGATTGTCAAGAACTCTTACGATCAATCTTGGATCCCGAGACGACTCACACACTCTACGATGGACAATGGATGATGGTGGTGGATGATGGTGTTGTGATGGTGGTGGGTGGTGGATGAAGTGTGAGAGAGGTGGTGTGCCAAGGGATGAGTTGAAATGAAACTAAGCACTCCTATTTATAGGCTGGACAGAAGGCTGGGCACGGCCCCGTGTCCGCTGGACACGCCCCCGTGCCTGTCTGACACTCTCTCTCTTCATTAATTGTAATTCGCAATTACAATTAATGCGCCTGCTGTACTTTCGCCACGCCCCCGTGTTCACTGGACACGGCCCGTGGTGGGCAATAGAAGCTTCTATAGGTTTGTCTTTTCTGCTGCTTCTTGGGCACGGCCCCGTGCTGGCTGAGCACGGGGCGTGTTCAGTCTTCTGCCTTCTCTATTTTGCTTGGGAAGATGCCGTTGAGGGGTCGGGCAGTCCACTTATGTTCCTTTTCTTGTATTTATGTTAGATTTAGCTGTCTTTTTGCTTCTTTTGTGAATTTGAGCTCATTTAATCCTGAAAATACAAAAGGAAGACAAAAACACTCTTTTTTCCAACATTAGTACTTAAAAGGGGTTAGTTTTATGCCTTATTTGATGTAATTTATATGTTGCATTTTACACACATCAGTGGGTAAGTACTTGTTTAAACCCCTGCGCGGGTAAGTTTGTTTGCTGAAAAGTCCCGTTTAGGCCAACATGTAATCTTTTGATAATAAATGGAATGTTATGTTTATAAATTTCATCTTGCTATTATATGCATAAATGTTGTAAATGAAATAAATAAATAAAAAAAAATTCATTCCTTTTAATGATAATCTGCCTACTTAATTATTGAATAAGAATCTTAAGAGTGAAACCTAGTCTGAGTGTCATTATAAAGACCTGACCATGATGGTAAGACCTGTTTAAAAGATTCAAATCCCTGTTAACATCTGAAAACATGTTAACACTCCTGGCAGATGTGATTCATTTAAAATCACACACGTTATTATGTAAGGATCTTTCTAAAGATTCCAAACCCAACTTAATGATCTCTGAATCGTGGGTTAAATCATCAATTAAGATGATCATATTTTTACCATACGTGGTAATATGGTGCCTACGGGCCATGCTCATTTCCATATGAGCCAAAAGACAGTGGTAGCTATGACTCCCTGTCCGATAAAGGTAATGAACTAGGTTCAAACCTTCATATTTTGATTCTCTGAAATCATAACTTATAAATTAAAAGTGTCCATGTGACTAGGCCTTTTGTGCCACAAATAAAACTGTTATTGTTTTATAATTAGGATAAATTATAATTGAAATCCTAATTTAATATGATTAATAAATTAACCAAATATGGTCTCCGTTTACCATGGTTAATGAGTTACCCTAAGGGGTAATTCCATAATAAACTCCCAAATAAAATATTGTCCTTGTTTTCTGCAACAGTTCAATTCAAATGGCTGACTCAGATGAAATAAATAGTCATCCAGTGGAGCAAAATGATAACGCCCAGATTACTTTAACGGGTGCGGAATTAAAAGCTATAGTAGACGGCGCTGTTACACAGGCCTTGGAGCGACAGTACGAAGAGTATAGTGGGACTCGGAGTAGGACCCTATCTATACCGCGCTCAAAGCCTAAAGCTCAATCAGAAGCTCACAGCAAGCCTCCCTCCAAGAAGGAGGAACCCAAGAAAGTGGATGACGATCGTCAGTCCACAAACCACCACAGTGTACCCTCTCTGATAGTCGTGCCGAAACAAACCCATAATAAGGGTTGCTCCTATAAGTATTTTGTATCTTGCAAACCCCGGGATTTCACTGGGGAGAAGGGAGCCATTGACTGTATGACCTGGCTGGATGAGATGGATACGGTTGTGGATATCAGCGGATGCGCTGAGAAAGACGTGGTCAAATTTGTGTCGTAGTCTTTTAAGGGTGAAGCTTTAGCATGGTGGAGATCTCTGATTCAAGCCACCGGGAAAATCCCATTGTACAATATGTCGTGGGATCAATTTGTTGCCCTTATCAGGGAAAATTACTGCCCTCAACATGAGGTGGAGAAGATAGAGTCTGATTTTCTATCATTGGTGATGACAAACCTTGACTGTCAAGCTTACCTGACGAGCTTCAACACCATGTCCCGGTTGGTTCCATACCTGGTAACCCCGGAACCAAAACGGATAGCTCGTTTTACCGGTGGTTTAGCCCCCGAGATCAAGGCAAGCGTGAAAGCTTCTCGGCCAGCTACTTTTAGATCCGTAGCTGACATTTCCTTATCCCTCACTCTGGATGCGGTCAGGCAGAGATCGCTGAGGAATAAGGAGGCTGAGAAGAGGAAGCGTGAAGATGATGGTTCACGAAGGTCGAACAAGAAACACCGTGGGAACGGTGACAACAAGAAAGGATCTGAGCCAAGGAAAGATGGGCATCATTCTGGTGAGAAGCCCAAATGCAAAATTTGCAAGAAACAGCACTATGGAAAGTGCAGACTTGAGTCTAACTCGCAGACTCAGTCAAAAACCTATGCTTGTGGTATATGCAAGTCCACGGATCACAAAACCATGGATTGCAAGAAGATGAAAGATGCAACGTGCTACCGTTGCAATGAAAAGGGGCACATTAAGACCAACTGCCCTAAATACAACAAGAAACCTGAAGAGGCCAAGAAGACTAATGCTAAAGTCTTCAGAATGGACGCAAAGGAAGCGGTTCTAGACGACAACGTTATTACAGGTACCTTCCTTGTAAATGATGTCTATGCTAGAGTACTATTTGATTCAGGCGCTGATAAGTCTTTCGTAGATCATAAATTTTGTGAATTGTTGAAATTACCTGTCAAAACCTTAAACATAAACTATGAGGTAGAGTTAGCAGATGGTACCATAGAAACCGTCTCAACTGTGTTAGATGGATGTGTTATATCCATTAAGAACCATTCTTTTCCTCTGTCTCTACTTCCATTTAAGTTGGCCGGTTTTGACATAGTTCTGGGTATGGACTGGTTATCTTATAACCAGGCCCAAATTGTCTGTAACATGAAGCAAGTGGTAATAAAGACTCCGTCTGGTGAACCACTTACCATTCGGGGAGATACCCAGTATGGGCTGCCTGAGCAAGTGACTATGCTCAAGGCTTCAAAGTGTTTAAAGAGGGGCTGTGTCATCTACATGGCACAAGTGATTATTGATGAGCCCAAACCGAAGATAGATGACATCCCTGTCATTTCTGAATATCCCGAAGTTTTTCCAGAAGAACTACCTGGTTTGCCACCAGATAGGCAAGTGGAGTTCAGGATTGATATCATCCCCGAAGCAGCACCAATTGCTAGAGCACCTTATAGGTTGGCGCCCACAGAGATGAAAGAATTGAGGACACAGCTAGACGAATTACTAGCCAAGGGTTTCATTAAGCCTAGTTCGTCTCCTTGGGGAGCGCCAGTCCTGTTTGTCAAGAAGAAGGATGGATCGATGCGTCTGTGCATCGACTATCGCGAGCTTAACATGGTCACAATAAAGAATAGATATCCTTTGCCTAGGATCGACGATTTGTTCGATCAGTTACAAGGGGCCAGTTATTTCTCGAAGATTGATTTGAGGTTAGGCTACCATCAACTGAAGGTTAGAGATGAAGACGTGCATAAAACTGCATTTAGGACTTGTTATGGTCATTACGAGTTCCTAGTGATGCCTTTTGGGCTCACTAATGCACCGGCCGCGTTCATGGATCTCATGAATCGCGTTTGCAGGCCGTACTTAGATAAATTCGTCATCGTTTTCATCGACGACATCCTTATTTATTCGAAGAACCAAGCTGACCACGAGAAACACCTTCGCTGTATTCTCAAACTCTTACATCACGAGAAACTCTATGCCAAATTCTCTAAGTGTGAATTTTGGCTACGAGAAGTCCAATTTCTTGGACATGTGGTCAGTGAGCGTGGTATCCAGGTGGATCCCGCTAAAGTTGAAGCTGTTATGAATTGGCAAGAGCCAAAGACGCCTACGGAGATTCGTAGCTTCCTGGGATTGGCAGGATATTACAGGCGTTTCATTGAAAAATTTTCAAGGATTGCTGCACCCCTAACTTCCTTGACCAAGAAGAAAGTAAAGTTCGTTTGGGGCCCTAAGCAGCAAGAGTCCTTTGATGTTTTGAAACAGAAGTTGAGCAACGCTCCTGTGCTGACATTACCTGAAGGCACTGAAGAATTCGTAGTTTACTGCGATGCTTCACACACCGGCATGGGGTGTGTGCTTATGCAGAAAGGCAAGGTTATTGCCTATGCATCACGACAGTTAAAGGTGCATGAAAAGAATTACACCACCCACGACTTGGAATTGGGTGCCGTTGTATTCGCACTAAAACTGTGGAGGCATTACCTATATGGAATCAAGTGTGTGATCTATTCCGATCACAAGAGCCTTCAGCATCTGTTTAATCAGAAGGAATTAAACATGTGGCAACGCCGTTGGATGGAGACCTTGAATGATTATGATTGTGAAATCAAGTATCATCCCGGCAAAGCGAATGTAGTCGCTGACGCCTTGAGCAGAAAGGAAAGGGTGAAACCCATTCGAATCAATGCCAAGCGCATGGAGATAAAGAACAGTTTGATAGAAAGGGTGTTAGCTGCATAGAAGGAAGCTGTGTTGGAAGTTAACTATCCTAATGAAAAGTTAGGAGTAACTGAGGAGCAGTTAACTCTTAGCAAGGACGGAATTCTAAGATTGAATGGACGAATATGGGTTCCAATTTATGGAGGACTTCGTGATGTTATCCTCCAGGAAGCCCATAGTTCCAAATACTCCGTTCATCCTGGAGCTGATAAGATGTACCAGGATCTAAGGCCAAATTATTGGTGGATAGGCTTGAAAAAGTCTGTAGCCGCCCATGTAGCAAAATGCTTGACATGTGCGCAAGTCAAGGCCGAGCATCAGAAACCGTCAGGTTTGCTACAACAGCCTGAACTTCCTACGTGGAAATGGGAAATGGTAACTATGGATTTTATTACCAAGTTACCTAAGACAAGGAAAGGAAATGATACAATAGGGGTTATAGTTGATAGACTGACTAAGTCAGCACATTTCTTACCCATCAAGGAGACTTATAGCTCCGATATGTTAGCCCAATTATACGTGGATAAGATTGTAGCCTTACATGGCATACCTGTGTCTATTATCTCTGATAGAGATACTAGATACACGTCACATTTTTGGAAGAGTTTCCAACAATCTTTGGGCACACGTTTGAATTTTAGTACGGCTTATCATCCTCAGACTGACGGTCAGAGTGAGCGTACTATTCAAACACTGGAAGACATGCTACGTGCATGTACGATCGATTTGGGTGGTAATTGGGATAAGAACTTACCATTAATCGAATTCTCCTACAACAATAGCTACCATACCAGCATAAAGGCTGCGCCTTTTGAGGCATTATATGGTAGAAAGTGTAGATCGCCCGTTTGTTGGGCGGAAGTTGGAGATGTCCAATTATCAGGACCAGAGATAGTCTTTGAAATGACGGACAAGATTGTCCAGATTCGTGACCGTCTCAAAGCTGCCCGAGATAGGCAGAAGAGCTACGCAGATCCGAAGCGTAAAGCTTTTCACTTCGAAGTAGGTGATAAAGTGTTGCTCAAAGTATCACCCTAGAAAGGAGTGATGCGATTTGGTAAGAAAGGCAAGCTAAGCCCGAGATACATAGGACCTTTCAAGGTTATCGAACGTGTTGGGTCAGTTGCCTATAAGTTAAACTTACCAGAAGAGCTCAGTGGAATTCACAATGTGTTCCACATCTGTAATCTGAAGAAGTGCTTCGCTGATGAATCACTGGTTATGCCGCATACAGATGTGCATATAGATGAGAGCTTAAAATTTGTGGAAAAACCTTTGTCGATTGA
Source organism: Helianthus tuberosus (assembly GCA_030545235.1). NCBI lineage: Eukaryota > Viridiplantae > Streptophyta > Magnoliopsida > Asterales > Asteraceae > Helianthus > Helianthus tuberosus. Next base: position 2,658,574 of record CM060394.1, read on the forward strand.
AGATCGACAGGTAAAGAAGCTTCGAAGGAAGCATGTACCTATAGTAAAGGTAAAATGGGATGCCCGTAGAGGACCCGAATATACGTGGGAAGTTGAATCCACGATGAAAGAAAAGTACCCTCATTTGTTTCAGTAAATCTCGGGTCGAGATTTATTTTAAGGGGGTGAGGATGTAACACCTCGAAAATTCACGTCCTATAAAGTGTTGACACGTGTCATATGTTTGAACGTGTGAAAGAATGTGTTGAAAGGACTAAAGTTGACAAACATGAAAAGTATATGAAAATACGAGTTCTAAATGTCAACAGTGAATAAATATATGGTACATTAACCCTACATGATGCTTATATCACCAAACGAATAAATCATGGATCATACGAAGCTAAAAGTGAGAGATTTCAAACTACAGGGGTCAAATGTGTCAACATGTTTAAGTTATACCTCTGAGTGACCTTTTGAGAAACCCGAAGCTTTGTAACGGTTAATTATGCTCACTAGAATACACGATTAAAATTTCATAAAGTTTTGTTATCGTATGAGAAAGTTATGATCAAATTCGTGTACGAGGGGTTAAAGCGTCAACGTTGAGAGTTTGGACCTTTCGGGTGACAATAAAGTTAACCGGGGACTAAACAAAGTAGGTAAATGTCTTAAAGCCCTTATATGTCAATTTGGAGGGTTCAAAGTGCAAGAAAATAAGTTAATTGACCTTTCGGAGGACCAAGAGCCAAGGATGCAAACTGAAAAAGAGGTTTTTGTGCCTGATGTCAGGCTTACGGACCGCAACACTGGGAAGCTTACGGTCCGTAAGCTAGTGCCCAGCAACAGAAAACCGGCCGTTGCCAGTTTAAACGCGAATTTCGACCTTTAAACGATTTTCCTCATCTCCCTTGGCCCCTAAACAATCCCTAAACATCTAGGGACACTTGTGGATCAGTTGTGGTAAGTCATAGACTTGTGTGTCAACCTTTTGTGGTGTTCTTGATCACTATATAAAGGCTTCATGTGCCACAAGTTCTTTACACCTTTCATGTGCACATTTGGGGCATTTCTGGAGCTAAGGATCTTTCTCTAAGCATCACATTTCGTGCATAGGACTTCAGTAAGTTTGCTAATCCTTTCTTAATTAAGTTTAGCTTAGTTATTTAGCTAAAAGTCAAACCATCGTAATTACGGTTTGACTTCGAGATTAATTAATAATGGCTCAGTCCAATCTCATATTAAAAGTACCTTTAAGTAGGTAATTATGTGGGTAATAAAACCTTAAAAGGGTTCCCCCGGATTCCCACTCTAACTAGGTCAAATGTCGGGTCAAACTTACTAATAAAAAGTCAACAGAATGTTTAAAATGCAATTTATGCATGATTAGCAACGTAGAACACTTATAACCTGTTTGATCATTAATATAACTTGGTAATTAGTGTAAGGACATGTCTAAACATGTTCAACCCGACAATTTCCTGTTTAGACCCGGTTCGGAACCGAAAGTCGCATAGTTTGACTTATACTTTGACTTTCAGTTCTGACCCGTTATGGTATGTTTTAGAAATACCTAAGAGCTTCATTTGGACCAGGTTACATGCTAGTATAACCCTCTGTGATTATACACCTCGGATCATTAGTTATCCAATTAATATGCATGATTCCGTTAATTGCTCATATGTTGACCATTATGCCCTTTTCACCTTAAAAACGTGATTTTTAGAAATATAAAAGAGTAGAAACTTTAATTACTGATATATAAACTTGTATGCAAAGTTTGACATCAGTTTGAGGTGTAGGTTAAGAGTTATGCTCGTTAGCGTAAAATGAAAGCTTTATGTTAATAAAACGGCGTAATTAGCGTATAGCCTAGTTAAGCCTACTTTTTGATATCAAAATTATTACCCACTGATGTAATATATTATTTTGGGATTTTTGAAGATTTTTAATTAATTTTAGGCTGAGCATAACTCATAGTCGTAGGCTTAATCCGGTAATTGTCGGTTTTGCCCTTACGGGCCATAAAATGAGTTTTACTTATCTAAACGACTCCAAACCTTTTGCTACTGATCTTAAATGATAAATAAAGTATTTTAAGCCTTATGGAATAATAAAAATATCAGCTTTATGTATCGAACCCGGAAATGGCTTCTAATCGCCTTTTTAAGCGTTTTTAACGCATAGTATGTGCTATAACTATATTAAACATACAAGGGTTGATACCTACTGATATTTGAGGCAAATTTTAATATTTTAACAGTAAGCAAAGGTTGTTGAACTCAGACTTCAGTTTTGAGCTTTTCGGCTTATGTGAAATTACCAAAATGCCCCTACGGTGCATAGTTTGGTTAAAATTGATGAATTTCACATATATACTTTACCCTACTGTTATAACTTAGTAAAATAAGTATTTTTTCTGATTACATCAGACCTGTAACTCAGATAAATACTTAAAACTCTTTTATAACCTTTTAAATGACCAAACTACCCCTACGGGGCATAGTCTGTGTTTAAATTCGTTTCGGGCATAATAAATGATATCTTACTGATGTCACAACATATTTGGAGCATATTAACTTAGGAAACCTGTAAATGGCTCTCATTATTACCCGTTACGCGTATTACGCGTTCGGCTCGGCTTATGTAACTAGTTTACATAAATTAGCCGAAACGGGTCAAACCTTATCGGTCTTACCTCAAAATCCAGAGTGTGTATGAAATACCCATATTAAACAAGTCTCCAAAATTTTTGGGTCTAAATCACATTCTAACCGGTCTTCGCTTAATAGTGCGTATGAACCGTATCATTGAAATTAACCGGTCTAAGCTAAGGCTTAATTAAGGACCCGTTAGAAATCTAATAGGTTATTATAAACCTTCGTTCCAGATTAGGAGCCCAGTAAAAGTACTTGCATTTGCTGTAATTGATTGATACTTTGCTCAGGTAAATACTCTTAACTTATTTTCCTTATACGGGCTTGGGGTACGGTACTATAAAAGTACCGCTTGGTCGGGTATATAGTCATTTAAATCGGATTGTGATTAATGTATTTACATAACTCGCTTTATTCTGTATTATTTGATGTATGGCCCTTGGGGGTTAAATGACCATGTCCCGGATATCCTTGGCATCATTTTACGAAATGGCCACGACCTAAGCACGGGGTGTAGGCGTACACCTGACAGATGCATTATGTAAAAACTGGTAATCCACTAAAGGAATCAACCTTGTGGGCACTATACCTGTGGCGTGTTAGTTAACTTAAACCGGCTCTTCTAACCGGTGCTAATGGACGGCAAATGAGTAAAACTGTATACAAGATTATTTTAATAATTGTCCCAAGTTATAAAGATATTTTGTGCCGAAGTGCATTCAAATCAATTTTCAAACTCTTTTCTAAATGAGTCAGTTGAGTTGTATTTAACAGTGTAAACTGACGTATTTTCCAAAAAGGCTAAGTGCAGGTGCTAGACGAAATAGGCTGGCTACTCCAGGCATCATTACTCAAGTCTCGCAAGCTCTAGATGTCAAAGTCTGTTGAACAGTTTTCATTTTATTTTGATCCGCCTGTGGATCCTTTACTTTCCGTTGTAATACTTGGATATTACTTTTTATTCGGAATGTAATATATTTATCTTTTGCTTCCGCTGTGCATTTATATAATTGTGTTATTTGACTATTATGTTGCCAACCACGTCACGATACTCCCCACCGGGCCCACCGGTGACACGTGGAAAGTCGGGGTGTGACAATTTGCTGCTGGGAGATTTGTCATTGGGATATGGGGCTTTGTTGAACTAAGAAAAGTTTGGGTATGTGTTGAGTTATATCAGAAGTTGTAGTTCTTGTGTAGATTAGCTCGAGTAGTGAGTTTCTTATATAGATAAGGAAATTCCGGATTACACCATAGGATCGGTTAGGGCTTCCATGCTACGTTCTGCAGCTAGTTTGAAAATTTGAATTTGAAAATGTATGGTCTCGAGAAAATTTTGAACTTTGAAAAAGAGGGAATTGTATCGTATAAAATTGATAATAGTACAACGTAGGTCGATTAAAACTTGGATTGTTCTGAAATGGAGAAAAGAAAAAAAAAATCCTTTCGAATTAGGGTAACATGCCTTGAGCCTATAGGTATTCTGTACTCTCATCGGTAGCTCCCAGGTAGGCAAACGTGTGTCTCGTCGTGGTGGCATTTTCTGAAAGAAAGATTATAGTGATTTCATAATGGGGTAAAGTAGTTTCATAAAATCAATGAGGATAAGAGAAAACATGTAACATGATGGATATCATTTATTCCACGAATAAACGACATCAATGACAAGTCAAAGTAGTTGGGTTCTTATAATTTAGTGAAGTCATGCTTTAGCCTATAAGTGGACACTCATCCAAAGAATTCCCAGGTAAGCACAACTGGTTCCTCGAGTTGGAATTTATACGAAGTGCTTGCCTAGACAGAAAACCCTGAATACAGGTATCCACCCTTCTAGATTGCACAAGTTCGCTATTAGAGCCCAAGACTTTGATGAGCATTTAAAATCAGAAGAGGTTTTGAAAAAAATAATCGCCTAAGGATAGGTGATGAGCATTTGTAAAATCTAAAGATGAGATATGTGGTGACGAGGCATTGGTTACAAAAGATAAGAATAGGGATGAAGACAAAGACAAAGATAACGGAAGAGTTACTAATGGAAAGTGTCCTAGGTAAGTTATAGTCTAGGTCAAAAGTAAATTCTAATAACCTAAATCCCTATAACCATGGCTCTGATACCAATCTGTAGTACCCCGGCCGGAGGCGGAAAAGCCAAAGGTGTCACGAAACTTGATAGAATGCATTTGAGCACATGGAGATTATATTAAGTTAAAATATAGTTTAAGTTCAATTCAATAGATTGCATTCACATCTGAAAATATAAGAGTACATAAACAAATACAACATAAATTGTTTCACAAATGATAAATTCGGATTTAATCTAAGGCATAAGTCTTGATCAATCCTATGTAAAATATTCTTGCAAATCATGTCATCAAACATTGTCACCTGAAACATATGTTAGGGAAAATATTGGGTCAACAAACGGTTGAGTGAATTCATAGGTTTTGTTAGGCAAAAATAACAATGTGATATGAAAATGAGTTAACACTGTGGCATGCGATATGTCTTTAAGCAAAAGAGTAATACAAGTAGTTACTTAGTGGTACATTCAAACCTTCGTTATGACGTAACACGGGTCTATCACATCACTTCTAAGTTTCACATGAGTACCAACAACAACAATTGCAACAAAATGAGAAGTGCGATGGGGCGTCAATCCTATAGCGCTATAATATAACCATTGGGCTTTTGCAAGTTAATGAACGTAAACTTCTCAAAGCAACAACAACAAGTATTAAGCAAATGCAAAGGCAATCAGGGGAAACCACAAAATAGCAAATAGTTTGTATCACATTGTAACATATGTATCATCCCAAAAATAATGTGAAAAGGGACTATGAACTCACCTTGATTTCGGGTAAGTCCAAACAAGTATGCAAAGTGTGAGAGTTCTTGGAAATAAGATTCCACGTCACTCTAATTGGTTGAACATGCAACAATATGGAATATGTATCAACAATAATGTTTAATTGGATAATTGGAAATCCTAAATCTATAGGTTTCGGTATGGTTTGTCTAAATGGTAACTATAAGGTTTTGATAACCTAATAGAGAACTCGGAAAATGAATATGGAATTATCTATGAAAAATATTAATTTAACATAAATAATAAAATTGCAAAGATATGTAATTGTTTTAATATAAACCTTTGTAATAATAAATCAAATATAATTAATTAGTATAACTAAATAACATAATTAAATATAATGATTGTTGATAAAATATTGTACAAGTGATATAATTAATTTATAAAAATTATAAATTAATTTAGATGGTTAAAATATATATATATTGATAAATAATAAATATTTTGTTTAAAAGAATAAATATGATAATTATATGATTAATTATCAAAATAATTATATTAATCTGAATAATTAAAAATTACATTTTTAATTATTGAACTTTAATATTACTGATTTAAAATAATTATTATGGTCTTAAAATCATTTTAAATAAATAAAATGAATTAAAATGATTTAATAACAATAAATAAGTTTATATAAGTTTAATTATCTAAATAATTAAATATAATAAAAATTCAGATTCTAAATTTATATAACCTCAGAATAATGCACATTTTGTCATAAAAATAATTTTGGATGAAAATTATATAGTTATATAATTTAATTACATTAAATTAAACTATATTTATAAGTATAAATACTGATTTAAGTATATGAATATCAAAATTATATAAAATATCAGTAAAAATATTATTTTTGTAAAGTTTATCATTTAAAATAATTTGTATAAAAATTTCAGCATTTAATTCATAAAAATGGATTTATTATGAATTATTAATTATTAAACTGTTTTAATATTATAAAAATTAGTTTTATAAATAATTTTACAGATTTTATATTTTTAATAAAGGTAACAATATATAATAAAGTTATAAAAATTATGAAAAGGTTAAAAGGATTAAAAATAAAACGATTAAAAACAATAGCAGACCCCAAGGTTCGAACTTGGGTCTGTGTTGCAACCAAACAGAGTCTTAACCACTGGGCTAAGCTTCTGTTTGTGTTTGGGTTAGGACTGCTAAACTTATAACCAAACAGGACCTGGTCATCTTCTCCAAAGAGAAGTCAAAGTCAGAAGACCCGGTCAAACTAAAAGTCAAACTCGTGATTTCTACGGGTAACCTATGTTATATCTAAATTAAATCATAGGAATCACTGTACAAGTATAATGGAACTAATTGGAACAATAAAAATGAACCGGTAATGTGTGAAATGACGAATCGGTTAAACTCCGGCGACTTTGAAACTTCTGGCGAGTTGCAGGTTCGAATTCCGGCGATTTCGGATGTTTGAGTGATTGTGAAATGGTGTGGAATGTTGCTAGGAATGTAGGGAACTTAAACACACGAAGTTTGGATCTCAGATTCAACAAAACTTAGTGGATTAGATCCACTTTTATTTTTATAAAAATTCTTTTTCTTTTGAGTGTTTTAGCACCAAAATGTGTTGTTTGAATGATTGGAACGAGTTGGGATGGGTTAGGGATCATGTGGGTAAGCTTTACAGGTCAAAAGAATGAATAAAAATCGAATTTGGTGAGTTTTTTTGTCGGATCCGCGACCTGTTGCGCTGTGTAAAAATAATTCAGGTTTATTTTAAAGTCAGTATATATATTATACAGCCTAGAACATAACACATGTGAGCTGGTAGACCAGCTGGTTGTTGCGCGTGCTTGTGCTGCGGGTGTGCGCGGGTTCGAGTCCCACCTGTGACCGGTTCAAACCCCATTTTGGATTAATTTTGAAATATTTACACTTTGGCCCCTCAAGTTTCATTTTATACAAAAATAGTCCCTCAAGTTTTAGAAATTTACAAAATCAGCCCCTGAACTTTCGAAAAATATTCAAAACAGACCCTGAAGTTTCGATAATATGCAACTATGGTCCCTGAAGTTTTGGAAAATGTCACAAATAGTCCCTGGAATAGTCAGTTAGTTAAACTAACTGGGTTAAGTTTTAAAGAAGAATTTATTATATAAGGACTAACTCAGTTAACATATTTCAGTTAAATAGGGTTTTAAAATGGCAGAGTTAGCCCCTAAAGTTTAAGTTTTAGATAATGACCAAATGAACCTTGGACTTTTAAAACTAAATATATATGTTTATTTTTAATAATATAAGTTTCAAAAATGACCAAAAGGACCCTAAACTTGTAGTTTTCAATAATTGCACTTTTAACCCTTGTATTTCTAAAGTTTCAAAGAATGACAAATAGATCCATTAGATTGTAGTTTCACAAAATGTCACAATAGGACCTTATAGTTTATGTAACCTTGTTTAATAGCATAAAACTCAACAAATTTGCAATTGTTTCACGTGTTTGTATTGGTATAAGCATGTATAAGCACAAAGCAAGTATGTTCAAATAAGTTTTCATTCCAAATACGGTATTTGTTATAATGCAAGTCAAAACAAATGCGAGTGTGAAAACCAGGGTGGTTACAATGTTCGTGTTCGTTCATTAAGGAAATGAGTGTGTTCGGGCTGTCCAAACTGCTCGACGATCGAAGATCGCTCGACGATCGCTCGAAAAATGATCGAAAAATGCTCGTTCGATTCCCGCTCAGTTTGTAAATGAGCCGATCGGATCGGTTCGATTGAAATTCAATCCGAGCATGAGCAAGGCTCCGCCCGCTCGACGATCGCTCGGTTTCGCTCGAATTATTTTTATTAATAATTAATATATATATACATATATATATATATATATATATATATATATTATATTTTATAGATTAAAAACCCAAAAAATATAATAGCCCAAAATAATTAAAAGCCCAAATAATATTAGCCCATATTTAGTATAAAAATCTAACCCTAAATCTATTTCCTATAACAATTCACTCATTCAGTCGCCGCTCTCAAGTCTCAACTGCTCAGTGTCTCCGTCGACTCTCAGTCTCCCTTTCCAACTCAATTCATCATCGGCTCAAGTGTCTCCGACTCAATTCATCGGACAATCATCGGCTCAAGTGTCTCCTAAAAGGTTAGTCGCCCCTGTTTCAGTTCCTGCAACATATCGTTAAATATATGTATCCGTTCATTCTTCAATAATCGTTAAATATCTGTTTCTGTTCGCTCCAGTCTTTATTCGTCGCCTCGTCGGACTTGTTTCAGGCTTCAATCGGTATGTTTTTTTGTTAATTAATCGTTTCAGGCTTCAATCGGTATGTTTTTTTGTTAATTAATCATCGGACTTGTTTCAGGCTTTAATCGGTATGTCTTTATTCGTCGCCTCGTCGGACTTGTTTCAGGCCTCGTCGCCTCGAAGATCGATCGAAGATCGCTCGACGATCGCTCGAAAAATTCAATCCGAGCATGAGCATCACTTTTGCGATCGGTTTTACAAATTTGATCCGCTCGGATCGGATCGGTTGTAATTCAATCCGAGCATGAGCATACCCTCGATCGGATCGGATCGGATCGTGAACACCCCTAGTGTTCACGAATGGTTCACGAACACAAGTGAACACAAATAAATTTGGCGAACACGATGAAGGATAAAGGTGGATGGCCCAGAGAGTAGCACTAGAACTTGAATCCCTTATTGTGGAATGAAGGTAGATCATATTCGTCGATGTAAATATTGAGAAAAGAAAGGGAAATAGAGCATAAACAAGGTGAAAAAGGGTTTCCTAGTTTAATTGTTAGGGTAATGATATAAATAGAAGTTTAATAGTATAAAAAGTATAGATAAAATATATGAAAGTATAAAAATCTTTAAATAAAACACGAACTTACGAACATAAACGAATGCAAATGAACGAATGTTCACGAACACCTTACCGAACGTTCACGAACACAATTGAACGAACGAGACCTTTGTTCATGTCCGTTCATTTAACTAATCGAACGGAATTTCTTGTTCATGTTCGTCCGTTTATTAAACGAACGAACATAAACGAACTTCCCGCCGAACGGTTCACGAACTGTTCGCTGAACGTTCAGTTCGTTTACAGCCCTAGTACTAAATGCTCATCCCTAGGTTGATGTGTAACATTTTATAATTCCAGGGGAAGCTGGATCGAACATTAGGGATGAGTGTGATACCAGTACCGAAAATGTTCCATACGACACAGTACTGGTATTTGAAGGTAAAAATCGGTATTTTACCGGTACCGTATCAAACCGACACTGAAAACGTCACAGAATGGGTACCAAAAATAATTCGGTACTTAACAAAATTATGTGGACCTGTTACCTTTTATTTATTTTCTCTTTCAATTGATGTATTTATATGTCGCTTTATTTACCACTTAGGAATAGGCGAATAGCCTAGTGGTGTTGGTAAAGTAGATAAGGTTTGGGGTAGTAGAAGGTCATGGGTTCAATCCGTATGATGTGCAAGTTTAGCCATTCAAATATATATATATATATATATATATATATATATATAGAATCATGAGAAAACTACATCTAAATAAGAAAACTAGAAAACTAACTAAAAAAAACTAAAAAACATACCAATTTTTTTTTTTATAAAAAATCGCTATTTTTTATATATAAAAAAGATTTTCAAATTTTTTTTTTTGTTGTACTGCACATGTGCATTATATGTATACTACACATGTGCACTATATCCGTAATAGTGCACATGTGCAATACAACAAAAAAAAATTTATTTTTTTTTCTTGAAATTTTTTTTCCATGCATAAAACTTAGCGATTTTTTTTTATAAAAATTTGTAAAAAAATAAAAAATTTTGGTATATTTTTTAGACTTTTTTAGTTAGTTTTTTGGTTTTCTCATTAAAACTAGTTTTCTCATGATCCATGTAACACCCGGTGTTTCGAAAGTCAAAGTCAAAGTCAAGATTGAAGTCAAAGGGAGACAAGATTGGTAATTGCGATCTGTCACTCCTTGCTCAATTCCTGTTTTGACTTCTTTGACTTGTAGATAATCTTTTTATGCCTTTACGTTAGTTGTATTATGTGGATTACTTAGTAATAATCATGGTTTATTCGATATTCATCGCATGTTTTATCGTTTTATCATCGCAACTCGAAATACGCGTTCTGGATATTGTTCTTGTGTGTGTGTGTGTGCCTTATGTGTGACAACCGGTAATTTACGCGCTTAATTACGTGATTAACAGGCGATTTAGACAACTTATGAATCATGAAGAGAATTATTGATTAACTCGAAATACGCGTTATGGATGTATATTGATGCAACGTCAAAAGGTTATAGCTTACGCATCTAGACAACTTAAGAATCATGAAGAGAATTATTCAACACATGATTTAGAATTAGGAGCTATAATTTTTGCTCTTAAGATATGGAGACATTACCTTTACGGTAGTAAGTTTACTGTATTCACCGATCATAAGAGTTTAAGGTATGTTTTCAAGCAAAAAGAATTGAATATGAGACAAAGACGCTGGATGGAAATGCTTAGTGATTATGATTGTGATATCCAGTATCATGAAGGAAAAACAAATGTAGTGGCAGATGCGTTAAGCCGAAAATATCATGAAAAGCCAAAAAGGGTACGTTCTCTTAAATTAAATCTGCAAGTAGATTTAAATGATCAGATAAGAGAAGCACAAGAATCAGTAATCAAGGACGATTCTGAAAAATTAAAAGGTATGCTAAAAGAATTGGAACAAGGAATAGATGGAATTTGGAGAATCCATAAAAAGAGAATGTGGATACCTAAATTAGGAAATCTACGTCATTGTATATTAGAAGAAACCCATAAGTCTAAGTATACGATGCATCCAGGAAGTGATAAGATGTACCAGGATTTAAGGAAAAATTTCTGGTGGATAGGAATGAAAAAGGACATAGCAGCCTATGTTTCTAAATGTTTAACTTGTTCACAAGTTAAAGCTGAACACCAGAAACCCTCAGGTTTGTTACAACAATTAGAAATTCCGGTGTGGAAATGGGAATTGATAACAATGGATTTTGTTACTAAGTTACCCAAAACAAGGAAAGGTAATGATACAATCTGGGTGATTGTAGATAGACTAACCAAGTCCGCTCATTTCCTACCAATGAAAGAAACTTTCAGTATGGAACAATTAGCTAAACTATATGTAAATGAAATTGTTTATTTGCATGGAATTCCTTTATCAATTATTTCTGATAGGGATAGTCGATTTACCTCTCATTTTTGGTTAAGTTTCCAAAAGGCAATGGGAACCAAGTTAAAGCTAAGTACGGCTTATCATCCACAAACGGATGGACAAAGTGAAAGGACAATTCAGACAATGGAGGACATGCTTAGAGCTTGTGTAATTGATTTTGGAGGTAATTGGGACGATCACTTACCTTTAATAGAATTTTCTTATAATAATAGTTATCACACAAGTATCAATGTTGCACCATTCAAAGCACTTTATGGACGAAAGTGCCGAACCCCAGTCTGTTGGGCAGAAATTGGGGAAAAGCAACTATCTGGACCTGAGATAGTGCAAGAAACAACCGACAAGATTATTCAAGTCAAGGAACGACTGAAAGTAGCTCGTGATTGACAGAAGAGTTATGCTGATAACCGACGCAAGCCATTGGAATTTCAAGTAGGAGATAAAGTATTGTTAAAAGTCTCTCCTTGGAAAGGAGTGGTAAGATTCATCAAACGGGGAAAGCTAAGTCCCAGGTATGTTGGACCTTTTGAGATTATTAAAAGAATAGGACCAGTAGCTTATCAGCTACAACTGCCAGAGGAAATGGCAGGAATACATGATGTGTTTCATGTATCAAATCTCAAAAAGTGTTTAGCTGATGAATCCCTGATAGTACCTCTTAAGGATATAGATGTAAATGAACAACTCAAGTTTGTAGAAAGGCCTCTACAGATTGAAGACAGGAAAGTCAAGAATCTCAAACATAAAAGACTAGTTCTAGTCAAAGTAAAGTGGGACTCCAAAAGAGGACCTGGGTACACATGGGAGCTTGAATCTGAAATGTAAAGGAAATATCCGCACTTGTTCCAGTAGATCTCGAGGACGAGCTCTAAAACAAGGTGGGGAGAATGTAATAACCCTCGGTAAAACCAACACCCTCATAATATTTCTGACACTCTAGTATATTATAGAATGTCTCAATATGTCTTTAATTACACCCCGTATGTGAAAACCGAGCCCGAGATACAATATAGTATTTAAATAAAATATAAAAGCTTAAATTTAGGGCTGAGGCGGGCCGCGTGAGCCCACCCCAAACCCTTACGCGGGCGGTATGAAGGCTAGAATCAGAAATCATTGATTTCTTTAGTTCAAATGGGCCGCGTAAGTGTTCTTGTTTAGTTAACGCGGGCCGCGAGAGACCTACAACGCGGAGACATCCTGAGCTGACACGTGTCGACATCGTGGCGAAGCTAGGCGATGACCCGGATCACCTAAACCCTACCTGGGCTACTACGCGTGTCACACCCCAACCGTGGCGGAATCATCGGGGCGCGGCACTGAGCGAAACAGATTGTCCAAAAGTTTCCATAACAACTATCATTACCATTCAATTAGATAATACGTCCCATACCGTATCTCAAATAGTTAAATAATTATTACAGACAAGCATCAAGACAAATATTCTGTTCCGACAACTCAGATTTAAACATAACTAATTTATTTGTTGGTTTCTAGGACTCCAGTTCCTAGCTTCGATTTCATCACAGCGCAAAGAGCATACAAGCAACCTAAGCACCTGTCACATACGTTAAAATAAAGTCAATACATAAAATGTAAAGGTGAGCATACAAGTTTGATAATAGCATATAGAGTTCGAATTCGTTTACGCATAACCAGCACGTATACATAGTGAAATGAAGCACGTTAGTTATCGACATAGATCCATCGATACCAATGACTGCGGGTTGACTGCCTAAGGCAGTTCGCAATACATGATTACCACCGTAATCCATGCAAGTAAAAGATCCTTAACAACCCCCGTGTGAACGGGTGCTGAGTCCAAACTATAGTACTATCGTTGCTAAGGCAGGTAGACAACATTCCATGTGTAAACATAACAAACAAGCATTCATGAGCCACGTATAACATGCATTAACGGTTAGCGTTAAAATAGCTTGAGTAGTGTGATAATTGTAGTTGAATATTCGTAACGTATGTAACACCCAAAAGTGTTAAAAGCAAAAAGGGTTCGAGTATACTCACAGCGATTATGGATTGAAGGGAGCGCTTTTCAGCGAGTACGGTTAGCCTGAATAGATTTGATAACGTAATGATAAGTGGCGCGTAAAACAGTACGAAGTGAGAGTGGGTGGGATAGCTGATCGTGCGGATCAACTATCCGTGCGGATGGTAGTCCGTGCGGATGGTAGTCCGTACGGATGGTGATCCACCTGGATAAGCTATCCGTGCGAGTAACCATCCGTGCGGATGGTAACCCGTCCGGATTAGCCACTCGTGCGGATTGTTTATCCGTGCGGACAAGTAGTCTGTGTGGATTGCTGTTCGAGTGGATTGTTTCTTCCTAAGAATGTGTTTGTGTATGATGGCTTGTTCTTTGAAGTTTTCGTTGTAGCATTTAGAAAACATTCAAGTATCTCTATCCTTCAAGCCGGTCGCGCAGAGGTACTTGATGGAATTTGTGGAATCCGTCTCTGAGACTGAGTTACTTGATGGAATTTGTGGAATCCGTCCGGATGGTAATCCGTGCGGATAGAGGTAATCCGTCCGGATAGTTGTTCGTGCGGACAAGACAATCCGTCCGGATAGTCTGTCCGTGCGGACAACTTGTCCGTGCGGGTGAACATTGTTTGAATTTATTCAAGGTCTTAGTATCTCATGATCCGAAGAGTAATCCATTCAGAGGTCGTCCGTCCGGATTGCTCACTCGTCGATACCCAAACCTTATTTTGAATGTGGGTCCCAATGTGTAGTTCGTCCGGGTGACAACCGTCCGGATCGTCTGTCCGTGCGGGAGACTTGTCCGTGCGGACAACTCACTCGTGCGGATAACTTCCTCGTCCTAGTTGTTCCGTCCGTCTACTCTTGGTCGCCTTTGTCGTCTATCGAGACGTTCTGACTTCGTGGCGACCATTTGGAGTCGCGTTCTTACCCGAATGACTAAGCCAGCCAGGAATCACCCTAACTCGGCCTGTCGGCGGTCTAGAACGGTCATTCCGGTTTATCACGAAATCAGGTGTCTTGCGGGTAGAATCCGGACCTAGGACTAGTGCATTACTAGTATCGAGTAGAGGACTAGAACCGATCAGATTCGTACCGCTTTTGAGGATAAAAGAAGGAGAAAACCTTGAGTTTATTTCTTTCAACTCTTTTATCCTTAGAAAAGTTTAGATTTAGATGAGGTTATTGTGAAATCTTATGGAAATCGTTCAGATCTGAGCTATTCTTGGTGGAATGAGGTCGAGCTTGAAGTTCATGAGAACTTCATGATGACGTCACCCGAGAATACCTCAAATCTTGATGACTTCATGGTTAAAAGTTGAGATTTGAAAGATAGAAAGGTGAAGAATTGTGTAATGATCAAGAATGTACAAGAATTATAGCGAGATCTTACCTGGATTGAGAGAAATCGAAGAAAAGGTGAAGAATGCGTGTGGTTCGGACGTCACTTGCCAAAAGTGGTAAGTTTGGAGAGTGACCCGTGTATTTATAGGATGCCAAAAGGGGAAAGGGTAATCCGTGCGGATTGCACGTTACCCGGATGGGTTATCCGTCCGGATTGGTAATCCGTGCGGATGGTCAATCCGTGCGGATTGACTGTCCGTCCGGATGGACAATCCGTCCGGATGACGCTGGAATGGTGCATTCGGTGCGTCGATTCTTCGACGTTTCGGTTTAGATTGCGAACGATTCGATAGGGTTTCCTATTCAAATTACTTTTAGTCCCAACTACTTCGTATATGATACGGTTCGATTCGGAATTCGGGTTCGGGTTCGATTACCTTCGAGTTAGACTTCGAGTTCGATTGAGTTCGCTTGATTTTCCACATTAAACATAAATAAACATGCACAGGTAACACGTAAGGCACACACACACGTATAATTGTCAAGTAAAATACATAGCTCGAGTTATGATTTGATGTCGATTTGATTAACATAGCTTGATTCTCGGTTGATTAACTTTATCGCATTGTTACTTCCTATCATTCACAGTCGTAGGTCGATTGAAGTACGACTAACGCGATTCGATTATTGCAATGAACGACACTTACTCCACATAATATAATTAAAATAAAAACATTTCTACTAGTCAAGTTGCGCGAAATCGGTCGTTGACATTGACTTTGACTTTGACTTTGACTTTCACTCGTGAAAACACGGGGTGTTACAACGCGGGCCGTGTAAGCCCTGTCTGTTCTTTACGCGGGCTGCGTGAGGACCAGATTTCAGCCCTATATAAGAAGGCCTCGGGATTTCATTTCAACTCGTTCATTTCTATTTCTCAATCTCAAAATCTCTGATAATAGGCATAATTTTCAAGTATAATACCCCCTAATTAGCGAGGTTCTGCTCCGTTGTAAGTATTATAACCCCAGTTTCGTAATAGTTACGCTGCCCGATTGATTTAGGGTTCCGTAACAACTGTCG
Source organism: Helianthus tuberosus (assembly GCA_030545235.1). Lineage (NCBI taxonomy): Eukaryota > Viridiplantae > Streptophyta > Magnoliopsida > Asterales > Asteraceae > Helianthus > Helianthus tuberosus. Next base: position 2,674,755 of record CM060394.1, read on the forward strand.
TGGTTCTGCCCGACGTAGTTGTTGGAATGCCGTCTCGGGGAGGGTATCATTAATATTTTCAAAGGGTTATGATACTAACCAATGTACATTTGTATAAATTATAGATTATATCCAGGAAACCCTTACGCGAAGTCTAAGATAGCAATGTGAGTTTATCCTCTTTTTGTTAATCTTTTTGGTAATGTTTTACCAAACCTTAAATGTTTTACAATGAAATTTAGCAGTGATTGAGTCTTTGTAGTTCTTCAATTACTGCCGGTATGTTGGGGTTTTGTATACAAAATGTACTACACTGTGAGTAGTAAGTCAGGGATGACAATACGTTACCATTAGACAATGAGTTAGCCAATGTGTAATATGACCCACAAGTCAGTGGATTGACAGTACTAATGGAGTAATTGTGTAGACATAAACAATGTGATCGCTCTCAATACTGTTCGCTGTGACTTTTTATTTAAACTTGATTAAACTGGGATTCACTCACCAGTATTTCCGACTGACAAATGTTTTTAAAACGCGTTACAGGTAACACAATGTGACAGCCAATTAGTGAAAAGCCAGCTGGAGAGCACTGAAGGCTTGGGAAAAATGTGGCTATAAAAGTTACCTAATAAACGATGTTTTAAATTCAATAAAATAGGGTTTGTCCCTATAAATGTACTGTAATAAGAGGCAAGACTAGGTCCAATGCGTATACTCCTGCAAAACAAGTTTAAATATAGTGGAAGCAACCGTTAGTATAAGGATAACAATGAGGATCCTGGATCCTTAATCCTACAACGTCTTCTGAGGATCCTTAATTCAAACAGAATTGAGGATCCGTGATCCTGGCTGCACTTGAGGATCCGTGATCCTTAGTTATGAAAAATCTATCCCTAACATTATCAATTAAGAAATAACGCCTATATTGTAACCAAACAAATAGCACCTATATTATCACCAAACCATTTAAACCCAAACCCATTTATTGCAGAAACCATATTGATCGAAAGCCACTATATAATTAAGATATATGAACTATGTAAACAATAAAAAATGTCTAAAAAACTTACAATTTGGTTTTCTACCAGGTCTGTGGATTTCAAGACCGGAGAACCAGTGATTGGCGCTGCATCAACCTTTTTAACCCTGCTTCGAAGATTTCGTTGCGTCTGTACCAAAAGTAACACAAATAAGTAATAACTTTTAAATAAATGTGTTACTATGAAATATAAATGGTAAATGTCAAAAAAAACTTACAATTTGGTTTTCTACCAGGTCTGTGGATTTCAAGACCGAAGAACCAGTGATTCCCGCTGCATCAACCCTTTTAACTCTGCTTCGAACATTTCCTTGTGTCTGTACCAAAAGTAACACAAATAAGTAATAACTTTTAAATAATTCTGTTACTATGAAATATAAAACGGTAAATGACTTAAGTGATATTCATTTTTGGTTATAAATACCTGAGCATCATCTACCTTGGATTTGCCTTTAACCTTCACAATAAAAACAATAAGTATGAATATGTAAAAGTTAAATAATAATTCGAATAAATAAATGATGTACCGGATTTTCATTCTTTGTTACCAAAACCTCATCAGTATCTATCTTACACTTTCCTTTATCCTTCACAAAAAAAGTAATAAGTATTAATATGTATAAAAGTTTAATAACAAGAGTAATAAATAAATTCTTAAAAATAAAACAGATTATGTATTTACCACGTCATCTTTTTTGAAAACGATTTTAGTGCCACTATCCGGATCAAAAACAGAAAGTTCAAAGGTTTTCAAATCAATCATTGTAAAAACCAAGTAAGGTTCGTTCTCCAAAGGCACCTCCTCAACTAGTTTAAGCCATCCATCTTTGAAACAACAACAGTGGAAAGACGCTTCCAACTTGACATTCCAAAATCTGTGTCCAACATACACCCTTGCCATTTCACCCTTGTAGTTTTTGCCATAAAAGTTGTTCCAAAATTTATCAGGCATAAGCTATAAAAAATTCAAAAAATCATTAGCAGACAATTACAAAAAATGAAAACAGTTGTTAAAAACGAGTCCTTAACTAATATAAATTCACTTACCGTCATATATGGTACATCATTTATTTGTGCTGTAAAATAAGAGTTTTGGCAGACAAATTCTTTGAAGCATGAAACATTGAACGTGTATGGCCCAGTGGCTGTTATCAATACTCCATCTTTAGATTTCAAATCATTTTCTCGAACCAACATAATCCATCCGTCAGTAAATATAGCTTCTCCATTTCTCTTTCTGATCCTTACACACCTTAAACTGTTACCATATCTTATTTTTACTGTTTTACCATAGGGGACTTTATCTCCCCACAAATTAGTTGCAAAGTCAGATGGTATGGTCTAATAAAACAATAGAAAACATAAAGCAATAGCAAACATGTGAGATGATAATGTCAAATAACAATATCACATTACCACGAAAGGAAAAAAAAACATACCAAAAATACAGGTTCGTCTCCAATAAATGTTAAGAATGAAGGAGGTATCTTCGTTGGATCCATTTCGGCACCGAATTTATGTAGGTTGAGGTTTTCTTTTGGAGGTATCTTCGTCTAATAAAGCATGAATACGTAAAAGTTAAATAATAATTCAAATAAATAATAATCTTCACAGAATGAAATATTCATAAAACAGTTCATAGAAACATCACGATGAAAATTCAGCATAAAAACATCACCATTATCAAGCATAACCCTAAAAAGCATCATTTTAACCAGAAATCTTATATCAAATACCAAAAATTGTCAAATTTCTAAAAAACCAGGGCATTAATCAAGCACAAACAATCAAAATCTCCGTTTTAGGGTTTCAAATGAAAATCAACAACCACTAACAAAACATTTAGGGTTTGATCAGTATCAAGGATTTAGGGTTTAATGAAAAACGAAACATAAAGTAAACATTAGTTAGATAGAAAAACAAGTCAAGAAAACAAAATGAAACACAAATGATTGAAGTTCCGGTCATCATTATTTTGTTTTCCGACACTTAGATTCTCATTATTTAACATTATTAAACAAATAAAACTATCAAATCTGTGAAAAAACAAGAAATCAGTTCAAAAAAAAGTTACCGAATGCAGAGATTTCTGATAACTGTTAGTTGATAACCGTCTCGTGAGTGTAATCGTGAAATCGCGTCTCTGGATGTTGAAGAAGATACGGAATGTAGAGATTCTAGGGTTTGTCTGGATGTTGAAGAAGATACGGAATGCGAGTGTTTTTGGGAGTGTTGAAGAACCTAGGGGGAAGCGAGTATGTCTTTTCAGTTTTGGGAGTGTTGGTAGTGTTAAGAGTCTTTGGATCAGTTTCAACCCATGGATCATCCAAACAAATAAAACCCACCCACTATAATCGTATCCTTTTTTTATGTTTCCCCAAAAAAAAGAAAAAATTAGTGTTTAATTTATAATAAATCATATAAAAAAATTTCTTTAGCAAATATAATTTTTAAAAATCAACTCATAACCCGTCAAGCTCATTATTATATAAAAATAATGAAAATTCATTGCGTGATTTAGTTTATACCTTTTAAATTGAATTTTATTTACTATTGTCTTTTTTGCGGTTACATATATAATGTTGTTGGTTCGGTCTATCTGACGAGCAAATCGTTTTCATACTATTTTATCTTGAAATATATTTTAAAAATATATGACATATGAATATATTTCGCTACCCATATCTCTTCAAGCTATGATCAAAGTTGATTTTTATTACTCAAGCACATGTTACATATCTAACTCGACACGTCTATATAGAATCATACAAAAAAATTGCTTTTATAGATATATATTTTTTTAACACAACGCATAATCCGTGAAACTCACGGGTATATAACATTAAGCGTCGGAGGGTATAAATATGAGACATTAAGCGTCACGTTAGCAAGGCGGCGCGGTAAGAAAAACACGTGGTAGAAAGGACGTTAAAGTGGTGTTAGTATGAAGAGGTTATCCGATTATAAGAAATCAAATATATAAAATTCTTTTGTAAATATAATTTTTTATAAAACAACCCATAACCCGTGAAATCACGGGTACATAACCTAGTATATATATATATGTCGCTTTATCTTGCAACCTTGTTTGGATCTAAATGACAAGAAATTCACTTTAAATAAAATTGAGCCGGTGAAGGATCTTAATCAATCAATGAAACAACCCATCAATACAACAATTAAGTTTTAAGCAATGTTGACATTCGCGTGAATGCACACCAGGTGTTTGTTAAAAGTCCCAAGTGAAAATTTTAATTAATTTCAACCAATAATCATCTTCAACAAACTCCAACAATGGACTGGAAACAAAGGGTCACCAAGCTAAGCAGAGGAGGGGGTTTAATGGTGGCAATTATAGCTCTTTTAGTTGCTACATACTCTGTTTTCATGGTGCTCAAAGATAGGGGAATATCAAATCTTTACAATGATCAACAATCAAGTTCTTGTGAGTTTCCAGCAATCTACAACTTTGGTGACTCAAATTCAGACACAGGGGCTGTATCTGCTGTGTTTGACCCGGTCTTTCCTCCTTATGGGATGACCTATTTTCATAAACCTTCTGGCAGGTTCTCAGATGGGCGTCTAATCATTGATTTCATAGGTAAATATATCCACAAAAGATCACTCTAATGATTAAATTTTAAATCTTTTTGTTACATATGAAAAGGGTTCTGTTTAGTTTAGAGAAGTGGATCAAATCTTGATGTTTTGGTTGAATTTGAAGTTGACTTTGGAGGGTCAAATGTCTAAACTTGTTGATGTTTTTTTTTTTGTTTTTTGTTTTTTGTTTTTTTTTACTAGAGACATAAGTTGACCTACTGTTTCTGATGACTGTCAAATGTGAATCTTGTTTAAGTGAACTAATTGTGAACTTTAATCTCTGAAGTAACTTGAAAAGTCAATCTGTTTTGCCTTAAATGCATAGACATGGGCTGAATCTTGGGAAAATTTAATGAGTTGTTGGGTGTAAAATGACTTTTGAGTCATGGTTGAATCTTCTGTTCACTTCAAAGAAGTGAATCAAATCTTCATAAAGAGATTCAAAGGCTTGAACTTGTTGAACTTAATAAAAATATACAAGTAACTTCCGTCTTTATGATACTGGTTGATTAACGGTAGGGGTGTTAAACGGGTCGTGTATATGGGTTCACGGACCAACCCGATCCGAACCCAAAATCTTATCAGACACATGAACCCGAACACGACAGGAATATTTAAATTTAAAACTTTACAACAAAAATATACAAATATATATCGAACAATTACATTTTAATTATAAAATCTTATGTCAATTTTTGTTTTAAGTTGTAATCATGGTATAAAATACCCAACCAATTTACCTTATGACAATTTTTTTTTTCTGAAAAATCTAAAATATAATATAAATGGGTTAAACGGGTCTACCTGTCGGTTTCGACACAAATCTGACCCGTTTAGCTAAACTGGTTCAACCTGAAACTGACCCAAACTTGTTTAGACTAAACCCAAACTCGTGAATTTCGTGTTAGGTTCATGTTGGGTTTTCGTGTCGAGTCATAAATTCACACCCTTAAATAACGGAACAAAACTAGTAATTTTTCCGTGCCGCTTGGATTGATCCGGAACACGTTTTGTCAAAAAAATTTAAATTTCATGTATAATATCTTACTTTGAATGAAGTGATTTTGTAGGTTTTATGCATTACAAAAGACACTTTGGGTGACTTTCGAGTTTCGCTTTGTTTGAGCCTCATTCCTTTTGAGTTGTTATTTTTGGTATATGTCTTTTACATTTCTGAATATGGCTTTGAATTGCCGAACCAATACGAGCAGCTGAAAAGTTAGGTTTACCATATCTAAGTGCATATGTGGATTCTATCGGGACAAATTTTCGGCACGGTGCTAATTTTGCTGCAAGTGGGGCAACCATTCAGCCTGCGGATGCTTTGATGCTAAACAAGACTTTTAATCCCCTCACTCTTGATGTACAGCTGTCACAGTTTGGACAATTCAAAAGGCGATCTTCTGATTTGTACCTTGAAGGTAGACGCAATTTTTATAATTTTTGGTCGAATGTGGGACCAACTGATGTTTATTCTTGAATTTTATGTGGGTCCTTTTTTCGGGTCAGAAAAAAGTAGTGAAATTAAAGACCGTCTTCCAAGACCTGATGATTATACTCGGGCCCTTTACACGTTTGACATTGGACAAAATGATCTTCATGCTGGGCTTACATCGATGAAAGAAGAAGAAGTGATCAAATATATTCCCGACATAATTAATGTGTTGTCTTCTACTGTTGAGGTATTTCATTTTCAACCTATACAGATAGGGCTGCAAACGAACCGAATGAACAAGACCCTGTTCGTGTTCGTTTGTTAAGGAATATATGTGTTCACGAACAGTTCATGAATACTTACTAAACGAGATTTTACGTTCATGTTCATTTGTGTTAGTTTGTTAATTTTAGGAAACGAACGTTCATGAACACAAATGAACACAAACTAATGTTCATGAACACAAATGGAAACAAACGAAGACAAACAAGCATTCATGAACAAAATATATGATAAACTAACACTTGTTAAATATTATATTTTGGGGAATTTTCAAGTAATTAAATAAAATATACAAACTAAAAACACCAATGAACTATCGAACATAAACAAACACGTTACCGGACGTTCACGAACATAAATGAACGACTGCGACCTCTATTCATGTTCGTTCATTTAATTAAACGAACGAAATTTCTTTTTCATGTTCGTTCATTTAGTAAATGAACGAACACAAACAAGCTTCCTGCCGAACAGTTCACGAATTGTTCTCAGAACGTTCGGTTCATTTGCAGACCTACATCCAGCTAACCTTTGCATCATGGTTTTAGTCAATTTGGATGTTTTTTTGGGTTTATTAATGTTTCTTTCAAACAAAATGGACTGGTCAGACTCTATGATATTTCTTTACAGAAACTTTATCAAGGAGGAGCAAGAACATTTTGGATTCATAATACGGGCCCGATTGGATGCCTGCCTTTATTGGTAAAAAGTTATCCGCCAGCTCCAGAAAACGTAGACAAAATCGGGTGTGTGGATTCGTACAACAAAGTAGCACAAGAATTCAATAAACAACTCAAAGATAGAATATCAACACTGGGAACACAACTTCAAGAATCATCATTGGTGTACGTTGACGTTTATTCCGTCAAATATTCTCTCATTAGTGAAGCAGACAAGCATGGTAAGCAACTATTTTGATTTTCACTTCAACATACTTTGGTTTTTCAGGGGCAAAATTGTCAAATGCATCTTTTGCCAACGGTTAAGATTTTTGGCGCCTATTGATCTACTCAAATGCTAATCTTTTTGCAGGCTTCACGGATCCTTTAGGGAAATGTCTACGGAAAGATGGGAGCGTTTTTAAAGCTTGCGCCAACCCGTTAGAGTATATTAGTTGGGACGGAGTACATCATACCGAAGCAGCTAACAAATGGGTAGCTAGTCACATTCAAGATGGCGCTGTAAGCGCACCCAAGATACCCCTCACCGAAGCTTGTAGGACCGTTTCCGGTTCCCATAGATAATGTGTCAGGAAATTAATGATTCACTAACTTGAAACAATTTTCTTATTTATGGACACTTATGATAAGTGTATCAATTGGGATGGGTTATGATAGGAATCATATTATAGTTTAGCTTTTAAGTGTCATTAATCTATTCTAGGAGGGGGGTAAGTGCAAATAATATAGGATAAGTATTAGTCAGTAATTCCTTGAGGAGGGGATAGGAAAATACGTAAGTTTGTTAGGCTCTGTTTACAGAGAGAGGGCGTTGCCCTTGGAACACTTCGGTGTTAGTTATCGAGTCTGTATCATCCACTTCGTATCAATTTCAATTCCAGTTTATAGTGCTTCTCTAAATTTCAATTGAATTGTTAGTAATCAGAATCGGATCCTATCAGGTTACCTTATACCGAAGCAGCTAGCAAATGGGTAGCTAGTCACCTTCAAGATGGCTTTTGTAATGTATCAGGCAATTTATGATTCATTTATATGTAACAGTTTCCTTGTTTATGGATATTTTACAATAATTTTATGTAATATTAATGAACTTTTTTTCACTGTATTAGAACTTTTTGTGTCAAAGTATCTAAAAAATGCAAGTAAAAAAGAAACCGTGCAACAGATTTAAAATTCAAAGCAAAAAAATTAAAAAAACATACGACTCTGCTGGGGATCGAACCCAGAATCTCTGGTTTCGTAGACCAGCGCCTTATCCATTGGGCCACAGAGTCATTCTTGTTAATTAGTTTTACTTGAACCTTATATCCTTTTATACAAAGAAAAATGGAAACTAACATTCCTTTAGCTCAGGAGAATTACACACACTGACACACACAAATATATATGGGCGGATCAAGTTCCAAGTCTCAAAAGAACCCGGACTAGAGGGAGTGGTGGGCCCAGAAATTATTTGTCGAGGGTGCGAATGAGTGGTTCAAGCATATTTTCAATGGGTGCGGTTGGGTTTTTTTGCTTAAATAATACACTAATTTTTTTCTCAAGGGGTGCGCCCGCCCGTCCAAGCAGACAGACACTTAGGTCCGCCCCGACTAGAGGTAAGCCTGAGAAGTTGGATTCCTTGATGGAAAAAGTTATGTACCAATCCCAAGCATTGACTGCGCCATGATTTTCACTCAAGTTTCCCTCACAATAGTTAATATGAATGAAATGGAGAAACGCTCAAGTGAAATCAAGTGTAAATCGAGAGTGTGAATCCATGATGATTATACTACTAGGATTGTATACCAAAATATTACGCAATGAGAAAGATTCAGAAAACCACAACCTACCGAAACTGTTCCCTGGCTAAGCCATCATTTATAGCGGTAGAGGATGACGGAGATATGGGGAAACACTGTCCGACACTGCCGTCCTTTGGCAGGTTGTGCGGCCATCGATTTAGGGTTGAAGGAGGTTCCGATTTCTAGTGAATCAGAGAGAGCGAAGATGGAAATCAATAAAGCATCAACGTTGAAATGATCGGTCGGAGGTTTGAGGCGATATATTAGGGTTCTTTTAGAATTCCCTGTGAAATCCCAAGGTTAACCCTCTAGTGTCTTAAAATTTGGAGAACACCCCCTCTCAAATGGCTTTAAGCATCTTGTACATGCTGCTTTAGAATTAATACGCGTGGTAAAATTACCATCTTGTACGTCACTTCTCCTTTTTATTATAGTAGTTATTGAGATTTTGTATCGCAAAAGAGTAAGTGAACATCAGAGTAAGGTCAACTTTATATAATATAATATGTTGTATGTATGCCAATGGTCATCTGCTCATGTATAATATTACGTATGCATTTGAATTATAGAAAATTTAAGATAAAAGATGCATTACACCGTCGCAATGCGATGCGAGTAAATTCCTACGACATGCGCATAGTATGATACATATCACCACAGTACTCGACACTCGTATTTTTTTCGTTTGGATCTTTATTTTTAAACCGCATTCTAAATAGTAGATTCCGCCGCAACGCACGGGTCCCTACTAGTTTATGTAAGGTACTAAATGTTATATAGATAATAAAATAATATAATGCCTAAACTAACACACAATAGACTAATAATAAAAGTTAATATTAATAATTAATAAAATAAATATAAATGAATAGTGTACTTTTCATAAATAGTAACATCACCAAGGGATGAACAAATGGTATCGGGTATCGGTACCAGTATCAAATTTACCAAACCGGGTATATTTTTGGTACCGAATCGGTACTAACTTTTGACATTTTCGGCACCGGTTCGGCATTGGTATTCACCGGTTTTTACCCTCAAATACCGGTACCGTACTAGTACCAACCGGTACCGAACCGTACCGTACCAGGTATATTCGGTACCGGTACCCACTTTTGAGGATATTTTCGGCACTGGTTGGTACCGAGCTCATCAAATCCTATAGCAACGTAGCAAGGCAATTAATTGCACCGTTTAGATTACTTTTCATACACACGATAAGTAAATTATATTTCGTTTGAATGAGATTTTATTACTGTAAAACCATCAGTGTATATGTCAAGAATCTATCCTAAATGGTGCGTAACTGGCATTGATTATGAGTGGGCAAACCTGGGATATGTGTGTTGAAAGTTATTCCAATTAACTAATATCAAAGTGTCAATAAACATAAGTCATTCTTACAATGAAAATTCAGAATGAACTATTGGGCATTTTAATTGCGTTGAACAAGTTGCGGAAAAGCTTCATTTGTTCAGCTTCTAGCCCACTATGATTATAAGTTATTTAATACTTGGTGCATGTTTAAAGAGATTTTTAAAGTATTTTTTCTAGAGCATTCTTTCACAATAACGGAAAAAAAAATATAAGTTAAAGATAAGGAAACAATAGTGAAAAAAACTAAAAATCAATAGTGAAAAAAAGCTAGAAATAAAGAAGAAAAAGTTAGAGATAAGGAGACAATAGTGAAAAAAAAGTTAAAAAATCAATAGTATGATCTTCTTCAACTTCTAAAACCCACTTCAGCCTCAATTATAAGAGAGGAAAAAATACACCGTGCTTTTTTTTTAACGTGCAGAATTTTCTAAGGTGACCCACTGTGATATTTAATATTTGGTGCATGTTTAAAGAGATTTTTAAAGTATTATTGGTATAGCATTCTTTCACAATAATGAAAAAAAAAAAGGTTAAAGTTAAGGAGACAACGGTGAAAAAACTAAAAAACAATAGTGAAAAAAAAGCTAAAAATAAAGATATTGTTTTAAACAACTAGCCTATTAACATTATAGAGATAAAAAAGAGAGATTCGGGGAATGAATATTTTTATTAATGTTTAAAATGGATCACATATGCCTCTATTTATAGGCTTACAAGATGTAGGTTAAGTATATGGATAGTCATATAATAAATAGGTAATAATTCATAACACTCCCCTTGACTATCCACGTGACAAAATAATCTATTATTCTTATAATACGCTTGGTGATCCTGCCTCGTTAAAAACTTTGTCAGGAAAACCCAGTGGGATAAAACCATAGCTAAGGGAAAAATAGTGCAGCGCGTATTATTCTCCCCCTGATGATTTAAGCTCCTTGAGTCGACGCATCCCGATCCCATGAACCAGTTTCTTGAATGTAGAGGTCGGAAGTGCTTTAGTAAACAAGTCTGCCAAATTGTCGCTAGAACGAACTTGTTGGACAGTAATATCTCCATTCTTTTGAAAATCATGTGTGAAAAAAAACTTTGGTAAAATGTGTTTCGTTCTGTCACCTTTCATGTATCATTCCTTAAGTTGAGCAATGCATGCTGTGTTGTCTTCATATAAAATTGTCGGTCCCTCATCTTTCGTAGAAATACCACAAGACCCACGAATGTGTTGTATTACACTTCTTAACCAAACACATTCTCGACTAGCTTCATGAATTGCCAATATTTCTGCATGGTTAGATGATGTGGTTGTGATGGTTTGCTTTACAGAACGCCATGAGATAGCAGTGCCTCCACTTGTGAATAAATATCCAGCTTGAGATCGTCCAGTGTGAGGATCAGACAAATACCCTGCATCTGCAAAACCAACCAAACTTGTTGTCGATTGGTTAGTAAAATACAACCCCATATCTTTTGTACCTTGAAGGTATCGAAATATTTGTTTTACCCCATTCCAATGCCTCTTCGTAGGGCATGAACTATATCTTGCCAATAAATTTACAGAAAATGATATATCTGGTCGCGTATGACTAGCAAGAAACATTAGTGCACCAATTGCACTTAAATATGGTACTTCTGGACCAAGAATTTCTTTTCCAGCGTTCGGAGGTCGGAATGGGTCTTTCTTGACATCAAGAGATCTTACAACCATTGGGGTACTTAATGGATGTGATTTTTCCATATAAAACCATCTAAGTAACTTTTCTATGTAGTTTTGTTGATGTACAAGGATTCCACCCTTGAGGTGTTCGATTTGTAACCCGAGTTTGTCTTTCCAAGGTCTTTCGTTTCAAATTCTCTTTTCAAGCATTCAACTGCCTTTTGGAGCTCCCTTGGAGTTCCAATTATATTCAAGTCATCAACGTATACACCAATTATAACATATTCAGATTCTGACCTTTTTATGAAGATACACGGGCATATTGAATCATTTTTGTAACCTTCTTTCAACAAATACTCAATAAGGCGATTATACCACATACACCCAGATTGTTTTAGCCCATATAGTGATTTGTTTAATTTAATTGAAAGATGTTCTCGAGAACTGGATGTACATGAGTTTGGTAATTTGAATCCTTCAGGGAGTTTCATGTAAATATCAGTATCAATTGAGCCATAGAGGTAGGCTGTCACAACATCCATTAGGCGCTGATCAATCCCTTCTTGTATTACCAGACTAACAAGATAACGAAAAGTTGTCACATCCATCATCGGAGAATATGTCTCCTCATAATCAATCCCAGGTCTTTGCGAAAATCCTTGTGCTACTAATTGTGCCTTGTATCGTACGATTTCATTTTTCTCATTGCGTTTTCGCACAAAGAACCACTTATATCTGACAATCTTTACACCTTCAGGTATAGAGACTACTTGTCCAAAAACTTCTCGTTTATTGAGGGAATCCAATTCTGCCTTAATTGCGTCTTTCCAATTTGGCCAATCATTTCTTTGTTTACATTCCTCAACAGATTTTGGTTCTTGATCCTCATTATTTTCCATTACTTCTAGCGCTATGTTATATGAAAAACTGTCATCGACGTCGATTTCATTTTGGTTCAATACCTTTCTAGACATGATATAATTTATTGAGATCTTTTCGTTTTCAGGTACCTGTGGTTCTTCTGGAACTATCATGTCTAGGATTGTCCTTGGCAACGGAAATGAAAGTTGAGAGCACCATTGGTCAAACTTCGAATATGAATTTTTATTGGCCAATGGGCCATAGTTTGGATTTTATAATATAATTTTTCCTTATTATTATTCTTAATACTATTGATTTTTTTCACTGAACTGAACCGATATCGTTACGTTTAACACCGGTATCTGTATTCATTTTTATAGTTTTTGGTTTCGATACGCGTCGTTTCAATATTTTTCATTACCCATACCGAAGTGGTAATGTATCGCAACGTAACTCTGTAACTCGCAACTTTATGTTAGTAACTTTTATTTACACTATTATGAACATTATTTTATGTTTGTGCATATACCGAATTCCCGTCACATCCCGTGGAACAATCCTGCTATTTTTTATAAATAACCAACGCTAATGAATAGTACCATTGCAGGTATTTTTTTATTTGCTTTTTTTGGTAATAACTTTAGTTAACTTTTAAAGAAAATCAAACTACAAACTTATGATTATTTATTTTTTTCATTGTCAACGTTTGATATAACTTTTATTGTATACATAGATGTATTTAAAATAAGTGTTTTTTTAAACAGTAAACTAGGGATCAACATTTTTATTAACGGTGTCGTGCCAATATTGTATCGAAGCGATACCGACGTACCGGTATTCCTTTTTATGGTTTCCGGTTGCAATCATTTTCGGAAATTTTGCAATACCGATACCGATCTCCAATCCGGTATTGTATCGGCTTCGGTATATTTGGTACCTATTGTAAACACCTTTTGCATGTGCTTACCTTGGTAGCTTCAGCAGAATATAATTAAGCACTTCGACCACCCGGCAACTAGGGGTGTTCAGAATTCGTTTCGAATTCGAAAAATTCGAAATTCGTTTAAATTCGATTCGATTATCAAGAATTCGTTTCGATTAAAAGAATTCGAATTCAAATTCGATTCAATTCGAGTCAAGTAAATCGAATACGAATTTATAATTTCAAATTCGATTCGATTCGAAATTCGAATAAACATTATACATTTTTAGTTATTATTTTTAGATATAATGCATATTTAACTTTTATTAAGCTATACTATAAATTATTTTTAAATTTGTTTCCATGTATTAAAATTACCCATAACTAAAACCTAAGTAACAAATCTATCAATAGATTTATAACCCTATAAATATTAACTTTAAATGTGGTGTGGTTATTCCCGACTTCTCGTTTTGAATTTTAGACTTATGGTATTTTATTTGGAACTTTTTATTGTGATATTGTGCTTTATGGCTGCTTTAAAATTTATGTTTCATTTTGATAGGTTTTATATGTTTTTAAAGAATCTGAATTAAATCGAATTTATTCGAATTCGACTTTTTGATCGAATACGAATCGAATACGAATTGGGTTTTTTATTCGAATACGAATTCGAATCGAATTCGGTAAGTTTTAATCGAATACGAATTCAAGGAAAAATAAAAATTATTCGAATAATTCGATTCGAATAATTCGAAAATTCGATATTCGATTCGATGAACACCCCTACCGGCAACGATAAAGGCTAGATATGTAATTTTAGTTTTTTTGTATATAACGTTTATGTTTAGGGTTCCATATTTAAACTCTCGTGCTCACAGTAAGAACTCCATTGCAAATCACAATTGTGAGAACATAGCCCTCTTCTATTTTCAAACTTTTGGGGTGAAACATGTACAAACCAGAACTCAAACAAATTCATTAAATTCAATTCCTAGTGAAACATGTACAAACCAAAACTCAAACAAATTCATTAAATACAATTCCTTAATATTTTAACCTTTTATAAAAAAATAGAAAATGTAGAAAAAAATAACGACTCTGCTGGGGATCGAACCCAGAATCTCTGGTTTCGTAGACCAGCGCCTTATCCATTGGGCCACAGAGTCATTTTTGTTAATTATTTTTACTTAAATATTATATCCTTTTATAAAAAGAAAAATGGACCCAACATTCTTTAGCTCTCGAGATTGGTGACAATCAAGACACAATAAATATCACTTTCTCTCGTTAGAGAATAGGTATTCAGTTATATCTCACTTACTTTGCATTTAACATAACTCTTAAGTCTTAACAAAACATCAATGACTATACTATATATTAAACCAAACATCTAAATGAACCTATAGTACTTTTTTTTTCTTTCAAAAATTAGGTTCTATTAATAACTTGTATATAACACTTGCATAACAAAGTTAAGAGTCGAATTCAAATCCTGAGAAAACACAATATATAAGAATGTTTAACGGAGTAAAATAAATTCCAAGTTCAATTTTCATATATGTTATCCAAAGAAATCCATAGAAGAAACCATAAAAAGAAACCATGATTCACAAATGACACGTGAATCTTAACCTGACCAAACCCAAACACGACACAAACCTGAACACTATTAGAAACAGTGATGATATTAGTGTGAGTCAAAGCGAAAATTGTGTAAATATAGTTAGAGGTGGTATTGTGTAATTATGATTAGTATACAACCCTCTTCTCTTTATAACCCTAATTACACTCGATCAATAGAACTTACATTTCACACACACAATGGTATTTAGTAAATGCCTCTTTGAAGAAACACGTATCTAATTTTAGGGTTAATTAGGGGGTTTATGTTTCAAACATGAGGGTTAATCTTCTTTTAACTTTCCTGAGCTATGATATGATCTGATCTTCCTGCAAAACAGCAACACCGTTAGCTCGTTAAGAGGGGAATATGGGGGTTTCCCTCTTAACCAGGCTCTGGCGTGAGAATGAGTAATTGCTTTGAGGAAATAAGTGTGTGTTAAGAGTGAGAGTAGAGAAAACAAAATGGTTAACCTGTGTGTGGAGGTCTCTATTTATAGCCAGAGATGTGTAAGAGGAGATGGGCTGATGGGCCTTGGGCCGAAAGGCGACAACAAGGAATATCCTTCTTGTCTCATTGGTCTCGACCGTTAATGGTTTCTAGAAGTTCTCCGGTACTGGCGCACCTTGATTGGAGCCACGTGTCCTAGTTGTCGGCCTTGTTGTCCGTCTGCCATCAGCAGGTGAGTGGAGATCATGGGGCAGTTGTCGTTGCCCCCTGATTGGTGCCACGTAGGCGTCCTTGTGTACTCTCTGTTTCCTGCATGTCAGAAGATCGTGGAGCACGATAGAGCACAGCCTGGTGAACGCTGATTGGCTTATTCTTCTGCCACTCGTACCTTTAGTACTTTCTGAAGTGTCCTTGCGCCGTAATCCCCGCACGACCCTTGTTGTGCACGTACCTATCCCGCGCAGGGGTTGTGGGAGCTGGAGGCTCTTATTCAGGATACTAAGTGTGAAACTGATGTTATTTATTGCTTTGGCCTCGCGCGAGGTCAGGCTTTACTTAAGCAGCCCGCGCGAGGTCTGTAGATTGATCAGTTTACTGAGTAAGGAGTATGGTTCAGCGTGTGACATGATTGGTCTGCGCGGCTTTTGGGACCATACCCCTTCACTCTTGAATTCGAGCTATTTTAGTTTTGGTAAAATCATTGTAGTTATTTGATACCTTTTTAGACCTATAAATGAAATCAAATACATACATCAACGATCAATCAAGTTGTTTTAACAATATTAAATTAAATACTTCAACACCTTCACATGTTGAGACTCACTTTTTTGTATATTTAATCGTGTATTGTATAGAACATACACATATAAAAACATTTTAAATAAATATCATCTCCATTTTTATACGGTTTTATGTATACCTAAAATGCTATAGTGACGGTTATGGAGCCAAAGAGCCATTCAGAGATACCACACATGTCAAAAGACATAAATACCCCTTAACCTTGCTTCTTTTCACCTCACACCACCTCTTTTCCCATACCCATTTTGGTAATTTACTATATGTAAATGGCATAAATGATAAACCCCACGTAATACATCATGTCATGGGCAGTTTTAGCGACTCATATTCTCTTCATATATTTTATTTATTCCCATTTCTCCTCCTATTCAATACCATACATACCATTTAACTTTCTCTAATAGTTATGGAGTTCTGTTGCCGGATTAATTTTCTTGTGGAAGGTGTTTTGTTGTATTTGTTGTTGAATGGAGTTGTGAATGCGGGCGGTATAAACAAACACCCGTGCGATTTTCCGGCTATTTTCAACTTTGGAGACTCGAATTCGGATACTGGTGGCTGGTCCGCTGCCTTTGGACAGGCCGGGCCACCCCATGGAGAGTCGTATTTCCATGGCCCGGCTGGGAGGTACTGTGATGGCCGTCTAGTTATCGACTGTTGATCAGTTCTGTTTAGACATAATGGAAAACAGTAAACATACCTTTGGTTGCATCAGCACAGGTTAGCAGAGAATCCAGCAATGGAGACGCAGCCATTAGGGTTGACATGATTGTCATCTTGGTCTGGTTCCTCCTTAGGGTGCTGACTGATGATGGTGGCTAAGAGAAACCGATAAGGGAATCGGTATAGGAGAGGAGGTCGAATTGATGTTATTGACTAATGGGGTGTTTCTAATGTGTAACTGTCTAACCCTCTAACCTCCACATAATTCTCCTTATATAAGCACCCAGGAGGAAACCTAATTAGTTAATAAGGGTAATATGGTCCATCAACAATTACCAACTAATTATTTAATAGGTTGTTATATATTTTGATCCATATAATGTAAATGATTATATGGCTACTAGATTAAATATTAAATCATAATATATTTAATCTTACATTCTCCCACTTAGCCGAGTAATCATTTACTATGAGTATTAGATAAGCCTGATCAGGAGTTAACACTCATTTTAGCCTTAAACAAGTACTATAGCAGAAAAATACAGCCGTTGAATCATTATGCGACTCAGGACCCCCATTAATCATACTATAGCCTTAATTTAAAACCTAATCGTCATGATCAAAATACGCATAAGCCCTTTGTTTGATTTGTAACTTTATTTGTCTTATATGCCATTATGTCGACTTAACATATTCTTATAGACGTACAAAATCAAACTGATGAGGAAAATTAACTAATACTTAGTCATTCATAGTCCGATATGCACTTGCGCATGGCCATTAACTAATACCCTTCTCTGAGCTCTCTTAATAAGACTTATGGGTAATAGCCCTTCAGTTATAGGATCCTTAAGCATATCATGAATGTGTTCGATACAAAACTTAGTTTCCTCAATTCGTTCATAAACGAATATTAATTGTGTATCGAAACTTAATGCAGCACCTCTTGAACTGTTACTGTTCAAGGAGTCATGGTAGCTGACTTTATCACACTAAGTCTTCAAAACATTAATTATATGGAGATAATAAACTTATGAGTCCACTGATAAACTTCCAACAACATTTAGTGACTATATTATGTCGTTATAACTTAGGTTGTTATTATCAGTACATTATGACTCCTCCATGAGATATGTTTTGTCTGCTAACATAAGGATATACCCGAAATTACACTTTGTCATCTTTGAATATCTCAAAGTTATAGTAATAAACCGGTTTTAATTCTCACTTCTTCTTCAAATTATAGCCTCTCGTTTCTTTAAAGATATTGTAATACTCCATTAGATGCTTCACAATAATCTAGACATATCTAGCGTGTTGCAATGTGAGCAATATCTAAACGAGTATAGACTTAAACTTACATAAGGCTTCTAATTAATGAAGCGTAAATAAATAATCTCACTTATCCTATTATCCTCTAAAGGAGAGCAGTATTGTTTGTTACATATGTAAGGACCCATTTAATGTTAAACTTATGGAACAGAACTAATGTCCCATTGGGTCTATCTCAGTATGTTATGATATCAATCACGTAAGAGATATCTCTGAGATTTATTATATCAAAGTTTGTGTTAACAATGCTTTGACTTATGTAACACATACTTGTCAAAAGAATGTCATCTATATAGACAAGTTTATCTTAGTTGCTCCCACTCATCTTGAGGTAGGTACATTAATCCACTTGATTCTCGATGAAAATAATTACATTAAGATTCCATCACATTATGATGTTTGCATTAACCCATACATGGATTTTATTGACTTATAAACAAACTGTTCTTTAACCATAAGTTTAGAACTTTCAGGTTGTCTTATGAACATGTAAATGTGTCAGCCATTTGTTATGGAAAATTGTTTATAATGTTCATCTAATGTAGCTCAAAATTATTATAAGCTACTAGAACAGTGATGATCCTTAAAGAAATCTTTTGTAAGATATGTAATAAAGATTCTTTAATAATTTATCTCTTCCTGAGTACAACCTTTGACAATCAATCAAGCTTCTTCGTGTCTTAACGCTTATATTAGGATTTGGTTTAGTTATGAACATTCTTAGGTAATTCAATCAAATCCCAAACGTTATACGAACACATAAAATCAGTTTTACTAGAAAACTGTTTTATTCCATTAAGAATATTGATTGACACTAATGGCTTAATTTTAAGAGATAGGATCAGTAAACATTTCCAAAATCCATTTCAACTTTAGTTAGGGAGGTTATGTAATCATCAAAGTTAGTAGGCTTTTAAACCTAGATGACCTCCTGAGTTGATTATTGGGTTCATTAGAAGTTTCAGTTTTATGGATTAGCTCTTGGTTAGGTTGCTATCATTTTCATTCTAAGTTTGTAAGAGTTGGTGCAGTATGGTGTACAAGAGGTGTAATGGGAGTTAAATTCGAAGTGAAATTTAATGACATTCTTCCCCCCGCCTCTTGTATTCCTTGCAAATCATAATAAGGACTTTTACTGCTCCCACTGACCTTAGGAATCTTTAGGAACTCAGCATGCTTAGGGTCAAAGCTTAACGACCAATAAATTCTAATAGAGAAACAAGTTAATGACGTTAGTCGTTGTAGTTTCTCTTATTGAGAATTATGTTAGTTTAGGTAAGAAATCTAAGTGTGCCCACAATTAAGCAACAATGAAACTTTTGTAAGAGTAGCATTAGATTTAAGGAGATAAGTTATGATAGAACAGTGTCATAATGGAGCAGTGTCTTGTACAAGAGGTGTAAATTGAAGTAATATAAAGTTTTCACTCCCCCACCTCTTGCAACTATTGCAAGTTATTATTAAGACACTTAATGCTCCCACTGATCTTTAATATCTCTAAAATGCTACAAGAGAAGTTTCAATGAGGTACGTGACATGGGAACCTATCACATATACGTTAGACTTTATTTGATTTCTTTAATGTCCAAATATCATAAGAAAACTTTAGGGACATATCTAATAGAAATCTTATTAAGTACATATATGAATAGATTTCTTCTAAGAACGTGTGCCATATGCGACAAAATTAGATACAAGTTGATAGTCTTTTAAATGATAAATGAATTATGTCTGAATATTCCATTTGGAATAAGTTCCACTAATGTCAATGAATGACTTATGATGGACCCATACTTATTCCTTAAGCCAAGTCATATTTAGGGCTTTAACGTCATGATTTAAAATCACTTAGAATGAGATTAGTTGAATAATCATCCTCATTAAGAAAGTCATGATGTCTCATGAATTTCGGTTATAATGGATGAAATTTATAAGTCTCATTTTCCTTTTGTCAAGTTCTCATTCGCATGATAACAAAAGTTGTGAAAATGTAAGGTATCATCTAGTTTCATTTTAATAATGTTTCAATCCAGATAGTTAGAACAAATAAGATGAGAGTTAAAGATAAGTGTGACTTTATGTTGACTATGCAAACCTCACAACCTTCATAACATTGCTTAATTATGATACTATATTCTGATTAATCTTCAGAATATATAAGGTATCGAAAGGCGTTGTTAGAAGACCGATTATTATGGTTCCTATAGTCGTAACATTTAATTTTGTCACTAACTCTCGTGTTAGTTATTTGTCAAGTTCTGGTAAGGAAACGTATGGAACTAGAGTCAACTAATCATGTGTTAATTGGAATATTGAAATTACCAGACTTAAATATCATTAATAAGTGACTACCTAATCAATTTACCCAACTGTTCTTTAGAATAATGGATAGTCTCGTTGCTTATGTCTAGCCTAATGACATAATTATGCAGTGAGATTTTCCCTTGAAGAACCTTAAAGTTGGATTTAGCACTTGTAATTTGTCTATGGACCTTAGAACAATCATCTTTAAACGTTTTAAGTGGTTGTAAGGTGAATAACAACTTATTTTCCAGCTTTCAAACATTTATTTCTTTGTACATATGTTGCTTATCAACACACTCATTGTACTTTGGTACTTTAGAGTGTTGTAGTTGATTTATAATGCATCAAATTGTACAAGTGAAAATCTTAGTATGTAATGTACTGGAAAAATGTACTTATTTCCATGCGTAAGCCCTTAACTTTATGGGTAATGGTTTTGTACATTATAATGTATTCACATATACCACTTAACTTTATAGTTTAGAGTTTCAAATTAAGGCATGCAGCTTAGGAGTTCTAGTGATTATTCCATAAATAAAGATTAGTCTCAGGAAAGACTTAATCTGGAATAACTTTAATGATAGCATTTACGTTAGAGAGTTCTTGATTTATTATAATAGACATCATGTGCGATTTGTCCTATTCATTATGCTCTAACTTTCTTCTTTATAATCTTTATCAGAAGAGAGCAATAGGATTATCGTGTCTTAGGAAACAATCAAGGATTTAATTTAAGAGCTAATTCTAATAGAAACTTTAAATACTTTAAATAAAGCAAACATTTTAGGTTTAAAGTTTAGAGTGGATGAGATATTGATATAAAGAAGAAAAATTATAGTGAGTAACATTATGGGTAATAAGAACAAGGCAGACGAAATGATCATAAAAACTAATTAAGGATCATTAAGCTAAGGATCATTTATGTGAAGAGATTGTGATATGTCTATTACTAACATCAAAATAATAGACTTAGCTAAAAAATTCTACTTAAACGAAGACAAAACAGCTTTGGCCAGAAGTGTAATCATTTAAGCATATGTGCAAAGTAGTTGTAACAAATCAGCTTTGGCCAGAATTGAAACAATCACTTTAGTTATGCACTTGTTGAGTATGCCATCGATGAATGAATTAAATCAGCTTTGGCCAGAAATTAAGACATTCATGCTTATGATGCATACACAACATAGCTTTCGTAATACTTGAATGATAAGTAGATGTATCAAGTCAGCTTTGGCCAGAAATGATATATCAGAAGCTCATTCAAGTTAAGCTATTTTGGTTTTGTAAAACATTATTTGATCCTTATTAATTAACTAAGTAAATTACAAAACCATTTATTTAATAGCAAACCACCCGTTAGCCTCGAGGTTCGGGGCGGGAGCCCCGAATTTTTTTTTTTTTTTTCTTTAGTTCACATTTAAATAGCTTAAAATAACGAGATTGCGAGTCGCAACCACGATCTCGACTAATGACGTTATGGTTGCGAGTCGCAACTACGGTCTCGACTAATCACGTTATGGTTGCGAGTCGCAACTACGGCCTCGACTAATCACGTTATGGTTGCGAGTAGCAACCTCATGGTCTCGAGTGATGACGTAATGGTTGCGAGTAGCAACCTCATGGTTGCGAGTGATGACGTTATGGTTGCGAGTAGCAACCTCATGGTTGCGAGTAGCAACCTCGCTAACAGCTGTTAATTGTGATAACATAATTAAAATTCGAAAATTATGAATTGTGATATAGTTTCCTATAATAACATTGATCTATTTTATCCTAAATTTCGAAATCATATATGTTTATCTCATTAACAGATTTCGAAAATAACTTAATGGACAAGATTAGATCAAAATTAGGGAAACATCTAACAATTCAAATCACATTCCAAAACTTATAGAATATTTCGAATTTTTCACTAAGAACATTATGAACATAAGATGAACCCTAAAAAAAATAAATCATAATCTGGAATCCGAAACCTTAAATTTTATACTTTTATTAACAGATTTCGGATATTAGTATTACCAATTATGATTTCGAATTAAAAGGTAAACATGGTATTCCGAAAACAGTGATTTCGGTGCTATTTAAAACAAAAAACAGCCATGAACTAAAGGCTTTAACAATTTCGTTTTCCAGATTTTTGATCCCAGAATAATGGATACGAAAACAGAACTGACTAATCAACATATGCTCTGATACCACATGTTGGTTCAGTTCTGTTTGAATATAATGGAAAACATGAAAACATACCTTTGGTTGCATCAGCACAGGTTAGCAGAGAATCCAGCAATGGAGACGCAGCCATTAGGGTTGACATGATTGTCATCTTGGTCTGGTTCCTCCTTAGGGTGCTGACTGATGATGGTGGCTAAGAGAAACCGATAAGGGAATCGGTATAGGAGAGGAGGTCGAATTGATGTTATTGACTAATGGGGTGTTTCTAATGTGTAACTGTCTAACCCTCTAACCTCCACATAATTCTCCTTATATAAGCACCCAGGAGGAAACCTAATTAGTTAATAAGGGTAATATGGTCCATCAACAATTACCAACTAATTATTTAATAGGTTGTTATATATTTTGATCCATATAATGTAAATGATTATATGGCTACTAGATTAAATATTAAATCATAATATATTTAATCTTACATCGACTTCATAGGTATACATACTACCTTTTATTCCTTACTTTCACTTTCGTTACCAAGAAAAGTAAATGTTAATAGTGTTATTGGTTAGAGTGTTAGTGTTAATATGGATTATTATTTAGCTAAACTTGTTGTACCTTAGATTATTTAAATACAAATTGCTTTTATTTTATATAGCATGGTTTAAACTCTTTTGTGTAACTACTTCCAAATTAAATTAGTTTTCTAGATAAATAAAAAACAATTAAAAGAAGACAAATTAAACCTGTTTGAAATAAGTTCCTAATGTGTCATACTTAACATTATTTAAATTCAATTTGCTATTTGTTTTATACTAAAAGTTGCAACTCTTTTGTCTAACTATTTCAAATTTAAATTAGTTGTCTAAACTAATAGAAAAACAATCAAAAGAAAGTAAATCAAACCTATTAAAATTTAAGAAAATCGTAGCGTTTAAACGGGCCTCCAAAAGTTGAGACATCCGTTTAAGTGGTTAAAGTATGAGTCTGCTAACTGGAATCATAATATACAAGTTGACGTCTTTTCTTAAAATATTTCAGCACAAAGCTTGGGGCTGCCGTTCTTGAGCCCATTCCTAGACGCACTTGGTTCAAACTTCACCCACGGTGCCAATTTCGCCACGGCTGGTTCAACCATCCGACCCCTTCATCAAAGCGGGGTCAGTCCCTTTTCGCTAAATGTTCAATGGTATCAATTCAGTGACTTTCATCGTCGGGTCCGAACCATTCTCGACAAAACAGGTGTCATTTCCCATGACTCTAACTCATATCAAATAACTTATATTATTATTATTAGTATATATAAATGTTAACATATTTTTTTGTAAAATTGGATGTAGATGAGGATGGAGTAGTTAAGAAAATGGCGCCAAAAGTTGAAGATTTTGCACGTGGTTTGTACACGTTTGATATTGGGCAAAATGATTTAACGGCTGGCTTGTTTCAAAACTTGACAGTTGATGAAGTTAAGGAAAGTGTTCCTGATATTGTAGGCCAGTTCAAGACCGTTATTAAGGTATGTGTATCAGCAAATTTAACATTTTACAATCATTTTTAAAACATATATATTTTTAATAAAATATTAATTTTATTTTCAAACTAAACAGAGTTATTATTATTATTTTTTTTTTGACTAGTCACATATGTAACATAAGATAATAGAGCTTGTGCTATCATTTTGTTACTTAATATTGATTTAATTATATAATTGTTCATGCTGGAGCCATCTCTATCTATGTGTTTATTATTGGTTCCTTAATTATATAATTATTTTTATGTATTTATAATATTATTTTTATGGATATATAATTATTTTATATATGTGTGTACATATTAATTAGTTATTTTCATAATAGTTATATATTTAATATATGGGCTCTTTGTTGTATAATTGTATATTCAAAATATTAGATAAATTATTATATTTATATAAATAAGGTGTTTGTTTAGGCTTGTGAGCCTAGTCAAACTCGCTCTTTAACTTAATGAACTCTAAATCAGATTTGGCTCAACCTCGATTAAAGCTTTTAGCGAGCTGATCTTGAGCAAATTGCTCACGAGTGGTTTAGATATCTATACCTATTTTATCCAATTTTAATAAATATGCTTCTTCATGATCAGGAGATATATGATGATGGAGGAAGATCATTTTGGATACACAATACCGGTCCGTTTGGATGTTTACCTTATGTGTTGGACCGTCAACTAATCACAGCTGGACAAGTGGACAAACACGGATGTGTGGGTCCATACAATGAACTCGCTCGGTATTTTAACCACCGATTAAAAGAAACCGTTGACCAATTGCGAGAGGATCTACCCAAGGCCGCGATCACCTATGTTGATGTCTACTCAGTCAAGTATGCACTCATTACCAAAGCAACCCGATATGGTAAGTGATGTAAATGTATTTTATTTTGACCCGTTATGAGCATAAAATAGTTAGTACATTTTTTTTTAAATGCAGGGTTTGTGCATCCATTGAGAACTTGTTGTGGCCATGGAGGAAAGTACAACTACAATATGAATATAGGTTGTGGTGGTAAAGTCAAAGTCAATGGGGAAGATATCCTTGTAGGCAAAGCATGCGATGATCCAACGGTGACGATTAACTGGGATGGAGTGCACTACACCGAAGCAGCCAATAAATGGATCTTTGATCAGATTGTTAGCGGGTCATTTTCTGACCCGCCAACGCCAATAGGATTTGCTTGCCATAAACAATATTAAGATGGAGTTTTGTTAGTTGGTTAATTAATTACTAATTAGAAGGAAAAAAAAATCATTTTTCCCTTTCTTGTTATTTTATGTTTATCAGTTTAAAACCTTACAAAAGTGAAGCTAATTAAAGTTTTGTTTATGGTTGATAGTTACACTACATGTTTTATCCATTCACATACTTAGCCTTGAATCTATGTTAACATCAGCTGATTTAACTTTTGTTATCAGCTGAGTTGTAGTTTATACTTTCTAAATTGCAATTATCTGGAATTTTCTTTACAAATTGTCATAGCGATTGCATGTGCGGTCGTGTCATCTGGTCTTATGAGTGATGGTTTTCCTAAGACCATAAGTAGTGGAAGACACCTCACCCTTGGGCGTTTTGCGCCATGTGGCGGTCCAGTGAGCAAGGGTGCTTTATGGGACGTTTTCTAAAATGGGTGTAGTGGGGATGTGGGCATTATGTTAAAAGGGGTGTAAAGAATTAAACAACTAAAAAACCATCAAAAAAAGTGATTGGCCAAAGAAAAAGATGGTTACCTGTGATTGGCCAACATTATCTTCATCCGGCGTTGATTTTACAACGCTCCAGCCAATTTTTTGTCTAAAACGCCCAGGGGGCGGAGAAGATGCCATGGTGGGGCGTTGTTTTATAAAACACGCCCAAAAAACGCTCGAGTACGGGTGGTCTAACATGGATTTCATGCTACTACAAAAGGGTCATAAATTGTTGGGCTTAATAATGTCCAAAGAAAAGTGATAAAGACTTGTATCGAAATCAAAACCCATCACAATAAACTGATATCGTTTTCTTGGTGCATAACATTTGGATTCTATACGGGTCGAAACTCAACACCTTGTACAATAATCTTCGGAGTCCGGATGTCACTGTAAAGAGGCCGCATATATATGGTGATGTCAGAGAAATATCGAGGATCCAAACTAAAGCTATTATCTGTGTCCCTGTTATTTGATACATGACCCGACTCGTCATCTGAGATGCATGGAAGAAACCATGATTTCCACTTGCTTTTTCCCCTGATATTATGTAGCGAAAAAAATAAATAAATATACAAATGGTTCAATTATTATTATTATATTTATCTGGTTATGATAGTATATACCTTTGGAAAGAATGATCAAACTGTTCATGTTGGTGCATATTCATCCACTGAATATGTGACTTGTTCCCCAAGTTAACCTCCAACCAACCATCTTTTCTCCTTCTTGGCAATTGTACAGTTTTAAGTTTGTTCATTGGGCTGGGGGATCCACATGAGCCGTGTGGTCCAATTACAGGGCTTTGAGGTATACTCAAATACGTAAGTTTGCCATGGCGTTGACCGAGTACCACACTACCATCATCGAGCTTCAACTTCACCACACTTGTGTTAGTTAAAAAAAGACCTTGTGGCGTTTTGTAAAACAAGGTAGCATCCATATGTTGTATCGGGTGAGAAAAGACCATCCGGAACCTCGAATCTCATACCTACTACTTCTGAAGGTAATAGGTGTAATTCATAATCAATTCTGCATTTTGTGAAACAAACTGTGATATAAAATATATAGATCCGAAACAAGCAAACTAAAAGATATGTTGAGCATATATGAAATTAAAGTTACCGAAGTACTTTCTATTTAAAAGTCGAAACAGTCTTACGTGCAGTTTGTATTTTAAGAGGTAAAATGTCTGCAGTCAGTGGGTGGACGTGGACGGTGAGTGGTGGTGGACGGTGGTGGTGTTTAACCCTTTGCAGACCTTAGAAGATCTTAAAAGTGGGTGGGCCAAGAATGCATCAAGAAGAGCTCGCGCAGACGTTTTATAATGAAACGGCTTTGGAAAAACAAACAGTCTGCAGATGACAATGTCTGCGCGCGGCGCAGACATAAGAGCAACCTCTCATTTATGTGATATTTTACCATTAGGTTTAAAAAGAACCTGACCGAGTACTTTACCATGGCTACCACGACCACCACTAATACCACTACCACCACCAGTACTACTAGTGTTACTCTTACTGTTACCCAGGGGCGGACCTAGCATATAAGAAGGGGCAACCTCCGCTATGGCTTGGCGTTCCGACGGTAGTGTAAAATTAGTGTAAATTTTGGAAAAATTTGACGTTTTTACGATTTCGTTACGGCTTTTTTATAAAACATTACGGCTTGGCGGATTTTCTAGATCCGCCACTGCTGTTACCGTTCTTAAATAGATAAATGCAATAATGATGAGAGTCTAGTTTGGTTTAAAGGGAGAGAGAGAACGGAAACCTTGATTCCTTTGACAATATCCTTTTAAGCTTGATCAATTTCTTATTGTAAGAAAGCGATGCTGGTGGCAGCATAAAACATTTCTTTCCATTTAGTTTCGATATCCAAAACCACTGCAACCAAACAAATTTTTATATTTAAACAAATCTCTACAAGAATATATATTAAAATAGCTATTTTTTGGGTGTAAAGGTAAAAGCAACCCATAATGTATGTACTACAAGTTATAAGCAAAAGAAAAGTGCATTCTTCAATTTAACAAGGCAAAGGGAGATGATTGGTATATCATCATTTTTATATTGCAACCACAAAATCAAGGTAAGAGACGTACCATGTTAACTTTGTAACTGATATTGATAAGTATGCCCCTGGAAAGGATGGAGTACGCTTCTTCTTTTGTGGGGAAGATCACATCTCGTTGAGGCTTTTTCATCATTTCTTTGTTGGAATGATATATAAAGTTTTTATAATCACTTGGCAGGTGATTTATAATCACCTCTGAATTTTCGACTTCATCTTCATCCTCAAACTGTAAATACATGAAGTTTCTAGCTTTAGACAAACATACTCAATACATTATTTGAATTCTTATTTATTTAGGAGGAAATGTGTTTTTATGGGTGTCATGTAAAGATTACTACTTAGTATATGACCAAAAACTTGGAATTAATTAGGGGCGTTAAATGTCTCGATTTGCGGGCTGGCAAATCGACCCGCCAGAACACTACATGGCTTTTCAGGGCTTGGCACGTTAAGGCCCGTTCAACCCAAATCTGCAGTTTGCACAACTGATGACCTTGAATCGCACCAGGTAGTTCGATCTTATTAGACTGAATATGAATAACAGCTGTTCACACAGTTGTATTACCTTAAGGATGTTCACACAGTTGTATTACCTTAAGGCTGTTCACACAGTTGTAGTACTTTAAGGCTGTTCACACATATGTATTACTTTAATTAGATTAGAACTAGAATATCTATATATATCTTTTCCTACATTGTATCAGACACATAATCACATTCTACAACCTAATACAAGTCTGATTACAAGTTTAATTTGGTATCAGAGCTTAGGTAAACATCACCGGAGGGGTGGCGGCCACCGCCGCCGCCCTACCACCACCGCACAACTATTGCGCACGGCTTCTTCTTCCTCCTCTGTACACCTGCCTTTCACCACCACGAAACACCATATATTCCAGCCGCTACACCACAAAACCCTAGCCGCCGCCACACCTACAACCACCACCCTAAACCCTAGCCGCCGCCGCTAACCCTAGCTGCAGCCGCCGTCATCACCACAAACACAACTGCAAAAACAGCAGCAGCAGCAGCAACACCTGCAACAACAGCAGCAGCAACATCAACTGCAACAAGCAGCCCTACTATTTTCCTCCCTGCCTCCATACAACGGTGGCTGTTTCTACAATCCGGGAGAAGAACGACAAGGGGAAACAAAACCCCAAGGAAATGTCTCGTTTAAAGAAGGGGAACAAACCCTAGTTTGTGTCACCGGTAGAGAACACGAGGTGTCACCCAAAAAAAAAAAAAAAAAAAAAAAAAAGGTGATGGAAGTGTTTAAATGAGCAAGGGTGTGGTTGATGAAAAACAAAATAAAAGGGTGAATATAAGGTCTCGTAAACAGAGAAAAGTCACCAAAAAAAAAAAAAAAAAAAATTGGTGATAGTTCGTGGCGTGTGACGGTGGAAGCAAGGTGGAGAAGAATGAAGACCTACTATCTTTATGTTTTACGTGTTTATTTTTTCAAACAAAGTCGCTCCAGTACATCGTTTTGATATCTTAAGATCCAAGCTACAGGTCGTCCCCGGCCTTAGCTTGCGGGGGAATATTAGACTGAATATGAATAACAGCTGTTCACACAGTTGTATTACCATAAGGCTGTTCACACAGTTGTATTACCTTAAGGCTGTTCACACAGTTGTAGTACTTTAAGGCTGTTCACACATATGTATTACTTTAATTAGATTAGAACTAGAATATCTATATATATCTTTTCCTACATTGTATCAGACACATAATCACATTCTACAACCTAATACAAGTCTGATTACAAGTTTAATTGATCTCCTTGAATCAGTTCTTATTAATAGCACAAGAAAGGGGTTATTGGAGTTTTAGTTTGATTCTCTAGTTTTGATTTTAATATACTCGCACACTTGTCAATGAAGAAAGATTGAATTATGATCAAAATGACCATTTTGCCCCTGAGGAAAAGGACAAAATAGCAGGATTTTATAAGACAAATATGACCTAATTTCACTTTTGGACCAAAATGGAAATAAAAGTGAAACCACAGGGACCCAGATGTAAAAGGTTTGAGTTTTGGACTAAAGTGGCAAAAAGTGACCAAACCTCAGGGACCAAAATGGCAGTTTACTCCGAATTTTATTTTTTTGGACACCACATAAAACACATTTTAGAAAACGGAATGAGTACAATTAAACGGGTCAAGCCGTGAACCCATTATGTTGACCTGAACACAACCCATATGGTTATATGGGTCCACGGGTTCCACCCGAAGCCATTTAGAGTAAACTCAAACCCGCAAATTCCCGGTTAGGTTCGTTTCTTGTCAGATGCATATATGCCTCTCACACCACATTCGTACCTCGTGGTATGTAAATATTACTTTGAATACAAAGCCCATAAATTTTACTTTAAAAAACTCAATAATATTGAAATATACCTTCTGTATTGGCAGGAACTTGATGCCTTCAATCAAGAGAGACCAAGGATCACCACGTGACTTTAACATACGAGCAGTAACGTTGCAATCAACGGTTCTCTTAAAATTGATAGTTTGGAAGAGTTCGAACATCCACCATCCATTGTCTTCCATCTTACTACGATATGAAATATACGATTCACTACTGTAGTTTAATTTATAGCTCAGGCTATAATCATCATATTCTTCCATACGGAGCGAAGGATCGGGTTTGCATACTAGGTAAGCTGCATATGTCACATCAGATGATAGAAACTGTGTTCTAATCTGGACTTGCATGTTATGATTTGGTAAAAGAACCTCTGCTACCATAGGGAATCTGAACAGTTTAAACAACGTACAACAATATCAGTTGTACAGTTGCACGCACACACACATCCACGCACATACACACATCATACATATACATATATAGAGAAAGAGAGAGAGAGAGAGGGTGAGAGATGCGTGGTTATATAAGCGTCTTGTGTATCACATAGGTAGAAATGCATTTTATGGTTCTCGCGGTTCACATACGAACACTACATATACATATACATGTTGTAAAACAGTAAATTTTCTTTTGATTCTATGTACTTGTAAAAAGGCATCAAGCATCAAATTGAAATCCTTTGTATAGGCTCACCGCTCACGTAGTACTATTACAAAGCATACTCAACTTTTGAAAAGAAAATTAATCATTTCTAACTAGTGAACTAATTACCTATATTATCTAATCTATGCATGTGTGACATCACTTTTATAAAGCAAAGAGAAAAGAGCTAACCGAGATTCAGGATCAGATCGCGTTCGATATTCAGGTCCATCTAGAGGCATACACTTGATTGCTGATATCATCTCTCGAGTTTTTCCATCATCATCAATTGAAAACCACTACGAATAAAACCAACTGTAATTAGCCCATGTTCTAGTAAATCAATAACTTACTAATTTAATAACTGTGTTCATTTAACGAAAAATCCGAAGAACATAAGTATAAATAGAAAATGATTTTCACTCATTTACAATATAAACGGGATCCCTCTACACCTCACCTTATCTTCCACCACCTCAACCCTCGTACAATCTAAATGTCGCCACTTAAGCTTTCTTTCATTAAAATAACGATAAAAATATAGAAAGGAAAATAGCTTACCACTTTGCCATCATCGACAAGGATTCCATGAGAGAGATGGGGAAAAATTTCTTCTGTAGTAATGTATGATAGAGGAGTATCTTGCAGGTAATAGATGGCGTTTATGACTTCATAGTCTATACGTGATTCACCAATCTCATGGAAATAAATGGCAACTAGTTTAGTATAAAAGAATAAGGACTTCTTTCTGAATCACAATGGTCGTCATTACAACAGACAAAATGAGATACAAAAATAATACATTGTACATCGTAGTTTTTAAAAGACTTAGTTTTACTATTCAAAAAGGGGTAGCGGAGCAGCTTGTTGCCCGTTTACCTTCTATTTCGATGTAAGATTTTATTTATTACTTTAAAGGAATTAAATCAGTAGGGCCAATTTCTAATATACATAGCATAGTTATAAAAGGCGCTAGGCGCATAGACCTCGCCTGGGGCATAGGCGCAAAAAGCAAAAAAAAGCAAGGGTCTGAGAAAAAATAGGCGTACAATAATATTATCTATTTAGTACCAAAAGTTATTAATTTGGTGTAGAAAAGTAGGTTTCCTTAGATAAAAGTAGAAATTTTGCTGGAATCTTGCCAGAATTTAGAGAATTTGGCCAGGAACTCTCCAGAATCTAGGAATCTCACCGGAATGTGCGCCTGAACCATCACGTAAAGAATTAAAACGCAATCGCCTTGACTTAATGCGTAATTGCCTCGACTCGCCTAGAAAATGGGCCTAGGCGCAAAAGGCGATGGCTTTTAACAACTACGATTACTACAACCCACAGCTTGGAGCCTCTACATTGTTAATTATGCGTGTGTATATATAGTATTATGTGTATTAGTCTATTATGTTATTAGTTTATTTACCATATATGTTTTTTCGAAGATTTTTTTCTCTGAACGTCGCTTTTACAAAAAAAGCCCAAATCATCGCCTAGGTCACCACGAGGCGCTCTAGCGGCGCTGCGCCTCAGCGCCTAGGCGCGCGCCTAGTGCGCTTTTGACAACATAGGTTTTGCTCATCTTTACGTGCTTTTTCTTCTTCCAACTCTGCAACTTTAACTTTAAGAATATCAATCTCTGCCTGATCAGCTTCAATTTTCTTTAATAATGCAGAATTTTCAGCTTCCACAGACTTAACACGCTTTTCCAATTTCTTTTCACGATCCAACAACTTCTTGTTTTCAGCTAACACTTCATCAACTTTCTTTTCCACACTTTTAACTTGCACATCAGTTGCAAAATTGAAATCACCAATTTCTTCAAGAGTAATACCCTTCGGAATATTTGGAAAAGTTTTGAAACCAGAAGACCCAGGTGTAGTTTGGACAGGTGGTTGTGTGGATGGAGGTGTTTGAAAGATTTGCTGAGATGTAACAACAGGCTGTTGTTCATGTGGAGGTGTAGCAATATGAATATGTGGTGGTGATTGGATTGGTGATGGTTGTCTTGGTGATAAATGAATTGGTGTAGGTTGTTTTGGTGGTGATTGATGTGGTGTAGGTTCAGGTGGTGGTGATGATGGTTGACTGGGTTCTTGGATAGGTTTCTTGTTCAGCAAGATCTTCAATGTCTTTGCCTTTGGAGTAACCACACGTTTCCTTGCAATTGCTTTCTTTCTACCTCCTGATGTAGGTGGCGTTTGAACATCTTCTTGTGAAGGAGTATACTCATCATTATCTTTCTCCTTTCTTCTTTTTCTTTTTAACTGTCTTTCCTTCTCGATCTCAGCCTGAACTCTTTTAGCACGTTCATTTTCATCAATCTCTGATTCAGATGAACTTGTTGTACTTTTGTCTACATCGTCACCTTCTTCATCACCAGCTACTTTCTCTGGTTCAGCATTGAATTCAGTAAGAGATTTCAATAGCTTTGTAGAATCAGGAGACATACGAACATCTCCTTCAACATTAACTTCAGCTTCAGCTTCCTCCTCAGATTCATCAACAAGCAATATCTTAACAGCTTTCTTTTGACGCTTTTTGGGCTGAGAAGAAGAACCTTCCTCTTCTTGAACTTTAGGAGTTGCTTTCCTGCTCCTCTTCTTTTTCTCTTTCAAGAACCATTCGTGTCGAGTTTCTTTGAAATCTTCAAGAATTTTCAATTCGTCTGCATAACTCTTCTCTTTCATTTCTTTCTCATTTCTCCAGTTCTGATGATTGACTGGATCTGGATCTTGATAATTTTTATCTTTGATGAAACCAAAGAATTTAGCTTTTGTTTTTGGCTCTGGATGGTTTGGATGATATCTGGGCAGTTGTTTCACAGTCTCATTATCCATGTGAGATAACACCAGTAAATCATTGTCTTCATCTCTTTCAAGATCAGGATAAGCATGATCTAACAACATTTGAACAAATCGTGGATACACCCAAGTCTTGTTCTTTGAAGTAATGTTCTCAACCATGTAATGAAACACAATCTTTGAAAAATTATACTTCTTGTTTAACACGAGAGCTGTTACCATATTCATTTGATAATCCCTCATTGCATCATAGCCTCCCTTCCTATGACTTAGAGCTTGCACCACTGAGTGAATAAGAAACTTGTATGGCTTTGAAAAGTTTGATTTCAAGTAATTAGCACTGTTCAGTGCACCATTATAACCCATCCGCAGCATACAGCCTTTGACCATCCTCTCTGGGAATTTTGTCAGAGAGTTTTCTTCATCTGGAAAATCTATCACCTCTCGTACAAGTGCCTCTGAGATGATAATTGGTTTATCTTGGCCGTTCAGACTAACAATTGAATTAATCGTCTTGCTTCCTTCATCATATGTGGCCTTTTCCCAAAAACGTTTAATGTGTGATTTGAAAACCAGATGTTGATTTGTCAAAGCTTTCTGAATTGGCAACCTTCTCATAAATTCCAGAATACTCTTGAATTCGGACAGCTTTGGTATCTTCTCCTCATCGAAATCACAACAAGTGTTGTGTAGTGAATTAAATAACACATTTGAAGGCTGAAAAACAACATTAAACATTCAAATCAATCACTTTGAAAAATTTCAACTCAAACATCATTCAAGCGGAATAACATTCATACGGAATCACACACACAAATGGAAGAACATTCTCAAACAGAATCACAGTTCAAACGGAATAACATTTCCATGCGGAATCACAATTAAAATGAAATATCAGTTTGGAACAAAATCACAGTTGAAACGGAATACCATGTTTCAAACGAAATATCTCAAAACTTTTCTGATGATGAAATCAATCAATCAACTGGGTTTGTTCCTTATCAAATTCCGAGCACACAGGTGTGTTTGATTTTCAATTTTACTCACACACATAACCTGTTCATCGTCATTCAAGCGGAAACAACAAAGATCTGGTTCAATCAAAACACTAAGACAGATCTACAACCTATTCCGACCACACATATATGATTAACGTTCATTTTATTTAACAAACAAGCCCTAGATCTATGTTTTCAGATATGTCAAACGAAATTAGGTCAGATCTGGGTCAAATCACCATAATATCTCACCTTTCCCATGATCTAAGATGTGCTTAGATCAAATAACAAACAACAATCGGGCAGAATAACGGTTGGAAATCGAAGGTTTTGTGATTTCGTTCGAAATCGCTTTGTCAGAACCTTTGAAACGGAATTAGAAGACTGATTGATGTCTTCAAGCGAAATCACCCTGCCAGCCAAAGCTTAAACAAATGGGATGTCTTCTATGAAATTGATTTGAACACCTGAAACAACAACTCCTTATATCTTAGTGGCAAACAGCAATGAAGGGATTAAATTGGGTGGATTTTTGTTCTTACCGTTAATTCATTTGAAAACTGGAGTGTCAGCTAACTATTAACTGCCGCCACCACTGTTACTTACGGCGACGCCACCAGCTCACAATATCCAGTAATTCAACGCACTTCATTTCAGGAAATAATATTGCAACAGATTGCCATAGATTTCTTTAGCCCTAAAACAACAAGCTCTGTTCGTTCGTGTAGCTGTTTTAGGACATGTGTATTCATAAATTTCTTTAGCCCAGTAATTCAAAGTCCTTAGGGCATTATGCTACAAGTAGGGTTTGGGACGAGTTAAGGTAATTCCAACCCCAAACCTGATTAGATAAGTTTGTCCCAAATCCGTTCTAAAACCCGTCGGATTTCAAGTGGGTAAATACCCGTTGGGTATCGCATATACCTGCGGGTTTCGGGTAACCCATTAATTTTAAAAAATTTACCCGTTGGGTATACCCAACCCAAAACTCATCGGGTAACTACTAATCAGTTACATTTAGTATTACTAGTAGGGAACCCGCGCGTTGCGGCAGGGTCGACATTGGCAGCAAGGATTTACAAAACGGTTTTTCTATTCTATTTGTTTATCAATCCTCGTATGATATATTATATAGTACTTTTCTTAGCTTTCTTATTAATAGCGTTTGTGTGGTATATCTGTGCCTTTTAGACACTCGGGGCTCGGCTCGCTTATAAACGAAGATGAAAATCGAAGCTCGAGCTCGGCTTGATTTTAAAAATAATATTTATTAAATATCTTTCAAAATTCAATCGTCTAAAAAATATCAATTTCAAAAGAACATATTCAAAATAAGTTCAACTAATACAATACAAACCAAAATCAAGTTCAACCAAAAGCAAAATAAATTTTAAATTTCAATGAAATACAATATCAATTTATTAGCATGGTAATCAACCCCTAAATACGCCACATATATCCATTTGCACTCTTAATGAATACAAATAATAATCGTTTTTTAATATATTATAACATATATAAAAATAACATATTTTAAAATAAATAATCTAACCTAGCCCAAGCGAAGCTAACGAGTAAGCCAA
Source organism: Helianthus tuberosus (assembly GCA_030545235.1). NCBI lineage: Eukaryota > Viridiplantae > Streptophyta > Magnoliopsida > Asterales > Asteraceae > Helianthus > Helianthus tuberosus. Next base: position 2,711,399 of record CM060394.1, read on the forward strand.
TCCGGCTCGTTACAAGACGAGCCAAGCCAGGCTCACTTTCTAATCGAGCCGAGCGGACTCGGTTCAGTTTCAAACCGAGCCATATCGAGTGAGCTTTTTCCGAGCTAAATCCAAGCAAGCTCCAAGCCGCAAGCTTTTTGGACAACCCTATCTAGACCCGTGTGTTAAACCGAGTTGTATAATTCTATAATCTGTTAAAAAAAAGTTATATTAGTTTTTGTTAATTGATTATACTCATCTTCAAAGTACCATGATTAATTTCTAACAATATAAAATAAATACATCATAAAGAGATACATCAAATATGTATTAATATATGAAAAAGAATGTTGCTATCCATAATGAACTGAAGCATGACAATTGAAACTGCAACGGAAACTGCATGATGTACACACTTTTATTACAGGTATGTCATTTGAAATTTAAAAGCTAAATAATGAGCTCCCACAAAATCTAGTATTATCTTTTTCTTTTAAGATTGATTCCTAATAAATTTCATAAAAATAAATGAATATTTTTAAAGAATGCCCCGCAATATTGTACACTCCAAATAAGCTCAAGTCTTTCACTCACTGCTTGAGTTCAAAACATATTCTTGAAGACTGCCCCGAGTAGTTCCACATTCCAACTTTATATGGCCATTGGTAATTGTTGTAGGTGCTTGATGAAAACATAACAAAAACTCTTCAAATGGTTTTTATACAACACAAGAAAATAAATAATACACACTTGACCAGAAACTCTTCTACAAGTTCATAATGAACCTCTGCAGACACAAGACGCATACAATCGAATGTAAATCAGGGACTTATATGCACTTACCTCAGCAAGTAGCTGATGAAGAAGTAGCCCACCAGAAGACCAACCATATATGTTGCAGCCCACAGCAAGATCTGATCACAGCCCAAATACTTCAGCCAGCTACACGCCCAGCGCTCCGCAACAACTTTATTAGTTCCAAGACCAGCAGATAAATGATATTCACATGAAACAAAGGAAATAAAAATAAGTACTAAACCATAAATAAATAACAAATTGTAATTTTGACAGCAAATTGGTTGATTATCTACAAATTATTTGGGCAGCAAGATGATAAAGTGATCAAGTTGTATTTTTGACAACCAAATACTACATATCAAAAGTGATCAAGTTGTATTTTTGACAACCAAATACTACATATCGAATCAAATGAGAAATACAGTAACAGGTTGGGATGTTGCAATTATCTCCTCTCTAATTCGATTAAAGTTGCAGACGAACGAAACCCTAAATTTGATTCTTGGTTGCTGCTTTGAGAGTAATTAATTAAGATCTTTGATACACACGACTAAATAGATTTTATTTCATTGTTTGAACATAATACAGACCTCTTTTTCTTGGTGAACCAATGTAGACCAACCTCAATTCTTTAACAAAAGCAGCCTACTCTTTAGTAAAATTAATCTTGCTTCTGTGTATAAATCCTGGGCTTCCGTACTTTTATCTTAAACCTACAATAGGAGGGTCACGCCCTGGATGTGTAATACAATAAAAAAGGCGGTCCAATGACCTAGCGCCCACACAAACAATCACAATGAGAACCATCACTTATTTTACAAATCACAGTATTCACAGGCTTTTATTTAGTCTAAATGGACTCAAGCAAGTTCATGCCAAACGCACTAAAGAACCCCCTCACACTCTGCTCTTTCAGCGGCACCCGAAAAATATCAGTAATCATAATAATATAATTGCAAACATGGGATGTTAAGAAACGTTTGGTACCGAAATCCATATCCAATTCGCATTTGACAGTATTACATTTGGCTTTAAAAGTCAAACTGTGGCCCATCTATCAGGTCCATATAATAATTTCAATAACTATAAAAGATTTAAAAGAAACTTAAATTCACTTAATTTTTGTTCAATTGAATGATACATATATCAGATCATCATTGCAGCATAAAACCACTAATAAAAGCTAGAGAACCTAATTTCACGTAATTATTTTGATTAAAGACGACAATGAAAAAGATTTAAAAAACAACTCACTGGTTTTGTGGCCAGCAAGGTAATTCCAGAGAACATGTAGTTTCGATGTGGTGAGGCGTTTTAAAGACCATAGTTCTACTCCTCTTTGAATCAACGATCAGATCATGCCAAGCTTCTAAAGCACTAAAAATCATCTATTAAACGTAAAATCATAACAAAATCAAGCAAAGAACAGAGAAGAGACAAGGGAAGAGTAAGGGCATGAAAGAAAAAAAACAAGTTCTTCCCCTTAAGTTATTTCTCTGAAGGTAATTCATAAATTTTAAAGCACACATCCACCTTTTGAACATTGCCGTTCCCCTTTCAACTATCATCAGCAGAAAAAACAGAAGTTGAGATCAAGATTAACACCAATCCCTGCAAACAAGGAATGTGAACCAGAGATCAACAGAAAAGAATGACAAAACAACTTAAGTATACCTTGATTCATGGCTTCCAAACTTCTATCTTCCCCATAGATGCTCGACTCGAAGTTGGATATAAATGGATGAAATTTCAAACATCAGAACACTAATTAGAGAACTTAGATACAAATTTCGATTTACTTAGGATATGGGGTCACGTAGATTAGAACATAAAATTGAAAAATTAGGGTTTAGGTAAACTGACCGATGACATAGCTTAGATCCAATCTACTTGACCCATTTGTTACAAAATGCAAGTTGGCATATAATTCAATACATTAATCAAGTTTCATCGAGTCTCTACAATACCTAAATAATATCATATAACAGTTTAATGAAAACAAGGAAACAAGCTTATAAACTAAACATGTTTACCTCTCTGATGAGTTAGGTCCCCTCTTCTTACCCCCAAAAAAACAACTGCAAAAACAGAAGTAATGAATTATCAGCCACACATTCACATTTCCACCAACATAAACTTGAATAAACAACAGATTGAACGACACTTACTGAGCAGTGATGAAGCAGAAGTTATACAAACATTCTTTTACTTACTTAAAACTACGTGTAGGAATGCCCGGGGCGGGGGGATTCGTTGTACCCCACAACCTTAAACTTTAAGACTGCTTCAACGAATCCCCCACATTGTTACATATCATACATTCTTATTTAAGTAAGATAACGTACAAGTAACATCTCTTCATCATCTTCTCCTTCTTTATGTCTTTATCTTCTGAAAAGAACCCCAACACCAGATGAAGATGTATCACCTATCAGACTTTTACCTTCCTACAGTGAGAGGAAGCTGAAGAGTTAGATTGTAATAGGAAAAGTGAAGCATCATATGTAGGCCAGAAGCTTCATCCGCCCTGAAATCTCATTTATAATTGATTTCAGTTTCATTCATCAACCCTAATTGATGATATCAGTAATTGATTTCAGTTTTGTGAGAAGAATTGATTTCAATCTTGATTACATACTAATTGCGCGGACGTTTGCATCTCCCTATTCGGCTCTTTGTGGTTGAAGACATTGAATTGGGGGTAAAATTGGGTCTGCCATCTTAAAATTTTGAAGGAAATGACTTTTTTTTGTACATAGGAGATCTATTATATAGTATTATAGATTACTAAAGAAATATATATCAAATAACTACAATTTATACGGGATAAAATACCTATGTGTATAGAATAAAGGATGTATTATATATTTACATATTTAAAAATATAAAAGAAATTATATCGGGTATACAATCGGGTAAACGGGTTTACTTTATCGGGTAAATTGGCATATCACCAAATCCCAAACCCGCGAAAAAAAATACAAACTAGTCCCAAACCCGATTAACCGACCCCAAACTCGTCCCAGATGTGTCGGGTTTCGGGTTTACCCATCGGGTTCGGGTTCGATTGCCATCCCTAGCGACAAGTGGCGAAATGCGTAAGAGAGAGGCTTTATATCACAAGAGGGTGTAGTGGTAAGGGGTTATATAACCCTTCAATTATACATACATATGTATGTATGGGGTGAGGTTCATGTAAAAATGACTCTTTTCGTGAGAAGTGTGAGAAAGCATAGAAATTGACATGTAGGCGTCATGTTTTGAACTTAGGCATGATGTTTTTTGTTGTTATGGCAAGAAAAACACCAAACATAACAATTTAAAACACAATGAAACATATTATGGACGTGGAATTTAAAAGACACTATTTAACACTTAAAACACACTACTTAATGTTCTTGACATGGTGTTTTAAGTTTTAAGCCTAGAATTCATTGTGTTGTGTCTTAAATTATTATGTTTAGTGTTTTTCTTACCAAAACAACGCAAAACATTATGTGTAAGTCCAAAACATGATGTCTACATATGAATTTTTATGACTTCTCACACTTCTCACGAAACATGTCCTTTTTTACAGGATCCTAAGACTGTATGTATATGTGTGTGTATATATATATGTGTGTGTGTGTGAGTGGGGAAACATTGTGCAGATGTTCTCTCCTTCTTCACTCCGCGAAGATGATAACGCCTACAACATCTCACACCCCCATAACGCTGCCTGTAGCGGTGTTCCGCGGCGCTATGGGACACCATGGCCCTCTTCCCCGTTATAAAACGCCCCATTACACATACTCTTATGTGAAAATTAATTATTTTAAGTAACATTTTTTTCACCTTAATAATATTTAAAAGATCCTTTACCTTAAATCCTTAATAGAAAAAAAAAACTGACTTAGTGGCCGGATGAAAATTTACAAAAATTATATGACAAAACTATTATTTTTTTGATAAGAACTGCATGTAAATTTTATTTTATATATATGTGACAAAATTAAGGATAAATTACTGTCACAGCCCCCGACCCCACCCTGGGAGCGGGAGCCGTGAACCAGTCAGATGGTATCGGTGTTTAATAATTACGCAGCGGAATTTTTTTTATCAGGATCATAGTTAGGAAATAATTTCAGAGTTTGTAAAACACCATACTTTTGATATTAAACAAATGGGCTAAAACCCATATTTCATTCAAATGTTTTTATACGGATAAACCCAAATAAATAAAACGTAATTTCTTCTTTTATTCAGGTATTTATAACCACTTTATTTAAGCATTCAGTGCTCCATAGCTGGCTACTGTTATCTTTACAGTAAATTACCTGAAACATGTTTTGAAAATATTTTATCAGTAATAAATAGTAATAAATATTGGCGAGTTCATTCCATTTTTATAAAAATATATTGTTATACCTTACTGCATTAAGGGTTTTTATATTTGTTTATATTTACCCAACAACTCAATCAATATTTGTCACATGGTGGCAGTTCCGATGTGACAGTTGTCATATCACTCATTGACTCACTTTCGTCCAATAGTGAATTTATCAAGTAATAGATATAAAATATATCTTATTATGATTCAATGGTATCTGTCACTAGGCGATTCCCGTGACGGTGGTCAAATCACTGTTGATCATTCTTTCAACTAGTGACTAGGGTCATAACACTGTTGATCATTCTCTCAACTAGTGCATGTGGTCGTATTACTGTTGATCATTCTCTCAACTAGTGTCTTTGGTTACGTCATTGTTGATCATTCTCTCAACTAGTGACTCTGAACTTAGTAGTGTCTCACTTAAAACATATTAGTATAATTAGATAGGGATACATATGTATATGATTTTGAAATTTTATTGTAATTGATTTTTCAATCCTATACAGTTCTAATACATTTATAATATTATAATACTTATATTATAATATTTAGTTATTATTCAATATTACATACAATATCATTCATATTCCCCTTAATAGTTATTTAGTGTTTTAATAAGTATAAAAACCGTTTACAACCATAGCTTTGTAAGTCATAAAATATTTTCCTTAATAGGTATTATTTATTCTCGTAACGGATGACCCTTTTATAGATATAGGTGTTAATACTAAGTCGTTTCATACAACACCTTAGTATTTTTTATAGGAAACACTAAATTCATATTTAAGTTATAAAAATTGGTAGCACATATTCCGTTGTATTATAATAGTCTTATTAATGTGTAGATCAAATGTTTACATTCTAAAATCACTATACTAAGTTTTTATACGTAGTATAATAACACAATATATAGGGTTTTCAATTTAAGTAGCACATTTAAATATTTATATATTAACCTTATTTGTGCTACTTATAGGTATAATTTTTATTTATAAAATTTTAAGTATTGGTCATTATAAATTATATCTACTTATAAAGGTCTAGAAAGTGCACACAGGAGGCTGTGCAGGTTGACCTGTCGTGAGAGTAAGAAAGGACAAAGTTTAACACAAATGTTGGTTCACAAGAGTAGGATCTAGGAATCCTAGAGTGAGTTTCGACTGCAGGATATACCTCCTGCTTGTGCGACTGCAAGTGCCGCAGTAACTTGTTGGTTAATCAGAGCCATCAACTGGGCTTGTGTCATGTTAACGTGTCCGCTCATGATCTTCATATCAAAGGGAACACAAGTAAGGAAAGTGTCGCGCATGTGTGTAAACGTGGAGTGACAGAAGAGTAAGCACACAGGGTTCAAGCAACAATTGTTATACTAACTAAGCATACCATGAGAAATGTTCTATGTAACTAGCAAGTAGGCAATATAAACATAAATCATATCACCTATAGTGTTGAGCCTTGCACGTGGAGTGAAGCGTCGTTGTGGATCGTTGAGCACTGTACAGGTTATAGTCTGGTTTCAATAAAAACTTTTTCCCTTATTAAAACCAAGTTCACTATAACCAATGGCTCCGATACCAATCTGTCACACCCCCAAAATCCGCATGCGGAGTATCACCGCTTGGAGGCGTGACATGACCAGGATCAAGCCACCAATCATATTGAACAAGCATGCAAGTAATAGTAAAATCCAACACAATACAATTGGTGTCCATACAAAACATAGTTTAAGTTGCAAGCGGAAGCATAATGTCTAAAACCAAGGCATAAATAATTAATGTTTTAAGTTTATCATGAACACTCAATGTCCATGCTCCACAACGACTCTTCCCCATGCAAGCTCCTGCTAAACCTAGTGACCTGCAAAGCATGTAGTAACGAGTCAACAACAAAGTTGAGCGAGTTCACAGTTGGGTGTTCGTTTTAAGTTGTTCCAAAAACAGTTTCCTTTAACTGGCATCCCTGCCGTGGGGGTTACCCCATAGTTGAAAACGTGTTATGTTTAAATCCCGTTTACTCTGGCTATCCAGCCGTGGGGGCTACCCCATGTTTAGTTATCTGGCTCTCCGGCCGTGGGGGCTACCCCATGTATATACTACTAGACTCGTTACCATATCGACCACTGACTTTAGTCATGTTTATGTGCCCTTAGCGTCAATGTCTATCATCATTGGCGTGCCCAGATCCATTAGTTCACGCCCGTCCTCTGCGGCACGGTGTGAGGCTTGTCAGACCTAAATAGCGCTATCTAACTAATGACCCGCTCGCTATTGGTTCGACGATTAAGTCGATATAAAAAGGAGGGACTTCGTGATAGAGTTTTGGTCTAGTGAAATTTAAACTGTCCAAGAGGACGAGGAAATATATTCCTTAACCCGTACTGTCCTACCCAAGAAGGACGAGGAATCCATATTCCTTAACCCATTCCCAACCCCTGGGAATCCCATGCTTTGTAGAAAGTGTGAACTCACCTTAGGTTAGCTCGGCAGATAAGTAAAGGTCGATTGAGCTCCTAGTGGTCAACCACGTCCTAACATGGTTACCATACAAGTCAGGTCTAGGTTCAAGTAGTGCACGTATGTTTACACATAAGCTAACAGGTTACGAACACGTATTGATCATGGCAACACATTAACAGTCAAGTACATAACATACTCATACTTGTACGATTCAAAAGATTGGGCTCACACAAGTCTAACAGCCTTGTGCGACTCACCCAATAAAGCCCAAAGATACCCGGCCCAACAAACATACGCAGTCCTGCATGTAACGGCCCAAACAAATAAACATTGGTCTTGTGCGATCCGGATGGCCTTGTGCGATCCGGATGGCTTGTGCGATTGTGTTTTGGGCTAATCGGCCCAACAGCATAAGTGAAGTCCAACTGTTGTGTGTGGCCCAAGCCTTGTGCGATCAGCACTGTCTTGTGCGGTCCACAAGTCTTGTGCGATCATGCATAATAAAACAGTACCATGTGCTTTATGTGTTTGTACCCAACTTGTGCGATTGCACTTGTGCGATTAGATCAGATCTCATGTGATCTGATCTTGTGCGATCCAAGAGCTTGTGCGTTCAGCTCTTGTGCGACTAGGGGTCTTGTGTGATTTGTTTTAATTATCCCAAAATCATGGCAATCAGTTACATAGTTTCCATATTTGCGCACAATCAATCAACAATCTAACAGTTTTAGATCATGCATATCATCGATCAAACAAGCATATTCTAACCGATTTCTCATGAACCCTAACTATGAATAACACATGAATAATAATCATCACACTTAAACATATTAACATAGTTCATGTTCTTGAATTACCAGTTTGCATTCTATCACAACAACACAACAAATCGTCTAACATAAACACATCACAGCCGAGTAATATACAATGGGTTCTTGATTATTATCATGCAAATTCCAAGCTATATGAACATTATCAATTATACATGTGAGTTGAGTTCATGAACTTAAATCATAATCAAACACATAACCTCCCTAGATCATCATGTAAGCCAACAAATCATCTATCATGCAACTAATGATTAAAAACACTAACCGATATAACACAAGGATGATCCGAATCCAGGAAGTCTTCGATGGAAATGAGGGGTGTTAGCCGTCGAGTTTGAGAGGAGAGAAAGAGAGAATTAGGGTTTGTGTGTGTTCTAGTTTTGCAACAAATAAGAAGCAACCCCCACACATGGGTGCTTGTATGCTCATAGAAGGGAGTGGGCCGAACCCTTTACATGGGCTGCCCATTCGGTTCGAGTACAATAAGTGTGGCCCGATTGGGCTTGTGCGACCGGGTTGTGTTGTGCGATCGGTTCGTTAATATACAATACAATTCGTTACACAGAAACACATAACATAACATTCAATTAATCAACCAAGTTCATATAATCACATGACGTTCTCACTGGTTACATCAAGGTACAAAGAGAGGTTGCAAAACACGAGTTGTCACATTATCCCCAAGTTGAAAGAAATTTCGTCTCGAAATTTGGTACGTACGCACTGAGGAAGCTAGTTAAGTTGCATGGTTTTCCTGGGGTGTCACATCCTCCCCCCGTTGATCTGTCCCGAAATTCCGCAGTAGCTTCAGCCTCAGTAGTGGTTGTACTGTTTGCGAATAATTGGGGATACTTTTGTTTCATTTTGTCTTCGCGTTCCCAGGTGAACTCT